>CP032247.1:28048508-29495646 GCA_005610355.1 Gossypioides kirkii | reverse complement strand
TTCGCTCTTACGATCTAGTACAGTATATCGCTCTTACAAGCTAGTTTAGTATATCACTCTTAGGAGCCAGTTTAGTAAATTGCTCTTACGAGCCAATTTAGTATATCACTCTTACGAGCCAATTCAGTATATCTATTCAAAATCTTCCATCTCGTTCCAACATCAAGATTACAACCAAATAACGAAACAATAGATAGCAAATGGAAACGTAATTACACGAACTTGCAAGACAAAATTGTAGTTAAGAATAAGCTCTAGGGACTACTCAACTATTTTTCATTTTCCTCGATTCACTGCACGCTCGTGATTTAAAACATGAAAAATAACCATTCTTTCTCAAATCATTTAAATTAAATCATTTAATTCATTTAAGTCCTTTTGGGAAATTTACAAAATTACCCAACATTTCATTGTTATTCAATTTAGTCCTCAGACCTTAAACATGCAAAATAACCATTCTTTCTCAAATCATACCAGTCGAATATTCATATCATTCATACAAGTCCCTACAACCAATTATTTCATAACAAATACATATAATTTCATCCTTTTAACATTCTAGTCCCTAAACCCTAAAATCATCAAAAACCACTTTACAAAATCAACCAATCTAACAACCAAACTTCCAAAACTTTCGTAAACTTTCAAGAACAAGCCCATTCATCAATGGAAAAATATTTAACATTTGACAGATTCACAAATTAGTCCTTGAGTTAGCTAGGTTAAGCTATTACGGACTAAAAAACATAAAAATTACTAAAAACAAGTAAGAAATCACCTACCAATCGAAGAACTTAGCTAGGCGAATGTTATTCTACTCCTCTCTAGGGTTTTCGACTTTCTAAGGAAGAAGAAGATGAAATTTAAGCCTAATTTCACCTTATTTTACTTTAATCCATTTTATTTCATAATTACCATTTTACCCT
Organism: Gossypioides kirkii; assembly: GCA_005610355.1. Lineage (NCBI taxonomy): Eukaryota > Viridiplantae > Streptophyta > Magnoliopsida > Malvales > Malvaceae > Gossypioides > Gossypioides kirkii. Next base: position 29,494,720 of record CP032247.1, on the reverse strand, counting down.
TGATGATATAAACCAATTTCTCACAAATTAGTGACCTAAAATCGTCCATTATACCACCCAATGGTATAATTACCCTTTAAGGACCCTTTTCTAGGTCATTCCCCTCAATTTAGTACAATAAATTAATGCTTCCTACATTTTACACCCTTTTACTATTTAATCCTTTTTACTTAATTAACTATCTAAACGATAAAATTTCATAACTGAAGTTTAATACAATGCTAATGACACCAAAAACATTAAATAAATAAATTTACAACCCACCTTGTTAGTTTTGTGATCTCGAAATCACTGTTTTCGACACCATTGAAAATCGGGTTGTTATAGGAGGGCTATCAACTTCTAAATGATTTTATCATCGTCAAGATGGGAAGAAGGAGATGTAGTCACCAGGTGCTTATAGGACTCCGGCATGGAAAACTTCCCAGCAACCAACCATTTCCACGATAGTCAATCTGCCCCTAAATCTCTTAGGGGTGGGTTGTAAGCTTGTATATGATCAACAATAGAATGAGGAAGAGTCGTTGACAGCCATGCGTAATTCCAACTTCCAGTAGTAGTAACCACATCGCATACCCGAATAGATTCATCAAGATAACCGTTCCCATTGAAATGAAATTTAAAGGGACCCAACTCACTCATCCAAACGTCATTCCAAAAATTAACAATTTGGTGTTGAAATGTGAATGGTGGAATATTTTATTATTGTCTTATTGTTGTTTTATTATAAGATATTTTATATTATATTTTAATTAATTAAATTAATGTGATATTTTCATAAAAATGTAAAGATTTCTCTCATCTTTCCAAGCTTCTCATGTTAACCCTATATATATGAAGAAGGGTTTTCATTTGGTTACGATTTGGTCCTTTGTCATTCCATACCCTTTTTTCATCTAGAATCTTGAGAATTTCCAATTGCAATCAAGAGCAAAGATGAAGTAGAGGTTCTAAAAGGTACGTTCAACAATTTAGAAGCAAGAACTAAGAGGAAGAAAGTAAAGAAAAGTGGGGGAAAAGATTGATTTGTAGGTGACATTTGGAGAAGAAAGGTAGGAGCTTAGTGATCTACTTATATTTATGTTTTGTTTGGGAAAAGAAAATATGATGTATGAATATAATCTATTATTGATTATATTTTTAAATATGTATGTTATGCAAGAAGCAAAAGATTCATTTATATGTAATTGTATATTAGATGTGGAATAAAGACGAGGAGGAGGAAAATGGATAAATAATATTAAGTTCCATGGACAAATCAGGAAATAAACAAGAAAGTGAGATTCTAAAGACCAAGTATGATGTATGAATTACAAGAGTGTAATTGAATTTTGATTTTTTAATTAACTTATATTTAAGTGTATTAAGGTATGTAAATGGTAGAAATGTGATGATGCAAGTGTATATCAAATGGGAATTGTTTGGGTATTATGGGGAAGATTGTTAATTAATGAACTTGTGATGTTTAGATTTATATGTTAGTGTAATTTCAGGTTGGAAAGTTTTCATGAATGAATGGAAATGAAACAAGAATTTTTATGCATGATTGAGATGTGTGCCCCAAACCTAATCAGGATGGTCCGACTCAAAACACATCAAAGTATTTGAACGCACAAATAATCTTTTTCCTACTTATTTGGTCGGTAACAAAAGTCATAGACATGCAATTAAATCACAGCAAGCTAGCTAAATCTACCTATTACCTTAAAATTTTTAAATAGAGGAAGATATGTGGTATGGACTTTTTTGTTAGACATGTTTGGCAACAACATTCCTCTAACCTTCTAGAGCATCCAAGTTTTATGTATTGATCCATCTCCTCCATCGTTGCATGCAGTGGAGGGGTTGGCTTGACAAGATTGTTCAACCATGTGCACTTCACTTGACACTCATCCAAATCATTACTTGATTTCTCCTTGACAGCACAACACCCAACAATCAACTGCACTCCTACTCTGGATCAATGTCACAACCTGTGGTTATTGCCTCCCTGTTGATTGAAATGTCGATTATTAAAGCAACTTCTTTGAGCATAATGGTCGCTTCCTTGTAAGAAAAATAAAATGTAAACATTTCAGCCTCCATCTTTCCACCAAGGCGACAACCAAATCCAAAATAATTTTCAACTTTGCCATCGTAGATGTCACATATAAATCAACATCCTTCAAGCTTTCTTCAAGACGACAATCAAGCTCTAAAAAACTTAAATTATGTTCAGACTTAAAGAGCATGATCTAACGACTGTTATAAAAAATCACAAAACAAGTAATATTAAATTCTATAAATCATAAAAAACATTTCGATAAAATTAAAAATTAGAAGAAAAAAATTGAGTTACAGATTTCACCTTATTGACAATATAGTTGGCTATATGTTATGTCATTTTTCCTTGGAAAATAAGTAAAAAGATAGCAATTTTTTTTAGAGTTAGAGAGTTTGGGAAGATTTTGGGTAGGAAAAAGGAGGAACGGATGGGTATTTATAGAATGAAAGTCAATACCCATACGAGTCGACTTCCATTGTATTTAATTGGGTTGGTTAGGCTAACAACCAAATCAATACCTAGTCAAACCTTCCAACCTTTAACTCAACTTCCATGGATGTCGAAGTACTTTGATAAAGTATTGTATCTTAAAATGCAGGGCACGGTTTAGTGTAATGATTTGACATATACGTCAAACTCAATGCACATAGGTTTCTAGATGGGATTCCCAAAAAAAACTTATTTTGAAAAATAATTTTACCATAAATATATAATGAATAGTTACAAAATGATTGTAGAGACCTAATTTTGATCGGGCCCAACACAAATAAAATAAACAAAAAAAAGTCAAATAAAATTAAAATCCAAATCCATTTACATTACAAACCTATTAAACTCAATTATAGACCCAAATAATTTAACCCAATTTTAAAAACGGCCCAGAAGCCCAGAACTTTACAAAAAAATTGAAACCATAAAAACCCTAGCACCCATCTTCATTCGTCGCCCCTCCACATCAGCACACGCCACGTCCAGCGTCACGTCAGCCACGTCAACCACGTGACTCCTCGACTGTTAACCCCTCAACTTCTAACCCTTTGACTCTTAACCTCTCGGCTCCCGAAGCTCCCTCGTCTGTCCTTTTACACCGAAATGGTAAGGGCGCTCTTCCCCATCGCCGATGTTGACCCAAAGACCTTACCACTCCGGTGATACCTGCAAAAAAGAAGGAAAGAAACAGAACAGAGGTAACAGAGAAGAAAAAATATAGGTGGAAAGAATAGTATCCATGTAATATTTTGGCTACAAAAGCCCGATCTCAAATCTATATTTTTCTAGGCACTCAGAGGAATAGAAATCGAAAATAACAGATTCAAATACAAAAGCAATTCAAGAATTTATCTTGGTCAAGGTATAAGTTTCAAACATATATACTTGTCTATTTTACATGCTGCTTATTTATCATTTTTTATTTCATATTTCGAAACAATATTTAAATAAAATATAAAATATAAAACTAAAAAGGGAATCGAGGTTTCGTACCTGGGTTGCACATATGGTTGCGTGGTCGTGGCTTGCTCTGATAATGAGTAAAAGGCACAGCCACATAAAAAAAAAACCCTCTGTATCCATACGTATATTCAAAAAAGAAAAGGTTTCATTAACTCAAAATATTAAAAATAGAATATTAAAAATAATGGCAGATTTCAAAAAGACAATATAAAAAAATCATTAAAATCATTCTTTTTTGAAGATCTTCGAAAGATCTATTTTAGATTTAGGGTTTATTAAAAAAAACTTGTAAAAAACAGAACTTTTTTTAAGAGTTGGACTAGATCAGGTTCGATCTAGACCTAGATCTATTTTATTTAAAAAATAATAAAAGAAAGAGATTTTTTTACTTGCCACAGCGTATGGCGTTTCGTAGCAACGGAGATCGGCGGGGAATGGCGGAGCTACGGCAGATCAAGGGACCGGAAGGGACAAAGGTCCAGAGAGAAAAAGAGAGAAAAATAGATTTTTTTTAAAAACAGATTGGAAATGAAATTTTTCAGCTAAAATTTGGTTTAAATACCATCACAAAACGGTACCGTTTTGACAAGGGAAATCAGAGTTCAAAACGCCGTCGTTTCGGTACTCCACGCTCGACCCGTTGCGGACCCGTTTAGGGTCGGGTCCGTGTGTTTCTGTGTAATGAGATATTTATCCCTTCAACCCTTCCGCCTTTTTCAGACTTTCCAATCTCGTCCTTTCCTTTATTTTTAACTTATTTTTAAATTTGCCTTAGGGTTTGCTTCCATTTACATCCAAGTCCTCTGACTTTGGATGTATATGGAAGTGACACGTGTGCGGGATTTAGGTTTATTACCTATTTAGTCCTTAGACCTTTTCAAAGATGAAATTTAAGCCCAAACTTTTATGTTTTTCATGTTTCTTTACCTTAAATTCTTTTTATTTTAATTTAATACAAATTCTTTTTTCCTCCTTAAAATTCAAATTTTTTTAAAACAAAAGGCTTTTATTCTTTTTATTTATTTATTTTTATAAAAAAAACACTTAATCCTTTTATTTATTTAACCTTGTACTAATTTTTTTTTACCCATTTTGTAAAACAACTTATCTTATTATTTTACAATGCATATTTTTTTAATATTCTTGACTCTTATTTAATTAATCGTTTATTTTTCCCCTAATATTATTAAACCCTTTTTAATTTGATTTTTATTATATTTATTAAATTCGTTCCATGGATGTATATCCCATTACTTTGTCATTTTAATTGTAAGTTTAATACATGTTTACTTAATATTGATTGTGATCTCAAAATATTTAAGAAAATAAATCATGCATTTGTTTTTTTAAAAAGAATAACAAAATTATTTCAAAATCAAGGCAACATTCATTGCCTAAGGAACTAGATAAAGTTGTGCTTCAACTTACGGGGTGCGGTTTTATCAGGATAAATCTAAAAAATATACGTGAATTTTGATTTAATGTGCAACTGTATGCATGAACTTTAATTTGGTGCAATTATACACATGAAACGCTAATTGTGATTCAAATGTATACTTGAAACTTTAATTTTAATTTAATCATATACATTTAAAAAAAATAAATATATCAATTTATTTTAATATTGGTTAAATATAATCATTTATGTATGCAATATATAGACATAAAATGATGTTATATCAATAATTGTGTTAATAATTTACAAGAATTGGATCAAATCAAAATTTAATGTATAAAATTACACAAAATCAAAGTTCATGTATACAATTGCACATTAAACCATAGTTAATGTATAATTTTGAGGTTTATCCCTGGTTTTATCTTCTAACTTAGGCAATCGAATACCTTATTTCCAATTTAAAACACACATATTCGGTTAATAAATGTTCATTCTTTTCGAGTGTCCGAGTCATCGTGTTCCAAATTTACGTGATGTGATTCTCAATTAACTCAAGAAGAAAAGAACGTTTATTCGTGAAATTTATTTGTTGTTATTCTAAATGATCAAATTTTAAATTTTATTTAATCAATCGATGAACGATTTCCGTTTTTCGAGTACATGAAATAATTGTGCCCTTAACTCACGGGATGTGATTTTTCTCAATTGATTCGAGATATGAAAAATATTTTTTTAAAATATCTAAGTCATTTTAAAAAATATATTGTCAAATTTTATAATTCAAGGATCGCATTGTAAATTCTTGTCGAGTTTTCAAATTTTCAACAAATAAAACCTTTAAAAAATCGACTAAGTATCAATTTTGGGCGTGTGAGGGTGTTAATTCTTCCTCACGCGTAACCGACTCTCGAAACCGTTTTCTGAATTGCGAAGACCAAAATATTTGTTAAAACGGATTTAAAACGTTTTACGACGATCCAATCACACCAAATAAAAAGATTGGTGGCGACTCTATTTTCAATTTTAAAAATATAAGTCAGGATTTTTTAAAAAAAATGATTTCGACAATGATCAGTCAACTATTCAATTTTATCTTTTTTGTCACCTAAGTATTTTGAATTTTTAAGTGTTTCTATTTTTACATTAATCAGTTTATAATAAAAAAAAAGACAAAGTTAAATAGTTAGATTACAAAAAAGGAATTTATTAATATATGGGTGATATTTTATAATTTTTTCTGATTTAAAAAAATGTACTCGAGTCACTAGTAATGCCATTTACCCTAAATAATATTAAATTATACAAAGTAAAAGTAAAAAGACCTCAAACAATCATTATTTTCTTTTCCAATTATTAATTCTACTATTTATATTTGGTTTTTACAAAATAATAATAAAAAATTAAGAAGGAAAAAAAAAGATTGTCCAGTCTTTGTTATAGCTGGAAAAAAAGAGCCAGACTCGACATGCCTCGAAGAAATCAGCCCGCACATTTGACGCAGGGTAAAGACGCCATTGCCCCCATTTAGACCCCCCTTCAACTTCCTATCAAATCCAATCAATCCAGTATTCTTGTAATCTTCGTATTGGGAATACTTTGTACAATCCTCAAATGTCGGTGAGTTTATTTCCTTTATTTTTATTTTGTTTTGTGATGAATGGGACCCTTTGCTCAGTTAGATCCAAGATTCCTTTTTCCGGAAAAAAAAAAAGTCTAATGAAAGATAAATGTACGTATTTCCGTTGGGTTGCTGGAAAAATGTAGGAGAAATGAGATCATAAAAGCTGGACTCTTGAGTTGATCTGTACTTGACCCAAATATCTCTTTGGGTTTCTAGAGTTGACCTCACTGTAGTTCTTGGGTTCTGAAAACAAATTCAATGGTAAGATTCAGTTTGGATACTTTAATTAGCTTTCTTGGAAGTAAATCTTGGAGCATAAGAACTGATATATATATATATATATATATTCTATGAATTGACCTGTGAAAGCTCTAACTTTGATGTTTGCACCGAAATGATTGTAAAGTGCCCTTCAAGTTTTATGGTTTGATGGTTAAGTTATTATTATTATTTCTGGGTTTGCCTTACATTTCATGCTATTTCTAGTTTGGATAATTATATAGAATAAACTCCATAAGCTGGTTTGGGATGATGTTGTGTCCATTTTTGTTATTCTTTTATTTTTATTATGACACATGGTAACATCCTAAATCCCTTGTGGAGTTTTTAGTTCCACTGACAGTGTATAGAATAATTATCCTTGTAGTTTATGCATCTTGTTTTATGGTTCTTTTAATAGTCTTTGAATTAGTATTTATATAAGCTTTGGTGTTACTTGGTAGGCTCAGAATAAATTATTGGTGAGAGTGATTTATGATCTTCAAAATAAGATAAAAAGGTCCTACTTTTGGAAGCATCAAATGTCCAGAGAAAATTATGTGTATAATTTCCCTTTCAGGGATTAGATATATGATTTGATTATAACTGATGTTACGATTCCAAGCATTTTAACATTTAAGCATATCACCTTCAATTTCATTATAGAAAAGGAAAAAGTAAAAGCATACTGCTGACAAATCAACTTTGTTTCTGTTGATGTACCAGTGAGCATTTTCTTTGGTAGAATGAAAGATCGAAATATTATCTGTTTTAGGCTTTTACTTTCTATTAATCCTGTGGTACCAGATAATGCGATTACATTATAAGGTCACAATTGAACAGATCACACAAGATCAAATTGATGTAACATAAAACTTATTAGTCCTAAAATATCATGAAGAACAACAAATGTCCACAGATCATCTAATTTACACCATCAAGTAAAACCTCCTCGTGCTTTAGACCCCATAGTAACAACAGCAAGTTGGCGTTTTGGTTTTATTTTGTTTGCACTGTAGCCATGAATCCTTTCTTTATTTACATTCATCTTGTTCGTTTAATATATCAATGTCCTTCATTCATCCAGTTGGGCCTACAATTGCGGTTGCTTTTCTTGCCATGTAGAGCTCCTCTGTTTTAATTTTTACTCCTTATTGATCATTGCATATGTAGATTCCACTGGACCAAACTAATCTTACTCTTGGAGCAGTAACGGAGACAAGTGGTACAGCAAATTGGACTTTCAATGCTTCAAATGTGAGGGAAAAAAAAATACTTATCGAATTAGTTTCGGTTGATACTATTAACAATAGAATTCTGTTGATTATCAGTTACTTTTGCATCTAGTTGATAAAGTATTACTGAAATAGCTGTGAAATAAGCTTTTGCATTTTTGCATCTCATATAAGATTTTGTGCTTGACAAGAGCAGAGCTAACGAACCTTTTCTTAAATCTCAAGTTTGAATGGAACTAATTGTTGTATCCATTTACTTATTTTGTCTCCTTTGGTCTCTATAGATGTTTTTGCATAAAGTTGTTCCATGTTGCTATATTTCATGGAATCGTATAATTGTTATCTTGACTGTTTGCTGAGTATGATTATTATGATATCCATTGGCATTAGAATCCGAAGGCACCATAATTAGGTTTGTAATTTTGCTACATGTTCATTTAACTTAAAATAAGAAATCGATATGTTGGATTTAACGTGTGTGATTAGATGGACACTTGGCAAAGATAAAAGCCTGCTTGTGGAGTTTTTCGAACTCCACAAAAGCACATATTTATCTTCTCATTTTTTGTGTACAGATAAGAACAGTTAAGGTCAGTAATATTTCTCTAGCTGCTTCTGAGAGGGATATCAAAGAATTCTTTTCTTTCTCTGGTGATATTCAATATGTTGAAATGCGAAGGTGGGTACTCTTTACTTATGTTGCTTCAACTCTTCAAATTTCCTGAAGTATTTGGATATGATCTTCTACTGGCCCTTGAAATACATGGAAATCTTGATAATTTTGAACGTACCTGTGCCGTATAGATACCATGTTTGGTTCTTATACTCTAGTCCTAGTAATATAGCTCTCTGCTTGAGTTCAATGGATTTGTTTTGAAAAGTCATCCTTGAGATTGTTGTAAATTTTGCAGGGAGACTGAAAATGCTCAAGTTGCTTATGTTACCTTCAAGGATACACAAGGAGCAGATACAGCAATACTATTGACTGTATGTTAGTGAGATTAAGTTATTTTTTATGCTTATATTTCCTTGGAAAAGAATTACATTTGTTGATAGTATCAGTGGACAAAAATTGTTACCAAAGGCATTAGGGTACCCTAAGATATCAGCTTTATTGTCTCTTAATGCAAAACCGACAGGCAACTTGAACATTTAAATCTTCGGAACTAATTATGTTTTACATGTTATGCCTGTGTAAAGCTAGATGAAAACTTTCCAGGTCTGTCATCATTCATCTGCATTGCATTTGTATCATATCTTAAAGTTTAGTGTAGCTGCTTTTGACTATCAAAGCCTAACAATAACATCTAGTTATCGAGCTTCAGTTATGCTGGCTTACATGCTTTCTGGCAACTTATTTGATTCAAATACTCATTGTGAATCAAGTTTCGAACTTATTGCTTGATTCAGGGAGCCAAAATAGTTGATCTTGCTGTCAATATCTCACCTGTTGAGGATTACCAACTACCCCCTGAAGCTCTTCTGTCAAACACGGTAAAAGTCCTCCTTTAAACCATATCCTACAGCTTTTTTCATCATAAGGATGAGCACCTTGATATAATATAGTGAAGTAATAATATCTATGTCGCTCTGACTCTTTCATTTTTGCTTGAAAGTACATGTGTGACATATATTTACACATGGTTGTGGGGATATGACCATATAAGAACCCTCCAACTACATGGAAATACTCAGAAAATATTGAATATACCCTATTAGACACAGACTTGTATCATACATTTACGAGTCCAAGTAACAAAAAATGATACTTTTAGATTTAGTAGGATTTCTATGGCTTGTTGTCAGGTTATGTTTGTAATTCTCTGATCATACTTTCAGCATTGGGAGGAAATGCCAGATTGTGTGTGTTTTGCATGCATATTGTAGCTTCATACTAGTATAATTATAGCAAATTCACGACTATCAAGCTTTTATCATGATTGACCATAATGTCCTTCAGACCCTTGAATGTGTTATTTGTGAAGACATTTGATGGAGGACAAGTAAATTGAAATGCCAGGATGCTTTAGCTAAACTTAGAATTCAGTCACATTTATTGCTGGTAGCCTGTTTTCAATCCATTATAAGAACATAGCAACTGAATTAGCACGAAGACTCAACAGCTGAAGATCTTCTAATGTTTTGGGAGTCTTCTAGTGTTGTATATAACTGTATATTATCTATTTGCCTTTTTCTCTTGGTCTGTAATAGGAAAAGGTACGTTTGTTCTCTATGTTACTTGGAATCAGGGTGAGTGCCAGATACGAGTGTATGCCCTAGATAAGTATGTACAGTTTTTTGAAGGTTTTTCCATGGAGTGTCCTCAAAGAGTTATATCTCCAAACTAATGTTCGGATATACGCCTGACATGGGTATTAGATACGAGAACTAGAAAAATGAAAAATCGGAGCGGCATTGTTTGTTCATATGTTTCATAAGAATACATTGGAAAGAAGTGAATTATTACACATACACAGTCTTATGTTTTCATCATCATTGTGCAATCTGCTATTTGAAGGAGACAAAGCCGGTTGTTGCAGATTCTACTGTGCAAAAGGCTGAAGATATGGTGAGCACCATGCTTGCCAAGGGCTTCATCTTGGGAAAGGATGCCATCAACAAGGCAAAAACATTCGATGAACAGCATCACTTGACATCGAATGCCTCTGCTGCGGTAACTTCATTTGATCAGAAAATCGGTCTGAGCGAAAAGCTAAGCATTGGAACAGCCGTGGTAAACGAAAAGATGAGAGAGATGGACGAGCGATACCAAGTCTCTGAGAAAACAAAGTTTGCCTTATCTGTTGCTGAGCAGAAGGCAAGCATTGCGGGAACTGCGATCATGAGCAACAGCTACGTATCTACAGGAGCTTCATGGCTTTCAAACGCATTCACTGCAGTTGCGAGGGCAGCTGAGGACGTAAGTATGTTGACAAAGGAGAAAGTTGGAAAAGCAGAGGAAGAAAAAAAGGGTTCTGTCTACAAGGAGAGAGCAAGGATCATCGAAGCCTTTGCAGAGCTCCATCTTGATGAATCTCCCAAGGCAGAACCTTCAGTAGTTCTAGTTGATTCAACAACTGATAAGCAAGCTTGGAATGATATGAAATGATTGCTTTTGAACTTTGATTTTCCTTCAATGTCTTGATTCTTTCATTGTTGTACAATACACTGTTACATGGGATTGTAATTCAAAGGAATATCTGATATATATTATTATATGTTCTAAACATAGCACTAATTTTTTGCTTTTTATATTCTTCTTATGCCTGGGTATGATATTTTGCTTGTGGCCGAACTGAGCTCAAATTGTACGATGCTTGAGCCTTGAAATTTGTAGTTCAAATTTTGGCTTCAGCTTGATTGAATTTTATTTTTAAAGTTTGAGCTCAATTCGAGATAAAAATAAAATGGAATGGCTTGAGTTTGTCTAGTAAAACACGAGCTTTATTCTCATTCCACTTCAAAGTTATTTACTATTTTAGTTAGAGATTGAATTGAAATAATTTTCAATTCTAATGTAACAAAGAAAATAACATATATAAATGCTTACATTAAATCTAAATGGTCATATATATAATTTTTAGAATACCTTTTGGCATTTTAGGTAATTTTTAAAAAAATTAAAACCTCATAATTAAAAAAAATTAGGAACTTTTCTTATGTTTATCATTTAATTCTTTTTATAATTCCACATAATAAAATTTATTTTTCAATTATTTATAATTTTTTTATTTTTGAAATTTTTTTATTTTTATATCTTTTTAATTTTCCTTTTATTATGACTTGACACTGATGATGTGATTTTGGCATCGTATTATGTGGCAGATTGTTATTGGATACTTATTACCACATCAACTTTTTTTTTAATAGAAAAATGAGAAATACCATCATGATGGACGAAAAAAAGTACAAATATTAAACCGAACAAAGAATTTCTAAATTTCAAAGTATTATCTTGGTTTTTTTTTAAAAGAATATTCCGTTTTTTAAAAATAATTAGGGGTTTAAAAATATTTAAGGAAATAGATTGTTTTTGAGAAAAGCTCATTTAATTGGACGAACTTTTCATAAAATTTAAAAATATTTTATTTATTTATTTAGGTATTTTTTTATTTAATTAGTTAATTATTTATATATCTAGTTATTTATTTATTTTATGTATTTAGTTATTTATTTTTTTATTTTGTTTATTTAGTTATTTACTTATTTACCTAGTTATTTATTTATTTATTTACTTACATCGTCAAATTTATCTAGTTACTTATTTACTAAGTTAAAATTTATTTAATTACTTATTTACTTAGTTAGAATTTATTTAGTTATTGTATAAATGAAAAACATCGATTTATTTATTAATAAAATATTTTTTACATCACAATGAATCGGCTCGAATCAATCGGGTCGTCAAGGAGGAGAATGTTTGCCGTAAGGCGGTGGACGATGGTCGCGTGGAGGATTTCTGCGTACCACGTGCCATACAACCGCAGGGTAATCCGGAGGTGGAGCTGAAGGTGCAACCAGAGGTGCATCTGAAAGTATATCTGGAAGTGCGGGCCTATAGACTTCCTCGTTGTCGTTATAGTAGTAGTCATCAATTGAATATATGACCTTACCCCGACCCTCTAAGCAGCGTCATTATCTTCTTCGTACGTCGATTAAGTCATCGTCCTCGCTTGCCATAGTGTATCTGCCACTCCCTCGTCCAGTCGTTGTGACGATGATCCACCAACGTAAAATAGCGACGCGCGCGGTGTTTGACCTACTATAGGGCTATAATCATGAGGTACCGGGTACGTCGAAAAGGTACCCGTCATCAATTGTTGGGTCGACATTTGTATTGGTATCGTCATTTGTGACGGTGCATAAGTCAGTGTCTATCCCGACATCAGCATTGGCATCTGCATTGGGGTGTAATATGCAAGGGACATCTATGGCACAAAATAGGTACCTGCATGAACTGAAGAACTGACCACGTGAGGTAGTGCTCCATAGTGCGGTGGTGCTTGTGAATAATACATGGAGTTAGTTAATTGAATGGGAATAAGTGAAAGGAACTGACCCGGAGGAGGACATCCTGTGGACCCAGGTGGCGCATCTTCTGTCGGAGCAGATGACGAACCCATCATGTAACATCCCTCACTCGGTTCGGTCACTGAACCTTAGCAAGTGAATGTTACCACAAATAAGCACCTTCATAAAACAATTTAAAGTCTTTAAATTGCTATATTATTTTTTTTATTATATATTAGTAGAAATCAAGTTTTAGAAATACCTTGAACTAACTCAATCTTTTAAAAAGAATTTTCGAAGTCTGAGGGACTCCTACTGATACCTGGGTCCAAACTACTAATACAAATAGGATACTAGCAATATTTTTAGGGCTACTACTGAAACAAGTCATTTCGCTTACATAATCTTTATTAACCCTATTACATGCCATTTATAATAATTAATCCAAAGCGATCATAAATACCAACATGACGAATGGATAGTGTAACGATGCTCCGACGAGATTCCAACCGATCAAGCCTTCTGATGATCTACAAAACAAAAGAAACAACCACATAAGCAACTAATGCTTAGTAAGCTAGTATGAGGATACTTAACTTACCGATCATATTATGTTAAACAACCAAGAATAATATCTTTAATCCTGAGCAAAACTTCTTTTCCTATATACACCACTTCACAAGTTTAGTAGGTGAATTAACGAACAAAAAATCCTTCCAAGGTTCATGCAACCTATTACCATAAGCATTCAATGGTATACCATTTAACACTTTATTCCAAGTATATAATTCAAATGTCACTCTTTTTACATCTCAACATTTCTGTTAATATTAAGTATAAAGACTTCATATAATTGTTTCATACGTCTACTTTCATAATAACATTTCGTGTAACTATTTCATCTAAGCATTTCACTTTACTAATTAACACATAATCATCGTTAAGTCTTGAACTTACATTTCTTTCTTCCCCAAAACAACCTCACTAGATTAGTGGATATCATGTATAACATATAATGCCAATAAATAAATAGAACATGTAATAATAAATCATCATTTCCCTTTAATTTGTATAGATCATTATAATCCATTTTATTATCTAAACTCATGATTCATTTCATATTTCTATATACTCATTTAAGCTTTATTACCTTGATTATATCATGGAAAGAGTTTCACCATATAAGTCATTCATTCACATAATCCAAATGTTATCTTTTTAATCCCAATACTTGCACTATACTTTTAGTATAATTTATCTGATTCAATACATTTGCAAGAAGCTTATTAGGCATTAAGCTCGATAACCACCGTCATGAAGCCTACCAGGCACAAAGCTCAATAACATTATAAAATCACTCAATTTTGTGATATACATTACAAATTAACATTTAATTATACGATATAAAATTAAAAGATTAAATCATTAACAAATAACAGAAGATAACCACACATTTACTGTAACACTTTACTTGAACATTTTCATATCAGCTAATTGTTATTATTCTGATGGATCCTTGTAAAAGTACTCATTATATAAGTCCAGAACGTATGATGCTCATCAGCTAAATCCATATAAAACAACAATAGATAGCTGCTCTTAGCTAATTCCGTGTCTCATATTGACCCGAGTCCACAACATATGCAGAAGCTCGATCTAGATCAGATAATCAGACAGAAATCTCTCACATAAAACTTTTACTCGATCTATCAAAATCTTTTAGTAAATTCATTTATACATCTTATAAATCGAATTATTTACCATAATAACAACTCGATATGTATATAAATAAAATTGACAACATTAATATCAATCTTTAACCAAATACATCAGTAGAAAACTTACTTCACATTATACCATTACGAGCACACATCCCTATAATCCTTATTTATCAAACATAACATAAATAATAACTAATATATCATATAATTAATTGAATCTTTCTTTGTCACATGAATTCAATTATATCCTTTCTTAATTTCCAGTTGTAACCCTCAATTATAATTTCATTTCAATTATACCATTTCAAACTCATATCCATATATTTTGCATTTTCTAATCATAATACTCAGCTTATTCCAACTCATCACATGCTTATCTCAAGTAGTCAAATTCAATTTCAACATAAATAGATATGTTTTAAGTCACGAAAATAACATATAATTAATTCAATAAATTAACGAATTTACTTTAACAGCATTTGAAACATACTTTTGCTCAATTTCAATCCGATTAATACATATTTAAATCAATTCCATAAAACTACTTCAAGATAAATCAATTCTTTCTTAGCATTGGACTGTATCAATAATGATATAAAATATCATAATATACAGAATTTAATAAACATCAAACTAAGAATTCACTCACCATAAACTTTGAGCTGTTCTGTAACAGCCCGATTTTCAATGGTGTCGAGAACAGTGATTTCGAGATAACAATTTCAACGAGTCGAGTCACTAAATTTATTTATTTAAATATTTATGACTTCATTAGCATCACATTAAAATTTTGTAAAGAAATTTTAATATTTAGATAGTTAATTGAGCAGAACTGATTAAATTGTAATAGGTGCAAAAATAGAGATGGTGAATTAGAAGGACCAAATGAGTAAATTGACCAAAGAATTGTTAGTGGTTGGATTAGCATGACTTATATTAAGTATAAATAGGTTTAATTAATATTAAAAGTGGTTAATTAAAGCTTAATGATGGAAGTCTTAAAAATTACAAAATTGCCATTAGTGTATATATATTAAATTAAAGGAAAATTAAGTGAAAATTTTCATCATTTTCACTCATCTCCCTCCCTTACACGACTAAGAGTGATTAGGGTTAGGGTTTCCACATTCAAACTTTGAGCTTTGATTTGGGTAAATAAACCTTGATCGTTTTTAGTAATTTTTATGTTTTTGAGTCCGTATTAGCTTAATCTAGCTTATGTAAGGACTAATTTGTGAATCTGTCAAATGTTATGAAACTTGCCATTGTTGAAAAATGTTTGTTCTTGGAGGTTTATGATAGTTTTGAATGTGTGATCTTTGGGTTGAATCTTTTTGTAAAGTGATTTATGATGAAACTAGGGTTTAAGGACTAAAATGTGAAAACAATGAAATTGCTTGTATTGTTGTGAAAATGGTTGTGTAAGGGTTGGGTAAATATCTAGAGGATTCGACTATGGTTGATTGTGTAAGAGAAAGGTTATTTTGCATGTTTTATGTTAAAAAGACTAGATTGAATAAAATGAAAATATTAGGGGTAAAATTGTAATTTTCTAAAAAGGATCAAATTGAGTTGAATGACTTGATTTCGTGATTTGATATGAAATGGGTATGATTTTTTTGATCTAGATTACGATCGAGCCATGGATCGCGAAAAGGGGAAATTAGTAAATTAGTCCCTAGCGCTTATCTACAACTGCAATTCAGTCCGATAAGTTCGTAACGTAAATTTTGTATTTAAATATTCCTTGTATATATCTTATCCATGTTTAACAAATGGAAGATCTTGGATTCAAGGAGATGTGAAGGAATGAAACGAAAGAGATAGTAGGCTTTAAGCCGTTGAAACAAAATCGTAGTGATGGCTGGGGTACCGCATGTGTTGCGAGTCCTCGATAGCTCGTGTGAGTAGTATCGTGAGTCGAAAATAGATATGAAATCCTAAATGGATTATAACCCTACGATGGCTAGGATTTATGCTTGAATGCATATTCTCGATAACTCGTGTGAGTAGCATCGTTGGGTGATAGTTTATAGATAAACACTATACCGATGGCTGGGGTACCGCATATGTTGCGAGTCCTCAACAACTCGTGTGAGCTATATCGAGTACTAGTAACAGAAAATTTCTAGACAAGAAAGTTGAAATACTAAATATGGTTTGAGGAAGCAACAGTTTATGCTAGCTTTTTACTGCTTTATGCATATGAATGGTAACTCTTTCAACTCTTTGAACTTACTAAGCTATGAAGCTTAGCAAAGACGTTATTGTTATCTTGTAGATTTACCTTGCTGCTTGAAGATCGGATCATCTTCTCGAAGTCACACTATCGCGGAGCTCGTTGGTAGTTTTCACATCACTTAGTTTTATAGCATGTACTAGGATGATGTTATCTTTTGCTTTATGTATTCGAGTTTGTGGTAAACTTTCATGTTTGATGAAAGATTGAATATAGTAATGTATGTTGCTCCAATTAGAATATAGTTTTAGAAGTACAATGTAATGACTTGAAACTTTGAATTATGTAATGGCCTAATGCATTTTGAGGTTATTAATGGTTTGTGTTGATAAACTTATGTTTTGGCATGATTCTTGAGATTTTGCATACTTGTTTCAATAGAACCCATGCATGTTTCGATAGAAGTATAGGCTAGGATAGTGGTTGTTCACTGACTTGGGTTGTATCGATAGTTGTATAGTAGGTATCGGTATTCTGTACTTAGAAGTATCGGTAGTCTGTGTACTTGTATCAGTAAAAGGTGCAGGGTGAGACTTCTAGCTCTTTGGAGTTTTTAGTATTGGTAGAAGCATGATAAGTTTGGGTAGAAGTCTCACTTGTATCGGTAGTATTGCTTTAAGTATTGGTAAAGGTCTGTACTGTTCTTAAACTATTTACTGACTTGACAACTACCGATACTTGTTAGTATCGGTAAAAGTCTCTAAAAATCATAAAATTGACCTTTTTTCCCTTGTTGAATTGCTATTATTATTAAATAATTATTCTTGACGTGTTGGGTGTATTTCTTTAATAATGTAAGACTAAATGACTTGAACTTAAAGGGTGAACAGTGATAGATAAATAGAGAGACACCAGAACCCTAGTCGACGATGATTTTTAGATTTTGGGTGTTACATTTAGTAGTATCAGAGCTTATGGTTTAGCAGTTTCTTGGATTGTATTACTTGTATTAAATGATCTAGAAGTACATGCCATAAGAACCTATGATAGTGTGATATAGATGAATCTGATCTAACCACAGTTTTTACAGATGAAAGTAGAGATGTTTAATTTTGAAAGTGAAGAGACCAACGAGGTAAACAATAATGTCTCGATGAATGGTTTTGGGGCTAGTCATGGGGTATCTATCTTGTTGATGACAGAAAATGAAGCCAAAAGTATGTTCTTTGGTTTGATGGGATAGTGGTTCTTAGAATTTATGAGAAACAATCCTATGGCACCACATCCTCCACCTCTGGTTACACAGCCTACTATCCGACCTGTGGTACCTCCGGTAATGCCTCCTCCTCCTGTGATAGAACAGATGCGTCACATCCCTACGGATAGGTTAAGAAAATATGGGGTAGAAAAATTTCGTAAAAGTGCGGAGGATGATCCATCTAGGGTCGAGTATTAGTTGGAAAACACCTTAAGAGTATTGAATAAAATGGTTTGCCCACCGAAAGATTATTTGAGGTGTATTGTTTCCTTCTTGAAAGACGATGCATATAACTGGTAGACGACGATCTTAGCTGTGGTTCCTAAGAGTGAAATTAGCTGGGAATACTTTCAAGTAGAATTCAAAAAGAAATATGTCAACAAAAGGTACCTGGACAAGGAGAAGAAAGAATTCTTAGAGTTAAGAGAGGGAAATAAGACAGTGGTAGAATACGGACGAGAGTTTGTACTTCTCAGCAAATATGCACGGGAGATTGTACCAACAGACGAGGCTATGTGTGTCTGATTTGAGGATAGTTTTTAACGACGAAATTAAGATGATGGTAGGTGGTAAAAAATACGGCCATTTGTTGTCTTGACAGACAGAGCACAGAAAATGGAGGAAATATACAATCAAAAGAGATAGAGATAGAAGATATTTCGAGAGTTCGGAAAGAAGAATCCTACCAGAACATTCTCTATGCCACCATTGAAGAAATTCAGAGGGAGTAAGGCTCGGGGAGCAGTTTCTTTTGGATTTCTGAGTAAGAGCAAGTCAGGGTCGTCAAAGTTTAGATTTCAGAATCGATTAGTTGACAGTGTGGCTAATGTCCGAAACGCACAGAAGCCGGTTTGTGAGCATTATAAAAAATTGATTTGTGTGAATATTGATTGATTAAGGGAGCTTGTTTTCGGTGTGGTGGTACTGATCATTTCATGCGGAATTATCTGATGAATTTTGAAGTAAAGGAAGATTGGAGTGTGAACCCACCATTTACTCCACAGAAAGGTAGACGCTCAAGACTAAGCAGTAGTGCAGGTGGAAACCGAAATGAGAACAGAGATAACGTGAACAGGTCAGAATCTCAAACACCTGCATGGACATATGCCATTAGAGCTAGAAAAGAGGCTATCGCCCCCGATGTTGTGACCGTTATTTTTTTTATCTTTTTAATGATATTGTGTGTGCATTGATTGATCCAAGGTCGACTCATTGATATATTTGTACTGCTTTAGCCACTGATAAAAATCTGTCTATCGAGTTGACTGAATTTAATGTTCAAGTTACGAATTCATTGGGTCATAGTGTCATTGTTAACATGGTATGTCGTAAATGTCCACTGAAAGTCCAGAACTGTGGATTTTCTACTAACTTGATGTTGTTACCATTCACCGAGTTCGATATAATTTTGGGTATGGATTGGTTATCTGAGCAAGATGCGGTGGTAAATTACAAACAAAGACAGATTAATTTGAAATGTCCGATAAGTGAAGTGATCACAGTTGAGTCCGGCAGGTTGAATAGTGAAACCAGAGTGATTTTAGCACAGAAAATGATCCACAGAGGTTGTAAAGCATTCCTGTCATACATACTCGATACACAGGGTTCTGGGACAGACTTGAAACAAGTACCGGTTATTAATGAATTTACAGATGTGTTTCTAGAGGATTTATCGGGTTTGCCACTGATCAGAGAGGTAGAGTTTGGTATTGATTTGTTAACTAGCACCGCTTCGTTCTCAATTTCACCGTACAAGATGGCTCCGACTGAGTTGAAAGAGTTGAAAGCTTAGTTACAAGAATTGTTAAACAGAGGGTTCATACGACCAAGTGTATCACCTTAGGGTGCGACCGTGTTATTCGTGAAAAAGAAAGATGGCTCGATGAGGATATGTATAGATTACAGGCAATTGAACAAGGGAGCAACTGTATTTTCAAAGATAGATCTCTAGTCAGGTTACCATCAGATACGGGTGAAGGATTGTGATGTAATGAAAAAAAAGTTCAGAACCTGATATAGACATTATGAGTTCTTGGTAATGTCGTTTGGACTGACCAACGTCCCTGCAGCGTTTGTGGATTTGATGAACAGAGTACTCCAACCTCAGTTGGATAGGTTTTTAATTGTGTTCATTGATAATATATTAATCTATTCCAAGACGGAGTTAGAGCATACTTAACATACGAGAAAGGTGTTGTGGATTCTGCAAGAAAAGCAGATGTATGCAAAATTCAGTAAATGTGAGTTCTGGCATTGGGAGGTTGGATTTCTTGGTCATGTGGTATCAATGGAAGGGGTACGTGTTGATCCGAGGAAGATTTCAGCTATCCTCAACTGAAAGGTTCCGAAAAATGTTTCGAAAGCACGTAGTTTCCTAGGATTAGCAAGATATTACCGCCGGTTTGTGAAAGACTTCTCTATTATAGCTTTGCCAATGACAAAGCTATTACAAAAGAATATCCAGTTTGTTTGGTCAGAGAAATGCCAGCAAAGTTTTGATCAGTTAAAGAAATTGTTAATAGAAGCTTCGATTTTGACGCAACTTGAGTCAGGGAAGGAATTCGTCGTTTACAACGATGCGTCTTTAAATGGTTTGGGTTGTGTTTTAATGCAAGCTAGGAAAGTGATAGCCTTTGTCTCTCGACAGTTAAAACCACATGAAAAGAATTACTCGACTCATGATTTGGAGTTAGCTGCCATAGTCTTTGCATTAAAGATTTGACGTCACTATCTATATGGTGAGAGATGCTACGTATTCACTGATCATAAGAGCTTGAGGTATCTGATGGCACAGAGGGAGTTGAATTTACAATAGCGTCGATGGTTAGTGCTATTAAAGGATTATGATCTTGTGGTAGATTATCACCCAAGAAAGGCTAACGTAGTCGTCGATACCCTGATTTGAAAGTCATTATTTTCACTTAAAGCATTAAATGCTCGGTTGTCCCTAGAGAGTGATGGTTCTATCACTGTTGAGCTCAGGATGAGACCGTTATTTCTACAGTAGATTCGAGAATTACAAGGGAATGATCCAAAGTTTATAGCTAAAAGGGGGTAAATATTGAGTGATACCATTACAGGGTTTACCATGGATACAGATGGTATGTTGTGTTTTAGAGGCAAGGTGTGTGCTCCGAATGATCCAAATTTGAGACAAGATATTCTCATGAAAGCTCATAGAAACACTTATTCCATTCACCCAGGAAGTGTGAAAATGTACAACGACCTGAAGAAAATGTATTGGTGGTCAGGCATGAAACGAGAGATTTCTGAGTATGTGACTAGATACTTGATATGTCAGCAAATGAAAGCCGAGCATCAGGTACCATTTGGGTTTTTACAGTCGATTTCCATCCCTGAATGGAAGTGGTAGCGAGTCACTATGGATTTTATCACAGGACTTTTGGTAACACCGATGAAGAAAGATTCGATCTGGGTAATTGTAGACAGTTTGACAAAGTCATCTCACTTCATTCCTATCCAGGTATATTATCCACTTGAGAAGTTGGCTGAGTTATACGTGTCAGAGATCGTACGATTAAACGGAGTCCCAACATCTATTATATCAGACAGAGATCCACGTTTTACCTCGAGATTCTAGGGTAAGTTACATGAAGCTTTGAGAACCAGACTAAATTTCAGCACTGCATATCATCCGCAGACGGATGGTCAGTCAGAGCGGGTGATACAGATTCTAAAAGATATGTTACGATGCTGTATACTGGAGTTTGAGGGTAGCTGGGAGAAATATTTGTCGTTGGTAGAGTTTGCATATAATAACAATTATCAATCCAGTATTAAAATGGCACCGTTTGAGGCACAATACGGTAGGAAATGCAGAACACCTTTGTATTGGTCAGAGTTAAGTGAGCCTAAATTGGTTGGAATCGACTTAATTCATGAGACCGAAGACAAAGTGCGGGTAATCCGTGATTGCTTGAAAACAACGTCTGATCGGCATAAGTCGTACGCAGATCTTAAAAAAAAGATATAGAAATTGTAGTGGGAGACCGAGTCTTCTTGAGAGTTTCACCATGGAAGAAGGTGCTGCCTTTTGGCAGAAAAGGGAAGCTGAGCCCACGATTTATCGGGCCTTATGAGATCCTTAAACGGGTTGGCCCTGTAGCTTATAAACTGGCTTTACCTCCGAAACTTGAAAGGATTCATAATGTGTTTCATGTTTCGATGCTGAGATGGTACAAGTCAGATCCTTCGCATGTGATTACTCTTTGTGAAGTAGAGGTACAGCCGAATTTTTCGTATTCAGAAGAATCGATTAAAATATTGACTCGCGAGGTAAATGAGCTACGAAATAAAGGAGTACCGCTAGTAAAAGTTCTATGGAATTGTTATGGTTTGGAAGAAGCGACTTGGGAGACAGAGACTTCTATGAGAGCATAGTACCCCAACCTGTTCACTGGTAAGAAATTTTGGGACAAAATTTCCTAAGGGGGGAGAGTTGTAACAACCCGATTTTCAGTGGTGTCGGGAGCAATGATTTTGGGATAACAATTTAGACGAGCCAAGTCGTTAAATTTATTTATTTAAATGTTTATGACTTCATTAGCATCGCATTAAAAGTTGGCAAAGGAAATTTAATGTTTAGATAGTTAATTGAGCAGAAAGGATTAAATTGTAATAGCTGCAAAAGTAGAGATGTTAATTAGAAGGGACAAATGAGTAAATTTACCAAAGAATTGTTAGTGGGTGGATTAGCATGACTTATATTAAGTATAAAAGGGTTTAATTAATGTTAAAAGTGGTTAATTAAATCTTAATGATGGAAGTCTCAAAAATTACAAAATTGTTATTAGTATAGATATTAAATTAAAGGAAAATTAAGTGAAAATTTTCATCATTTTCACTCATCTTCCTTACACGGCTAAGAGAGATTAAGGTTAGGGTTTCCACATTCAAACTTTGACCTTTGATTTGGGTAAACAAACATTGATTGTTTTTAGTAATTTTTATGTTTTTGAGTCCATATTAGCTTAATTTAGCTTATGTAAGGACTAATTTGTGAATCTGTCAAATGTTATGAAACTTGTCATTGTTGAAAAATGTTTATTCTTGGAGGTTTATGATAGTTTTGAATGTGCAATCTTTGGGTTGGATCTTTTTGTAAAGTGATTTATGATGAAACTAGGGTTTAAGGACTAAAATGTGAAAACAATGAAATTACTTGTATTGTTGTGAAAATGGTTGTGTGCAGAAGTTGGGTAAATACCTAGAGGATTCGGCTATGGTTGATTGTGTAAGAGAAAGGTTATTTTGCATTTTTTATGTTAAAAAGACTAGATTGAATAAAATGAAAATATTAGGGGTAAAATTGTAATTTTCTAAAAAGGATCAAATTGAGTTGAATGACTTGATTTCGTGATTTGATATGAAATGGGTATGATTTTTTTGATCTAGATTACGATCGAGCCATGGATCGCGAAAAGGGGAAATTAGCAGATTAGTCCCTAGTGCTTATCTACAACTACAATTCAGTCCAGTAAGTTTGTAACATAAATTTTGTATTTAAATATTCCTTGTATATATCTTATCTATGTTTAACAAATGGAAGATCTTGGATTTAAAAAAATGTGAAGGAATGAAACGAAAGAGATAGTAGGTTTTAAGCCGTTGAAATAAAATCGACGCGATGGTTGGGGTGCCGCATGTGCTACCAGTCCTCGATAGCTCGTGTGAGTAGCATTGTGGGTCGAAAAGAGATATGAAATCCTAAATGGATTATAGGCTTTACGATGACTATGATTTATGCTTGAATGCATATTCTCGACAGCTCGTGTGAGCAACATTATTGGGGATAGTTTATAGATAGATACCGTACTAATGGCTGGGGCACCGCATATGTTGCGAGTCCTTGACAGGTCGTGTGAGTAGCATCAAGTACTAGTAACAGAAAAGTTCTACACAAGAAAGTTGAAATACTAAATATAGTTTGAGGAAGCAATAGTTCATGCTAGCTCGGTTGAGTTTTTACTGCTTTATGCATATGGATGGTAACTCTTTAAACTCTTCGAACTTACTAAGCTATGAAGCTTACCAAATATGTTATTGTTGTCTTGTAGATTTACCTTGCTGTTTGTAGATCGGATCATCTCCTCAAAGTCACACTATCGCGGAGCTCGTTGGTAGTTTTCACATCACTTGGTTTTATGGCATGTACTAGGATGATGTTATCTTTTGCTTTATGTATTCGAGTTTGTGGTAAACTTGTCATGTTTGATGAAAGATTGAATGTAGTAATGTATGTTGCTCCAGTTAGAATATAGTCTTAGAAGTACAATGTAATGACTTGAAACTTTGAATTTTGTAATGGCCTAATGCATTTTGAGGTTATTAATGGTTTGTGTTGATAAACTTGTGTTTTGGCATGATTCTTGAGATTTTGCATACTTGTTTCAATAGAACTCATGCATGTATCGGTAGAAGTACAGGGTAGGAGAGAGGTTGTTCATTGACTTGGGTTGTATCGGTAGTTGTATAGTAGGTATCGGTAGTTTTGTACTTAGAAGTATCGATAGTCTGTGTACTTGTATCAGTAGAAGTTGCACGGTGAGACTTATAGCTCTCTAGAGTTTTTAGTATCGATAGAAGCATGATAAGTTTCGGTAGAAGTACCACTTGTATCGGTAGTATTGCCTCAAGTATCGATACAAGTCTGCACTATTCTTAAACTGTTTACTGACTTGATAACTACCGATACTTGACCAACAAGTATCGGTAAAAGTCTCCAAAATTCATAGAATTGACTTTTTTGCCCTTGTTGAATTGCTATTATTATTAAATGATTTTTCTTGACATGTTAGGTGTATTTCTTTAATAATTTAAGACTAAATGACTTGAACTTAAAGGATGAACAGTGATAGATAAATAGAGAGACACCGGAACCCTAGTCGACGAGGATTTTTGAGTTTGGGGTGTTACATGTTCATATCGTAATTATTTAATTCATATTTTTTCAATTTAATTTTTTGATGCCAAAAACATTATATAAATAACAATTCAAATATTAAGAAAAACATTATAATAAAAATTGTATCATTAATTAACAAAGTAAGTCTCATATGAACTTACCTCAATTAGAATGTTTGCCAAAACAGAGCCGATGACTAGTCCGAAACTTTAATTTTCCTCGATTTGAATCCAATTGATTCTTTTCTGGATCTAACATATAATTTAACTTAATTAAGCATTCAAATAATAACTTCAAATATTTCATTCAACTTAATATCCATATTAAGGCAAAATTACAAATTTTCCCTAATGTTTTAACATTTAAAACAATTTAATCCCTAAAACTTTAACTTGTAACTTTACCCTTTTTTAAATAATCTCATGATAATCGTCTCTTCCCTTCACTCATATAAAACCACATTTTTCATTATTTCACACATTCCATATGAAATTTTACCATTTTAGCAAATAAATCCTTAAACCTTAAATTCACTAAGAATCATTTAACAAAACATGTTTATTTAATCACTAACTTCATTTATCTAACAAATGACTTCACAAACACACCTATCTCATTCATGGTAAGTCCCTAGACTCTCAACAATTTCACAAATTAACTCCCGAGTTAGCTAGATCAAGGTACTAGGATTCCAAAAACATAAAAGTTTACAAGAAAATAACTAGTTTAAGCTTACCAATTAAAGCTTGAACCTTGAAAACCCTAGGTTTTCTCTCCATTTTCCTCCCATGCATTCGAAGGCCTAAGAAAGAAAGAAACATTTTGTTTCTTTCTCACCCACCAACACTAATTAACTAAATTATTTTCATTTCATTTCTTTCTTTTCTTTTTTTAATTTCAATTAATTAAATAATTAAAACCATAAATATCAACCACACATTCACACACCTAACGGCACTACACATCTTTAGGGGAATAATTGTCACTTTGATCCCTCCTATTTATTTCAAATTATAATCCTTTTTTAAATTGTATTTTTTTATCACTTATGCAATTTATCCTTCTTTATTTAATTAACAATCAAATTACTAAAATTTTGAAATCGAAATTCGATATGCATAAATAGTAACTCCGTAAATATTTTTAATTATTATATTTTTGGTTATATCTTTTTCTTTTTGGATGCATCTTTAGTAGTTATTAGCTTGTTTTGAAATAAATATAAACAGAGTAAAATAAAAAAAATTAGGAGAGCAAACGCGAACTTATTTTATTGATTAATAGGGTGTGCACAATATAAGAAGTATAAATGAAATAAAGTACATCAAACTTATCTTGATTATAATGGATGTCTACTTAATAATAAAATATTTATAACACCCTCCCTTTGACGTTTATGGGTTGATTATGTATCTCAATAAATCTTTACAAGGATAAAAAACCTTGTGGGGGGGGGGGGGAATTCCTAGTGTAGGAAAATAGTACGTATGTTTATAATACACATAACATGCTATATCGTTAAAAGCCTTACCATTAAAACTTAATGAGATAAAAGCTCGGTTAAAAGAAAAAGAGTATAACGCGTATTTACTCTCCTCATGATCACATCACACGATATCTCATATTTTACGTATTCCAAGCTTTTTTAACCAACTAACCCTCCCAAAAAAATATTTATGAAAACGACCCAACTTGAAAAACTATGACGTAAATGACCTAAAATCTACAATGTCTAGCGGTGCCGACACCCAAGTCAATCACGATGTAATGATTGCCTATTGACAAGGTCAGGGTTTAAAAAATATTTTTTTGGTGACGGCACTGCAATAGTTGGCACCCATATGTAATTTTTGTGTACTTTTTTTAAAAAATACAAGTATTTCTCTACTCAAAAAAATATATTTTATTAGGTGTCGGCGTTTACATAGCTAGCATCGAAAAAAAAAAGTTAGATTCGAATTCAGAATATTACATTAGCCACCAAAGTGACCCAATAAGCTATTGGAGTTTTGAAAATGAGCATTTTAAGACAGTTCAAAACCCCAAAATAAAATTAAGTGCCATGCAAAATAAAGTTCAAAACCCTAAGTCCCATGCCACAATTCAAAATAAACTAATATAATTTCTAACTAATAATAATGAAAAATAATAATAACTTTAAAATATTTTGAGAAAAGCAAAGTTGAGACTATTCGGATGTTGCGTTCGCATCCTAACTTAGCGAGTTATCTGTAAGGATGAAAATTAAAAGGAGAGTCAGCTATGACACTCAGTGTAAGTTCCACCATAAGTAAATCAGTGCCAAACAGTAACCCAAGCATAAATAATAATAGTTCTCAATACATTAGTAGATGTATAACATAGCAAAAATTGATAGTTCATTCCAACATGTTAGTTTTATTACTCCAAAAAATCTATTTCGATTTTTAATCCAAGATTATTCTTGTTCCTATATAATTCTCATGCATGTGAATACAAATTCATTTTCCTTTTTCTTCATAATCAAATGTGAGATGATGCAATATATTTAGCATTTTCAATTTAACAGTATCAATAGCTCCCACCCCACCACTCTCCACAGTAAGACTTTCCCAGAATTCTTATATCTTGAAACTCCAGTTTGTGGATAAACCACTACTGTTGTAGGTTAATACGCTACTAGTAGTTGTGAGTACACAAAAACTTTGCAGATAATAATTGTCAGTATAAGGTGTGGTTAAACCACGAGTGCTTGCATGTTAATATGATGTTAGTGGTTATTAATACACAATGAGTTTGCAGATAATAGCTACCAGTATAAGTTGTGGATAAACCATGAGTGTTTGCATGTTAATACATTGTCAGTGGTTATGAATACACAATGAGTTTGCAGATAATAGCTACCAATATAAGTTGTGGATAAACCACGAGTGTTTGTAGTTAAAATTGTCAGTACTTTCTCCTTAAAATGCGGGCTGCCTCATGCATACAGTATGACATGTGAGAACCAGTACAATACAATAACGATAACATCTTTAACATGCATTTATATCAACAGTAGCAGTAGACATGATTATCATGTATTCAATTCAACAATACAGTAAGCATATGATTCATGTAATCACTAATTCGGTTAAACGAGTGACAGTGATAATTTATTAGGAATTTCATCATAGAAGTATGTTTAAATCATATAGCATACTTATACCGTAATAATCAATCAATCAATGCATGGATTTTAACATTTATCCTAATATCAGGGACTCAATTGCATAAAATAATTCACTAACATAATTCAGGAACCATTTCAGGAACTAATCTGTATACATCATAAAATTTTGAGAAGTAGTGGACACACAGCCGTGTGACCGGATCGTGTGGAAGGGGTACACAGTCATGTGGCTAGGCTGTATGAGAGACTATGGCCATGTGGTGTTCAAAATAGCAACTTACAAGGGAGGCATGACCATGTGGATAGGTGTAGGTCGTGTGAGAAGCGAATTTCCTAGGTTTTCAAAGGGGCGTGATTGTGTATGGTGGTTGTGTGGTCCACACGGACAGCCCACACGCTCGTGTGGTCTATGGTTGGTTCGGTTTGCCTATTATTTTTTCATAAAATAACACACACCTGTTATCGAAAGACTAAGTAACGTCCTTCTCGTTCAGGTCTGGTCCTTCAACGAAAAAATACGCTCGAATTAACAATTAAATCAAGATTTGTCAATATTCGTGAAATGTGGCAAGATTTCGATTAAATCCATTAATCAAACTTAAAGATCAAATGTTAGGGATTGATATAACGAAATTACATAAACAAGACATAGGATCAGGGTTTTTTTACCGTTTCTTAGCAAGGTTTAGAGATGGAATCTACAGTAATTTGCTAATTCAATAAAATGCAAAAAAATGAAAGTTAATTTAGTTCACAAGATTCAATAATTATTAACAACATTTTTTTGTGAATTATGGTGAAAAAGAAAAGGCAATGAAAGAAAAAAGAGAAAGATATGGGGAACAAAAATACTAAAATTCCGAGTAGGATCGACAAAAAGGTAGGAATTTTGGTTCAATTAGGCTAGAAGTGATTAAATAGCTAGGGTTTGAAACCCTAGGGGCTGTTTAGCAATAATCCCTTCTTTTAGGCCGAATTTGGGAGAGGAAAGTAAAAAAAATTGTGTTTGAGGCTAGAGTGGTTCAAACCTTGTCAATGAGGAAAGAAAAGAGTGATTAACCAATTGGGCTACTACCTACACTTATATCGATCATATTTAATATATATATTAGATTGAGTTGGTTCATTAGTTGCTATAAAAAAGAAGAAAATGAAAAGATTGAGGCTTGAACCTTGGTTCTTTAAGCAACATACTAAATCCTTAGCTAACAATACTAAAGCTCATATCTTTGTAATTTTATTAATTTTAGACCTATGTATTTTGGAGCGTTACATTTGGCGTCGTCATTGTGATGGTCAACACTCGTGGCAAAAAAAACAAATTTGGTGTTGGCCTTCTTTCAATTGATACCTGTGTGATTTTTACTTTTTTTTATCAGCATGCTCTGGTTGTCGAGATTGGT
The DNA here is from genome assembly GCA_005610355.1 of Gossypioides kirkii. NCBI lineage: Eukaryota > Viridiplantae > Streptophyta > Magnoliopsida > Malvales > Malvaceae > Gossypioides > Gossypioides kirkii. The sequence goes on along the minus strand of CP032247.1, from coordinate 29,465,064 downwards.
GACCGTTTGGTTCTTCTTCTAGCCTTGGACAATGTGGTTCTTAATTCATTAGTTACATGAAAAGAGAGATTTGAAAAAATAACACAATATCAATAGAAAAGAAGCATTGAATATTTGAGAAGAAAAAGAAAATGCTTTTCAATTTAGTTTACTTATATTTGAGAAGATGATGAAAAAATCAATAGTCAAGGAAATAAGAGAAGAAGATGAAAAAATGGAGAGTATATGGTTTCAACGAAGAAAAAAAAGTTGTATATAAAATTACATTAATAAATTTAATTAATGATTTTTTATGGTTTCAATGCAAGAAAAAATTAATGCAATTTTATAGTTTCAATAGGGAAAAAAAACTGTATATGGAAAAAAAATTCTCCCTTTCTCCGTAATCACTTTTCTTAAAGTGCATTAATTAATTTTTAATTTCATATAAAATTTTTCCCTAAAAAAAGTTAATTAATAGCCTTAAAAGGAAATTGTTTAAGATTTTAAAATTCAATAAAAAATTGTAATAAATTATTAAAAAATTAAATCATACCATTTAAAAATAATAATGTAGAACCCAACGAATGGATTCAATGGCTAAAAAGATGTTGTTCATCCTAGGAGGCCCGAATTTGAGCACAAGTGTGTTGAGTTGTCAAAAGGTTAAAAAAGTATGAACAGATATTATCCTGTAATCACATAAATATATTCAAATAATAATAATAATAATAATCCGATTAAAATGTTTGGCTAAATGGTACCATTGTACTGTTAGGCATTGTAACAAATTGAAGGGTATCTAAAGGAGGAAGGTGGCATGGCCATTGTTGGATTATAGTTTTGAAAAAGCTATAATAAATATGGTGATTGAATTTCGTTTTATTTGTAGCATAGCATGTCAAATTTGACTAGTTTTTTTTAGGGCTGGTCTGATGGGTGGAGGAGGTGATGGATTTTCATTTTATTTAATATTAATAAAATTATATTTATTTAATATTAATATAAATTTTTAATTTATTATTATATTTTTTTGAAAATGTTTATGTTTTTTTATATAGTTATTTAAATATCTTAGAATTAGGATTAAATTGAGAGTATTGGTAAAATTTAAGGGTAAATTTTTTAAAATTATGACTAAATTGATATAATATGTAAAAGTTAAGGGAAATTTTTATTATATCATTTTTTAACTGTCACTTAGATTCTCATTTGTAATTTTAGTGGAAGTGACAAAAATAACTGAAATATCTAAAGTGTGTAATTAAGTTGTAAATTATTTATTTTGAATGTCTAAAATGAAATTTTTTTATAGTTGAGTGACTATCTCAATACTTTACCATTATTTTTAACATTTATGAATATAAAAATCTACACCAAAATTTAAAAAATGTAAATAAATTTTATAAATTTATATTACATAAACTATAAATAAAAAATCATCATAAACTTAAAATTTATATTCTTTAATAAAAATTAAATTAAGTTTCTGATACCTAATCGATAATATTTAAATAATTATAAATAAATCATGTAAAGTAAGATTTGAATTCTAGTAATATTAAATTTAATATACTTATACTTATTATTATAAACTTTTGATTTATTTGAAGTTACGAATTTATCACATTTTAATTTAGTTGAGAACAAAAATTTATTTACTAGTTTCTTTTAAATGATAACTATTATTAGCCTAACTATAATGGTATTTTTGTATTTCATGTTTCTATGTAATCTTTAAATACAACAACTAAAAACTTATATATATTCAAAGATTAAACTTATGTTAATAATAAGATTTAAACACATTATTTACTAATCTATTGATGATCATTGTTAAATAAAATTTAAAAGAAAATAATTTTTTTACATGAAGTGTTATTTCACCCACATCTCAAGTGTGACATAATTTAATATAGGTAATATTATTGATTAAGTTTATATTATAAGTTAAATCAATATTAATTTTTTTAATAATTAAAATTTTAATATTAATTTTTTTTCACCAATATAATAATTTTTTTTTGTTTTAGAAAAATGACGATACATTAATTATAACAATCCATTTTTTAGTGGTGTCAAAAACAGAGATTTTGAAACCATAAATCCGAAAAGTAAGTTTGTAAATATTATTATTTAATATTAAGTCTATAAATATTATTATTTAATATTTATGAGTCAAAAATAGTGTAATAAATACTAATTTGATAGTTTATGTCAATAGAATTAATGATTAAGTTCAAGTGATTTTAAAAAAAACAAAGTTTCGAGATTTTGTTTCTGTAAACCGAGCCCATAAATATTTTTATTAAATATTTATGGAATTACTATTTATGCATATTGTAGTTCAGTTTGAAAATTGTAGTGATTTGTCTGTTAATTAAAATAGAGAGTTAAACTGCATAAGTGATAAAAGTATAAATTATAAAAAGATTATTATTTGAAATAAATAGGAGAGGCTAATGTGGAAATTATTCCCTTATAATGAGTAGTGCCGTGAGATTGCGTGGTTAATATTGGTTCTAATTATTACATTAATTAAAAAGAAAGAAGGAAAGAAATGAAATAATAAATTGAAAAGTATTATTAATATAAATGGGGGTTGTTGAAAAGTAAGAAGAAAGAAATATCTTTCTTTCCATGGGCAGACTTTCGAAGGAAGCAGGGGAGAAAAGAAAATTGGGAGAAAAATTAGGATTTTTTTATATTCAAGCTTCAAATTGGTAAGTTTAAATTATTTATTTTTTTGTAATTTTTATTTACTTGGAATTCTGATACTTTAACCTAGTTAATTTAGGGATTTATTTGTAAAATCATTAAAGTTTTAGGGATTTGTCATAAATGTTTTTGAAGTGTTTTTTTAATTTTAAAGGATGAATTAATTAAGTTAATGGTTATATATAAGTATTTTGTTAAATGATTTTTAGTGATTTTGGGTTATGGATTTATTTGAGAAAATAGGTAAAAATGTAAAGTAAATAAAAGGAAAGGGTAGAAATTTTGGGTAAAATGGCTAGTTTGATTATTTGCATGGATAGAGATTAAATTATAAATTTTGGTTAAAGGATTTAATTGCAAGAAAGTTAAGATGTTAGGGATAATTTTGTAAGTTTACAGTAAGATGGGTTGTAAGTTAGAATTAATTTTTTTAATTTATTAGAAAGATTAAATTGATGAGAATTATTACATAGATCAAGAAATGAAGCAATCGAATTTAATTCGAGGAAATGTTAAAGTTCGATATAGTCGTCAGCTTTGTTTGACAACTATTTTAGTCGAGGTAAGTTCGTAAATTTATTAAATAAATTATATGTTATTTCATGAATTCAAGACATATCTATTATGTTGAAATTGAGTTTGATTGGTTGAGATAATTATGTGATGAGTTGGAATAATTGGTGATGATGTTTAAGTTGGGTATTGTAATTTGAAAATATGAAATAGATGGATATGAGCTTGAAATGGTATAATTGAAATGAAATTATAGTTGAAGGTCATGACTAAAAATAATTAAAGGATATACTTAAATTCACGTGAAAAAGAAAGATTTAATTGATTATATGATATGTTAGTTATTACTTATGTCATGAATGAATTAATTTAACTTGTATATGACAATTAGAAAATTGAACTAAATTGCATTATTAGCTAAATTGATCTTTTGTTGATAAATAAGAACTATCTGGACGTATGCAAGTTGGTGAGCATAAACGCATATATAAAATGACGAACGTAAATGTGTGCAAGCTGGCGAGCGTAAACACATATATAAGCTGACGAGCGTAAACATGTGCAAGCTAGCAAGCGTAAGCTGACGAGAGTAAACGTATGCAAGTTGGTGAGCGTAAACGCATATATATAGCTGACGAGCGTAAAAGTATGAAAGCTAGTGAGTGTAAAATGCAATGAGCACGTATATTGATCCTTTTATGATAAATTATTGAAATGTTATATGAATGTGACATTAACTACAAATGAAACCTATTAGAGATCAGAAGTTCTTAAGGAAAATTTTGAATTGTATTAGGTTTCTTGGAAACTATTAAATGTTTTCTAACTTGGAAGATATTTAATATGGTCCAACGAATGTTAAAGGCTTAAATGAATATGTATATATATTGTTACAAGAATATGGTCAAGACATGCGATTTGGAAAACGTTGATACAAGTGGTTGAAATGAGGAAATATGTCTATTGAACATATGATGGATGATAAATATATTTAATGTGTTATTATTACAAGTTGCATTAATTGTTGAAAATATATGTTTCTTGGTGATTCTCACTGACCTTATGAGGTTGTTTTGCATAGGAGGGGAATGTTTATATAAAATGGTATATGAATTGGTTATGTGTAAATATATATATGAAATGAGACATTAGATTTAGACAATTGAGACGAAAGGTGATTGTTAAGTGTAAATATGATGTTTGGTTTATATGCCAAATGTGTTTTTCATGTATAAGTTTGATATCATGATAAAGTACATTTTTATATACGAATTCACTAACCTTGTGAGATTTTTTTATGTGTATAGAAAATCAACGAACTCGTGATTCTGATATTAAATTATCTTATAAAAGGTTTAAAGTTTCAACCCTTTTGATAAGTTGAATTTAAGTTTATTAAGAATTTATTAAGCTTAAGTAAGCTTACATCGTTTGATTTTTCTTCCTTGCAGACCGTCGGATACGAGCTGCTGGTTGAATTACTTTTGGAGGTCACACTATATGGTAATTAATCGTTTATGCTGGTTCAGTTATAAGTGACATGTAAATTTGGATGTCTTCTTAGGGTGTTTTAAGGTATGGTAAAATTTTTGTATGAATTGGTTTAAGTACCTAAACAAATAGGTTAAGTTTGAGTTTGATTTTAGTAACTTTTGGGTACACCGATCTGGAACACGGCCTAGTACATGATCGTATGAATTTTGTAATTTAAGTGTAGTAGTCACACGGTCTGGTACACGGCCGTGTGACCCATTTTCATAAGCACACACGGGTTGACACATGGTTAGCGATACGGTCGTGTGTCCCTTTTTCGAGCATACACACGGGCAAGCACACAGGCTAGCACATGGCCGTGTGCCCTTATTTCTCAAACTTTTCAACTTTTTCTTAAATTTTTTTATTTGATTCAAATTAGTCTTGAATTTTTTCTAAGCTATTTTTAAGGCCTTAAAGGCATGATTTTAAGTTCAAGGTATACGTATGATGTGGGATATGAGATTGTATAATTTAAGTTGAATTATTGTATAGTAATATGAGATTAAGTGTTTGATTGACTGGTAATGCATCTTAACCTTAATCTGGTAACGGAGACGGGGTTATGAGTATTACATTTTTTGGTATCAAAGTTACGGTTTAGTCGATTCTAGGACTAAACGTAGCATGTATTGAGTCTAGAAATACAGGTCACTTTATAACATGTTATAGTGTGATGACTCACAATCAGTTTGACTTGTTCCCTTTTTTTATTAAAGATGTCAATGGAATTCAATACTCAAACCAACTAAACCCACTAAGCCCAATACCCAATTGAGCCTAACAAGCCCAAAACACAAAAAAATAAAAAACCCTAATGACCTAAACTCCTCCAATAGGCGTTGCTTTGCCCACGCCCCATGTGCCACGTCTACGCATGCCTCTGCCACCACCTACTACTGTCGAAAGCACCTGCCATAGCCGATTTCACATGCAAAGATAGAGACAAAGAAGAAGCAAACAAAAAGCAAGAAAACAAAAAAAAGATTCAAATATTCTTTATAAAGCCACAAAAAAATCAATTGTAACCTTCTTGTTTTTACAAAGCATAAAGAAATAAAAAAGTAAAAACTTTCAGAGTATACTGTTTATTCATATACATATATATTTTATCTCGATTTTATTTTTTTATATTTCGAAAGCTAAATATTAAATAAATAAAAAAAGGGAAAGAAAACTAGAGCTCTTACCTTGTTCTCGCGCAACCGCTGTCGTGGTGGCCGAGGCTTGCCCCCGATGATGAGCGATGTGTCATGGTAGTAAGGTAATCCCTCTGACCCATTAATGTTCGTGTGGGGGGGCTTTGAAAAATAAAAAAGGAGTTTTCCTCATTCTAAAACATTAAAAATCGAAACTTTTCAAACGTTTTGGGGATCCTAAGGTCAGATTTAGGTGATTTTAACCTCAAATTTGGCATCGGGGTTAAAAAACAAAGCAAAGGGGCTTTTTATGGGTTTTCCAACCACTAGGGATAACGATTGCCGTCGTCGACGATCGGTGGCCGTGGTAGAGGTGCGATGGACCCCTAAACCGACCAAGGGAGGGGGCCCTTGAGAGTTTTTGATAGAAAATGGGAGAGTGGGGAAGTTTTTTGGTAAAAACAAATGGAGAAAATGAAAATTAAAAAAATGACTTATATAGAGTTAATAAAACGACGTCATTTTGGGTTAAGTTCTGATGCTCAATACGACATCGTTTTGACGTTTGCCCGATCTAGACCTTAAGGTCCGCACGTTTTGAAAGGATGGGTTATTTATTACCCTAGTCCTTCCGCTTTTCCTTGGGCTTTCAATTTAGTCCTTTTTTTATTTTTTTCGAATATGCTACTTATTTTTTTTTACAGTTTGATCCTTCAACCATGGACCCCTTATGGAACGATACATGTCCCAAAACCTAGGTTATTTGTCGCTTTGGTCCTTGTTTGTTTATTTCTATTTTAATTCGCCCCTTTAATTTTTATTTATTTACAATTTATACCCTGCTTTTATTTTATTCCTTTATTTAAGTCTATACTTCCTTATTCTATTTTAATTTTGGCCTCATTTTTCTTGAATTTAATTTTATTCCTTTTATGGCTTAAAAAGTCTGTACTTTTTTTCATTTATTTTCAATTCAATTCCTTTTTATTTACCTATTTATTTAATTATTATTTTTATTTAGCCATTATTTATATGCATATGGTAGCTAAACTCAAAACGAGACCGCTATTTCTACAGCGAATTTGGGAATTACAGAAAAATGATTCAAAGCTTATAACCAAGAAAGAGTAGATTCAGACTGATGCCACTACTAGATTTACTGTTAATGTTGAAGGTATATTATACTTTCGAGACAGGGTATGTGTTCCTAAATATTCGGATTTGAGATGGGACATTATGGCAAAAGCTTATAGCAACACTTATTTCATTCATCTAGGGAGTGTGAAAATGTTTAATGATATGAAAAAGATGTACTAGATGCCAGGTATGAAACGTGAGATTTTTGAGTTCGTAACTAGATGTCTGGTGTGTCAACAAGTAAAAGCTGAACATCAGGTACCGTCTGGATTGTTGTAGCCTATTACGATTCCTGAGTAGAAGTGGGAACGAATCACTATGGATTTTTTACAGGGTTTTCGGTAACACCAAGAAAAAAAGATTCAATCTGGATTATAGTTGACAGATTGACTAAGTTATCTCTGTCTCTGATAGGGATCCGTGTATGTATCTAAGATCGTATGACTACACGGGGTGCCAATATTTATTATCTCTAATAAGGATTTGCATTTTACTTTGAGGTTTTAGGGTAAGCTCTATGAAGTTTTGGGCACCCGATTGAATTTCAGCATTGCATACCATTCACAGACAGATGGTCAGTCTAAGCGGGTGATATAGATTTTGGAAGATATGCTACGATGTTGTATACTCGAGTTTGAGGGTAATTGGGAGAAATACCTACCTTTAGTAGAGTTTGCTTATAATAATAGTTATCAGTCCAGTATTAAAATGGCACCGTTTGAGGCACTATAAGGTAGGAAGTGCAGAACACCATTATATTGGTCAAAGCTAAGTGAATCTAAGCTGGTTGGGACTGATTTGATATATAAGACGAAAGATAAAGTTCGTATAATCCATAATTGTTTAAAAGCAACGTCTGATCAGAAGAAATCATATACATATCTCAAGAGAAAAGATATAGAGTTTATAGTTGGAGACCGAGTTTTCTTGATAGTTCCACCTTGAAAGAAGGTGTTACGATTTGGCAAGAAAGGAAAGTTGAGTCCGCGGTTTATTGGGCCATATGAGATCATCGAGAGGGTTGGTCCTGTAGCCTATAAACTAGCTTTACCTCCGAAACTTGAAAAAAATCATAAATATATTTCATGTTTCAATGTTGAGATGATACATATCAGATCCTACTCATGTGATTACTGCTTGTGAGGTTGAGATACAGTCAGATTTGTCATATTCAAAGGAACCGGTTAGAATTCTAGCTTGTGGGGTAAAATAATTGCGAAATAAAAGAGTATCGTTGGTAAAGGTTTTATGGAATCGTCACGGATTAGAGGAAGCAGCATGGGAAACAGAGGCTTCGATGAGAGCACAACACCCTCACTTTTTTACTAGTAAGAAATTTCAGGACGAAATTTCCCTAAGGGGGAAAGTTGTAATAGCGCAGTTTTTAGTGATGTCAAAATAGTAATTTTGAGATCACAACTTCAACGAGTCAAGTCGTAAATTTATTTATTTTAATATTTATGATGTCGTTAGCATCATATTAAATTTTGGTTATGAATTTTTATTGTTTAGACAGTTAATTAAGTAAAAAGGATTAAATTGAATAAAGCGTAAAAGTTGAGTTCTATTGGTTAAAAGCATTAAATGTTAATTGTTGATTAAAGAAAGGTACTTAGGGTGTAATTAGCCCTTGGAAAGGGTGAGTGGACGGTTAAGGGCTTTAAAATGTTGAAATTTGAATTATTAAAATAAGGGTAAATTGGTAAAAGAGTATAAAAGTGATTTAAAGTAAAAATAAGAAAGAAAATAATGTTATCTTCAACCTTTTTACTTTTTTTATGTATGGAGGAAACCATAAGAGAAGAAGAAGCATTCGATCATTAGGGTTTGAAGAATAAGTAAGTAATTTTCATCCATTTTCAGTGATTTTTATGTTTTGAATTCGTATTAGCTTAATATAGCTAACTCAAGGACTAATTTACGAATCTATAAAATGTTATAAATTTTAAAATTATTTAATATGCTAGTTCTTGAAAGTTTATGGTGGATTTGTTTGCTTAGTGGTTGGGTTTGATATTTTTGTAAAGTGATTTTTGAGAAAATTAGGGTTTAAGGACTAAAATTTTAAATGATGAAATTGTGTGTACTTGGTGTGAAATAATTGGATTGTAGGTATTTTTATGAGGGTTATTAATAATCGGCTGATGTGGGTTTAGAAATAAAATTGTTATTTTGTATGTTTTGTGTTTAAGGACTAAATTAAATAAAAGTGAAATGTTAGGAGTAATTTCATAAATTTCCCAAAACGGACCAAATTGTATTAAATTATTTAATTACATGATTTAATGAGAAATTTTGGATGATTTATTGTGTTAGATTACAATCGTGCCACGGATCGAGGAAAAGGAAAATTAGCAAAATAGTCCCTAGAGCCTATCCGTAACTGTAATTCAATCCTGTAAGTTTGTAACATTAAATTTTCATTTAAATAGTAACCTATTTGTATTCATTATAAATATTTCAAAAACGAGTTATGGTGTTTGAAATTGAGAAAGATGAAAAAGAAATGAACGAAAGAGATATCAAGCTTTGAGTCGGTGATTTGAATAGACGTGACGGCTGAGGTCTTACATATGTTGTGGATACTCAACAGCTTGTGTGAGCAGCATCGTGAGTTAGGGAAATATGGAAATGAATCTTGGATTGGATTACATGTGTAACACCCAAATCCTGAGCACCGTCGCCGGTTAGGATTCTGATGTTTTCTATTCATTTATTACTATTCATCTTTTTCAGATATCCGATTATTTGTATATTTATTTAATAAAAAAAATCATTTCTCACAAAATTTAACAATATCTAAGAATAATACAATTTTAACAAGGGCAAAAATGGTATTTTTATCGGTACTTGTACTAGTTCTATCGATACCGATACAAGTATGATTTCTACCGATACAAGCCATGTAACTACCGATACCAAAAACTCCAGAGAGCAAAAATCTTCATCCTGCAACTTTTACTGATATAATTATTCTTACTAATGATACATCAATACTATAAACTATCGATACTTGTATTCTAACTACTGATACAACCCAAGTCAGTAAACAACCTTTCTCCTACCCTGTACTTCTACCGATACATGTAGGGATTCTACCGAAACAAGTATGCAGAATTCAATTAATCATGTCAAAATTCAATTTTATCAATATTCAACATTTCATATCTTCAAGAAAACACATTAGACTAACACCTTACTCGTAGTTTCTAAGTTATTACATCACATTACTTAAAGTCTATATTTCACATTGAACAAGCATACAATATTTCATTAAGATCATATCAAGGAATCCAACAATATCAAATAAATAATATAAAGGACAACACCATCCTAGTACATGCCATATAACCAAGTGATTTAAAGTTACCGAACAAGCTCCCGAGATAGTGTGATTTCTTTGAGACGATCCGATCTTCAAGCAGTAGAATATAATCTACAAAACAACAATAATTTCACAGGTAAGCTTTTCATAGCTTAGTAAGTTCATAGAGTTAAATAGGTTTACCAAACTTCAAAGTTGCACAATCTAAAATTTAACTAAGAGGAGTAAGCTGTATTCATCCGAGGTTGGTTTCAATTCCGATTTGGTAACTCACGATGACACAGAGTCATTGAACCTTTAATCTGTAATAGGATTCATTTCACATTTAATACTCACGATGACACATTGTCATCAGACCTCATAATCCGAAAAGGATTCATATACTCACGATCACATATAGTCATTGGACCTCGTAATCCGTAAAAGATTCATATTCTCACGATGACACATAGTCATCGGACCTTATAATCCGTAAAGGATTCATATACTCACGATGACACATAGTCATCGGACCTTATAATCCGTAAAAGATTCATATACTCACGATGACACATAGTCATTAGACCTTATAATCCGTAAAGGATTCATATACTCACGATGACACATAGTCATCGGACCTTATAATTCGTAAAGGATTTATATACTCACGATGACACATAGTCATCGGACCTTTTGCATTTATGCCTCAAAGCCCGTTATATTTTCTTTTAATTTGTGCCCGTCTTCCTCACTTTTGTTCATCATTTCAAATTTACAGCAATTGTATACAAGTACAAAATATGCAATTTAAATTGGGATTTAACAATATGAACTTACAGGATTGATTTGTAGTAACGGCTCAAGTACAGGGACTACCCGTCAGTAAGACATCCAAGACTAGCTCTCGATTCTGTATAGCCCCGAATGACATGTCTTTTATGTCCCAATTATTTACGAGGTTCATATGTGTCATATACTATGTTCATTGCAATTAACTTTCATCATGTTATACCATTTCGAGCAAACATCCATTTAATCCTTATTTACCAAACATAATATCGAATTAACTAACAATGTCATTTAGTTCAATTTACTATTTATCATATATTAATCAAATTTAATTCATTCGTAACATGAATTATAACTAACACAACACTTAATCATTTAAGTGTTTCGTTGTCACCTGATTTCAACAATATCATTTTGTGACTTTCAATCGTGCTTCCCAATACAATTTCATTTTTAATGTAATTTAATTCATCAATTTAATATTTACTAAGCAACAATTTAAACACAGCATATTTAAATTATTTCAATAATTTACAAATAGAAACTAAATCAATTATCTTACTGTACAAACTTACCGGACTGATTTGCAACAATCGTCAAAGTACAGGGAGTACTGTGCTACTTTATTTTCTCCTCCGTTATCAACACGTTCTTGATCTAACATAATAATTCCATTTAATTAACTAATTCCAATAGTAAAATAAACTTATTTTATGCAATTAAACCCTTTTTGAAAATTTTACAAAATTGCCCTTAATATTTTACTTTTATGCAATTTAGTCCCTAAGCCTTAAACATGCAAAATGCCAATTTTTATTCCAATTTCAGCCCAGCCGAATATCCATGTGCCTTTAAACAGCCCACTTTTTTCATTATTTCACCTTAAGTCCTTGCAAATTCATCACTTTAATATTTTAATCCTTAAACATTAAAATAATAAAAAACTACTTTACAAAATAATCAAATCCAACAACCAAAATTAAAAAAATCCATCATAAAATTCAAAGAATATACAAAAAAATCAACAATGGCATAACCCACAACATTTAACAATTTTACAAATTAGTCATCAGATTAGCTAAATCGAGCTAAAACGAACTTAAAAACATAAAAATTACCAAAAAGGGGCAAGGTTTACCTATCTAACTTGAAGTCCTAAGCTTGGCCGAACTTCTCTTCTCCTATGGCTGAATGGGGTTTCAATTGCTTAATGAGGAAGATCATTCTTTCCTTTTTATTTTGTTTATAATATATGTTTCTTTATTTACCAATTTGCCCTCCATTAAAACATTCAAAATTCAACAATTTCAAGGCCATGACCTTCCACTTACCTCTTAATGGTATAATTATCATCTAAGTACTTTAACTTACCTTTCAATTAGCATTTAATACCTTTAATTAAGAGAATTTAACTTTTGCACATTTTATGATTTAATCCGTTTCGTTTAATTAACTATCTAAACGATTAAATTTCATAACCAAATTTTAATACAATACTAATGACCCCGTAAATATTAAATAATTAATATTTACGATTTCTCATATCAAAGTCGTGACCTCAAAATCACCATTCCCAATCATACTAAAAATAAACTAATTAGTAAGTCCCCATTTTATTTGGATTTAATTACAATTTACCAAAATCTAAAGAGTTTCACATCATTTCTATTATTAGCCCATGTAAAGAGGGTCTAATTTCATAATTCATCCTTCAATTATATTAAATTTTAATTAAACAAACTTGTTTGCAATTTAGTCCTAAACTAATTAGGACTTAATGAACAAATAACCCAAAAGTTAGTGGGTGGTAATCATATCCACCACCGCTTGGACTTTTTGACCATGGTGTAATTACTACTTTGGTCCCTTTTATTTTTAATCAATAGCAATTAACTTTTACCTCTTTTACAATTTACTTCTTTTTCCTTAATTAAGCAATTAATCATTAAAATTACCCAACCAAACTTCAATTCATATATAATAAGGCTTTGTAAATATTTAATAAAAATATTTATGACCTTTAATTTCAGAAACGAGGCCTCGATACCTCATTTTCTAAAACCACTTAACTTTTGAACCAAACCACTTATACTAACTTTTAATTCAATAATTAAAATTTCTCAATTCAAAATTCCATATAAAATTAATATTGACTTATTTAATTTAATCACTCACTATATAAAAAAAATTCATCAGGTTTGTGGTCCCAAAACCACTGTTTCCGACACCACTGAAAAACGGGCTATTACAACATGGCCCTACGATGGTTGAGATTTATGCATGAATTGCATATTCTCAACAGCTTGTCTGAGCAACATTGTTAGGGAACAGATATAGATACTATATCGATGGATGAAGTACCGCATTCGTTACGAGTCCTCATCAGCTTGTGTGAGCAGCATCGTATACTGGTTAAATGTTGATTCTGACAAGAGAGAATGAAACTATGGCTATGGCTTGTTGAAGCAAAGTCCTATTCTGGTTCGATTGAGTTATAGACTGTTCAACACATGTTATTTGGTAACTTGTTAAACTCTACGAACTTACTAAGCTATGAAAGCTTACCTATGAAATTGTTGTTGTTTTGTAGATCCTATTTTGCTGTCTGAAGATCGGATCATCTTGAAGAAATCACACTATCTCAGGAGTTTGTTCAGTATTATTTATATCACCTGATTATATGGCATGTACTAGGATGTTGTTATCTTCTATAGTATTTGATTTGGATGAGTTGTAAAATGATATTGTCTTGGTTGAATGTTGAACTTATGTTTGGTAAGCTTTGATAATGTTTCAAGTAGGCATTTATGTATAAGCTATAATGTATTGTGGAACCTTGGATATTTGGTATGTTTTGTTTTCTATCCATGAGAAATTGTATGTTTTGAGTTGGAAATCAATAGAACTATGAAGATTGTTGGTATTTGCACTTGATAGGTGAAAATCATGATTTTTATTTGTTTAAAATTGCATTTTCGTAGGTACACACGGCCTGACACATGACCCAGTACATGGGCGTGTGCCTTGGGAAAAATAGGTGCAGGGTATACATAGGCTATACACGGGTTGGGACACGACTGTGTGGCTGTATTTCAAATTGACACACGGCCCAGCACAAGGTTTCACACACAGGCTTGTGGGGTATTTTCGCATGTTCACATGGCTTGTCACACGGTCTATGACACGACTATGTGAGAGTATTTCGTGTGTGCACACGGTGTGGGGAATTGCCGTGTGACCCCTATTTCGCTGAAATTCGAAGTTTCGTGCGATGTTTCTATTGTATTTCAATTAAGTTCTTGTGAATGAAGACAATAAATGATGTATGTTGAATCGAATGAGTGTATTCTTAAATATTTGAAAGTCTGACATTAATTGTGATGTGATTTTGAAATCGTTTAGTAACATGAATATTAGTAGCCTTAGAACCTTAATCGGAGACGGTGACGGATTTTGAGTGTTAAAATTTAGGAGTTGGGTAGTTAGTGATTTGGTTAATATTTTATTGATTTGTTCCACTATTTTCAAATATTTGTTAATAGTGATTCCTATTTTCTAGTTCATAGTTGTTTTTCTTTTGATTATATAAAGCTTTGTTATGTGAATAATATATCACAGTAATTTCACAAAAACATTGAGTTCATTTTTCTTCTATCTATATTCCAACAATCCATATTCTCAATGTGTAACACCAAAAATCAATTAAAATAAAATATAGCAGCAAATTTCAATAATATGGTGGCAAATTTCACTTTAACCATTTTTTCTAAATATTATGTACATTACATTGATTAAAAATGGTAAAAGAAAATATCATACAATATATAAGTAATTCAAAATTTTAATAAATCAAAAGAAATATTTTTTAAAAATTTTATAAGATTTTAAAAATATAAATATAAATTTTAAAATATCAAAATAATATATAAAAATTGAATTTTAAAAAAAAAATGAAAACATATATAAATTTTAGAACATTTAAAAAAAACTTTATATTTTCAAAAATATATATTCTAGAAATTTTGTAATAAATTTTAAATTAAAAAATATAAATCTAAAAATTTAAAAATAATAATTCAAAAATTCAAAAAATAGCAAAAAAATCATCTAAAGAAATATAAAGTCCATAAATTGAAAAAGTTTAACTTAAAACTTGAAACATTAATAATTTTTTAATAACCAAATGTATAAATTTTAGAATTTTTTTAATATTTTTTAAAAATTACAATAAAATATATTTTTAAAAATTATGAGATTTTGAAAAGATTTAAAATTAAAAAAAATACTAATCAACATCGATTAATGATTAGTCAACACCGGTTAATGATCAGCCAAAGTCAAAGGTTTTTTTTAAAAAAATATTTACTTTTTAATTTATTTTTTTTATTTTTAATTTTTTGAATCAAAATTTATTTTTTTTAATTTTTTGGTAAAAAATGATAAATAACAAAGGTTAGAGAGTTCCCTGATAAGTAAAAAGCATTGTTCTTCTGATGAGTAAAAAGCATTGTTCCCACCCCAGTCTGTAATATGTTTGCTAAAAGAGGATAATCACATTTCCTTATCTAAAGGAACCTCTTTTTCTATTCACTCCTAATTATTAGGCGTGTTTATTTTTACCAAAAAAAAAGTTTGTTCTTCTTCTACCATCCTTGTAGCACTTTAGGCAGTGGTTCACTAAACACCTTCATTCCTAGTTGGTCGTCGAGAACTATAGCCAGGGGTAAAAAAAATAGGTGTCGAAATTAAATTGTAATTTTTACGATAGTTACAATGTAATTTCACAATTTTAATAACTTATATATTTATAATTTTTAAAAGATAAAATTAAATTATTATATTTTTAAGGGGTCAAAATGTAATTTTACTTTTAATAATTTAAAATTTTAAAAATTTTAAAAAGTTTAAATGAAAAGTTTTTTATTTTAACGGAAATCTGAACCCTTATCAACCACCCTAGTTTCGGCCTTGTCTATAGTAACCATCTTACCAGCTACCTGGTTGCTATCTCTGTAGACATGCAAAATCCTAACTTCCCAAGCTCGTTTTATAAGCCCAAAAATAGATCTCAACATTGCATTAATTGGCATCTTTGTCATCCTTTGTTGTAGCAAGTGAACGGCTGTTGTATTATCAGTTTCCAATATCAACTTATCCAAGGTCCCAAGCATGTCATAATCCCTCATACACGCCCCATAATTCCGCATCAAGAAGTGAGCATGATCCAATACCTATGGTGAAGGCGGATATCCACTTGCTTTGATTGTTACGCAGAATTTTATCAGTTGAAATTTTTTAATTTTAATAAATTGGAATGTCATGTCTCACATTTTGATTCGCATTGTGTGCCAACCAGTTTTTTTAACACTGTTATAAGAATTGAATTGAATGGAACAACAAAATAATAAATTAAGTATCAAGATGAGATGAAAATAAAATTTAAATACCGAAATGAAAAAACATATATAGTTCAAGGACGAAAGGGAGCATTAAGCCTAAATAGAAGATCAAACCAAAAGCCCCAAACCCTATACGGAGCTAGATAAACGGACACTAAAGCCCAATAACATAAAACCCTAATTTGAAGGATAGGGTTTTGTTATTTGATCGTCGGAGTCTATAAAACGGCTTTCTACTTCATTTCTCCTCAAATCAGATCTAATCGGTGGATTGCCTATCAGGTAAAAATCTACTTTAGGCCTATTATTGTTCTTTTTTTTCTGCATTTCTCTTAATTTTTCATAGTTATTCTGAGCTAGGCTTTCGACATATTTTACTTCCAGTCGAAATTTTTTAGGGTTTCCAGTTTGCAATTGACAACGAAAATGGTCTCTGTTGGAAGTTTAAATCTTTTAATAAATTAATTTTTTTGTTGAAGCCTATATGGAGTTCTGAGCTGAAGAGAATTTTTAGTTTTTCGGCTATTTAAATACCATTCTTATATTTTCCTTTTTCTTCCATCGATAGATTCTTTACATGTTTGTCTCTGAGGATGATTGAAAATAAAACTTTCGTTCTTCCGAGAAATTCCATGCGGAAAATTGCTGGAGACCTGAACTGAGGAGGCTTCATTTTTCTCCTGTTATTGTATAAATTAGCTTGTATATTTATGTGTTTGCGTACGGATCTGTGAGTGTCAACATTTAGTTATTGTCCGTGACATTTTTGGGATTAGGAGTTCAAGGCTTTTGTGACTCTGATGATGTTTTTCGTTCTCCTGAGCTAATATATGCTGAAAATTTATGGAGACCTGAACTGAAGAGTTTCAGAAGATTTTTCACTGTATTTTGTGTGATTCAGTGGTTTGTGCTATTATCTTTGCAAGGCTAGATTCCGTTATTTTTGCACCAACTCTTCATTTTTGTGAAGCATCCATGTTGGACACTTAAGACTCTGAGCAGTTTTTCGAATATAACACTTTATTATTGTTTTGACTGGGCTATTTACAATTAAGCTATAGTAATTTCTTTTCCATTTGGGCAATTTTTGTGGTGCTTGTATGGTTATAAAATTTATTTCTATAATGTTTTGGATGAGTTCACTATTCATTTGGTATGTAAGCATTGAAAATTGTTCCTGTTTCACCTGACAGTTCCATTTTTGAGCGAATTTCTGAGTTTTTTTGTTTTCTAATGGTTTTTGCTTGAATTCTGCAGATCTTAGTTTTGGTTTTAGTAGGTGATAGTACTGAACTTCCATAGTTGAAAATGAGGTACTAATTTTTTATTACTTTTTCTTCATGTTCTGTTTCATTTCTTGCATGATAGACTAACCCTTCCATTTGTTTGTTCTTCTTTTGCAGTCGACCAATGGAGGAAGATGTAAGTTATCATAAATGCAATATTTTTGTTCTTTCATATGTTTTCAGCTAAAATGCATGTGTTTGATTATACTCATGTCTTGTTTGTTAATTTTCCTGCAGACGGTCAAGAATGAGGAAGAGGAATTCAACACTGGGCCACTGTCTGTTCTGATGATGAGTGTGAAAAATAACACCCAGGTAATGTGTCATCTTTTTGATTCCCTAGCAATGGCTCATCTACTTGTTAGTGAGAATGTGGTTATGTAGAAACTGAATTCGATTTTTATTAATGCAGGTTCTCATCAACTGTCGGAATAACAAAAAACTTCTAGGCCGAGTGAGAGCCTTCGATCGTCACTGCAACATGGTTCTTGAAAATGTCAGGGAGATGTGGACTGAGGTTTGTTTCTTTTCGTTTTCTTTTGTACGAATTTTCATTACAGTAATTGAAGAGGTACTAATTATTTCTTGATTCGGTATATAGGTGCCAAAAACTGGTAAAGGCAAGAAGAAGGCCCTTCCTGTTAACAAAGACAGATTCATCAGTAAGATGTTCCTTAGGGGAGATTCTGTTATAATTGTTCTCAGAAATCCCAAGTAGAGTATCACACTTGGTAGTGTCAGCTTTGAAACTTCCTGGCAAAAATTTGGATTCTGCCCAAGTTTCCGAATTTTACCCATCTGCATCCGCTTTCATTCAAAGCCTTCAACCTGAACCCCAACACTGCTTTGAGTTACTGAAGCTACTGTATGGAGTATTCTTATGGTTGTAAATGACAAATTCTAGTAAACCTGATTGAGGCCCTTTTGACACGTGAATTGTTATGAGATAATTTTAGAATGAATAGCTGAGACCGAGAGATGATCTATGAAATGATTGGTTTGAAGATCACAGCAAAAATCCAATCTAATGCCGGAGTTTTAGTTTGATTTTCAATGGTGTTAGAATATGCATGCAAGTGGCATTATTATATGTTACTTGACTTCAGACATGAGTGTTGAATTATCCAATATGGATATATGTTCAATATTGATCATCATACTTGAACTAAAATGGAAATTTGGAATACCATGTGAAGAAAATTTTACTATAATGGTTGATTGTGAATTTGTGATAATTTCTAGGATGTTTATTATCATAATTAATGTGTTTTCAGTTCTAGTTTATATGCTTGAACAACAGTATGGTTCTATAAAATTTGTATGGTTCATTATTCTGTAGAAAAACATTCTCCTAAAGGAGCTTTTCTCATGCACCATCTTCTTTATCAACTGGATTATGGGTTTTTGATGTTCCATCCATTGGTGGCTGATATGATCAGAAGCCAATGGAGATTTCACCATCCACTGCACGATTTGAGAGCATATTGCTTGCTTCGGCCATCTGCTGGTTATTTGCTTTTGGCTGCAAGAAAGACAACAATTGCTGCTGACTTTTCTCCATTCCTTGAAGACGATCTTTCAATCGAAGCAGCTGATTGTCTGCAATCTCCTGGTACTGCCTAAGTTCAACCAGTTCCTGCATAAGAGCAATTTTAGCAGTCTTCAAATTCTCAACTTCCATCCATAGCTCAAAATTTCCATTGTTTTGCAGCTCGGATCCCTGGGAGTATTTCCGTTTAGCAATGTTCTTTAGCAAGTCCTTTTGGCCTTTGATAAATCCGTCGTTTGCGAATTCCCAACTATCTGTATCGACTTTTTTAAAACCCTGTGAGACCATTTGAAGGGTTAAGAGAAGAGTGTGACAGATCTAAAGCCAAAAACATCTCTAAATTTTCACTCAAAAATATGAACTTCCATTACTTAATCTAACGTTCATTCAAATATTGTACTAGATGAGTTCTATCTCCAGCCAAGTATGATCATTCAATACATAAACGTCTCATGCCAAAAAGAAAAACATCCATCACTGCATCTTGAACACCACAACCAAGCAAGAAACCCAACTCAAAACTAATAAACACCAAACCCAAGTTCATAAAGATGATAAAGAATTACTTCAACCCCCAGCTGAGAACTCCAAAATCCAGACTCACACACACGAATTGATATGCTTTATGATGAAAAAGAAATAGCCGATAAAAAGAGGGAGACACACATAAATATTGAGTTGCCTGATGAAAGAAGAGAAGTTACTGTGCTTGAAATACTTTGGAAGCAAATGAACTGTAAATTCAGTCATATCCCAGATTATAAAACTGCCATTCTTTTGGCTCCATGAAATTATTGAATCTGTAACTTCATCATCTACCATTTCATAACATTTTCCGAGGAATGGTGCTATTGATTGAGACCCATTTTTACAGGCTTTCACCATCTCTGAATTTCGATATGAATCCTGTTCCTTCATAAATGATAAGACTCATTTATATGGAACATCAAAGCCTTGAGCCTTCAACCACCCGAAGTTTGGAATATGTCGATATATATATATAGGTCTATTTCTTCTCTCAGTCATTGTACTCATTATATATTTACAATTTAATCTCTATATTTTTTATGTACACTTAATAGCGATTATACATAAAAACTAACCATTTCAAATAGGAAATGAGAGGTGGTGTATGTTTTGTTCAAAATAATGTATTTTTTAAAAAAATTATTTTTTTATTTCTACCAAGCAACGAATGAAAAAAAATTATTTATTTTTTTAATTATTTCATTTTTTTTATTAAACACACTTATGCGAAAAAATTATATTCTCTATTTTTTTTTACCGTTTTTATTTTTCATCTTTTAATCTTTTTCTACCCGCCTAAATTTCTGAAATAAAATAGAGGAATTAAATCTTATATATGCAAAAAGTATATAAATGGTAAACAAAAAGTATAATATTAATTTTTCCATTTTATTTTTGAAGAGGCAGAGATATTTAAGTGTTGTTTCGCCATTGATGTATATACAGTTGGTGCAATGTAAGCTGTCATACACATTCAATGACCAATGCAATGACCAACGCAAGAATATGGACCAACGCTATGACCCGTTTTATGATTTTAGATTGGGGTTCAATGGATTTTGATTTGATTTATTTTGACTGAACGGATATTTTTAATAAAAATTGGATGTGAAATGAAATAAGCTGTATCTGCTTTTAAATAATGGGTATGGAATAATTATAATAATTGTTTGTTCCGCTTCACTTTCATTTTATTATATAAAATTGTCATTTTATTTTTATATATATAATTATTGAAAGTTTATAAATATAATGTGTTATAAAAAATTATATGTTTTATGTTTAAATATTAGTAAGCAATTCCCTCAAAAAAATATTAGTAAGCAATGAGTAGGAAGTATTTAATAGAGTAAATTAAGCTTAGGATAAGCCAGAATTAAACCCGGATAAAAATATTGAAAAAACTCAAATTATTGTTCGACTAGTCTCGATTTAATCCATAAAGAAGCATATTAGCAAACTAGGGTGTAATTGTAGCTACAAACTCATCAATGTTCTTGTCCGAACTTCCACCATGATCGGCTGCCTTTATAGCCAAATTCTTCCACTTGATTGAATTCTTCTTAATCTCATTGCCCCTTTCGCCTCCCATTATTACTTCATTTATGCATTGTTTTATTGTCTCTCTTCTAGCAGTACCTTTCTCATCAACCAAAGCTCTAACCCCAATCCCCCAAACATCTTCAACATACTTTGCATTAGTGGCTTGGTCAGCCCATTGCGGCATTGCCACCATTGGAACCCCTAAACCCAATGCCTCAAGCACCGAATTATAGCCACAATGGCTCACAAAACAGCCTATAGACCCATGTTTTAGGACCTCCAATTGAGGGCACCATCGAACAATCAAACCCTTTTCTCGAGTCATGTGCTTGAAATTATCGGGTAGCTTCGGCTCTTCCGGTTCCCTCACGACCCATAAAAAGTAGGCATTGGTTCCTATTAAGCCCCAAGCTATCTCGGCCATTTGTTCAGCTCCAACCTCAGCCAAGCTCCCAAATGAGACATAGACCACCGAGCCATTTGGTTTGGTGTTTAGCCATCTCATGCATGCGCTAGTGTTTGGGTGGAAGAGTTGTAGACCATAATCATTGTTGTGTTTTAGCCTTTTGTCCAAGTACATGGATGGAATGGTTGGTCCAATTGTTCGAAGTTTCCAAATTTTTGACATCCAATCTACAACCTAATATAACATAGTCCACAGAAAAAAAAAAACAAAGTTTATTAATGTTTGTCAGGCATAGGCGATGCTAAAAATTTTTTTAGGGGCGATATTAAATTGTAATTTGTACGATAGTAAATATGCAATTTTATTATTTGAATAACTTATACCTTTAAAATTTTTAAAGGATTAAATTAAATTTTTATTATTTTTACTGGAACAAAATATAATTTTACTTTTACTAATTTAAAATTTTAAAATTTTTAAAAGACATAACTATAAAAAAATTCATTTTAGGGAGATCGAAGTACTTGCCAACCTTCTTAGTTACGTCCCTAATGTCAGGTCAAGTGTCAGAGAAGTAAGATTTTGACAATAAAAGTTTATATATACATTTGTCTTAAATTATACCCATATTAAAACTTCAAATACAATTTTATCTAATTACTCTCACTTTTCATATGTGTTGGGTTAGTATTTAACATTAAATATATACGTCAATTTGCTTAACTGAAATAATTGGACTAACATTGTAGTACGTACCTTTGTCTCCAGTTCGTAGAAAGTGTTGACAAGAACCCAATCAGCTTCATCAATGTTGGAGAACTGGTTGACGATGGTATCGAACCACGCAGGGTACGATCCATGATGATAAATCAGCGATGGTAGCTCCCAAACTCTAAGCTCCGGCAATCCTGGGAGCCAAATACTAGATCCTTCCACCGGCACCTTCAGCAATCCCCGACTCACATGGTAATGTATGCTATTAACAGCACAAGATTGAGTCAAAAACACCGCCGCTCGTATCCCCAACTGCTTCGCAACATCCAGCGCCCATGCCATGAACCCGTCGTAGATGATGGCATGGACAGGATGACCAGAATCCCCCAGTTCTTTAATCAAGCTTGCCAAGCTCTGTGAACCGACGGATTTAAAAGTGGAGAGGTAAATATCAGGGGACTTCGCCTGAGCAAACCCACCTTCGTCGAAGCCATCGGATATTGTCCGGAAACTGGTAGAGGCGATTGGGTGGTCGGAATAAATGGATTTGGAGATGAAAACAGTGGTTACCAATGTGGTTTTAAGGCCTTTGGAAGCTAAACGTGAGGCGAACTGAAGCATTGGTTGATATGGCCTTGGCCTGGAAATGGGAGGACTAGGACATGAGTTTCGTTGGCCATAGCCATATCTGTTCCCTTGGAGCTTCACTTTCACCCTCTCTTAACCAGTATACTTGAAAGTATCCGTTGCCATTAATGTAAAAATTGATATCTAGGATCAGATTTCTTTTGCCATTCTTGCACCTTTGAAATGTAATTTTTTTCCTTTTTTGAGTGTGTATTTTCTTCTAATAATTTTATTCCTTTAGCAGTTTTGTGCCGTAAAGTTATTTTTGATTTGTCCCATTCATCTTATTTTGTTTGCTTTTTCGTCCACATTTCCTTGTTCTTTCACATCATAAATTAACACTTCTAGAACTCCCAGCCAAAACATGTTTATACAGTCATACATAATTAAAATAAAATTTTGATTATCCAATAATAATTAAATTAATTCATAATATCGTTCAAAGTAGAATCCAAATGTATCACATTTATTACATTGTTAATACAAAGATCATGCTCATGTGATTTTTTGCAGAAGCAGAAAATAATGGTACTGAATTAAATTACAACACTTAAGTTGAGGTGGTGTTTAAAATTTGTCTAAGGACTTTGCGAACTTTAAGGTCACTTATATCTTACACTTTAAACAATGGGTATGACACAATTATGATAATTGCTTACTCCACTTCATCCTTTTCCATTATATAAAATTATCATTTTATCTTTATATACAACTATAATGTGTTATAAAAAAAGCCCATATGTCTTATGTTTAAATATTTATTTGCATTTAAACATGTTAAAAATATTAAAGATAAATAGTAAAAATTAAGTTGAAGTGGAGTGAAATGAGGTGAGAATGGATGCATCCAATACCCATGGAGTGATAGTAGTATTCAAGATTATACATTTATAGTGGAGTGAGACCGATGATGAAAAGAGTGTACCAACTATGAAGTGGTGATGAATTTAGCAACTTCTTTCTCCATTATATATGTTTATAATAAAATTTAACTAAGTTATTAGTTTTAGTATTAAATAGAAATTTTAATCATGTCAATCAAATTGCAAAGATATTATTCAAAAAGCTCGATTCTTAGATAAGATTTTCTTTTTCCATTTTAGTTGGTAATCTATAAAAGAAATTAAAATTGCAACATATTGAATATTTAATTTTTAAATATTTAAAATTATTGAAGAATCAATTCATCACTTTATTAGTAAGCAATGAGTAAAAAGTACTTGATAGATTAAATTGAATTAAAAACCAGGATTAAACTTGAATAAGAATGTTGAAAAAACTCAAATTATTGTTCGACTAGTCTTGATATAATCCATAAAGAAGCATATTAGCAAACTAGGGTGTAATTGTAGCTACAAACTCATCAATGTTCTTGTCCGAACTTCCACCATGATCGGCTGACTTTATAGCCAAATTCTTCCACTTGATTGAATTCTTCTTAATCTCATTGCCCTTTTGTTGTCTCTCTTCTGGCAGTACCTTTCTCATCAACCAAAGCTCTAACCCCAATCCCCCAAACATCTTCAGCATACTTTGCATTAGTGGCGTGGTCAGCCCATTGCGGCATTGCCACCATTGGAACCCCTAAACCCAATGCCTCAAGCACCGAATTATAGCCACAATGGCTCACAAAACAGCCTATAGACCCATGTTTTAGGACCTCCAATTGAGGGCACCATCGAACAATCAAACCCTTTTCTCGAGTCATGTGCTTGAAATTATCGGGTAGCTTCGGCTCTTCCGGTTCCCTCACGACCCATAAAAAGTAGGCATTGATTCCTATTAAGCCCCAAGCTATCTCGGCCATTGTTCAGCTCCAACCTCAGCCAAGCTCCCAAATGAGACATAGACCACCGAGCCATTTGGTTTGGTGTTTAGCCATCTCATGCATGCGCTAGTGTTTGGGTGGAAGAGTTGTAGACCATAATCATTGTTGTGTTTTGGCCTTTTGTCCAAGTACATGGATGGAATGGAATGGTTGGTCCAATTGTCCGAAGTTCCAAATTTTTGACATCCAATCTACAACCCAATATAACATAGTCCACAGGAAAAAAAAAATCGAAGTTTATTAATGTTTGTCAGTCATGAGCGATGCTAGAAATTGTTTTAGGAGGCGATATTTAATTGTTATTTGTACGATAGTAAAAATATAATTTTATTATTTGAATAACTTATACTTTTATAATTTTAAAAGGATTAAATTAAATTTTTATTATTTTAAGGGATAAAATGTAATTTTATCTTTATTAATTTAAAATTTTAAAAAATTTAAAAAGCCTAAATAGAAATATTTTCATTTTAGGGGGGTCGAGGCTCCTACCAACTCCTCTAGCTACGCCCCTAATGTCAGATAAGGTGTCCGAGAAGTAAGATTTTGACAAAAAAAGTTGATATATAAATTTTTCTTAAATTATAACCATATTAAAACTTCAAATGCAATTTTATCTAATTACTCTAGCATTTTTTTTGGTAAAATAATTACTATAGCATTTCATATGTGTTGGGTTATAATCTAACATTATATATATTCTCATTGTTATTATCAATTGGTCATTCTTATTATCATTGTTTTTTTTAAATTGATATTTTCTAGTGTTTGGATGATTTGCATAAGATATTTTCTACTGTTTGGTAATTTCTTTTAAGATCATTTTCTAAAAATTGCTTTTAGTAAAACAAACCGAACATAAATACATTTGTTACAAAATATTATAGTAACCTTTCCTTTTAGCAATTAAAATTTATTTTATAGTAAGATAATATTTTGTAATAATTAATATCATATATAAACTTAATAATAAACAATATCTAATTAAAATTTAATGTAAATTACATATGTTACGTGAGTGTGAATAGTAACACATTAGAATTAGAAGGGATAAATGAAGTTAAGTATGATTTGAACAAGTACTCATACTTATATAATTAAAATATTCATATTTTATACTATAAACCTTTATTATTAAATATTTATAAATTATAATATATATTTATTATTGAAATATTAATATAAATATTTTCACTTAAATATTATTTAAAGTTATTATTGTTAAACCTTGTTATTAAAATAAAATTGTAATATTAAATAATTTATTAAAATAATAATTTATATTAATAATTTATTATTATATTAAATATAAATAATTAAATATTTATGTTTAATAATATTGGACATTATAATATTTGATATTAATATTTTTTAAAAATAAAATAAAAAATTATTATAATAATATCTGGCTTGATTTAAATTAATTTTTATATAAACATAAAATTACTTATCAATAAATTATTTTTTGAAAAAATAACTTACGTTTTTTAAAAGGATAAGTAAATCTACAAGAAAAAAATTAATTTTTCATTTATTTGTCTACCGAAATTAAACATTACGTCAAGTTGCTGAACGGAAATAATTGGACCAACATTGTAGTATATACCTCTTTCTCTAGTTCATAGAAAGTGTTAACAAGAACCCAATCAGCTTCATCAATGTTGGAGAACTGGTTGACGATGGTATCGAACCACGCAGGGTACGATCCATGATGATAAATCAGCGACGGCAGCTCCCAAACTTTAAGCTTCGACAATCCTGGGAGCCAAACACTAGATCCTTCCACCGGCACCTCCAACAATCCTCGACTCACATGGTAATGTATACTATTAGCAGAATAAGATTGAGTCAAAAACACAGCCGCTCGTATCCCCAACTTCTTCGCAACATCCAACGCCCATGCCATGAATTCATCATAGATGACGGCATGGACAGGATTACCAGAATCCCCCAGTTTTTTTATCAAGCTTGCCAAGCTTTGTGAACCGACAGATTTAAAAGCGGAGAGGTAAATATCAGGGGACTTCGCTTGAGCAAACCCACCTTTATTGAAGCCATCAGATATTGTTCGAAAATTGGTAGAGGAGATTGGGTGGTCAGAATAAATGGATTTGGAGATGCAAACAATGGTTACCAATGTGGTTTTAAGGCCTTTGGAAGCTAAACGGGAGGCGAACTGAAGCATTAGGTTGATATGGCCTTGGCCTGGAAATGGTAAGACTAGGACATGAGTTTCGTTAGCCATAGCCATATCTGTTGACTAGGATCCGTTTCCATTAATGTAAAAAATGATATATTGGATCAGATTTCTTTTACGATAATTGTATCAGTGTATCAGTTAGTAGTTATGACAGTTAAGTCTATTACAGAGAGTTAGTTGTCTGTTAAAGCTGTTATCAGATTAGCTTCCAGTCTATATAATCTCCTATATTTGATGTATTGCAGCATTAAAAGTTAAATGAAGATATTATTCTCTTTATCTTGATTCTGTTCTTTACTCAAATATGGTATCAAAAGTTTCTTGTTAAGATCTTGGTGATGGCGTCCACACAATCTTCTGCAACCTTCGCTACTGCACTTGTTGTGATGTCCAGTGACAGTATTACTGAGAGCAAGTTCTTTTCCAGCAAGAAGATACATCTTTTGCTTGACGATTCCAATTACTTGCTATGGCGGCAGCAAGTTTTGCTTACCATCAAGACGCATAAACTTCAAAAGTTTCTTGATGGTCGTATACCACCTCCTCCGGCAACAGCAACTAATGAAGAAGGGGTTTCTCAAGAGAATTCGGATTTTACTTTATATGAGTAACAGGACAGTGCTCTTGCTTCTTGGTTTCTCTCGTCAGTCAGTTAAGGGGTTTTGCCACATCTAATAGGTATGGATTCCATGCTCAAATCTGGAATACTCTTACTAATATATATGGAAGCAAAACTACATCTAGGCTCATGTGTTACAGATGAGCACTCCACTCTCAGCGTAAAGGTGATTTAGCAATGAAGGATTCCTTGATGAAAATAAAAGGGTTTTGTGATAGTCTTGCCAGTTGTGGAGAGATTATCAGTGAGCATAAACATATTACAGCTATCTTGAATGGCTTACCTACTGAGTTTGAAGCTGTTATAACTGTGATAACTGCAAGTCAAGTAGCATATACGGTGCAGGTCATAACAACCATGCTTCTTGATGCTGAAGCAAGAATGCAATCTGCAGTAATAGATGTTCCTCTGTCTGCTAATGTTGTGACTCATTGTCAAGAACGCTAAGAAGAGTCTGTAACAGTGCCTTTTTATCATCCCAATTCTCAGGTCAATTATCAACATGGTAGGGGGCGTGGGTGCTTCTTTTCAAGTACACTATTTAGTACTAGTTGTGTGGGAAAACTGGTCATCTTGTGGATAGATGCTATCATCGTTTTGATATAGCATACAAAAGTGTAGGATATCACCCTCAAGTTAATATTTGTATGGTTGGTTTTGGACAACAAGTACCAAACTGGTCAGCTTCTTTTCTACCACCAGCTGCTGGGTCATAGGGCAATTGGGGGCCACATCTTTCTTGGTCAAATCCCTTTTACACTATAGGTGCTCAACCAATAGTAAGTTCTTTGAGTAGCTCTTCGCAAGCATATATTGCTACTCTAGAGACTGTGAAGGACAATGCTTGGTACCCAGACTTAGGGGCAACCCATCATCTCACAAACAATGCTACAGCCGTGAGAGATAGTATTTCATATAGTGGACCAGGTAAGGTTTATGTAGGTAATGGTAGTGCTTTGTCTGTACTCCGTTCTGGTCAATTATCTTTGCTTACTCACTATCGGCCTTTGTTTATGAAGTCTCTACGCTTTGTGCCTGGTATAACTAAAAATCTATTATCTGTGTCAAAATTTACAAAGGACAACAAGGTGCAATTTGAATTCTTACCTACACAATGTAAAGGGCGTGACTTGAAGACTGGTAAAGTATTTCTTTGAGGGTCGGTGTGAAATGGCCTCTACAAACTTCATTTGGATGCAGTTGATAGATCTCTCTTAGTTGATGATTTGGCTAGTTATTTTGTTGCTGCTAGCTTAGTTCCATTACATGTCTAGCACACTAGACTAGGGCACCCATGCTTTACTGTACTTAGAAAAGCGTTGCATCATTGTAATGTTCTTTTCACAAATAAAAAATCTATTGATTGTGTTACTTGCCACCTAGGAAAAGAGCATAAGTTGCCCTTCTCTTCTTCTGACACGTAATATTTTGCTCCATTACAATTAGTAGCAACTAACGTGTGGGGGCTTGCTCTAGTATGTTCAAATGGCTTTTCATACTATATTGCCTTTATTGATGCTTATACTAGGTACCCTTGGGTGTATTTTCTAAAGAAAAAGTCTGATGTTGCAACAGTGTTTCCTCAGTTTCTCATGCAAGCTGAACGAATCCTTGGTTACAAGCTGCAAGTGTTACAAACAGATGGGGGAAGAAAGTTTCAGGCTTTGAAAGGGTTTTTGGCATAGAGAGCTGTGGTGCACAGGCTCACATGCCCTTATTCTTCTGAGCAGAACGGTTAGTAGAAAGGAAGCACAGACAGATTGTAGAGTGTGGCCTCTCCATGCTTGCTCATGCGTTTATGCCTCTATCGTTCTGGAATGATGCTTTTAATAGTGCTGTGTTCTTGATTAACAGGTTACCTTTTCAACCTTTAGGGTATGTTTCTCTTTATGAATGCCTCTTTCAACTAAAACCAGATTACACATTTCTCAGAACTTTTGGTTGTCTTTGCTATCCTAATATCAGGCCTTACAACGAAAAAAAGTTGCAATTTAGATCTGTCCACTGTACCTTTTTAGGTTATTCACCTTAACACAAAGGTTATAGGTGTAGAGATCCTACAGGTCGTGTATACGTGTCTAGGCATGTTTCTTTTGATGAAAATAATTTTCCTTTTCAAAGTGTTCCAAAACAGGGTAATAATTTGGCTTTATCGAAAGGTTCCAGCTCAAAGCTAGTTGTATTCCAACTAGCCACATGTCAAAGTACACCAACCACATTTCAAAATGCGTCAGCCCCATCTTCAAGCACATCCGCTACGTGCCAAAACCTACCACTCATATGTTCACCTTAAATAGTATTGCTCCATGCGTTCAAACAAGTTGTCCATCACCGAACCAATTGTGCCCATCCCACTCTCCTTTGTCGAATTCTACTTTTTCTTCCAAAAATCATAATAATAATAGTGTCAATCAGAGTGTTCCTTTTACTATCCACAATTCGACTCACATGCAAATAGCTCCTTTAACTAGTACCCATCCCATGGTTACCCGTAGTAAGGCAGGCATATTTAATCCAAAGGCTTATCTAACCAAGGTAATTGGTTTGTCAAGTACAACACCTGTTACTATTCATGAGGCAATGTTGTCCACAAATTAGAGTGAGGTTGTCCACAATGAGTTGGCTGCTCTTGTCAGAAATAATACATGGAGTCTTTGTGAGCTTCCTGCTTCTAGAAGACTAGTTGGATGCAAGTGGCTTTTCAAGGTCAAGAAGAAACCTGATGGTCCAGTGGATAGGTATAAGGCTAGTTTAGTTGCTAAGGGGTTTTCACAACATGCTGGTTCTGATTTTCGTGATACTTTTAGTCCAGTAGTTCGTGCTACCACTATTCGTGTTATTCTTTTCCATAGCAGTTATGAATGATTGGAAGCTAAGACAAGTGGATGTCAATAACACCTTTCTCAATGGTGATTTAGCTGAGGAGATCTATATGGATCAACCACCGAGGTTTGAGACTACTGATAGCACTGGGAACAAGTTAGTTTACAAGCTAAATAAAACTTTTTATGGTCTTAGACAAGCACCTAGAGCATGGTTCTATACTTTAAGGAAGCACTTGGTAGAGCAGCTTGGTTTTCGTGCATTAAAAACAGACCTTTCATTGTTCATTCGAATCAATGTAGGTATCACGGTATTCCTTATGACCTATGTTGATGACATAATAATTACTGACGACTTAGATTCAGAAGAAGAGAGTGTTGTTTAACAACTTCACAAACAGTTTTCTTTGAAGGATATGGGTCAGCTTCATTTTGTTTTTGGGCATTGAAGTTCATCACACGTCTCATGGGATATGTCTTACACAGAAGAAATATGTTACTGAACTACTTAAGAAAGCTGGTCCGTCAGACTCTTCTTCAACACCCACTCTTATGGTGGGTACTCCCAAACTTACTACAGTTGGAGATGAATCATTTAAAGATGGTCAACTATATAGAAGCATAGTTGGCACACTCCAGTATGTTTGCATCACCAGACCTGATATAGCGCTCTGTGTAAACAAACTGAGTCAATTCATGAATGCACTATATATTATTCACTGAAAAGATGCTAAAAGAGTGCTGAGGTATCTTAAGGGTACCTTGGATCATGGTTTGTGGTTTAAAAAAGGATAGTATGACTTGGTGGGATACTCAGATGCAGATTGGGCATCAATAGTGGAAGATAGGAGGTTCACAACAGGGTATTGTGTCTATCTTGGACCAAACCTTGTGGCATGGTGCTTCAAGAAACAGCTTGTGGTTTCAAGGTCATCTACTGAGGCAGAGTATCGTAGCTTAGCAAATTACATTTCTGAGCTACTGAGTGTTAAGCAATTAATAGTTGAAATGGGAATTACTTTAAGACAAGTTCCTGTTATCTGGTGTGACAACACACCTACAGTTTCTATGGCAGCAAACCCGACCCATCATGCTAAGGTGAAACATGTAGAGATTAATCATCATTTTGTGAGGGAAAAGTGATGGCTTGAGACTTACATGTGAATTTTGTTCCCTCGAAAAATCAGGTGGCAGATGCGTTAACAGTGTTACCCTTAGTTGTTCAACAAAGTTAAAAGGAACCAGGGGAGTATCAGTGTATCAGTTAGTAGTTATGACAGTTAAGTCTGTTACATAGTGTTAGTTGTCTGTTAAAGTTGTTATCAAATTAGCTTCCAGTTTATATAATCTCCTGTATTTGATTTATTGCAGCACTGAAAGTTAAATGAAGATATTATTCTCTTCATCTTGATTCTGTTCTTTACTCAAATAAATTGCACCTTTAAAATGTAATGTTTTCCCTTTTTGAGAGTTAATTTTCTTCTAATGATTATATGTTAGTATCTGTTCATACTTTCTTAATCTTTTGACAACACACACATACTTTGCACATACAGTCGCTCGAACCCCGGACTCTTAGGATGAACAACATCCTCTTTTCCACTGGAGCAACTTGTTAGTTAGATTCCTTTTGTAGTTTTGTGTGGTAGAGCTAGGACTGTAAATGAATCGAGCTTGAACGATTTAAGCTTATTCATATTCATTTTGTTTTCATTAAGAATTTTAATTTTTTTGTTCATGCTCGTTTATTTAAATTTATGTGTGTCCATGTTCGTTTATTTAATATTCACGAACAGAGGCGAATCTAAGGGGGTTGGCAGGGGCCCTGGTCTCCCCTAAAATGGAAAATTGTTGTTTATGCCTTTTATTTTTTTTGAAAATTTTAAATTAGTAAAGGTAAAATTACATTTTGCCCCCCTAAAATTATAAAATTTTGATTTAATCCTTTAAAATTATAAAGATATAGACTATTAAAAATTAAAATTTATTTCTGGTCCCCCCAAAAAAAATTCTGCCTTCATCCCTGTTCACGAACATGTTCATTTAGCTTAATCGAACATGTTCACGAACATTAAACGAACATGTTCACAAATATTAAACGAACATGTTCACAAACAATGTTAATGAATAATAAACAAACAAACAAACAATAAATACATACACACAAATATTATTTTAATATTTTTATAAGAAAATATCATATTAATAAATAAACGAATCATAAACGAGCTTATAAATGAAGTTGTTCGTGAACATAAACGAACCGAACATATCTCTGTTCATGTTTGTTCATTTATTAAACGAACATAAAAAATTTGTTCAAACTCGTTTATTTAGCTTAATAAACAAACATAAACAAACGTTATACGAATAGTTTATGAACAATTTTTTAAACGTTCTGTTAATTTATACTACTAAATATAACTATTTTTGATTTGTTGTTGATTATATTGTTAATTTGATTAATTCAAAATATCAATAATATGATTCAAAGTAGAATCCAAATGTAAGGTTTTATAGAAAACTAACCCTACAATATTAAAAAATTATGAAAATCACTTAAGTCCCAAATTATTTAGGAGAATGACCTAAAATTTATAGTGTTACTGGGTGCTCCACTTCTCAAGGCGACACCATCCCAAAAACTCACTTAATTATTAAATTAATGATTAGCTGAAAATCATAATTTTTTGGTGCCGCCACTTCTCAAGGCGACACTCGTCTGAGTTTCAAAAATAATGTTTACTAGTGACCCATCCTTGTGCCAGCCTCGGATCCATGTTTCAGAAATCAAAATCACATATCAAAC
This sequence comes from Gossypioides kirkii, assembly GCA_005610355.1. Taxonomy (NCBI): domain Eukaryota; kingdom Viridiplantae; phylum Streptophyta; class Magnoliopsida; order Malvales; family Malvaceae; genus Gossypioides; species Gossypioides kirkii. The sequence continues at coordinate 29,431,623 of CP032247.1, read as the reverse complement.
ATATTCATATTCATATTTCACCATAACTCCTCATAACTTCATTGTTAAGTTTAACACGTGTTCTCCCGCAAGGTTGAACCGTGATCTTCCAATCCAATTTGCAATATAGCTGCCCTATCGGAGGCATCACAAACAAATCTTCTTTCCACATTTTCACATATCACAATTGTTTGGTACTGGGCTCATGCAACAAGGAGGGTGTTTTTTACAATGACAATGGTCATACTCACGCATACAACACTGATTTATTGCACACACGTCCAAACACAAAACACATTGACCCATTTATAGTAGAAACAACTTACCGTACACGACCCACATATCATGTAAGTTTCATAACTCAAAGGAAGTAAGAAGGAACTCACCAGCAAACTCTAGAACAGAATCTACTCTACTAGTCCTTTGCCTCGATTACTTGGACCTTTAGTAATTTCTTGAGCTAAATAAGAAACAATTATAATCATCAGACCATTTATCTACTAAAAATGTAATCATGCATGCATCAATTGGTTGCATGCAACCCATAATCAGGAAGTATCCTTCCTTTCGAACCAGTTCTAAAAATGTAATAATGCAAAAATGTAAATCCCCCTCGATTACAACCTAAGGGTTTTTTGGAAATTACTAATAAGTTGGTACTTAACAATGGAGTCTCGACTAGCTACTAGAACCCTTCCTCAACTTCTCTAACGAAGAACAAAGAACTTAAGAGCTTGCTCAAAAACATGCTAGCAAGGAATGAAAAAGAAACTGATTTTCTTTCACATAATCAAAGCAATGCATGACTTTTATAGACAATCTTTTCTACCAGACACAACTATTACCACTAATTAGTCTAATAAGTTGTGAAACGTTGCTTGTAAACTAAAACAAGCCAACAAAACAAGTCATTCAACTACCTAAACACATCAAGCTGTCATCTAAAGTACCCTAGTTCAATTCTAATTAGTTCTCAACTAAACTCTGACAACACTCACAGAGCCATTGTTTTCATGCTAAACCATGAAAAACGAGTCTATCGATTTGCGAACTAACAAGTTCTCCCAATGTATCTAGGGTTGGCGGATTGTCTCACAAAAGAGTTTGGCCTAAAGTTCGCTAAATGGCGAATTCCAGCAAGACGTTCCTTAATCAGGTGTACTATTGAATCCACGCAATACGCCACCCAAACATTTAACAGATAATTCACCACTCTCTCCATTTTTCTACCCAAGGCTTAATCAACTATATGCGAAATAACATCAATACGGTCTATGTCGGGCGGGCTGTTACATGACGTATTATATATTTGGCTTGGTATGACAATCCTTACATTCTGTGCAGTGTAGGCACGCATTCAAACTACATTAAACATCAAAATAATTACTAACCAAAACCCATTATATAGGACAATATTATTAGGTTTTTTTCAACCTAATATTTCAAAACACATTAAATGTTACAATAGCCTCCTCCTCAACACGTGTCTCAATTTCTCGACTATATGTCAACAATACTATTCCGCGAATGCTTCTAGCTCTCTGAGTAATGCATTCATTATTGAATATAATAGAATTTTTGTTTCAATATTCATAAGAATATTTATATTTCACTACTGAAATAAGTCATAAATTTATACCTCATCACCAATGGGAAGTAAACAATTAGACAATTAATAGGAGTCAAGAACGACATTCTAAAATATGCTCATGATTGAAGCAAGTAGAAGCATCTGCACATACCTTGATGCTTGCTACTCGATCCCAAGCACATCTCTCGATAAAGTGTTGCAAGTATAACTGCTCCCAACTATAAATATTGGCAATGCTCAAATCTCGAAGACATTTAAGGTAATATCAATTAACTCGATTTTCAAACTTATCAGGCATCAAAATCTTCTCGATAAGACGCATAATTATGAACTATGCTGCGATTTAAGCTTCCACTTCTTTCACAGTCTCGAGTAGCATCGTCGAAGAGTCCAATCAAGTATGGAAAATGAAATTCCCTTTCCATCTACTCTCTAAGGATAACTCCCAAGCAACTCCAGGCAAACTACCATCATGTTTGATATTGATTCTCCAATTATAGGTAATCCATCAACTAGAAAATCAAATTATATTGCAATATTTTTCAAGGTAATTATGGACTTACCACACGACAAGTAAAACATATAGATCTTTGGTCTCCATTGCCCCAACAATGTAGCTATGAGATCTGGATATATTTGGAAGCTGAAATTGACTCCATCTAAATATGCTTGAATCCTCATGTCAATACCATTGAAATGGTTATGATTCAACATGCTGCACAGTGATCGATCCACTTCCTACACTTATATCACACGTGTTAGTACACACCATAAAATCTTTTAAAAGGAAGTTCGTAATATTTACCATTTCCAATATTTCATCCGAAACATGCAGAAGTCATAACAATGCCATTTTCCTAAACCTAACAAATATAAAATATTTCCACAATGTCAAACAAATATAATTTTACTTATAAAAATATTACTAATGTCTATTTCATTTTAATAATTACAAATATATTACTTATAAAATAAACCATTTACAATTAATTAAACAAACAAAGTACAAGTAAACAATTAATTCTCACTAATAAAAATATTATTAATATCTAATTCATTATAATAATTACAAATATATTCAACATATTTCACAAAATTGCTTATTTTCTAAAACAAACCCTAAACCATTGAACTAAAAACAATTTCAATTTTTACACACAAATTCAATCAATTGTATTATCAATATAACCTATTTAGAATTCAAATATACTTACAAATCTTTTTGGGGGAGTTTATTAGGTTTAATGATGGGTTATTAGGGGTAAGTGGCCGAGTAGTGGGGGATTGCTGCCGGTTTAATCATGCTGCAGGGACCTGTCTTTTCCATGGCAGGTGAGCAGGCTTTGGGGAGCCCCAAATCGGCCCTATTCCCTACAGCTTGATTAACCGACACCAACCCTTCCGATTTGGGTCTTGGTAAAATCGAAGTTTTTATTTACTATTCAAAATATATCATTTCGATAAATAAATATCAACTCATATTATTTAGTAAAATTATTAAATACTTACTAGTTTAGTAAAATTATTAAATACTTACTAGTTTAGTAAATTTCCCTGAATTTTATCTCTAAAATTGTCATTGATTGTGAAGTTTTATATATAAAAATGTAAATTATCATTAAATTATTAGTAATTTTATGTTTTGATCATTTAATTTTAAAAAGTTATAAAAATAATTATTAAATTATTTAAAAAATTTATTTAATTTACTGATTATTAAGGTTTTTTTAAAAGTTTGGTTAAAAAATTCGAGGCGAAGATTCAACAACCTGTATGGTGGATTAATACCCATCGACGAATAGAAAAACATAACTTAACTTTAAGTTGATCTGATGATTAGTGTCGAAGATCGGAAAAAAAATTTGTTTGAATTTTGTTTCGTAAATTGATGACATTTAAAGATGTTTCATGAAAAAAACTAAATTATAAAAGATAATGGGAAGAATAATTTTTGATTGATGCAGACGGTATAAATAAAGAAAGTCATACAACAATGATTTAATAACCTAATGATTAAATAAAATTTTTTGAATAATTCAATAATTATTTTATAATTTTTTAAAATTGAATTGTCAAAATATAAACTTACTAATAGTTACTTTAGGTAAAATTTACCCTATAATGAGCGGGTCGGAATCTAATGAAATAGGGTTAGGTTGTGGATCGTAATCAAACCATAAACAAGTACAGGTTGTGGGTTCGGGTCAAAAAGTCCGAGTTTCTCCAACTTTCACGCCCCTCACTTGCTTCCTTCATCTTCAGTAAGCAGTTACCGTTATGCTCAGTACCCTTTTTCTTAAAATCTAGAAACCCTAATTTGTAATAACTGTCTCTCTATCTATTTTAGGGTAATTAGGGTTTAGGGTGGCTAATATTTGGGGGAATTAGGTGAATTGAAGGCATGGGTCGATCGAGGACAGTCTCTCGTCCAACTGAAGAGGATCTCAATCAAAGGTCTTCCCTTTTTTATGTTCTTAATTTCATTTATTTTCTCAGCTGTTCCGTTCAAAGATCTTGTTTTTAGTTTAAAATTCGCCCTCTTTCTGTAGATCCAAAAGGAAAAAGACTGTGTCTGGTAGTGTCGACAATCTAGAGCTTCCATCATCAGGTATGACAAAATTTAGGGTTCCCTTTGATTGGTACTTTTATTATTTAATCTTTCTAAAGCTTGTTAGTTGCAAAACGGATAATAGTACAATTTTAATAATAAAATGTATGATTTTACTTTGATTGATAATAAAATGCACGATTTTACTTTTATATAGAATGATTGCATTTCCAGCTAGGGTTTTATTTTAACTATTAGCTCCTATTTTTATCACAAGTAGTTTTACATTTCCTTGATTAGAAACTCAAGTTTATTTGGAAAAAGAAATAACAAGAAATTGAGTAGAAGTATCAAAACAAACTGAACCCTAATAAGATGTTACTGGTTTTGCAATTCTTTTAAGTTTTGAAGTCTTACTTCCTTTTCTTTTTTTTTTTCTTGAAGTGATGACCTTTATGAATGATATTGCGCTTATTGGTTAATTTTGTTCGTCTCCATTGATTCCATTTCTTTTAATAAGGTCTTGGGCAAGTACCGAGTGAAGCAAAAGGGCCAGCATTGTATCATTGTAATTATTGTAACAAGGATCTTTCTGGAATGGTTCGGATTAAGTGTGCAGTTTGTCCAGATTTTGATCTTTGTGTCGAATGCTTTTCTGTTGGAGCTGAAATTACACCTCACAAGTGCAATCATCCATACAGGGTTATGGTTAGTCACCTTCTTTCTAGTTACAATTCCCTTTGTCATTTTAGCAATTCAAGGTTATAGCATGATCGCTGATGGTTAGCCAAAGTAAAGTATACTAGAGCTTTTGAAAAAAGTGTAATGAACATGGTTACGTAGGTCTTAAGTGAGTTAAGAACAGATTTGTTTTCTGTTAAATACCAATGGCATTTTTTGCTGAACCATATGTTTCATACGTTTTATTACAACTGCATCCCACAACCTCTCTCTTTCTGTTCTATGCTAGAAAATCTTATTCACCTCTCCTGGAACCACACTTTGGTAGGACATAACTTGGTGATTACCATCTGTGAATTTGTTTACTAACTCGCTCATCAATTGCTGTCATTCTTTTCATCATCTACACTATTGCCTTCAGTAATTCTCATAATAAATGACTCCAAAAATAGTTTTTCCCCATTTTGCTATTGGTTGGAGTATGCATTTTAATGTTCTTCCATGCAGGACAATTTGTCTTTCCCACTTATTTGTCCAGACTGGAATGCGGATGAGGAGATATTGCTTCTTGAGGTATTCCTATGTACTATCTTGCACTTTTAGGGGTTTTTTATTATTTATTGTTGATTGATCTCATATCTGGCAACTTCTGCTTATCCTCTTTTGTATTCCATTGAATTTGATGGTTAGAGGATGCATGCCTTATTTTCAGGCGATTGAAATGTATGGATTTGGGAATTGGGCTGAAGTTGCAGAACATGTTGGAACCAAGAGCAAATCACAATGTATTGATCACTATAATGCTATATACATGAACTCTCCTTGCTTTCCTCTCCCAGTAAGACTTGTGTTATAATCTTGTCTTTGAAGACATTACCTACATAAGCACTTGCTAATGCAGAAGCACGTAAACTAAGCATACAATTTTCTAGTAATAATAATTATATTCCATGGTTATTTTCTTAGGACTTGTCTCATGTTATGGGAAAGAGCAGAGAAGAGCTCCTTGCTATGGCCAAAGGGAATGGTCTAGTCAAAAAAGGTTAGATCAAACCCTTTCAAGTAAACCCCAGTTGCTAAATTGTTGCTATCGAGATGATTTTTTCTGGCTGTTTTCCTTCCCCAAGTGATTTTTGTTTGAATGGATCACTTTCTTTTTTTTTTTTTTTTCTGGGAACAAGGGTGATCTGCAAATTGTCAATATTCTTGTTTGTCTGATTCGGTTTATCAGGGTCCTATTTTTGCATGTGCCTTAATGAAATGAATTTGCTAAGACTAAATGGTTATTTATGCAGAGTTCACCACACATGGTGAGCTTACCCAGAAACAAGAGTCTCCTGCTGGTGCAAAAGTCAAGTAAATGTCTTCCCTGTAGAATCTTTTCTGTTTTCTATTTTTTCTTGCTTTTATTTAGTTTTTTTATATTTTTATGTTAAGTCTTCTATAATTGATCAGGTATGAGGCACCAAAAAAGGAAGATCCAGCTCATCAATCCTCATCTAGCTTAACTGGAGGTATGACATCAGCTATTTTGAGACATCTTTATTGAAAGTGGATTGCCCCTTTGGTTTTCTTAAAGGCATGATTTTGTGGCAATATTTGCTTATATAAACATAACACATTCTCTTTTCTGCTTAAAAACAAATATATCATATAAATACAATGCATTCTCTTTGATGTCAGAAATAGGGTCCCATACTGATTCAAGGAGTGGTGGTAACACATTCCTAGGTGCTGGTAAAAAGACCTCCAACATGGCCCAGATTAAAGATGGCATTAAAGTAGAAGGTATGCTCTCTCATTTTGTTGTACATTATGACTGTTGCTTGTGACTTTACATTCTGCATGAAGTCATTGACTATTGCCTGCATGGAAATGCGAATCTAACAAATGATGGTAGTCAGTCTGTAACTGTTGCAAAAGGTGGCTTATTCTGAAATGCTAATTATTTATTTTTCTATCTGTAAAGTGAGTTAGGGTTTGTTGAGTTAAGCAACTTCATCTTTTCCTTTTCCTTCTCCTTCTCCTTTCCTTTTATTATAATTTTTAATTTTGGTGATTAATATGATATAAGTTGTTGGTCATGTTTCGTGGATTTGTTATGCAAGTACTCTAACACCGTTTTTCTTAAACATTTTTCTTAGAACCTCAAGCAGACAGGAGCATTGGTGAGAAAAAGCCTAGGGTTTTCACTGAGGAGGAACCGTCTATGACTGAGCTGAGTGGCTATAATTTCAAGAGGCAGGAATTTGAGATTGAATATGATAATGATGCGGAGCAATTATTGGCAGATATGGAATTTAAGGATACTGACACCAAGGCTGAGCGTGAATTGAAGTTGCGTGTATTACATATCTACTCAAAAAGGTATTTATCTACAACAATGTGTAAGCATGTTGTATATATTCTTGACATGGAAAAGGTTGATGATCATCAGCATTTTTCAATAAAAGTGTCTAAGAAGGAAGTATAGAAAGTGGCAGTTCTTGAAGAAAAAAGATAACTTTGTTCTGGATCAATTATAATATGCTGTCTGATCTTTCTTACATATATACCATCTCGATACATAGAATGAAGCAATTTCTCTAAACACCTAATCTTGGTTGGAAAACTACTTGAAGCTCCTCGTTGTTAAGAACAAAACTTTGAGTATGAGTTTTCAACTTCATCACCATCAAATATCAGGATAGAACTTTCCTACAATGTCATGACAATTTGGACTTGATTTCAGAATCCGTCTCTACATTAGATTTTGAGAACTGTTGGAGATTTTTAGTGCATTCTAGTTGAGTGATTTGTGCTTGTGTTCTTTCATTTATACAGCTCTATGTATATCATTAGAGCTGTATGTCTTATGTGTCTGCTAAGCTTTTATATCTTCAATTGGCTTTACTAGTAGTTTTATCTTAGTTATAACTGATTGGAAAGATGAAACAGTCTTGTAGCATACCATAGTCTGGCATTCAATACAGTTGCACATACTACAAATTATTATGAATCCTGTATTGTTATATTTGTATCAAATTTGAGAGATTTATGGTATGGTGTTTTATTGACAGGCTTGACGAGAGGAAACGTAGGAAGGACTTTATTTTGGAAAGAAATTTACTTTACCCTGATCCATTCGAGAGAAACCTCTCACCTGAGGAGAAGGAAATTTATCAGCGTTACAAGGTGTTTATGCGCTTCCACTCGAAAGAAGAGCATCGGGAGTTGCTTAAGAGTGTCATAGAGGAACATCGGATTGTCAAAAGAATACAAGAACTTCAGGTTAAATGCTTGCCTTGTGCTGACTTTGTATGCTTATTTGCTGCTTTCATGCACTAGTGTAGATTTCCACAAAATGAAAATTAGCTTTCAAATGAGATTGAAATTTGATTACATTTTTTTCCTGTTCTGGGAGTGCTGAAGCCAAATATTAGGAACTAGAAATCTATGCGTCTTTTGACTTGGTTTTGGCTTTCATCTTTTAATCATATTGTTGTATTTCTTCATTTCAAATGGTTCAATTCCACAATGGTTGCTATCCCTTGGGGCTGAACCTCCAATTACATCAATTGAGCATCAAAATTTTGAAACATTATTCAGGTGAATTTATATGCAGGAAGCTCGAGCTGCTGGTTGTCGAACCGCTGCTGAAGCCAATAAATTTATTGAACAAAAGAGGAAAAAGGAAGCTGAAGAAAATGCCCAGAGACTGAAGGAAAGTGTACAAGCTGGTCCTAGTGGTAAAGTGTTATTGCATGGCAGTCCGAGGGGTATTGTGAGGGGTTCCACTGGTTTACAACCTTTTAGTAGAGAATCTTCAACTGAGGTAGGGCAAACTACATTAAGCACTTTTGATGATTGGGATATCACTGGATTCGTAGGAGCCGATTTGTTGTCTGATACGGTAAGGACACCCTCCCTACGCTGTTGTACATCGCATAGAGATATGGTTATCTTTTACAACCCCAAGTTTAAGGAATTTAATAACTGTCAAAACTTTAGGGATACAGGTGAAACGTGAAGTAGCATCGAGTTTAATTGGAAACTATTTGTGTATATCATTTCGGATTTTGGGTCTCTTATAATGTGCTTGTGTGCAGGAGAAACAGCTTTGCAGTGAGATCAGAATACTGCCTTCACATTATCTCTCAATGTTGCAAACCTTGTCAATGGAGATTATGAAGGGAAATATTAGCAAGAAATCTGATGCTCACAACCTGTTCAAAGTTGAACCGAGCAAGGTGGATAGGGTGTATGATATGTTGGTAAAAAGGGGGATTGTTCAAGTTTGAACAAAATTCATCGCCTCCAATTTTGTAGATTGAAATTGTATAGATCTATGTGATAGGTAGAAGCACAAATAGTGTTCATTTATTATACAATTTATCATAAGCAACCACATTTGCATGCTTTTCTCTTGCCATGTTTTACATGGAAAATTGTAAGAAAGAATTTCCACGTCTGTTTTCCTCCCAAAAAGAGAATTGTGTTGCTTCTGTATTCGGGTCGACTGCGTATTACAGTATATTTAATGTTTTTCCCTTTCCAATAGGATTGTATGAAATTACATATGAAATTGTAATTTCATGTTATTTTTATTCTTTTTCAATAGGAGAATAATAAATTATTATTTTTTTAATTTTTTTTGAAAAAATTTAAATCTAGCTAAAAATGCTAAAAATCAGTGGAAAAATTTTGATTTGTCATTTTTCTATTGAAAAAAAATAGGGATAATGAGAAATTATAATTTTATACAATCTTTTCTCCAATTCCACTTAATGGCAAATTTGCATATTAACCCAATTCAAGTCATAATTTAAGAAATTTAATGCAATTATTATTTGAAAACAATTTGGGTGGGGTTATTTCAAATACGAAAATATTCCGTTTAATATGCAATGATCAAGTTTATCAAATTGATGCAAATTGAATTTTAACGGGATTGATATCAATATAATCGACATTATTACTAATTAAGCAGTGGTGATTCTCCTCAAGCTGAAGTAAGAAATTCAGGTGTAAAAATGCTTTTTTTCCCTTTTTCTCGAGAAAAACAGATTCTTAGGAAAATACATGGGAGAATACAATGGAATCAAACCGTTCTCTGCATCTCCCGTATCCAACAATGGCGACTGAAATTCCATTGTTCAAAACTCCCAAATTACCTGCTATATTACAATTTTTAATGAAATTAAAAAAAAAATAACACCACACCCAGAACAACAAATATGTTCACGTCTTGTGTCTCTTTCGCGAATTCCGCAGAGTGGGCAAGACTCTCAACATTGAATACCGACACCCGAAGAAGCGTAATAGATTCTGGCAATCTTTTTGTTTCACCTGATCCCCTTCCCGTGAACTCAAATGGCTGAGGTATGTTCGCCCTTCGTATATGTAACACAGTTGCTGCCAGAGCAGTACGCCTAAACTTATCTCCACCGATATGCTGGCAAGTAATAGATAAATTAAAACCAACCCTCTTACCGGCAGTTCCATTGCTGAGCTTAACAATGCCACAAGAACTTCCCTGCTTGCCAACATTGCCAGATCCGTGCTGAAAATGGTTAAGTGTTCAAGCGGTTTGTACCTCAATGACGGCCATATAAGGAAGCTCGTATATGCAGACAGCACTGTTACGTAAATTGTGCTGAATATAGCTGAAATTAGAAAAGCTATGAAGTGCCGATGATTCGCTGCGCCTACACAGTTCCCTATCTGTGTCATCATCATCATCAATTAGTTCGATTGTCTCTGCTAATACATCATTCCACTAAGCTTAAACACCAAAAAAAGGTTAATTACTTACAAAAGGACAGTGATGATCCATATCCAATATACACATTCCACAGGAACGGCAGTGATGCGCTCTTGGCGATTTGGGCTTGGAACAGTAATGGCAGAAGGTATAGTTTTCAAGCTCACCTTTCCCCACAACCGTATAGCTTCCCCACAACATCATCGGAGGTGCGCCGGCACATTGGAATGCCGACAGACTGAAGGTGTAAATAGTTGTCAATGCCAAGATTGTCGTTATGACTGAATGAACAATCCCGCTGGTATAACTTACCAAGAAAATAATGGGAAACGCTGCCCATACCCCGCCACCTACGGTGTCATGTCGAAACATAAAACTTACTGCAACAGTGAGTGTCGAAAATGGATATGTGAAGCAACTTACAGATGACAAAGAGCATGAAACTGAAAAGAAAAGAGACAAAGCAACGATCACGCAGGCGCCTCCAGAGAAGACATTGGCTTTTGAGTTTATTTTGGTTATAATTTGTAATGGCTCCACACCATCCGCACTTGACAACCGGTCCGAGTGTTGGAAGGAGGAGCTGCAATCCACATCCCCAGCACGCTGTTCCTTTCTCCTCCGTCCCTGCTGCTACAAGATGTTGCTACAATTTCAAACACTTCAACCCATTAATCGAATTCGAATGTATTCAAGCTCTTTTTTTGTTTAAATTATTGTTATATCTCCATATTCATATACGAAATTGGATTCAACATGAAAAAATTAAATTTCTAATTTCAACACAAATTTTTATGTATTATTATGATTCTAACCTGATTATGTAATTTGTAGAAATTAAAACAGATTCCTCAGTTTCTGCTTTTGTGAATTGTAAATAATACACAATTAGGAATGTGAAATCCCAACACAAAATCAAATTCAAACCTAAATTAATAAGAATAAAAAACGAAAATTCGAGAAAAATAAATAAATACGATGGAAAGAAGACGAATGAGAAATAAAATTAGATAATAATAAAAAATGAAAAAAAAAGAAAAAATAAAACTCACCTTGCCCGATTCAGCCATGTTCTTCGGGCTTATTATTAATTATAATAGTAATTATTATTATTATTATTTTCATCTTTCATTTCCATGATTGAAACTAGAAATTTGAACCAGAAAAAAATCGAAATATTCGAAAAAGAAAAAAATTGGATTTGAATTTAGAATTTAAAGATTAAAAAAATTAATAACTATTAAAATTTTATTTTTAGTTTCAAGATCGGGCTACTTGAGCCTTCGGCTTCGCCCATGTTATTTAGCATTTGTCCATGTTTTAATAAATGTTTATTTTTTCTAAAGTTAAATGTGAAAATTATTAAGTAAAAAGATAAAATTATGTCGTTTTGATAAATGTTTACCCATTAAGTTAAAAGATAAAACCATTATATTGTTTATATAGTTAAATAATCTTGTACTTTGTCTATTAGTTAAATAATCAACCCATATAAACGCAACATTGAATATAATAATAGGATTCGTTAACTCGACTTGACTTGATTTGAAATTTTTTGATTTGATTCGATTCGTAAAATTTCAAATTTAGTTCGGTTGTTAAAATAAGATTCGTCAACTCGACTAACTCAAAATTTTTTAATTTGATTTGACTCGATTCGATCGAATACTCACCCCTAACTAGAAGATCTCCCCTATTCAGACATCTGGCATTCCACCTCATCAAATTTGTATTTTATTAGCATTTATATTAATCCTTGTCAATTTTGTCAAGCGCTGACACTATTTTACTCACAACTGCCTGCATCAATAATCTTTATTCTGAACTTCAAAGATAATTTACCATTAAAAAAGCTATAAATAACTTTCAATAAAAACAATAACAAAATAATTGAAATATTAATAACATGGATACAAAGTGTAATTAGCTTTAATAAATATTTTTTCTAATATTAAAAATAAAATATTACTCTAATGTCAATATAATAATATGATAAATAATAAACAATTTTGACAATTCAAAAGTTTTTCCAAAATATCACTGAACTTCTAAAAATTTGCCAACACCATGTTTGAAACTTTGCCGACGGTTGACATTATGGCGGAGGGCTAATAGCTCAAATCTTGGGATCAGAAGGGCAACAAAGAAAGTTTGCACAAGATCGGATCTTCATTTTGAGTTTGATGACCACACCGTGGATGGAAACGGTCAAAAAATCCTGCCCAACAACCCAAACCATCTTATAAATCGACTCTCCTTGGGGCTGGAATGAAGAACAACCAGAGGGGTTTGGAGGAGGAAGAGTTCACCCTTTTGGAGGGTGATGCCAATAATGGATTAAATTGATGTTGCTCCATCCCTTATATTCTCTAATCGTGTCCAGGAATATATCAAACACCGAATGGCTAAAACAGTCATCGTTAAACTATTGGGAGGAAAGATTGGATTTAATGCCCTCTTGAACAAAATCAATCTGATTTGGAGTCCACGAGGAAAATTTCAATTAATGGATCTTGAAAACGACTTCTACCTTATCCGATTTCAAGAGGAGGATGACTTTAACAGAGTTCTAATGGAAGGACCATGGGTGATATTTGGGAGATACCTATCAGTCCGACCGTGGTCACCGGAGTTCTCGACAACCTAGAGCGACATCGATTCCCATGTGCTTTGGATCAAATTGCCGAGCTTACTAGAGGGTTACTACTCGGAGTGTCTTCTTCGTGCAATCAATCAGGCGATCGTACCGGTAATCAAACTCGATGTTCACACGGATGGTGGTCGGAAGGGGCACTTTGCGCATTGGCTGTGTGTGGACTTGAGGAAACCCTTGGTGTCGAAGCTCTAGATCAATGGTAGACTCCAGAAGGTTAAATACGAAGGCTTGCCGACCATTTGCTTTAGGTGTGGATGGATTGGTCATGCCATGGATGGGTGTCTAGGTTCGGGACAATCGATTGAAGAGACGACGAAAATGAAGTCCTTTGATAGGGCCCGAGTTTCCAAGGTGGCTTCGGGTTTGGACAAGATGGTGGCGGAAGAAGCTTTTGGCTCTTGGATGGAGGTTGAATCGAGGAAAGGTCAGGGCCGAGTCTCAAGGAGTGATAATGGTGGTGGCTCCAATGAGATCTTCAGAGGGTCTAGATTTTCGACTTTGGGAGTGGAAGACGGCGAGACCGACGAAGGGATTCAAGGCGTGAATCATGGTTTGGATATGGAAGTGTCTGGAAATATTGAATTTGTTTTAGAAAATGAAGGAAATGGAAATAATCTAGGGTTAAAAGATAAAGGTAGGAGACTAAGGGTAAGCAGACTAGCATTCGGCTAAACAAAAAGAAAATCATGATCAACAATGGGGCCCAAGTGGCGTTAAAGGTTTTGAAACCCAATGTGGGCAAATTCGGCTTGCAGCAAATTAGGTTTTGAACCCCAATGTTGTCAAAGCCCGAAGATGAAGTCTAAAGAAAATTCCAGTAATAAGGAAATAAAGGGATTTGAACAAGTGGTCATTTCGGATAGTTTACGTAAGGAATTCCAGCAGGTGTTGGTAATAAAGAGAATAAAATATTTTTGTTTAGTAATTCGAGTTCTATTCTGTAACACCCAAAAACCGTAATCATTTCTAATTTAGGGTCCCAAGATTTACAAAACTTTACAAGTTTTTTTTACAAACAATTCAATCATAATTTATACAAGTACAAACTACAAACCCAGAGTACTAGCTTCATTTAATCTTAAACATTCATTTACAACCTTTCAATCAATTAAGAATCAAATTCAATCACACAAGAATTTAGGAGTTACATACGAATGTTTTCCACAGGGATCACATGGCCTTGTGTCTTAAACACACAATTTTCACCACTAGCTAACCAAACTATAACCCAAATATACTCATCATTACATCACAAGAAGGAATCAATATTCATATTACAAATCATGACATCTATATTCCATATCAACCATAATATCACAATATCATCAAAGCTACATCAATCATTCTTACTATCATTGTATAATACCCAAACCCAACACCGTCGCCGGTTAAGGTTTCGAGATCACATGCATTCATGCCTCAAATCGTTATCTATTCAAATCTTATTTCAACATCTTTCTTAATTTAATAAAATATATACATTTACAATTCGTTATTCTTACTTTGTTTATCAACTCAATAAGGGTAAAAATGTCATTATCACAATTTTAGGAGACTTCTACCGGTACTTGTTAGACAAGTATCAGTAATTGTCAAGTCAATAACAATTAAGGAAACAGTGCAGACTTTTACCGATACGAAAGATAGTTCTACCGATACAAGTGAAGCTTCTCTCAAAATAAATCATGCTTCTACTAGTACTAAAAACTCCATAAAGCTAAGATGTCCTACCCTATAGCTTCTACCAATACAAGTATATAAAATATCGATACTCCTATGAGCAGAACTATCGATACTTATTATGCAACTACCGATACAACTCAAGTTAGTGGATAACCTCTCTCCTGCCCTATACTTCTACTGATACATGTAGGGGTTCTATCGAAACAAGTATGCAGAATTCATTTAATCACACAAGTCCTCAAGTTTATCAATCATCATTCAATACAAGACTCTTATTCAAAATCTCATCTTGTAAAATCTATACATGACAATACTTGTTTCATCAAATAACACAAAATACAATCAATCAACACAAGGATTCTTAAATTCACATGTCAACTAATTACTAAACACATTTGCTTAATTAGAACATCAAGCAAGCATGCAAGTTTAATTAACCAAAGAAATCAATAATCCAAAATCAAGTATTTCAAGGGTAACATCATCCTAGTACATGCGATATAACTGAGTGATGAATAACTACCATCCAAGCTTCTCGATAATGTAACTTCTTGAGATGATCCGATCTTCAAGCAACAAAATAGAATCTACAAAACAACAACAAATTCATTGGTAAGCTTTCATAGCTTAATAAGTTCACAAGGTTTATCAATTTACCAAATAACATGTATTGAACAAATTCGTAAATCAGACGAGCCAAATCAAAACTGTACTTCGGTGATCAATATCTGATTTACTCCTTGTTGACCTAAAGGTCATTATGCTCATCTTACTCCCTGCTAACCCAAAATTCATGGTTGTTACCAATATACGATTCTAGTCTTAGCCATCGATATGGTATATCTATTCCCTACGATGGTGCTCACACTAAGCTGACGAGAATACGTAACAAGCATAAATCTCAGCCATCGTAGGGCCTGTAATCCATTCATGGATTCTATTCACCTTACAGTGACTCACGATGCTGTAGACAATTCGCAACAAATGCAGGATCTCAGCCATCGGACCATTTTCTATCTTTGGCACAAGACCGAGAAATTCTCATATTGTCGTTTCTATTTTTCACGTTTCCAATCGTCATTTCTCATTTCCAGCAATTATTAGAAAGGCAGTTATAAGAAGTTATTAATAAGAATTTAAAATTACGAACTTACCGGACAAAATTGCAGTTAAAGTGAACTCTAAGCGCAAATTCGTAATTTTCTTTTTTCCATGATCGGGACACAACCTTGATCTATTACAAGAATTTCATTCAATTATTTAAATCAACATGATTTTTTAATCATTTTATGAAAATAACCCTTTTTTGATATTTTTACAAAATTGCCCTTAACTTTTCACTTTTACTCAATTTAGTCCTTTATCTCAAAACTTGCAAATTAACCATTTTTCCTCAAAAACAAGTTTAGCCAAATATTATAGCAATCCAATACTTCCCATATTTTTTTATTTAACAAGTCCTTGTACTTTTACTACTTTTATATTTTAGTCCTTTAACATGAAAATTACTAAAATTTACTTTACAAAATAGTCTTCTCTAACAACCAAGCTTAATATTTTATCATTAAACTTCAAAAACACACTAAACTCATCAATGGAATAAACCAAGTTGTTTAACAGTTTTACAAATTAGTACCTGAGTTAGTTAGATCAAGCTAATACGGACTCAAAAACATAAAAATCACTAAAGACGGGTAAGGTTTACTTACCTATTTGATGAACCCTAATTAACCGAAAATTTTTCCTTTCCAAAAATGGCTATTCGACTTGTTGAAGAAGAAGGAAAGAAAATGATGAAATTTTAACTTTTGTTTTAATTTAATTACTTAACTTGCATAATTACCTATTTACCCCTTTTAAATTACATGAAATTTAGCCATATAAGAAGTCAAAACCATCCACATACCTTATGGATGGTTTAATTACCAATTACGTGCCTTAACTAAACCTCCAATTGATACCTAATACTTTTAATTAGAAAAATTCAACATTTTGCACCTTTTATGATTTAATCCTTTTCATTTAATTAACTATCTAAACGATTAAATTTCATAACCAAATTTTAATACAATAATAATGGCCTTGTAAATATTAAATAATTAATATTTACGGTCTGACATATCAAAGTCATGACCTCAAAATCTTCATTCCCTATCATACTAAAAATAAACTAATTAGTAAATCCCCATTTTAATAGGATTTAATTGAAATTTACCAAAATCTAAAGAGTTTCACATCATTTCTATTATTAGGCAATTTAAAGAGGGTCCAATTTCATAATTGTTCCTTCAATTATATTAAATTTCAATTAAAAAACTTATTTTCAATTTAGTCCTAAACTAATTAGGACTAAAAAAATAAATAACCCAAAATTTAGTGGATGGTAATCATGTCACCACCGCTTGGACTTTTTGAGCATATTTTAATTACCATTTTGGTCCCTTTACTATATTTAATCTATAGCAATTAACTTTTACCTCTTTTACAATTTACTCCTTTTCCCTTAATTAAGAATTTAATTATCAAAATTACCCAACCAAACTTCAATTCATATATAATAAGACTCTGTAAATATTTAATAAAAATATTTATGGCTCTAAATTTTAGATACAAGATCCCGATACCTCGTTTTCTAAAACCACTTGACTTTTGAATCGAACTGCTTATAGTAACTTTTAATTTAATAATTAAAATTCCTCGATTCAAAATTTCATATAAAATTAATATTGACTTATTTATTTTAATCACTCATTATAAAAAAATTCGTCAGGTTTGTGGTCCCAAAACTACTGTTTCCGACACCACTGAAAAATGGATTGTTATAACTCTCCCCCTTTAGGAAATTTCGTCCTCGAAATTTTAATTTAGCAGTTCCTATTTATTATGAAGTTTTTATATAACAATAGAAAAATCTTTTACCCGAGCTTACTCAAACCCATCTGTCAACTTTACCTGACTAAAAAAATCAACCTCACTAAACCAAAACTCATCGTTGATAGTTTTCACATAAATTATTTCTCACACGTAGTCTATAATACATTTCTCACATATTATGCATACATAGATTCTATTTGAAATCTATCAGAATATCATCAATAATCATAGCACGACTGTATCCACTAGATAAGATTGAGCAATCTGATTCATCATATTCATAGATCAACAGAGACATTAGTTGATCTAGGCAATATTACCAGAATTCTTAATGATTATCTCAAGTTCAAAGAAATTTTCAACATCTCATATCTTTAACTAGAACTGAGTTACCAAATCTTTATTAACTTTCAGATACACTGTTTCGTCTCTTTTAACTTGTTAACTAAGTTTTCTATATGGAATATAATATATTTATCCTTTATCTTGAGTTTATTTCATTATCAGACTTAGACAGAAATCCAAAAAATCTTTCAGAAGACATATCAAGAGACTCATTAACAAACGATACATAGTATTTGAAACAATTCTAATTATGCTATTTGATTTTCGTGGCCCAACCCTAATAAGTACATTAGTCTGATATTTCAATCAATTCATTTCAGTCTACAATTCACTACAGTATCATATAACTTTAGTTAATTTATTCCAAGAATAATACCATATTTATAAAATGATAGTAAAATCAAATCAATAGAAAAATCATAGTCACGAATTTTCAGCATATAGTTTCGACATACCAGTTCTACCCCAACGGATTATGATTCAACATTAATTTCATTGAGTTGGAAAATAAACTCCTATCCATTATTAATATAAGGCAATATATATATATATATATATATAAATTAACTCAATCTTAATCAGTGCATACCTAATAAATAATATCAAAAGAATATAACACACTAGGAATAATAGTTGGCACTGTAATTTCAAAGCCATCATTATGTCTTTAATCCGACTCCATTTACCTATACCTAGAGATAGCGATTATAAAGCCACTCTTTGTTTCAAATATTTATGAAACAAATATACTATAAGTTGTACTAGAATCAGTAATCAGATATTATTATTAACTCCATTAATTTCGTCACGTTTAGATTCAGATAACACCTTTAGAATTTGCAAATAAACAAGAGTTAGATCTGATCAATCAATATCACACTATCACAGGTTTATATGGCATGTACTTTCTAGACTTTATTCACACTATAGTTATCCGAGAATCGACTAAACCGTAGCTCTGATACCACTAAATATAACACTCAAAAATCGTAATCATCTCCAATTTAAGGTCTCAAGGTTTACAGATCTTTACGAGTTTTTTTACAAACAATTCAACCATAATCTATACAATTACAAACTAGCAACCTAGAGTACTAGCTTCATTTAATCTTAAACATCCATTTACAATCTTTCAATCAATTAAGAATCAAATTCAATCACACAAGAATTTAGGAGTCATTTACGAATGTTTTCCACAGGGATCACATGGCCTTGTGTCTTAAACACACAATTTTCACCACTGGCTAACCAAACTATAACCCAAATATACTCATCATTACATCACAAGAAGGAATCAATATTCATATCACAAATCATGACATCTATATTCCATATCAACCATAATATCACAATATCATCCAAGCTACATCAATCATTCTTATTATTATTGTATAGTACTCAAACCCAACACCGTCGTCGGTTAAGGTTTCAAGGTCACATGCATTCATGCCTCAAATCGTTATCTTTTCAAATCTTATTTCAACATCTTTCTTGATTTAATAAAATACATACATTTATAATCCGTTATTCTTACTTTGTTTATCAACTCAATAAGGGTCAAAATATCATTACCACAATTTTGGGAGACTTCTATCGGTACTTGTTAGACAAGTATCGGTAATTGTCAAGTCAATAACAATTCAGGAAACAGTGCAGACTTTTATCGATACCTAAAACAGTTTTACCGATACAAGTGAAGCTTCTATCAAAATAAATCATACTTCTACCAGTACTAAAAACTCCATAGAGCTAAAATGTCCTACCTTGCAGCTTCGACCGATAAAAGTATATAAACTACCGATACTCCTATGAGCAGAACTACT
This sequence comes from Gossypioides kirkii, assembly GCA_005610355.1. Taxonomy (NCBI): domain Eukaryota; kingdom Viridiplantae; phylum Streptophyta; class Magnoliopsida; order Malvales; family Malvaceae; genus Gossypioides; species Gossypioides kirkii. Next base: position 29,411,700 of record CP032247.1, on the reverse strand, counting down.
AATACAACTCAAGTTAGTGGATAACCTCTCTCCTGCCCTGTACTTTTACCGATACAAGTAGGGGTTCTACCGAAACAAGTATACAGAATTCATTTTATCACACAAGTCCTCAAGTTTATCAATCATCATTCAATACAAGGCTTATTCAAAATCTCATCTTGTAAAATCTATACATGACAATACTTGTTTCATCAAATAACACAAAATACAATCAATCAACACAAGGATTCTTAAATTCACATGTCAACTCAATACTAAACACATTTGCTTAATTAGAACATCGAGCAAGCATGCAAGTTTAATTAACTAAAGAAATAAATAATCCAAAATCAAGCATTTCAAGGGTAACATCATCCTAGTACATGTCATATAACCGAGTGATGAATAACTACCATCCAAGCTCCTCGATAATGTGACTTCTTGAGATGATCCGATCTTCAAGCAGCAAAATAGAATCTACAAAACAACAACAAATTCATTGGTAAGCTTTCATAGCCTAATAAGTTCACAAGGTTTATCAGTTTACCAAATAACATGTATTGAACAAATTCGTAAATCAGACGAGCCAAATCAGAACTGTACTTCGATGATCAATATTTGATTTACTCCCTGTTGACCTAAAGGTCATGATGCTCATCTTACTCCCTGTTAACCCAAAAGTCATGGTTGTTACCAGTATATGATGCTAGTCTTAACCATCGATATGGTATATCTGTTCCCTACAATGCTGCTCGCATTAAGCTGACGAGAATATGCAACAAGCATAAATCTCAGCCATCGTAGGGCCTGTAATCCATTCATGGATTCTATTCACCTTACGATGACTCACGATGCTGTAGAGAATCCGTAACAAAAGCAGGATCTCAGCCATTGAACCATTTTCTATCTTTGGCACAAGGTCGAGAAATTCTCATATCGTCGTATCTATCTTTCATGTTTCCAATCGTCATTTCTCATTTCCAAAAATTATTAGAAAGATAGTTATAAGTAGTTATTAATAAGAATTTAACATTACGAACTTACTTGACGAAATTGCAATTAAAGTGAACTCTAGGGGCAAATTCATAATTTTCCTTTTTCCACGATCGGGACACAATCTTGATCTATTATAATAATTTCATTCAATTATTTAAATCAACATGAATTTTTAATCATTTTATGCAGATAAGCCTTTTTAATATTTTTACAAAATTTCCCTTAACTTTTCACTTTTATTCAATTTAGTCCTTTAACTCAAAACATACAAATTAACCATTTTTCCTTAAAAACAAGTTCAGCCAAATATTATAGCAATCCAATACTTCCCATATTTGTTTTATTTAACAACAAGTCCTTGTACTTTTACTACTTTTATATTTTAGTCCTTCAACATTAAAATTACTAAAAATTAATTTACAAAATAGTCTTATCTAACAACCTAGTTTAATATTTTATCATTAAACTTCAAAAAAACACTAAACTCATCAATGGCATAAACCAAAATATTTAACAGTTTTACAAATTAGTACCTGGGTTAGTGAGATCAAGCTAATACGGACTCAAAAACATAAAAATCATTAAAAAGGGGCAAGGTTTACTTACCTATTTGATGAACCCTAACTAACCGAAGCTTTTTCCTTCCCAAAAATGACTTTTCGGCTTGTTGAAGAAGAAGGAAAGAAAATGATGAAATTTTAACTTTTGTTTTAATTTAAATACTTAACTTGCATAATTACCTATTTGCCCTTTTTAAATTACAAAAAATTTAGCCATATAAGAAGTCAAAACCATCCACATACCTTATTGATGGTTTAATTACCAATTAGGTGCCTTAACTAAACCTTTAACTGATACCTAATACTTTTAATTAGAAAAATTCAACTTTTGTATCTTTTACGATTTAATCCTTTCATTTAATTAACTATCTAAACGATTAAATTTCATAACCAAATTTTAATAAAATACTAATGACCTTGTAAATATTAAATAATTAATGTTTACGATCTAACATATCAAAGTCGTGACCTCAAAATCATCATTCCCGATCATACTAAAAATAAACTAATTAGTAAATGCCCATTTTATTAGGATTTAATTGAAATTTACCAAAATCTAAAGAGTTTCACATCATTTCTATTTTTAGGCCATTTAAAGAGGGTTCAATTTCATAATTGGTCCTTCAATTATATTAAATTTCAATTAAACAAATTTATTTTCAATTTAGTTCTAAACTAATTAGGACTAAAATAATAAATAATCCAAAAGTTGGTGGATAGTAATCATGTCACCATCGCTTTGACTTTTTTACCATGTTTTAATTACCATTTTGGTCTATTTACTATATTTAATATATAGCAATTAACTTTTACCTTTTTTATAATTTACTCCTTTTTCCTTAATTAAGAATTTAATTATCAAAAATTACCAACCAAACTTCAATTCACATATAATAAGAATATGTAAATATTTAATAAAAATATTTACGATTCTAAATTTCAAAAACGAGATCCTGATACCTCGTTTTCTAAAACCACTTGACTTTTGAATTAAACCGCTTATACTAACTTTTAATTAAATAATTAAAATTTCTAGTTTCAAAATTCCATATAAAATTAATATTGACTTATTTATTTTAATCACTCATTATAAAAAAAATTCGTTGGGTTTGTGGTCCCAAAATTACTGTTTTCGACACCACTGAAAAATGGGCTGTTATAACTCTCCCCCCTTAGAAAATTTCGTCCTCAAAATTTTAATTTAGCAGTTTCTGTTTATTCTGAAGTTTTTGTATAACAATAATGAAATCTTTTACTCGAGCTTGCTCAAACCCATCTGTCAACTTTACCTAACTATCAACCTCACTAAACCAAAGCTCGCCGTTGATAGTTTTCACATAAATTATTTCTCACACGTTTTCTATAATACATTTCTCACATATTACGCATACATAAATTCTATTCGAAATCTATCAAAATATGATCAATAATCATAGCACGATTGTATCCAAATATCTAGATAAGATTGAGCAATCTGATTCATCATATTCATAGATCAACATAGACATTAGTTGATCTAGGCAATATTACCAGAATTCTTAATGATTATCTCAAGTTCAAAGAAATTTTCCGCATCTCATATCTTTAACTAGAACTGAGTAACCGAATCTTTATTAACTTTCAGATACACTGTTACATCTCTTTTAACTTGTTAACTAAGTTTTCTATATGGAATATAAGATATTTATCCTTTATCTTGAGTTTATTTCATTATCAAATTTAGACAGAAATCCTAAAAATCTTTCAGAAGACATATCAAGAGACCCATTAACAAACGATACATAGTATTTGAAACAACTCTGATTATGCTATCTGATTTTCTTGGCCCAACCCTAATAAGTACATCAGTTTGATATTTCAATCAATTCATTTCAGTCTACAATTCACTACAATATCATATAACTTAAGTTAATTTATTCCAAGAATAATACCATATTTATAAAATGATAGTAACATCAAATTGACAGAAAAATCACTGTCACGAATTTTCAGTAGATAGTTTCGACATACCAATTCTATCCCAACGGATTATGATTCAACATTAATCTCATTGAGTTGGAAAATAAACCCCTATCCATTATTAATATAATGCAATATATATATATATTAACTCAATCTTAATCCTTGCATACCCAATAAATAATATTGAAAGAATATACCATACCAGGAATAATAGTGTGCACTGTAATTTCAAATCCATCATTATGTCTTTAATCCCATTCCATTTACCTATACCTAAAGATAGCGGTTATAAAGCCACTCTTTATTTCAAATATTTATGAAACCAATATACTATAACTTGCACCGGAATCAGTAATCAGATATTATTATTAACTCCATTAATTTCGTCACATTCAGATTCAGATAACACCTTTAGAATCTACAAATAGACAAGAGTTAGATCTGATCAATCAATATCACACTATCACAGGTTATATGACATGTACTTCCTAGACTTTATTCACAGTACAGTTATCCGAGAATCGACTAAACCGTAGCTCTGATGTAACACCCAAAAACCATAACCATCTCCAATTTAGGGTCCCAAAGTTTATAGAACTTTATGAGTTTTTTTTACAAACAATTCAATCATAATCTATACAATTACAAACTAGCAACCCAGAGTACTAGCTTCATTTAATCTTAAATATTCATTTACAACCTTTCAATCTACTAAGAATCAAATTCAATCATGCAAGAATTTAGGAGTTACGTATGAATGTTTTCCACAGGGATCACATGGCCCTGTGTCTTAAACACACAATTTTCACCACTAGCTAACCAAATTATAACCCAAACATACTCATCATTACATCGTAAGAAGAAATCAATATTCATATCACAAATCATGGCATCTATATTCCATATCAATCATAATATCACAATATCATCCAAGTTACATCAATCATTCTTACTATCATTGTATGGTACCCAAACCCAACACCGTCGTCGGTTAGGGTTTCGAGGTCACATGCATTCATGCCTCAAATCGTTATCTATTCAAATATTATTTCAACATCTTTCTTGATTTAATAAAATATATACATTTATAATTCGTTATTCTTGCTTTGTTTATCAACTCAATAAGGGTAAAAATGTCATTACCATAATTTTGAGAGACTTTTATCGGTACTTGTTAGATAAGTATCGGTAGTTGTCAAGTCAGTAACAATTCAAGAAATAATACAGACTTCTACAGATACCTAAGATAGTTCTACCGATACAAGTGAAGCTTCTATTGAAACAAATCATGCTTCTACCGGTACTAAAAACTCCAGAGAGCTAAGATGTCCTACCCTATAACTTCTACCGATACAAGAATATAAACTACCGATACTCCTATGAGCAGAACTACCGATACTTATTATGCAACTACCGATACAACTCAAGTTAGTGGACAACCTATTCCTACCCTGTACTTCTACCGATACATGTAGGGTTTCTACCGAAACAAGTATGCAGAATTCATTTAATCACACAAGTCCTCAAGTTTATCAATCATCATTCAATACAAGACTCTTATTCAAAATATCATCTTGTAAAATCTATACATGACAATACTTGTTTCATCAAATAACACAAAATACAATCAATCAACACGAGGATTCTTAAATTCACATGTCAACTCATTACTAAACACATTTGCTTAATTAGAACATCAAGCAATCATGCAAGTTTAGTTCAATAAAGAAATCAATAATCAAAAATCAAGCATTTCAAGGGTAACATCATCCTAGCACATGCCATATAATCGAGTGATGAATAACTACCATCTAAGCTACTCGATAGTGTGACTTCTTGAGATGATCTGATCTTCAAGCAGCAAAATAGAATCTACAAAATAATAACAAATTCACTGGTAAGCTTTCATAGCTTAATAAGTTCACAAAGTTTATCAATTTACCAAATAACATTTGTTGAACAAATTCATAAATCAGACGAGCTAAATTAGAACTATACTTCGATGATCGATATCTAATTTACTCCCTGTTAACCCAAAGGTCATGGCTGTTACCAGTATACAATGCTAGTCTTAGCCATCGATATGGTATACTTGTTCCATACTATGTTGCCCACACTAAGCTGACAAGAATATGCAACAAGCATAAATCTCAGCTATCGTAGGGCTTGTATCCATTCTTGGATTCTATTCACCTTACGGTGACTCACGATGCTATAGAGAATCCGAACAATTGCAGATTCTCAACCATTGGACCATTTTCTATCTTTGGCACAAGGCCGAGAAATTCTCATATCGCTGTCTCTATCTTTCACTTTTCCAATCTCTGTTTCTCATTTCCAGCAATTATTAGAAAGGCAGTTATAAGCAGTTATTAATAAAAATTTAACATTACGAACTTACCTAACGAAATTGAAGTTAAAGTAAATTTTAGGGGCAAATCTGTAATATTCCTTTTTTCATGATCGGGACACGATCTTGATCTATTATAATAATTTCATTCAATTATTTAAATCAACATGAATTTTTAATCGTTTTATGCAAATAAGCCTTTTTGGTATTTTTACAAAATTTCCCTTAACTTTTCACTTTTATTCAATTTAGTCCTTTAGCTCAAAACTTACAAATTAGCCAATTTTCCTTAAAAACAAGTTCAGTTGAATATTATAGCAATCCAATACTTCCCATATTTGTTTTATTTAACAACATGTCCTTTTACTTTTACTACTTTTATATTTTAGTCCTTTAACAGTAAAATTACTAAAAATTACTTTACAAAATAGTCTTATCTAACAACGAAGCACAATATTTTATCATTAAACTTCAAAAACACACTAAACTCATCAATGGCATGAACCAAAATGTTTAACAATTTTACAAATTAGTACCTGGTTAGGTAGATCAAGCTAAACGGACTTAAAAACATAAAAATCACTAAAAACGGGCAAGGTTTACTTACTTACTTGATGAACCATAACTAACCGAAGTTTTTTCCTTCCCAAAAAGGCTATTCGACTTGTTGAAGAAGAAGAAGGAAAGAAAATGATGAAATTTTAACTTTTGTTTTAATTTAATTACTTAACTTGCATAATTACCTATTTGTCCCTTTTAAATTACAAGAAATTTAGCCATATAAGAAGTCAAAACCATCCAAATACCTTATAGATGGTTTAATTACCAATTAGGTGCCTTAACTAAACCTCCAATTGATACCTAATACTTTTAATTAGAAAAATTCAACTTTTGCACCTTTTACGATTTAATCATTTTCATTTAATTAACTATCTAAACAATTAAATTTCATAACCAAATTTTAATACAATATTAATTACCTCTTAAATATTAAATAATTATTATTTACGGCCTGACATATCGAAGTCGTGACCTCAAAATATCAGTCCTGATCATACTAAAAATAAACTAATTAGTGAATTCCCATTTTATTTGGATTTAATTGAAATTTATCAAAATATAAAAAGTTTCACATCATTTCTATTATTAGGCCATTTAAAGAGGATCCAATTTCATAATTGGTCATTCAATTATATTAAATTTCAATTAAACTAACTTATTTTCAATTTAGTCCTAAACTAATTAGGACTAAAAGAATAAATAACCCAAAAGTTAGTGGATGGTAATCATGTCACCATCGCTTGGACTTTTTGACCATGGTTTAATTACCAGTTTTGTCCCTTTATTATTTTTAATCTATAGCAATTAACTTTTTCCTCTTTTATAATTTACTCATTTTTCCTTAATTAAGAATTTAATTATCAAAATTACCACATATAATAAGACTCTGTAAATATTTAATAAAAATATTTACGACTCTAAATTTTAGAAACGAGGTCCTGATACCTCGTTTTCTAAAACGACTTGACTTTTGAACCAAACCGCTTATACTAACTTTTAATTCAATAATTAAAATTCATCGATTCAAAATTCCATATAAAATTAATATTGACTTATTTAATTAATCTCTCATTATAAAAAAAATTTCATCGGGTTTGTGGTCCCAAAACCATTGTTTTCGACACCACTGAAAAATAGATTGTTACATGTTCAACTGAAGAAACTAGGGAAATCACCTAACATTAAGGCAAGTAGTAGAAACCAAGATTCGATGGACCTTGGATTGGCTATGGAGAACTTGGCCAGTAATTTGGAGAAAAATATGAACAACTTAAACCCAATAGAAAATTCTCAAACTGGAGAAGAGGTTATGTTTGTTGATGCGATTGATGGTGCTTTGCCTTCGCATTAAGGGGCCCAGGTATGTTTTTTCTTTTCTCATATTTTTAAGGATATTAATATAATGTGTTGGAATTTTCAGGGAGCAAGGAACTCTCGTTTTCATTATATTATCAAAGAGTATCAGAAAGAGTTTTTGCTGAATCTACTTGTTTACTAGAACCTCGTGTTTGTGGTAAAAGGGCGGATGACATCATCGTTAGAATGAGGTACATAAATTCTTTTAGAGTTGAGGCAGTGGGTTTGTTGGAGGAATTTGGTTATGCTGGAATTATGAGATTTAAGTTGATATCCTTGACATTCATCCTCAGGTAATTCATGTTCATGTTGAGGATATGCATCTTATGAAGAGTTTTTTTATGTTCTATTGTGTATGCTAGTCCTCATGCTCCATAGAGGAAGGATTTGTGGCAAGTCCTTAATACTTTTTTGAGGTTAGCGAAGGGTCCTTGGATTCTTGTTGGAAACTTCAATTACATCCTTGATAGTACTGAGTGGTCTGGGGTGCTCCTTTGTCTCATGTGGGTTGTAAATGGTTTCAAGCATTCATCTTTGAAAACACTTTGTGAGATTTGGGGGCTAGTGATGCCAAATTTACGTGGTATAGGGGAGGTTTATCCCAGAGGTTAGATAGGGTTCTTTGCAACATGGATTGGCTCTCATTTGCTCCAGATTGTTCGGTTAGAAATCTTCACAAATTGAAGTTGGATCATAAGCTTATCTTAATAAGCTTGCAGAAGAAAGGTAATAGAGGGGAGAGACCATTTCGCTGCCATGCTAGTTGATTCTCTCATGGTGATTTCCGTAATATTATTAATAGTAGTTGGAGTGATGATTTGCCTATTGGGGATAAATTGGAACACTTATAGGATAAGGCTAAGGATTGGAACAAAAGAGTGTGTGGTAACATTTTTTAAAGGAAAAGGCGTTTGATTTGGGAACTTAAAAAGGTTCAGAGAGTCCTTAATCTTCAGTTTTCTCAAAGCTTGCACAGGCGAGAGATTGAGATAAGACAAGAGACAGAGGAGGTTCTTTCTTATGAAGAACTTTTATGGTTTCAAAAGTCTAGAGCGAAATGGTTGGAATACGGTGATAGGAACACTACTTACTTCCATAATCGAGCTATTATCAGATGTAAAAGGAATAAGATTGAGGGTCTTATGATTGGGAATGAGTGGAACTTTGTAGATGATGAGCTATAGGTTTATGTGAGGGATTTCTTTATGGGTCTCTATACTATGGACTATCCTGTTAGGGGTTCTCTCTATTACAAGCGTATGTTTCTATCTTTGGATGCTACAAAGTTTGGATCTCTTATTGTTGGGGCATTTGATGAGGAAATTCGTAAAGCAATTTTAGTATGGCCCCCTTTGAAGGCTACTGGTTTAGATGGTTTTCAAGCAAGCTTTTTCCAAACCCGTTGGGATATTGTGAGCCCTTCCATTTGTGATTTTGTGTGCAATAGCTTAACGAGAATGCCTTTAGACCTAACTCTCAATAAGATCTTGTTAGTCCTTATTCCGAAAGTACAAGGTCTAAAGAGGATTACTTAATTCAGGCCCATAAGCCTCTGCTCGGTGACTTATAAGATCCTCACTAAGACTATTGTGAATAGATTGAGACCTTTTATGATCAAACTTGTCAGCCATAACCAATCCAACTTCATTCCAGTGAGGGATATTGCTGATAACATCATTGTGGCTCAAGAAGTGGTTCACTCTTTAAGGAGCTTTCGCGGGGCTAAAAAGGGTACGATTCTGAAAATCGATCTTGAAATGGCGTATGATAGGATTAGTTGGGATTTTCTTTGGGACACATTAGTATTGGCTGGTTTTCCAAGGCAACTAATTATAGTCTTTATAAGGTGCATTTTGTCGGCTTCCTATCAGGTTTTATGGAATGGGAATTTGATAGTAGGTTTTAATGCTTCTCGAAAAGTCAAACAGGGAGACCCCTTATCGCTGTACCTTTTGGTTCTTTGTATGGAACGGTAATGCCATCTTATTGAAGAGACGATTGAAAGCAGTAGATGGAAACCTTTATTTTTGTCCAGAAGAAGACTTACTTTATCCCATCTCTTATTCGTTGATGACTTAATGCTTTTTTGTGAAGCAGATATGGATCAAGTAGAGGTTGTGAGCAGTATCTTGGAAACTTTCTGCTATTTCTCGGGGTAGAAAGTTAATGTTTCCAAATCTCAAGTTTTCTTTTCACCTTCTACTCATTCTGTCATTGTTGATCACATCTGTTCCCATCTTGGTTTTAGCAAAATGGAAAACCTTGGATTTTACTTGGGCCTACCCCTTTTGGATGATAGCGTCAATACGAGCACCTATGAATTTATTATTGGCAAGGTATGACAAAAACTCTCAGGATGGAATGCGAGGAAACTTTCGTTGGCAGGCCGAATCACTTTAGCAAGGTCAGTACTTTTATCTATTCCTAATCATTTTATGTTCACTGTTCGAATTCTTCTTACAGTATGTAAGAGATTGAGAAATTTGCTCAAGATTTTATTTGGGGATCTTATAGAGATGATCGAAAGGTATCCTTACTTTCTTGGGATAGTTGTTATCAACCTTTAGAGAATGGGGGCTTGGGTATTCAAAAATTATGCGATCAGAATAAGATTTTCCTTCTAAAACTTGGCTTTCGATTTCTCATGAATACAAAATCCTTGTGGGTGTAAGTTGTAACACCCCTATACTCGATTTATACGTATAAACCCAATATAGAAGCATTACATTACAGTACGGCACAGAAAGTCGAGTAACAAAAAAATTTCTTTAAAATCTGATGTCTTTTAAGACCATTCGAGTCAAAATATCGTATACTAATCATTTCCTTTCATAATTCATAACATTCGAGATAATATTTTTCCTACTCATTAGGGACTCATGCAAATACCATTGTACATGTCATTTCCTTTAAAATAAATACCTATATTTGGAGTCCTCCAAAGGATGATGTGATGTGATGAGAGGTCTCTGAACTCAAATTTACTTCTTGTAACTTTGTACCTACGCGTTGAAACAAACACGTTAAGCCGATGAAGGCTTAGTAAGCACTACAAAAGTAATGTAAAATCATGTAAATACTCTTACTTATAAGCTTTTACTTTTACTCACTTGTATCATATAACTTACCACCATGACACATTTCATACTTTCATTCCTTTTTTTTTCCTCATTTTAGCCCATTGTAGACTTTCATAGAACCCATCTGATAAACGGAACTAATAGAAAGTACCAAAATACTTAACAGAAGTACATAACTGCTGGGGAAACAGAAGCACACACAGTGCTGAACAGAAGCACACATAGTGCTGATCAGTAAGAGCGCTAACGTTCTTTAATGGCATGCCACTAATATCACAACGGTTCTAATTCGTCTACATGGGCACAATCTCATTTAACATCCTTATCCACAACTTATACATCACAGTTACATTTCTCTTCACATACACATAATCATGTATTTCTCACCTTAATTTTCTCAAATGTTCCACAACATCACCATTTAGTCATATAATCAACAATTATAATTAAACACATAATATTTCACACATATATTTTTCTCACATATTTATCATCATATACCTCTTACTTTTATTTTCGCATTAATTTTCAAAGCTGTCCACTTGCGTTACAGTCACTAAATTATTTATATCTTGAGCTACAGAATTCAAAATTATAATCCACTTGATGTTTATGAAACTAAACTCAATCATATTTTTACCATAAAATTTTCAGAATTTTTAATTTATCCAATATGTACAGTAAATTCTTTCAATTTACCCCTTCTCTGTTGTCTGACAGTTTTGACCTTTCTTCACTAAAAATTATCTATATTTTTGTACAAAGATCAAATGATGTTCCCGTCTGTTTATTTTGAAAATAAACTCATCAAGTATTTATCCATATAAATTTCAGACTCTAATAATTTTTTTACATTTTTCTATGATTTTTCAAAGTCAGAATAGGGGAACTCAAACCTACTCTGACCTTGTTACACAAAATCAGTTATAACTAAGAATATACAGATCCATTTAATTCAATGTTTCTTCCATATGAAACTAAACACCATAATATTTAATTTCATATATAATTTTACACTTAACTCAATATATACAATTTTTAGTGAATTTTAGAAGTTAACCCTCTGATTCTGTCCAATCTGTTTCAATGAAAACATTTTCTTTCTTATGTTTTATTACACTAACCTCACTTAATCATCTTTATAACACATAATTAAACAACAATTTACATGCTAACAATTCAAATATATTATGAAGAATGGACTATAAACTAAAATTCTTGTAGTACTTACAATAAAAAGGCTGAATTTCCTCTCTTTTACCCCTTGCTCTATTCTTTTCCTTTGTCTTCAATTTGGTCCTTGGCTCTCTTCTCTTTCTCTTCAATTTCACATAAACACATATAAACTATAAGCTATAATTCAATAGTTTTCAAGCTAAATAACAGTAAAATACATGTATGTCATGAGAATTTAACCATTTCTTACCTTAACCCTTGAATTCAAAATTTCTCAATTTAGTCCCTATGCTCTCTAACACCTCAAAATGAATTCTATAAGAAGTTCTACTAACCCCCTTCTATACTTTTCTTTCAGAAATTTCAAAGAAAATAGGAGATTTTGGAGGTTGGAGGGCTTAAAAATGATGGAAGGACCTATTTGGAATAAAAGCAAAAGTTGGAAATGGAAGAAAAAGACATGGACGGCTACTTAATGAAAAAGATGATATTTTCATCTTTTTAACCACTTTTTCTACTCTCAAATTCTCTAGAATTTTCACTTAAAATATCTTACTTAAGAAAAATGGTAAAACTGCACTTTTAGTCCTTAGGCCTTCTAACTTTACACTTTAGCCCAAAACTTTGCCTCCAAAAATATCTTCCACCAAATTACTCTTTTGCCCCTCCTTAATCAATCTAATTCCTATGGTGACTCATAATTTAATTTGGATAAATTACTATTTAGTCCTTCCTATTTTCTCACCTTTACTAATACATCCTTAATTTCTCCAAACCTTTCTTACTTTCTTTACATATTCTAATTCTTATTTCTACACTAAAATTGTTCCAAATCCAGTTCAAGAATACGGATGTTACATAAGTCCTTAGGAAGAAGTATAACATTCAAGAGACCCTTCCTTTTTCAATTACATGAAGCAGCTGCTCCTTTGTTTGGCAATCGCTGATGAGGGAATGGTTAGAAGTTATTAGTAATGTCTACTGGTCAATTGGGGATGGGAGACTAATTAACTTCTGGGATGATGTTTGGCTTCGCATGTGGGTCCTTTGAGTAATTTGGGTGTTGGAATTGATTATCATACTAAGTACTAGAAGGTGTATGACTTGGTTACAATAGAGGGTACCTGGGATTGGCATCGGATCAATAGCTTGTTCTCGCGGGTCATTGGAGACCAAATTGCAGCAATCATGCCTCCTAACCCTACAGTGGGTCATGACCGTTTGACATGGAAATGGAGTGATAGAGTTGGCTTCTCTTCTATCGCATCTTATAAACAGTTATTTAGGCAGGAGACTGAGGTTTCGGCTATTTGGAAGAAGATTTGGAGAATTAATGCACCTCAATGAGTTCGTGTGTTCTTGTGGCTTCTTTGGCATGGTAGAATCTTGACGAATAATGAAAGGAAACGACGTCATATGACGGTGGATGATTCTTGCCCTTTGTTTTTATTAGATATAGAGATGATTCTACATGCTCTTTGTGATTTTATGTTTGGCAAGAATATTTGGAGGAGAGTGATCCCACCACAAGTTCATGATACTTTCTTTACTCTTTCTTTTCATGCTTGGCTAACATGGAATATGTAGGATAAAGGCAACTTGAATAGGAATGACATGGAATGGCAAACTGTGTTTTTCATTCTATGTTGGTTGATCTAGAAGGCTAGGAATGAGTCGATATTCTCCGACAATCACAGAAATTCACTTTCAGTAGTGAGTATGGGTTATACTTGGGCGAGAAGCTACCACAGCCTTGATAGGAAGCTAAGAACTATGGGAACGAGGGATATGCTTGCAAGATAGGCGTCTCCAAACCTAGTTAGATCAAGCTTAACTCCGATGGAGCTGTGGCGGCAAATGGTCAACAAGCTGCAATTGGTGGTGTACTACGGGATGCTTATGCTAATTGGTTATGAGGGTATTCTATGAGCTTTGAAAATGAATCAGTTCTCAAGGTGGAGGCATGAGCAATGTTGGAAGGCTTACTCCTTGCTTGGGATAAAGGCTTTAGAAAAATTGAAGTGGAAAGTGACAATGCCTTATTGGTTGAGCTTCTTCAATCCGGAGGAAGAAGCAATAGCAGCGTGGCAGAGATGTGGCTCATACATCAAATTTTGCAAAGGGATTGGGAGATCCGACTCCGACACATCTCGAGGAATGCTAATGAAACGGTCGATGCCATGGCGCAGCTTATAGGAGTTGGTGATTCAATGCTACACATCTTTACAGAACCACCAGTCACAGTTACTCGGTTTCTTCAGAAAGAAAAATATGATGCTAGTATGCTATAATTTTTATTTGTAATCGCTTAATGTTGTTTTCTTTCTACCAAAAAAAAAAAGATTTTCCAAAATGAGCTTATATATTATGAGTTAATTGCACCATACATCTTCAAACTATAACCTTCATTTTATATCGGTATCTAAATTTTAAAATATTTTAATTACATTCCCAAACTATTGAGGTTATATTAATATGGTCTTTTAATAACTAAAATAATTATTTTAACCTTTAAATGATATGTCAAATCTTGTGGCATACTTTAAAATGAAAATTTAAATAAAAATGCATATTGTAAATATCTTGGTTTTGAGGTTTTCGAAGCTTTTACAATGTTTTTTAACATTAATCTCATTATAAGTTCTTATAGTATCTACTCTTTTGTTATATAAAGCCTAAAACTACCCATAGCCCCTCCCCAACCCTTAAATAGAAGGATAATGCACTTAAGCGCACTCGAACCGACGTCTTCCTGCATTGATAACAATGTCAATGCCAATCAAGCCAATGCCAATCCCCACTCTTTTTTTTAGTTTTAATTTTTACTGTCGAAAATTATGCAATGACATTTTTTTTCTTTAAAATTTTTATTTTAAATTATGTCACATAAAATTTGACATGTCATTTAATGTTTTAATAATTGAATGATCTGATTGATATAACATCGATAGTATGGAGATGTAATTAGTGGATTTTAAAGCTTGAAAGTTAATTTAGAATGAGGGTCATAGTTTGAAAATGCTTGATGCAATTAACTCATATATTATAGTAATTTATGCTATATTTAAAATTCTCGACTAAATTGATACCACGAATCTATGACTCGGAGGTGACTTCTATGACCAATATATCATAAATGAGTTTTTTTCCTGATCAATTGACAGTAATGTTACAAAAATGCATGTTAGGTTGCAAAATGACAACTAACAATTTTTTAGATGTTTAATTTTGTTATTTTAATCAAAATTTCATTTAATTTTTAAATAAATTTTCAATAAATGATTTTTATATACTTTTTCTATCTATATTATGAGTGCCATAATTTAATAGATTTAATTTATATAGATAAATTATAGTTGGAGAATATTAATACATTGTGAAAAGATTAGACAATTTCAATAAGTAGAGTAATGGTTAGACCCATCGATGGTTGGGTCTAAAAAAAGGATTTGGGTAAAAATATAGGTTCATAAAATGAGTTTGGACAAAAAATAAGACCTGTTTAGAAAACAGGTCAGGCTTCAAGTAAGATTTTTTTGGCCCGAGCCTAACTCAACCCAAATTTGCCAAAAAAAAATATTATTTTCCTATTGTTTTCACACGATTTTACTATCATTTCACTATTATGTTGCTAATATTTTGTTGTTATTATTTGAATATTGTGTAACTATTGTTTTATCGTTAATTTTGCTACTATTTTAGAGGCATTTGTTTGTTAAGTTGCACTTATCTTAGTGTTATTTAAGTATAAAGACTTTTTTAAATTTATTTTCAATTTGTTGGGAAAAAATTGTAACGACCCATTGTCAATAGCATCGGAAAAGATAATTTCGAGATTTTCAATTCCGATGGTTGAGTCGGTGTGTTATTAAATATATATATATAAGTGAAGGTCGTATTAGAATTTGGTTAAGAAATTTTGGTGTTCGATTAGTTAATTTAATAACAAGGGATTTAATTGTAAGAGCTTGAAAAGTTAGCTTCATCGGTTAAAAATACTAATTAATGAGTATATAATGAGTTAATGGTCTTAAGTGACAAATAAACCATGAAAGACATTAATGGACAATAATGGACTAAGTTGGATTAATTGTTAAGCTATAAAGTAAGGGTAATCACGTAATTAGGCAATTAATAAGAGAAAACATAAAATAATAAAATAAATTCATTTGTCTTCTTCCTCATGTTTGGGCCGAAATAAAAGAAAAGAAGAACCATTTTTGAAGCTTGAGGGTTCTGTTTATGAATGTGCATGTGTCACGGGCCAAAGCTCAGAGTCCGTGACCATCGCATACAATGAGTCCCATGGAGGTCTATCATTGACATTGGGATCATTTAGCCCACATGAACTGGCCCGATTCAGAGAGCTATTGATCAAGCCTATCAGATTGAAGCCTGGGTGGCCTAATGATGAAGATTTGGCAACTTAAGGCAGCTTGGCAAATATGGGAACTAATCCTAGAAGATAAGGGAATCATATCTTTAGGATTAGATTGGATTAGATTGGATTTTGCAATCATATAAATCCCATGAATTAAGGGATAGGCTAATCTTGACCGTCAATGTAATTCGATCTTAACCGTTGGTTGTGAGGGAGCTCAACTATAAATAGGAGCCTCTCCTCATTTGTAACTCATCCATTGGAATTCATTCCATTCATTGTATTCTTTGTATTCTTTGAGAGAAAGTAATACAATTGAGAGCATTTACTCAAACACTTGATGTTCTTGTTATTGTAGCCTTTCTGTTGTCTTTTGAGTCTTCTTTTGGCTAGTCGCTTCCGCTATACAAATTTGGTGCCTTGGAAGAATTCTCTTGGTGAATCCTCAAACGTGGAAATCAGGCTTACTTAGGCGTTGTTTTGATCAAAGAAGCGTCTAAGGCCACACGCCCCACGTATCAAGTTTTAGGGACGTGACAAGTGGTATCCGAGCTAAGGTTGCGAAGGTACCGTCCGTGATGTCAAAAGAAGTTGTTGAACAGACTGAGCCAATGGAGACCCGTGGGAGGGCTAGGCATAAGAGTCGTTCGAGGGACGTACTGTTGACTTTGGAAAATCGAGTGGTCACTCTCGAGGAATCTATGAGGGATGTTAAGAAGAGGCTCGATGAAGTCGATGAGGGACTCTCAAGTGGGTTACAATCCATGAAGGAACAGCTGAGAGAGTATGTATGGGATACTCTTAGTTCCTTACAGAACAAGATGACGAGGAAAGATGATGCTCTTGAGGCAATGGTGGTAGGCTTGAAGGAGAAAATCGTCGAGCTTAAGGGGGAGCTCAGGATCTTCAAGGCTGCCTTGGGAAATGGAATGTTGGCTTCGACGCCAAAGCAACAGGTAATGGATGTGCCCAAACCGAAAGGGTTTAAAGAGGCAAGGTCCGCAAGTGAAGTGGACAACTTTCTTTGGGCAATGGAGTAATACTTCTAAGCGATGAGCATTCAGGATTACGCTTGTAAGGTAAATACTGCTGCTATGTATCTTATTGACGTTGCATTGTTATGGTGGAGACGTAGGTCCACAGATGTGAAACGTGGTGGGACCAAGATTGAGACTTGGGTAGAGTTCCAACAGGAATTCAAGGCACAGTTTTGTCCAGAGTATGCTGAGGATGAAGCTCGAGCAAAGTTGCGGCGGCTTAGCAACGAGGATCGGCGAGGGAGTATGTGAGGGAGTTCAGTGAACTCATGCTTCAAATTTTAAATTTGAGCGAGAAGGAAGCATTTTTCTCCTTTACAGATGGGTTAAAACCATGGGCGAAGCAGGAATTACATCGCCGAGGAGTTAAAGAGCTTACCAAAGCCATGATGGTTACAGAGTCCATAGTAGAATTTGATCCGAGCAAAGACATGTTTGAACCTTCGAAGCCCAATGGGAAGGGCGACGGTGGGGGAGACCATGATGAGAATAAAGAGAGACATAACAATTATGGAAGCGATAGTCGCAGCGATGGTGGGAAACCACAACGTGAGAAGTGGATACCCAACAACCCAAAAGAGAAAAGGAGCAAGATAAGATGCTACCTTTGTAAAGGTTCGCATATGAAGAAGAATTATCCAAAGGTATCTTCATTTTCGACTATCAAGACGAAAGATGAGCCGGAAGAAGAGAAACCTGTTGAGAAGAAAGCATCAAAGGTTAATGCGATGGTGCTTATTCCTGCCAAAAGAGATGGCAATGAAGGGTTGATGTTTGTAGACATCAACATTACAAGCCAAATGAAGAGTGCTCTTGTTGACACAGGAGCATCTGACTTGTTGATATCGAAAAAAGCTGCTAAGAAGCTTGGTCTTTCGATTCGAAAATCGAATAAGAAGATCAAGATGGTAAATTCTGAGGAGGGACTAACTGTTGGCGTAGCTCGGAATGTGGAGCTACAAATCGGCGAAGGGAAAGGCAAGGAAGACTTTGAGGTAATCGAGTTAAACGATTACGATTTTGTGCTTGGCTTAAACTTCCTTGACAGAATTCAAGCTACAATGTTTTCATGGGCCGATCAAATTCATATTGTTACCGGTGCATTGTCACGGATCATTATGCCGATATATTGAGGTATGAAGGTTGGGGCCAAGGTTTTGTCATCAATCCAGCTAGTTGAGGATGTTTCGTATGGGAAGAACATCGACTCGAGGAAGCGAAATGTTGCAGCCCCTTCGGGAGAGTTAGTGGAGCTTGAGACCAATATGAGGTCTGGTGAGTCGTCTGTGGAGAAATCACCTTTGGGTAAGGTGAAGTGCGCATCGGGCTTCGAGGGAAAAGAAGTGATGCAAACGGGGCAGACGAGTTGAGTAAATGCTGCGAGTAAGGTACATCATGAACACCTTAGTAGTGTTATGAATTCTGACTTGTTGGCTTGGCAAGGTCGTAGGGACCCTGTCAAAGTTCTTGAGCAAGGAGGCCAAGAGACTATGGGAATTACAAAGCCAAGGGGTGTGAATCAAGAAGATTCAGAATGAAGCAAGTCAAAATTGGGGCAAGTTGGAGTGGAGACTTCTTGCCAGTAAGATGTACCAACGAGAGCAATGGTTCAAGATAAGAGGAGATGGAAGTCGAGGTAAAAGTTTTGAAAGAAGGGACAACCCGATAGCAAGACTAGTCGGGAAGAAGCCGAGGCAACGAGACAAGATCAAAGCGAATCAAGTCAGTGCTATTTTGGAGTCGCAACGAGGGCGTTGCGAGAATGGGTGGGGGAGAATGTCACGGGCCAAAGCTCAGAGCCCGTGACCATCACACACAATGAGTCCCATGGAGGTCTATCATTGACATTGGGATCATTTAGCCCACATGAACTGGCCCGATTCAGAGAGCTATTGATCAAGCCTATCAGATTGAAGCCTGGGTGGCCCAATGATGAAGATTTGGCAACTTAAGGCAGCTTGGCAAATATGGGAACTAATCCTAGAAGATAAGGGAATCATATCTTTAGGATTATATTGGATTAGATTTGATTTTGTAATCATGTAAATCCCATGAATTAAGGGATAGGCTAATCTTGACCGTCAATGTAATTCGATCTTAACCGTTGGTTGTAAGGGAGCTCAACTATAAATAGGAGCCTCTCCTCATTTGTAACTCATCCATTGGAATTCATTCCATTCATTGTATTCATTGTATTCTTTGAGAGAAAGTAATACAATTGAGAGCATTTACTCAAACACTTGGTGTTCTTGTTCTTGTGGCCTTTCTGTTGTCTTTTGAGCCTTCTTTTGGCTAGTCGCTTCCGCTATACAAATTTGGTGTCTTGGAGGAATTCTCTTGGTGAATCCTCAAACGTGGAAATCAGGCTTACTTAGGCATTGTTTTGATCAAAGAAGCGTCTAAGGCCGCACACCCCACGTATCAAGTTTTAGGGATGTGACACATGCATGTAAGTAAATTTTGATCCATTTTTCATGAATTTTATATTTTTAGGATCGTCTTGACTCTAACTAGCTAACCCGGGTGTTTATTCATAAAATTATTAAATATTTTGGAAGATGCCATTAATGAAAATTGAAGGTTTCAAAGTTTGTTAGTAGATTTCTTTACATGGCTGTTGTATGGAAAGATTTGAATATGAGGAGTTCATGGATTATAAGTTGAGTGATTTAATTGAATATTAGATTTGAACATGATATCTTTGTGTGGTGTGAAAATAGTAGAATGCAAAGACTGTTTTCTTGGATATTTCGTGGGTTGAGATGAATTTTAAAGTTTATTTTGTATTTAATTACTTCGATAGTGAGTTTAGACAGTATTAATCTTTGAGAATATAATTATTATAAATATTAAAGTGTTATGGTATTAAGCTATGGATTTCAGAAGTTTGGGGATTGTTTGGGAAATATATATATATATATATTGTACATTCGGTTGGCTGAAGGATTCTTTTTATGAATGTTGAATTTACTAGTTGTGATAAGGATTTGATGGTACGAATACAAAATATTAAGAGTTAATCAAATGATTATGATTATTGAATTATAGTGATTATAAGTTGGTTGATTAAATTAAATTATTGTATCTAGATCAAGAAACGAGTACGATGAATATTAATCATGGAAAGGAGAAGTTTGCAGAGTAGTTAATCTTGATTTTAAGCAACTATTGTAACTCGATAAGTTCGTAGTCCTTAAAACTAGAACTTTAATTATTTAATTAGTTATGTTATTAATTAAGTTGATATCCAATTATATATATTTAAATGGTTGATTGAGTATATATAAAAATGATTAAGAAATATATCATAGAATGATAGAAAGGATTTAAATTGTGATGAGATGAAAGTGGAATGGTGTATTTATGTATTTGTCAGTTTATTTCAGTTATGTTATTTGGTTTTAATTATGTTCTTATATGAGTATTTGAAAAATCCCATTGAATGGAGAATTATGGAAATATATAAACATACATGTGTGATTTTGGAATAGACCAAGAATTACTCATAGCCATCTGTTGTTAAATGGTTGAATCATGAAATGAGAAATTATTGATTATGTAATTAGGTAAGTTCGTACTTCCAAACTTAGCATTATTGTCCATTTATTTATTTAAGTTCAATCATATTTAAATACTAAATTGAATTCTTGATACTTATGTATTGTTCCATGTATGTGATTTAATGGTAATATGTATATTGCGAATTGAGAAATTGGTTATTTGATGGACATTGTTGGTTAATCCAACTAGAGCTGGGCTCACAATTGAGATTTATCCGCTAGGCATTAGGTGCCAAGATTTGACGGATGTTGTTGGTTAATTCAACTAGAGTTGGGCTCACAATTGCGGTTTATCTGCTAGGCACTGGGTGCTACGATTTGACGGATATTGTTGGTTAATCCAACTAGAGCTGGGCTCACAATTGCGGTTTATCTGCTAAGCACTGGGTGCCAGGATTTGACGGATATTGTTGGTTAATCCAACTAGATTTGGGCTCACATTTGCGGTTTATCCGCTAGGCACTGGGTACCATAATCGTCGAAGTATTCGACTAGCGCTGGGCACATACAGTTGGTTAATCCAACTAGAGCTGGGCTCACTTTCGCGGTTTATCCGCTAGGCATCGGGTGCCATGAATTGACGGAAATTATAACGTAAAAAGATCAGTTTTGGGAAGAATTATCAAGTGGTGTATCTATACATATGGAGTAAGAAATATAATGTGTGGAAGCATTGTACATAGTTGGTTAATTGCATTATATGCTATGTTGAAGAGAGAACTATAATATGTCAAATAGAAGTATCTAAATTTTTAAATACAAATATCCATATGAATGGTTATGTGGTGAATGAATTTGCTAATGTAATTAAATCTTCCATGATTTCAGGTTAATTTAACAAGTAGATTGCAACTCAGCATCAAGCAGGAATCTCGACCTCAAAGTCAATTAGGTTCCTCTTTTGGTTATTTTGGCATGTACCTAGGACTAGTATATGTTTAAGAGTCTAGTAGGAAATGAACAATAATTGTTACTATATAATTGTTTTGATGTAAACTTGGTTTGGATGTTGTTTAAAAACATATATATATATATATTGAGTTTGGTAAATTATGAGTATGTAAATGTTTAGCTCTAATGGAATGCATTAAATTGTGCATGGTGCATAAATATGTATATTGGTTGTGATGATGTATGCTTGATTTGCTTAATGAATGGTTTGGGTAGAAAATAGGTAGATGAACACTTTAGTTTTTGGTTTAGATTGATGCTTGAATGGTAGCTTGAACATAGAAGTTTCACTTTATTAGGTTATGCATCTTGAAGAGCAAGTTAAGTTAAGAATTGACTTGTTTAGGAAGCAAATTTTGATATACACGGGTTGTCACACAGACGTGTGCTGAGTTTAAATGCAGTACAGGACACATTGTTAGATATACGGGCTGAGACACGACCGTGTGACCTCTTTTCACATTAAAACACGATTTGATACAGTCTCACCCACAATCATGTGAATGTAATTCGAAATGAGACATGGCTTGGTACACGGCCAAGGGCAAGGGCGTGTGCGATTGGATACACGGGTGTGTGTTTGAGACACACGGTCGTCTGCCCTGTTTTGAAATGTTTTGTATGAATTTGAATTTGAATTGTTTATCAAAGTTCGTATTGAAGCATGATATTGTGAGATGTTAGTACATGATATGTATGATTAAATTAGAGTATATTACATGTTTAATGAATGATTTATATGTGTTGTGAGAATTGTTTAAATTAAATTTGAGTAGTATTTTGAAATAATTTAATGAAGTTATGAAATACTGTAATACTCTGAGACCCTAATCGATGACGATTACGGATTACGAGTGTTATAAAAATTATTTTAATTTTTTATTGTTCTTGATGTATTATATTTTTAATATTTTATATAAAAAATAAAATAATAAATTTTAATATGGGTCGAGCTTGAATTTAGCATCTATAATCCGAATCAGGTTTGGAAAAAAATTTAGGTTCATTTTTCAGGTTAAACCGAGACTAAACCTATTAAACGAATCTAAAAAAAAATTTGGGATCGGTCCGAATCCAATCCAGCCCAACCCAATTCATTTTTGCAAATGAGGTGCTCGAACTCGAATCTCCTAAGATGAACATCATCTTTTTTTTCACTAGAGCCACTCGTTGGGTTTTTTTTTTATTATTTGGAGTATTAAAAACAATATTATTTTTTATTAAAAAATTAATGGAGAAAATTAACAGAAATATTTTTAGTGACAGAAGATGGCAAGTTAAATAAACACATGGCTGATGCATTTTCTCACAAATGGAGAAAAGCATAATATATATCTTCAAGTTTCTAAGAACAAATATATACCTTTTTCCAGTGCAGGTTGTAAGAATATTCTTTTCACCATTTTTTATTTAACTCTCTCTTTTTTCTTTTCAATAAAGTTGAAACAGATGTTAAGATCGTAGATGGGATATTAAAACCAAACTTCAAATAACCAAACATCCGAATCCAGTCCTGCAACAGCAAAGGAGCCGGCCATGGCGGCGGCGCGCGAGAAACACGGCAATGAAACGGAAGGTAATTCAATAAATGATTTTGTTGAATTATACCAAATTTATAGATGAATAATCAATAATGTGCGGATTTTGTATATCAGATGATGAAATAACAGTGACGATGAGAGAAGCAGAACCCGCGCATTACATATTAGAAATCAAATCGCTTCCGTTTCTTTTGAAAATCCTTTCAAAATCTCAATTCCGCAAGTATGAATCATCTGTGTTTGAAGCTTGTGGCTACAAATGGTGAGTTCTATTGTAACTTCCTTTTCACTCCTCCCTTCAATCAACTTTTACTTCTAAAGATTCAACTCATTTTGAGGAAAAAAAATTGAATTGCTTGAGAATAGTTTAGACTCGATTCACGGGTTTTTCAAATCAAGTGTTAAACTCATTTGATGATTTAGATTCAAACTAAACACGATAATGATGAAATCGAATTCGTAATTGTTTTATTTATTATCTTTTTGCAGGAGATTGATATTGCATCCGGAATTCGAAAATGGAAACCAAGGAAATGGAGATGCCTACCTCTCTCTTTACTTACAAATTCTGGGCATTGAATATCTTGGCTTTAATTGGAAGATTGATGCTCTTATAAAATTTTTTGTATATGATCATGAAACGAAAGGATACATCACCATTCAAGGTAATATAGTTAAGGTATTCAAATTACGTTAGAATTGTTTAATAGTTCTTTTTAAAAGCAAACTCGACTCACGGGTTTGGAAATGTAGTCCATGGTCAAGATTAAAAGAGGCTCAATTTTTTTTCAGTTTTTAGGAGCTTAAATTTTTTTTTTCAATTTTTAAGGGACTCAACAAATTTTTTATCAACTTTTAGGAGTCTAAAAAATTTCTTTCCAACTTTTAAGGGATCCAAAATTTTAATTTATTATTTTACTTAAGAACCAAAAAATATAAAAAACGGGTCTATTTAAAAGCACTTTTGAAGCAAAAAAATGTAAAACAAACAATTTTTTAAGGAATTTTTTTTACTTTTCCAAATTTAGAAGTTAAAATTTTTAACTTCTCTCTTTTAATAGAACTTTTGACAAATTAATTGTGTTTTCGTCCTAACATATGATACTTTTCTTTCTGGTTAATTGTTTAAAAATGTTTAAAATTTATTTGTCATCTATTAAAGTATTAACAAGAAATTACAATAAATTATTTTCTATACTCTTATTAAAATATCATAATATTAACTAATTTTAACATTATTTAAACATTTATTTATTACTTTATAACATCATGTTTAAGATAAACATTTTATTTTTCAAAAACACTTTTTGATAATAATATTAAATAATTAAATCATAAATCAAACTTTTTAAAAATACTTTTCAAAATTATTTTTTAAAAATACTTTTAAAAAATAATACTAAATTAACCCTAAGTCTATTCATCATGAGTAGGAACAAATCTAATGCGTCGAGTGATTCATATGGGCGGCTCTTTAAATTATATATAATTAATTATAAATATTTAAAAATTGTAGTGTAGTGTGGATAGGTCTAATTGATATCTTTCATGGTAGTGTCATACTGATTCCCAAGTCTGTTTTGGTTTACAAATTGAAAAGAATAGATGGGAAAGTGAAACGATTCAGTGCAGAAAAGGACGAAAGTGGATTTTCTCGACTCATGCTTCTCACTGAATTCATCGGTTGGATGGGTCTGGATGAAAACACCTGCAAATTTGGGGTTGAGGTTTTTGTTGTAAAAAGTGAATCCGGCCAAAAAGGGGAATGTTGTCGTTCCATCCTAGAGCTTCTTGGAAACAACACTGTTACTTGGTCCATCCCAAACTTCTCCAAGTCATCTGAACCTTTCTCCACCGAGTTTAGCATGGGGAATTATTATTGGTACGTTTACCACTTTTTTCTTTTTTAAGTAAAAAATTGAAATCATCGTATCATTAATAAAATTTTTTTAAGTGGATGATTATTGTTATTGTTATTAAATTTTAATAAAATTGTTATTAAAATAATTTAATAAAAATAATAAATGATTTAATCATATTTTAATATAATAATTATTAATATAATTTAATAATATTTTTAATATAATTATTTTTATATTAAAATATTTCAAATATTTTATTTTTACATTTTTGAATTCAAGTTTTAAAGGACTAATTGGAAATTAATTTTATTTAATTATTCAATGTTGCATGGAAGCAATAGTCATTCAATTGAATGTGTATTACGATCAACCAAACAAAAGAATGATTTACCATTTAATTTATAAGGGGAGAACGTTATTCCATTCCCCGCAACCAAGCAAAGTGTTAATGTTGATTGGAATCAGAAAGGTGTTAGAATATATATTATGATTATTTGTTCAGGAAATTACAACTTTATCCCAAAGGTGTTCCGGAGGTGAAAAGAAAATATTTATCCATTTACCTTTACCTACTAGACTCGGAAGAAGATGAACTTGAAAGTGGAATCAAATTGCATGTGCAATTGAAGCTAGGAATTAAGCCTGCAAACAGTCCAAGCAATCCCAAAACAGGGGAAACTAAATACGATCCAAGAAAACCCAGAACGGGTGAGTTGAATGTATAATTACTGAATATTAATTAGTTGCAAGGCTTGATTTACAGACTACTGTAATGCAGGTAATGCATGGTTTAGCATGTCTCAGAGTGGATGGGGGTTCCCATACTTTATGAAGTTGGCAGATCTAAAACAAACGCCTGACCTTATTGTTGATGATCATTTGACTGTTGAAGCCGAATTTAATTCCATTTACAGGATCCAAGATCTTCCCCTTCAACCTAACCATATTGACACGCCGCCATCATAAAATCACTCTCTGTATTTACTTTTTAATTTGCAAATTGTGGTCTTGAATTAGCATGAAACTCACATTTATATAACTAACAATAATAATATTTAAATTACACAAAACATGTTTTGGTTGCATTGTGAATTTAACAATAGTAAAATAGTGGACCTAGCATTCATTTTTTATAATGTAGATTATGTATTCAATCACATGAGTAACAGAATTTGAAATCGCAAAATTACAAACCTAATTTAATATTGTGATTGTAATCATTATTTTGTGATTGAATACTTGCACAACTTCAAAACTTTAACACAGTTGTGAAAGAGCTAAACATGCAATAAACCCCACCAAGGCCGATTAAAATCATTTACTAAATTTCTCGAAAAAGGTTGTTCGTCCATCAACGGACAATGCCGGTCTGTAAAAATTAAATTGAAGACAAAAAACTAATGCAAAGTCCCATTAGTGGGAGAGTATCGATCAGTGATTGATATCATTTATTAGCGTCACACATTTTACAATTGTCGGGAATCTAGAAATGGTTGGAGGCTCCGGGCCAATGCATTTACTGCTTAATCAAGTTTCTAATAACATATGGAAGTATGCCGCCATTGTTGAAGTAGGCCAATTCAACCTGCAATTTTAAACACCCGTCAGTTCTGCTTTTATTCACCTCATCTTCAATAACTTCAAATAGGCAGCTTTTAGAAAGGGGAAAAGACTTTAAAAGTTTAAAATATGCTTATGTCCAACACTCACACCTCCAAATAACATAAAGGACTAGATTCTCTGTTTTTACATAAACATAAGGTATAACTTCAAATTATTCTCGCGACTCAGTTGGTAAATTTTAACAAGCAAACTCCATCCCAGCATTAGTTTGCTTTGACTACGAGATCAATATTTACCGTCTTCATTAGAAAGCTGCCAGGTATAAATGCTGATTCATGCCTATGTTACTCTGACTCTTTATTCTTCTTTTAAGTTCCTGTCTCTCAGACCGATGTTTGAAGCATATTTAGGTGAGTACAATGATACAACTCTCTAAGGACCACATATATTTGAAACTCACACTCGAATCCAAATAACATAAATTGACACTTTTGAACTGAGTCAAGTTTAGATATTTGTAAATAAACATGTCAAGGACTAAGGAGTAGCATATTTAGAGCTATATTGTTTTGACTCTCTATTTTTCTTAACGATTTATGTTTGACATTTTTAGACATGTTATAAGAATATGACCCTACAAAGACCCTCCAAATATATATAAAAACCTAGGAAAACTGAATTACCTATGTTAGAACCACTTGTATCTAACACTTATATCTGAGTCCAAGAAAGTCAATAATGTATAGATTCAAACAAGGGGGGTACTTTTCATAAATAAAACTGTTAATGCAGGGATAGTTACATAATAGCAGATGATAAAACACAATGTATATTGCACTATTTCCGCACGATAAGAAATATTTGAAACAATTCTGTACCTCAGTGTCGAAGCGGACAGTGCAGGTGAAAGACTTCCCATTATCCGTCATGACAGTCACATCTTGACCGGGTCTTATATCGGTTATTTTGCTTGGGAGATCTATGGTATAACGCTCATGACCGGTTAAACCTAGTGTGTCTGCATCCTCCCCAGACTTGAAACAAAGTGGAATGATGCCCATTCCTACCAAATTACTTCGATGGATTCGCTCAAAACTTTTGGCAATTACTGCTTTTACTCCCTGTCATGCAACAAAATTACTAAGGTGAACAAAACAGCAAGCATGCAAGCTCCTCCAGTTGATTCACCAAAAAAAAAAAACTAAACTCTCTTTTTCATTGTTGAGTCAAGCTTGAGCAGCTCGGGCTATGGAGCTCAATTTTTTACTAGATATATGAGTTTAACTAAACTGAATTCATTTCGTTCTTTTTAATCTTGAAGCAAGCTCAAACTCTAAAATTGAAACTCAATTGAGTTTTAACCAAGCTTCAGGACTCAAATTCTGAATGGAGCTCAAGTTTGTTAAAGTTTTAGTTCGACTTGGCTTAATTACACCTGTACACAAAGCACATCAAAAGACCAATAAGAATTTCTTTACTGCAGCCAAATCAAGACTTACCAATAGCATTGGACCTTTCGCAGCCCAATCTCGGGAGCTACCACTTCCATACTCAGCTCCAGCCAAAACAATGGTGTCATATCCTGCATCCTTATACCTCTGAAAATACAGATTGATTGTTCAGCTTACTATGAGTATAATTTGACAGCATATATAATCTCATATTAAATTTAAAGCAAATCAAAACCAATGATTTGATTGTAGAATTAACATTTATTGGAAACAACAAATCTATAACGACAGTAGTGCTGAAGCAAGATTTGTTGTGTAATAAGGTAACAAATTGGTTTTAAATGAAGTGTGATAGACTTCAACATTGAAGAACTCACCATTGCTGCATCAAATACATAGAGTTTCTCTCCTGTAGGGACATGTATCGTTTTTGGGCCAACTTCCCCATTCAACAGCTTGTTCACAAGGCGAATGTTAGCAAAAGTTCCACGTGCCATCACTTCATCGTTACCGCGACGACTTCCATAAGAGTTAAAGTCCTTGCGCTCCACCCCACGGTCAAGTAAGAATTTTGCAGCAGGACTGTCTTTATGGATGCTTCCTGCAGGAGAAATGTGATCTGTTGTGATACTGTCACCAAAGTTCAATAAGCAATAAGCATCCTTCACGCCATGGGCTCCAGGAGGCTCCATGGTCATGTTCTTGAAGTATGGAGGCTCATGAATGTAGGTTGAGTTGGGGTCCCATGAGTACATGGTGGAAGAAGGCACTGATAGCTGATTCCACATGGGATTGCCCTTTGTAATAGCCTCGTAAGTACTTTTGAACATCTCCGGCAAGACACTGGATTGGACAGCCTAAAACAGCAGAAAAGTTCAAGCTTATAAGTTTCATGCTTAAACACGTGAAATTTGCAATTTTAAGCAAATTGCAAAGTTTAGGGTGTCTACCTCTGCAATTTCTTCAGTAGAAGGCCAGATGTCCTTGAAATAGACACTCTTACCATCCTTCCCAGTTCCAATTGGCTCCTTGTCAAAGTCAATATCAACCTGAAAAGTCCCCATAGGTACTGATCATAAAAAATGATACTGCAAAAGCTACTAGTCCATCAAAAAAAAATTAAATGCACTGATCTAAGTGACTCAATTCTAAAACATATATTATTGAATAAATCTTAATGAAAAGCACCTGACATTTTTTTCCCAAGGAAATTAAACCTAGATGAACAAGAATTAACTAATTTAGAAGATAACCATGATTGAACTCTCCAACATTCTGAGTTAACATCAGATTATATGGATTATATATGTCCTCCGTAAATATTTAACAAATATAAGCATAACCAGCAAATAATTAGGTATTATGTACCGTGCCAGCAAGGGCATATGCAACCACTAAAGGAGGTGAAGCAAGGTAGTTGGCTCTTGTTAAGGCATGAACACGACCCTCAAAATTCCGGTTCCCAGAAAGTACAGCAGACGCTACAATGTCTGTGTAGAATATTCAAAATATTTTAGATTAGCCAGTCAAAAACTGAACATTAAATTTGGCAAGGAATAAGATTGACATGTTAAAGTGTAACACAATATTTGAGTATTAACACGCTTACATCATGCAAATTATGAATCCCAAAAATTACAGTTAGAATTTTCAATGGTACCGTTTTCTGAAATAGCAGAGGCAACTGATTCATCCAATTCTCCTGAATTTCCAATACAAGTTGTGCAGCCATATCCAACAATATGGAAGCCCTGCTTATTCAAATATTCTTGCAACCCACTGCATCATATAAACCAAAATTAGTGAACATATTTCTTATGATTATATAGAAATGTTTTATAAAAAGGTTTTTCACTCCAAATCCATTTCAGATGCAATTAGAAATTAAGGAATACCTCTGCAGTAAATATTTTGTAACAACTCCTGAACCTGGTGCAAGACTTGTCTTTATCCAAGGCTTGACCTGTAGAACAATTATACAAGCAAAATTCACTTATTCACATTAATATTAGTATTCATATAGTTCAAGGAAAGGCAAGGAAGTATGAATACATGGAAAAGGGGTTTTTAAGAAGAAAGTGAAGGTGCAGAATGGGAAGAAAAGATAGCAGGAGATACTGCAGAGAAGGAAAGAGCAGCAGAAACATAAAAATAGAAAAATGCCAAACCTGTAAACCAAGTTCACAAGCCTTTTTTGCAACAAGACCTGCCCCAAGCATGACACTAGGATTTGATGTATTGGTGCAGCTCGTAATAGCAGCAATCACAACACTGCCATGCCTAAGCTCTGCTGGCTGTCCGTGGAACGAAAATTTTGCCACTTTGTCCTGTACCTCTTTTGGCACAGCAAAGCCCTACAACATATGGTAAGACATTCGGCAGAAGGTTTAAAAGTTTCAAAAGAAAATTACTCTAATAAATTTACACCTTGAAGGGAAGCAGTTCTGATCAAACTTGGTCTATTTCATTTCCTACATAATCATATTATTTTTATACTTTAGTTTTCTACAGTGTGATTCTGTTACTTGAGTCACCCACTTCTTAGAAAAGCAGTACACGGATTAAGATCTAGATGGTAAGAGGGGTAAAAGCCTAGAAACAGGGAAAAAGAAGAGGGAGAATTGTCCATATAATGATTCAAGTGAACATGTCATAAGTGAAGGGGCTTTCTTTTTCCATGTTTCAGATTCATGATTGAATATTTAACACCATTACAAGTTAGGTGCCAAATTATGGTCATGATTTTTTTGAAAGTTATGCTACACACAGTATGTAATCAAAGGATTTTGGATTTCAGGTTTGAGCCAGGTAAAATTTTACTTTATTGATCATCATACTTCAATATCAAATCGTTAGTGCTTTGTTCAACTAACCAAAGGAAAGTTAAAGAAACAAATTGTCAATTAAGTCATGGTAAATAATTGTTTACGTAAAACAGACAATGAGCAGTAGTGAGGACATAGACAACAACAAAGATGTGGAGCACATTCAAGACTCACCTTGAAACCAGCTTTATTATTAAGACAAGAATTCCAATCACTCTTCATTTCTCTCAAAGGAACCCGGTCATGAGGTCTGGAAAGAATAGCAGCAGTTACCATCGAAATAGTACAACAAATCATATTTAATATTTAAAAAAGAAGCTAATTCCCTGACGAAACAATCAAGAAAAGTGGCAGAAAAGAAAAACCTCTTTGGTCCTGATATACAGGGTTCAACTTCCGCAAGGTTTAATTCTAGATATGATGAGTACACTCTTTCTTGTTGGGGCTGAACGTATCAAGACCAAGTTGGGGAACAAGCACAAGTAGAGGAGGAAAGAATTAGACTAGTTATACTGAATACAAGTTAAAACAACTGGAATCTGACAAGCATAAAGGACAAGTAAAATGAAAAAGGAAGAAAAGTTCTTGCCTCATTGTAGTCGACGAACATTTTATTTGCACGGAGATACGATTCTATCATTGACACCTGAATTTGAGGACAAAGATGTCATCCAGTGCTTCAGTTTCAGTAATTGCAGATTATTCGCTGTTATAGGGTGAAGTAGAAAACTCACCGTTTCATCACTTCGGCCGGTCAATTTCAGATACTGCAAAGTAACATGATCTACAGGGAAGAATCCCATGGTTGCACCATACTCAGGAGACATATTAGCAATGGTAGCCCTGTCAGCCAATGAAAGTTCACTCATACCGTCCCCTATAAATTCATACAGAATAAAAAGGTTATAAAATATTTGATAGCCAGACATTAAGAAACTAAGAGTAACTTGCAACAACCCTGTAAAAAGTAATTACCATAAAACTCAACGAATTTGCCAACAACACCGTGCTTCCTCAGTATTTGTGTCACAGTTAGAACCAAGTCTGTAGCTGTCACACCATTTCTTAATTTTCCAGATAACTTGAATCCAACAACACCAGGCAAAACCATGCTCATAGGCTTTCAATTTCAAAATCATTAATGTTAGGAAAAAAGGATAGAAGAGATGCATATTCAAGAAAGTGAACAAGAACATGAACAATATGGTTAAAAAAAGACTAAAATAAGAAAAGTTGGATAGTATATAGGGTAGCAGAATCACAAACAATTATTGTCAAAGTCAGTTGAAGTAGCATCATCATCTTATTTTGTTATAACGTTTGACACAAAAACAAAAGAAGCCAAAAACGGTTGATAAAGACGAAAGATAATTAATGTGAGCTACAGATCACATGCACACATCAAATTATGTGGCAACTTTAGTTAAAAGAGGCTTCACAAATCCTTCCTTGAAAGTTCAGGCTCATTTTTCACTTTTATTTTTGCATGTCATATAGAAACATGAATTGGCAGTTATTAAATAGAAAAGAACTGTGTTGTACTCATCATTGAGGTATAGGGTTTAACTAGAAACTACTGAAATCATCGCCAAAAAAACCACCAAAATTTGGGGAAAATATATAATTCTATGGAAATACCTACCTGACCAAGCATGGCTGCCTCAGCTTCAATACCACCAACTCCCCAGCCAGCTACTCCAAGACCATCTATCATAGTAGTATGGGAATCAGTTCCAACCACACTATCGGGGAAAAGCATGCCGTTGGTGTTGAAAACAACTCGTCCAAGATATTCAAGATTAACCTAGAATTTTACAGTGTCAGCTCAATTTGCCACCATATTTACATGGATTAACTGTCTGAAAAATTCAAATTAGTGAAAAATGTAAGCTTATTTGTTCATTACTTTTCATCACTTAGTAAAAACTTTTCTGCACATAGATCATTAAGGATATGTCGACTATTATGTTAAAAAGTATTGATTGCACTTTGCACTCTGTTTCCATATCACATACCTGATGCACAATACCAGAACCGGGAGGAACAACAAGCATATTATGGAAGGCAGTAGATCCCCATTTAAGGAAAGAAAACCTTTCCTTGTTCCTCTGAAACTCAAGTTCCATGTTTGCTTGCACTGCATTTTCTGATCTTGTTACATCAACTTGAACTGAATGATCAATGACAAGATCTACTGGAACCTGAATATTTTCAGCAACACACCGTAAGGATAGAGTAAACAATAACTTTATTGCATAATAGCCAGGCATGTTGTAACAGGACCTGTGGCATTTGAAAGTTCATTTTTTGAACTGATATCAAATAGAAAATTCTATATGACTTCCCATAAATCATCCACAGCAGCCAACAGGATCAAAAATGGAAAAGAAAGATATCTCATATTGAAAATGCATGACAAAAGGTGGTTGAAGATGATTTTGTACTAACTATAACATTAATATGAAAAATATTGCAATCTTAAACTATGGCATCTAGAAACCGTCCATCCCTCCAAAAATAATAAATGTTTGAAGACACTCCAGAACTCTCATCACAGTAAATATTCATGTAATTGATGTAAACAAACGCACCAAAGGATTAATCTTGTTTGTATCACTGCCAAGCTTGTGCATAGCATCACGCATACAAGCAAGGTCGACCACAGCAGGCACTCCAGTGAAATCCTAGCCAAACAAAAAAAGGAAAGAAAGAAAAAAGAATGATTTAAGATAAACAAAGCATCAATTGGTTCTTTTGGTAAAGATGTGCATTTATGCACATACAGACATAAACTAGGTTTATCAAATACCTGCAAGAGAACACGAGCTGGCTTGAAGGGGATCTCTACTTGCTTTGGTGATGTATTTTGCCAATCAATAATTTTCTCAACGTCCTCCTTCTTGACTTGGAAGTTGTCACAGTTACGAACCGCAGATTCAAGCAGGATTCTGATAGAGTAGGGCAGTTTATCTATTATATATAAAACAGAAACAAGGAATAGATATGATCAATCACACAATGAAACTGGAGACCGGCATGAAGTAATACATCAAATTCATCAAGTGAATAGATATAAATTTAATTTCCATGAGAAAATTTACCAATTCTTGGATCATTCAGGGCAGGCAAGCTATAGAACTTTCCAAACTCGCCACCACCTGGCTTTGGAAGACTGGTCAGGACTGCCTTAAAGGGATGTTCAGCAGCTGAAAATCATAAAAATAGTTGAATAATAAAATTTATCACCTGATAGTTTTTCAGTTTAATTATCAACTTCAACGTACTTCACATGATTAAAATCTCGAGGGAAAAAAGCAGCTATATACATATATAGGTATACTCACAAACATAACCATCTTTATACTGATTTCATAATACAATTCATCCCTTTTATCCTGTAACTAATAATGAAATATTAGTTAAATTGAATCCGATGAATAAAATTTTAAATCTGAGGCTTATCATTAATTGGACCCGATCAAGCAACCTAAGATTTTGACTGAGAGTCTGAGACCTTAAACTAATCTAAACTACATCAGTAAATAAAATGTTGAATTTAAGATCGGATAAAAAAATCCATCAAAATAAACAAAGCTAGATAGCAGTACCCATAGTGGAAAACTTCCTCTCGAGCCGTTCGATGACTGGATTAACAGCTCTGATCTGAGCACGAAGGCTAAAAGGAGATCTCCAATCGAGACGGTGGCTCCATCGCGTAACAGAGCAATGGAAGGAACGAACAGCGGCGGAGGCAAGAGATCGTTGGTGATTGAGAAGCGAAGGAGAGGTTGGACTCAGATTCCGAAACGAAGAATGAAAGAACCGAGTTCGAGAGTATGAAGACGCTGCTCTTAAGAGAGAGGAAGAAGCTGAAGATGAGACCGCCATCAAAGATCACACGATTTAACGTCAAAAATGGCAGTACCCAGTTAGCAGAAGAAATTCATGTCCAAGTTCTGGCTCTTTTTCCTTTTCGAGAAAGGCGTGTGGTGAGTGAGCGCAGCTGATTACCTAGCGCTTAAATTAGATATTTGTATCCGATGACTATTCCAGTTCTGTTAAAAAGAAATTTGTTCGATTTTTCACTATTATTCTCTACCAATCAATTATTTTAATTAAGTAGTTTGTTTAATTTAATTTTTTTTAAATAAAATATGAAAATTTAATTAAATAATACAAATATTTTCGAAATATTATAATTATTTTTATTTTTTTAATTAAATTAATATTTAATTACCGAATCACACAACTCAATAATTTTTTTTAATTAAAAGCAATTAATTACGTTGTTATCATATTTAATTTCATTCAAATCATATAGTATAATTATATTCTTAGGAAAATTCAACTAATCATTAATGCAATCATAAATGAGTTGTTAAATTATTTCTTATTATGTTAATGAAATTGATTGATACCTCCATTCCCATCATGAAACAAAAGCCATGTGATGTGGGGATGAGATGGGAGAGTCCAGGGAGTTGCTGTGTGACGGTGGTCTGTGCAAATTTGTATCCAATGTTAGGAAGCTTTTGAACTTTCACAAATCAGAAAAAGGAGATGTCAATTCAACAGTTTACGATCTGCCAGGAGATTGGATTCGTTGTGGAAAAGGAATATCTGCTTTCCAATTGGGTTATGATTTTTTTCTCGTGGGGACCAGCACACGTTGACGTCAACTATTCCTCCTTTTATTATTTCATTTTTAATTTTTAGGGTAAATTCTAAATTTAGTCACCAACTTTAAATTACATTTTAGTTACAAAATATGATCATTAAATTTATCATTTTATTATATTTTAATTACTGAATTGTTAATTATGGTTTATCAAAAAATTGATGTGACATGCTATATATTTTTTAGATAAAAATATTATATCAATTTAATAGGGTTTTTTACAAATATAATATAAAAAATAAATAATTATCAAAATAATATCCTAAACCCATTAATTATCAAAATGGCATGTTTAGTTAGGTGGAGAATTATCAAATGGCGGCACTTTAAGATTTTTTTGACACGAATTTTTTTATTTTTTATTATATTTATATATTTAAAAATAAAAAAATAATATTTTATTAGTGGAGGGTTATCAAGTGACGGCATCAAGGGAAAAATTTGTACACGAAAAATATATGAAAAAATACATGACATCCTAATGGAGGAACACTAAATGGTGGCACCCATTGAGGATTTTAAAGTGGCGACACTTAAGGGTAATTTGCCACTTGTCATCACCCCTTTGTGTCGTGTGTGTGTAAGGTATTATATTGGTAATTATTTATTTTTTATATTATATTTGTAAAAAAACTCTATTTGGGTTGCAAAAATAAATAAAGGTGGTTGAGGGTTTATATTAGGTTTATATTTTATTATAAAATAGGAAAAGGGGAGCAAACAAACGGGCAGAAAAGAAAGAAAGAAAGAAAAGAAAGAAAAGAAAGAAAGAAAGAAGGAAGAATGAGAGAAATGTAGTGTGTTTATTTTTAAATTTATTTTAGTATGATATATTTTTAAATTCATATTTTATTTATTGAAATTTTATTTATTTTTTAACAGATTTATTGAAGATGAATAATCAATTTTTTGTATGCATATATTTCGATGGAGTAATTTTGAGAACATCGGTTGGATGTATATTTGATTGTCGGTAACAAATAGAAATGAGATTTCGTCGAAATGTCTTAGTTGATGATATGAAAGTAAGGATTAGTGCAAAAAATTTTAGACATTGTGGGAGAAGAATCTCGAAACTTTTCTACAAGTTTCCAGTTTTGACAGATCCCATCAAATTCACCGAGATGGAACTTGTAGACGATGAAGACGTGGAGACAATGACCGCTCTTTATTGTTTGAATCAAAGTGACCCAAATGCACCGGTTCAATTGTTTGTCGAGTTAGTTGATGTGGAACTTGTAGAAAATGAATATACAACTCCAGTAGAAAATGAAGATCCAACTCCGTGTATGGTGGTTCCAGTATCGTACATTGAAAGTCAATCAATCGTACGCGGGATAGACATCAATCTTAATGTTGCTGCACCCGATAATGATGTAAATGAAGATGCTGGTTATGATAGTAGTATTCCTTCAAATAATGAGGTCGATATTGATAGTGATCCGGATGTGGATGAGGTCTCGGATGATATTGAAGATGAAGGGGGCTAATGACGATGAAAATCCAGTCGAAAATCCAGTTACACATATTGTGATGCACAATAATCCTTTTGAGGCACACATGTCGCTTATAGACCCCGATGCGACACATGCCGAGTTCGCGGAGTACCATGATATACTACCTGCTCATCGATTAGCCGTAGCAGCAAATCGTGAAAAGTTTTTTGTGGGCCAAAAATTTGAATCCAAGGAAGAGTGCATATTTTCCATTAAACGGTATAGCATGAATATGTTGATAGACTACAAAGTCGTAGTGTCTAAATCAACATTGTATATCGGGGAGTGTTGGAAGTTAACGGAAGGTTGTAAGTGGCAGGTGCGAGCTGCATTTATCCAGAAGTCGCAAATGTGGGAGATAAGAAAAATTGATGGGCCTCACACATGCAGTTCAACACGTTTGTTAGAAGATCACCGAAAACTTGATTCCAGAATCATCTGCACACATGTCATGCCAATGGTTAAGGACGATCTGACCATCAAGGTTTCTATACTGATTGTGGAGATGCAATTATGATTCCATTATCGGGTTTCATATTGAAAAGCATGGATTGCGAAACAGATGAAAATGGAACAATTGTTCGGTGATTAGGATGCATCATAAAATGAGCTGCAATGATGGATAACTACAATGCGATAGTACGTGTCGAGAACTACGATTGAGTTGGTGACACGGCCTTATTATGGCTCAGATAATAATATACAACTGGGAAGAAGAATTTTTCAGTATATATTTTGGACGTTTGATCCCTACGTTCGAGCTTTTCCTCACTACAAGCTATTTGTCCAAATAGATGGGACCTAGCTATAGGGGAAATATACGCAAATCCTACTAATTTCGGTGGCTCAAGACGGGAATCAGAACGTGCTCCTGATAGCATTTGCTATTATGGACAAAGAACACATAGAATCCTGGGAATTCTTCTTGACAAACCTGCGAAGGTATGTGATGCATAACGATAATATTTGCATCATCTTCGATAGAGGGAAGGGTATTATTACGGCCATTAGGCGTACTGGTGTACCATGGAAATTGGTTTACTGCAACCGACACATTGCGGTTAACTTTCAACGAGAATATAAGAATGCAGACTGGCGGAGATGACTTGTGAAAATAGGTAAAAAAATTAAGTTTCAAATTATATTTTTAATGTTTTAATTCGAGACTGTAACTTATGTTTTTTTAATATTCCTACAGCGTATGAGCTAGAGCCACACTGATTCCGGCAAAGAATGACCAGACTTGAGCGTGAGATGGAAGGTCAAACGAACAAGCCTCTAAGCGAGTGGTTGGGTACCATGGAGCTGTGGCAATGGTCTCAAAGTTTTGATGAGGGGTATCGATATGGTCAAATGACGACCAACCTGGCAGAGTCAATTAACGGCGTGTTCAAGAGAATATGACATCTTCCAATTTCATCCGTGTTCTCAGCTACGTTCTATAGGCTGACTACCTTGATGCCAAAAATAGGGACGTGACAAATCGATCAGATGAACGTCGGACACGTGTTTGTCGAAGCTGTCAGGAATACAATGGATGCAAATCGTTAGAGAGTGAGGACGATGAACGTTGAAATATATTCATGATAGTTTCAATGATTTCAAGTTATTGAGACCATTAGGCATCGACCTGGTATCCCACCTAGATCATACGGGGTTGATCTCCTAAACAGACACTGCGATTGCAAGAGGTTCGATACACTTCGTTATCCCTGTGCGCATATCGTTGCAGCTTGTGTTAAAGTGTCGCTCAATGTTGAACAATTCATCGACCCCGTTTACACTCTCCAACGTACATTATGTATTTAGGAAAATGAGTTCCCTGTTCTGCCTAACTTGTTCACATGAGAGGTGCCTCCGACGACTTTCGAGCTTATCCCGAACAAAGGTTGCAAAGGAATCCAAGAGGTCATCCCCATATCACTAGAATCCGCAACGAAATGGACATTATGGAGAAAACAGACGACGACAAACTGTGTGGACTGTGTAGGCTAGCTGGGCATACTCGACATAATTACCCCCAACAAACCTACCATATTGGTCAGTCCTCCGGATCGAGTAAGGCTTAAGTTATTTGTATTAGACATTTTTCATTTGAAATTAATTAAGTTTATGAATGAATTTGAAATTAATTATGTTTAATATTTGTATTTAATTAATAATTTTTATATTTGCACTTTGGTTTAATGGTTTAGTGTTTCGAATTTTAGGATTTTAAATTTAAGGTTTTGAAGAAAAAGGTTAAGGTTATGAAAATTGAGGTTAAGGGTTTTTAATTTAGGGTTTAAAGTCATGAGTTTAAGGTTTTAAATTTAAGGTTTAAGGTTTTAAATTTAAGGTTTAGGGTTTATGATGTAGGGTTTAAGGTTTATAGTTTAGGATTTAAGATTTATAAGTATGAAATTTAAATAAATGATCAAATAGGTTCAAATATATGTACAATTAAAGTAAAAAGTCATCATTAGAACTCATCAATAGTCAAATATTCACAATTAAATACTATTAGATACAACCCTAGTATCCATGATTAGATGGTGTGGTTCTCGAGGTATATATTCGTGGTGGCCGACATCTATATCATGGTTGCTCGTCAAGCTTATCGTCATCATTAGGATTCATTTGCCCCAGAGGAGTAGAGTATTTCCCGAGAGGAGTAAAGTATTGCGGTGGCTCGTCAAATTGAGGCTGATATCCTTGGTTTGATTTGCTAGGCATATGTGATGATCCCGTAAAATCTGGACGATAAGAATCATCATCATCCAATACCACTTCCTCTTCCTCTTCCTCTTGCTCTAGCTCTAGCTCTAGGGCAGGAGCTACATGATAGGGGCGACCTTGTCAAGACATGTGTGGGGGAATTATCATCGATTGTGCACCAAGAAAATATGGTTTCCTCACCGGCATGAACCACCGCATGTACTGTACCTGTGGCCATAAATCCAAAGTGTACTCCATCAGAGGTATTCACATCATCCGGTTATTCCACACATAAACATATTGTACATGCACACTCCCCCAATCATAATTTGGTTTCCCCTTCTTATTCATTCCATGGATAAACCCTAATTAGAATGGCGATTGCGGGATAGGCTGTTTACAATCAAACTACCGGAGTACTCGATCCCGACATACCACTCCATTGTTTGAAAATTGATTATCGATGCATTAATGCACCATTGGTCTGAGTAGAGGAATATCGAGACAGGAATAACAGCGGGGATTTCTGGCTGTATATATGGCGTCTAAATGAACTGCACAATTAATAACATGTCAAGATATTAATAAGAGTAAAGTAATATAATTTAGTAACATGCAACCATATTAACACGAGTCAAGTAATATAATTTAACATGTTAATGAATAACATACCCCTTCCCCGACATATTGCTCGAGCATCAAACGATATAAGGGAACTGTAAGCTGCCTCCTGATCCCCGATTTTATTTTCCATCTAAGAAAACAAAAAATAACTTGTTAGAATAATATAATTAATAAAATACGTCAAATAATTAAAATTTTGGGTATATGGTAATCACCTATTAATGAGTGAGGAAACATATGTTTGGTGCTTAACAGATGCCAAGAATGACATCTGATAAAGTGCCCAAGACTGTAACACTCTAGAAATTATAGGGATTTAAGTGTGGTGATTACATTTTTAAGGACCTATTGGGTAAAAATTCGTTAATTGAGAAAGTTGGACTTGTTTGTGATGAATGTGAAAGTTTCGGGTCAATTTGATAACCTTAGAATACTTTAAGGACCCTTGTGGAAATAAACCATATTACTTAGATATAAAAACACCCTTAACTCTCTTTCAACCTTTCTTTTTTCCATTTTGCTTCTTGCCTGTCGTTTCCTCTCTTCTTTTATTCTTTCCTTTTTGGTTCAACCTTCAAACCTCGATCTTTTGCCGTTTGTGCTTTGTACCGCCACCATAAATTCGTTCTTTGAGTGCGTGCGAGTAAATCGTGCCTTTTTCTCCTTCCTTTCAACTGCCGTTCGTAGGTTCTAGATCAAGTCATTCAACTGGTTGTTTCGGTGGTTCCTTCGTGTTTTGTTAGATTTTGGTGTGGGTAAGTGTGAAAATCATGGTTGTGGTTTGTTTCAGAGTTTTTTGGTGTGTTGTTTTCGGTGGTCGGACGTTGGTTACGGCTTTGGGGAGTGGTTGGTGTTGCCGACATGTGGAAAAGGGGGTTTAAAAACTTTTTTTCTTTCTTGGTGGTATTTGAGGAAGTGGGTTGGGTTGTCTAAACCCAATTTCGAAGCCAAGGCAAGTCCAAGTTCAAAGCCCTTTAGAAAATTCATTAAACCCAAACCTTTTAATTGTAGAAAACCAAAATTTTTTGGACCCTAAATCAAACCATTAAGCCCAAACCCAATTGAACCAAACCCAATTGAACCAAGTCCAAACCCAAACCAAGTCAAACTGTTGACCAGTCGTTGACCGACCGTTGATCGTTGACCGTTGACCATTGATAGTTGACCGTTGATCATTGACCGTTGACCATTGACAGTTGATCGTTGACCGTTGACTTTGACCGTTGACTTTTTCGAAAAACCCTACCTTACTGTTTTTCGATGTCTTGAGTCCGATTCCTTTGTTCGTTTTGCCAAATTCTAACCTGAAAGTCTCGTTTTGGTAGTTTCATCTTAAATTATGTACTTTAAGCTATTTTAGAGTTCTAATTTGGGGAGTACTAATTTAAATATTCGTGTTTAGGTGATCACGATTTCGAGGCGGACGATTTACCTCTTACAACTGTTCAACCCGTTCATGCATCGATTTCGAGAGCTACTTGTAAGTTACTTTAGTTTAATTTTGTGTTTAAGTGGTGCCTAGGTTTGTAATGATATATAGTTGTATTTGTAGGATCTAATTCCGTTAGACCGGGAGCTCGTACAGTGCGTGATGGATGACCTCCTCATCACTAGAGTTCTATTTGCTTGAGGTGTGTTTCTAACTGCAATATACCTTAATATTTGTGATGTTGTTGAGATTATGTGATTTCATGCTATTGGATGTATGTTTATATTGAGATGATTGTGTTGTGATAAAAATAAATAATGGAACGATTAATTGAGCTGTGCTAGTGTATGATGTTAATGTCATGCATACATATATATATATATATATATATATATATATATATATATATATATATATATATATATATATATATATATATATATGTATATTGAGCATGTGATGGATAATTATTGTGATTATGCTACAGAGATTGTGATATATGGGATATTAATTGAGAATGAGATTGATGCGATATATATCTATATATGATTATCATGTGGTCATACCATTGTGTGTTCATGGGGTGGGATTATAAGGTGGAAGAAGTGGTTATCATTCCTTTTAAGGTTGATACTAAAACCACACTGCGATTGGTAACATTGGCAGGAAAGGGTTCGGGGGAACCTTTTCATTGTGTTGGTGTGATGGAGTATGGGTGCATTGCATTGTACTTGTGTATGAAGTATGATTTGTGGTTACCCTTTTCTGATATAAATTGATATGTTGATTTATAATTACAAGGTTGTATGTACATTAGAGACACACTGGACTTTATAGCTCATACCTTCACAGTTTCCTTACAGGTATTCGAAAATTAGGTGATTTGGTACCCGGAGGCTTAGTTGCAAAATTTATAATATTTTAATTTATTTTATTATTATTATTACTTTGATTTTGGGAATTTTAACATATTATGTTAGTAACTATGCGTTTTGGGTTATAAATACAATTTATTTTGGGACTTTTGATATTTTATTTTTAGGAGAATAATTAACATATGTTATTTTATTTTTAATTATAGATTTAACATTTTATATAAGAATATTTATGTTTACTTTTTTTGGGAATGAATGTGAATGATTTTGGTTTGTTGAGTTGAGAGTGGGTAAATTACTTAAATAATCTTCTAGATTTGATCGTATCTATTGGGTCGGGTATAGGGGGTTACAAAGACTGCAATAGCAGTAGGCATCCACTTATATCTTGGGAAGAAGGGTTTGTGGCGCAACAAAGTTCTCGATACAACATCGCAAGCACCGCAGATCCCCAACTATATGAATGAATTTTTTGCAAATCAGTAAGTAGGAGCAAGTACATCAAGTGAACCTTATTGTTGTTCGCGTCCGACATGAGTACGCCCCCTATAATTTGCATAATATAGGCTCGAACGGACCAAGACACCTCCATTTCAGTTGCATTTTTGGGCAAATGCTGAAAATTGGTATTCAACCATGTAAATAACAAC
This sequence comes from Gossypioides kirkii, assembly GCA_005610355.1. Taxonomy (NCBI): domain Eukaryota; kingdom Viridiplantae; phylum Streptophyta; class Magnoliopsida; order Malvales; family Malvaceae; genus Gossypioides; species Gossypioides kirkii. Next base: position 29,368,060 of record CP032247.1, on the reverse strand, counting down.
GACGTAAAATTGTTGTTATTACTAGGTGAGCGACCTAGTAATTGGATGCACATCGTTGCTGGCTTTTGGAACGAACTAATGCTGGTGACCGGTAGACCATTGATTGGGAGCCCGAGTTGGAGCGCAACATCCTCCAACGTCACAATTGACTCCCCACAAGGCAGATGAAATGTGTAGGTCTCCAAGCGTCAACGCTCCACCAATACACTTATTAAATCATATCGTAACTCAAACTTTTGGATCAATGCCGCTGATCCAAATCCGACATTCCGCAAGTACGAAAGCAGACGTTCATGAAGGGGATATTTGAGGCCCTGTGCACGACCGCTAAATGAACGGTACCCGAGCTCTTCCTGTTAATTTACAGAAATAGTTAGTATAACCTAAATTAATTTTGTAAACAAATAATAATTTCGTAAATGACATAAGGAACGAATAATAATTTTGTTACTCTCATATTGGCTCGGTGTGTTTCCTCATTCACCGACTTTGCTATGTGAGGATGTTGCTCGTTAATTAATGAATCCATTTTGCAACTTGAAAAAAAAATTATCAATTAGTACAATACATAAGTTTACAATTTTTATTATTTTTTACCAATGTAATATAAAATAATAATTAAATACTAAAATGAGTTATTTACTAAAATGGTACAAAATAAATATTTATATACCAAAATGGTATTCACACACCATTATTTACTAAAATGGTACAAAATAAATATTTATTTTGTACCATTTTGGTAAATAATGGGATGATGATATTATTTTGGTAATTAATTATTTTTTATATTATATTTTGGTAATTAATTAGCTAGGTTTAACTTTTTGTGAATTTATTAAAAATCTCTAATTTTTATAAAATAATAAATTTATTTTAGAGTATTTTTATCTTTTTATATTTTATAGAAATTTAAAACATATATTCACATGAGATCCAAACTAAAAATATTAATTTTACCATTTAACTAAAAAAATTTAAATTTTATATTAATTTTTTATAAATTTATTATATAACTATTTTTACCCGTATTATAAATATACTCTAATTTTATTTGAATTAAAATTTTTAATTTCATACTTGTAATTAAATTTAATTATAGCTTAAAAATAAATTATTGTACTATTTTGGTAAATAATCTATTTTAATATATAATTATTAAATTAATTTATATTATTACTTACTAACTACTACTAATAAAATAAAATTACTTACTAACAAAATTAAATTAAAGTAAAGTAAATAATAACATAATAACCAAACTTATCTTTTTTCCTCTCCTCTTAATTTACTCAACTAAATAAAAACATTAAATAACAAATCAATTAAAAATTAAATTAAACAAAACAAATAACTTAAAATAATAAATACTAATAAAAACCAAACTTACCTCTCTTCTTTTTTTTTTAATCTTTTACTTTTTTAATCAACCTACTAAACAAATAAAATTATAATAAAAAATCAATCACATTAAATAATAAAATTAAAATTACTACTACTAATTAACAAATTAAATTTTTTTAAAAAAATTAAAAATAAATACATTACATTTATCTTTTTCTCCTTCTTCCTTCTTTCTTTTCTTTTTTTTTCTTTATTCTGCCGTTGGGCTCTCTCCCCTCTTATTTTATAACACAATATCCACCCAATTTAATTTTTATCACCCAACAATAAACCCCAGCCACCCAATTTAATTTTTACCATCCAAATACCCTACACACACGACACAAAGGGGCGATGACAAGTGACAAATTACCTCTAAGTGCCGCAACTTTAAAACCCTTAATAGGTGTCGCCATTTGGTGTTCTTTCATTAGGGTGTTAGGTATTTTTTTTCGTATTTTTCTCGTGTATAAATTTTCTGTTTAGGGCACGCCACTTGATAACCCTTCACCAATAAAATATTATTTTTTTAAATATATAAATATAATAAAAAATTAAAAAAATTCTTGTCAGAAAAACCCTAGAGTGCCGCCATTTGATAACCCTCCACCTGACTAAACATACAATTTTGATAATTAATAGGTTGGGTATATTATTTTGGTAATTGTTTATTTTTTTATATTATATTTGTAAAAATTCTCAATTTAGTACGACTAATATTTATATATATTTTTTGAATAATTTAGGGCTCCCTGAATAATTTAGGGCTCCCTTTATTTTTAAAATATTTCCTTTTTTCCTTTTTTTTATTTTCATTTCTAAAAAAATAGTTTCCATTTTCTATTTTTAAAAAAATTTAAAAGCACATTTGATAAATAGAAGCAAAAATTTGATTTTTTTTTTATAATGAAAACATGTTTGATAATTTTTTTTATGAATTACAATAACAGGATAAAGCTCAAACAATTAATGTGATTCGAACTCAGGCTATATCTGGGACGGTAAATACTTTTGATCATCAGGCCATTACATATATATAGACAGAGCTGATCGTGGGCCGAGTCGGGTTTCAACAAAATTTTAGGCCCACTCGTTAGGCCCGAGCCAAGCCTGGCCTGGCTCGAAAAATGCGCCTAAATTTTTGTCCAAACCCGAACTCGACCCTACACGTATTAGTTTTTTTAGATTATTTTATTACATACAACAAATTTAAAAAATATATAATATATCAAATATACTTAAAAATATTTACATAAAAAAAATAGCGAAACAATAGTAAAAACGCATAAAAAATAACACCCAAACAACAACCAAAACAGTAACAAAATAATAGCAAAACAACAACAAAAACATAGCAAAAACAATAATAACAACAAAAATAGCAGCAAAACAACAACAAAAAACATTAGAAATAGCAAAAAAAACAACAATATATTTTTTTATTAAAAATTGTTAATTTATTCAGGTCGAGCCGAGGTCGAAAAAATTCTTACTCGAGGCTCGGTCCGTTTAGGAAACATGCCTCATTTTTTCTCCAAACCCATTTTTTGAGCTTATATTTTTATTCAAATTCTCTTATTTTTCGAATAGACATTTGAGACAGATTGGGCGACTCGGCCCATGATCAAGTCTATATACAAATTCAAACCAAGATACTAAGTTTAATATTTGAAAAATATTAATTATGAAAATGAAATGTTTTTTACAGTGCATTTCGATGTCCTTTGATTGGTTGGTGACACCACCCCACTTTTTCCCCAATCATCATGAATATCATTTAAAAAATATTTTTTATTGATGTCGCTTGATAGGGAGACGGTACTTACATGTATTCTTTAAAATTACTCATATTATCACGAGTATATAGATTTGTTTTTGATGTTTTTAAGGCCTAGGCAAATCACTAAAATATGGTTTTAGATTCTTTAAAAGTTGAAAAAAAAAATTTGAGCTCTTAAAAGCAAAAAAAAATAATTTTTGGATCCCTTAAAAGTTAGTAAAAAAAATTTAACCTTTAAAAGTTAAAAAAAATTAGGACACCTTAAAATTAAAAAAAAATATATAATTTTTGATTTTTTTAACCTTAAACCCTAGATGGCCATACCTCCAAACAACTCTAGAGTTAGGCCTGTGAATATACACGACAATTTAAAAATATGAAAAAAATATTTTTTATTGGAACCGTATAATATACTAATGATACAACTTATTGCGAGAGCCTATGTTATGACCAAGTGATTACATCATACAGCAGAGTCAAAGTAAAAACTAAAAAAAAATCAAAATAAATATTTTAAATTTATTTCGTGGTTCTTAATCTTTTTGTTCGTTAAGACAATATGAGAACTCAGCTCACGGGTCAAAGTTGTACTCAAAAATAGATTTTTATCAATTCAACCGACTTTTCCTACTTTTATTTTATTTTTGTTTTTCAAGTATATATTAAGATTAGTGGTTACTATTTAAACTAAAAATTATAGGATTCACCAAATTCATTTAAATTTGTTCTTACACGTTGAACAGTTTTCAAAATTAGGATGGCTAAATTTTCATAATAAATAAATTTTCAAAATTGAAAAAAAAATATGCAGAAAATATAAAAATATTCATCTTCGGGGAATGTTGAATTTGAATATATATAGTTTTTTTTTATCTCGTGCATTAATTGAATGTATTAATTAGAAAATATTAAATTTATTTAAATAAATTATACATTTTCAGACAAAAAAATAAAATAATGCATTCCAAATGCTGCATAAAATATCGTATATTGTAAGCTATTTAAATGCTACATTTTAATATTGTAAAAATATTTATACCGTACACTATAAAATTTTAAAATTGTATAAATATAGTTTAAATTTTGAAAAAAATATATAAATAATGAATTATAAATCCCATATGAATTTTGTTAAATTTTATTAGTTAATATGTTCTTTAAATTTTTGTAATTATTTTAAAAATATTATAAATAAAATTTTATACCAATTATAAGCTTAAAAAGTATTTCAATGAAAAATAAGTAAATTTTTATACTACGAGCTTTATCATAGTTAAAGGATAAACTTAAAAAATAAATTTTACATTTAATTAAAGCGATGTCGTCGATGTGTTTAGCGGTACCAATAAAAAATATTTTTTTATATTTTTAAATCACCGTATATACTAATAAAAATATAAGTATTTTTAAAAAATACACATGAGTGTCGTCATTATGTCAAACGACACCAATAAAAAATCATTTTTTAAATGATATGATTGCATGATTATTAGAGAAAAAATGGGGTGGTGCTGCTAACCAGTTAAACAACATTGAAATGCATTGTAGAAAATATCTCATTTTTGTAATTAATCTGTTTCCTATACCATTTTGTATTTAATTATTTTTATTACAATTTTATAATTGTGAAACATTGTAAGTAATATGAATCTACAGTTCTTTCTATTCAACATCTGAAAATACAGCAGGAATGAAAAATCTTGAGAATCAAGAATCTAAATAATATGAACTATCTTTTCCAAGGTCAATACACAACTTAATTATTTTTTGTACTATTTATATTTATTTTAAATTTTATGTTTGAGATTTGTGATTGTTTCTCTCAATAACACTATTTTCAAGATTCAAACTTAGATCTCCCCTTAAAATGTAATGTGACTTCCCATTCCATTAATACTTATTGGTGATACACAATCTTTGAATAAATATATACAACTATACACAATGGACATCTGTCCATTTTGTCATTTTTTTTTACATGAGAATATTATGAGTAAATTTCAATCACAATTCCTTTACTTTTTAGATTATAAGAATGATAAAATTTTAATTTGATCCCTATATTTCATTCAAATTTGAGATTTAAACTATATACTTTAATTTTGACATAGTTCAATACCAAATTTTTATAATACCATTAATTCGTCTAAATAGTTTATTCTAATTGAACTGATGATGTGAATTTTTAAGAATTGTTAGCACCATTAAAATTCTTTAATAAATTCAAGTCCGTTACAATGCTAATTTTTTTGGTAGAGACAAACAATATTAATCGATTACATTAGAAAGACAAAAATGTACTAAGACTGGTGTTGCAAGTATCACTTTGAAAGATACCAATAATTGATGAGGGAGGAGCCCGATATAGCTGTAGCATTAAGTCTCCTGGAACCGTTTGTTTTGCCATAGCATTAGCTACCTCATTAAGCATTCTTTGAACATGTTGTATTCTAACCTCCCAATTCAGTCGTAAAACTTGATGGAGAAGGCGCACTTCTACCAAATTATTGCTAATGCCCCTACCCAAGTTGAGAAGATCAATCAAAAGAGCATTGTCGCACTCAACCTTTATTTTCCTATAGCATTTATCCCACGCTAGAAATAGTCCTTCAAGCATTGCCCATGCTTCAACTTTGAAAATGGATTCACTTCCTATATTCATGTTATATCCCTATAGCCATTTACCCTCTGAGTCACGAAGTAGTCCTCCAATTGCCACAAATTGACTATCCAAAGAGATCGCCCCATTAAAGTTGAGTTTGGCCCACCCTATATTTGGAGGAGCCCATTTCGAAAGCATGCTGTTGGAGAGATGGACTTTCATTTTCTTATCAAAATCATAGTAGCTCTTGGCCCATATATGACTCATATCTATAATTGTTTGCGAATTCCTATGGGAGTTAGAAAAGATAGATTCGTTCTTAAACTTCAAGATCAACCAACAACATATCACAAAGAAAGTTTGCCATTCCATATCCACACTCCTTAAGCAACCTTTATCCTACACATTCCAAGTTAACCATTCATGAAAAGACAAAGAGAAAAAGGAATTTTGAACCTACTTTGGGATCACACTCCTCCAAACATTGCGTGCAAAATTATAATCTCGAAGCACATGAATTGTCGATTCCACATTAGAAGCACATAAAGGGTATGTATCGTCTTCTATCATATGACATCTCTTCCTCTTAGTATTCGTCAGCAGCTTACCATGCCAAAGAATCCACAAGAAGGCACGGACACTTTGCGGTGCTCGAACAGCCCAAATCATCTTCTAAGAGGCCGAAACATCATTCCCTTGGGCAAACAGATTCCTATCCGACTCCGACATAGAAAACCCTTCTTATTACTCCATTTTCAAGCCAAGCAATCGTGACTAGTTGCACTACTTGCGGGCATGATACCGACACTATGTTTCAAAATTTGCGGTGGAACAAGACATTGAATTCTATCCCAATCCCATGACCACTGTCCGTTACTAACTCACAAACTCATAAGTTCCTCTCATGTGGGTCTCCTCTCCTATAAAACTCACGCAAATGACCAACATGTGGAAGCCAAACATCATCCCAAAAATTAGTAAGGCTTCCATCCCCAACTGCCCAATAGGCATTGCTAGTAATATCAGACCAAATCCTCATCAAAGACCTCCAAATAAAAGAGCAGTTAAATCTAGCAATAGTCACTGGGAGAGTTTCTTGAATGTTATACTTTTTTCGAAGAACTTGCATCCATAAATATTCAGGATTGGATAGGAAACAAAATCTCGGCTTCATAAGAAAAATTCTATTCTAATCGGTCAACCGTCGAATCCCCAAACCACCATTGTCTAATGGTTGACAACACTTGTCCCAAGATAAAAGAGCCACTCTTCTGTCTTCACAAGATGAACCCTATATAAAGTTACGAGCGATTTTCTCGATCTCCATACAAACTAAAATAAGGATTCTAACAGTATACATGAAATAGTTAGGTATAGAAAGGAGAACTGACCAAGCTAGAGTGATACACCTCGCAAGCGAAAGTCTCCTCACATCCCATCTTAAAAGTTTTTGTCTAACTTTACTTACAATAAAATCATGTAGCTCCCAAGATAGCTCCCACGATTATCCACCCTACATGTAGTAAACATAAACTAAGATAGCTCCCAAGATTATCCACCCTACAAAAACTAGTCTAGTGCAAATCTGATCGGCAACCGCAGAGGGTGTAGATGGAGAGAAAAAGACTTGCGACTTGGAAAAATTAATTTTCTATCCTGAAAAATAACAAAATGATTCTAATATACTACTAACCACACTAGCCTGTTGCACACTAGCTTTAGAAAAGAGCATTAAATCGTCCGCAAAGAAGAGATGAGACAACTTTGGGCCTCTTCTCAACAAGGACAACAACTTCTAATTTCCCATCTTCATTGCTTTTTTATGAGGTGACCCAATCTCTCTATACAAAGGACAAACATGTATGGTGACAAAGGATCTCCTTCTCTAATTCCGCAAGAAACCTGAAATCCATCAGTCATATTTTCATTCAACAAAACCTGAAATGAAGCCGATGAAACACACCCCATCATGACGCTAACGAGTTGCCTAGGAAACCTAGCCATAACTAAGGTATCTCGAAGAAAATCCCAATCTGTCATATGCCTTCTCCAAGTCCATTTTCAAAATCATACCCGTTTTGTTACCTCTAAATCCTTTTAGGGAATGCACTACCTCCTGAGCCACAATATTGTTTGCGATATCCCTATTAGGAATGAAGCTAGATTGATTTTGGCTTGTCAACCTCACCATGAGAGCTCGTATTCTATTCACAATTTTTTAGTGAGAATCTTATACAAAACTGAACAGAGGCTTATTGGCCGAAATTAAGAAATCCTCTCAAGGCTCTGGATTATTGGAATGAACCAAAAGGGTTCTATTCAAATTAGGTTCCAACGACAAGACACCCAAACTATCTCTCACAAACCGATAAATAGAGGTACCCATAATGTCCCATTGAGTCTGGAAGAAGCTAGCTTGGAACCCATCCACCCTAGGAGCCTTTAACGGTGCCATACTGAAGACTACTATACAAATTTCCTCATCAGTAGCCATTATAAAAAGTCTGTTCTTATAAAAATCAGGTAACAAAGGAAAACCATGCCTGCAAGGAAACTCACTGGTAATCTGGTAATCCATAGTGTAAAGATCTTTATAGAAATCCCTTACATGGTTCTTCAACTTCTCCTCCTCAAAATTCCATTCATTACTAATTATAAGCCCCTCTATCTTATTCCTCTTACGTCTGACCAAGGTCTGATTATGAAAATAAGAAGTATTGCGATCTCTATATCTCAGCCACTCAGCCCTAGACTTTTGAAACCACAGTAGTTCTTCATATGAGAGTACCTTTTCAATCTCATGTCTCAAAGTAGTTTCACGTTCCTAGAGCATTGTTAAGAAACGAAAATAAAATACCTTTTGGACTCTCTTCAATTCACCAACCAGTTTCCTCTTTCTCCAAAAAATATTCCCATACACCTTTTTATTCCATTCAGAAATGACTCCCTTGAGGTTCTCTAAGCTATCCACTGCCATCGTGTCATTGTTCCAACTTCTGCTAACAACATTACGGAAATATGCATGACAGAACCAACTAGCAAGACAACGGAACAATCTATTTCCTTTACTCTTCGCTGGTCGTAAAGAAAAAAAAATAGGCTTGTGATCAGCCTTTAAACATTGAATATTTCTAACAGAGCAATCCGGCGCAAAAGAATCCCAACGCATATTGTAGATGACCCTATCAAGACGTTGAGATAGCCCTCTCTTATACCAAGTAAATCTAGCACCCAAAGCATCCAAATCTCGTAGGTCATTATCCAAAACTCGCTTGAGATAGAGAAGCACCTCCCGATCTTTCAGAACTATCCAAGATACAATTAAAATCACCCTCTAGAGTCCATGTCTCCATCGTCAACTCTGCAAAAGAGCTAAGAAAAGGCCAAAGTTCTCTTCGAATTGTTGGATGTGGATTGGCATAAACAATGAAACACAAAAACTACTTTGAACTTTGAGTATCCCCCTGCCGAATGTGCACCATCTGCGGATGAAAGTCTAAAATCTCCACTCAAATATCATCGTTCCAGCATAACCAAATACCCTAACAAATCCATTAGCCTCAACTCTACATGAATTCAAAAACCCCATTTTTGCTATGATGCTATTTTTTTGTTACATGAATATCAAGTTTATTTTATTTTTTTTCAAAATGGCATACCAACAATTTTTTTTTTTACCAATGTTAATAAATGAACCTAAATTTTTAAATTTTAAAAATAAAAAAATAATTTCTAAAATAAAAATACGAAAATTAAATTTTAAATATACTAATTTATAAAAAATAAAAAATTAACCAATGGGAAGCATGGATAAAAACCGTACTAACTCTGGCGAAATAGACCCGAATCATGGATTGGTTAAGGTCTTTTCCCTTTTGGTAATCCGTGCCGTATCACATTGAATACCGGTTGGTTAATTTTATAAGGTAAATCCGACCGTTGCATAGTTGCAGGGAAAACAAAAGAAAGGGGACCAAAGTGCGCCTTCTTCCTCCTCATAGAACCACCGTTGCCGTCGCTCCATGGTCTGGGTTTTCCATTACATAAGAGAGATTCGAAAACCATTACTTATAACTATTTTCTCTTCGACTAGTAAGTATTAGTTTTTTCACACAAAATGGAACTAATATATTTTATGAAACTGACAAATTACAACTCAAAATTGTCTCCTCCACTCTTTATCCCACTCTTTCACCCTTATCCATCATTGTGAAACTGACAAATTAAGCCTAAAATCCCACCAATCGTTGAAAGCAGACCACCACTATAAACTCTTTCAAGCCTCAATTTTTAATATTTCGTTTCAAGCCTCAATTTTTTTAATGATTTATGTTTTTAATATTTTCCATGATTTGTTAAGCTTTCACTTAGTGAAAACCCATAATCCATGAAAAATTCAACATGCTCAACGAAGAATTTGAGATTTTTCAAGTATTAAGACATTTTCATAAACACCTAATTGCTTGAATTATTGAAACTGATTAAAATAACTCAGTTTTTAGCAGGTTATAGAAATTCTATAACAAGGAGCTAGGATGGGGTATATAGGTGCACATGGAATAGCAGCTTTGCACAGATACAAATACAGTGGAGAGGATCACTCTTACCTTGCTAAATATGTATTGCAGCCCTTTTGGAGCCGTCTTATCAACTTCTTCCCTCTATGGATGCCGTAAACTTCTTTCACTTTTTTTCATATGCTTTGAATTTCATAGTTTTATTTATTGCTTGCTTTTCTGATAGCTTTTTACGTCTTGTTATTTGTTTAAAAGTTTTATTTATATTTGTACATGTTTATGCATGCCTCCTGCTCGGTATTTTCTCCAGACCAAACATGGTATGCAATGCTTACTACCCCAAATTGCCATTTTCATTGAACATATTGGAACCCCTAGAGTGCATATGCGTGTATTGATTACTAACTTGTTATGCTTTTGTCTCTTAAGATAACACTTACAGGATTTATGTTCTTGGTTATATCTGCACTGCTTGCCTATGTGAGTCTCAAACTCTGTCCTACTTATTTTCATTTTTGAATTCTGGTGTCAAACAAATAGCCATATCCAACACTCATCTAAGGCTAAGTAACATAATGTTATTTTGGAAGGCTTAGGAGAATGATACATGTTCCTTTTCTACCGTTTCAGATTTATTCACCTCAATGTGATTCAGCCCCACCAAGATGGGTACATTTTGTTCATGGATTACTTCTATTTTTATATCAGGTTTACATCTCTTCCTAGTTGGCAATTCATTCAAAATCCTCTCTTCTTCTTCCCTTGGTGTGATTCATTTTCATTTTCAGTATGGGTTCTTTTTGACATTTCATCTTTTAACCTCGCTAGACATTTGATGCCATCGATGGGAAACAAGCCCGAAGAACAAACTCCTCTAGTCCACTTGGAGAACTTTTTGATCATGGTACCCTCAACTTGATCATGTAATTTTCTTCATTTGCTTACATCTTAGGACAAACTCTGATCGAACAATCATTTCATGGCGGACCTGAAATATTTACAGGGTGCGATGCGCTTGCATGTGCGGTATGTATCTAACTCACATAATGTAACCTGGATTGCCATTTGTAGCGAAACGAAAGTATCTAAACATAATAATGGGTAGTAAAAACCCTCAAAACTATAAGATTGGTTCATATTTGCAGCTTGTAATCATGGCTGTTGGGAGCACTGCCATATGTGAAAGGGACACTTTCTGGTTCTGGGTAATCTCAGCTATTCCATTTTATGGAGCTACATGGGAACAGTAAGTCAAAACTGTTATTTGCTTTTGGTCTTTTGTTTCCCTTGTAAGAAACCGGGCCATGCATCATGCAATTTTTTCCTATGTTGGCCATACAATTTTCATGTCTGATTCATGCTCTTATCTTACACAGAAATTTGACTAACATAGAATTCTACAGATACTTGGATTACTCTATAAGAGGGTAAAAGTATCATGGAGGCCCTTGTAATAGGAGCCAAATAACATTTCACCCCCTTTACTCAGAAAATGAGCAAATTAGTATTTGTACGTTAAATCCAAGACAAACTAGTCATTTCAATTAAAAATTTCATCCATTTTTATTGTTAAAAATTGGGTTGGCTAACAGAATAAGCAAACAATTGCACATGGTGTGCCACATGTATCTCATGTCGACGTATATAGACTAGTTTTTAATAGTAGAAATAGATGAAATTTTTAACAGAAGGACTAGTTTTCTCTTTAATCTAAAGTACCAGGACTAATTTATTCTTTTTTTGAGTGAATGGGGCAAAATGCAATCTGACTTATAGTACAAGGTAAAGTTTTGCCCTGATTCATATGTTGTTTTCCATATTTTTCATGCAGCTATTTCACCAATACGCTTATCCTTCCTGTAATTAATGGGCCAACAGAGGGAATTACCCTCGTATATACATGCCACATTTTTACAGCAATTGTTGGTATGTTTCCTCATTTTTCGTCCTTTAGATACGAGTATATGTTTAATACGAATATATTCAATATTTTCTAAATTTTTTCATGTCCTTAACCCATGACCGAATATACATCAAATAATTTTGTTTAAAAAAAAAGTCAGGAGTAACCTAAAGTTTTATTGTATACCTTTCTTCTCTATTCTATTTTCTTTCACTTTTCTAATTATCCATTTTTTTTAAAATTTCCCTCCAAGGTGCCCAGTGGTGGGCTCAGACATTTGGGAAATCCGTTCCTTTGTTCAATTGGGTACCTTTCATCAATGGTAAGTTTTTATTTAAGTTAGCATCAAGTGTGGTATTGATGCATCAACGTCCATATGTTATTTTCTTGGTCATTTCTATTCCTAATCCTATTCCAAGTTACCATGTATCTTGTATTTCAAGTTATCCATATTTGGATGCAGGTATCAAGTACAGATATATCTCTAATACGAATATCTTCAACCTTTTTTAATGGCTTTTTACAGAGGATCATATTCTCATACCTATACCGAAATATACATTGGACATTAAATTCAGACATGGATATTAAAATAGAAAAACAGCTCACATTTCAAGTGTCTGTGTTTATGTTGCAAAAAACCCAAGTTATAAATGGTGGATTGTAGCTACTAATGGTATTGTCTGTATAATTATTTTATCTTAAACAAATATAAGTTAAGCTTTTAGCTGTTCTTTTCTTTAACTACTTATTTACCCTTTTTGTTTGTTTGGCTTTAGAAATTCCAACATACAGAGCTACACTGTATTTGATGACGGTATTTGGTGTTATACCTACCGTGGCTTGCAAGTAAGAAGCTATTCGCATTAATTATATGCTTATATTATTAGCTACTTTTAGTCTCGTAGGCTGTTCTAATTCTTCATTTTCTGTAGGTATTCAGATTTAAGTCATTTAACACTTATTTTCGGTGTAGGGTTCAAATAAGATAGGCCAAAAACATTGTAGTCTAGGGTTCTTTCTTTTGTTGATTCTGCAGCTCAGTATTTACCTTGCTCTGATTTTTTTTTTCTGAAGTACGCGTGTCTAACACTTGTATTTCATGTATATCTGATCATAAATATAGGAACATGATTCTTTAAAAAAATTTTAACTTGAACTTACTCATGTTAGACCTCATCATCGAATTCGAGTAACATAAGTTAACCTTCCCTTCTCTCATGTTGTACCTTTTGTTGCAGCATAAGCAATGTCCATAAGGTCATTCAAGCAAAAAAAGGAAGCATGTTACTTGCATTAGCAATGGTAATTCTCTAACCCTTTTTTTTGGGTTCTTTCACCCTTTCATATATGCTTTCAATCCTTAATTGATGTTTTCTCTGTTCTTTCTTATCAGCTTCACCCTTTTATATTACTCATTGGAGGAGTGCTTGTTTGGTAAATTTTTTTTTTTTGAAAAAAGGGGGAAAATAGCAAGGTTTGGTGTTACTTTTGGTACATATTATCCTTGAATTAACTTAATTAATTAATTAATTATTTATTATTGTGAAGGGTTTATCTTTCGCCCTCTGATATTATTAGAAATCATCCACATTTACTTATACTAGGAGCTGGGCTTGCATTTGGGTTCCTTGTGGTAAGCTTTGCTTGTTTGTAATTATACTTATACAATCCCTTTTTTAAGTGCCTAATATAAATTTGAATATAGTATATAAAGAGTCTAAAATGAACCCCGTATGTTGACCTGATGGTCAAAGTGTTCACCACCCTAAGTGTGGCCTAAGTTCAAGTCTGCTAGTCGCATTGCTATTAGGGCTTTACCCTCTTCTTATAATTTACCCTCCTCTTATATCTTGTAACCCATATTCAATACTTAATCCAATGTATATTTGACATTCTCCCAGAGTCGAGATAATATAGCCTTCTTCACTCAATAGTGAATCCTAGGAAGACAAAATATTATTAACTTGGTTATTGAAGGCAAATTGCTGATTTACAGGGAAGGATGATTTTGGCTCACTTATGTGATGAACCCAAGGGATTGAAAACAAACATGTGCATGGTATGTAAGCATTCTTACTCATGTGTCAATTCACTTACAAGATAGTGAATTTTGTCTTAAAGGGGGGAAATGTTACTTTCTTTTAAACTACTTTTTGATGGATTGGATTACATGGGTAAAAAATTAAATTTCATATGTTTTATTTTCAGCCACTCTTGTATCTTCCTTTGGCAATGGCAAATGCTCTTACAGCTGGACGGAATGAAGGGTATGTTTGTGTATTAGATTTTGATTTTTCTATCCCCAAACAGACACGAAAAACATTAAACGGAATATACCAAAGTGTTGAAATTTATATAAATAAATACGATGATAACATGAAAAAATAAAGAGTAATACATGAATGATAAGTGTGATTGTGATGGACTGACATGAATGCCAATTGTTGTCTTTCCCTCTTCTTCTGCAGTGTTCCTTTAGTTGATGAGTTCTGGGTTGTTCTTGGTTACTGTGTATTCACAGGTATGACTGCTTTCATTATTCTGTCACTTATTTAAATATGGATGTGATAGTTAAATATTGTCAATTGAGTTGTTGTTAGATCATGTCGCCTTAGTTCCAATTGATTTCTAATTTGATTCAGGTTTAGGTTTCAAGAATTATATTAATCCATTTAATAATAAAAATATTAATTTGATAAGATTCTCATAATAAAGGGATCTCTCAAAAACATTTTATATTTTTACTGACAAATCACTTTTTGTGAAACAGCATCACTTTACTTGCACTTTGCCATAACAGTCACTCATGAAATTACAACTACTTTGGGAATTTATTGCTTCAGGTGAGGTGCTTGATTGTGCTGTTTTCTGAATAATAACAGTAATAATAAGGGTAAACTATAAAAATAATCACTTTTGTTTGTCTCAGATTACATCTTAGTCACTTATGTTTGAAATGTTACGTTTTAATCACTAACGTAATTGTTTTGTTACGAAGTGGTCACTCTGCTCCCTGCATTTCTTTCTTTGCTGTAATGTGTTGGGTCAAGACATGAGAGCTAATTGGTTTGGTTAAGGTTGCAAGAAGGTTCTTTAGACAAGTTTTAAATTCTAGGCTTTTACGATTCTTTTTTTCTTCTTCAAATCATTAATAACCATTGTTTAAAATGACAGGATATCAAGGAAACAGGCTTGAACCTTGCTGATGTTTATCTAGGGTATGTTTTCTGCTTAGAGTGTCGGATATATACTTGTACAAGGAAACAGGCTTTTATTGGTGAGTCGGGCCGAGCCGGAAACAGGCTTGGACTTGAAAATCTTTTTGAAACTGGACCTCGACTCGACTCGATCTATGTACACCTCTAATTTTTACATATGTTTCAAAATTCTTACAGGTCTACTCAACATGAAATCGAGAAGCATTGGTGTAGTGATAAAGTATTACAGGAAATTCTTATCTGATCTGCAGTCATCGACCAGCATTGTTATACATATTTTCTTGAGCTTAGATTAAGAAATTTTAAGTACCTAAAAACTCTTTCCACTGAATAATTTTATTTCCTAGTTGATATCGAAAATTAACACAGGTGGAGCTTCAGACCTTCAATGAGCACCAATGACTACCATATTTGCAGTGATTGGTGAGGGAATAAATTCAAAGCTTTCATTCTAGAAATCTTATAGCAGTCATTGGTTGCTTTTTAACATTCCATGGACAAAAAGCATCATCCTTTTGTAAATGCATCCAGATTCAACCTCTAAACTTATTACATGTCATGTTGAAGTTGAGACACTTAAATGAGGCAGTAGGAGTAGGGTAGGGTGGTGTTTCAACCTTTGGCCACCTTGTATTAGCCGACAATGGAGCTTTTTGTTTGGGATCATGGAGGTATCAACACATATCCTTTTTCTTTATGCAAGAATTAATGATGAAAATTTTATAAGCATCTCAAACATGCATCAATCACACATTGCCGCTATGTTTTTTTCTTTTCTTTCTTTCTTAAACTAATCAAAACTATGAGTATAATCTTTTCCTTTCATCTTTTTTCTTGCTTTTCATGTTGAGGGGACAAGGGAAAGATGCTGTCTTTATTCTTGTCTACTATATTTAGTTTTGCACAAATTTATTGTATTTAATGATTAAAATATATTAACTTAAATCCAATTAAGTCTTAGTTTGATTGGCATGAACATTGTTTATAGGAGGATGTAGGTTCGAGTGCACTGAAGCACATTATCCTTCTATTTATGGGCTAGGAAGAAGTTATGGATAGTTCTATGCATTGTGTCAAAAAGAACAGATATGATGAATGAGATTATTCAAATATATACATTAACTTAATTTTTAAAATTTAATAAATTTATAAATGATATAAGTAAAAGAATTAAAATAAACTATTTGGAAAATGATACATTCAAAAGATATATGTGGTACTAAAAATAAGTTTTAAACATCATTAAAATATTTTCTTAAAATTATAGTTATGTATTTAATTCTGTTTTTTAAAGTATTTTTACATAAACTTATCATCATATTTAAATTACACATTAATTTCATATTTAATTTTTTTTAATATACTGGTGTGATTACACAGTAGTATCTGTTCATATTTTCTTAATTTTTTTGACAACGCATACACACCTTGCACACACAGGTGCTCGAATTCGGGACCACTAGGATGAATAACATCCTATTTTTCACTGGAGCCACTTATTGAGTTCAAAATTATGCTTTAAAATTGAAATATTTTTAATTTTTTTATTTATATTTGTCACGTAACGTGCTAAGAGGTTGCCACATGGCATCATATGATTGGCTAGCTGTGACATGTCAACAAATTTTAGTGTGGAAGTACCACTTGGTTGACAGAATACAAATTTAACTACCAACTAGATCCAAAAAAAATTAAGAACTAAGTATAGATTAACAAATTTAGGGGCCAAAATATATATTAACCCTTCAAATAAAAATATAGTTTTAAATAAATATTAGATTTAAAAAATTTAAAAACAAGTTCTCAAAAATTTTAAAAGAATTATGTATAACACATATTTAATTTAATAACAAAATAAAAATGTTTTAATTTTTTATAGATGATTTACTATTTAAAATACTTTATTATATATTTTACTTTTAATATTTTTTGAAATAGAAAACTTTTTATATAGGTGGGATCCATTTACACTAATGTAATTTAAGTGGTTTTATATTCTTTCATACATTTTTATATTATTAATATTTTAACAATCCAATGTCATATTTCATTCTCCATTCATTTAGATCATGCATTTCAAGCTTCTAACTAATCGTTTTAAGTAAAAAAAAGCTTTCATCCGTTAAATATGTTAATATAAATAATATTTTAGATCAATATGATAGAAATATCACATCAATTCAGAAATTTACATGCATGAAAAATATAAATATCTTGATAAACTTAACGGTTGGATTGTTAAATGATTAACCGCATCAAAAGTTTCAAAAGAGAATAAAACTACTTAAGTTTTACACCTGTGTAAGCGGATCATTTCCCTTTTAATATTATAAAAACCAATTATTTTTAAATTTCTATTAATTATGTTTTAAAAAGTTTTTAATTATATTTTAACAATTCAAAATTTATTGGCAGTAAATTCTAATTGTAAAAAGATTTATTTTAATATTTTAAAAATAATTTTACTACATATTTTTTAAAAAGTTTTAAAAAAATGTATTTACCATGTCTTTAAAACTTTTAGTTTAATTATGAATTAAAATTATTTATTTTTAAAACATTCTTGAAACTTTTTTATTTTTTAATTTAAATACTTTTTAATAATTAATATAATATTTTACAAGCGTTTTAAGTAAAAAAATTAATAATTAGGCACATAGCTGATTGAATCTTAACTCGATTGGTATGAGCATTGTTGCCAATATAGGAGGACGTGGGTTTGAATGCGCTAAAGCGCATTATCCTCCTATTTATGGGTTGGGGAGGGGCTACTCGATAGAGAGACTAGTTGGGAAATGGTTGAGCATCGAGAAAGTTCCAAGACGAGTCAAACTGGTGTCATTTTGAGAATGCAATGAGGGTGTTGCGAGAATGGTGGAGGAGGGGAATGTCACGAACCGTGGTTCAAAGATCGTGACTAATGCACAAAGAGCATCTCATGGAGGTTAAACGATTAAATAGGGCTTATTTGACCCACTAGAACTAATCTGATTTGCAAAACATGCAGAACATGTAGAGATGCCCATCTACTTGAAGCCTTGGTAGCTTAGTGAAGCACTTATGGAAAGTTAGGGCTACCTTGGTAAATATAAAAAGTAATCTTAGAAGATTGTAATTTGATAAAATTTGATTTTGTAATCTTTGGGGGTCATGTAAATCCCTTAATTGTAGATAAGTTTTGAACTCATCCGTCGATGTAAAGATAGTTGTACTGTTGGATTTGAAGGAGCTCAACTATAAATAGAGAGCTTCCTCCCCATTTGTAATCATTGTATTTCATTCTTGAGTTAAAGAATATACTAAGAGCATTTACTCAAACAATTGGTATGCGATATTTGTAACAGCCCATTTTCAGTGATGTCAAAAACAATGGTTTCAGGACCACAACTTCGACGAGTCGGATCGTAAATATTAAACTTTATGATGTCATTAGTGTCATATTAGATTTTTTGTTAAGAAATTTTATCATTTGAATATTTAATTAGGTAAAAAGGGCTAAATCTAAAAGCTACAAAAGTTGAATTTTGTAATTAGAGAGACAAAATAAGTAAAATAATCAAATAAAGGTTTAGTTAGTGGATTGTCATGATATTTAATTGATTATGGATGAGATATATTAAGGTTAAAAGGGATTAATTAAGCTTAAATGTGAAAGACTTAAAATTTACAAAAAAAAAAAAAAAAGTAAGTATATAAATGATAAAATAAAGAAACAAAGATGGGAAATTTCACCAAAAATAAAAAGAAAAAGAAACAAAGATGGGAAATTTCATCTTTTTCTTCTTCTTTCTTTCACATGGCCGAATAGGGAAAACAAAAGCTAGGGTTCCATTGTTTCTACTTGAAGCTTTGATTTGGGTAAGCAAACATTGTCCGTTTTTAGTAATTTTTATGTTTTTGAGCTCGTATTACTTTAATCTAGCTAACCCGAGGACTAATTTGTGAATATTTCAAATGTTATAAAATTTTCCATTGATGAATAAGCTAGTTCTTTGGAATTTATGGAAGTTTTATAAGCTTGATTGTTGGATTTGATGATTTTGTGAAGTGATTTTTGATGATTTTATGGTTTAAAGACTAGATTGTTAAAACAATAAAAGTACATGTATTTGATGTGAAATAATTGCATTTAGGGGCTGTAGAGAGGCTCTTTGATATTTGGCTGGTATGGGTTTGAAAGAAAAATGGTTATTTTGTATGTTTAAGGCTTTAGGACTAAATTGAATAAAAGTAAAAAGTTGAAGGTAATTTTGTAAATTACCAAAAAGGACTTAAATGCATCAAATGATTTAAATTTCGTGATTTTTTGAGATAATTGAATGATTTATTGAAATAGAACAAGAAAGTACGATGGATTGCAAAAAAAGAAAAATCACAGAATAGTCCCTAGAGATAAATTATAACTGCAAACTAGTCCGATAAGTTCGTACTATTATTTTTAAATTTTGATATTGCTAATTATATTCATATTGGAATTATTCTTGGACAATTTGATCAAGTGGAAGGCTTAATAATTACTCTGTATTCTGGCTTGGAAAGAGCGATACTCTGTATTCTAGCTTGGCAAGAGCGATATTCTGATTCTAGCTTGGAAAGAGTGATACTCTAATTTTGGCTCGGCAAGAGCGATATTTTTTTGCTGGGCTCGAATGAGCAATGATCTGTCTGGGCTTGAATGAGCTATATTTCTGTAATGGCTCGAGGAGACTTATCTGGTTCGATTGAAACGGAAAAATGTTGATATTCTTTATGTTCTTTTCTATAACTGAATATGTTATTTGGTGTGTTAATCATTCTTGCAAAATTACTAAGCTTTGTAAGCTTACTTATGTATCTATCTATTGTTTTGTAGATTTCGTTTTTTTGTTGGAAGATCGGATCCTCAAGAAGAATCACACTATCCCGGGAGCATCTTCGGTAGACCTTGTATCACTTGGCTTAAATGGCATGTACTAGGATGTTGTTTGAATTCTCTTTAGTATGTTAAGTTATATGAATCATGGTAGTTTAAAGTGTTGGAACACAATTTGATTTCTAATGTTTAAATGTGACTTGGAAATTGTTATGTGTTAAAAGGGGGAAATGCTTTAATTAGATGTTTGAGTAGATTTGGAATGGTAGTTCACCTATATGCATATTGATTGTATGATTTATGTTATGTGTCAATAGGGACAAAAAGGTTGAGTTATGCATGTATGATTTTGGTCAATTAGTAGTAAATTTATACAAGTTTTGGACTTTTTCGAAGGTACACAGGGTTTGGAACACGGGATACCACATGGGCATGTGTCCTGGGTAAATAAGAGCTGGCTTTACACGGGTTAGGACACGATCATGTGACCTTATTTTATATGGACACACGACCCAGCACACGGTTTCACACACAAGCATATGAGGTATTTTTGCATGCTCACACGGCTTATCACACGATTTGTGACACGATCGTGTGTTGGGATTTTGAGTATGCACACGGTCTAAGGCACAATCGTGTGACCCTATTTTTGAGAAATTGATGTTTTCGTGTGAACTTTCAATTACGATTCAATCAGGTCCCTGTTAATTTGAAATGCTGTAAATGAATATGAATTAATTAATTGAGTTGTAATCTGACTGATGAGTGCATCCATTTGAAATGATGTTTTAAGATTGTATATATTATTAGTTGTAAATGATCTGAAAACCTTCAAACCCTAACCAACGACGGTGTCGAGTTTTGAATGTTACATTTAATGGTATCAGAGCTACGATTTAACCGATTTTTAGATTGAATTTATGTGCTTAAAGGTTTAGAATTACATGCCATATACACCTGTGATAGTGTGATCATGATAGATCCGATCTAACTTTAGTTTTTATAGATAATTAAAGATGTCTGATTCAGAACGATGAGAAATAAATGAGGTAAACAGTAATATTTCGACCTCTGATTTTGGTGCAAGTCACGGTGTGCCAATTCTGTCGATGACTGAAAATGAAGCTAAAATTATGTTCTTTGGCTTGATGTGCCAATGGTTTTCTGAATTTATGAGAAACAATCCGATAGCCCAATAACCTCTACCTCTTGCTACACAACCTGCTATATGATAGGTGGTACCTTCTGTTGTCCTCCAACTCCTCTAATAGTTGAGCAGAGGCATCGTGTTCCGATAGATAAAGTAAGAAAGTATGGGGTAGAAGAGTTTCAAGGTAGTACAGAATATGATTCGTTTAAATTTGGGTACTGGTTGAAGAATACTTAGAGATTTCTAAATGAAATGGCTTGTCCTCCTGAAGATTATCTGAGGTGTGTCGTATCACTGTTGAAAGACGAGACCTATAATTGGTGGACGACAATGTTGGCGGTGGTTCCTGAAAATGAAATTAATTGGGAATTCTTTCAAACCGAATTTAAAAGAAGTACATCAACAAAATCTATCTGGATCGGAAGAAGGAATTTTTGGAATTAAAGCAGGGAAACAAGTTAGTCGCTGAGTATGAACGGGAGTTCGTACACCTCAGTAAGTATGCTCAGAAAATAGTACCGACGAATGAAGATATGTGTGTCCGTTTTGAAGACGGGTTAAATGATGAGATTAAGATGATGGCTGGCGGCTTAGAAATATGACTGTTCATTGTTTTGATGGATCATGCTCAAAAGATAGAAGAAATTTATAATCACAAAAGATAAAGAGAAAGAAGAATCAGGGAATTTGGGAAAAAGAATCCTTTCAGAACTTTTTCTATTCCACCGTCGAAGAAATTCAGTCAAAATGAAAATCGTGTGGCTGCATCATCTGGATTCTAAAGTAGGAGCAGATTTGGGAAACCTGAATCAAGATTTCAGAATCGGCTTGCGGATAGTGTAGCTAGTGTCCATGATGCACCGAACCTTGTATGTGAGCGCTATGGGAAATTTCATCCTTGAGAGTACCCGTTGAAGAGGGGTGCATGCTTCAGATGCGAAGCTGTTGATCATTATGTACAAACTGCCCGATGGCACCTGAGGTAAGGGAAGACCGTAGTGTAAAACCCTCAGTCACACCGCAGAAGGGTAGGTGACCAAATTAGAGTAGTAGCATGGTTAAAAATCAAGGTGATATTAAATATGGTACGAACAGGTCTGAGACCCGAGCACCTGCATGGACATATGCCATCCGTGTAATACCCCTTAACCTTAAATCGTCATCGGAACAGGGATACAGGGTATTACCAGACATATCGAACAATTTACAAATAATAAATAAATAATTAATGAACATACTATAAAATAATCATAAAATTCTTTAATTGGACCCTCACGGCTCAAAACACGTATTAGAAGAGAATTGAGACTTGTTTTGGTGTTCCATAGATTTTTCGTAAATTTTTTTTTCAAAGGCAATATAAACCCTTTTATAAACATCTAACCTTCCCTGTAATTTCAACGCACAACCAAAACAATTTATACTCAAATTCACCTAAATCATAGTCGTTTCATTAACATATTAATTCAATAATTAAACATTCTTAATATTATTCAAAATTTACTAATAACTTTACTCATTTTTCATTCAAACATAATACCAAATTTTATAATATACTCTTTACCATTTTATTAAACTAACATCAAAATATGGTATATATGTATATTTACAACCAACACTACAAGCATATACATGTAACCTATACAACACCTAATATATGTCACTTTTACAAAAAGAGGAGAATTACATCACCGAGTTTATACTGAGGTCGGGATCGATCTGGATGCTGAACCAGGACCTTAATTTCTACTAACCTGCGCACAGAAACAACCGTACGCTGAGTATTTCATACTCAGTGGTATTACTATAATTCAAATTATAAATAATCAAATAATTTTCACATAATCAATCATATAATACATGAACACATATTATCTTAATTTATACATCACTTTCATTCCATATCAACATCAAATCAATTTAACAATTTCATTCTCATTTCTCAATTTCATTACATATCACTTTATATGCCTCAATTTTTCATTTCTATTAAAATTTTCTTTTTCACATTGTTTACCCCTATTAACAAGACTCGGACCTTAGCGAATACACGGATCCAACCAAACACACCAGAATGGCACCCAATGCTTCATCGGATAGTTCGAAGCAATAAAGTGACACCTAGTGTCTCATCGGCCTAGCCGAAGAAAAGTGGTACCCAATACCTCATCGAATCTATCCGAAGTAAAATAATGACACCCAGTGTCTCATCGACTTAAGGTCGAAGTATCCTTGAACTCTTCCAATCCTATAGCATGCCAACTATATCCGACTCAGCCCGACTAGTTAATAAGGACTTTCAATTTACAATTGATAGCACTTTCAATTTCAATTTCACTTATTAAATATAAATATCTAAATAAACATTAAATAATGAATAATTTAAATTATAGTAATACAAACCCGAATTTCGCGATTACTCCTCGATAACTTTCTCCTTTCCTTTTTGTACCGATGCTTCGGGTTCTTTGTTAGCTACAAAAATAATAATAATAGTTTACACTATTAATTACAACACTAATTTATAATCATAATTGAATTTCTATCCAATTTATACTGTAATTCCAATTTAATCTTAATCAACTCATTTATTTTTCTAACTTAATTCATACTTTATTTTTATTCAATTTCCTTCCATATTCTACTAACTATCTAATGTTCATAATAAAACCCTAATTTAAAATTTCTTTCAATTTAATCCCTCTATCACAAAACTTATAGCTTCTTTTACAATTTAATCCCTTTATCAATACTAAATTGAAATTCATTCAATTAAATCCCTAATTCACTATTTTGTTCAACATGAACCATGTTCAAAAACCTTAAAACTTCCAAGAACTCAATTTAATTTCATCAAAACTTTGTTTTAAAGCTTTTAAAACATCTAATTTAAGAGAAAAGAGCTTAATTGACTTACCACTTAAAGATTAAAGCTTCAAAATCCTAGTTTTCCCTTTTTCTTTTTCCTTCCCTTTTCTTTCTCCCCTGTTTCGTGAGCCTCTGTTCTTTCTTCTTTAGTTTCCTTTCTTCTTTTCTTTAATCTTTTATATTATATTATATTATATATATACATTAATTAACAATAATAAAATAATACCAATTAAATAATAATTTATATTATTATATTTTAATATTAATTAATAATAAATTAAAATCAATAAAAATCTTTAGATATTCTCTGTTTGCTGCCTCAATTTATGCAGTAGGCATAATTGCCATTTTAGTCCCTCTTTCTTTCTTTTAATCTATAATTAGACTTTCACCCTTTATTCAATTTAGTCCTTTTTATTAATTACTCTAAATTAAATTAAATTCACCTAATCAAAGCTTAATTAAATACACTACTAAATTTATAACTACTCCTAATAATTATTTGCGAACTTGGTTTACTAAGACGAAGGCCCTATAACTCACTTTTCCAGTGCCCGTGAATTTAGGTCATTACAATCCGAGCCAGAGATGAGGCTACCGTACCTGATGTTGTTACTGGTATATTCTATCTTTTTAATGATATTGTATGTGCTTTGATTGACCTAGGGTCGACTCATTCATATATCTATACTGTATTGGTAGTTGATAAAAACTTGTCTGTTGAGTCAACTGAGTTTGATATTCAAGTTACAAACCCATTGGGCCATAGTGTCATAATTAATCTAGTGTGTCGTAAATGTCCACTAAAAATTCAGGATTATGAATTTCCTGACGATCTAATGTTATTACCATTTCACGAGTTCAATGTGATCTTGGGTATAGACTAGTTACCTGAGCATGATGCGGTGGTTAACTACATACAGAGACAAATTGATTTGAAATGCCCGACATGTGAAATGATCACAGTTGAGTTTGGTAGATTAAATAGTGCTACCATAGTGGTTTCAGCTATTTTTGCTCAGAAAATGGTTCGTAAGGGGTGTAAAGATTTTTAGCCTATATACTTGATACATGGGATTCGGGAATGAAATTGGATCAGGTATCGATTGTTAATGAATTTACAAATGTGTTTCCTGAAGAGTTACCAAGATTGCCTCTGATTAGAGAAGTGGAATTTGTTATTGATTTGGTAACCGACATTACACCGATATCGATTCCACCATATAGAATGGAATCGATCGAGTTGAAAAAGCTTAAGACACAGTTGCAAGAGTTATTGGACAGAGGTTTTATTCATTCGAGCGTATCACCCTGGGATGCACCAATGTTATTTGTGAAGAAAAAGGATGGTTCTATGAGATTGTGTATAGATTACCAACAGATGAACAAAGTTATACAGTAAAGAATATATATCTGTTGCCTCATATTAACGAGTTGTTTGACCAGTTGAAAGGTGCAACCATATTTTCCAAAATAGATCTCAGGTCAAGATATTATTAGATGCGAGTAAAAGACTGTGATGTGCCAAAGACTACATTCAGGACTCGATATGGGCATTATGAATTTCTGGTGATGCTGTTTGGTTTAACTAACGTTACGACAACATTTATGAATTTGATGAATCAAGTTTTTCAAGTTGGATAGATTTGTTCTGGTGTTTATCGATGACATACTCATCTATTCCAAGACAGAGTCGAAACATACTCAGCATTTGAGAGAAGTGTAGTTATTTTGCAGGAAAAGTAAATATATGCAAAATTTAGTAACTGTGAGTTCTGGCTTCGAGAGGTAGGGTTTCTAGGCCTTGTAGTTTTTTTCAGAAGGAATACAGGTTAATCTGGGCAAAGTTTCGAAGAATGTCTCTGAAGTACACAGTTTTCTAGGATTGGCAAATTATTACCGTCGATTTGTTAAAGATTTCTCTATAATAGCCTTACTAATGACTAAGCTACTTCAGAAGAATGTTCAGTTTGTTTGGTCAGAAAAGTGCTAGTAAAGTTTCGATCAATTAAAGAGAATGCTAACAGAAGCTCCAGTATTGACACAGCCTGAGATCGGGAAAGAATTTATGGTATATAACAATGCATCACTGAATGGGTTGGGATGTGTACTGATGCAAGTCGGGAAAGTGATAGCTTATGCTTCTCGTCAGTTAAAACCGCATGAGAAGAATTACTCGACCCATGATTTAGAGTTAGCTGTCATTGTCTTTGCATTGAAGATCTGGCGACATTATCTTTATGGGAAGAAATGCCATATGTAACGACCCGTAATTAGTAATGTCAGAAATAAGGCTCGAAAAAAAATTTAAAATTTCTTGTTGGAATTAATGAGTTAATAAATAAGTATGGTTAATTAGTTGGTATAAAGTAAATAAATTTTTGGTTAAGGAATTTAGTTAACTATATGCTATGCTATATTGAGATAAAAGACTTAATTAAGGAAAGTGTAAAATATGTAGTATAAACTAAAGGAGTGAAAAAAAAGATGGAATGATAATTAAGGACTAGGAAAATAAATATATCATGATTTGAGATAGTGGAATTTGATGTGTTAGTATGATGGTAATTATAACAAGTTAAATGGGGTACAAGGTAATTAAATAAATGAAGAATATTGGGTAAAGAAAAGAGAAGACCCACTAAAATATGAAAACACATTTTTTATTCTCAACTTCTTCTTCTCTTGTCAAAATTGGAGAAAAGAAAAAGGCCATTGTTGAAAGCTTGAGTTTGGTCTTTGTGGGTGCATGCATGTAAGTGAAACTTGATCCATTCCTCATGATTTTGGTATATTTTTTATCCTCTTGACTCAAATTAATTAAGTTGGGTGTTAATTTCTAAAAGTATTAAGTGTTTTGAGAAATGCCATTGTTAAAATTTTGAGTTCTTTGTGGGTTTTGTTGGTATATTCTTTGCATGTCTACTATATACAAAGAGTTGGCATGAGAGACTCATGAATGGGTATATATATAGATGTGATTAAATATTAGATATGGGTGGAATAATATTGTACGAAGATGATGATGTTTATGGACTATTTTGTGATTGTTTGGGTAGTGAATATAAGTTCAAATTTACCCAAAAGCAATTTGAGTAGTAAATTTAAATGTTGTTAAAGGTGGAGGATGTGATCGAATGAGGTGAAAAGGTTAAATAAATAAAGAACCTATAAAATTAAAGGGTTGTTTGGAAAAGTAAGTATATATATTATTGAATATTTGCTGATGGAAAAAGAAATGCTTGTTGTCATGTGAATTAAAGTGAACATATGAATTGTTGAAATGAGATAAATACAAATGGTTGATTAAAATTTAAATTGTTATACATATAAAGCAAGAAACGAGCCGAATGAATATTAGACGAGGAAAGGAGAAGACTATAGATTAGTCAACCATAGTTTGAATGATAATCGTAATTATGTAAGTTCGTATTCCCGAACTTAATATTTCTAATCAATTGTAATTTAAATTCAATTTTGTTTAGTTATTATTAAAACTTTTTTTGACTCATGTATAGCATATCTTATGAATTGGTGATTAAATGGTAATATACCTTGAAATGATGAAAGGGTAGAATTGAATTGTTGTTACTGAGTATGAATTGAATAAACTATGGAAATGAATTATTTAATGTTCGTCAGTTTAACTGACTAGCGTTGGGCGCAAAATCATTGGTTAATCCAACTAGAGTTGGGCTCACTTTTGCGGTTTATCCACTAGACACTGGGTGCTAGGATTTGACGGATTATTTTTTGGTTAATCCAACTAGAGTTGGGGTCACTTTTGCGGTTTATCTGCTAGGCACTGGGTGCCATGATCGTCGGTTTACCCGACTAGCGCTAGGCACAAAAATGTTGGTTAATCCAACTAGAGCTGGGCTCATTTATTGTAGTTTATCCGCTAGGCACTGGGTATCAGGAATTGAGGAAATTATCATTGTTAATCCAACTAGAGCTGGGCTCACATATTGCGGTTTATCCGCTAGGCACTGGGTGCCATGAATTGACGGATTTATACAGTGATAAAATTATTAGTACCTTGAAAGGGGTTGGTGAGTAAATGCTATTGAGTAAGAAGTATCTTTGATAAGTAGTATATATGTGGTTGAATGATTGGAAATATGTGCTATATATATATATATTTTTGAATATGGATCTTGGAAATGTATTAAGTTGTTCCAATCAATTGAGAAATTATATACATTCATTTGGATAATTATTGTATAAACGAAAGGTTACTAATGTAAATCAATTTCTCATGATTTCAAGTTAGATTGCTAGTAGACTCTAACTGAGCATCTCGTTGAAAATCCGGTATTCAAAGTCAGTGAAGTTTCCTATTGTTATTTTGGCATGTACCTAGGACAAGTTAAGAGTCTAGAAGTTTTTAGCTGATATTTTGTTGTGAATATTACTTAAATGAGAGTTGGTTTGAATATGGTGAATGATATGAGAAATTAATTAATTTTGATGCAATGTAAATATTTGTAAATATACCAAAATGATATGAAGCATGTATGTTTGAGCATGACAAATCCTTTGTGAATGATTGAGTTGGTTGTTTGTATGTATAAAATGGTGGGTAAGTAGCATTGCAATAGAAACGATGTCTTGGTTGTCTTTGATGTTGGAATATTGTACCATTGTTGTGTCCTTCATTTATGAAATAGAACAATTTGAGTTATGTTGGTATATATATATAGATGTAGTTTAGGTACTCTATCATTTAAGAGATGTATTAGAGATGTACCTTGAATCATGGCTTTTGGTTAAGCATTGTTGATGTGAATTTACCTTGTTTTGGTGCTTTGAATGTTTTGTGTCTTAGAAAAATTTCCTCTTTGATAAGGTGCCTTAAGGAATAATTTAGGTTAAGAAAATACCTTGTTTAGGAAGTAATTTAGGTACACACGGCCTGTGACATGGGCTGTCACACGACCGTGTGCCATATTAAGGTGCAATGTAGTTTACACAAGCTGGTACACGACCGTGTGGCCCATTTTCGTAATGACACATGGTCTCACACACGAGCATGTGATGCAGGACAGTATAGGTACACAGTCAATCACACGGACACGACTGTGTGAATACTTTTCGAGTAGGAACACAACTTGGTACACGACTGAGGGCACGGACGTGTAAATGTGGATACACAGGCGTGTGTTTGAGACACACAACCGTGTGCCCCTATTTCGGGAAAAATTTCTTGTTATTCTAAAAGTTTTGAAGTTGTTTGAATTTAACCCTTGATCGATATTGTATGCTTGTATATGACATGTGTGAATTAAATTGTGATAATATATGTGTATGATAGTGTAATTTGATATGTGAATGTGAATGGTTTGAATGGATTTCAATATTAGTTAAAAGTTAATTAATGATCGTAAAATGTCTTGTAATACACCGTGACCTTAAACCATCGTCGGTTATGGGTTAAGGGTGTTATACCATATATTCACAGATCATAAAATTTTGAAGTATTTGATGACTAAAAAGGAGCTGAACTTTAGACAACGTAGATGGTTGAAGCTACAGAAAGACTATGATCTTGTGATTGATTATCATCCGGAGAAAGCTAATGTTGTTGCAAATGCCCTAAGCCTGAAATCATTGTTTGCATTGAGGGCATTAAACAAACATTTATCTTTAGAGGGTGATGGTTCAGTTACGGCTGAACTTAGGACGAGACTATTATTTCTACAAAGGATGTGAGAACTGCAAAAAAAATGATCCAAAGCTTTTAACCAAGAACGAACAGATTTAGAATGATTCCACTACGGGGTTAACTGTTGATGCTGAAGGTATGATGTACTTTCAGAACAGGATATGTATTCCCGATGATATGGATTTAATGTGGGATATTTTGGTAGAGGCTCATAGTAGTACCTACTCCATTCATCCGGGAAGTGCGAAAATGTATAATGATTTGAAGAAAATGTACTAGTGACCTTATATGAAGCGTGAAATTTCTGAGTATGTAGCAAAATGTTTAGCTTGTTAACAAGTGAAGGCTGAGCATCAAGTACCGTCAAGATTATTATAGCCTATTACTATACCTGAGTGGAAATGGGAAAGAGTTACTATAGATTTTATCACGGGACTGCCAGTAACTTCAAGGAAAAAGATTCGATCTGGGTTATAGTTGACAGATTGACTAAGTTAGCTCACTTCATTCCTATTTGTGTGGATTTCAAACTTGAGAAGTTAGTGGAGTTGTATGTGTCGGAGATTGTGAGACTGCACGGAGTGCCAGTATCTATTATTTCTTATAGGGATCAATGTTTTACTTCGAGATTTTAGGGCAAGCTCTATGAAACTTTGGAAACCAGACTGAATTTTAGCACTGCATACCATCCGCAGACTGATGGATAGTCCGAACAGGTGATATAGATTTTAGAAGATATGTTGTGATGCTATGTCCTTGAGCTTGAGGGTAGCTGGGAAAGATACTTACCATTGGTAGAATTTACGTATAACAATAGCATTAACAGAATATCATCATACTGACATTATAACTCAGAATCATCACACATTAACACAACACAAAGAATTACCATACAATAGGTTGTAACATAGATAGAAACACACCTCGAGAAGGCTGAAGCTTTAATGATGAGGAGGACGTCTCTCACGCACAGATCTAGCACCAGGTCTAGTTGGATTAGAACCTACGAGCACAAGTTCTACATCAAAAACTATTCCTATGCCACCTTCTAACACAATACTAAACCAAAATAACAAAACTCACGTGTAACTCTTGAAGCAGGTGTAAGAACAAGTTGCACAGGTGGAAGAGAAGGTAAGTCGTCGGCCTCGGAATCGTGATCACCTAAACACAAACTAACTCATATCAAATTCCCAACACAACCACTTAATAATCACTAAGTACAAAATTAAGAGTAAAAAGCTAAATGAGGTTTTCGGGTTCGAATTTGATGAAACGAATTGCAAAAATAGAATCAAAACGTTGAAAAATATAAGGGTAAAGTTTTTCAAAAAAGTCAACGGTCAACAAAAAAGTCAACAATTAAGTCAACGGTCAATGAGTCAGTCAAAGTCAATGGTTCAAGGTCAACAATCGGGTTTGGATCCGGGTCGGGTCGGTTCGAGTCAGGTCGATTCGGGTCGAATCGGTTCGGGTCTAGTTCACATGATTGAGATTGCTAGGTTTGGGTGATGGGTATTGGCTAATGGGTCACCAACATTGGGCTCTCCCATTGGGTCAAATTGGTTTACTTTGGGCTTAGGTAATTAGGAGCCTATTTCAAACACAAAGCACAAAAGAAACTAGAATTTTGACAACCCAATCGACGACACTGCTATAACCCACCGACAAATAGCGCTTTGCTCGCTGAAACTAACACGAAAGCGGAACCAACACAATGGCCACAACATGATTTTAATGGCTTAGCAATACCAAGTCGACAGAACGAACGGTGGAGGGGACGGTGATGCAAAATCGAATGGTTTTCTATCTGTTTCTCATGAACGACGACGGTATTGGGGTGAGGGGTTTTAATCGTAAGGCAATGGGGAATGTTTTAATAGTGGCAATGACGTGCACAGACGGCGATAAAGGCATCCTTAGTGGGTAATCAAAAAATTGGAGTAAGAGGGAGAGGGTTTGGAAAAAATCAGTAGAAGCAATAACAAATGTGAGAGAGAAAGACATCTAAAAGAGAAAAAGGGGTTTTTATACCCATAAAAAGGATTAATTACTCGGAGGCCCTTAGAGAACTTTAAGGTTTTTGAAATATCCTTAAACTTTACCCGATTCACAAATAAGTCCAAATAATCATAATATTGCCTAGAATTCTAATTAGAGTTTAATTGGGCCCCTAAACTTTTCAAATTTACGAATTAACCTTAAATTTCACAAGTCATCCAATTTAATTCGTAAAAACGAATACGGGTGTTACAGTTTCAAGGGTTTAGACTTGTACCAATAATTGTATCAATAAAGGTGCAAAGAAGACAAAAAATTGCTCAGTGACTTGTATCAGTAGAAGTCCCCCTAAGTATCAGTAGAAGTTTGATGCTTGGCTTGGAATGCTCTCTGACTTACTTCTACCAATAGAACTCAACTTAAGTATCAATACAATTGGACTTGTATCAGTAAAAGGGCTCCTAAGTATCGGTAGAAGTTTGGAAGAAATCTTGGGGTGCTCACTGACTTGGTTGTACCGATACTTTTATGGGCTCGTATCAATAAAAGTCTCCCAAAGTTGTAAAATTTGTTTTGAATCGAGGTTTTTCAAAGGCATTTTGTATTTTTAAGTTTCTAATCACTTTGAATTTCACACCCCAAAAATCGGGTTAGTAGAACTGGGTATTAGGTTGTGGGCTCGAGAGAAAAATTGGGTTTAATATCATAAAAATTAAAATAGGATAAAATAATTAAATAAATAATAATGATAATAATAAAATATTAAAATGATTATTGAGTCTAAAATTAGGTGGTGAAAATTAGGATTAGGTGATCGGTTATTAAATAACTTAAAACGGATTTTAAAAATAAAATTGAGTTTGAAAATAATTGAGAAAAATTTGTTTTAATTAAACTAAGGACGAATTTGAAAAACTAAGGAAACCAGAGAGTCTTTTCAAGGCAATTTTCAGTTAGTTTAAAAAAAAGGCATAATGACAAAATTAACCCCTAACGTTTAGGTTTTTTGTCACTTTGACCCTTATCGTTTTTTTTGGCTTAGTTTTATACATAACCTTTTTTTTGGTCAAATTGATCATTTTTTAACGGTCTTGCTGAGTGGTTGTTAAGGGACTAACGACGCTGATGTGAGATTTTTTTTCAGCTAGACGCGTCCATGTAAGTATATACTGATGTGGCATATAAGACAAAAATATGCCACGTCAATAAATGATTTTAAAATTATTAAAATTATTTTTTAAAATATAAATTTTTTAAAATTATTTTAAAATTAATTTAAATTTTTTTAAATATAAAATTAGTAAAATCATCATCATCCTGGGTTTTCTTTTTCTGTTCCTCTTTCCCTTCCTCTTCCCCTCTTTCTCTTCCTCTTCCCCTCTTTCTTATATTTAATTACACTAAAACAGCCGAATCAATTAGGAAAAAGCCAGAATTTTTCATAGCAGTATGAAGAAGAAGAAGAAGAAGAAGAAGAAGAAAGCAAAATAATATATTTTTCAATGCTTGGGTGCACTTTAAAGAGATTATATATTGATTATCCACTGCTAAAAGAGGTAGCTGAAAATAAAAAAGAAAAAAAAAGACAAGGAATTGAAAGGGGGACCTGAAGGAGGAGCATTAGGGAGGCTCAAGAAACCACATTGGCTATAGATGCGAGAGAGTGGAGATGGGCATGTGATGGGTGAATGAAATTCGAGAAAAAAAATTCTAGGGAAAATGAAGGGAATTTGGAAGAAAGTGAAGGAAAAAACAAAGAAAGAAATGAAGAAGAAGATGTTGTTTTTTATAGGCAGTCGCAGCATCAGCATGCAACATTCCTTGGTCTCAATCTTAATCTGCAGCCGCTTGAGAAAATTGATTTCATGAACGAGTTTTGGGGTTTTGATTTTGGGTTTCCTGAGAAACAAACAGAAAATTTCACTGGGTCACAAAGTGTTGTTCTTGGTGTCAATTTGGAGGGAAAAAAAAGAAGCCCAAGTGTTGAAATCATTAGTCCTTCAAGTATAAAGACGAAAAGAAGCCCCAAAGTTATTTTTGATATTGGGTTTCCCTAGAAACAAACTGAAAATTTCACAAACTCAAGAAGTGAAATTTTTCATTCAAGAAAAAGGTAAACAAAAATTAGATGGATTTAGTATTCAATTAGACAAAAAAGAGATTCTTCATGATTTGATGCAAATTGACAGAGAGAAATGGATTTTGGATTCACCAGTTGAAGAAGAGAATTCAAATTACATTGAATTTCAAGGTTTAACAAGTCATAATATTGTTAACCATGAAATGGCTGACATAATGGAGGATTTTAAAGAATTCTTGAAAAAGGAGAAATAAAAAAGACAGCATGAGGTTGCTAAAGATTTTGCTCAAAGGATGGTGCTTTGTCAAAGAAACCCATGTTAGTGAAGAAACCAGCATGAGCAAAAAACTGTTCATTTTTCTTGTTTCCTTAAACAACTAGTCTCATTCCCTCCCATTTAGCTTCACATTCAAAATTTTTCCCAAGTTTGAATATGATATCTTCTCTCAAAATTAAGTCATCCTTAGTGATTTTTGAGCTATCCAAACACCTCAACACCTTCCAATTTTAAAGAAAAATCATTAAATCCTCATCAAATTCGTCATTATGCTTCTCAAGTTAAATTTCGAATTAGCTCCACAATTTTTTGTTTTCTTCAAATTGAGGTAATGTCTTGAATTATTATGATTAAATTAAGGTTGTTGTTTTTCTAATTCGGAATTTAATCGAGTGTGTTGAGTGTTTTTAAGATTTAAAACTTTTTAACCAAATTTTGGTTTAACAATGGTGAAATTTGAAATAATGACCAAACCTATAATTTTTTATTGATTTCTAATCTATTTTAACTAAACAAAAGGTATTTAAACTCAATTTGATAGATCAATATCCAATTTTAATAAATTTCGAGTTTTCTCCTTTTGCGTGTTCATACAAGCTTAATTTTTCGAAAATTTTAAATTCATAAGGTTAGATAAAATTAAATGTTTATATTTTTATTAACAAGTTAAATAGGATGTTTAGAAACTTAATTAAGGTTTAAAAACAAAAATCGAGTGAGGAAACCTCATATTCCTGCAAAATGAGTTGATTTTTTACCTAAAAATGGTGGATCTCGTATTTCTTGGCTAAGATTTGGTTTTAAAGTGATTTCTAACTCATTTTGATCTAATTAAAATATATTTGATCTTAATTTAACAAATCCTTAATTAATTTAAGCAAATTGAATGTTTTCCCCTTTTAAAAGATCACATAAGCTTGATTTTTTGAAAAAATTAGATCGGTGAAATTGGATAAAATTGATGGTTTGGATCTGTAATTATATGATATTTAGGATGTATAAAGTTGAAATCTAAGCTTAGAAATGAGATTTGAGTGGTTAAAAACCTATTTCGGTAAAACTAGTTAAGTTTTCGGTATAGATGTTAAGAGGCTTTGATTTATGATTTTTGAATGATTTAATGGTGTTTGTTGCTGTTAGTAATGCCTTTTAAATGTCTTTGATGTGTATGAAAAGTGTCAATTCATTTGGGAGCATCCACAAGCATGGAGAAAGGCAAATTAAAGCTTACTTGAGCATGGTAGTTAAAGCAATGGTTGCTAAGGTGAGTGATCTGATATACTACATTTAATCTCCAATATGCAAGCTAAGTAACATATGTGAATCCCTTGCTTAATTAATATGTGAACCTTGATTTCATCTGGTGCAAACCATTGCAATTTTTTTGAGTGTAAGGTATGCATGCTATGCGATTTTAATAAGCCAAATGCATGAATTTAAAACGTGCATATAGTTATAGGAATAAAATAGGTAGGCCGTAGCTGTAAACCATGTACTTGACATGATAAGTGTGTGTGAATTGTGCATTTAATTATTATGTGTGTGTGTGAGAGCATAATATTAAAGGCGAGCTAATGTACTAAAAAGGTATGTGTATATATACAATATATATGCGTGGGTTTTGTTATATATATATATATATATATATGCATATATGAGTCTTGTTTTATATATGTATATGGGTTTTGTAATGCTTGTGAACAAATAAAAAATATAATGTGAACTCTTATAATAAGCGAATTTTACTGATAATGTACATCTATGCATGCACGAACTAGTACGTGAATTATGAGCTCTACGGTAATGCAAGCTCTGATTAGTGCAAAATCATATTATCGTGAAAAGCTAGGTACGAGCTCAATTGTAGTGCGAGCTAATTATATTTGTGTACTATGTGATATTGTGAACCATGTTAACTTTGCGAATTATATTATTATGGCAAATTGTGTTAATTTGGTGATCTATATTAATATGGCAAACTGTACTAATTTGGCAAACTGTACTACTTTGCCAAAATATGTATTGTGAGATTTTGAGCTGTATTATATGTAAGCTATGCTATTGCGTGCCCTATGCTAAATAAAATATGCAAACAATTATTTATGTGAGCTATGTTATGATTGATATGTGAAATGTGTTATGTGTGCAATATATGTTGCATGAAAGTTATATTATTTGTAAACCAAGCTCTATTGCGATTGTGAATTGCGAACTATGTTATAATGTATGAGCTTTGCTTAATTGCTAGCCTTATTATACTGAATATTGTGAATGTAATATAGAGATATGTTGGCATAATGACCTTACGGAACCATTGGATATAGTTGGCATGCCATAGGATTGTGAGTACTCACCCTCATTATTGCGATGAGCATTGTGCCCAGAGATAGCGTTGGAGAGATAAAAGAATGTCGAGCATAGCTCCATTCAACGGGGATAGCACAGGGCTCTATAAGTCGAGAGTGTTGGAGAATATGACAGTAACATCCCGATTTTCAATGGTGTCAAAAATAGTGATTTCGAAATCACAACTCCGATGAGTTGGGTCATAAATTTTATTTATTTAATATTTCTGATGTCATTAGCATCGTATTAAATTTTGGTTAAGAAATCTTATCGTTTAGATAGTTAATTAAGTGAAAAGGATTAAATCGTAAAAGGTGTAAAAGTTGTATGCTATTAATTAAAGGCATTAAAAACTGATTAAATGGTAAGGTAATGTACTTGGGTGGCAATAGAACCATGGAGAATTAAGTGGATGGTTTGGGCATGGGAAATTGTTAAATTTGGTATTTTAGTTAAGGGTAGTTAGGCAATTTTGTAAATAAGGAGATAATAAGAAAAAAATGGAATTAGGTCATCTTCTTCATTTTCATCAAATTAGAAAAGAGAGAAACCCTAGTTGAGAACTTCAAAGGTTCAGCCAAGCTTAAGCCAACATTTGGTAGGTGATTTTTCATTCATTTTTAGTAATTTTTATGTTTTTGAGTCCGTATTAGATTAATCTAGCTAACCCAATGACCAATTTGTGATTTTTTTTCAAATTTTATAAATTTTGCCATTGATGATTGAGCTTGTTCTTGAAAGTTTATGGTAGATTTATAAGCTTGGTAGTTAGATTTGATGTTTTTGTAAAGTGATTTTTTGATGAATTTAAGGTTTAAGGACTATAATGTTAAAATGATTAAATTTCATGTACTTGATGTGAAATAATTGCATGTAGGGTTTGAGTGGATACTCTTGGGTGTTCAACTGCTATAGAATTAAATGGAAAATGGTTAATTTGCATATTTAAGGCCTATAGACTAAAATGAATAAAAATGAAATGTTAGAGGTAATTTTGTAAATTTTCCAAAAAATGACTTGAATGTATTAAATGATTTAAATTTCATGATTTAATAAGGAAAATTGAATGATTTTTTTGTGAAAGATCAAGATCATGCAATAGATCGAGGAAAAGGGAAAATAGTAAAATAGTCCTTGGAGTTTAGCCTTAACTGCAATTTCGTCCGGTAAGTTCGTATTATTATTTTTAACATTTAAAATTGCTATTACAGTTATCTTGGAATTTGTTTGGTCAATTCAATGAATGGAAGACTTGGTGACTAATTTGAATAATAGCTTGGTTAGAGTTTTAATTCACTTATAGCTCGGGTAGAGCTTTGGTTTGCTTACGTCTCGATTAGAGCGTAAAGCTAATATAGTTCAGGTAAAGCTTTGGACTGTTGACGTCTTGTAGCTCGGGTAGAGCTTTTGAATGCTTACGTCTTTGTTAGAGCGTAAGGATATTTTAGCTCGAGAGGAGCATTGTTGCGTACGAGGCTTGATTGAGTTGTGATATATTGCAAAACTTTAATTGATATGGTAAATTATTCTTACCTTGCGAACTTACTAAACTTTGTAAGCTTACTTGTGGATTTATTATTGTTTTGTAAATTTCATTTTGCTGACTAATGATCGGATCATCTTGAAGAAAATCAACTATCCCGGGAGCTCGATCGGTAGTTTTTGAATCACTTGGTTATATGGCATGTTTTAGAGAAATTATATTTTGTATTTGCTTGAAATGTTTGAAACCTATTTTGATGATATGGATTAGGAGAATGTAGTTAATTTTGGTGTTAGGTTCAAAAGTGTTATGAATGTTTGGTATGTATGTTGGATGATGGTGAGTTGATCAAATGTGTGGTGAATGTAAATGGCATGACATTATTGTGTGAAATTGGTGGTTTGAAATAGTGATGTATTTACAAGTGTATGAATGAAAGTAGTGTGGGATGCTTTATTGTGGACGTATGAAATTGAATGTTTGGTCAATTCTATATCTGAAATTGTATGTTTAGGTTGTGTAATAGTAGAACTAATAGGTTGGTCAAGTTTTGTACATGTTAAGTTGATGGTAAGAATTTTTGTTGCATATTTTGGTCATTTCGCAGGCACACATGGCCTGACACACGGGCCACCACACGGGTGTGTGCCCTGGGTAAATAGGTGTAGGGTTCACACGGGCAACACACGGGCTGAGACCGTGTGGCCATATTTAAAGTAGACACATGGCCCACTACACGATTTCACATACGGGTGTGTAGAGTGATTTCGCATGTCCACACGGCCTATCACATGGTTTGTGACACGGTCGTGTATTGGTATTTTGTGTGTGCACACGATCTGGCACATGATTTGAGGCACGGCCGTGTGGCCCCTGTTTCAGAGAATTTCGATGTTTCGTGAATGTTTCAGTTGTATTTCAATCAAGTCCTTGTGAATTGAGATGACGTAAATGGGATTGATATGCTAAATTGAACAGTACTCTAATTTACTAAGTGTAATGTTGAAATGAGACTTGATATTGTGATTGCTTTAAAAGGGAGCGTTCGGTGAGCCTCAGAGTGCTAACCGACGATAGTGTCGGGTTTTTGGGTGTTTTAGTAAGCATTCGTGCTACACTTATATCGAAGACAATGTAAGGCTCTTTGAGCCCAAAAGCGAGGCATTATAAGGAGATTTGTTTATCCAATGTGTGGTGATAGAGTCCCCTATATGTTTCATAATCACAAAAATGTCAATTTATCATTATTTAAGATATATGAGTTACGATGTGATATGAATGAATTATTATATTGAATGAACTGTTATTATGCATGAACTATTATTTCATATGAACTATTATTTTATGTGAATTGTCTATTCTATGTGAACCGTTTAATTTGTGTGAATTATTATGTTGTTTGAGCTGTGATAAAAACAGAATCGTTTAAGTATGCCTATTTCACCTAACCTAACTGATGTGTTTATTTGTAGTATGTTTGAGCACTGATTGAGCTTTCATAAGCTCACCCACTCTTTTATATCATTGCAGTGATTTAGCTTATGAAGAAGTGGGAAAGTGAGCCATCCAAGTGATCCATAACAAGGCTATACCTTGGTATGTTGATGTGTTCCCAAATCCAATTGAGGAAGGCAATATGGGATCAAATTATGGGATTTAGAATTAGAACTAATTATAATTCTTTGGTTGTAATTGGACATTATGGACTCTTTAATTGGTTTGATTTGGAACTTTTCCTACTACTTCATATAGATGATTGAATGGTAGATTGTGAATGCTTGATGATTGGTATGAGTAATTGTTTGACTAACTTGTAAGTACATGTTGAAGAGCTGCTGGTTATCGAGGTAAGTCTTATATGTTTTATGTGTGATTTGGAAATTAATCATAAGTTTAGTTTGCATGGAATGTAAAATTGGACAAATGACATAAATAGTAGGTGGCCTATGAACTAATTGAATGATGATGATTTTATGAAGAGTCGCATGATGTTTTAATGAATCTTCCTAAACAAAATTTATACGTATTACTCTACTATACTATTTTCAACCTTGTGAAATGGTGTTTTCCAACATTTTACTACATTTCGATTTAGATCTAATCATTTTTTTTAAATAAAATGACTTCTAATTTTTTTTCAAATATAACTTTTTAAATACGCTATCCCCTACATGAATGTTCAATTGAAGCTTTTAGAATATTTGCTTGTTAATAATTCAATTTATGAATTATGTTGATGTCCTGATGATCAGAGTAGCGAAGCGAAAGCACGAGTTTAGGACTTTACATATTTAAATGAATAACTGTATGAGGTGTGATTGGTTGAATGGTGTATTTTGTGGTGTTTTGACGGAGAGTAACTTTGATGGTTAATGTGACATTCGAAATTCGGGTCGAACAACCTCAACCAGAATTGGGGTGCCACATTGAAAATAACATTAAGAGTTTTATATCAATTGATTGCAAATGTGACTAGCAGGAAATTATAATTTTACTTTGTTATATCAAAACATTTGAAAAATAAAGGCTAACATATAGGATAGGAATAAGTGATAATATAATTGATTTTAAATTTTAAATTTAATCATTTAAAAATTAGATAAAAAATTGATAAATATAAAAATATTAGGATAACATAAATTTTTAATCATTAATTGAAGAATAAGAAACTTATCTCAAAATTTTTTAAAGATTTACTTTAATATTTTTGAATGATATAGTTCAAACAATTAATTTTATCTCAAAATTTAAATTTTATTTTTAATAAATAATTTACCTTAATAGTAACTTTTTAAAATTTATACAACTGCGGTTGTTAGAATTTTTTATGATATGCAACTAAAACAAGTTCTTGATTGTATTTTACTTGAGATGAATGAAAAGATAAATAATCTGTCTTTTTAAAACTATCATCCCACTAAAAAAATATTCTTCTGATAGTTCTTATTCTTAATAAAAAATATATAGTGAAATCATCTTACATATTCTTTTTCAAACCCTATTTATAATAGAGATGTTTATTTTTTAAAATATCCCATATATAAATGAAATCAGGGAAGGGACTAGATTCATCTTGACGGGAACAAAAGTAATAAAGATAACTAAATTTTAGTATAAAATATTTGTTTAAGTATTATTTTTATTTATATATTTAAAATTGTAATTAAAATAATATTATCTATTGCTATCAATGACATGTTAGTAAATTAGAAGTGCCACTAGTTG
Organism: Gossypioides kirkii; assembly: GCA_005610355.1. NCBI lineage: Eukaryota > Viridiplantae > Streptophyta > Magnoliopsida > Malvales > Malvaceae > Gossypioides > Gossypioides kirkii. The sequence continues at coordinate 29,326,704 of CP032247.1, read as the reverse complement.
TAATATCATGCTTGCATACCTTATTATATATATATGACTAGTTTTATGTATTAATTTGATTATAATTAATTATTTTTTAAAATTTTTCATAAATTTTTTAACGTTTCATTAAAAATATAGTTACGAAATTAAAAATAATAATATAATTTTAAAACTATAATAATTATATTAAACTGAATTTAAATAAATAATATTTAAAATATAAATATCATACAAGTATATTGTGTGAAATTCTATTTTTATATATGGTTTTTAGCTTAAATTTAATTATTAATTAGTAAATTTAATTAAATTTGAATATTGTGAGCACAAAATAATTATCGTAAAATTATATTTTTATATATCTATTTCAATCTGAAGAGTGTATTTAATTTGAAAATATAGTGATAACTTTAAAAAGTCTCTTTTAAATGATTTTAAATTTTATAATGGTTTATTTTGTAAAATTGTAAGTTGAATTATTGAATATAAGCAAATTAGAAGGAGTTATTATGAAAATACAACTTGCAAAATACCATTAAAAATTATATAAAAATGCAAAGGGGTTATTAGAGTTGTGTGGCCCAAATTCTTGTTAAATAAATAAAACATAAGTGACAAGATAAGGGGATCTGTGGGGGCGAATGCCACACCAGATCCCCATTAAGCATAAAATTGGATTAGGTTTGCAATCGAAGGCATAGACTGTACAAGTGAAATCCGTATATAAGTACGCTTCTTCTATTTGATGTTGTTTAGAATAAAGTGTTTCAACCTTGCTACATTACTTATATTAGAGATTGATTAGAATTAGGTTTTCCAACCTAAAAATAAATGTAGTCTAAACTCTACTTGTATCATTCGAATTCAACATTAGTTAATTTTTTTCTCTTTTACCTGTGATTTTTTTCTCAAAAGAGTTTTCATGTAAAATATGTTTTAACAGGGGCTTATGTTTCAATTTTCTCATCCACAAATGTTTTTTTTCCTTGCCACATGTCAAATTTTTAGAGTGTAAACACAATAAAAACTTAACAACCTTTATATATATATAAAATGTCATAAGTGATTGTATTTTTTAAAAATTTAAAATTTAATCTATATATTTTATTTTTAAGAATTTAGTCTCTCTACTCAAAATTTAAGTTCAATTATTAACTTTGTTAATTTTTGTTGTTAAAATTGTTATAGTGACATTTGAAATAAAAAAATTTAATTGGTAATTATGTAACTAAAAAACGATGTTCTAATAAGTCTAAATTTAACGAAATAATTTTAATATTGTTAACCGTTGAACCTTAATTTTGAGATTTAAAAAAGTAAAAGGATTAAATTTTTAAAATTAAAAATATAATGACTAAATTTTAAATTTTTGAAGAGTACAAAAATTTATAGCATATTTTAACCTATGTTGATGCTAGATTTGATTGGCAACGGAGTTGATCGATTCACCCCTCTAGGACAATGCGAAGAGCTGATGGTGGTGAGCGGAGTGTGGTGAAAAGTAGATTCCCACTTGGTAAAAAGATTTATAGGACTTAAAGAATAAGACGAAACCCCCTTTCCTATTTCCTTATTTTTTTCCCTTTTATCTAGACCTATGATAATGATAGCTTAATATATTTAGGCTCCCGTAGAATATGGAGATGTCTTGATGAGATTTAATTTTTTTATTTTTTAATGTATTTATCAGAGCGAATTTAAAGGATTAATTTTTTATATTTTATAATTTTATTAAAGATAAAGGGATAAATATTGATAACGAATTTTAAAATTATTTTATATTTAAAATAAAAGAGTTGATATTTTATATGTAGAATAATATAGAAAGAGAAAGCGATTTAGACTCCTAAAAGTTTGAAGCTTTCTGTAAAAATAAAAAGAGGAAACAGTATGGTAGTAAGATGGAATATTAAACTTAATTCAATAAAATTCATCAGGTTCACGTATCTTTAAAAAAGAGGAAGCACATATTTTGGTACAATCTGAATGCCTATTATTAATGCCTTGTTATTCGAATTTAAGTCAGCCCCAAACATTTATTCCTTTTTTCCAATTAACTGGAAAGCCCTTCTCACATCACATTAATTCATGAGAAAATATATCAACACGAATCCAACTGAATTTGACTGTCCACAATCCATCAATCAATCACCCATCACAGTCTTAGGTGTCAATCACACAATTTTTCCCACTTCCTACTTTCACTGTTTTTGTCAACACCTGGATTTTCCTTCAATCCGATCAAACAAAAGCATTGCAGGACAACACTCTCGCATCATTATATGTACCTATACCACAATATATTAATCTGCCAGTAATTTAAAATGAGTTTAAATATGTAATATATTTATTTATGGTTAATATAAAAATAATAATGACAGTAAAATTAATTATTATAATAATATTATAATATGAGATAAAAAATAAATTTTATATATCGTATCACATCGTATCTTACTATCCATTCGAATTTACTTTTTGTTGAAAAGATTATAATAACAACACTATTGACCTGATGCGTAAATAGGCACATTCCAAGTCACCAAACGTGGGGAGCTTACTGGTTTTGTTTTATTTATTATTATTATTATTTTGGAGGAGAAAGAGAGAGAATATAATAAAAAGGTCATCTTTGCACTATAAAAGGGAAAAAAAATTGGAAGGCTTGTAAGTGAGGCATCCTAAGCTTTTGAAGGGCGACTTTGGGAAGGGAATTTATTCTATTTGCCTTTTCGTTTTTCTTCTATTATAAAACAAAGAGGCTAAAGGAGAAGAACCAGTAAATTCGTGTGCCCTTTGCCTAACATCTAAAGTTGGTAAAAGTAGTTGTGATTAAGGCCTCTTGTAGGAAGTTTAAACTCTATTTATGTAATTTTTCTTTCTACAATTTATAAATTCTAGATAGATCCACACATGAGAGTTAGAATAAATTTAGATTGAACCCATACAAAATTTATTTAGAGTGAGAGGAAAGGATTGTATGATACAAAGATGCTATATAATTATATATCTCTTATCAATTATTTAATGTCATTTCAACATATTTTTTTTATGTCATTGACGTATCATTTTAATATTTTTTTAAACCTAAACCTTGGATCCTAAATTTGTACCTTGAAATTTTGAATCCTGAAACCTTAAACATTGTACCTTGAAACTCTAGACCTTATACTTTAAATCTTGAAACCCTAAACCTTAAACCCTCATGTGTCCAAAATCCAGGGTTAAAAGAATTTACTAGAATGATGTGTCAATGACATGAAAAAAAATGTTGAAATGATATTAAATAATTGGTAAGGAATATAGGATGATGTGATTTCTCTGTTTCATACAATTCTTTCCATTAAAGTGAGACTCAAAAATCCAAGATGAGAATGGGAATTGAAATAATCACGGTGTATTAAATTCAAATCTCATACTCATAGCCATAAGATATTTTATTTTACGAGAGATTAATTAAAAAAATTAAAAATCGATTTGAATTTCAGTTTGAATGATAATTAATTATTTTTTTTTCTTTGTTTCACCTTTTAACTTAGAAACCCTCATATTATTGGAATCAAACCAAAATTTTAGTTTTTCTTTTAAATTTTAAATTTTATTTTTTAATTTATCAAAAAAAATTAATGTAAAAATAAAAAATTCATTTCTAAATTAATGAAACTACTTAAAATACCATATTATAAGCATTTTTTTCCCTAAGATTAAAGACTAATTAAAATGTTTGGAATTTGGTTCCGATCAGTTCATTCATCATCTATCATAGTCCTTTCAAATTTGGTTTAATTTGTAAAAATCAAAATACTGAATATTAATTATAAATAATTTTAGAAATAAAATTCAAACTAGCAAGGAGATGAGACAAGGTGGGGTTAACGGAGTATCAATTATTTTGGGGGCTTTATGATGTCTTGTTTTTCCTTTCAAAGGACAAAATTGGAATCTAAATTCATGTGACTTTGGAGTGTTGTATTAGGCTCCTCAATTTTTTTTAATATATTGATGTGATTATATGGTAATATCTGTTTATAGGTTTTTAATTGTTTAACAACGCACATACACCTTGCACACATAGGTGCTCAAACTCGAGTCTCCTAAGATGAACATCATCCTCTTATCCACTGGAACCACTCATTGAGTTTAGGCTCCTCCATTCAAACACACCCTAGCTAATGGTAAAAGATAAAACTTTTATTTTAACCATTAACGTTATTAAAATTTAAGTTGAAAGTTAAGTTTATTAATTTGTTTTTTAAATTAGAATCAAATTAATAAAATTTAGAAACATTGTTGATACAATGATACAACAAGAATGTGATATGGAGAAGAGAGTGATGGCTCCCCAATTTACTAGTAACTAACTTACTATTTGAATGTCTTACTGGCTTATTACATGTTCTGACACAGATGAGAATATAACAAATAAAAAAATCAAACAAGCATTCTGTTAATAATTTATAATATTTTGTTTTCCAAAGGGAAAAAAGTTCGAATCTAAATTTAGTAACTTTTGATGTGTTGTAGTAGGCTTTTTCATTCAAACTAGACCTGATCATGAGTCGAGTCACTTATCTAGGCTTGAATGCCCACTTGAAAATTGAGAGGGTTTAAGCAAAAATATAGGTCTGAAAAATAGGCGTCAGCAAAAAAATAAGGTCCGTTTTGTAAACGTGCCAAGCTTCGAATAGTATTTTTTTGCCTGAGCTAGACCCGACTCGAATTAGCCTAAACTTTTTTTTGTTGTTGTTTGCTACTGTTTTGCTGCCATCTTGTTATTATATTGATACTATTTTATTGTTATTGTTTGGATATTGTATAAGTCTTGTTTTATTGTTAATTTTACTATTACTTTAGATGCATTTGTTTGCTAAGTTACAACTATTTTAGTGTTATTTAAGTATAAAGACTTTTTAATCTATTTTCATTTTTTCGAGAAATGTTTATTTAATTTTTTAGTGTATTTAATGTATTATATTTTTTAAAATTTATTTTTATATAAAAAATAAATACGAATAAATTGGGTCGAGCTCAAATTTAGCATTGATCAAGTCTAATTCAAACACACCATAGTGATAAAAATTAAAAATATAAAAAATATAAATATGAACAATTATTTCTTGCTCATTAGGAGTATTCTACACATTTTCCGCAAAATATCTATTCTTTTATATACACATTATTTAAATATTTTATTGAGTTAGTGTCACTCTTAATCGGATCATTAATTCAGATATAAAATCATAAAAATACTCTCTTTTTTTAAATTATAACTAATATTATTATGATTAAACTTTTATCTTTTCTTACTTTTATATCTATCTTTAAATAAAATAATTACAAATTACAAATGCAAAGATTAAACATGGATTCAATAGTATTAAAGTATAACTTAATTGTCATTTATATTCATTATTGAATAAATTTTAAAATAAAAATTTCAAAATATATAATTTTTAGCTAAATCGTAATTGTGACAAAATCTAATATAAATCGATTAATTTGGCTCATGTAACCTAAGGTGATAAGCTAGGTAAAAAGAAGCAAAATATATATATATATAGTAGAAAATAAGGGCATGAAATAGAGAGTAAAGGAAAGGAAATTGATTTTATAACAATCTAACAGTAATAAAATGCTACTTGCAGAACTTAACAAATGGTTCCAGTAAAAAAGATGATGTTGTTTATTCTAAAAGTTTCAAATTTGAGCACCTGTGTGTGTAAGATGTATGTGCGTTATCAAAAAAATTAAAAAAATATAACCATATAATCACATCAATATATTAAAAAAAATACTACTTATAATATTTTAATAACATTCAATTAATCTACCTTCAAATTTAAGATATGCAACCATTTCCCTTAAAGGAAAAAGAAATTGCAGTATAAGAGTAAGCAGAAAAGGTTGACTCTAAATATGTAATAAATGCTTGGGGTGAGAAATTTGATTTTCACTCCTAATTTTGATATCGAGCAAATTATTCCATTTAAAAAAAATTAAAGTTAATTTTATTTCTATTAATTTCAAAAGTTAACATATAAAGATAATTAATTATAATATTAATTTTTTTTATTAATTTTACATAATTTTAATTGATATAATAATAAATTTGACCCTCAAAATTTATCTATTTTTATATATTTTTTGAAGCGAAAGTTCTTTTATATATATTCTTTTTGAATATTTGAATTTTTTTTTGAAATTTTATATATTTTTAATTTTTAAAAAAAAAAAGATTTAATTGATAAAAATTGTAAATATTGATGGCTTAATTTGTTATTATAACAATCAAAATTATGTACATTTGATGAAAAATATTAATTTTCATGATTTATTGTCCTTAGTTACTCACTTTTGAAATTAGCAAGGATTAAATTACTCTTTAAGATAAACAAATTTATTCAATATAAAATTTGAGAGAGACCAAAGAAATCTTTTTACTTATTAAAAAATGAAATTGAAAAATAAACCCAAAAATGAAAGCAAATGTTTGATTAAGTTGGACTAACATAAAAACATACTTAATTTGATTTAATTTAATTTATTTTTTTTTACAATTGGGAGTGGAAAATGGTGTTGCTTGGGATTTGTTATATCCCCTTTAACTTGAGACACGTGGCAACACAACATGCCACCTGAAAGATGCCCCTCCGCTTGCTATCAGTAAGCCAGTCATCAGAAGAAAGATAGTCTAGAAGGCTTTACTTTAGCTAACCTTTCTTCTTCTTCGGAAAGGCCCTAGCCAACCATACTCGCGAGGTAGCCACGCACTTTCTATAGAAAATCTGCTCTTGGCACTCGCTCTTCTGTTCAAAATGATTCAGAAGGAATGACAGAATGTGTCTCATCACAGACATCCTCTCCATGTGTCCTAAAATAATAACCTGATAGTTGGTTCATCATGTCAACACCACCAAACACGAAACTTTTCCTATCAATACCCCTCACACGCGAGGAAAAAATGATTGACTTTTAAGCATCCTAGCCACCATACAACCCTCATCCCTCTCCTTTGTGTTCTAGCATCCCAACTTCCTTAATTCCTCCAGCTCTTTGCCCCTATCGGATGAACCGGTCTCCACCAGCACCACCACTATCTCCTCCATATCTCCTTTTTTGTTAGTACTTAATATCAATAGAATCCAACCCAAATTTTCATGCCCATATCACAATACTACATATATGTGTAAAATAAAGCCAAATCGATGTCATTCTTCTGTGTGAATTAACTAAATTAAAATTTAAGTGAAAGTCGTAATATTTTATCATATTATATAAGAATCTATTAAAGAGGAAGGGTGATTGAGTGGTGGGGACTAATGATTGGAAGATATATAGCTACTACAACTGTGTCTTTAATCCACTGGTTATATTAAGCTAAGGAGACAAGTAATCCTATACCAAATTCTCTCTCTAGATTCGTAATGTAAAAGTAGTCACTTTTCTCATGTGGGAACCCTCCTATCTAACTTGGATCTTCCGTGTCAATGGTTGGAATGCAATTTTCAGAACTTGATGGTGTTCAGCCATTAACCCATGGGAATATTTAGTTTCAATATCGAACAAAGAATATTGTCCAAATGAGTACATGAATGGCCTTTGTGAGGCCTGAAAAACCACTCCCATACCATAAAGCTGTATCCATGACATGTCTATGTCTGAAAAAAAGCACTTTGGATTTGGTTTTCTGGTTTACCACTTGGGATTGTCTTTTTGGGTCGTTTTAACTAGGATTTGTTTTTTCAATTCCAATCACTATTTGATAATTTAAGTATATATGGTATTTAAAATTGTGAAGTAATTTTCTTTTTTGGTGAATTGTGAAGTATTTTTAACTATTTATTTTTACAGAAAATGGCGAACCTGAGGGAATGTTAGGCCAGAGTACCTGCCTAACTCCACCTAGTAAAATTAAAAGAAAGAATTTTGATTAAGCATTCCATTATTATATAATTTACAGTGCTTAACAGTTAATACTTCACTTAGCTTTACAAATTGAGAAATTTCTCAAAATATCCAATTCCATAAATAAGTGCATGATTGAAAGAAATTATTTTCCTCTTCATCAAATCATCATTTGAAATCATCTATATTTGGTCAGTGTAACTTTGCTTTCATATATTCTTTATCTCAGCTTTTGATTTGAACCAGTGGCAGCCATGTCACTGATCGAAGTTTCCGGTTTTCCATGGTTCTCACTGAAACTTTGAGACTGATTTCAAATTCTATCCTTTTATAGGAACCAGGGGTCCTCACCTTCTTGGCTCCTCATGTAAAAAAAAAAACTGCATAAAACCACCACCACCGACAGCAACAACAACAACAACAACAAAACCTGTTTTTTTTCTTACAAGAACCTGTTCTTTTTTCTTTCTTTCTTGGAACTGAAACAACAGCTGAAGCAATGGGGTTAAGGAAAGACAAGTTTGTTTTGAATTGTGTGGCTTTGGTCTGCTTGTGGAGTTCTGCATTTGGATTGCTTTCACCAAGAGGTGTTAACTTTGAAGGTAACTGAAACCACATGGTTGTTTGTCTGAAAAAAAAAAGCGTAAAATTTTAAGCAGGAAAATGATTGTTTTTGTTTTCTTCAGTGCAAGCTTTAATGGGCATAAAAGCTTTCCTGGTTGATCCACATGGAGCTCTTGGCAATTGGGATGACACTGCTGTTGATCCTTGCGATTGGAACATGATCACTTGTTCTAGTGATGGTCTAGTCACTGCCCTGTAAGTATTTGATGTTAAGTTCAAATGAATATATTACAAAGCTTCAAACACTACTACAGATTCAGACAAAACAATATCTGATGTTGGTTCAAATGTTCTTTTTTTATTATTATTACAGAGGAGCTCCAAGCCAGAATCTGTCTGGTAATCTTGCCCCTACCATTGGGAACTTGATAAATCTCGAGCTTGTGTAAGTATCAATTATCAATTCATCTGTCAAATTGTGATTTAGTTTATGAATTCCTTATGCAATGAATGTTTTTGCTTTTACAGGAGCCTTCAGAATAACAATATATCAGGGAATATACCATCGGAATTAGGGAAGCTTTCAAAGCTTAAAACACTTGATCTTTCTAACAACCGCTTCTATGGTCAAATTCCCGGCACTCTATCTCACCTAAAAAGCCTGCAATACCTGTAAGTATCCAGACAGGTTTAGGATTGGAATCCCAGTTCTAAACATGAGTTGTTTTGAACAAGAACCGTTTAAGACAGCTTATATTTAAACACAAGTATCTACAGTTAAATTATTTTGACTATGATTGGTGTGGTTTTGTTTGAATGATACCAGGAGGCTGAATAACAACAGTTTGTCAGGAGCAATCCCTTCCCCTTTGGCAAACATGACACAGCTCACTTTCCTGTAAGTCACAAAATCCTGTTATATTTTTTATTTCCAAAACTGATTGATATGTCAGACAGACTACAATAATTTCGAACGATATGTGGGATGTGTCTGGTTTTACAGGGACTTGTCTTTCAATAATTTGAATGGTCCAGTTCCGGAATTGCCTACAACAACATTCAAGTAAGTTTGAGTTTAGCTCTTGTCTTACTGTGTTAATTTGCCTTGTCTAAAGCTAGATTCTTTTATTATTTTCTTACATATCTTTTAGTTGACACAGCATTGTGGGAAACCCATTGAGTTGTGGTGTGGGGACTGGACAAGACTGTTCCAGAACAAGACCAATGCAATTGTCTCTTTCCTCAAACAATTCACAAAGTAAGAACAATTCTCCCCCATTCAATGTTTCTTCATTTGTCCAAATCTTGAATTCTCTGTTCAATATGCTATTTAATTTCAATTCATCAACCACTACTTAAAAAATAAAGATCCCAGCTTTAATGCTTTATACTCATCTGAAGAGGATATTAGACTCAAAATTCACTCAAACCTTTAATCTCGAAGAGTCTGTAACATCTTCGATGTCAATTGAGCTAGTACACATTCGACGAGATCTACTGTTGAGTTTAATTTTTAGTTTCTAAGTTAAAACATGCTAATTATTCGAAAATTTGCCATCACTAGTTTGTCCAACATTAGCATGATTGTTTAATTCTATCAATCTGGCCTCATATTTCTGTGTTTTTCTTTAGACTCAAAACCTTCGGGAAGATCCAAGAGCCATAAAATTGCTTTAGCCTTTGGCTCAACTCTTGCCTCCATTTGCCTACTTATTCTTGGCTTTGGTTTCCTTCTGTGGTGGAGACAAAGACACAACCAGCAAATCTTCTTTGACGTTAATGGTTAGTAAAAACTATATTATACATTGTTTATATACATGAAAAAGGGCTAACTTGTCTCTGTCAAAACATGTTAAAAAAAAAATCTCAGAACAACGTAGGGAAGAACTTTGTCTTGGAAACTTGAAGAGGTTCCATTTCAAGGAACTTCAGGTGGCGACTAACAATTTCAGCAGCAGGAACTTAGTAGGGAAAGGAGGATTTGGATATGTATATAAAGGGTATTTGCAGGATGGAACAGTCGTGGCTGTGAAGAGGCTTAAAGATGGAAGTGCAGTTGGAGGTGAAATCCAGTTTCAAACTGAAGTTGAACTCATAAGCTTAGCAGTTCACCGCAACCTCCTTCGTCTCTACGGGTTTTGCATCACTGCGACAGAGAGGCTTCTGGTTTACCCTTACATGTCTAATGGAAGCGTTGCCACTCGGCTCAAAGGTACTTCAAGGAAGAGTCTGAGCAACATAGATGTCGGAATTTAGTGGAGAATAATGTTGTAACTTGTGTGTGATTGCAGCCAAACCAGCACTGGATTGGGGAACAAGGAAAAGAATTGCATTAGGAGCAGCAAGGGGGTTACTGTATTTGCACGAGCAGTGTGATCCCAAGATAATTCATCGGGATGTTAAGGCCGCAAATATACTTCTGGATGATGATTGTGAGGCCATTGTTGGTGACTTTGGGTTGGCTAAGTTGTTGGATCATCAGGAGTCACATGTGACAACAGCAGTGAGAGGCACCGTGGACATATAGCCCCTGAATATCTATCAACCGGGCAATCCTCTGAGAAAACTGATGTTTTTGGGTTCGGTATCCTTTTACTTGAGCTCATTTCTGGACTCAGGGCTCTCCAAGTCGGGAAAACAGCTAACCAGAAAGGAGCCATTCTTGACTGGGTGAGCTTATCTAACAATATCTACATACATACTTGTATCTAACACTTGAACCCAATCCGGATAATCTAATATAGTTGGTTAGTGTTCAATTATGCAGGTAATAAAAATTCATCAAGAAAAGAAACTAGAGTTGCTAGTTGACAAGGATCTGAAAATTAACTACGATAGGATTGAGGTTGAAGAAATGGTTCGAGTGGCTCTTTTGTGCGTTCAGAACCATCCAAGTCAAAGACCCAAGATGTCAGAAGTGGTACGGATGCTAGAAGGTGATGGGCTAGCCGAGACGTGGGAAGCTTCACATAGAGCTGAACCAAACAGGTCCAGAGCCAATGAGTTCTCTTCTTCAGAAAGATTCTCTGACCTAACCGATGACTCTTCCTTGTTGGTCCCTGCAATGGAGCTTTCTGGACCAAGATAACATGAAAAATCTCAAAGACAGTGTAAAACGAGTTTCATGGTTCACCATGAGAGGTATTTGTTGAAATGAAGGTATTGTATAGTATACTGTAATACTGGGAAAGTGGGAATTACTATAAATCTGTCTCATTTCTGATTGAGTACAAACTTGGATTCAAACATAAAACTGACATATATTTAGGTTGAGTGTGTTACATGTCCTGCTACTGGTGAATGAAGAACTTTTATGGAGATGTTTCTTATTTTTGAGTTACTTGTAATAAAAATCCTATTCAAATGTATCTGATTTCTGACAGGAAGTTTAGAGCTATGATACTTGTAAAAATCCTATTCAAATGTATCTGATTTCTGACAGGAAGTTTAGAGCTATGATACTTGGATTCAGGTGACTATTGGGTATGATTATGTTTAACTTTTCTAAGATTTTTTTATGTTTGGAGGGTGTTTTTAAACATAAATATATTCAAATATAGATATATATTATATAAACCTCCTGCATTCTTCGATAAGTGTTGGGGATGCTGGCGCCATTTTGTTGTTAATAGCTGAGACTACCTGTGAGCTATAGCTTTCAATGATCACCGTTCGAAAACCTCGACTCCAGGCCACTTCCTATCCTGTAAGAATCATGTGCTCCACCCTCCACCCTCGGCCCATCGCCATTTATCATCCCTAGCTGTGCCTCCATCGGAAAACCGCTCACCACCCAACTGCATGACGCCATTGACGTTTACTTTAATCCACCTAATCCACTGCTGTTGTCCTATTAACTAGGCATGAAAGTCATCAACACCTAATCCCTTTAAAGAAGCCATCTAGAATTGAATCATCCTTACGTCCTCCATAACCACTCAATATCCTCCCTTGGAAGTCATGGGAATCGGTCGTGTACTGGGTATACCCTTCTGTAAGGACCTCCGCCGTGTATATAATTTATAAAAAAAGGAAATTACGACATCGTGAAGTTTCTCTTCATCATACACCATGTACCATCGTGCAACTGATTGATCTACCGTCTCGCTGTAGCACAATTATGAAAAAAATTAATATTTGGATCGCCATCAACATACCGAAAAATTCAAATATACCAATCTGGCCACATCAACTTATTCGTTGCCTTTCTTTAGGTTATTTTCAAGCTTTACTATAATCTAAAATTAAAACAGATATTGTCGAAGGGTTTATGAGGTATTGTTAATCTCATGATTTTACTTCATAAAATGCTTTGTCTACTTTTATTATAATTCATTTTGAAATTTGAATTCAATAATGAAAATCAAATTTATTTTTAATAAATAAAAAATAGAAAGAATTTAACTATTCAACTTTTATGTTGAATACAACTAACTTTAAAATGAAACACGATTATATTTGTTATACTCTCATGCGTGATAAAACACATGGTAAGTTTAAAAGACGCTTGAACCGTAAGCCTATCATCAACAAGCCGTGAGGTCACTTGTGAAATCACCCTCCCAGAGGGATTATTCGAACAATGGATGACCTGATCTTCAGTTCAACTTTTTTATCCCATTAAAGTCAAAACAAACGACAAGATCTGTTCTGTCACAAACATTCCTCCTAAGTTTTCCATAATGATGGCTAGATCGCAAATCCAACATGTTAGCACGATATTACACAAAACCCTTGCCTATAAATATCCTAAGAATGATAAAGAAAGGATCAACTCTAGAAGGATACACTCTCTCTGTACTCAACCTTCAAACTTTCTTCACCTTCATTCTCTATAACCTCCAACTCTCCGCCTCGATAGGGTGAACAGACCTTCTCAACAGTCGTTATCCTCTCTTCTGTACTCTCTCCTTATTGAGCATTGTATCAACAATTGATGCGGTGAGCATAGTGACTTGAATTCTTAATCCCAAAGTGGTACCCCAGCTGTTCAAGCCAACCAGATCAGCAACCTAACCGACCAAGTCAACTCTTCTATTTGCTTGGGCTTTGTATAGGCCCTTTCTTTCGGCTCCATTTTTGCTAGGGATCAGCTGCATGCAAGCATTCTTTTCCCACCTTGGAACAACTGGTAAAGGCCTTGAAAGACTCTCTAGCCTCTAACTTTGCCACTCTTGTTGTATCAGCAAGAACTGTTCCTCTATCCACTTCGGTCTCTTCGACAGCTACAACACCTCAGTCACAGCCTAGTGTAACTCTTCTTGGACTTTTTGGTCACATAGCTCGATACTTACAATAAATTGTAACCTATCTCGCAACCACACCCCTTATCAATAGCAATCCACATTCCGTTAGACTAGGTTTCCCATTAGCAAGCATCAGGGCCCCAACCTCATAAATCAAAGACCCAAGAGAAATTGCGATGCTGGAATAGCAGTTTTCTTAACAATAACAATGCTTCAAGGAGCAACAACATATCCTTGATCAAAGGAACACTCAACACGAGCAACTTATCTTAGAGTTGAAGGTTACACAATGAGTCTCAAGGCGAGTAAACCTAGAGCATCGAGAGGAGGAAGCACAATCTGTGCTCTGGAGGTAACAAGCTCAATAATTTGGAAGGCCTTTATAGGCACAACGCTGACCTCCCAGCAGCATCCTAACATTCTTAAGGCAACAACAATATCTCTGTATAGGAATAGCTCAAGGCTTTCAGGGCAGAGTTGATGCAAGAGGTAACAGGACGAAGATTAGACGAATCTGTTTGGAACTAATACAATGAACCGTTGGCACTCAAAGTTCTAGAAAACCACATCTCCAATTCCTTCAATTTCTCAAAGTTCTATTACAATGGATCGAGGGACTTGGAAGACCACATTGCCCTATATAACAATCACATGGATATACTAGGGGCTTTTCATGGAGTGAAGTGCAGGGCCTTCTCCATAACCCTATTGTAGATAGCCCAATAATGGTATCTATCACTACCTCGAGGATCAATCCATTTCTTTGATCAGTTGGTCGAGCAATTCATGAATCATTTCCTGGCCAACAAGATGCTCTAACAATCCCTAATGTACTTGATGAGTATCCGCTAAGGAGCGAATAAGTCCCTATGTGACTATATTAAAAGATTTAGTGCTATCACCATGATCACAAAGGGAGTCACTGATGAGTGGACAATCCAAGCCTTCATTGCTAAAACCTCACACTAGCATCATCGAGAACACTCCAACCAAGCTCTCTCATCTCTATGAAATGGTGCACAAGTTTTTGAAAAGAGATGAGGTTAGAAAGGTTCGTGTCAATTCCACTACACTAATATCCCGTCATAACAACCATCCACGAATATTATCTCTTGGGAGATTTAAAGGCTACCAGTAACTAAGGACCAATTCAAAGGTAGGTGGACATGAACATGGACATTATAATCAGTCAAACCAAAGAAGTAACCAACATGTGAACAATAACACCATATACTCGACTCGATCATCAGGTCTAAGCATCGAATGTCACAATCAACCCAAATAACTTAACAAATTTTAAACTAAATTTTTTATGTACTTAGACAATATCAGATTTAAAAATTTGTCTTCTATTTATAACATTCGAGAAATAAATCCGTACAAAATTGATACCATAGTAAACCTAACAGTTATTTACAAAATTTGTAATGAAAAATTTAATACAGATATATCCAACTTAATCCCCGAGGCGTGGCCTCTAAGGGTGCCCCTCTAAACGCATGTTACAATTGTCGCAACCTTCACGCAATGTTGGCAGTGTCTAGCTTGGTCCGTTCCACTATGACTTCGATAATCTTGATCTTGCATTCAAGGCAACACAATCGTAAGTTCAGATGAACTTAGTGAGATTTTGTTCAACAATAAACATAAGTATTATATTTCTTAGAATGAAATATATAAACACAAAATTTATAACCCTTTGTGCATCTTAGGAATTTCCATTGTCTTATTGGTGTAACCCAAGCCATGGAATCTCCGAGCCAATCGTTTGACGAACTTAGTTCTTGGTCTAAACTTAGATGTGCTATTTCAAATAATATTTTCTTTTAGGATTTGACCCTGTATTGCTTCCTCACAAACATCCATATTACCCTTCCCGGCTTGTCTCTTTAAAGTTAGTCACACACACTAATCATTCAGATTGTCGACTTCTACCAGCGGACTTGCCATTGTTGTCGCTTCAATGATGGGTCCTTACCCTGACCCATTCATCCTACACTGATCTCGACATATGATTAACTTATTATCTCGAAAATTATCTTCTTCTGACTTAACCCTTGCATAGACTCTTCCTTAAGGAAGATCCGATTCTAACATCTTCGTTTGTAGTCTCATATATGTCATTTTATTGTTTATTAAATACCCTTTCCTTGCAGACTTGTATTCCATAGGATCCTTTCCCTTCTGTTTATTTGCTAAGACATTTCTAATGGCAGATAGCCCTTCAAGGATTACCCTTCCTCAGATTTTCCTTTTTAGCGAATTCCCCACCATTGTTAGTCTCATGTGGGCTCCCCATACCAAAATTAGGTTCAACAGGCATTTACATCTTTAGTAAAATCCCGACGGATTCTTTACCAAAGTTAATCCTTGGCGGACTTACTCAACTCTTGTTGCCTTTTACCCACCAACCCTTAAAATTAGAATCCACTTGTTCGTCTCACTATCCTACCTAATACTGGTTTACTCGCCAATCACTAGCGGACTCATCCTGTCGGATACTTAAATACCTCTAAGACAATATCTCCTCCGTTGCATATGCTACGCTAAAATCACTTATACGAATTTCTCATAACGTTATAGTTTGGTGGATTCCCTTATTAGATACCTGGCTTTCCAGAAGTACCTACATGTTTTCTTATCTTCGTAAGTTAGCATATTCTCTTACTATCTCATTTGTCCACAACTTCAAGCGTGCCTCGACCATCCTATTATACTACTCATCGCACGAGTTATACAGTGATGTCTCCTTTTGTGCCCTGTCAACTTACTAGTTCACCATCATGACAGATTTCATATGTAGCTATGGTGTTACATAATATGATCTCATGTTTAGTGTCCTGATAGACTTCATATGTTGCTATAACTCAACTATGGTATTACACAACATGATCTCATATTTACTGTCCTAACGGACTTTATATGTTGTCATAACCCAGTTATGGTCTTACACAATATAATTCCATGTTTACTGTCCTAGCGGACTTTATATGTTGCCAAAGCCCAACTATGGTCTTACACAACATGATCCCATGTTTATTGCCCTGGTGAACTTCAAATTCTGAGGAATCAATAAACCTCTTTCGAGGTGTCTCCCCGAAAGACCTATAAATCGTTTTCATGATGTCACCCTAAAAGACCAGTCGATAACCACCTTCGCGATGTCACTCTATAAAGTTGATAGATCGTTGTCATGATGTCGTTCTTATGAACCAATAGATAGCCATTCTACGATGTCACCCAACTCCCTTTGAATCCTCATTTCAATCCGCCTATTCCTCCATTACACTAATTATTCTTACCTTTATTTACCTTGTCAAGGTACATTCCTCCGCACTTCGCATATAAAATAAGCATACATTTCATACAAAAGAAAGGTACTTATTACAAAACACACAGTACCCTAATTATTCAAACATCGTGTGGTATCCATTTAACATTCATCAATCATGCTTACAAACGTTCACATGATTATACAAGGTTATGCATCCACAACATGCTCATTCACCATTTTCACACACAATAACGGATCCAGGCAACTCAGAACAGTCACAACACAAATCACTCAACAACACATTTTCATCAACCACCCAAAAGTAGAGTACATAAACTCACCTAAATTCCTTTATCCTCGTCAGCTTAAATTTTCAAAATGCCATAGCCTTTTTCGTTTTGGCAACTAAGCATGAAAATCATATATCGGTTAAACTAAAGGTGTTCAAAGCTTAAAACCTAGAATCCATAATTATACAGAAGCTTTTCAAGAATTCTTGCTTCTTTCTTCTAATTCATGAGCACAATGAGGCTTAGAGGCTTATCGACTTATCAAATTCTCTGCTTCTTAGACTCAAATATTATATTTACCGCCTTATGCAATGTTTTCTTGAACTTCTTCTTCTTCATCGGAGAAACCAAATAAGAGGTTGCAAAGGAGAAGGAGATTACTAGTTAATTCAGGAGGATTCTTTTCTCTCCATATATATATATATATATCCTAATTTTGCACGGTCTCCTTAGTCCATTGTAGCTATCCATTGCTAATTATTTTGTCTCTCACTAAGGAGTCAGCCATTAAAATTTTTGAATTTCCCAGTAGAGCCCGACATTTTATCATTCTATTCAAATAACTCTTAACTTTCCTTTAATTTCGGGGCGTAAGTGAAAACCAGGTGTGATAAACCTAGAGCATTGCGCAACTATGTCAAAACCTACCATGAGTTTAACTACTTCCCATCCTAAGTGTTCGATCAAGTAGAAAACCAAGGAATCATGGAAGTGGCCCCATACCTCCTGCCTTATAAACACCATAACAACTACAATCATCACTACATGTACCATAACACCGAGGACCACCAAATTGAACAATGCGTACATCTAAAAAATGTTATTGAAATAAAAATTCGGAAACTTTCCTTTAATTTTGGGGCATAAGTGAAAACCAGGTGTGATAGACCTAAAGCACTGCACAACTATTTCAAAACCTACCATGAGTTTAACTACTTCCCGTCCCAAGTGTTCGATCGAGTAGAAAATCAAGGAATCCTGGAAATGTCCCCATACCTCCCATCCTATAAGCATCTCAACAACTACAATCATCACTACATGTACCATAATGCCAGGGACCACCAAATTGAACAATGCATACATCTAAAAAATGTTATTGAAACAAAAATTTGGAAAGGACACCTTAAGCAATTATTAACTCAAAAACCCCACAAGTTAAATAGGGTTCAAGACGGAGAAATGGTGCTATCAAGATCGCAAGACGTCAATAAGAGGAAGCAACCATTTAGGAGAATTATTTATGTTCTAATAAGAAGCAAGCATACAAAGTGGTTTTCGTCAAATTCAAAGTAGAAGGCTCACAAAAAAAGTGTTTTGTCGATTCCAACCATAGTAAAAAATCTAACCTTCTCCATGGAACCTCCAATTTTCAGAGCGAGAAGAAAAAGATGTCCTAGATGCGGAGGATGAAAACCCACTAGTAGTCTCAAGTAATATATCTTCCTTCCAAGTGAAAAGGATCTTGGTTGATACAAACAACTCCATGGATATACTAACGGCTAAGGCTTTCTACCATATGGGGCTCAAAGATGCACAGCTCAAACCTGCAAGCCCAGTGTACGGCTTTGCCAACTAACCCATTATGGTCAAAAGGTTCATTATCCTCCCAATGGTATTGAAAGATGGTGAGACACCAACACGAAAATGGTGGATTTCCTAGTGGTTGACCATTTAATGGCCTACAATTCCATTTTTAGGAGGCCAATCATGAGGAAAATAAAGATGGCAGTTGCCACCTTCTATATGATGGCGAAATTTCCCACTTTCATGGGCAAGGGATACATGAAAGCCGATTGGAAGACAGCCTTGAAATGTCATATAGTCTCCATATAGCTTGTTGGGAAATATCAGAACTCTTTACCTCCCCAACAACTTGTTGTGCATTGCATGCCCACCTTGTTATTGGGGTTAACGTATTTGAAAAAGTGTGAATCAATCTGGAAAGTCTTGAAACCAAACTTGAGATCTAACTCCCCAAAGCACAACTAATAGAAGCATAAGAGTCAGTCCAGTTGTACCAAGAGGAGCTTGAAAAGGCACCTAAATAGCCTTGATCCTTCTCCCAAAGAAAATGAAAGCTTGAAGTCCATTTTGATAGAATGAAGGGATGTTTTTTCCTAGACAACAACATATATGCTAAGAATTCATCTGTCAGTCATTCAACACTCTTTAAGGGTGGATCCTAATGCTCGACCAATGAAGTAGAAGAAGAGAAAATTTTCTAATAGGAAGGTTATGGCTGCTAGAGAAGAGGTGAAGAAGCTTTTAGCTGTCGGTTTCATTTGGGAGGTCACCTATTCAGATTGGGTCTCCAATAGAGTCTTGGTACCCGAGTCTGGCAATAGGTGGTAGATTTTTGTAAATTTTACCAACATGAATAAGCATTCCCAAATGACAACTTTTCGCTCTCATCTATAGACTGATTGGTAGACGCGTCCATGGGTCACCAATATATGAGCTTCATGGATGCCTTTTCAGGCTATAACTAGATATTTATGGTAGAGGAGGATTAAGAGAAAATGACTTTCATCACTAAGATGGGTGGTTTTGTTCTAAAATGATGCTTTTCGGTCTCAAGATACGGAGACTACATACCAACAGTTGGTGAATAAGCTTATTTAAAACCAGATAATGAGATGTATGGAGAAGTACATTGATGACATGCTGGTCAAAAGCGATTTTATGAAGTAACATATAAATGTACAATTTTTGTATGGTTGTGCAGGTTGGTTAGGTGGTTACACCTTGGTGGCCTTGCTATGACATTCTCGTGCTTAAGGTCATACAAGGTGGTTTCACCTTGGTTGTCCCAATGAAGGGTGCGTTTGGATTGTCTATAGGTCGACTCCAACAAGGTCCATAGAGGATCACATGCAAATCATTCCATACGAAGGTTTGGTCGTGGATCATTCCTTAAAGGTTGCTTGCGAACTATTCCCTGTAGAAGGTCATCTGCGGACTGTCCAATAACTTGCCATGTGTCGTGCTCTAACAAGGGTATAACACTAATTAAAAACATAAACTTAAATATATGTAAATCAATAATAACCAAGTTCCTAAAAAATATCATTTTTCACAAATGAGTACCTAAATCATTTTTCACATATTGGTATTTAATTTTTTTTGTTGCAAGTGCTACTTAAATTATTATTTTTTCCCAAGTACCTTAGTCCAATCGTTAAGTCTATTTAAAAAAAATCTTAAACTATGTTATTTTTTCCATTTTGGTACATAATTTTGTCTTAAGTAGTACCTAAACTACTTTTTTTCTCAAGTTCGTACCTTTGTTAGTTCAACCATTAGTCAAATTGTTAAATCCATTTAAAAAAATAACCAATTAAGAATTTTCATGTGGTTAAAAAGAAAAAAATATATTATCTCTCTCGAGAAATTATTAGATGAACCATTCCCACCACCTCATATATAGTCTCACCCAATCATATTATGCCACATCAATAATTTTTTCCAACTCAAATTAAAGAAAATTTCCACCTCACATTAAATTTTGAGTTTTTTTTTTCAATTCATCAAAAGTTAATAAGGGATTTAGAGATTAAGGTATTTTCTCGATTTTTTTCTTTTCTTCTCCACCTCATATTTAATTTTGAGCCTTTTTTTCAATTCATCATACGTGAGGAAGGGATTTAGGGATTAAGGTATTTTTTTATTTTTTTTCTTTTCTTCTCCATCTCTACACTGTTAGAAAAAAGAAATTTAAGGTTTTGGGTAATTAAAAATCAGCAATGGAAGGATTACAAGCTAGGAAAGAAAATGGAAGGATTACAGAATCAGATTTGTTCGTATTTCTAGTGATTAAAATAAATGATTTTTAATTTTTCCATTCAACAATAAAAACCCTAATTTTTTTTCTAACAGTTTAGAAATGGAGAAGAAAAGAAAAAAATAAAGAAAATACCCTAATACTTAAATCCCTTCCTGACATATGATGAATTGAAAAAAAAAGGATCAAAATTAAATATGAGGTGGAAATTCCCTTTAATTTGAGTTAAAAAAATTATTGATGTGGTATAATATGATTGAGTGAGACTATATATGAGGTGGTGGGAGTGGTTTAGGGTTTAAGGTTTAGGGTAAGGTGGTATAATATCAGTTCTCGATCCATTTGATCCAAACGGTCAATTCGGTTTTGACAACATTGCTCTTTATCCATGAAAGAAGTTTTTCAATCGCGATAGGTCAATCAAGCAAGCGATGAAGTTTGAAAATAAAATTAATTGCCAACATCTCAACCTTGAGAAGGCGAATTTCGAGCATTGGTAGCATTGTCAAACATTATAAAAAAAATAAGAAAAAGAGAAAAATAAAAAAATAAAAAGAGAAAAATAATGTGAAAGAATATAAAAATTAAAATTTTATATGAGATGGCAGTTTATTATTGATAGGATTTTTTTAAACTAATATAATATTTGAGTATAAAATGAGTAATGGAAGAATAGTTTAGAGTGTAAGAATTAATTTATGGGTTTAGCCTTTTTTAAATAAATAAATATATTAAAATGTGTCTTCATAAATTTAGAATTTAGTCTTTATACTTTTATTTTATTTCAAGGATTTTAATCCCTTCACTTTTTAGATTAAAAAATTTATGTCCACTTATTAATACTATTAATTTTTTTGTTAAATTGATTGTTGCGATATTTAGAAATAATAGAAAATACTCACTTGACACACATGCAATTAAAAAGATGACGTTGTAAGAAGCTTAAATTTAACAAAAAATAATTTTAATAATGTTAACAGTAAAATGTAGCTTTTGAAATTTGAAAAAAAGATGAATTAAATTTCTAAAATAAAAATATATAAACTAAATTTTAACTTTTTTAAAATAAGATTTGACTAATAGAGATATCAATTTGAGAAAAAATAATTTAAATATCACTTTGATAAAAAAATTTAAATGTCAATCTCAAAATGTGATGATTGCTCACTCCTCTCTTAACCATGAGATTAGGGGTTTGATAGATCATATTTTATAACAATCTATTTATCACTTTGAGAAACATCTGCGAAGAGAGAATTATTTATTATTGCAGGCGGTGAGTAGATGTGATCATGGGTCGAGCCGGGTCGAGTTCGAGCTTGACTTTATTAAAATTTTAAATTCACTTTTTAGGCCCAGGCTCGGCTCGACCCAAAAAATGGGCCTAAAAATTAACCTAAGCCTGACTCATATTATAATAATTAAACCCAAGTCCGGCCCAGCCCAATCCATATTAATTTTTTTAAGATTATTTTATTATATAAATAATTCAAATACACTTAAAAATATTAAAACAAATATTAAAACAACAAACAAATTGAAAATACAATAAGAACCCTTTATATTAAGATAATTTCAACTAAAATAATAGCAAAATTAATGATAGTTACATTAAGTAGTAACACAAATTATTAATTTTTTTAGTAATTTTTAAAATTTGAAGTAAAAAATGGTATTAATAATAAAAAATAAAATCATTATTACAAATATGGGCCGGGCCGGGTCGGGCTCGGGTTTAGAAAATCAAACCCAAGGCCCGGTTCATTTTAAAAATGGGTCTCGTTTTTTGTTCAAGTCTATTTTTCGAGTTTACATTTTTACTCAAATCCTCTCATTTTTTAGGCGAACCTTCAGATCGGATCGGATAGCCCAACCCATGATCAGGTCTAGCGGTGAGCCATCTTGATTTTGAAAAAAAAATTAAATATAAATAATTATAATTTAGAGAATAATGAGTTAAGTAAAAAAAAAAAAAACAAATAAAATATCTTACATTCGGCTGAAAACTACAAATAATTATCTTACATTTATCTCCAGGCAGTAGTACAAAATTTAATGCCCAATTGAAGTAAAAGCCTCACGGGACATCCATGAACTCATCCACATCACATTTCTTTCTCCACTGCTGTTCTCGCCGGGAACCAACCAACCAACCAAGAAACACCATTTTTTCCCCTTCCCATTTTCTCTCCAATTCCTTCACTTTTTCCATCAAACCATCCAATCATCCTTCTTTTTCAATCTCCCCATTTTTGGGTTATTATTATTTTTTTCATAATATTTTTGTACGTTTGTTTTTGACATCAAGGAAAATAAATGAGAACAGGAAAGCAAAGTCAAGTGGAAGAAGAGTACGAGGAAGAAGAGTTTGATTCCAAAAAACAAGGCCCATCTTCTAATCAAATTATGTCTGGAAACGCCATTAACAACTCCAACAAAGGTAATATTAATTTGGATCCCACTCTTTACCCCCCCCCAAAACCCAGATCCCCTCCTTTCCTTTTCTTCTTTATTATCACTGTTTTTTCTAGATGATTAATGATTGTTTGTTAATGGGTTTTGTTGAATTTTGAAATCTGGGTATTTTTTGGCACCTGATTTCTGGGTTTGTTTTGTATGTACATTTTTTTCTGTTTTTTGGAAGCAGGTGGGAAGAACAGTGATAAGGCTAACGCTATACGATCGAAACACTCGGTTACCGAGCAGAGGAGGAGGAGCAAGATCAATGAAAGGTATCTTCTTTTCATTTCTTCCAGTTTGAATTTCATTGTATTTTTTAAAGTGGAAGTTTTTAGTCATAAATCGCATGTAAATGGCTTGGGGTAGGCTGAGTAACTTTATTAGCTTTGGTTTACTTTGTGGAAATTTTGATGATTGAAAAGAACGTGGATTATCTAGTTAGCAAACTGAACATTTGTCAAAGACTGCGGTATGAACTGATTTAAAAGAATGGTCGAGTTTAGTATATAAAGTGTTTTAACTTGAAATGGCACCAAAATTCAGATGCTATTTGTTATATGATGGTGATAAACGATAGTGGATTGAAGAGGGTTTACTTGTTCCTTTCCTTGCTATGAATTTAAGTACTTGTTGTATGTAAAAGGCTTGGAATCTGAAATCAAGTGTTGTCGAATTACTGCAGCTTTATTATGGATTCAAGAGAGGTTGTGAATCGATGATGCTCGCTTTACTAAGTGAATAGTAATACTGATAAGCTTTCTGATGCTTGTTAGGTTTCAAGTATTGAGAGATATAATTCCGAACACCGATCAAAAAAGAGATACGGCTTCATTCCTGCTAGAGGTAGGTTGTGAATCTGGGATATCCTAAACTTTCAAGTACTTTATGCATGTCCAATATTGTTGGTTTTGCATCAAAAACTTCCATTTACTTCATTAAGACTATCCTGCTTGAAAATTTTGTTGATATTGGATCAATGTTCTTTTGCAGGTGATAGAGTATGTCCAATATTTACAGGATAAGGTTAAAAAATATGAGGGTTCATACCAGGAATGGAACTCTGAGCCCGCAAAATTAATGCCATGGGTAAGATCTTGTACACTTTCTATCTACGGGGTTTAGCAGTTAATGTGCAGTTTAAAACTCTGTTGTCCGGACTCGGGTGTCTCAGATACTAGTATGGGTATGTTTGATGTGCATGATATTTTACTGGGCTAATTACTTATGGGAAATTCGATTTAGCTTGTTAATTGATGTACATTGTATTTACTGGGCTTAACACTGGATTTTTCATTTACATCCATATAATCTCGGGACTAGCATATTATTTATTTTCAAAGTGTTAATTGCTTGTGTTAGTAAGTTACGCGGTATTGAAGATTTTGCTTGCTTTATTATAGAGAAATAGTCACTGGCGTGTTCAGAGCTTTGTCGGTCAACAACAAGCTGTTAAAAATGGTTCTGATCCGGGGTCAGCATTTGCCGGGAAGTTCAATGAGAATAACATCAATATCAATCCCATGATGATCGAAAGTCCACAAAATCCTGTAGAATCTGATTCTGTCAGAGATACTATGTCCAAAGCTATGGATCAGCAACCAGAGTTGGGAAGCAGGGGAATGCCTCTGCCCATCCGAGGTGATAATATGCTTGTGCATCCCCTTCAGAGACCAGTCTCTGAGGCTCAACCGACTGAGTGCTTTATTGGCAATGATACAGTGAACCAACAGGAAGATCTGACTATTGAAGGAGGAACAATTAACATCTCGAGTGTTTACTCTGAAGGGTATGGGATTTCCCACTTGCAAACTTTTACATCACTGCTCATGTTCATGAATACATTATGAATTGTTCTGATAGTTTACATCAGCAATAGTTGTTCCACATACAGCAATAGCTAATTCTTTCCAGCTTAAAATCCCATTAGGTTTAGGGTGCTGAACTATAAATTGATAATGTTATGGATTCTGATGTTGACCAGGTTATTGAACTCACTGACACAAGCACTGCAGAGTGCGGGTTTGGATCTGTCACAGGCCAACATCTCTGTTCAGATCGATCTCGGAAAGCATGCTAATAGAGGGCTAACATCAGGAACATCGGCTAAGGTATGACTGAAACAAAAGATCTTGGCCAGTTCATGTTGGTAGATCCCCGTTATAGGGTTTATTAGAAAAATTAGTCAAGATACAGAGCAAAATCGTTTTCAATATTTTGACAGGATCCACAGAGTTCCCCACTTCAGGCAATGACCCATCTTAGAGATGTGAGCAACGGAGAGGAATCCGATCATGCTCTAAAGCGGATGAAGAAATGAGACGAGCAAGTTGAGAATATTTTGCTTCTGTTCGGTTATTCCTTGTGTCATTTTTTAAGCTTCAT
Source organism: Gossypioides kirkii (assembly GCA_005610355.1). Classification (NCBI taxonomy): domain Eukaryota; kingdom Viridiplantae; phylum Streptophyta; class Magnoliopsida; order Malvales; family Malvaceae; genus Gossypioides; species Gossypioides kirkii. The sequence continues at coordinate 29,300,820 of CP032247.1, read as the reverse complement.
TTGGTTAATGTATATGCATGCATGTTTAAGATGAGCAGTTCCCCAGGATATTATCTATTTATATGGAGTGGTTCCTCAGGTTTCTGTTGAGGGGATGTCAATGTTGACCTCTATTATCATGGATGGATGTATCATTCATATTGTTTTAAATATATAGATTTATATTTGTCTCCAATTCTCCATGTTTGGTATGTAAGTTTACTTATAATAGTGTTCTTTCTTTTTTCTGTTGAAAGGAACTTATACTCTTAGTTGCTTTCCAGCATTTACTGATTGTTACAATTTCATGCTTTTTAATCAAAGATTCAATTGCTTGTTTTAATTGGAATGAATATGGACAGTGGATTTCGAAGGTTTTTTATTAAAAATTAGAAATTGGGTAAACTACTAAAATAGATACTTTTGTTTGTCTCAGGTTATATTTTAGTCACTTATTTTTTAAACATTACGTTTTACTTACTTGTTATCGTGTTGTAATATTTTAGTCATTGAACCGTTAATTGTCGTTAATGGTGTAATGATAAGTTGACGTGGTACGTTAAATCATCATTTCAAAAGAAAATTTTATATTAAATTACACAATTGGTCATTTATTATTTTTATTTTAAACCATTTATTTTTTTTACGTTCTTTTAACTTTTCCTTTTTTTTTTTATTTTCCATTCTTTTGTCAAGAAGTCTAAATAGAAAGAATAATTTGTCACTAAGAAGAGGATTATTGAGTTAAATATGAGGGTGAATAAGTTTTTTTTTTTAAATAAAGGAAAGATGATGACGGGTGTAGTGCCAGAGCAAAATCTTGAGAAGCAAATAGCAAAACAAATTGGATGCATGGCTGGTTTCCTTCAGATTTTTTATTGTCATCGGCTTCTTTCTGGCAAATGCCTTTGCTCCCCCCAAGCGCCTCCCTCCAGTGGAAATGTCGGTTGCTTTTTATTTTTTGATCTTCGACTTTTTTTTATGTTGGTTTGTATTGTTTCATTGACTTTTTTTTTAATTTGTTACAGGCAGTAAAAAGAAAACGGAGCAAGTGAAGATCGTTCAGACACCAACGATATTGAGAGAATTAGAGAAGAAGCCACAAGGTCGAGCAGCAACGTTTCCAGACCGTTCAAAGCAATCTTTGGTTATATCAAGCTCTGGTCTCCGACATCAAAACTTTCCACGTCTACTGGCAATCAGAGCAAGTACCTCTCTCTTTTCTCGTTTTTTAGTAAAAAGAAGGTAGCGCGAGGTCTCCATGGAAATTATTCAAGGAAGCTTTGAAGCTGCCTTTGGATAAAAGAACCGTCATTGATGCCAAAGGAAGCCTTAAGCCTTGGGAGATCCATACGAATGCCTCCATATTATTTGCGAACCAATGCGAAAATGAGGTGGACGATAATAATAACCAACGGCGGTCACCAAGCGTAATTGCAAGGATCATGGGATTAGAATCATTATCGGATTCAAATCCTGAATCGAACGGAAATGCTCAAAACGAAAAAAAATATAGGAAATAATTGTATAATTTAACCTAATGTTTTCATTTGAAATGATTATTTAATATGTCACATCAACTTACTATTACACCGTTAACGGTAATTAACAATTCATTGACTAAAAAGTTACAACATGATAACGTGACTAAAACGTAACATTTCAAATATAAATGACTAAAATGTAACTTGAGACAAACAAAAGTGACTATTTTGATAGTTTACCCTTAAAAATTCTATCACTTGTGTATACGTGTGAAAATCACGAATTTAAAAGACAAATGTATGTTTAAAAATAATATATAATAAATAATGAAACGTTTGAAACTAATTAATCATAATAACATATCATAAATAATCATATAAATATACAATTGATAGAAACAATAAATTATACGTATTAAAATAAAAATTATAAAACATAAAAATGTAGTTTTTGCTAGGTGCTAAATTTAAAGTGTTATCAATCTAATTTGTGTGAGTTCAAATCTCATTATATTCATATTTTTATTAGTTTTTGTTAACATAAAATTATTAAAGTACCATTGAGTAATATAATTTATTTTAATTACGAAAAGATATTTTTATAATTTTCCTAACAGAATTGGTGTCTGATTGACTCGTGACATCAACTGAGTCGGCAACTTAAATAGGAGTATAGATACACAAATATATAAAAAAAATTTGAACACTTATTAAAGTTTAAGAACTAAAAATTGATTTAGTTTGAATAGTAAATGAAAAGGTCATATAAGCATGATTTACGTGGGTCAAATTTCATTATAGACAATTTTTTTTATTGATATATAAAAATATAAAAAGATGAAAACATTCACATCATCATATAATTTACTTTGAAAATAAAATAATTTTTTGGTAATTTTCTAATTGAGTTAGAACCCGGTTGATAGATATGATTGTAAATGAATCAAGCTTGAACGAACAAACCTCTGTTCATGTTCGTTGTTTATTTTTAAGCTTATTCGTGTTCAGTTCGTATTCATTAAGAATATCAAATTTTTGTTCATACTCGTTTATTTAATTTAGTAAACGAACATAAACGAACGTTATACGAACAGTTCACGAATAGTTCATTGAATGTTCTATTCATTTATACCCCTATTGATGGGTGACACCAACTCAATAAAAAACTTGATAAATAATATATATATATAATAGAACACAAATATACTTATCAAAGTTTCACATAAAAATTAAAGTTGCTTTAATTTAATTGGTAAATGAAGTTTTATAGGCATGGTCCCTTGGTTCAAATTTCATTATGGATAAATTTTTATCGATTTATAAAAATATAAAAAACAAAAACACTCATATAATCATATAACTTATTTTGCAAATAAAATAATTTTTGATAATTCTCTAAATGGGTTGGGACTCAATTAATGGGTGACACCAATTCAATAAAAAATTCAATAAATAGTATAAATTAACAATGTATCATATAATTACCCAAAATTTATTACATATATCTTTTTACATTACAACATATCCAAATTGTTATTATGTTTTTCAAATTTTAGGCCTTCTCAATTTTTTTTTGGAAATTCTAACCTTTATATAAAAGTTTTGAAAATTTTAATTAAATTATTTATTTTAAAAAATCATTAATTTTTCAAAAAAAATTAAAAAAATTAGTTAAATCTCTTAAATTTTTAAAAAGTCTCAATAAATTTCAATTTTTTAATAAAAAAATTAATTTAACACCTCCAAAATTTTGAGAATTTTAATTACACTCTTCAAAACTTAATACCATATTTCACCACTTGTCTAGATACAACCGATTAAATTAGTTTACATAATGTGAAAAAGCAAGGTTTTTTTTTTTGTCTTTAATTTCAATGATGCAATATATTAAAAGATGTTTAGAATAATGATAATGATTATGGAATATGATTAGTAGGACTCGAGGTCCTTGTAACATTTTAAAAAATCTAAATTGTAATCCTTTATATATTTTAGAGTAAATTATACCAACAGACACTCAACTTTCATTTTTTGAAATAAACAGTCACCTGGTTTACATTTCAGTCCCTCAACTTTGAAAATGTGACAAAACAGTCCTTTTTCACGTTTTCCGTCACAGACGTCACGGAACAGTGACATGGCAGTTGACGACATCGAAGGAGTGTGGAAAATGTCCAGCTAGGCGGTCACATTTAACAAAACAGTCACTCAACTTTGAAAATGTGACAAAACAGTCACTAAAATTATCGAAAAGTGATAAAATAGTCCTTCTGTTGTCATCCACATCAGCATCACCTTTCATCTCCCCCTTTTCTTCACTTTTACCACTAAACCAAGATGGGATTTGCAGAGTTAAGTTGGACAAACATTGAAACCAATGAAACAAGTTCCATTAAGAACTTACTAATGTGTGTTGTATACGTAAAATTCACAAACGAATAACTGAATTTGCTGGCGAGGGTCAAACATGACTAACACCCTACACCTCAAAAACTCCCTCCAAGCCTCCCCTAAAAACTGCAAACACCAAAGCTCCAACACAAAGTTGAAGGGCGAAAACATGTCTCGTGTAACCAAGGAAATAAAGGCCAAAGCTGAAGTTTATTACGGCGATGAAACATGCAGAGAGAAATTCGCGTCTTTGTTAGAAGAAAAAGGGTTGCCCATTAGCTTGCAAACGTTTCAAGACATTCAAGAATGTGGGTACATTAAGGACACCAACTTTTTCTGGATCAGACATAAAAAGAAGAGGGAGTTGTGCAAGTTCAAGGATGTTGTCCTCAGCTACGATGTCGAGATCAGTGCTTATTTCGAGCCCAAAAAAATCAAGAATCTGACGGGTGTTAAAGCCAAGGAGTTCATGATTTGGATCACCTTAACCGATATCTACATCGACCAATCTTCGTCCATTACGTTCAAGACAAATCTCGCCGACTTGTCCAAGTCTTTCCCGGTGTGGGTTTTCAATGTTTAGGCAGCCCATTTATGTTACAATACGAGAGGAGGCTTAAGGAATTTGCAGGTAATCCTAAGAAACGAAAGAGGGGGGATTATACGTACATACTGCAAAGGAATTAAAGAAATCTTTACATGTCATGTCTTTTTAACTGTCCCCATTTGTTAAATGGTAAAAGTGAAGAAAAAGGGGAGATGAAAGGTGATGCTGATGTGGATGACAACAAGAGGATTATTTTGTCACTTTTAGATAACTTTAGTGACTGTTTTGTTACATTTTCAAAGTTAAGTGATTGTTTTGTTAAATGTAACTGGCCAGCTGGACATTTTCCACACTCCTCTGATGCCGTCAACTGTCATGTCACTGTTCATGACGTTTGTGATGAAAAAGGACTGTTTTGTCATATTTTCAAAGTTGAGGGACTGTTTTGTCACATTTTCAAAGTTGAGGGACTGAAATGTAAACCAGGTGACTGTTTGTTTCGAAAAATGAAAGTTGAGTGACTGTTGGTGTAATTTACCCTATATTTTATCCATCTAAAATTGTTAAAAACGTAAATTTTAATCGGTAAACAATTTTTTTTTTAAATGAAAAAAATTCATGAATTTAAATTCATCTAAGTCATTCATGAGGGTCAAGGTCCTATTAAAAACCTTAATGGAAGTTTAACCCTAAAATTTATAAGTAGTTTGTCTCACATGTTTGTTTTCATAAAAGTATATGTCGGGTTTGAAAAAAAATTGGGTTTTAAGTCAGTTTTTGGGATATTTAGGGAAATAGATCATTTTTAGAAAGAGAGACAGTAAACATGTTTTTTTGTGTTCGATGTTGGAAATTTGGAGAGAAAAATTTATTTGTGTTTGTCTTTGAGGTAAGTATTATGATGTTTTAAGATATATTAGACTTCACGGTGATGCGATAGCGCTCAGAGACCCACACATTTTATCTGTCGTGTTGGGATGGAACCATCACCTTAGAAGTCCATCTTATTGCTACTAAACTCCAAGTTCACGGTGCTTATATGATCACGGGTTGAATTATAACTAAAGCTCCTAGTTGAAAATGGTTATGTAATCACAGGTTGGAGTATAACTCGAGAGCCCGGTTGGCAGTGGTTATGCGGTCACGAGTTCAAGTCTCATGATATTGGAAGAGGATGCATTATAAACCCCATACATAAGTTTGAGACTATAATCATGTTGGAAAAAATTCGGTTTTCTTGTACGGTGAAAAATAAAAATTTTGAAAACTGGCTCGATTTGTGATATATATATAGCAGTAAACCCTAGATCGAATTCACACATGTGCTTTTGGATAGATGGATCATTGTCATTCCCCACTTCCAACAAAACGATCTTCTTTGCTATTCTCGTACCACAAACTGCTGCAAGTGTGGGCTCGAACAATTTGAATCAAACACTGAATCAGAAATAGTTTTCTTTGTTTAAGTGTGAAAACGAAAAATCTCTTCTCAAATAGAAACCGACAGAATTTGTTATTTCGAAAAATATATTCAATAGTTGAGAATAAATTCTCTCTATTTTTCAACAGAGTAACAATATCTTAAAGTTGTGTGTAATTAGCCCTACTGGTGCTACCTATTTATCGAGAGAGAAGGTAGAACCCTTGTTTAATTGTAAAAGTTTATTTCAACTAGAAAAACGGACTCTTAATCTAACTAGAAGAATAGGTGGCGGCAACCCTAGTTAATATTACTATGGTTTGTCGTCTACCTTTTTTAACATGAGGGGGTTTTGGGCGTCACCCATATCTGGTCCAATTACAAGTACTTCCCAAACTTTTAACCAAATACTTTATAATTTGATCCAACACAATATTTTGTTTTTTATTTTTCAAAATAAACTTATCAATTTCCAATTAAATAATCTTCTCAAGCAAATTTTAATTCCGTTAAAATCATGACGACTTTATCGTAAAAGAATCCATGAGAAAATGTATTTAATATTTCCACGTTCAGTGTTTCACTATGATCAAATAATTTATTTCCATTTTCAAACTTCATTTAATTCAAAAAACATAAATTTATTTCTAGGTCATTTTCATTTTTCATTTTATTTTCATTTTGGAGAAAATCACATTCATTTCCAAATGTTTTCATTTCTCCATTTTCATTTTCATTTTGGAGAAAACCATAATCATTTCCAAATGTTTCCCATTTATCCATTTTCACAATTTCTATTCATTTATGTTCATTTGATTCAACATGCAATTCATTTATGGTTTCAATGAGCTAGCGAAGGGACCGTCTAGACATATGCAATTAAGGCTCAAATGATTTATAATTAAGTTCCAACTTTTTATCTATTAATTATAAACTCATTTAGTCATGAAGCCATTCCACTGCAGTATTGTGACTGAGCTCTCCCCAACAACATACCATTACGAAAGCAACTCGATTAGTGCTCGTCCAATGACCTTGTTATAACTGTGTTACCCTCATAAGATATCCTTAATCTCTTTGGGATAATATTCGTTCTCTCAATATGATCATATTTTATCTCATGGTAACCATTACATCTTCCTTCATTAAAAGTCAATTACTATTAAATAGTAATCAAGTCATTCATCACAAAGACGAACAACTCATGACCATGTTTACTTTTCATCAACCATGTAATGCCAATGAGAGGATATCATTTACCCATGTCTCAGGCCATAAATCCCATTGTTGTAAATGATGCTACATACTGCAGATGTTACACCCCAAAATTGAGCCTAGAAGTTTTGAGAGTAAAATAGAAATTTTAGCCCAAATGTATTCGGAATTTCATAAGTTTGGTAACCGATAATATTTTCGACAATGGCTATTAGGATATTAAATCAATTTCTGAAAATGAGTTTTAAATATCTTTAATTTTGAAAATAGAATTGATTTGTAAAAGAGTCAAAATTGAGAATTTTATGAAGCAATTTGATTAAATGTCCAAAATCAACTTAAAACCCCCTTTTTCAATTGAATTTCACATCAACTTCTCCCTATATTTTGTGCCATACTTTGCTCTCCCAAACTTTTCCAATTTCTTTTAAACACTGACTCCTAATTTCTTTTGATTATTAACAATCTTAAAATCTTAAATACCCATTAAAACCAAAAAAAATACCCAAAAACCTTCATCTTATTCATTATCTTCTCCAAATGTGGGTTTTTTTGGATTCGTGTCAAAGCTCATTTTTCTTCAAGCAAAAGTAATCAATCGACTTTCTATGAGTTTTAAACGATATCTAGTCCTTAAAAGTAAGCTTTTAGCCATTAAAATGCAAGTTTTGAATAAAAACAAAAAATAAGGTCTTTAATGGTGAAATTCAGGTTTGTGTATAAAAACTTGATATTAAAGTGTTTTTCAACTTGTTTTAACATGATTAGAAGGTTTCTAAAATTATTTTGAATTTTCGTTAAAGATTTATAATGTTTTAATGAATTTTCTTCGTAAATAGCCATTGTAGGTCGAAAATATTTGGTATCTTAAAACGTGTAGTTTTGTGTGGTTTAAAGGTAGGAAATTAGTCGTGGATAAGTCTGTAGATGAACATTTCATGCGAAAAGATTAAGTGTAGACCGAGACATTAGAATTTAAAGTTTTCTAGGTTAAAGGTTTCGATTTAAGAGAACATAGCTTAGGCTATTGTTTATGATTGTATGAGACGAGTAGATGACTGATTTTTGCTTGTGTATTTGTGTGATATGTGTTGTTGATATGTTATGATGACTGTTGTGAAAGTGAAACGAGGGTATGATATTCATGCCATGTGACAGTAAATATGTGGGTATGTTTTCATGCCATGTGACTGAGTATATTGTGCTAAAAGTGTGAATATACAGTGAATATATGCTGAAATTCGGTAAGAAAATATGTGATAATAATGTGGATATTTTGACTTTGTGACCTTATGAGACCGTTAGATCTAGTTGGCATGCCATAGGATTGTGAGTACTCACCTTTGTGTTGTGATATATGTGGGGTGCTGAGGCCCAGAGAAAGTGTTTGGAGAGATAAGGGAATGCGAGCTACGCTCCATTCAATGAGATATGTATGTGCGGTATGCTTGGAGAGTGTTAGTTATATGCTTCACTTATTTGATATGTTTCGGCTCTATGAGTCATGTGTTTGGTGTGTTTGGAGATTCGCATATCTAATGTGTGATGATAGAGCTCACTTTATGTTTCATAGTTTCAATAGCCAAATTATCATAAATTATAATTAAATGTGAATATATGTATATGAATGAGTGTATTTGCATGTGATTAAAATGTGCTAAAAATTATGTAACCAATGTGTAAATAAATCCAAGAAAGATGACATGAAAATAATGTACGTTGTTTGGTTGATGCATGATGATTGTTAATGTTGTGGTTATTCCAGATATTCACTGAGCTTGTTAAGCTCACCCACTCCCTTTTAACCATTGCAGATTCTTAGTGCCGGTGTGAACGGTGTGGTCTCGAGGGTGATCCAAGCCAAGTCAATAATTTTAGCTTTATTTAGTAAGTGTTACATGTTTATTTGTATTTGGGGAAATAAGGCAATGTGATAGACAATGTGGCATATTTTAATTCTAATTTTTGCTATGGTTTTTGGTTGATGCATGCTTATTAAGTTTGGTAGCTCATGGATTTTATATAAGGTGTTTGAACTATTATTTGTGACGTTTTAGTGCTTGTTTTATGAGGTAATTGACATATGATGTTTAAGGTATGCCTTGCATGGTTTTGTTGATGATATATGACAAATATTAAGGGTCTGGAACAGAGGTATCGATATTCGGGTTTTAAAAACGATACTTCTGAAATTTTCGAAGTACAAGAAGTCAATTCTGCTTGTCGATATCGATACCTTAGTACAAGTATCAATATTTAAAGGGAAACTATCGATACCTGTACTGAAGTATCGATATTTTCTGACAGTTGGGTTTTTAATTCGAAATTATTAAACTATTTTGGTATTGATTTTCCAAACGGTATCGGTACCTTCTCATGAAACTACCGATACCTTCTTCAAAATATCGATACCTACATAGTGATTTTGGGAAAATTTGCTAAATGGTCTTTATGCATGACTAATGTTTGATAGTTGATTATTTAATGTATGATAGTATGTTCTAACATCGATTTGAGTATGAAAGACTTATAATATGCATGAAATTTTCAAAGTATGAAAAATATAACAAGATAATTAAGGGAAAAAAGTTGCATGTGTAATAAAACACTAAAATAAGGTAAGCATGATGTGAGACGGTGGGGTGGCAAACTAGTATTCGGGCTTGGCAATCGGGCCGGGTATAGGGTGTTACAGCAAAAATCGTATATCCAATGCACCACCTTTCGGTTTCTTAACTATTTGAACTCAGGCTTTTACTTAATCAAAGTATACAAGTCACATATACATAATTCGTCATCCACTTGGGATTTAGATATGCCACACTATGAACGTCACAAGTGAATAAATCCATAAACGGACTCAAGATCTATTTTTCTTGGGTCAGACCATGAACTTTATAAATGTAACTTAAAAACATTAAAAAAGGGACTTAATCACGCTTTAGTTTGGTAGACTAGATAGATTTAAGGATTCAACATTGTTACTTTTCAGCTTTTTTTTCAATTCTTTTCTTTACTTTTTACACTTTTGCCTGTTACGGGATTTCAAATCGCGAGTGCTCACGAATCGCCATTGCCACCCAAGTGATCTCAAGCTTTAAAGTAGTCAGATTTCTAAGCATCTCATAAACCTTACTTCGTTTTTCATTATTTTGATGTTTTTCGAATTAATTGGATTAATTGTATTTAGAATGGGTAGTAACTAAATAAGTAGGAAGATTGGTTAATTGAAATAAGAGTAATTAATTTAAGTTAGGGTTTGAAAATAGGTTAATTAGATTAAATCAAATGTACTTGAAACTCTCGAATTGATGACTCTAGCAAGTAATTTAGGCAAATGAGATTGAAAGGGTGTTTTACTTAGAACCAATTTGATTTAGCCCGATTTAGATCTATCAGGTCGAAAGATAAGTTAACTAAGTTGATTTGTTGATGTAATTATAGGCCAAAAGGTATTACTTAAGTCAATTAATAGTTAATCGGTTAAATCCCTAATTCTAGGTTAATTGCAACCATGGATATTAATCAACCTCCTGTTTGTTGTCCTCGATTTTTAATTTGTCAATTTTCGTATCTATGCTATTTAGTCCTCTTAGTAACTAGATTCACATTCTTAGCTAATATTTAGCAATACTATAGTAAGTAGATTAGTAGCTATTTAGACTTAGTCTAGTGTGTTCGCTATTATTGTTAGTACGATTTAGTTCATACCCCTCTTAGGTACGATCCTCGGAATACTTTTAGTATTTCATTGTAAATCATTCTATATTACAATTTGACATGTTCACTTGCAGACACCACACGTTCCATTTCTATTTAATTACATTTTTTTAAGCCTTGGTGCATGCACACAGAGTTCAATCAATAGCCCAATAAAGGGTAAATATATCCTCTCATTGGCATTACATGATAGATGGAAAAGTAACGTGGTCACGGGTCATTCATCTAGGACGAATTACTATTTGTTAGTAATTGACATCTTCATGAAAGAAGATGTAATGATTACCATGAGATAAAATAGGATTATATTGGGAGAATTAATTTTATATAAAATAAACTAAAGATATCCTATGAGGGTAACACACATGTGACAAGGTCATTGGACAAGCACTTAATAAGTAGCTTTCGTAATGATAAACAATGGGGACAGCTCAGTCATGTTACTATTGTGGAATGACTCCGAGACTAATAATGTTGTAATTAATAAACAAAAAGTTAGAACTAAATTATAAATTATTCAAACCTTAATTATATATGTCCAATCACTCTTTTTGCTAGCTCGATGTAACTTTGATAGTTTACATTAGAATTATAGAAATAGTTTACAATCCTCGAACCAAACCAAATTGACCCAAGATCAAGTCTAGAAAACCATTGGAACAAATATTTATCACTCTTTTTCAAGATTAAGTCTTGACAACCAAAGCAAATTTTATTGATTCAAAGATCAAATCTTAAAAACTTTTGAAATCAAATCAAATTCTCAAACATTGTAACTTAATTTTTATCAGAACATCTTTAAATTAAAGTTTCATCAAAAAAAGAAACAAAAGATGTATCTAAACATTGTAACTCTGTAACACCCGTAACCCATAATCGACACAAGTTTAAGGTCTCAGAGTATTACCGAATATAATAAAATCATGATATCATTTCGAACAAACATTTGAATTCATTTAAAACATTCTCTCAAATTCATATAAATCATTCAATAAACATATAGTGTTGAACTACCATAATATAATCAAATCATCCTCCAAATATATTACCCAAACAAGCATCATACCAACATATACACTATGCATAATTCAATACACTCCATTAAGCAAATACATTTGCATATTTCATAATTTACCAAATCATTATATACATATCATTCAAAATAAATTCAAATCAAAACAACAACTTTGAAACTAATATTCACATTTAGTCATTTCCTACAAGACCTTTACACATAACTAGTCCTAGGTACATGTCAAAACAACCAAAAAGTGACCTCACTGACATGGAGTTTGGAATTTCTGCTTTGATGTTGAGTTGTAATCTACTATCAAAATAACCTGAAATCATAGAAAGTTTAATTTCTTTAGTGACCTTTATTCACCAACATAACCATTCTCATGGGTGTTCATAATCCTCAAATAAATACTTCCATTTGACAATTTATAGTTCCAACTTCAATATAACACATAATGTAAACAACAACTATGTGTAATACTTTCATTCATTAATTTTCTTACTCCATATATGTATGTATACAACTTGTTGATTCTTCCCAAAAATCCATTCATTTGCCGTTTATAATTTCCGTCAATCCATGGCACCCAGTGTCTAGCGGATAAACCGCAAAAATGAGCCCAGCTCTAGTTGGATTTACCAACGGTTTGCGCCCAGCAATAGTCAAATAAACCGACAGTTATGACACCTATTGCCTAGCAGATAAACCGCAATTGTGAGCCCAGCTCTAGTTGGAACCAACAATATTCGTCAAATCTTAGCACCTAATGCTTAGCGGATAAACCGCGAACATGAGCCCAGTTCTAGTTAGTTAAACTGACAACGTCCGTCAAATCCTGACGCCCAGTGCCTAGCGGATAAACCACAAATGTGAGCCCAGCTCTAGTCAGTTAAACTAACAATGTAAGTTATTCAAATAATACCATATCCTCAATCCATAACGTATGTTATCATTGTAACCACATACATGAAAATATACATAGTTCAAGAATTTAAATTAACAATCAAATTAATTAAACCGTTAACTTATAATTAAATAAAATAATAAGTTCGGGGGTACGAACTTACCGGTATATAATAGCTACCAAGTTGAAAACGATTACTCGTTGACTTTCTCCTTCCCTCGATTTCCAACCGATTCTTTAACCTCACGATCTGTAATAACGATTAATTATTTTTAATTTATTCCACTATTCAAATATTCATCTAAGTTATACCTCATACACATGATTCACGTATATCCACCTTAATTTAATTAATAATAACACTAATAAATCTTTTCATCAACATGCTATTTAATTGAACACATACTCAATATATATATATATATATATTTCATGAACTATGCCACTGCCCCCAATTTCAGCATTTAATATTTGTTTTAATCCCACTACCATGTTTACGTTTACTTCATTTTTCTTTCATTCACTTCACTTTCAAGCATCCCCCTTTTCGGTTCTCCATGCTTTACTTCTCCATATTTTTATACATACCCATAACTTCATAAAAATCAACTTCATTATAATTAATTACCCTTAATTTCATTTACCAACTACACTAAAACCATGCTAAAATTTCCAGCTTAAAACCTCATCAATTAACTTCTAAAACAACAATGGCTAACACAAAAACTTTTGCCCATTTCATGATTTCTTCCCTAGCCTAGAGAGGCCTCACCTTACTAATCACAAAAAACACCATTTTCATGAGAAAATAAACAATGGAACACTTACATGCAAAGCTCCCTTTTGCCGAAACCTCAAGCTCCTCTAATGGAGTTCTTGTTTTTTTTTGTCTCAAATTCTTTCTTTCTTTCTATTTTATTTTATGAAATATCCCACTAAAAAGAAACCCCCTTTAATTTTATTTGATTAATCATTACAAATCTATTTACCCATTTTTCCTTAGACTAACACATTTTCACACTTTCACTAAGCTCATAATTGTCATTTAACAAAATCTATGGCTTATTTAATAAATACACTCTCATCTATTAAATATTTTTAGCTACCACCACATTAAAATTCTATATAATTCAAGTTTCTCTTCCTTCTTTATAATTCAATCCATTTCCTCGTAGCTAATATTCTTCACATCAAATTTTTTAACCAACTTATGAATTATCCCATTATCATTAAACAAAAATATTTAATTAATTTTTTTTGAATTCTTAATTAAATCTTCTAATTTCTAAATTTGTCATTTTTCCGATATTACTAAAGACGGGTCGTTACAAACTCAATTTTTATTGTTAAGTATGACTCATATTTCAAGTCAAATTTGAGAAATAATCTTTCAATTAAATCCTGTTTATTTGTTTCAATTAAACTTTGTTTATTTGTTTTAGTCAAACTCTTATTAGTCTCGATTATTTTATTATTATTTGACCTAGAAATTTAGCCTATAAATAGGCTCTTTTACAACTTTTAAAAACACACCCATTAGAGATTAGAACTCCTAACACTTTTGGAGAAATTTGTATTTATGTTTTGAGGGTTCTTTGTTTTTGGGTTTTCGGGATTTAATTTTTTATCTTCATCTTTTGTACTATTCATTCTTTTGCCACTATAGTAAAATTATCTTTACTTGTGGTTTTTTATTCTTTTCGAAGGGGTTTTTCCATGTTAAATTTGTGTGTTCAATTTCTCAATTTTTTCGCTATTTTTACTTATTCATTACTTAATCAGGTTGATCTCCAACAAGTGGTATTAGAGCTAGTTCGATTTTCACAGATCAGCCTGTTCAGAGATGACATCAACAAGGTTCGACATTGAGAAGTTTGATGGTGTCACAAATTTTAATTTATGGAAAGTTCAGATGATGGCAATTCTAATTCAAACCGGCTTAAAAAAGATTATTACCGAAAAAAAGCCCGAGAACCTAGATCAGTTAGAATGAGAAAAGCTTGATGAAAAGGCCCTATCTACAATCCAGTTGTGCCTCACAAATAGGGTATTGCAAGAAGTATTGATGTAGAAGACCTCATCCACATTGTGGAAAAAGCTAGAAACTCTTTATGCGACTGAGTCTCTAGCTAACCGGTTAGTATTGAAACAACATATATCTACGTTTCGCATGAACGAAGGGGAGCTTCTTAGAGATCACATCAGTCAATTCATTACTCTTTTAAATGATTTAAAAAATGTTGAGCTTAAGATTGACGATGAAGATTAGGCTATGTTATTATTGTGTTCTTTACCCCCTTCATACAAGTCTTTCAAGGAGACCCTGATTTATGGTAGAGACAAACTCTTGTTCGAGGATGCGAAGGGGCATTTTTTGAGTAAAGACAAACTTGACAATGAGCTTGGTTCGGATAGCAAGGCAGATAAGCAAGTTTCCATTTTGGTAGCATCAAAAAAGTGAGACAAAAGGTATTGCTATTGTAAGAAGTTAGCTCACGTTAAAGCAGATTGTTATAAACTGTGAAATAAAAGGGTTGCTGAGAGCAACGAGGAAGATATGCTGATGCTAATTTGACCGATGAAAGCGGTGACGATTTCTTGTTAGTGTCAACGAGCGAAAACTCTAAGCTTACATCCAAGTGGATCCTAGATTCAGGATGTTCTTTCCACATGTGTCCCAACAGATAATGGTTCTCCACATACAGTTCGGTTGAAGGTGGAGTTGTGCGCATGGGAAATAATTCATTCAGTAAGGTAATCGGTATCAGTACTGTTAAAATTATGATGCACGATGGTACGATTAGGACACTATCAGATGTCAGATATGTACCTGATTTACGAAAGAATCTCATCTCCTTGAGTATTTTAGACTCGAAATGTTGTAGGATCAATATCGAGTCTAGCGGCATTAAGGTGTCTCGTGGAGCTCTCGTTTTGTTAAAAGGTAAAAAGACTGATAGTCTTTACATTCTAGAAGGTTCTACAGTGGCCGGTGAAATCAGACGTCTCTCGTCTATTACGAAGTTAAAGTCAACTCATTTGGAGTGGAGGCAACTTCGTCATAGGAGGGAAAAATGTATGACTGTTTCATTGAAGAGAGGTTCTCTTTTATATGCAGGTTTTGAAAACTTTGGACACTGTGTTCGTGAAAATTAGACTTGGGTTACTTTTGATTTGGTAGTGCACAAGTCGAAGGCTAGAAGACTTCCAGCTTCTAAGCACAGATTCGACTCAGTTAATTCCCTGCATAGTTCAAGATAGGCCCATGGTGGCTTTGGCAAAGATGACATTGTAGAAATACGAGTCAATATGGAGATTTGTTAAGTATGACTCATATTTCAAGTCAAATTTGAGAAATAATCTTCCAATTAAACTTTGTTTATTTGTTTCAATTAAACTATGTTTATTTGTTTCAACAACTCTTATTAGTCTAAATTATTTTATTATTATTTGACCTAGAAATTTAGCCTATAAATTGGCTCTTTTACACCATTAGAAAATACACTCATCAGATATTAGAACTTCTAATACTTTTGGAGAATTTTGTGTTTACGTTTTGATGGTTCTTTATTTTTGGATTTTCGGGGTTTATTTTTTATCTTCATCTTTTGTACTCTTCATTCTTTTGCCATTATAGTTATCCTTTTCGTAAAGGTTTTTTCACGTTAAATTTATGTGTTCAATTTATCAAAATTTTCCACTAATTTTATTTGTTCGTTACTTAATCCGATCGATTTTAATATTTATAAATAAAATTTAATTGATTTGTAATAATTTCTGACATCTTATTTTGACTTGAAATTTGTGTGCTGACCTATACAACAAAACCAATTATTTTGAAAAACAAAGTGGGCAATAAAAATGGAGTAAAAGCTACAATATAAATACACGTGGCAAAAACCAAATGTCACTCAAATCATTCACCAACAAACACAACTTTTCTGGTTTAAAGCAAAACCTAGATATAGATTTGTATTTCCCTGCGATTAAGGATGTTAGTTGGGCGAGTTTTACTGTATCACACCTCACTTTGCATCTAATTAGATAGAGATGGTTATAAGTTCCATAGGGTGGTGAGATGAGGATGAAGGTAAAAATTAGACTCGTCGTGAGTGGTGAGACAGGTGTGGGTATAATCTTGTACCCGCTTCATCCCCATCTGATTCGTCTCATTCCCGCCCGTCCTGCATAATATAATAAGTATATTTAAAAAATAAATTTTTATAAAAATTTAATTTAATAATTATATTAATAGTATTTTATTAATTTAATATTAAAGTGATTATCTTAATATTAAATTTAATCTAATATTTATCTTAATAAATATTATATTAATTTAAGATTAAAGTAATTAAGTTTAATCATAGTTGAATTATTTAAACTCTTCTTATATAAAGAGAGTTTTGTGTCATTATTTTACATGCTTGAATTCAAACAAAAGTTGTAAAGAGAAAATTCTCTGAAGAGATTATTTCAGAAAATTTCTAGAGATATTTTTTTTATTTACAATTTGGTTCAAAAGTTTAGAGAAATTACGAAATTATCTCATTGGTAATTTTTGTGTAATAATTTCTGATTTGGAGCTAACTAATACTTATAAATATATTATATGAAATGGATAGCGAGGCGAGTATAACGAGGATTAGGTGGGTCTGAGGACCCACGTGGGTGATGGGGCGGGGATGATTTTGGGTTTTATACCCATAGCGGGTCGTGGGACGGGGATGGGGATGAAAATTCTTGGGAGGGATAGGTGCGGGGGGAGCACCCTTCGCACCTGCCTTACCTAATTGACATCCCTACCTACGATCCAAGGGTTATATTAAATTTATAATATTAGTTTTTTTAGAAAAACTTAATTTTTTAAAAAATATCATTAATAAATTGAAAAAAATCTTGTAATTACAAAATACATTTAAAATATTTAATTAATTTAAAACCAATATTATTGATATTATTTAATTTTAAAAACATTTAATATTAAAATAATACAAAAAAATATCATGGTTTGAATATTAACATTAATATATTATAATTTAAATAATATTATTAATAATTATTTACATCTTATTTGTTACCCAAATTGTAAATAAGTATTTTAAATATAGAGTACCATACGTTAAAAAATTATAATATAAACATGTAAATTGTAATATCATATTGCTATAGTATATATATAATATTTGATTAATAAATAAAAAATATGAAAATATTAAATAGAATCAATGTGTGCTTATATATATTTTATAAGAAATAGTATATTGTGAATATTGCATTGATTAATATAATAGAAAAAGTTAAATCATTAAAATATATTAGGTAAACTATATAGATAATCACTCAATTATAAAAAAAATTTATTTTAGGTATTTTAAATAAAAAGTTTGCAATTTAAGTATTCCCATTATATAGTTCAATTATTTTGATAATTCTCGTTAAAATCATAAACAATAAGTTGATGTAGCAATTAAAATATCAATATAATAACAAATTTTAGCCCTCAATATTTGTAAAAGTAGGATCAAAATGAGAACATTTGTAAATTTTAATGATTAATTTTTTAAAATTATAATTAAATCAATATAATATGAAAAAGTTAAGAGATAAAATCGATTTTTAACTATCACGTCAGTTTATTGTTTGTGATTTTAATGAGAGTGACTCAAACACTTTAAAACCTACCTATATATTAGATATATTAGATTTTTTTTTATATTATATATGTTCGTTTAACGATCTATGTTCAGAGTTCGTGGCTGTCCCTCCCAACATTATTGTCTCCAATATTAGAATTTACGATCCCCTTGAGAGTGTAATATTTTACCATTGCACCCAACTACTTGTTGATACAAATATTAGATTTAGTAAAGAGTGAACTTTTTATTTTATAATTAATGTTGTTATAGATAAAATGTTGTTATAAAAAGTGACTTTTATAAAAAAATCTTGACTATAAATTTAATAATTCATAAATATCAAATAACTTAAAATATTAATAATGATTGCCTTTTTATTTTCACCTATGATATCTGCATTTGAATTTAAATAAATATTTTACTACTAATTTTAATATTACTACTGTAATATCCAATGTTCTCTCATCCAAATCAATCTCAACACTCCTCCAAATATATTTTCAATGAGTTCATATCATATCTTTCTCTTTCTACCTCGCTTTTTTTCTTTTTGTCTGCTTTCATTGAATGGGCGTTACAAATAGAATTTTTTAACGTTTTATAAATCGATAAAAAAATGATATTAATTTTGCTTCGAAAAAAATGAAAAAAATAAATTTTATGTGTTAGTTTGATGATTAAAAGTATTAATTTTTTTAGGTGTAATTTAGATTTAAATTGCGTTAATCGTATTGTTGTTAGAGCTTTGTCCTGCTCTAATAATTTACTAAAAAATAAAAATAAAAGTAAGAGTATAAATCAGTCTAAAATTGAAAAAAAATTAACCTTTTAATTGGAAAAAATAAAAATGGAAGAGTAAGAAAAATAACGACAAACACGCTGAGGTTATTTTTATTTTTTTACATTAGGTATTTTTATTTTGATGGAAAAAATGAGATAAATGCTTATGTGATATCATTTATTTAGATGGTGAAAAAGGCTTATGGATGTGATGATTTATTTACTTTATTCGAATAGGAAATAGAAGCAGTTATATCAATTTTATAAAAGGGTGAAAATGAATTTTAGGGTTCTTAATTAAAACTAATCGGGTGGTTTGATCTGAAAACTTATTCGAAAATTGAGAATGTTTGGATAAAATTATAAGCTTAAAAAATGAGATTGGGCAAAAAATAAGGTATGTCTACAAAGTAGGCCGAGTCTCGAGTAAGCTCGTTTTAGTCTCAACCCGAATTTGCAAAAAAAAAGAAAAAAGAAAAAACTATTGCTGTTTTTCCACTGTTTTGATCCTGATTTTTCACTGTTTTTCCATTATTTTATTGTCATTTCACTATTATATTAGTACTATTTTGTTATTATTGTTTGGATATTATATAACTCTTGTTTTATTATTAATTTTACTACTAATCTAGAGACATTTACTTATTAAGTTGTAACTATTTTATTGTTATTTAAGTATAAATATTTTTAAATTTATTTTTAATTTATCGAAAAATATTTATTTGAATGTTTTTAGTATATTTAATGTATTATATTTTTTTATAAAAAATAATATAAAAATTTTTAATACTAATGAGCCATATTGAATTTGGATTTTAGTTTTTTTTTTATCCAGATTGAATTTAAATAAAATTTTAAACTTATTTTTTAAATCGATCCGATCCGAACTCAATCCAACCCATAATCACCTCTATTCATAAGTTTATGATTAAAATTTTAAGGTGGAAAATGGGGAAGAAAGGACGTAAACATGTATCATGATGAAATTGTGTGTGTATTTTGTCAACACTCACGTTTATAGGTAAGTTTCCTAGACAATTCGTCTCATTTGTCTCTGAATTTTCTAATGCCATCATAGCATATAAAACAAACCCGTAAAGCCGCAATGCCTTTTTCCATAAAACAAAATTTTTATGGGTAAATTATAAAAATAGTCACTTTTATTTGTGTTAGATTATATTTTAATTCTTTATATTTGAAATGTTACTTTTAACTACTTATATTATCGTTTTGTTATGAAGTGATTATTCTGCCGTTAAGCTCCGTTATCTCCCTAATTACAATCCTACGTGATAGTCCAAATAGATTTTAAATATCAACTTGAATGTCCAACTAGAATGAAAATAAATTTTTAATTAAATAAATTTAATTAATTAAAAATTTTAAATGAATTCCAATTGAAAACGAAAAACTCTGTTTGACATCTAAGTTGGCATTTAAAATTCATTTGGACTGTCACGTAGGATTGTTGTTAAGGAGGTAACAGAATTTAACGGCAAAGTGATCACTTCGTAACAAAACGATAACGTAAGTGACTAAAATGTAATCTGAGGCAAACAAAAGTGATTATTTTTGTAGTTTATCCAATATTTATTAATTTTTGGAAGAGTAATGATCAAAATTATGTATGAATTTTGATCCAATGTATAATGTTATATATGAACTTTAATTTTGTATAATTTTATACATAAAATTTTTAATAAATTCAATTTTCACAAATAATTAACACTGTTATTGAATTAGATTATTTTAAGTTGATATATTAAGTTGATATATTGCATACACAAATAATTATATTAATTAAATATGAAAACAAATATATCTATTGATTTCTTTAGACGTGTACAATTGAATCAAAATTAAAATTTCATATATACATCTATAAACCCCAATTCAAATTTAATAGGTATAATCTTACCAATCAAAATTCATGTATCAAATTATATATTAATATGAAGTTCATGTATAAATTTATATTTATCCCATTTTTAAATGAATTATCTGAATTAGATCAAATTCAAGGTTAATAAAATTTTTATTTAGAAAAATCCAACTACAATTCAATTCAATCTATGAATACTTTTAGTATAAAAATTGACTAAAATGATTAGGATTTGAATTCTAAATTAAATAAGATATTGTTTTAAATAAAATAAATCAAATATATTTAAGTTGAATTCGAAAAAAATGCTTAAATTGATTAAATTAATTCAAATTAATTTAATTATTTATTATATTCGATTCGATTTTGAAAAAAAAAATAGGGATATTTCAAGTTTTCAACAAATAAATTTTTTCCAGTTCTTTGGAAAATGAAAAATATTAAAGAAATTGAAAAATTAAAAAAAATTAAAAAATGAAAATATTTGAACTTTAAAAAATAATGAAAAATAATTTTTGTAAAAATAAAAAAAATGAAAATAAAAGTTTGAACAAATTTTTAAACATAAAATCTTATGCTTTAGTTCAAATATTTTTATTTTATTTTTCATATAATAAAAACTATTTTTAAAAAAATATTTTCATAATACTTTTATATCAAATTTTCCAATAAGGGAGACTAATTATCAGTTTTCTTCCCCTCGCGCGTATCAAACAAGATTCTTATCATCTTAATTTTTAATTATTTTCCTCCTTAAATATATATATTTTCCGTCGCTATTAAAATTATCTTCCATTTTTTATTTATTTAATTTGACAAAACGAATTTTCCTGCTTCAGATTTAACAGTTTTTTGGTTCAAAATCGAAAGCGTTCACCACGATTATCGAAAACCCTAACGTCCCAGTTTCGTTAATGCTCTCACTGTTTATTTCTCCCAATAAATCCATCGCCTCTTCTTCCCTTTAAATCCCCTCTCCTTTCTATCTGTTTCCTTCTCGATCACTTCGATTAAGGTAGGCTCGGTGTCGTTGCATTTTTAGTAATTTGATCTTTTAATTCTTTTTCGCACTTTCATAATTTTTTATGGTAGTTGTATCCTGGATGTGCTTATATTCTTTTGACTTCTCTTCATTTTGTGTTATGCTGACTGGAATTAGGGTTTATATTCGATTTTATCTTTCGTGGATTTCGTTTGTGAATTTAGTGAACTTATGCATGTTAGGTTATTTGAATTCGCTTGTTTTGTTTCTATTTTGAGTTCAGTTAATCTTTATGTCATCAGCTATGTTTCTGTGTTTCGAGCTTCAAAAATTTTAACTATTACTTAACTTCTCAATCGCTTTGTTTATTAGATTATGTGCTTGAATGTTGCGGTCTGCTTCTTTGAGGATTTTATTGGGGACAAGGTTTTAATTCTTAGGCGCTTGCTCAAAAAGCTATGTTGTGTTAACAGTTGTCGGCTATGTTTCTTATCATAAAACGCTAAATAAGTGTTGCTTAACTGGAAGAGCTATTAATAATTTTGTAAATTAGGATTGTAACAGTCTCAAGCTATATTTTAATATTTTCTTTATCATAAGCTTAAGAAAGTGGGCGTTGTATGTTCATGAAAGTTTGATGTGAGATTATTGTATATTTGCTGTTGCATTTGTTGTAATACTCTTAATCCCAGATATGTTATGCATTTGTGTATGCAGGAAGGGAAAGTAAAATGAGAGGGAAAGAAGCCAGGAAGAACCTGCTGAGAAGATGCAACTCAAAAGGGAAATTTGAGAATGTTGTTTTCATTGATGTTGATGGTGATAGATTTGAGAATGTTGTCATCATCGATGCTCCTGTGTCTGTGGAGGAAAATTTACGAGGTTCCAGTGGATCAAAGGGAGGCAAGCATTTTTCTCCCAGTGTAATTAGCATCGATGATGATGAAACTGATAAAATAGATGATCCTGAAATTTGTGTTGAACCTGCTGGTGACTTGGACAGTGATGCCTCCTCAAGAAAAAGTTGTCCTGCACCTAACTTTATGAAGAAATCTACAGGATTAGATGATGACAATGACTGCTCGTTCATCAGGGAAAAGAAACCTGCATTCAAACTATCAAAGTGCAAGAAAACATATGCTGGGAAGACTCCTTGTGGAAAACGTTTTGGTTTAAGTCTTGACTCTGAGGATAGCTCATCTGAAAGTGATTGTTCTGATTGTGAAGTTATTGAAGGTTCTATAGGAAAACTTAAAGAACAGTGGGAGAAAGCTTTCCCTAGAAAACGATATAATGTTAGAAATGGTCAATCTGGTTCAGAGGATCAGACGAGTGCCTCATTATCACGTAATGGTACTCCTGGAGTTGGAGAAAATAGGAGTCAGCAATATGCTGGAACCTCTGCATTCTCTGGTTCAAGTGATTCAAATATTCAGAAACAAAAGTCTCCTGCCTTTGAGACTAATAGTGATAGTTACTTTGATGATACTTGTCTCTATAGGACAGAAAGGCCTTTTGTAGGATCTGAGAAGAAAGATGGTCATGAAAACTTTTCACAGTCAAAATATGGGCCAACTGCTGAAGCTCAGTTTTCTGATATTGAGGCTGATGTTATATTTGGAAGAGAAAGATTTATGAAAGTTCCTCTTTCAAGGGATAGAAATCAAGAGTTTTCTCAGGCACCCTCAAATTTTGACCCATGGCAAAGTGATTTGCAACATGAAAATACAGTTGCAAATGGAAAGGAGAAGCTACAATCCAAAGAACCATTGATGTCAAGTCCTAAATCATCGGAAGAAAAACAGGTTGAAAATGATATGAATCCTGTTGATGTTGAAGATGGAACTCTTTTTGATGAATCCACTTCTGTTAAGACTCCATTAGATGGAATTCCAGTAGCCAGTAGTAAGATTTATTGTGATGCGGACAGTTATCAGAATGATGAAACTCAAGTTCAGCAATCGTTTTCAATAGCTGAACAATCAAAAATTAATTCTATGCCCAACAGTGAAAAATGTGATGAAAGTGATGCATTACGTGTTCAAGTAGTTGATGCCATAGTTTCTTGTGAAAAGGATATGATTATTGACCGAGAAAAGCTCAAACAGACAGATCAATACAAGCAAGCTGTGGAAGAAGAATGGGCATCTAGGCAGCGAGAGTTAAAAATTCAGGTTTGGCACATAAACTTTTAGTTCTCTCTTTTGGCTGTTATCTCAGTTTATTTCTAGGATTTTAGGGAACAAATAATTAATCATTTAAAAACTTGCTTGAAGATGAGGTAATCTGCATTCTACCACTAGTATTTTATATGGTGGTCTGATCTTTTAGTTGTCAAAAAGTGTGTCGATGCAATCACATCTTCCTCATCAACTCTTTAGCTTCAAAAGTAGTTTCCTTTGTGGTCTTTTTGTCATCCTCTGCACCGTTAACTCAGGTTAATTTGTATACATTTTTGTTGTGTTGTGTGTTATCCCCAATTAATTTTTTAAACAAATTTCAATATTGGTCTCTTTTTTGGATAGCTGATATTGGTCTTATTAACAGTTTTATACTTGGCTATTTTGTGTTATTTTAGCGTTTAAACTTTATGAAGTTGGACTACAAATTAATTCTGCCAATGCTAGGTCAACTCAAACCTAGGTTTGAAAACATTGATTTGGAAGGTGTTTCTTTTTACATGGAATTATTTTTTATGTTACATGAAATATAATTCTTTTTTGTTGGTGAATATCTTTGTGCAGTAAATGGAATATTTGATTGAACTTGTTACTTCACATGTATCTAACTTACTTCTTTTGCAGGCTGAAGAGGCTCAAAGATTGCGAAAAAGGAAAAAAGCTGAAAGTATGCGTGTATTGGATATGGAGAAACGGCAAAAGCAACGTCTGGAGGAAATGAGAGAGACACAAAAGAAGGTAGAGATATCTATCTATAATTTTTCTTATCCCCGTTTTACATATTGCTTGTACTTATTTTTGGCTTTATATTTGATTAGTTATGTCTTAATCTGTTAAATGGTTTCTGCTTTAGGATGAGGAAAACATGAACCTAAAGGAACAACTAAGAATGGAAGTAAGGAAGGAGCTTAGTAAATTGGAAATATCATGCATCGATATGGCCTCATTGCTTCGTAGCTTGGGAATCCCTGTAGGTGGTGGTTCTTATCCCTTGTCCAATGAGGTGAGTGAAATCGGAATAAGTATAGTTATTTTGAGTGAATCCTCAGAAGTGTTTGATTGATTCAGTTACCTTTTTCTCTCAGTATCCAATGGTATCAAATTAGGTTATCTGCCCCTATTTTGTTACATCAGTTAAAATAACAAGCACGCTGTTGTTTCATTAACTTCTGGTTATAGTTCCTGCTCTGTGTAGCTGTGAGGAGATTACAATTTGTATACACTTCTATGGCTATCTTAAAATTTTAGGTGGTTTACTGACAGATTGATGGCCTTTCACAGATTCATGCAGCTTATAAAAGAGCCTTGCTAAGATTTCATCCTGACCGAGCATCTCAAACTGATATTCGCCAGCAGGTTGAGGCGGAGGAAAAGTTTAAGCTTATTTCTCGCATGAAGGAGAAACTTTTAGCGACTTCATGTCACTGAATGCTAACACAGGTTCAAAAATTGATCCTACAATGCAATTTTTGTTGTTTTCATATGCAGCTGGGATTTCACATTTTTGTGTTATTGGGTATATTAGAAATTTTTTGCCAGTTCTTATCAGGTGGACTGGTCAAAATTGTAAAGCAGATGTAAATACTTGCAAAGGTATCATAGCTATACGTCTGGGTATATTTTATACCGCACTTTGGGAAGGTAGTTCTCACTGATTAATTGTTTCCCAACTGTGACGTGCATAATATTTGGGTTTTAGGAGGATTGTGAACTTGACTGCTGTGTTTAATCTATACTACAATGTAGAACAGGTTGCATCAAAAGCTGTTTTCCTATAAACTTTGCATTACAGAGGAGAAGATCATTGTGTAAGCTTTCACTGTTCGACCATCTACTCTTTAACTTGTCATAGTTTCATAACATATGCATCTTTGCATTTTAAAAGGATACAGCATGAGTTAAGAGTACTTGCTTGTATATAATTAGTGCAAGCCTGCTACAGATGTTTCAGTGTTGTTACATTTGTTTTTATTTGGTTTGGAGTTGAAGAAGCTTTTCAACCAAACCAAAAGTAATGGTAAACAAGGAGCTTCTTTTTAAACTCAAACCAAGCCTTTTGCTTTTGGTCGAAATTATTTTATTGTTTTCTTTAAAGAATTTAAAATATCATGTCTAAAATGGGGTTTAGTATCATTAAAGGCTCATTTTCGAAATTATTTACGGAAATGGGTCATTTTGAAAAATAATTACAAGTATGAGCCAAAAATACAAATGTGTTTATGTGGTATCGTTTTTAGGGGATAAATCAGAAAAATGTTTTTACCTAAGTTTTTTTTCGTTGTGTCAGGCAAAAACGTGTTGACGTGGAAGCATTTTTCAAAAAGTGTTTACATGGACGTGTTTTTGCTCATGTTTTTCTCAACGGGCAAAAGTGCTTTCACATGGGTGTTTTTTTTGTTAACTGTTTTCATGCCAGCGCGCTTTTGCTTGACACAAGAAAAAAAGCGTTTATGTTTAAGCGTTTTTCTGATTTATCTTTTGAAAAGTATGTCGCATAAGTTTATTTTTTTTGTTTTTGGCACATACTCGTAATTAATTTTTAAGACGGTTCATTTCGGTAAATAATTTCGGAAATGAGTTTTTATTAATACATAACCCTCTAAGATGAGTATTTTATTTTTTTAAAAGCATTTTTTTGATGGCGTTAAAATTCTAAAAATAATTTTTATAACAATTTTTAAAAGCACTTTTCAGTGCTACACAGTCAATTTTTACCTAAAATTTTTATTTATTTTGAGTCGAGAATTGGATGGATTCCTTACTCATATCAGAATATGCGTTAGGCGAGGGTACTTGTGAAAATATAAGAGTTGGAGCAACATAGATTTGTTTGTAGTAAGCCATAATCTAAGTCTGCTTTGTTTTTTGAAAAATGGACCAAGAATCAAACTTGGGACTGGTTTTAATCTCTGCCATTTCACCCGATATTTTGTTACCATATTATTTAACTATTTTTTGGTAAATCTTGTAAGCCTTTACGACTTTGACGGGTTGGTGAGTGGGATGTATGTTGGGTCCAATGGTGTGGGAATCTTCAATCTTTCTTTGCTTAGGTAAAATGCATTCTCCATGTTTAAGGAACAAAGGACCCTTCAATTAACATACTTATCCATAGATGGGCATAAATCTTTATAAAAGGCTCTAAGGGTCATAGGAAAGATAGAGAAGACAATTGCTTTGGAATCTGTTGCATTTATGTCTTTGATGTGCATTTTAAGCATGCATGATCAAATGGTTCACTGTTCCAATAAAAGATTAGCATCATTGAATGTGCTTAGGGTGTTTAAATAGTTAATTCGATTAATATTCGATTCGAATATTAATCGAATTAATCGAAATCATTAAAGTCTTAATTATAACTGAATTTAAATTTTTTCAAAATCTTTTAACTGATTAAAATAGTTTTAATTAATTTAGGTGATTAACTAAATTAATCAAAAATTTTACATTTTTTATTTGTTCAATTATGTTTTACAATGAGATTTTTTCATGTTTCTAAGTAAAAAAAAAAAAGCAAAACAACAAATAACACAATAAAAATACTAATTTCCTTTGCTTTTAATTAAAAATTTAATGAGAAATTTGGTCACTAATATTTACATGTTTTGTTAAAATGATCTTAATTGCATTTTTCAGCTTTTTTTGACCATCAATTTTACTTCTTTTTTTTTCTTTTTAAATTGTTTTTTCTTAAAAAATTTGATGAAAGTACCATAAAAAAAAACCAACGGGGACGATGTGAAATATTTTTATTGAGATGTAATTTTTTACTTTAGTAATCTAATAATAAGATAATTACATGTGAAAAATAATAAATTAAATAAATTAAACATGAAATTAAAAAATAACTTTTAATTTAAAGAAAATAAACATAATTATCTAAAAAAAGAGTTTCAAAATGAATGTATATATTTGTTTTTTTGAGAGGTTTAAAAAATATAATTAATAAATCAAATCGAAAGTACTGAATGTGTACATTCATTTTAATTTTTTTTTAGATAATTATGTTTATTTTCTTTAAATTAAGAGTTATTTTTTTAACTTTATGAATTATTTATTTACTTTATTATTTTTCACATGTAATTATTTTATTGGGTTACATAAGTAATAAATTATATCTTATTAAAAATATTTTACATATAAAATTTTACATCATCCTGTTAACTGTTTTAATAGTACTTTTATCAAATTTATTAAAAAAACAAATTGAAAAAAAAACAAAGGTTGATGGTCAAAAAAATTAAAAAATACAATTAAGACTATTTTGACAAAACATGTAAACGTTAATGGTCAAATTTATTATTAAACTTTAATTAAATTAATTGAGCGTGTTAGATTTTTTACCTTGCAATAACATGACACAAAGTAACTTCTTTGTTCAGATTGAAGGATGTTCAGTTCACGGATCGAGCAAGATGTATGTCGCATTTCGGTATCCGGTTGATGGGAACCGATAGGTCGGGTCTGGACATTATACCATCAACTGTGATTGGGTTCCATTGGATATTGCTTCAGGTAGTTCTATGCTAATCGAGACTGCACCAAGCAGTGCCTGGGACATGGCCAGAACCTTCGCTGGTAGCCTGTAAGTTGGCGGTTCTTTTGCTGCTTCCGCTTGGTAGTTGTAAAGATAGTTTAGATATAAAAGCTGATTGAAAACAGAGCCCTTCACCGGCGAGTAATCGGGCTCGTTGATTGATTTTCAGGCTACGATTTTGATAGCGAGGAATGTGAAGATCTGCAAAAGAAACAATGGTGACAATAATACAAGAAAGGGTTAGTTTAGTATTGTTTTTAAAAGTTTTTTTACCCTAAAAGTATTTTTGAGAGAAATTAACATTTTTAACTTCTCAATAAAAAGCTTTTGCATTAATTTTTTGGGTTGAAAGAAGCATTTTTCCTCTAGAAAACTGTTTGTTTAGGAATATTTTTGTTTTAAAAGTGCTTATTAAAAGTAATATTAAACACACCCGAAAAAGATGTAGAAAGTAAAATATCCAAATTTTTTTAAATATGATTTAATATTTTAAAAAAAATTAGGTGGATTGTTAGTTAGCAATTCGTTAGTGATTAAGGAAGGTAATTAATGTTAAAAGGGATTAAATTAAGAATTTTTTTAAAGTAATTAATTTTTGTAGTTTACTTTTAAATATAAAATATTTTTGAGACTTGAATGATGAAATAAAGAAAATGGAAGAAATCAAGAAGAGTAGAAGATGGTTTGGTGTCACGTTGTACTTACTCAAATTTTGTTTTGAGTTTGACGATGAAAAAAAAAATGCAGGGCTTCTTTCCTTTATTTTTATTTATTTTTTTAGTTTAAAAATATATAAATCTATCATGATTTTAAGTACATTATAATAATTTGTATTATTTTTATTTTTAATATTTTGGGCTTATATGATATATTAGACTTAACTAATATACACTTATTTACTCTGTATTTTATGCATTTCCTATTTCAACATTGTGAGGCAATTAACATTCAAGCATAATGGGTTGATTTGGCTTTCAATTCCCCCTTTGAAAGTGTCTTGGTGCATAGAAACATGACTTTATATCCCACAAAATTTGCCATTTAATATTGAAAGCATTTATTGTTAACCAAATAAAGATAAAGTTGCTAGGTTGAAGTCAAAAGCCCAAAAAAATGATAGTCCTGGCAATTGATTGATAGTTGATTGTAATAGTTGGTTTCATTAATTGAATCTATTAACTGATTTGATCAACTGATTCTATTAATTAATTATTTAAAAATGTTTAATAAAATTTAACTGATTGTTAAAAATTGATATGTGTAAAATGATAAATAAGGGCTTAACACATTTAGATGAAAGTTTATAATATGTTGACACATATAGTCTTTATTTACATTTTTGAGTAAAGTTGCTAGGTTGAAGCCAAAAGCCCAAAAAATAATGGTCCTATTTGGCAATTGACTGATAGTTGATAGTTGATTGCAATGGTTAATTTGATCAACTGAATCTGTTAACTAATTTGACCAACTGATTCTATTAACTGTTTATTTAAAAATGTTTAGTAAAGCTTAATTGATAGTTGAAAGTTGATATGTATAAAATGAGTATTTATTAATAATACGTTAGTCTTTTATTAGATGAAATTATTGAAATAAAATACTATTACCAAGGAATTAAAACATCCATTATGGAAATTAATTAGTGAATATTTTAAAAATTTAAATAAACAAATTTCTTAAGTTCCTTACTTGCAAATTTTTTAAGTTGCATGAGAAAACATTTTATACAAGTAAATTGAAAATAAATTAAGGGTACAAAAATTAATTAGTGAATATTTTTTAGAATAAAAACTATTGATATCTTGGTACCCCTATTAGGTTTGAGAGCATGTGATAAAGGGAGTAATTTTTGAGCAATCATGATTAGATATGTCATTCCATATCTCATTTCCAATCAGCTGTGAAAAAAGTTATCCATCTCAATATTTTTTATTTTGGAAGTTTTAGTTTAACAAACTCTTGCAAACCTCCATTCACTAAATACTGCAATTATAGAATTTGATTATCTAATCTTCCATTGTGTTCAAATCAACTAAAAAAAGCTCAAAATTCTGGTTACCAAATACCCTCAATATCAAGAGAAGAGAATGTATAAAATTATGATTTTATATCATCTTTATCCCTTTCTGATAGGAATGATAAATTATATTTTTCCTCTTGATTTTCAACTTTTTCTTCTTGAACAATGTTCAAATTCAACTTAAAATGTTGCAAATCAGGAAAAAAAAATATAATCTTTTATTCTTCCATTAAAAAATGAAAATACAATAAAATCATAATTTTATACAATTATTTCTCCAATATCAATCACCAAAGTTTTGTAATTACAATTACGTGATGTTGCATCTTCAACATATGCCAGCGAACAAATGTTGGTAATTCGAGAAGGTTCCAAATTTATTATAAAAATCAAACTGAAACTAAACTTAAATTTTACAACTCAAATCGATGATCGATTTTATTGATTTTTCCCCAATCGGACAAACCCTAAAGTTGTAAAGGGACCCAATTGCCTTTCCCTTTAGCCATAATTTCGGTGGCCATGAATAATTACACAACACAAACTTTATACACCCCACCCTTTTCCTTTTGTCAATATCCTTTTATTTACATCAATAAGAAATTATAATTTTACATTATTCTTGTTCTTTTTAAATATGAGAATGATAAATTAAAAAATTTAATTTATCTTTTCCCTATTGAAAAGAGATAAAGATGACGTGGAATCATAATTTTAAATTTTAGGTCTTGCAACTATAAATAAAAATAAAAAAACTAATTTCAAAATAATATTATATACAAACAATGAAATTAGAAAGATCACATATGTATAGATATTCCAATAGAAAAAATGAAGCAGCAGTTTAGTTTTCAAGCCAAGAGCCAGAAATCCTTGTGGCGTTTAGTGGTGATCAAATAACCTCCAAGTTTTTTGCTTTTCCGTCTCACTGCAACAGCCATGCATGTAGCATTCTGGATACAGTATTCCACCACTCCACCTGTCATTCGACTGCCTGCCCACATCATTACCAGACGCCATGTCATCGACTTCTTCTTTTGTCCCAAAACCAGAAGTGCCACTCCTTGTTTTTTAGCTTCTTCCACTATTGTTGGACCTTTCTCTTTCCCCTCCACCACTGCTACCTCTACTTCAACCTGCCACTCCAAACCCATAATTAACTCTATGTCTTTGTGAACAGAACAAGACTAGCATGGTTATAGCAACAGTTTTGATGTTAATTAGCAAAATAACAAATATATAGCATTCATTATGTCGCAGCCTACCTCGGGTCTCTTCTGCTTGCACATGTTTTTGAGGGAGGAAACAGGCTCACATGCCCTTGGGGCTCTGTTCTTGTCATGATCTTCATTTGTAATTGGCACTGTATTTTCCAGTAATTCAAGCTAATAATCAAAACATTTTTCGATGTTTAGCATAAAAGGGAAAAAAAATGGATGAGTTTGGCACCTTGTTTTGAAGGCTTTGTGACATGAAGAAGAACAAGAGTGTCGTGACACTGAACGGTGTGAGAAAGTGCCCATTGTAAAGCTCCCTTTGCTTCGATGCTGGACTCAACCACGATCATGATTTTCCTTCCAATTAAAAACCCAGTTTTTTCTCCATTTCTGGATTTATCTTCCCCAACTTTGCCACTAATTTCATCTTTTTGATAGGGTTTAGAAGCATCCAGATTAGGCTTGGCTTGAATTGGAGGAGACTTCACTCTAACATGAGGCCTAATCCTGTTTAGACAGAAACCTGGCAACCTTGCCCCTGTTCTTCCCATCTCCTAAAATGCCTCACTGCTGCGAGGCTTTCACACCAAATGATTACACATACACACACATATATTTACTTTGTGAACCAAATTTCTAGATGATGGTTTGGTGCCATGGGTTTATTTTATTTCTGCAAACTTTGCTTTCTTTTGATTTGTAATCATGAAAGCAGGTCTTTGGTTTCCTTTCCATTTTCCTTTGTGGGGGCTATTCCTCAACGTGCCTCTCATGAATCCTAGGCCCCTCCTTCCTAGCTTTGCCTCTCGGATTCGGGTATGAATATCCAACATATACATATTTTTAATGTATATTCGTTTTTCTTCTATGTGTTTAATATATTTTGAGAGCATATCTTTATACTCGAGTTTGGAGATGTGCCGGATTGAGTTGAGGAACACATGTTTTAAGAGAAAAAAAAACCTTATAATTAACATAACTAGAGTTGAGGGAAAGTTGGAAATTTAGGTTGCATTTAGTTTTAATAAGCATAAGTCATTTTCGTTTTCTGGAAAATGAAAGACATTGAAGGAAATATATTTGATTGAAAATTTTTAAAAATATGAAAATTAGAAAGTAATAAAAAATTGTTTTCCTAGTTTTGACTTTCAGTGCTTTGTAAAAGTGAAAATGATAAAAGCAAAGGTTTTTCACTACAAATATTAAAGAAAATTTGTCTATCTCAAACATCAGATAAATCTACAAATATTTAATTTCAATACGAGAACAAAAAATTTATTAAAGAAAATGTGTTCTACAAGATGCATTGTAGAACTCATTTTCACTGAACTGACAGAAAAAATGTACCATATAAGAAGCATTTTTTTCGATGAGAGGAAAACATGTTTTACAAGACACGCTTTCTCTGTCAGATTAGTGAAATCGTGCCCTGTAAAACGTGTTTTTCTTTTTCTCTCCTCAAAAATAATATAGATTGATAAATTTAAAAAACAACAACCTACTTTCTCAAATAATTTTTTTTCAGCATATTCTTAAAAATTAACCCAGAGAAATGCTCAATAAAAGAAATCTTAAAACAAAAAAAATTCATTTTTGACATATATTCGAAAATGAATTATAACCATTTTCAAAAAAAGAAAAAGAAAAGAAAATGAATTATAACCTTTATATGTATATATTTAAACTATTTTTTTAAAAGTTAATATAAAGACTTAATTTTATAAAAAAAATTATTTTAACTTTTTATTTTTTTAATTTATATTATTTATCAAATCATTGAAAAATTAAGATTGATTATTCTAATATTAACAAAATTGATATTGAGGGTATAATAATTAAAGAAGTAATCTGCAAAGATATTATTCAAATTTCTTTATGGTGATTTATCTAACGTGAACCAAACGCCATTTGATCATCATTTTGGAAATAACCCATAATTACAAGTAAAAAGAAAAGAAAGTTCTTAGAAACAAAATGATTAATAAATGCCAAAAGAAAGGGTCAACTCTATAGTGTTGATTTGCAGCAAAAGTTGTGATGATTTGGGAATAATCACACAAATTACAACAGCTTTTAGACATAAAATTGACTTTTTCCAATCACAAAAATCTTGCTAAATTAATTTGCGAAAAGTAGGGTTAAATATAGATGAGATTTTCTTCATGGGTATTAATCATCAAATCATTCTTCTACCAGAATTAATCAGAATCCACAATGTATTTCATGTTTTTATATTTTGAAGGTATCGATCAAACCCATCACATGTAATTTCAGAAGAATCGATTGAAGTCCACCCAAATTTGTTATATGAGAAAAAATTTGTAGAGATATTGAATCGAGAAATGAAAAAATTAATAATAAAGTGAGTTTCATGATAACTCTAAGACATAGATTTATTTTATTACTTTTAAGCTTATGTTTCAATTAAGATAAAGAGTGGTTGAAAATGTTTTCGTAGTTATTTTAATTATGTTTATGTTAAATAGTTTTGAAACTCATATTTTAATAATGTCTTTCCGCCAAGTAAGATATTGAAAATGTAAATTTTTATACTTGAAGGTGACTAGTAAAACATTAGAAATGTGGGAAAAAAAGAAAATACTAAATTTTAACGTCTGAAGCCCCAACACTGTAGCAAAACTCTTGGGCTTAACCCATTTCTTAGTCAATAGCTGATGATGACTGAGAATCAGAAAGAATTAGGCTATGCAAAAATTGAATGGATCAAATACCTATAATAGGGCAAAAATTTAGAATAGAAAGGGGAGTTTCAAAATAGAAAAAGGGGGAGAGCTGCTTGGTACAAACGAAGAACACCCATCTTCAGAGAAATAGAAGCTGGAAAAGAAGAAGATAAGAAGAGGAAGAAAGAGAATAGCCATTTGAGGAGAATCACCTTATTTGGCTTGAAATCTCCACATTTTGTTTCTTTTCTTATTTGCATCTTGGACCATGGTTGGGTTTATCTTAATTGTTCTTAATTTGGTATTTATGGATTAAACATTTATTAGTTAGGATAATTATGGAATCTTAATATGCGATTATTGGTATTTTGCTAAGGATGCTTAATGCAATATGAGACTTACTCACTCAAATGTTATTTTTGTTTAATGCTTGTTATTATTGCCTGATCAGCATTAGTGGGTAATTGAATTAATTACTAATTCTGAAAAGGTTGAAATTAATGGACTTAAACTTAAATGGTTCATATTTAATTTATTAATTTTATTTTTTAATGATATAGTCATATATTTTTACAGTGCATAATCTTGTAGGAATGATGTTTGAAAATGTTTTCTTTATGTTAAATTAACATAGCAATATGCTTTTCTTCAAAAACAAAAACAAAAAACATAGCTATATGGTAAGAGTGCTCATAATCAGGTACCCGAAGATTTAAGTGTTAAAAATATTGGCTCGTGACTCGACCCTTGAATATCGAGCACCCGAAATTTCGAGTATCCATTTTTTCGGGTCATAGGGTACCTGGATTAAATTTGTGTAAATTTTTTTATAAATCATACGATTTATAGTGATTCAAAATGACAAACTTAAAAATCCAAAGTAGATAATAACATAATCCAAATATAAAGTTTAGAAATCCAAACATAAATTTTATAAATCGAAATTACATAATCCAAAGATAAAACTTCAAAAAAAAAATACAACTAAAGATAAAACATATAGTCGTGTACTCATCAATCATCATGACATGTTGTGATGTCCGAAATTTCGTTTGTCTCATCAATGATAATAGTTGGTTTGTCCAAAATTAAATCTTGCATCTCTACAAAAAAAAATATTTCAAATATACAACAACAATGTATATTTAGAAATATAAAGATTTAAATATCTAAACTATATAAATAAATATTACAAAATAAAAATAATAAATTTAAAAATAATAAAGGTGAAAGCAACAAAAACCATGATAACAAATACTTTTGGCTGAAAATTGAACGAGAGGGGTTGACGAAGATGATTTGCGTGGGAGAATTGAATGAGTGAGATAGTGATTTAGTAATTAAGGTAAAAAAATTAGGAATCAGTTTAAGTTTTAACTAAAAAAATATAAACAATTTAAAAATAAAAAAATACAAATATACATAGGTAGCCGGGTCGAGTACACGTGAAATTTAGAAATTGCGGCCCGGGCCTGACCTATTAATCAGTAAAAAATAGCGGGTCGAGTACCCGACCTAGAATTTTTTTAAAATAAAAAATAATCATTTAATTTTTTACCAGACCAACGAATCGGATATCTCGAATCGAGTATTTTTGAACACCCCTAATTTCAGGAAAAGCCTAGAAATTATTTGATTCTAGATTAATAAATTCTAATATTGTTATAGTATTGTTGTAGCACCGTTACCAGTAGTTGCATATTAGGAGGAATTAATTATTCTAACTCATCATTTCATCATTATCAATTTGGGTTATTATTATTAAATTGCTTTGAATATTTCTATCCATTTAATCAAATTTGTATTCCCTTCCAAAATTGCCAATTGTTAACTTTGCAATTTATGTTTTAAAATTGATTCTTATGGAGATGATAAATTTATTATTTATTATTATATTACTTGCTAATAATTGTGTACATTTTCATATCATAAGAAAATTTGTGACATTTAATTAATTAAAGTGCTAGGGCGTAGTCGCAATATCGAAGACGTTACTTGGGAATCCGAGGAGACAATGCAATTGCACCACCTCTATCTATTTTTAGGTCAATTTCATGGATGAAATCTCTTAAAGGAGGGAAGAAATATAACGACTGATTTTTTTTAGTTTCGAAAAACCCGGTTTAAGGTTGAATTCTTGAAAACCAAGTAGATTAAAATAGAAACGAATAGTAATTAAATAAATTAAGTTGTTTATCATTTGTATTGAGACTAAATCACAAAGTGAGTTAAATGAGAAAGTTTGGTCTTCAAAAAAGGTCAAGAGTGCTCTCTCCTCTAGTGTCCCAAAGAAACAACGACGATTGTGGTTGGGATAGGGCAGGGTGGTAACTTGTACTGTGGTCTAGTTTCGGTGTTTGGCCTTTGGTGGTAGTTGATTTGGTTGGATTATGGAGAAGCATGACATCTCATTACTTGAAGACGAGATGTTACAATTATCAGTTAGGAGTTCTTTGGTGTCTCCGAATGATAGGCCAACCTTAATTTGTTTCATGTGGACTAAGAAATCATACAATCCCGATAGCTTTCAGGCATAAATGAGAACGGTATGGAAGTTGAAGAAAAAGATGGATATTCAAACGGTAGGGCAGAATATGTTTTTGATCGCCTTTGATGATGAGGACGATTTAGAAGCTATAATGGAAGGTCGACCCTGGTTTTTTCACCGACAGTTACTTATTTTTGACCGATTGATCGCCCTTATTGAGAGAAGTTAGATCCGGCTTGTGACATCTCCTTTTTGGATGAAGATTGGCCCATGTCCTCCTGAATATGACAAAAATGATTTATTACATGCTATTGGTTCAACCTATGGTGGAATTATCAGATCGGAGATAAAAGGGGAATTCTACCATCTAGAAGTGCAATTGAATACGGAAAAGCCTCTTCAGAGAGGGATTCTTATCAAAACCATTTCTCAGGAGAAAGTGTGGGTATCCTTCAAATATGAGAATCTACTGAATTTCTATTTTGGGTGTGGTTATTTGGGACATAGCTTGAAGGAATGTGGTGTGACGAATGACAAAGTGAAAGAAGGATCGGAGTACAATCTTCCATATTCAGTAGCCATGAAAGCTGAATCAAGCCTGATGGGAAAGGAAAGTTTAAAGTTTGGTTACTCTAGTAAAAAATCTATGAAGGGATGTTTTTATACAAGGAGACTCAGAACAATGGGTTTGATGCGACTGATGCCAATATTTCGGGTTCCAATCGAGTTCAAGAGGAGGATGACGGTGGGTTGGGTGATAGTATTCAGGGGAAGACTATGGTAAATATGGAAAGTCTAAGTCAAATTGCTCATTATATTGATTCTATGATTAATGAGAATAAAGGTGCCTTAATTGCTGATTTAGAAACGGGTTTAAAAAATCTCATAATTGTAGGAGTTAACTAATGTAGGCTTTCAAGTCCTGGATTGGAGGAATCTGGCGGTGTTATGGAAAGTATACCCACAAGGGCTAAGAAAAATAAATGGAAACATTTTAAACCAGGTGGCAAGGTGGACACCATGCAGGATGATGGCCTTGGTGGAAAACGTAAGCTGGTTTTGGATGAGAAAGATGATGAAGCTGAGTTGATTGAATCTAAACGACACAAATTTGTTTGTGAGGGGTAGATTTCATCAACATTTACCGATAAAGAGGAGATGGATATGGTTGAAAGTCCCTTGCATTTCATTATAGGATCGACAGTGGCCAGTCGGCTTATCGATCGACAATAATGAAACTCATATGTTGGAATGCTCAGGGTTTGGGAACCCTCGAGCTGTGCAGAGGCTTCGATACTTATTGAAGCAATATAATCCCCATTTAGTCTTCATAATGGAAACAAATCTCGATTGTAATCGAATGATTCGAGTTAAGAGAAGTTGCGATTTTTCACACAGGTTAGAGGTAGAAATTAATGGAACGAGAGGTGGTCTTTGTATGGCTTGGAGGAATGAGATCACTTGTATTTTACGGAGCTACTCGAAAAATCACATTAACATTGTAGTAAAAGATGATAGACGTGATAAGGAGTGGAGGTTCACGGGCTTTTATGGCTTCCCTTTCACCCGCGATAAACATACAACATGGAACTTGCTTCGACAACTTAGCCAAAACTCTGATCTCTCGTGGTTGGTGTGCGGAGACTTCAACGAGATAATGTACTCTTTTAAGAAAAGGGGTAGTCTATTGAGGGATGAAAGACAGATGAAGGAGTTTCGGAGCACTCTTGTGGATTGTCAACTTATGGACATTGGAAACTCGGGTAGACAGTTTACTTAGGAAAGGGGAAATTTACTGGAGATGAATATTCAAGAACGTCTCGATAAGGGATTTACAAATTCAGAGTGGATTGTTAATTTTCCCCATGCATGTGTGCAACACTTACCTTTTTCACAATCGGATCATTATCCATTTTTTTTAATCTTAAGGATGGAGTGAAGGTAAATCATAATGCCAAAATTTGTTTTGAGGTTTGGTAGACCCTTAAGTCAAATTGTGAAGATGTGGTTAAGAAATCGTGAGGAGTTACAACGGGTACTGTTCCTAATAAACTTAATGCTCTTGGTGATGGTTTAAGAAGATGGGCGATCATTATTTGCAAGAAGCGTAAGGGTTTAAAAAATAGATTGAATCGTAAATTGGACAAGTAATTGGAAGAGGATAGAAATGATGAAAATTTGGCTGCTACATTGATACAAAGCTGGAGCTTAATTGGGAAATTGACAAAGACGAAGCTTATTGGGAACAAAGAGAATAGGTTAACTGGTTGAAAATGGGGGACAAAAATACTATTTATTTCCATAATTTTGCCTCGATACGGGAATGGTCGAATCATATTGAGGAAGTAATTCAAAAGGATGGGCAGATGACTAGTGATGAAGTTGATATGAATTCGATTACTCGTGATTACTTTGTGGAGCTGCTTACTTCGAAGGGTGCTCATGACTTGGACAAGATTCTTTTTGAGGTTCCTATTTGTATTTATAATAAGGACAACCACAAGTTGTCGGTCTTTTTTATAACAGACAATGTTTAGGCTGCTTTGAAAGACATGGGTCCATCAAAAGCGTTTGGGGAGAATGGTTTTTCGGCCCTCTTTTTCCAAAACTACTGGCATATTATTGGTAAGGAGGTAACTTATTTTTGTTTAGGAATCTTGAATGAGGGTAGAGATGTTGAGTTGTTGAATTACACAAATATTGTTCTTATTCCGAAAATCCCGCATCCAAATAGCATGAATAATTTTCGACCAATAAGTCTTTGTAATATGCTCTATAAGGTTGTTTCAAAGGTTATTGCCAACCGTCTCCAACATGTTTTGGATTTGTGTATAGATAAAGTGCAAAGTGTGTTTGTCCTCAGGTGTTTAATTTCAGATAATATTCTTGTTGCTTATGAATTGATGCACACGTTCAAATAGAAGAGAACGAGTAGGAATGGTTGTATGGCATTGAAGGTTGATATGAGTAAAGTATATGATCGTGTCTAATAGGTTTTTTTGGAGAAAATAATGGAGCGTCTGGGTTTTGAGAGGCCTTGGATCGATCTTGTTATGAGATGCATTACATCTGTGACTTATTCAATTTTGGTTAACGGGGTTTCAAGGGAGAGGTTTAAGCCGACTAGAGGACTTCGACAGAAAGATCCATTAAGCCCCTTTCTTTTTTGATTTGTGGAGAAGGTCTTTTTATCCTCATGAGAACAGCAATTCGAAATGGCTCCATTTGTGGTGCCAAACCCAACAAAAACAGTCCTAATATCTCACACCTTTTGTTTGCAAATGACTGCCTTTTGTTTAGTAAGGTGAATTTAAAGGGGCTCAAAGGCTAAAAGAGATTTTACATGTCTATGAACAATGCTCGGGGCAATAAATGAATTATGAGAAATTGTCTGTGTTTTTTAGCAGAAATACTTCAAGTACTAATAGAGATGTGGTTTTTAGTGTGTTGGGAGTAAGATGTTCAGTAGATGTTGAAAAATACCTTGGTCTACCGTATTTGATTGGCAAGAGGAAAAAAGCTTTTTTCAGATTCTCAAAGACAGGTTTAAGATGAAAATTGATTGATGGAGTACGTGTTTCTTGTCATAAGGAGGGAAAAAGGTTTTTGCAAAATCGGTGTTGCAAGCTATACCAACATATTTAGTAATCTGTTTTTTGTTGCCTAAGACTTTATATAAGGATTCGGAGAGTATCATTGCTAAGTTCTGGTGGTAGAAGGAGCATGGTAAAAGAAGTATTCACTAGTGTAGCGTGGACAATTTGTGTGATTTAAAAATGAATGGGGGTTTAAGGTTCAGGAGTTTGACATTGTTTAATACTGCATTGCTGGCGAAGCAAGGATGGAGACTTATTGAGCAACCAGCTTCGTTATTAGCAAGTGTCTTTAAGCTAGATATTACTCGAATACTGATTTTATTAATGCTTTTTTGGACAATATGTCGTCTTACACTTGGAAAAGTGTTTGGGCTGCAAAGAGGGTTCTTAGTTAGGGGATCGAATTGAGTGTTGGTACGAGGGAGAATATTTCTATCAATGACGATGCCTGGCTGCCTGGGGCAGTGAATTATAAACTACACGAGCGTATTGACATGCATAATATTGTTAAAGTTGCAGATTTGATCTATCAGAATAATAGAAAATGGAAAGCTTATTTATGATACCTTCAGTCCGAATGATGCAGCTCAAATTTTGCAGCTCCCTCTGGCTAGGAATGCCCATGCTGATGTACAAATATGATGTGGTGAGGCTTCGTGGACTTTCTCGGTCCGTAGTGCTTACAAAATGCTTATTAAAAAAATATATACAACCACCTCCTAATAACCTACTGTTACAAACTAGAAAATTTTACAAAAGCCTTTGGGAATTGCAAATCCCAACTAAAATTAAAATGCTAAGTTGACGCACGTTATGGAATTACATCCCTACCATGGAGGTCCTTTACTCTGGTGTGTCTCTCAAACTAGAATGTGCTCGTGTTGTCGTACTACTGTGGAAACTGTTTGGCATGTGGTGGGGGAATGTTATGTGGCAAAAGAGCTATGGAGACGGTTAGACTACTCTAGGCCTGCGAATTTAAATAATGGAGATACATTTCAATGGCTTACCTGGCTATTTAAAACATCTTCTGGATACTTAAGGAGGACTATATGCTGTGCAATTTGAGCCCTCTGGTTGGACCGTAATAAAAATATGCATGAAGGAAAAAACTCAATCAGGTATAGCGGTTTGCCAATTTATCTTTCGATACATCAATGAATTGCAAGGTTTAGACGAGAAAAAGCTTATTTGTAAGAAGAGTCTGAAAGGGTGGAAACCTTCAGGGGGTAGTTTGTTGAAATTGAACTTTGATGTGGCGTATGACTCTTCAAATCACAAATCAGCCTCGAGCATCGTTGCCAGAAATGCACGAGGGGAGGTTATTTTCTCGAAAGCATAGATCTACCATCATGTGGAGTCGGCTTTTACAGTGGAGGCTTTGGCATGTAGAGATGCGGTGACTACTAGGTTAAACTAGGCATGCAAGAGGTTATGGTGAAAGGTGATTCTAAAACAGTAATCACTAAATGTCAGTTATCCTCCCTAAAAAATCTCAAATCGGAGCATATATAGGTGATATTAAACAGAATTTTCAGTTTTCCATACTATTTTGTTCCAACAAATTCTCCGTTCGGTGAACCAAACTGCCCAGTCGATAGCAACAATGATTTGAAGGATGAGAATTCTTTTTACCTGGTGAGAAATGTTCCAAGCTACGTACGGAGATAGGTTGAAAAGGATAAGCCATCGTCGGATCCGGATTGACGACGACCTCCACTGACGGCTGGTTTTCTTTGAGCTGATTGGAGGAATTTCCATGGTTCTTTTGTTTGGGAGTGAGGAAAGTTTTGCAACTCTCCTCCTTCTCGAAAGGACTCTCTTACGCCTTTTGATTTTCTCTTTTGCAGAATTTACATGGTCTTGCTAATGGAATCATTCATAGCTGTTGAAGCGTTTTTCTCTGTTTTTGATGAATAGAGAATTGGAAAGTCTGCAGAGTGGTTGGGGTTCTTTTGTGAGCTTTTATTATTATTTATTGTTTGGTTTGTGCTTCTTTATGTTTAGTGTCGATTTCGATACTGCTTTTCATGTTTTCTTTTGTACGCCTTTTGCTTTCTTGTTGGTTGTATTTTGTTTAAGTTCGCTTATGTGTTGGTTTCTTGGACTATATTTTTGGAGCCTTTTCCTTATTGGGCTCCCATTTTATGAATATATCCCAACCATTCATTGTAAAATAATACTAATAATAATAATTGGTCTCGATTTATATTTTGGAAAACGAAAATGGAGTCGCCATCAATCTTTTTTAAAATAGGTGTGATTGAATCACCTAGTAAGATTTTAGAATCAT
Source organism: Gossypioides kirkii (assembly GCA_005610355.1). Taxonomy (NCBI): domain Eukaryota; kingdom Viridiplantae; phylum Streptophyta; class Magnoliopsida; order Malvales; family Malvaceae; genus Gossypioides; species Gossypioides kirkii. The sequence continues at coordinate 29,257,847 of CP032247.1, read as the reverse complement.
CAAAACAAATTTTGGTCTTTGATACTATAAAACGAGTCCGAGAGTCAGTTACACATGAGGAAGGATTAACACCCTTACATTCCAAAAATTGGTATCTAATTGATTATTTAAAATCTTATTTGTTGAAAATTAAAAACTCGAGAAGAATTTAAATTGTGATCCTTAAATGCATGAATGTCATGTTTATTTTATTAAAAAAATTAAATTTAAAAAGAAAGCTCGTTATTTTGAATTAATCGAGAAAAGTCACATCCAGTAAGTTAAGACATAACAATTTGGCATAAATTTCCCTCGAATGTCCTTTTGTATAGGAAGAATTTTTTTCAAAACTAGATCTCCCTCATGGAATTCCTTAGGGCGAACCTTTTTGTCATAAGTCCGTATCATTCTCTTTTGGTACATCTGACTGTGCCGGATAGATTTCAACCTCTTTTTCTCAATCAGGTTTAGTCGGTCTTATCTTGACTGGATCCATTCTGCTTCATCTAACTTTACTTCTGATAAGACTCGAAGAGAAGGAATCTCGACTTTAATGGGTAAAACTGTCTTCATTCTATATACTAATGAGAACGATGTTACCCAGTAGAAGTTTTGACAGACGTTTTATAACGTAGAGAGCAAATGATAAGTTCTCATGCCAACCTTTGTAGGTTTTTGTCATTTTCCCAATTATCTTCTTGATGTTCTTATTAGCTGCCTCCATTGCCCCATTCATTTTCGGGAGATACGGTGCTGAATTATGATGTTTGATCTTAAACTAACTGCAGACCTTTGCTATCGTGCTATTATTCAAGTTTAAAGCATTGTCGAATATGATTTTTTTTCTAACATTCCATACCGACATATGATTTCTTTCTTCAAGAATTTGCTGACCGTTGATTTCGTAACATTAGCATAGGAAGCAGCTTGTACCCACTTAGTGAAGTAATCGATGACCACAAAAATTAACCTATGCCCATTAGAAGCCTTCGGTGAAATTGACCCAATGACATCCATGCCCCACATAGAAAAAGGCATTGGGGAAGTCATAACATGAAGGTGCGACGGAGGTACATAAATTTTGTCTCTATAAATTTGACATTTGTGACATTTCTTATCATATTTGATACAATCTCCTTCCATGGTTGACCAATAATATTTGAATCTCATGATCTACTTGGTCATTATGAAACCATTAGCATGCGTTCCACAAACATCCACATGGACTTCTTGTAAAATTTTCTGAGTCTCAACAGCGTCAACACATCTTAACAAAACCTGATCCTTTCTCTTTTTGTAGAGAATATCTCCATTAAAGACATAATCAATTGCGAGACTTCTCAACATCCTTTTATCATTATCAGTGGCTTGCTTAGGGTAATTATGGTCTTTTAAGTATTGTAATATTTCCTTATACCAAGGATGATTATCTTTTTCTTCCCCTACAATGTTGTAGCAATGAGCTAGAACCTCATAAATGCTCATCTGAATGGGTTTCACATCTTCTTGTTTATTGACCGTAATCATGGAGGCAAGGGTAGCCAAAGCATCAGCCATATGATTTTCTTCTCGCAGGAGGTAATGGAAGGTGATGTCCTCAAATTCTTTAATTAACTCAAGAACCAACTTTCAATAATCAATCAAATTGGAGTCTCTTATTTCCCATTCACCCATTAGTTGATAAATTACCAATACAAAATCTCCATACACCTCTAGAACCTGGATGTTGCATTCTATAGCTACAAGGAGACCCATGATACATGCAATCGAAGTCAAGTTTGCTTGTGAGAAAGTAATAATCTCCTTTTGGGGATACCAAAATTGCTTCAATTCCTTTACCGGTGGCATTTGAAGCGCTATCAAAATTCATTTTCCATGGATGCCTTTTTGAAATTTCTTTTTCTGTGGCTGCAACATACATTAGATTTTCGTTTAGAAAATCGAAATCTAATGGCTCATAGTCTTTTAAAGCTTTGCTAGCTAGAAAATCTGCTATTTCACTTCCTTTTATCGCCATCTGATTCACATAGACTATGTCAAATTCCGAGAGCAACATTTGGCATCTAACCATTCTTCCATTTAATGCAATCGATCCTATCATGAATTTAAGAAGATCCAATTTTGAAATCAACCAAGTTGTATGGTATAACATGTACTGCCTCAACCTTCGAGTAGTCCAGACCAAAGCACAACACAATTTCTCGATTGGCGAATATCTTATCTTGCATTCAGTGAACTTCTTGTTGAGATAATAAATTGCTCTTTCTTGTTTTCCTGACTCATCATGTTGGCCCAGTGCGTATCCTATAGAGTGTTCAAACATGACCAAGTAAAGGATCAAAGGTTTATCTGGATTCGGTGGCATTAAAACTAGAGCGTTGGACAAATAATGTTTAACTTTTTCAAAGGTCTTTTGGCATTCATAATCCCACATTGCTGGGTTGTGCTTCTTAAGAAGACGGAAGATAGGATCACACTTCTCGATGAGTTCTGAGATGAATCGAGCAATGTAATTCAATATCCCCAGGAAACCTCGAACTTCCTTTTGAGTACGTGACGATCAATCTCAATCCCCTTTTGTAGACCACAAAGCCTAACAACTTGCTTGAAGTAGCCTCGAAAGAACATTTTTTTAGGTTCAACTTCAACTAGAACTTTCTCAATCTTAAGAACTTTCTCAAAACCTTCACGTGTGCTTCTCCTGTTAGAGATTTTACGATCATATCGTCGACATAGACCTTAATCTCTTTGTGCATCATATCATAGAATAGAGTTACCATAGCCCTTTGATATGTTGCCCCTGCATTTTTTAGTCCAAATGCCATGAATTTGTAGTAAAAGATTCCCCACATGGTAACGAATGTGGTTTTATCCATATACTCAGGATGCATCTTTATTTGATTGTACCCGAAAAAACCATTCATAAATGAGAACAAAAAATGACCTGCTGTGTTGTCCACCAAGGTGTCGATATGAGGTAGAAGGAAATTATCCTTCAAGCTAGCTTTGTTTAAGTCCCTATAATCCACGCACATTCGTACCTTCCCATCTTTCTTAAGAACTGGCACTATGTTGGCTACCCATTTTGAGTATTTAATCACTTGTAGGAAACCAACATCGAATTGTTTTCTAAACTCCTCTTTTATTTTCAACAGTACGTCAGGCCTCATTCTTCGAAGCTTCTATTGGACCGGTTTGCATTCTTCTCTTATGGGGAGTTTATGTACCACAATATCAGTACTCAGACCGAACATGTCTTGATAAGACCACGTAAATACGTCTTTGAACTCTTGAAGCAATTCAATGAGATCTCGCCTCGATTCTGTAGAGATATAGGTCCCAATCTTCACCTCTCTTTTTTTAGTTTCATCCTCAAAACTCACAACTTCTATTGATTCTTTGTGAGGTAGGATTTTTTTCTCGTCTTGCTCAACCATCCGCAACAAATCATGAGATAAATTACAATATTGAATATCTTCAAAATCCTGAGATTCTTCTTAATACACATCCTGCTCAAAATGAGGCTCTAGGTCGACAATAATGTTACCCATATCATTGATATCAAGAGACCTGTCATATGGACAAAAAGAGATGCAAAGAATAAATGAACTTAAGGATGATTTATTGCGGTATGAAGCAAAAGAATAACAAGAATGTTTGCCAATTTGGGTGAAAGAAATTGCATTTTTTATTGAAATAAAAGCTAGCAGTCACGTGCCCTTTACAAAAAGATCCCTATTACTCTCGAGCTTAAAGCAAAAGGGGTGTTCTAAACATTACTCTAGAAAAGTCCTAAAAACTACAAGGAGCTCTTCCGCAGTCCAGTTGTCCAAAACACTTTTGAGGCCGTAAGGACGAATTCTTGATAAGTTTCCTTCTTTACTCTTCTCCTGGGAAATAACATTAATGCTCAGGTTTTCCATTATTTCCACCATCCAATTCTCTGTCGGCTTTCGTTCAGGGTTGATAACACCTCCTAACACGAATGCTTTCAAAATGTGAGGAAAGACCATTGGTTCCCATTTGATTTTTTCCCTGCTTATTTTCGCTCTTCTTTTTTCTTGTCATTTTTGCAATTCCTTTCTTCTTTCTTTTGCATCTGGCTTGAATCTTAAACCAAAGAGGTCCTATTTTTCTAACAATACTGGTGCAACAATTCTTCCCTGAAGATATTTTCCCAAGCCTCTTCCAAGTAAAGCTCCTCTTCCAATTGTCATCTTTAGATCCATATAGGTAGTTGCAGACATCTTTGGTGTGAGGATCTTATCTCTTTCAGCAATGAACGTAGCATTTACAAATTTTAAGGATCTAAAAGAGCATTTCATGGCTTCCTCATCTGTCCCAATGTAAGGTACGACACTAGTTACTGATGCAATAATGTCCTCCTCAGTATTTATTGTGATTAATCGACCCTCTGTTACCAATTTAAGCTTCTGATGAAGTGATGACGGTACTGCCCCTACCGAATGAATCCACGGCCTTCCCAATAGATAATTATAATTGGGTTTGATGTCCATCACCAGAAAATTCACTTCATATATGTTTGGTCAAATGTGGAGTGGTATCTTAATTCTCCCCATCACTCCTCTTTCAGTTCCATCAAATACCCTCACTATATTATGACACGTCTTCATGTGGGAACTATTGATTGGTAGCCTTTTCAATGTCGTCAATGGTAGCACATTTAAAGCAGAGCCTTTGTTTATAAGTACTCTTAGTAACGTGTATCCTTTGCATCGGGTTGTGATGTGTAGAGCTTTTGTTGAGCCCATGCCTCCCGTAGGTATTTCATCATTATTGAAGAAGATGTAATTATTAGCACTCAGGTTATTAACCAGTCGGTCCAGCTTGTTTACTGAGATGTCATCAGCAACATATGTCTCGTTCAACACTTTCATTAATTCGTTGCGGTGGGTTTATGAACTTAGCAATAGGGCTAAGACTAATATGCGAGTTGGTTGTTTATGTAACTATTCCACCACACTCTATTCACTATGCTTTAGGAATTTCAAGAATTCCTTGGCTTCTTTCTCAATTATCGGCTCATTCACTAGCAACTCAGGTTTATTAGTTTTTCTCTCTTCAAGCTCAACTATTAGGGCTTTTCTTTTTTTAGCTTCATTTTCGGCCTTTACCTGGTTATAACATTTCTCACTATGTGTGATGAGACTTATATCTCTCATTAATCCTTCCCCTTTTGGCACCATCACATTGCTGTCGTAGCTCCATGAGACCCTTTTACTATCCTTATAAAGGAATACCGCAGGTTTTTGAATGATGACTCGTGGTGTCATTCGTTCCCTAACCTCATTACTCCTGGGCTTGGATATGATTAACACTGGCAGATTGGCCTTGTAAGTTTTTTTCGATGCCCTTTCTCCATAAGCGCAAATATCTTCATCTTTTGTATCCTTTGTCTCCTCAAAAAACTCGAGCTCCTTATTATCCATCAATTTTTGTATCAAGGCTCTAAATTCGGTACACTCTTGGATTCTATACCCTTCAGTGCCATGAAACTCACAGTAATTTTCAAATTTTAGTGCGTCTTCCATATCTTGTAGATTAAGCCTATGTTGATGACCTGCTGCCTAACCCTTCTTAATGGAGATTTAACCTCTCTAACAGTTTTAATTTTCTTGCTCTTTTCTTCCGTTATTGCATTTACTTCATGATCAAGATGACTGGGTAAGGGATTTTCAAATACATTGGGTCCCACTAGCTCGTCGAACTTCACAATTCCTATACTAATGTACTTCTCAACTAGCTTTTTGAAGGTAGTACAATTTTCAGTTGAGTGTTTAGTTATTCCTGCATGATATTCACATTGAGCATTTGTATTGTACCATTTTTAGAATGAGGGTTGTGTTGGCTTCAAATAGTGCGGGGTCACTAGACGGGCATCAAATAGATTTTTGTAAAGCTCCTTGTATGACATCAGAATAGGAATAAATTGAATTCTTTTCAAAATTTGACCTCAAGCCTGAATCTTGTCTCTGAGTCTTTGATAATTGGCTGTTGAGGCTTTAAGTTGTGTCACCATGATTGACTTTGCATAGTTCGGCGTGTATAAGCCTGCGTTGTTTACTTCATTATCTTCCTTCTAGGAGCAAACCTCTTAGCACTCTCCCCAGCATCAATCTTCTTACTTCTGATTGTATTTTCGATAATTTCTCCTGACATGACCATATTGGAGAAACTCTTGGTTACGTTTCCAATAAGTAATTGATGTATGGTAGTTTCAGGGTATTAAAAAAGAGCATGTTTGTCTCTCTTACAAATAGTGGTGGTTGTACTTGAGTGGTCATATCTCTCCACCTTTGGGCGTATTGGTTGAAGCTTTCATTAGGCTTTTTCTATGCATTTTGTATCATGATCCTATCAGGAGCCATATCAGTAACATGACTATGCTGCTTCATGAAAGCCTGTGTCAAACCCTTCCAAGAACTGATCCTAGCATGGCTTAATTGATTATACCACCTTGCAACCAACCCGTTAAACTATCTTGCAAACAGTGAATTAGCAATTGATCATTGTCCACATAACCCGTCATCTTTCTACAAAACATGGTGATATACGCTTCTGGGTAACTCGTCCCGTTATATTTTTCGAACTCTGGAGCCTTAAACTTGAGAGGAAGTACTAGATCTGGGACCAAACTCAGTTCCTTAGCATCAATTCCACAAAAAATCTCAGCTCTTTCCATTACCTTGAATCTTTCCTCTAACCATTTACAGTGTTCTTCCAATTGGTTTGAAAGTTCAGCTCTTATTTTCTCTACTCCCATTACATCCTCAAAATCTGGTATGACAGGATTGACTAGGTTATCTCTTCAGTGAGAACTAGAGCCCATTGCATAATTCACTAGTTTTGATGAGCCAACCAAGTATGGCTGAGGCCTGATGGTGACAGATGCTCATTGAACACATGTCTCTTGTTAAGCATGGATAGGCACTAAGGTATGACCCAAAGGATATGAAAGATCTTCATTTTCTTCCTTAGAGTTTTTTACAGGACCTTTCCCTTTGTCAAGTCTACCAGCCAGTAATTGAGTCATATGATTAATTATGTCTCTTTGAGTCTTGATGATATGATTTTTCATATCTTGATGTACTTTAGCTAGTTGATCCTATAGCTGGGCTTGCAACTGATCTTGCATGTCCTTTTGAATTTGTTCCAAATTTTCCAATCTTTGATCCATTGCTTTAGACTTAGTACGAGTACCGTAAGGGTGTTGGATTTCTTATTTTTCCAGAGTAACTATTGTAATTTTAATTAATTAGTGAAGTTCTCTTAATATTTTAATGCATGAAATAAAAATGCAATGCTAATGAATGCATGAATACATATGCAAGAAAGGTATTGATTCTTAGTCAAATTCTGATAGGATAACTTTACTAGAAAATGAATGTCTTTACATAAGATAAAGTACATATCAAACTCTGATTCATACTCTAAACTTAAAACATCGGCTTGAGCAGCTAACGTCTGCAAGTATTCTGCTTCTTCTTTTACTTGAGTCAATGCTTCACCCATGATATAGTCTCAATCTCTAACTTGCCTTTGAGATTGTTGAAGTTGCTTATCATTTGTCTCTAAGGTTCTTTCGAGGAACTCAATTCGGATATAGCAGTTTTGTAAATAAGCTTCAAATTCTTCTACTCTATTCTTCAGCTCCTTATTCTCAGCCTGTCTTGCCCTAAACTCGGTCATAGAATTATGACTACGATACCTATGCAAAGACTCCAACTCAGTTACTCGGGCCCTCACTCAGCTTTCTTTACCTGACTTTCCGACAGCTTACTCTTTATGACATTTTCTTGAATTTGAGCATCTTGAAACTTTCTCTTCCACTATTCCACTCGAATCCTTTCCTCTTGGGTTTCTTGTTGCCATTGTTCTGATGTCTTACCTAACCCAGCGGTCTCATTGATAGACAGAGTTCTTGTAGTCCTTCTTCAAACTATCCAAGTCCTCAACCTTTCTCTTTCCCTTCCTTAGCTTCTTGGCCTCTACCCTTTGGATATCAACATCTAATCCCAGTTGCATCTTTTCTTCTTTTAGCATCTCTATCTTCTTTCCCAACTCAGAACTCTTTATCTTAAAATCTTGCTTTATGAGTTCTAATTCTGATGGAACTACTTGAAAATGCTCTTGAATTAGGCAGACATTTTTTGGATTTGGCACATGGATGTTGTCATTGGTTCTTCTATTCCTCCACTCATCATACTCCGGGGTTACCATGGGATTTGCAGCAAACCTCTTCATTCTGTGAACTTGATTCCAAGCATTTTATATCTCTCAAACCTTCTTGTTTACGCAAACTCGCACTGAGCCAAACCTAGCGTCGCTAGGATGAATTAACTTAATAAATACTACCTCACCACTAACAAAAGGACATGTCCTACAGCTCCCCATATCCCAAGTAATGGTACCCAATCAAAATCTCCACATCGATAAATTATTTCATCAGGAATACACCATGGTGCTCGCTATTCGATGTTTTCGTCTCGTAGACTATGGAGTATCACCATCCACTTCTCCTTAGAAATGTTCTCTTGCCTCTGCGTAGTCATAAATTCTCTCAAAGGGGAATAACTCTTAGAAAATACTTGAATGGAGACCTTTTTCACCTTCCAAAAGTGACTATGAAACCAAACCATCAGTAGTGGTGCGCAGCCTATAAATCTTCCTTCTTCTTCCCTTCGACATGCGTTCAATGACCAAAAAGTCTCACCAAAATTGCCGGAATGGGTGTGACCCTTTTAACTAGCCTGTAGAATAGATCAGTGACCGCCTCCTCTATATACCCCAATGCCTTAGGAAAGATAACCAATCCATATAAACTGAGAGCAAATATATCCACCTTTTTCTTCGCATCTAGATGTACTAAGATCAAATCTCGCAAGCTCTTCAAAATAATACATTTTTTATCACCCTTTACCTTAATTCAAGCTGTAACCCATTGCTCACTTATTCCCGTAATGTTCATCAATTTCTTAAGATAGGTTGGAACACTAGCAGCTCTCGAGTAAACCTTGTTTACCTGAATTTTTGGGCAACAAAGCAAAGCGGTGTACTCTTCAATCGTAGCTACCATGTCCATGTTCCCGAAGGTGAAACAACTGTAGGTCGGGTTCCAGTGCTGTGCAAGGGCTCGGAAGAGATGCTTGTCTACCTTAACACCGAGTAAATACGGTAGATCACCATACTCGCAGTAAAAAGTCTGTTTCATTTCATCGTCCCAGTGATCCCATATCTCCTTTAACTCCTGTAGATTATTTCGAGTCACGCTAATCCGAGTGAAATCTAGTAATCTGATACATGTCCTTCAGCTAAGCTATCACCCTTCTCGAGTTGCTTATTCTCTGACCACATGCGCACGGCCACATTGTCCTCCACCTTATCAAGATACTCCTTTTCCATGACCAGTTATCTACTAGTAATCAAACTTAAATCAATATCTTTCCTAATATGAAGATGCAATGCAAATAAGACAAAAATAAAACAAGTTAGTACAATCATTATAAAAAATTTAACAATGAATTAAAAGCATAAACAAAGAACCTACGCATCTATTTTAGGTAATCACTAAAAGTTTGACATGGTTGTACCTAGGATAGGCACTTAGGGTTCATTATATGTAGTTTGAGTTCTAGAGTAAGGGTACCCAAACTAGCAAATTCCTTAATGCTCACCCATTACAGGCTCATACGATAAGTTCGGTTCAGGGGGATACATTTCCTATATGTTTGCACGGAAGTGAAAACCTCACAAATACATAGGTACAGATATATCTCGAAAGCGATCCACTATCCTACATGGAGGCGAAAACCTCACGATGGAGTAACTTTTCACTTCCACTTAAAAAGTGTAGTAACAAATGCAATGTATGCGAAAATATAAACAACACAAATTAAATGCAACATATATAGAACAAAAAGCAACATATATAAAATAAAAATGCAAAGCAACATATATAAAATGCAAAGGATCACAAATTAAATTCAATCGAATTTTAAATTTTCAACAAAAAGACCAAAAATAATCGACTTGTGGCTTGACTCTCTTAAAAAATATCCCTAGTGAAGTCGCCAAGCTGTCGAAACAATTTTTTTGAAAAAAAAAATCTCGATTTATATTTCGGAAAACAAAAAAGGAGTTGCCACCAATTTTTTTTAAAATAGGTGTGATTGAATCACCTAGTAAAATTTTAAAATCATTAAAACAAATTTTGGTCTTTGAAACCATAAAACAAGTTCGAGAGTCGATTACACATGAGGAATGATTAGCACCCTCATACGCTCAAAATTGATACCTAATCGATTATTTAAAATCTTATTTGTTGAAAATTAAAAACTTGAGAAGAATTTAAATTGTGATCCTTAAATGCATGAATGTCATGTTTATTTTATTTTAAAAAATTAAATTTAAAAAAAAACTTGTTATTTTGAATTAATCGAGAAAAAGTTACATCTAGTAAGTTAGGACATAACAACTCAAATTTTTGAAAATAAGAAGCATTCTTAATTATTATCCCAAAATCTCGTATTTTTTTAATTTTAAATAAGGTACTCAATTGTCCCGATTCAAGGAAAAAAAATTACACCCAATGAGTTGGGTCATGATTCTCTCAAATTCCCGAAACAAAGAACATTGTCTCAATTTTTTAAAACAATTTATGTATTTTTAAAATGAATTAAAATATAATGCAAAAATGAATATGTACATAATTTACAATAATGACAAAATAAATAAACAAAATACATGAATAAAATAAATTAAATAAATACAATTAATAACACAATAAAATAATAATGGCAATAAATGTCAATCAATTAAGAATATTCTCAAATCATGGAATCAAATTAATATAATTAGATGAGAAAGGAAACAAATATAAAAAATGTAACATATAAAAATAATTAACCAATAACTAAATCCAATTTAATAAGGCAAATATGCAAATAATAAAAAATAAGGTAAATTACACCAGTAGTCACCCAACTTTCATTTTTCGAAACAAATAGTCACCGAGTTAACATTTCAGTCCTTCAACTTTGAAAATGTGACAAAATAGTCCTTTTTGACGTTTTTCGTTACAAATGTCACGGAACAGTGGCGTGGCATGTAACGGCATCGGAGAAGTGTGGGTTAACATCCAATTGGCCACATTAACTATTCATCTCCCTCATCTTTCCTTAACCTATTCGTCTCCCTCATCCTTTTCACCATCACCGTCAATCCATTCCCCATCACCGCCTCCCCAACACTTCCGCCATCGATTTCATCAAATCTTGTAACCCAAAACTACCCTTTTCTTCATTCACCATTAGCAAATTAGCCATCCCATTTTTATTCTTTTGTGACGACCGATGTTTGATGGTGGTGAATCTGGTTCTTCTTGTTTTTCATCTTCTTGCTAAACTTTTCTTAAATCAGCTATATCACAATGTTTCTCTAATGGTTTCCCACAAAGTTCACCTTTAAATACAGAAGCATTAAATTTTGAATAACTTTCTTGGATTTTACCATTGAGTTTATTACCTTTTAAATCAAGCAATTTCATCACATTGAGTATTTTAATGATGGGATTTTCTCGAAAAATCGATTCCCTTCTAAATGTAATTCCATGAGTTGATTCCATCACGTTGGTTGGTATGTTGTTTCTGTTATATGTTGGCTTTGAATTGTGCAGGGTGTATCTTTTTCTTTCTTATGGTTTTTGAGCTTTTTGGCTCAAGAGTCTGCTGCAATTTGAAACTTTGTTTTTTGTCCAGTTTGGCTTGGATTCTTCCAATGCCTTTGTCTCTGTTTTAATTATGATTGAGCAAAAAAAAATTCCATGAGATTCTATAATTGCATCAACGAAGCTAGGATTTTACCACTGAAGTTGCTTTGATTCAACCATAATTTTTTCAACCATAATTTTTTCAACGATCCCATTGAAGTTTAAGCAAAGGTTCAACATCAATTGAACCAAAAAGACCCAGATTCATTAAATGAAGACCAATTATGGTTTCTTATCACACATAACACTAACCCATTTTTTCCCACAAGGTGATGAACCTAGAACCTAGTTATTCAACTTGGAATCGCCATTTTTCAATGAATTCTTGAACTTCGAAAGGGAATCAACATCGGATTGTAAAGAACAAAGGGTTGGGAGGGATTGGAGAATGAGAAGAGATAGTAACAAAGCAAAAACGGGGACGGTGGTGGCCATTACTGAGTTGGTGAGGAATGGTTGTGCTTGGCCTCTGTTGTATGCTGGCTTTGAGTCAGCGTCAGGTTGGAACGAGAGTAGGAGACGATGGTGCATGGGCTACGCCAGCGAGAAGAGAGTGGACCAAATGAACCCGCGAATCTACATTAAACCAAGGCTTGATTTAGGTTCGTCGCATTGCAAAAAGAAAATTTCAACATCTCTCCTATGTCTCTCTCGGCTTTGCCTTTTTGGCAACATAGTAGAGGCCTTTTACCTTGCTTATCTACGTGGTAAGTTAACTGGCCACATCAGCAAGTTAACTTGCCACATCATCGTTCTCGTTAAGTCCCTAACAAAAACTGTTAATCAGTGACTGTTTTGTCACTTTTCGATAACGTTAGTGACTGTTTTGTCACATTTTCAAAGTTGAGGGACTGAAATGTTAACCCGGTGACTGTTTGTTTCGGAAAATGAAAGTTGGGTGATTATTGGTGTAATTTATCCTAAAAAATATGGGTAACAAATAAATAATAAATAAAATAAATAATTAAAATCATGCAAATTAAACAAATTAAAATCATGCAAAATAAATAAATAAAATCATGCAGAATAAATAAATAATTAAAATATAAGAGGGACTCAATTAAATGAATATTAAAATACCAAGGATCAAAATTATAAAAAGAATATATAAGTGGGCCAAATTAAATTAAGGACTCAATTGTAAACGCTAACAAATTAAAGAACTAAATTAAAATATAGAAAAAAAAAAAGCAAAAAGGACTAAATTAAAACATCCTAAATTTTGAAAGGACCAAATGGGAATTAGCCCATCCACATGAAAACAGACAGATCTTACTTGGGTCGAATGAGGTCAGCGGGTTAGAGCTTAAAACGACGTCGTTTTGATGCCTATTGTTTTAGGCACAAAACGGCGCCGTTTTGTATGTATATATAAGTAACATTTTGTTTAAAAAATTTCATTTTTAACTTTGTTTTAAAAAAAACCAAAACTCCTCTTCTATTTTCTCTCAAAAGTCAGTTGGTCGGTCTAGGGGCTCCGGTGCATCTCCGTCGTGGGTCCGCTGTACGTCGGTACTGACGACCACCGTCCTTTGTGGTCGAAATAAAAAAACCTCTTTCTTACCCTTTTGACTTCTCCGAACTCGGATCTAAGGTCCTTTTTACCAAAATCGAGTCCGACGTGCCTCAAAACTTAAAAAACCTTTCGGATCTCGGCTTTGCTCCTTCGACAAAGCCTCTCCACGACCACCCACGGCGGCGACGGAATACGAAATGGCACAAAAGGTAAAAATAAACTCTAAAACCTTTTTTTTACTTTCGAATCAAAGAAGAAAAAAATTAGATTTCTATGTTAGTTTCGAAGATTAAAAAAACTTAATACCTCGAGATTTTTTTTCTTTCGAAACTTCGAGTGCTTGTTTGAATCTAGTTGCCAAGAAAAATTATCTGACTTTATTTCAAAATTTGTATGTTCTTACAAAATTTTCGTGTCCGATTTATAAGAAAAATTCGTGTTTTTATACACGTATTACAATCTTTATTTTTATTCGATTATCCTATTATGTTCTTGATCTTCTTTCCTTTTCTTTGCAGATTCGTATCTTGGAAGATCACCGAGCAAAGGCAGCGTTGGCGGCTCCGAGGTGCAGCAAAGGATGAGGCGGGTAGGGTTTAATTTTTAGGGTTTCTCTCTTTTTTGTTAATTTTGAGCTATGTAAAATATTGGGTTTTGGTATTTTGGGCTAATGTAATTGGAGTTTAAATTTGGACTGATTTAAAATTGATTGGGTTTTATTTTGATGTTTTGGTTTTTATAAAAAAAAAAAAATAATAATAATAATAGTAGGAGGAAGAGGAGCCCGGACAAGAATGGGCTCCTACAGTTATATTTGTATAATTGCTTTAATTTAATCTTAATATATATTGAATTTGAATTATATTAGCAGCACTAAGTATTCAATACTCAACATACGATTATGTTTGTTTTTGTGATCAAGTCTCGGATAAACGTTGTCATAAATTTGAAGTGGTTAAGCATCAAAATCAATAGCTCAACTCGAAAGTCAAGTTATTACCTCTTTTGTATGCATATATGTTTGGTATATGGCGTGCATCTAGGACAATGTATTGGCATGATAATAAGCTAATTTTTGGTATTTTGATTTAAGGTCTCAAAGTTGAACTTGATGTTGTAATTTAGAAGTTAATATGCTTGATCTTATAAACTTTAATTTTGCAAATTGTTTGATTATATGTTTATGCATTAGATCCTAAGCTTTGTTGCTGTTGAATGTGATTTCATGACGTGAATTGATGGCTATGTATTGATACTATGTTTGGACATGTTATACGTATAGATTAGAATGAATTGTAGGATTCAAAATGTTCAAATTTAGAAAACTTATCATTTAATCTCGAGATAGAAAAAACATGTCTTGAGACATGTTGACATAGAAGAAAATTTTCCCCCAAAAAAAAATGTGTTTGTCTCGAGACTTGGGGATCCATGTATTGAGAAATAATGATAAAACTTGAAGATTAAGTTTGAATTCGAATCCTAACTTCCAATTTGACTTAGCATAACCTCATGTCTTGATAAATTAAATTATTAAACACTATAAATGTAAATTTGTGGTTAAAATGGATGATTGAATTAATATGAATGATATTTGTGCACTGAATGATATAATTAAGAAATAAGTTAGTCGGAGCTGCTTTGACAACGTAATGTGGTATCACACATTCAAATGAAAATTCTCTTTAGAGAAGATGATGATTTACCTCTGAAAACTATTACTACTCACACATATACAAGCATCCTCCGATAAAATGATAGATATTCTGAGTTATCATGGATAAACTCTACTTCATTTCCACGTTCAACATCTCTAATAAAATGATAGATATTTCGCAATTACCTGCTGCTGCTGATTGATTGATTATCACACCTGATGTCAGTTGCATCGGACCGAGTCATACTTAAAGCTGCTAGCAATATCCATAAGCTGCTGCAACAATGTTATTCAACTTCTGTCGTTGGTTGAGTCACTGTTTATCATTTCTCAAGGCAAATGCACTCTAGCGTCGAGCCATGGGGAAAAAAGTAGCCTGAGGTGCTCTTCATCATCAAAAGACCCTGCCCGGTCTCAGTTCTTTAGACTTTCAAAACGTAAAAGGAAAACCACTTGATCTTTTAACGTATGTGTCTTGTCTCAACGTTCTTTTCGATGTAAACCTTGAAAGGAGACCGATGGTAAACATTATGTCGAGTCTAACTAGCCATCAGGGCATAGCAAACAGCCGATTAAGCTTCCATAAACGCTTTCATCCAACTTTCTCGTAGTCGTGATCCATGCTAACTAGACATTCAGTTGAAGTCGATGGGAGCCTTTACAGTTATTCAGAAGCCATGGTGATTAAATATCAACAGCAGTTCGCAAACCTCCCAAAACAAAGGACAGATCTGGGGCAGGCTTTTTCCAACAGGTGCGGCCAAGGCTAGCTAGTTCTTGAACTGCAGTTTCATCTACAACAGCAACATCAAAACCATCAAAAGGAGGAACAGGTGCAGCAACCTGGTTTTGAGGGTACTGACGAGGCCATAGGATGTTCCTTTTGTTGTTGCTGCTTCTGTTCTTTGTCTGTCGCAGAAACACATTTTCCATCTGACGAACTGCAATTTTCCAACAGAAATTCAGTTGATAAGTTCCTTTAAGAGTTTGAAACCGTAGTTCATATACTATACGACCCAAAATATTTGCATCATGAGCAAAGAAGAGTGTACATTAAGCACAATATGAGCAATAAACTACTTAATTCTAATGCCTGATACGCGTTAGCATATAACAAGGGATAAAGAGAAGCATACGCGGTACACTTCCAACCGTGGCAAAACGCCAACCAACAATTAGAACAGTAGCCTGATGGCCATCCACACTTCCTCTGCTTCTTCTTTCTTCTGCAATAGAAAAGGTGGATTTTCCCCATTGAGAAAGCATTAGAGTTTGAAAATTGTACGTGATTATATCAGGTTGAATGAATGATTGTATCAGGTTCACATGAGCAACAGCTACATGGGATAAGCATGTATAACAAGTAGATACATGCTTGGCTATAGTAGGATTATTTGTAGATAGAGCAAGTAGATAGAGCAAGCTGTTAACTTACATTGGAAAGTCAATGGAGTGTACACTGGTTACATGATCAACAGAAGGATGAGCAGTGGTGTCTGAACCCCAGGATATCATGGGACGTGCAGGCTTTTCAATGGTTTGTCCTTCGACGCTTCGGCTTGTTTTATCCTTGACAACATTTGATATCAAAGTTGCCTCACTCTTATCCGATTCAACTCCCATTTTGACAGTGTCTCCCTCTGGAACGATAGCGAGTGGACTCAACTCAACATACTTGTCAGACTTGAAAAGTTCTCTAGATTTTGAGCTCAGAATATAATCTCTGGACAAACTATCGTCCCCTAACCGAATGCTGAATAATGACTCACTAGACGGAACACTCCAATCCATAGGAGTTATTGATTTACTTCTTGCAAAGACATCAGAGGGAATCTTATAAGAGTCTAGCCTTCCTACTCGATCCATCACTTGGACCGGTGGGGATTGCATCAATGTTGGTTCATGTGTCACATAAGAAACTTGAGATGCTAATGCGAGACTTGCATCTCCATCGAAAACATGATGTTTATCTTCAAGTGATTGTATTGGTGTAGCTTTCTCTTCAGGCTTAGGGCTGGATTTGGTCTTTGATAGATTTATATCCACTTCAAACTGACCATTTGTAGACAAACTAGATGAAGTTAACGGTGAAGAGGATGGCAAACTCCGCTTTTCAGCTGAAATGTGTGTATTGCCTTCGATCCAATCCTTCACTTCTTGAATTACTTCTGATTGTTTACTGCTGTCACTTAGTATTTCAAAATTATGATTGTCTCCCCATCCCTTGCTAACCTCAGGATTAGTCTCAAAATGGTTACTTCCAATCCCTGCAACCCCATTTATAACCTGTGGATAAGTATCCGGTGGATTACTGCTTCTTGTTTCGACATCTGGTTCTAATGATCTTAAATGCATAAAGCTTTCACTAACCTTACTTGAATGCTCACTGCTTCCAGATTCATCATCAAGTTCTAGATGTCTGGTTGCATGCATATTGGTTCCTTTTCCCAAAGTCCCATGCCTACCGTTTCGGCTTTGATTTCGAGCGAAGGGTCCCTGATATTCCCCTGATTGTTTATTGCTTCCAATCCCATCAGTTTCCTCAATATTTGTTCTTGAATATTCAGTGTTTCCATTGCCATGATCCAAGTCCATAACTTCAAATGTTTCTTTGAGTTCGGACACATGCGCTTATATAATCATCCTACAAAATGAAAAACAAAAGGAAATCCCAAATTAGCTTTGCAATTTTCAGTAAGAATTGAGAGGTTTTTCAAAGTTCATAGAATCTCTTGGAACATATCAAGAACATTGTTGAGGGACAGATAGCTGAAGTGGTAGCAATCTCTTCGTCTTGGCTCACGGGATCGAGTCAGACCATATATAAATGCCCATGGTTCGAATATTTAGACACTAAGAGGTGCTCATAATCTGTAAACCCGTTGGCCCTTTCGATAGAGTTGGAAGACAAAACTTCGTTCAAAAATAATACCGAACTTGTTGAGGGTCGAAGCCACAAACTTCAAATGAACAAACGGAAGATAATTGGGTAAGGTTTTCAAAAGCGGAGAATATATATTCTTACCATACACGATATTCTGTAAGATTAAATCAGCAAAAATTATAATTTCATTCATCTTCTTTAACAATTCAAATCCGATTTCCTAAAATCTGCATTCGGTAGCATGAAATTCATTGGAAATTTTATAGCATTTTCTTTACCAATTCTACCAAAAACAAAGACAAATTTATCATCGGTTTTTAATAACTTACTTCGTACAATTGAACAGCCATTGTAGCTGAAATCAAAGTCGACGGCGGCCATCGCTTCAACTGTTCAAATATCGAAATTTCAAATTTATTATCAAAACGAAAATCTAACTATTAACAATAAAATATTAAATTCAGATTTTCGAAAACAGAAAAAGTTGGAAATTACTAGAATTAGAAATGGTCAATTCAGAATCAAAATATCAGATTTTTTTTGTTATTCTTTTTCTCCCTAGTAAATCAAATTTAATTTTAATTTTGGCACAAAAAATTAATAAAATGAAAGTAGAAACAAAAAAAGTGTTATGATTTGCTATGGATGGAAAAGCGACATTTTCTCAAATTCTGGTTTTATTTATATAACTAACTTTGCCTTTCGCGCCATCTTTTTTATTGAAAGGTAAGCTATAAAAATAATCACTTTTATTTATTTTATATTACATTTGAATCATTTATGTTTAAAATATTACGTTTTAGTCATTTAAATTATCATTTTGTTGCGAAGTGCTCACTCTGTCGTTAAGCTCTATTACGTTCCTAACTGCAATCTTACGTGACAGTCCAAATGGGTTTTAAATGTCAACTTGGATGTCCAGTTGGGATGAGAATAATTTTTTAATTAAATAAATTTAATTAATTGAGAATTTTAAATTAATTACAACTAAAAAAGAAAAACTCAATTGGACATCTAAGTTGGCATTTAAAACCCCTTTGGAATGCCACGTAAGATTACCGTTAGGAAAATAATGGAGCTTAACGGTAGAGTGACTATTTCATAACAAAACGATAACGTAAGTGACTAAAACGTAACATTTCAAACATAAGTGACTAAAATATAATCTGAGACAAACAAAAGTGACTATTTTTGTAATTTACCTTTTATTAAAATATTGAAAATACTTTAAAATGATAAGTTCAAAAAAATTGCTTTAAATGATATTATTTTTTAAAACAAATTTCTGTATGTTTATTCTATTACGGATAATGATTTTTTTGACCCTTCAACTTTGCAAAAAAAATTATTTTAGTTTTTCATTTAATTTTTTACCTTTTTAGCCTTGAGCTTGCTATTGTTAAATCACTTCAAAATGAATGGAAAAACTAACGTTTGTTAACTTTGCTTACGTAACATACACGTGGATTGTAACATGCATAACATGTCCGTATTTAATTAATTTTTTAAAATTTAAAAGATTCAATAAAATATAAAAAGTATTAAAAATATTTTTTAAAATTTCAAAGAATTAATTAAATGCTCACGTGTCATCCAAGTGGCAATCTATGTGTATGCCACATCAGCAAAGTTAAACGAGTTAATTTTTCCATCCATTATGAGGTGATTTGACAAAAAAAAATAAGTTTAAGGCCTAAAAATTGTAAAAATTTAAATGGAAGGCTAAATTGATTTTTTTTTATTTGGAAGGCCAAATAAATCATTATGCCTTATATTTATAGATGACCTTTTATTCTTTGGTTTCTATTCAAATATGTTCTTATTTTAAATGAAAAATGAAAACAAGTATGAATCGACTAGAGTAATTTACATTTTAAATCACCAAACTTTGTTCTATTTTCACATAAATCATACGTTTTAAATTTAATCAAATTATATCTATAATGACTTGGTTTCTAGTGGCATTGAAAAATGAGGTTTCAGGACCTTAATTTCATAAATCGAGCTCATAAATATTAAATTGAAATATTTATGAAATTAGTATTTAGATGAATTGAAATTCGGTTAAGTAATTTAGTCGAAATTATAGTTAATCAAAGCCTAGAGACTAAATTGTAAAAGTCCAATCACTATAGATTTTTAATTAGTAAATGGATTGAAGATTTAAGTTGCAATTAACCAAAGGTTCAAAATGGTAAATAAATCATTTTTCAATAGGAGATGGTGCATTATGATGACACCATCCACTAAATTATGATTAATGGTTAATTATACTAATTAAACTAATCAAGCTTAATTTTAGTATAAAAGGTAAACTTATTTGGAATTCATCATCTTTCTCACTTCTCCTATTGTCCACCATTGAAAGTAAAACCTAAGAAAAGCTTCAAGTCCCTTAAGCATTCGGTCTTTGATTTAGGTATGAATTTCAAGTCATTTTCTTGTCATTTTTATAGATTTAAGGTCACATGAGTTTGATTTAGCTAGCCTATATACCAATTTGTAAAACTAGGAAAGTTTTAGAAAGTTTTCATTATTTATTTCTTGAAGAATTAGGTGTGAAATTGATAGAAATTAAGCTTAGTTTAAGAAAAGGACTAAATTCTAAAGCTTAATTGTTAGTTTGGTACATTAGGGACCAAATTGAATAAAATAAAAAATTATTATGAAATTTTGATAGAAATATAAAATAGAAGGTCCCTAATGAATATTTGTGAAATCAGATTTTAATCTGAAGGTCTAGATAGATAGTTATGCTTATCTTAAGTTTAGGGATAAAATTGAATAAATTAAAAAATATGTATCACATTGTAATTGATTGTGAGACTAAACTATTTCACAATGGCAGTTCTTATTTTCATTCTTTTACTCTCTCTTTTTTTAATTTGGTATTTTTGCTTTATTTTTGCTTGAAAACAATAGCATTCATTAACAAACTGCTTGGCAAGAAGCATGACCGACACACCAACTCCTAGCAAAGCAGATGAAACAACTCACCAAATAGAAAAACACAACAAATAATAAAATTAAAAAAACAAAGCAAAATAAACCCATTAGACCCAAAACTAGCTTCCAAGCCAAACCCTAGAAAATAACCCATAAAAGGAATACCAACAGCCAACCTCCCTAGCTTAAACAGCTTCAAATCGAGAAGAAAACAATAACTTTCAGGAAAAAAAAACTTTGAAGACCAACATGGAGATACAACTAACCGTTCTCCGTATACAAAGTTAATTCGAACCACCTAACCTTCGTCGAACCCATTCATCCCAATTCGCATCCACTACCCTTTCAACAGAATTCGAGGCCTCCTTCACCCAAAAACAAGGTTCATCAACTCGACGTCCTTCAATTGCGAGTGTATGCACCCCCATTGCAAACCCCCTTTATCCGACCTAAAAGATCTAACCAAATCCAAAAGGTCACTACTGTAATTCTACCCTCACGCAAACTTATAATCCACATTCATTCACATACATATATATATAATTTATAGGCAAAATGACAAAATTAGCCCCTAACGTTTGGGTGTTTGATCACTTTGGCCCTTAAGGTTTTTTTGTGCTCACTTTCATACATAATCTTTTTTTTGGTCAAATTGGTCATTTTTTAATGGTCCTACTGATGTGACCGTTAGTTGACTAACGGTGCTGACGTGACAAATTTTTTTCCATCTAGGCAAGTCCACGTATGCAACTGTTGACGTGGTACTATTTGGTCTTATATGCCACGGCAGCAAATGATTTTAAAATTATTGAAATTATTTTTTTAAAATATAAATTATTAAAATTATTTTAAAATTATTTTTTAAAATATAAAATTATTAAAATTATTTTTCTGTATTCTCTGGGTCCTTTCCCCTTCCCCTTCCCTTTAAGTTTAGGGTGAAAAATTAGCAATGAAGTTCAGTGTTTAATGGATTTTATTTTCCCTATCAAAAGGTTGAACTAGAACTATACAGGTTCAGCAAAGTCATTCATGATGCCATTGGTTTCTTCTTGCTTTAACTAAAATAAGCATAAAACCCAAAAACAATAAGCACATTAGGAAAAAAGAAAAAGAAAACCATTATATTTTACTGTCTAAAGCAAGAGAAAATAGCTATAGAATCGAATAAACAAGATTTAAGACACATTAAGAGATCTATCCAAACACGATTAAACAATTGAAATAAACAAATAATCCATAAAAATAACATGAGAAAATAAGAAAGAAGCAATGGAAGCAATGAATAAGAGATTTTCAAAATTCTACAGAAACCCAAAATTTTCCATCAAATTTCAATCAAGTTTATGAGTCAAAAATCCAAAACTATCACGAGGTAAATCCCGATCATTTAAAAAACAACCCATTGTTTGGCCATGGGTTACTTGGATGATGAGAAGAAGAAGTAGTGTTAGATGAAAAAATGGTGAGAAGAAGAGTTGTTAGATGGAAAAATGGGGAAGAAAATGAAATTGGGGAAGAAATAATGGGAAGAAGATGAAATTGAAAATTAAAATTATTTAATAATTTTAATAATTTTATATTTAAAAAATATTTAAATTTTTTTATATTTTATAAAAATAATTTTAATAATTTTAAAATCATTTGCTGATGTGGCATATAAGACAAAATAGTGCCATGTTAGCATCAACATACGTGTGGCATCTAGGTGGAATTTTTTTTACACGTCAGCACCGTTAGTCAACTAATGGCCACGTCAGCAAGACCATTAAAAAATAACCAATTTGACCAAAACAGATTATGTATGAAAGTGAGCGCAAAAAAACCTTAAGGGCCAAAGTGACCAAACACCCAAACATTAGGAGTTAGTTTTGTCATTATGCCTAATTTATATATTAAATTATGTAATCAAGAAAACTGGAACAAATACCAAAATCTCAAATTTAAAACAACTTACAACCCCAATAAAATAATAAATATTAAAATAAACTGAAATCCTCAAAATAACTTATACGTAGTAATAAAAGATACCAGAATGAAATAAAGAAAACAAAAGAAATGTCTTCGGGTACCAAGTTACCTATGTCTTAAGTATCTGTAAGGGAAACTGTAGAGAAATGAGCTAAAAAGCCCAATGTGTCTCTAAAGAACAAGCATCCTATTGAATTATCACAATAATATTACAACACATAATATAACCACAAAGCATAATACAATCACAAGCATAATGCAATGCACCCATACTCCAGCACACCAACACAGTGAAGAGGTTCCCCAAAACCCCTTCCCAACCAATCGTCACCAATCGCGGTATGGTTTTACTATCAGTCGTTTAAAGAGTGATAATCACATCTTCCACTATACAACCCAACCCATGAGCACACAATAGTATGATCACAAATATTAAATATCGTAGTCTCAATTTAATCTCAATCTCATGATATTATATATACATATCCGAGTTCACAGTATTTTTATCACATTATGTTAAATTGATCACATTCCCATAGATATGCATGACAATACCAACATGCTTAACTCAACTCAAAACTCAATCATACTATTTTCACATCACAATATATATCATCTCAATGACATAATATCTCAGTATCATCATACAATATCACATCACAAAACATCACATCCAATAGGATATGTTGCAATTAGAAACACATCTCTATAAAGCTGAAGCTCTAATGACGAGGAGGTCGTCTACAACGTACTAATCTAGCACCTGGACTAACGAGATTAGAACCTACAAACACAAACTTAATATTAACAGTATTCTTATGCCACCAACTAAATAGAAAACTAAATCGAAATAACTCACGCGTAACTCTTGGACTGGTGCAGAAGTAGACTACACAGGTGGAGGAGGAGGTAACTCTTCAGTCTCGGAGTCGTGATCACCTAAACACAAATATCCCACATTAGATTCCCAAATTAAACCTCTTAATAACACTAAGTATAAAAATAAGAATAAAACAGCAAAAACGAGGCTTTCAGGTTCGAATTTGACAAAATAGACAACGAAAACGGATTCAAAATGTCGAAAAATGGTAGGGTAAGGTTTCTCGAAAAAGTCAACGGTCAACCCAAAAAGTTAATAATCAATGGTCAAGTAAACGGTTTGGGTCAGGTTAGTCAACGAGTCGGGTCGAGTTGGTCAACGGGTCAGACCGATTTGGGTTTGGTTGTTGGATTTCGTTTGGGTGAAATGGGTTATGGTTTTGGGTCACTTGGTTGTTGGTCTAGACAACCATTTGGGCTTAGAAATTAGGAGCCCACTTCACAACTTAAGCAACCAAGCAAAAATTAAGGTTTGAAGACCTTAACGACAACGCCAAACAACCATCACCGGAACTACCATAACCAGCCCCCATCCGACCCTCACAACACAACAATCACAAGAGCAACAACTTACCACGCCAATACAAGGCAACACCATGGTGGCGCACGAAGGAGGAGTGACGAACAAAGAGATTCGAATCGGCCTCCTCGACGATCGCTCAAATAGAAATGGCAAGGAAGAAAAAAAGGGTGTGGTCGGAAATGCAAGGCGATGGTGAATGTTTTGGTACGGACGGTGTCAAGCACGGACGGCGACGAGGACGTTAACAGAGGATGGCTGGAAGTTGAGCAACAAAGTGAAAGGAGAGAAAAGGGAGGAAAAACGATAGATAAGGGGAAAAAATGGAAGAAGAAAGGTTTGTTTGGCTTAAATACCAAACAAAATGGGAGAATTTCTTGAAGATCCTTAAAGTCTTTAGGGTTTTCATAATAGCCCACAATTTTTACCTGAGTCACAAATAAGCCTAAAGTTTTAACTAGGGTTCAAATAAGTCCTTAAGCACACACAACTTACGTATTAGCCTTTGAATTTCACAAATTAACTTAATTAAGTCCTTAATAAAAGTTAGGGTGTTACAATTCTCCCCTTTAAAAGAAAATTCGATCTTAAAATTTGCCTAGACCAAAAAGATGCGGATATTGAGCCTTGATGACGGCTTTGGGCTCTCAAGTAGCCTCATCATAACCGTGGTTACACTACAAGACCTTAACCATCTTAATAGTCTTCCTATAAAGAACCTTCTCATCTTGAGCCAAAATCTTAATTGGCTCCTCCTTAATACTCAAATGTGGACGAACCTCTATCTCCTCAATAAGGACAATATGACACGAGTCCAAATGATATCATCTTAACATAGAGACATGAAAGACGTCATGAATCCGCTCAAGCTTAGGCGGTAACTCAAGCTGATAGGCAACTAGTCTCACTCGACGAAGTACTTGATAATGATCGATAAGCGAGGACTTAACTTGCCTTTTCGACCAAATCTGAGCACTTTCTTCCATGGAGATACTTTCAAGAAAACCTCATCACCCACACTAAACTCAATATCTCAACGCTTCAGATCAGCATAAGACTTTTGCCTGTCAGAAGCACCCTTAAGTCTCTCTTGAATCAATCTAATTGACTCCTCAGATTCTTGAATAATATTTGGACGATGCTCAATCAGTTTAGTCTAACAAATAGGAGTGTGACACTTACGCCCATAAAAAACCTCATATAGAGCCATCTTAATATTGGCCTGATAACTGTTATTATAGACAAACTCTGCAAGTGGTAAAAAGTCATCCCAACTACCTTGATACTCAATCACACAACCCCTCAACATATCTTCCAAAACTTGGATCACATGCTCGGATTGACCATTTGTTTAGGGATGATAAGCAATATTGAAGTTCAACCGAGTACTCAAGACAAGGTGCAAAGACTCTCAAAACCTTGAAGTAAACCTCGGATCCGAATCAGAAATGATGGACAGAGGTACCCCATGAAGACGAACTATCTTAGAAATGTAGAGTCGAGCTACTTAATCAAGGGATAGTTAATCCAAAATCACCTAAACTGAATATTTCTTGGACAGTGTTAAAGGAAGACCAGTCACAAAATCCATAGTCATACGTTCCCATTTACATTACGGAATCTCAATAGGTTGAAGCAACCTAGAAGGACATTGATGCTCACCCTTGACTTTCTGACAAGTCAAACACTTTGACACAAAGTCAACATCTTTCTTTAAACCTTTCCACCAATACCTCTCACGAAGATACTTATACATCTTATCTCTGCCAAGATGCATGAAATAAGGGCTATCATGCGCCTCTCGAAGAATAGTCTGTTTTAACCCAGAATCTTTCTGAATACAGAATCAACCTCGGAAGCATAGAATACCATTCTGATCAATGGAGAAGTCCTCATATGTACCTACTTCAACCTCTCTCATACGGTGTACTAGATGCACATCACTAAACTACTCAACCTTAATCTCTAAGATTAAAGTGAGAATAACTCGAAATTTGGCTAAAAGACTGCCATCCTCAAACAAACTCATCCTGGCAAACAAAGTCATCAGCTCAGTCACAACATTACGACTCAAGGCATCGGTGACCACATTAGCCTTACTAGGGTGATACTCAATCTCACATTCGTAGTCCTTACGAAGTTCCAACCAATGACATTGTCTCAAATTAAGCTCTATTTAGGTTAGCAGATACTTCAGAATTTTATGATCGATGAAGATGTAACACTTCTCCCCATAGAGATAGTGTCTCTAGATTTTAAAAGCAAAGATCACGCAACAAGCTCTAGGTCATGAGTAGGGTAGTTAATCTCATGTGATTTCAATTGACGAGATGCATAAGCCATAACTTTTCCCTCTTGCATAAGCACACATCCTAATCCCGTGTGAGAAGCATCACTACAAACAGTATAAGCCTTTCTAAGCTCAAGTTGGATCAGAACCGGTGCTTGAGTTAACACAAACTTCAACTTCTCAAAACTAGACTATTGAGCCTCAATCCAAAAATATGGGAAGCTCTTCCTCAGAAGCTTAGTCAATGGAGCCGCAATAATCGAGAAACCCTCCACAAACCTTCAATAATATCTAGCTAAACCCAAGAAACTACGAATCTCAAGAATATTCTTAAGTTGCTTTCAGCCCTTAATAGCTTTAATCTTTTAGGGATCCATATGAATACCCCCAACAGAAACTATATGCCTCAAAAACACAACCCCTGCGAGCCAGAATTCACACTTGTTGAATTTAGCATACAACGGTTTCTTCCTCAGAGTTTACAGAATAATTCTAAGATGCTCTTCATGCTCAGCCTCAGACTTAGAGTAAACCAAAATATCATCTATAAACACTACCACATACTGATTCAAGTAAGGTTCAAACACCCTATTCATCATGTCCATAAATGCGGCAAGAACATTAGTTAAACCAAAGGGCATCACTAGAAACTCATAGTGACCATAACTAGTTTAGTAAGCTGTCTTGAACACATCAGAATCTTTGGCCTTAAGCTGTTAATACCCAGATCTCATATCTATCTTAGAGAACACAGTACCTCTCTCGAACTGATCGAAACAGTCATCAATACGAGGTAAGAGGTATTTATTCTTAATCGTTAACTTATTCAACTTTCGATAGTCGATGCACAATCGAAGTGTCCCATCTTTCTTCTTAACAAACAAAATTGGAGCTCATAAAGGTGAAACACTCGACCGAATAAAACCTCTATCTAGCAACTCTTGCAACTGAATTTTTAATTTCTTGAGTTCCTTAAGTGTCATTAGATAAGGTGCCATAGACACAGAAGTTATATCGAGATAAACCTTAATGCAAACTCAACCTCATCATGTTTAGGTGACATACTAGACAACTCTTCTAGGAACACATCAGGAAAGTCCCTCACAACACGAATCTTTTCAATCCTAGAATCTGACTGACTTGGATCTAGAATGTAAACAAGATAAGCCATTGAATCCTTTTTAACCTTCTTTTTGACTTTCAGGGTTGAGATCACATTAGATACAAACTCCTTAAGTTTACCAATCAGAGTTATCTCTCGGTTATCAGAAGTTCTTAGAATTGCCCTCTTCTTCTCACAATCTAAATTAACTCGGTGCTCAGAAAGCCAATTCATTCCAAGAATAAGGTCAAACTCACTGAATGCTAACTCCAACAAATAGGCAGGAAAGATTTCCCCTTGAATTTCAAGATGACATGTAACATTTCGATTTTCAGTGGTGTCGAAAATAGTGGTTTAAGACCACAATTTCGACGAGTCGTGATACAAATGTTAGTTATTTAATATTTATGATGTCATCAACATCGTATTAAGGTTTGGTTATAAAATTTCAACGTTTAGATAGTTAATCGAATAGGAAGGATTAAATCGTAAAAGTGACGAAAGTAAAGTTCTAGTAAATTAAAAACACAAGAGAAAAATTGTATGGTAATTTAAGGTACTTTAAATGTAATTATACATTAACTATGTGAGTGGACGGTTTGAGACAATTAGATGGTGAAAATTCAATTGATTCATTAAGGGTAAATTAGTAATTCTATAATAAACAAATTAAAAAGAAAGAAAAGAGAAATGAAACGGGATTTTCTTTCATCTTCTTCCTTAAGAAAAACTTGAAGAAACCTTAAAAGAGAATAGTCATTTTCGGCCAGCTAGGTTCTCAATTTGGTGAGTAAAATCTCACCCGTTTTTAGTAATTTTTATGTTTTTGAGTCCGTATTAGCTTAATCTAGCTTATACGAGGACTAATTTGTGAATCTGTCAAATGTTATGAAACTTGCCATTATTGAAAATGCTTGTTCTTAGAAGCTTTTGATATATTTGAATGTTTGATGCTTGGGTTAAATCTTTCTGTAAAGAGATTTTTGATGAAATAGAGTTTAAGGACTAAAATGTAAACATGATGAAATTACATGTATTATTGTGAAAATAAATGTGGGAAGGGGTGGGATAAACACCCTAGAAAATTTGGCTAAGGTTGGTAGTGTGGGAGAATGGTTTTTTTGCATTCTTTGTGTTGAAAGGACTAGATTGAATAAAAGGAAAATATTAAGGGTAAAATTGTAATTTTCCCAAAAGAACTAAATTACGTTGAATGAAACAACTATGTGACTTAATGTAAGAATTGGATGACTCGTAGAAAAGGGAAATTGGCGGATTAGTCCTTGAAGTTTTTCCTCAACTGTAATCCAATCTAGTAAGTTCGTAATGTAAATCTTACTTAGTATTTCTCGTTTGTATATTGTCAATGTTTCAGCAATTGGAATTATTTGAAGTTGAAGAGATCGAAGAAAGGAAATGAAACAGATAGTAGGCTTTATGCCGTTGAAAAAGCACCGACACGATGGCTGAGGTACCACATATGTTATGAGTCCTCGACAGCTCGTGTGAGCAGCATCATGATTCGAAAAAGAGATATGAATCCTCAATGGATTATAGGCCCTGCGATGGCTAGGACTTATTCTTTGAGCATACTCTCGACAGCTCGTATGAGTAGCATCGTTAGGGAATAGTTTACAGTACAGACAGGTACCGTACCGATAGTTGGGGAACCGCATATGTTACGAGTCCTCGATAGCTTGTGTAAGCAGCATCGAGTACTGGTAATAGAAAGTTATAGACAGGGAAATGGAATTGTAATTCACTCAAGAACAAAGGTATTATCTTGGCTCGGTTGAGCTATAGTTGCTTATTACAAATGTTGGTAACTCCTTAAACTATCAAACTTACTAAGCTCTGAAGCTTACCATTGTTATTGTTGTTGTTTTGTATATCGTTTTGCTGATTGAAGATTGAATCATCGTCACCTCTTCGAAGTCACACTATTATGGAGTTGTTGGTAATTTTTGAATCACTCGGTCTTATGGCATGTACTAGGATGACATTATCTTTCATTTGTATTAGAGATGATATAAACTTATTATTTTGTATGTGGTATGCATGAAGCGCAATATAGTGTATAAACTTAAGATACTATGTAAAGACTTGGAAATTATGTATGTTGTGTGATGGTCTAGTGCATATTGGAAGTCGGGTATGTTTGAGTTATTAAACTTGTGTTTTGGCATAATTCTAGAGATTTTACATACTTGTTCCGATAGAACTTATGCTTGTACTGGTAGAAGTACAAGGTAGGAGAGAGGTTGTTCACTAGCTTGAGTTGTATCGGTAGTTGAATTGCAAGTATCGGTAGTAAAATGTTTTGACGTATCGGTAGTTTGTATACTTGTATAGGTAGAAATTGCAGGATGAGAATTTTTGCTCTCTGGAGTTTTTAGTATCGGTACATACATGACTTGTTTCGGTAGAAATTATACTTGTATCGGTAGAACTAGCACAAGTACCGGTAGAAATTTACACAGTTTTTGAACTGTTTACTGACTTGGCTACTATCGATACTTGTCCTCCAAGTACTGGTAGAAGTCCTCAAAAATATTAAAAATACCATTTATGCCCCTTATCGAACTGTGTTATGATTAAATGACAATATATAGTGTGTGAAGTGAAATTTTTAATAAATAAAATTGAATAATATGATTTTAGAGTCGAGCAGTGATAAATAAATAGTAAAACATCGGAATCCTAATAGGTGATGGTATTCGGGTTTTGGGTGTTACATTTAGTGGTATTAGAGCTTTTGATTTAACCGTTTCTCGGACAATTATGATTGTATTTAATGATTTAGTACTACATGCCATATGAACATGTGATAGTGTGATACAGATAAATCCGAGCTAACTATAGTTTTTACAGATAAAAGTAAAGAAGCCCGATTTTGAAAATGAGGAAACCAACGAGCTAAATAGCAATAACCCGACGAGTGATTCCGGGACTAGTCATGGGGCACCCATTTTGGGAATGACAGAAAGCGAAGCTAAAAACATTCTCTTCGGCTTAATGGGATAGTGATTCTCAAAATTTATGCAAAACAATTGTATGGCACCACCTCCTTCACCCCCAATTACACAGCCTACTGCCCTACTTGCGGTACCTCCTATAATGTCTCGACCTCCTCCGGTAATAGAACAGAGGTGACGTATCTCAACAGATAGGGTAAGAAAGTATGGAGCGAAAGAATTTTGTGGGAATGCAGAAGATGATCCATCTAGAGCTGAGTATTGGTTGGAAAATACCAAGAGGGTACTGAATGAAATGGCCTATCCGCTTGAAGAAATATGTCAAAAAAGGTATTTGGATAAAAAAAAGGAAAGAATTCCTTGAGTTGAGACAGGGAAACAAGAATGCAGCGAAATATGAACGAGAATTTGTATTTCTCAGTAAATATGCACGAGAGATTGTATCTATAAACGAGGCTATGTGTGTCCGATTTAAGGACGATTTGAACGATGAAATAAAGATGATGGTGGGTGATTCAAAAATACGACCATTTTTCGTTTTGGCAAACAGAGCATAGAAGATGGAGGAGCAGAAGAAACAGAGAGAGAAGAGACTTTGAGATTTTGGGAAGAAAAATCCCACTAGAACCTTCTCAATACCACCACCGAAGAAATTCAAAGATAGTGAAGTCTGAGGAGCAGTCTCTTCTGGCTTTCTGAGAAGAAGCCGATTAGGATCGCCAAAATCCAGGTTTCAGAATCGACCGGTTAACAGTGTGGCTAGTGTTTGTAACGAGCCAAAACTAGTATGCAGGCATTGCAAAAGAATCCATTCAGGTGAATGCCGGTTGATTAAGGGAGCCTATTTTCGATGTGAAAATATCGACCACTTCATGCGAAATTACCCGATGAATTCGGTAGCAAGGGAAGATCGGAGTGTTAACCATTCAGTTACACCGTAGAAAGGCAAACGCCCTAGGAAAAGTAGCAATACAGGTGAAAATCAAAATGAAAACAGAGATAATACAAGTAGGTCAAAAGCTTGAGCACCTGCACGGACTTACACCATCCGAGCTAAAGTAGAGGTTACTGCTCCCGATATTATGATTGGTATATTCTATCTTTTTAATGATATTGTGTGTGCTTTGATTGACTTAGGATCGACTCATTCATATATTTGCACTGCTTTAGCTACTGAAAAGAAATTATTTGTTGAGTCGACTGAATTCGATGTGCAAGTTACAAACCTATTGGGTCATAGTGTCATTGTTAACCTGATATGTCGTAAATGTCCACTAAAAGTCTAGGGCTATGAATTTTATGCTGATCTGATATTATTGTCATTCATCGAGTTTGATGTGATATTAGGTATGGATTGTTTAACTGAGCACGACGCAGTAGTAAATTGCAATCAAAGACAAATTAGTTTGAAATGTCCGATAGGTGAAGTGATTTCTATTGAGTCTGACAGGTTGAACAGTGAAACTAGGGTAATTTTAGCTATTTCAGCATAGAAGATGGTTAGTAAAGGCTGTAAAGCATTTCTGACATACATACTTGATACACGGGGTTCGAGAACAGAGTTAATACAGGTACTTATTGTCAATGAGAATTATCAGGTTTGCCACGGGCCAAAGAAGTGGAGTTTGGTATTGATTTATTACATTGAATGAAACAATTATGTGACTTAATGTAAGAATTGGATGATTGTGAATGTAGACTATGATCTTGTTTCTGATCGCGAAAAAGGGAAATTGGTGGGTTAGTCCCTTAAGTCTTTCCTCAACTGTAATCTAGTCCAGTAAGTTTGTAATGTAAATCTTACTTAGTATTTCTCATTTGTATATTGTCAATGTTTTAGAAATTAGAAGTATTTTGCATTGAAGAGATCGAAGAAAGGAAATGAAACAGATAGTAGGCTTTATGCCATTGAAAAAGTACTGACACGATGGCTGAGGTACCGCATATGTTACGAGTCCTCGACAGCTTGTGTGAGTAGCATCGTGATTCAAAAAAGAGATATGAATCCTAAATGGAAATAGGCCTTTCGATGGCTAGAACTTATGCTTTGAGCATACTCCCGACAGCTCATGTGAGCAGCATCGTTAGAGAATAGTTTACAGTACAGACAGGTACCGTACTGATGGTTTGGGTACCGTATATGTTGTGAGTCCTCGACAGCTCATGTGAACAGTATCGAGTACTAGTAATAGAAAGTTATAGACAGAGAAATGGAGTTGTAATTCACTCAAGTACAAAGGGATTATCTTGGCTCGGTTGAGCTATAGTTGCTTATTACAAATGTTGGTAACTCCTTAAACTATCGAACTTACTAAGCTATGAAGCTTACCACAATTGTTGTTGTTATTTTATAGATCATTTTACTCATTGAAGATCGGATCATCGTCATCTCTTCGAAGTCACATTATCGCGGAGTTGTTGGTAGTTTTTGAATCAGTCGGTCTTATGGAATGTACTAGGATGACATTATCTTTTGTTTGTATTAGAGATGATATAAACTTATTATGTTGTATGTGGTATGCATGAAGTGCAATATAGAGTATAAACTTAAGATGCTATGTAAAGACTTGGAAATTGTGTATGTTGTGTGATGGTCTAATGCATAATGAAAGTCGGGTATGTTTGAGTTATTAAACTTGTGTTTTGGCATAATTCTTGAGATTCTGCATACTTGTTCCAGTAGAACTTATGCTTGTATCGGTAGAAGTACAGGGTAGGAGAGATATTGTTCATTGACTTGAGTTATATCGATAGTTGAATTGCAAGTATCAATAGTTAAGTGTTTTGACGTATCGGTAGTTTGTATACTTGTATCGGTAGAAGTTGCAGGGTGAGACTTTTTGCTCTCTGGAGTTTTTAGTATCGGTGATGCATGACTTATTTCGGTAGAAATTATACTGATTTCGGTAGAACTAGCACAAGTACCAATAGAAATCTGCACAGTTTCTAAATTGTTTACTGACTTGCCTACTACCGATACTTGTCCTCTAGGTACCAGTAGAATTCCTCAAAAATATTAAAAAATACCATTTTTCCCCTTATCGAGTCATGTTATGATTAAATGACAATATATATAGCATGTGAAGTGAAATTTTTAATAAATAAAGTTGAACAATATGATGTTAAAGTTAAGCAGTGATAAATGAATAGTAAAACACCGGAATCCTTATCGACGATTGTATTTGGGTTTTGGGTGTTATAGGACAATTGCGATATACACTATTTACCTCTACATAATTACCCACAAGACTCTGAAAAATAATCGCTGACTCACATTTTCTACAGAAATCTCAAGACCCCTAGACACCGCACTCGTCACATTAGAATGCATTGAACCAATATCAAGTAAAGCAAAATAAGGGATAGAATAAATAGAAAAAAATACCTGCAATGACGTCAGGCTCATCACGATCCTTATGCTTCCTAGTCACATATACCAACCTAAGCTCCCTCGCCCCAAATTTTGTTGCTCCACCACTATGAACCGATCTGCCTCTAATACTTGAACCGGAAGTAGTAGGTCTAACCTGTCCTCTACCTCTAACAGGAGCCTGAACCGAATCATGAGGCTGACTCTGTACAAATGAACCAATAGGAGGATGGGGACAATCTTTGAAGAAGTGCTCATAAGAACTGCACCTAAAATATGCCCCAGTCTTCCTCCAACACTTACCCGCCTGTCTTTTATTACAGTACGAATAGAGATGCAAAGGACGAGGACCAGTAGAACCACCAACATTGCCCAGAGAAGCTATCGAAATCGCAGGCCTTACCCTCAGTAACTATGCTGAACAGCCTCCTCTCTAGGTCTCTTAACAGAATGACTACTAGAAATAAGATGAAATGATGCACCTTTTTGCTTTTTACCCTGCTCTCTATCTTAAGTCATTTGAGTTTTTTTATGAGCCTCCAAATTCTCAGTAGTCCTAGCTCGACTAACCAAATCACTAAACACCCTTTCATGATGCATATAAACCCCATCTTGAAGCGAGAGTCGCAGACCCTTCCTAAACTAATCACACTTCTCCTTCTCGTAGATGCATAACAGACCAACCTCAAGAACTTAATCTCATAATCATTAACAGACATGTTACCCTGCCTTAGATTCATGAAGTCATCCCTACGTTTATCGAGTAACTCCTCACCCACATAACGATCTTGAAAAACCTCTCTAAAATAATCCCAAGTCAAGTGACCAGTAGGAGTAGACTCTTCCACTGTATCCTACCAATTCTGCTCCTCACCTCGCAGTTAAGAAATAGTGACCCTCACCTTTTGCCCAGTAAGGTAGTTCATTTTCACAAACAGCCTCTAAAGATCTTTTAACCAATACTCAACAACAGATACTTTCATCCTATCAACTATGAAATTAGAAGATATGGGCCTCCTCGGACCCTCAAACGGACCTCCAGTAAATCCACGAAGCAATCTCAACAACTCCCAATTAATCGTAACACTATCCAACTCTACGGTATCACTATCCCCAATATTAGGTACATCCTCACTAGGAGTTTGCTCAGCAGGTAAGTCTCCCTTAGTAGCTTGTTGACCCACAGCACCAATAGCAGCTCATCTTCCTCAACATGAGGTAACTCATCCACATTTACCTCAAGCTCCATCACAGGAGTAGGATCATTAACGATCCTAGCAGTACGACCTTGACCTCGGCCTTGGCTACGACCAATTGTAAGCCTAGAACTCCTATGTGGTGGCATATTATCTATCTACATAGGCAAAGATCACTAAAGTAAAAATTAGTACCGGAGTTTAAAATAAATCTCAACTTTAATATCTCATATACGAAAATATATACTATAACATATTAGTTTATTTAAAAATTCTCATTTACCCCAAAACTTTTTAAAACCTTTAAAAGCATGTCTGGAGAGCCTCACAGATCGAGGGTTGAACTGAACCCTGATACCACCAAATGTAAACCTGCTCTACTCGGCTTAAAAAATCCAATCGGCTCCAGAAGGTCACTACCGTAATTCTACTCTCACGTAAACTTTTAATCCACATTCATTCACATACATACATACATATATATATATAGTTTATATATTAAATTATGTAATCAAGAAAACTGGAAAAAATACAAAAATCCCAAATTTAAAACAACTTACAATCCTAATAAAATATTAAATATTAAAATAAACTGAAATCCCCAAAATAGCTTATACGTAGTAATAAAAGATACTAGAATAAAATAAATAAAAATGAAATACGTGCCTTCAGGTACCAAGTCACCTACATCTTAAGTATCTATAAGGGAAACTGTAAGGAAATAAGCTAAAAAGCCCAGTGTGTCTCTCAAGAATATACATCCTATTGCATTATCATAATAATATTACAACACATAATACAACCACAAAGCATGATACAATCACAAGCATAATGCAATGCATCCATACTCTAGCATACCAACACAGTGAAGAGGTTCCCCATAACCCCTTCCCAACTAATCGTCACTAATCGCAGTGTGATTTTACTATCAACTGTTTAAAGGTTTATAACCACATCTTCCACCGTACAACCCAACCCATAAGCATACAATGGTATGATCACATATATATATATATATATATACCGCAGTCTCAATCTCAATCGCAATCTCATGATATTATATATGCATATCCGAGTTCACAGTATTTTTATCACATTATATTAAATTGATCACATTCCCAAAGATATGCATGACAATATCAACATGCTTAACACAACTCAAAACTCAATCATACCATTTTCACATCAATATATAAATCATCACAATGACATCATATCTCAGTATCATCATACAATATCAAATCACAAAACATGACATGCAATAGGATATGTTGCAGTTAGAAACAGACCTCTAGAAAGCTGAAGCTCTAATAACGAGGAGGTCATCTACCACACATTGATCTAGTACTTGGTCTAACGGGATTAGAACCTACAAACACAAACTTAATATTATCATTATTCCTATGCCACCAACTAAATACAAAACTAAACTGAAATCACTCACGTGTAACTCTTTAGTCTCGGAGTCGTGATCACCTAAACACAAATATCCCATATTAGATTCCTAAATTAAACCTCTTAATAACACTAAGTATAAAAATAAAAATAAAAATAAAACAACAAAAACGAGGCTTTCATGTTCAAATTTGATGAAATGGACAGCAAAAACAAACTTAGAATGTCAAAAAATGATAGGGTAGGGTTTCTCAAAAAAGTTAACGGTCAAGTCAACGGTCAAAGGTCAAGTCAACGGTTCGGGTCGGGCTGGTCAACAGGTCGAATCGGGTTAGTCAATTGGTCAAATCGATTTGGGTTTGGTTGTTGGGTTTGGTTTGGGTTAAGGTTTGAAAGAAATTGGTTATGGTTTTAGGTCACTTGGTTGTTGGGCTAGACAACCATTTAGGCTTAGAAATTAGGAGCCCACTTTACAATTTAAGCAACCAAGAAAAAATTAGGGTATGAAAACCTTAACGACGACGTCGAACAACCATCGTTAAAACTAACACGAACGGCTCCCATCCGACCCTCACAACACAACAATCACAAGAGCAACAACTTACCATGCTAATATAAAGCAACACCACGGCGGCGCACGGAGGAGGAGTGACGAACAAAAAGATTCAAATCGGCGTCCTTGTTAATCTCTCAAACGGTGATGATAAGGAAGGAAAAGAGGGTGTGGTCTGAAATATAAGGTGATGGTGAATGTTTTGGTAAGGATGAAGTCAAGCGCAAACAGTGACGAAGACGTTAATGGAGGATGGCCAAAAGTTGAGCAACAAAGTGAAAGGAGAGAAAAGGGAGGAAAAACGGCAGATGAGGGAAAGAAATGGAAGAAGAAAGGTTTGTTTGGCATAAATCCAAACAAAATGGAAGAATTTCTTAAAGATCCCTAAAGTCTTTAAGGTTTTCATAATAACCAACAATCTTTACCTGAGTCACAAATTAGCCCAAAGTTTTAACTAGGATTCAAATAAGTCCTTAAGCATACACAAATTACGCATTAGCCCTCGAATTTCACAAATTAACTCAATTAAGTCCCTAATTAAAGTTAGGGTATTTCATTCATATTAGCTTCTAGATGCACGAACTGGCAAGCAATCTCCTCAAATTATTTCTCAAAGGTTCGTATATTTTGGGTTATCAGCCTAAGGATCGATCTGTCCTCCCTCCTAATTTCAGCTTCTAAATGATCGACAATAATCCCTTTTCAGGAGAACTTTTCGAAATCTCATCTCGAATGCGAAAATCAAAGCCCATTCACATGCCTATGCTTCTACTAGAAAGACATTTGCTACACCGAAATAAGGGAAAGTAAAGCACCCATGATTTGTCCTTTATTATTTCTAGCTATTGTCGCTGTAGTGAAAAAGTTAATGTCTGCATGAAAAGTGGCATCAAAGTTTAGCTTAACGGTTCTATTATTTTGGAGGTCTCCATAGTTCATTTATCATAAGTCGAGTTGGTAGGGTAGATACATTGATCAAATCTATCTCTTGAACATATCCACGAATGAAACCCATCAGTTCCTACACAGATCCCTTACACCCCTCGTGCACCAATCGATTTCACCTATACCATAAAGCCCAATAGGATGTGGTCAGCAACTATCTTATTTTTTATGTCTACATCTATGAATATTTGTACTAACCAGTCTTTGTAATCTGAGGTAAGCTCTGTTGGGGCAAACGAAATCTTCAAGAGTTGCCATATCTGCTGTAAAGTAGCACAAGACCATATCAAACGTGTTGAATTATGACTCCTATTTCAAGTTAAATTTGAGAAATAATCTTTTAGTTAAACTCTGTTTATTTGTTTCAATTAAACTTTGTTTATTTGTTTGAGTCAAACTCTGATTAGTTTAGATTATTTTATTATTATTTGACTTAGGAATTTAGCCTATAAATAGGCTCTTTTACTACCTTAGAAAAACACTCATTAGAGTTTAGAACTCCTAACATTTTTGGAGAATTTAGTGTTACGTTTTGAGGGTTTTTTGTTTTTGGGTTTTCAGAGTTTAATTTTTATCTCCATCTTTTATACTATTCATTCTTTTGCCATTATAGTAAAATTATCTTTGCTCGTGATTTTTTATCCTCTTCGGAGGGGTTTTTTTACGTTAAATTTGTGTGTTCAATTTCTCAATTTATTTCGTTATTTTTACTTATTCGTTACTTAATCGGGTTGATCCCTAACAAGTGGTATTAGAGCTAATTCGATTTTCGCATATCATCTCGTTCAGAGATAGAAGCAACAAGATTTGATATTAAAAAGTTTAATGGTATCACAAATTTCAATTTGTGGTAAGTTTGAATGATGACAATTCTAGTTCAAACAGGCTTGAAAAAAGGTCGTTATCGGGAAAAAGCTCGAGAATCTAGATCAGTCAGAATGGGAAGAGCTTGATGAAAAGGTTTTGTCTACAATCCAGTTGTGCCTCACGAATAGGGTATTGCAGGAGGTATTGATGGAGAAAACCTCATCCGCCTTGTGGAAAAGGCTAGAAACTCTTTATGCGACTAAGACTTTGGCTAACCGTTTAGTGCTGAAATAACACCTATTTACGTTTCGCATGAATGAAGGTAAGCTTTTTAGAGATCACATCAGTCAATTTATTATCCTTTTAAATGATTTAAGTAAAGTTGAGGTTCAGATTGACGACGAAGATCATGCTATGCTATTATTGTGTTTTTTACCCCCTTCATAGAAGTCTTTCAAGGATACCCTAATTTATGAAAGAGACAAACTTTCGTTCAAGGATGTGAAAGGTCATTTGTTAAGTTAAGACAAACTCGACAATGAGTTTAGTTCAGATAGCAAGACAGATACGCAAGCTTCCGTTTTGGTAGCATTAATGATGTAATAGCTCGTTTTTCAGTGGTGTCGAAAACAATGGTTTCGAGACTACAAACCCGATGAAAATTTTTTTATAATGAGTGTTTAAATTAAATAAGTTAATAATAATTTTATATGGAATTTTGAATTGACGAATTTTAATTATTAAATTAAAAGTTAGTATAAGTGGTTTGGTTCAAAGGTCAAGTGGTTTTAGAAAATGAGGTATCGGGACCTCATTTTTGAAATTAAAAGCCGTAAATATTTTTATTAAATATTTACAGAGTCTAATTATATGTGAATTAAAGTTTGGTTGGATAATTTTGATGATTAATTACTTAATTAATGGAAAATGAGTAAATTGTAAAAGAGGTAAAAGTTAATTGCTATTGATTAAAAATAGTAAATGAGCCAAAATGGTAATTAAACCATGGTCAAAAAGTTCAAGCGGTGGTGGATATGATTGATTCCATTTACTTTTAGGTTATTTATTCATTTAGTCCTAATTAGTTTAAGATTAAATTGAAACCTAGTTTGTTTAATCGAAATTTAATATAATTAAAGGACCAATTATGAAATTGGACTGTCTTTAAATGGCCTAATAATATAAATGATATGAAACTCTTTATATTTTGGTAAATTGCAATTAAATCCTAATAAAATAAAGATTTACTAAT
Source organism: Gossypioides kirkii (assembly GCA_005610355.1). Classification (NCBI taxonomy): domain Eukaryota; kingdom Viridiplantae; phylum Streptophyta; class Magnoliopsida; order Malvales; family Malvaceae; genus Gossypioides; species Gossypioides kirkii. The sequence goes on along the minus strand of CP032247.1, from coordinate 29,217,822 downwards.
TAGTTTAATTTAGTATGCTCGAGAATGGTGGTTTCGAGGCCGTAAATCGATGTGTTTGATCATAAATATTAATTATTTAATATTTACAAGGTCATTAGTATATTATTAAATTTTGGTTAAGAAATTCTATCGTTTAGGTAGTTAATTAAGTAAAAAGGATTAAATCATAAAAGGTGCAAAAGTTTAATTCTTTTAATTAAAAGGTAAGTCAAGGTACTTAAATGGTAATATAACCATTAGTGATTGGGTGGACAATTTTGGCTTAAATTTTGGTTAAAATATTAAGTGAAATAAATGGTAAAATTGTAAATAAATAAATTATAATATGATTTTAATCATAAAACTTATGAAATAAGCCATTTTCTTTTAGTTTCTTCTTGAGAGAAAGTCGAAACTCCATTGTTAAGGCTTGGGAAACTTTGGTCAAGCTTTTCTTTCGATTTGGTAAGCCGATTTTAACCGGTTTCTTGTAATTTTTATATTTTTGAGATCGCTGCAACTAGGTCCAGCTAACTCGTATCTCTGTTTTCAAAATAGTTAAAGATTATAGATTCTGCCATTGATGAGTTTTGGGTATTCTTGAAGTTTTATGGTAGATTATTAAGCTTGGTTGTTAAATAGGACTATTTTGTAAAGTAGTTTTTGATGATTTTAATGTTTTAGGACTAAAATGTTAAAGTGATAAATTTGAAAGGACTTAAGGTGAAATAATTGTAAATTGGGATGTATTGAAATACTATAGCATTCGGCTAAACTTGATTTTATTTAAAAATGATTAATTTGCAAGTTTAGAGCTAAGGGATTAAATTGAATAAAAGTCAAAAGTTAAGGGTAATTTTGTAAAAAAGTTAACAAGGAATTAATTGCATAAAATCAGTTTATTTTACTGCTAAATTAGTTAATTGAATGAAATTATTATTATAGATCAAGAATGGGTTGAAAATCGAAGTAAGGAGAAAATTATAGAATAGTCCCTATACTTTGATGATTACTGTAAATCAGTCCTGTAAGTTCGTATTGTTAGTTTATATATTGTTATGATCCCATTTATTCTCGATTATTATTGTAGCAAATTAAATATGCTGGATACTTTGAGGAATTTGAGACAGGAATGAAGAAAGGAGACGTTAGTCCTTGGGCCGGTGATTTATATCGACGTGATGGCTGGGATCCTGCATATGTTGCAATTTCCTGTTAGCTTATGTGAGAAGCATCGTGAGTCGATAGATTCAGGATGAAAACTGAATACTGATTATATGAACCCCTACGATGGTTGAGTTTCTACATACGTTCGTGGATTCTCATCAGCTTGTGTGAGTAGCATCGTGAGTGGGTAATTCTGGACCGTATCGATGGTTGAGTTTCTACATATGTTACGGATTCTCATCAGCTTGTGTGAGCAGCATCGCATATTGGTTAAACTCTGTCTGGGTTTGAATGAGCTAACTTATCTGGGCTCGTAAGACCTAACCTATTTAGGCTCGTATGAGCTAATTTTGTCTAGGCTCGTATGAGCTAATTTTGTCTAGGCTTGTATGAGCTAAATTTCTGAAAGACTCAGTGAGATCAACCTGATGCTAATGTCACAGGATAACGAAGATATATTATTACTCTTTCCGTAACCGAATATGCTATTCTGTAAGTTAATTGTTCTTACGAACTTACTAAGGTTTGTAAGCTTACCTGTGTATCTGTTTACTATTTTGTAGATTCATCTGCTATTGAAGATCGAATCCTTAAGAAATAAATCACACTATCCCAAGAGCTCGTTAAGTAGTCTTTATATCACTTGGCTTATATAGCATGTATTAGGATTGTGTTACGTGAGTTGTTTTGGTGTAATGGTTAAATAGCATGGTAACATTTTGATGAATGTTTTGATATGTATTCTTTGATGTTATGTGAAGAATTAAATACCAACATGAAATGTCTATGTAGGTATGATTCTGTGAAATTGGTAAATACTGTAGACTATTGTGCAAACTTAGAAATTTATGTATCTATTTGACATCTGCATACTTGTTTCGATAGTACTCCTACTTGTATCGGTAGAAGTACAGAGGAAGTGAGATGTAGGTTACTGACTTGTGTTGTTTTGTTAAAAGGTAAAAAGACCGGTAGTCTTTATATTCTGAAAGGTTCTATAGTGACCGGTGAAATCGAACGTCCCTCGTCCATTACGGAGTTGAAGTCAACTCGTTTGGAACAGAGGCAAATAGGTCATAGGAGGGAAAATGTATGATTGTTTCATTGAAGAGAGGTTATCTTTTGGATGCAAGTTTTGAAAAGTTAAGGCACTGTGTTCGTGAAAATCAGACTCGGGTTAGTTTTGATTTAGCAGTGCACAAGTCGAAGGTTAGAAGACTTCCAGCTTCTAAGCACAAATTCAACTCAATTAATTCCCTACATAGTTCAAGATAGGCCCGTGGCGAGCTTTGGCAAAGATGGCATTGTGGAAATACGAGTCAAGGGGGAGATTTGTTGAATTATGACTCTTCTTTCAAGTTAAATTTGAGAAATAATCTTTCAGTTAAACTCTGTTTATTTGTTTCAATTAAACTCTATTTATTTGTTTGAGTAAAACTCTGATTAGTTTAGATTATTTTATTATTATTTGACTTAGAAATTTAGCTTATAAATAGGCTCTTTTACCACCTTAGAAAAAAACCCATTAGAGTTTAGAACTCCTAACACTTTTGAAGAATTTAGTCTTTACGTTTTGAGGGTTCTTTATTTTCGGGTTTTCAGGGTTTTGTTTTTATCTCCATCTTTTGTACTTTTCATTCTTTTGCCATTATAGTAAAATTATTTTTGCCCGTGATTTTTTATCCTCTTCGGAGGGATTTTTTCACGTTAAATTTGTGTGTTCAATTTCTCAATTTATTTCGCTATTTTTACTTGTTCGTTGCTTAATCGGGTTGATCCCCAATAAAATGGTTAGTATCCTTTGGAGATTCCTTACACATGGAACATCTATCGTCAATAGGTAGCCTTCACTTTGCTAGATTACTATAATTAGGCATAAAATTGTTTAGGAGTTTCCACATATGAATTTTGATCTTTGTTGGTAATTGTAAGGCCCAAAGTTTGTTGTAAAAGTCATTAATTGTATTTGATGTAATTGAGTTGTATCCCGTAGAATGTAATTGTTCTGTAAGGAGTGCTCTATATCCACTCTTTACGGAGTACTTCCTCGTAAGCTCACGTCTCCAAACCAAAACATCCGAGGTTCGGAAATTGGCTGATGGAATGCTGAGGATTCGCTCTACTTGGTCCTTGTTAAACAGCCTGCAAACTACTTATGCCCTCCAAGTACCCAATTCTCCATCGATCAGTTGGTTACTGTAGTCCAAGAAATATTGATGTTATGTACTGAAACTTTACTATTGCCAGGGCAAGGTAGCCAGGGATCATTCCAAATATTAACATTCTCTTCACTCCCAATACGCCAGACCAATCCTTCTTCAACCAATCCTCGAGCACTACAAATGCTCCATCAAATAAGCGAAGGGTAAGAGCCAACTTTAGCTGACAAAATGTCTGAATATGATTAATATCTAGCTTTAAACACCTTCACTAAGAGACATGTAGGCTGGGATAATAACCGCCAAACTTGTTTCGCCAATAAAATCGTATTAAACAAAGAATGATCATGAAACCCCAGCCCACCAACATCTTAGGTTTACAAAGTGCGTTTCAATTACTCCAATGGGTGCCCTCAAAGGATTTATTATTGGACCACCAAATTTTGGTATTTTCTTTTCTTTTCGATACCGCTTAGTTAATTTGTCTTGATGTTGGTTTAATTAAATGGGATTAGGTGGTAGGTAAACGGGTTAGTGGGGTAGGAATGTAATTTTATGTGTTTCTTTTTTTGTTTTTTATTAGGTTGGAAATAACATTTTAAATTAAAATTACATAGACGAATAGGAACTCAACATGTAGAAATAAGGTTTTATTTTTTCTCTTTTTTTCAGCTAAATTTTTTTAATAGAAAATGTCATTATCATTATTTATTGTCCTTATTTATTCACTTTTAAAATTAATAATGATTAAATTGTTTTGATTTTTTAAGGAGATCAATTTGTTCAATTTCAAATTTGAGAAAAATTAGAGAGATCTTTTTATCAAATTTATGGAAATAGCTTTTGGACCTTATTTGCTAACGTGGCTTGGCACGTCAGCAAAATTACCAGATGTTAACTTTTTTAATCATTTTGGAGTAATTTGACAAACAATGCAAGTTCAAGGGTTAAAAACGGTGAAAATTAAATAAATAGCTAAAATAATTTTTTTTTGTAAAATTGAAGGGTTAAATAAGTCATTATCCCAATATAAAAATATGAGTAATTCAAATTTTATATAATATAAATTAATTTAGAGCAAGCCACACCGCAGGTCACCCTAAAATAGTAACATTCCTATTTTTGTCACTCTAATTTTTTTGTCAATTTAATCACTATAATTAAGATAATTGTTCAAATTGGTCACTATTGTTAAAAATTTCGTTGATCCACTAACGGATTGTTAACATGAGATTATTTTTACTTTTGATTAAAGCTAAGGATCACCTTATAATTAGTCCAAAACACTTTTTTGTTTATTTTCAACATGAAAATTTCAATTGTAACATCATCAATATTTGAATCATCCTCTTTAAAAAAAAAAAGGAATCCAACAATGACTATTATCAACCATGATTATGACCTCATCATTTATCATAACACCACCTATCACCATAACACCACCAATCACCCTACTGCCACCGACGACCATAACAACGTTGTCTCTACTATTACTTCTAGTAAAGCTTCTCCCTTCTACTTCCATTTTTTGTTTGTTTGATAATTATATTTTCCTCCAATTTAGCAACTTTAACACTCAATATTTAAATAGTGTAATTTAGATTTTTTTGTAGTTTTTTTGTGACATTGAGGGTTAATTTTAAAAGAATGAAAAAATATGAAAATTATCATCTTGGATTTTTTGGTGTTTTTATTTTCATTATATTTTTTTACCAAATTTAGTTGATAATTTTTTTAGCTTTTTAGGTAAAAAGGTCATAAAGAAAAGCAGAACTACAAAAAAAAATCAAATTATACAATATGTAAATATTGAGGATTAATATTTTTAGAATCAATGTATAAATTTTAGGGTCAAAATTAATATTTTGTCAAATTTAAAAGCCACCATGTCATCTTTCCATTAGTCATTTAACGATTGATAACTGAAAAAAAATTGAATAGTTGAATGATCTTTTTGTAACTTTTCATAATTATGTGATAAAAAAGAAATTTATCTATAATTGAGTGATTACAAACAGTTTATATATAAATTATTTTTCTAAGGCTTATTTTCATCTCACTTTTCTCAATGCACTTGTAACTGATAAAGTAGTTCCTCATGCATTAAAATAAAAGTATTCGGTGAATATTTAATAAATAATTTATATTTGTCTATTTATTAAGTTAAATAAATAAATATAAATAAGATTAAGAATATAAATAAAATTTTGATACTTATTTATTAAATAATTTAAACACAAATAAAATTTATTAAATTTTCATAAATAAATATATTTATGTTTGTTTAAAACTCGTTTATTGTTTTATTAATATATATATTAATAAAAACATATGGTTTGTACGCTTTTTTTAATTGATAATATTTATATTGACTATTTTATATCTAAAAAATAATATATATATATATATATATATATTGTTTTTTTATTATTGATGGATATTATTTGTGAATATTAAACAAAAAAATATAAACACAAATAAATTTAAATAAATGAATACAAACAAAAAAAAATTTAAAATTTTTAACGAACACAAACAAACTTAAAAATAAACAAACGAAAATAAATAAAAATTGTTGGATTTAAACTCGGTTCATTTACATCCCATGAACCAACGAAATTCAAAATGTTTTTTTCCTTTTTGTCAAACACATTCAAGAATCACTTGGAATTCGAATTCATGTAATTCAACTCCCTGCTTCGACCAAAAAAGCACCACTCTCTACATATAAACAGACAGAAGAAGCTAAAAAGTAGACGCGCAAGTTCATCTAATCAAGAGGGAATCAAAGTTCAAAGCTTTTTTTCACACAAAAAGGAAGGGTTTGGCTCTACCTCAATTATCTCTAAACCCAGCAAAGTCAATTATATCTGATTTATATGCCAAAATCTAATATACAACTCTCCTTTACATCAAACACAACCCTGCATTACAATCCAAAGGGTAATGAACAACGTGAACAAGATGTTGTTAATGCTTGTGAAGAGAGCAACAGTATGATTTGGCAGGTTGATGCCTGTTGTTCCTGTTGGGCCAAAGGCTATTCCTGTGCCACCGCCTAAACTCGTTGGAGTCCCGATAGTTGTTGGAGTGGTGGCCGGGGTTGTGCCTGTGCTACTGCATAACATTTAGCAAGAGAAAGTGCTTAAAAAAGAATGAACCATGTATTTTGAGATCCCTGTGCATGGTCAACAAGTTGAAAATGTTGAGATCTAATAACCATACCTTGATGGATAGGTGCAAGTGGAGGGAATATCTACAAAAACAAGAAGGAAATTATTTTTAAAAACAATTAACTTGGGAAAAAAAGAAAGAACAATTTGGTAAAAGAAAGGGAGTTTTACTTGTAGGAGGGTTGGCACTAACTGAAGCAGTGCCAGCAAAATCACAGCTTCCTGCAACTTGACCTTGGTTTTGAAAATAACTATTGACAGCATAATTGCAGTGATCTTTAACAGTGTTGGGATTATAGCAAGCACCACTTTGTTGAATTGCAGAACAATCAGCTCCACTTCCACATGCATAATCCAGGGCCTTTTGAAGAGCTTGATCACCCACTCCACCATTACATAAACAATAAGTCGCACCTGCAAACCAAAATACAAAACAACAAAAAAAACAATTTTTTATAAAAAAAATTACAATGAAGATCGAAAGATTTCCTATTGGAAAAAAAATGGGCTTTTCTTTTTCTTTGCATTCAAACCAAAGAAAATAAAAAAAGAGAGAGAGTGAGTGAGAGAGAGCAAGGAACTTACTTGAACGGCCAGTCATGGCTAAGAACAGCAATAGACAAACTAAAGGAGCCATGGATGAACTTGCTTGAAATCAAAGACAGCAGATCAGAAGAAAGAAAGAGTAAATAAAAGAAAAAGAGATGTAGATTTCAGAAAACAATAAGAAAAACAAAAGGATGAGGGTGGGTGGTGCTGACAAATGATATTCAAATTCAAGGGAATCAGGGTTTGTTTATTACGGCAAATATATATGTCTTAAAAAACACCCTAGACAAAAAGTCTATTTCATTGCATGTATGTTTTTATTTTCTGGGAAACTGAGCAAAAGCCCTTTTTTTTTAGCCCAAACTTGTCCTATCATTGGGTTCACGACCCTTTTTGTTCTTTTAGATCTTTTCCTAGATGCGCTGTCGCAGCTTCCACCGCGTCTGTGGGTGTTGCTTGTTTTATTTTATGGTATTGTTGTTATATTTAGGAGTGAATATTCGATCGGATGAATTCGAATCGAGTTAATCAAGTTAACGAATATTATTTTAATAATTTAATTTAATTTGAATTTCTTTGTTAATATAATCGAGTCAAATCGAATTAACGAATCATATTATTTATATTCAATATTGTATTTACATGAACTAATTATTTAACTAATAGATGAAGTACAAGATTATTTAACTATATAAATAATATAATGGATTTGCTTTTTTAACTTAACGAGTAAACAAAAGTAATTTTACCTTTTAATTTAATTGTTTTGACTTTTAACTTTAGAAAAGATAGACATTTATGAAAATGACATAGTTTTGTTTTTTTTATTCGGATTTACGAATAACTCAAATTGTGTAATTCATACTCCAGTTAAATAAAAAATTTTGATTTTTTATTCAAGTTGATCTGAATAACTCGAATAACTCGAACTATTTAATTCAAAATTTAAATTTTTTATCGAGTTTTTTTAATCGAATCAGATTTTGGTCACCCTTACTTATATTATCAAATTTTATTTCTATAAGAATTTTTTTTAATATACTGGTGTGATTACATGGTAGTATCTGTTCATACTTTCTTAACCCTTTGACAACACACACATATCTTGCACACACAAGTGCTCAAACCCGGGTTTTCTAGGATAAACAACATCCTCTTTTCCACTGGAGCCACTTGTTAGGCTCTTATTTCTATAAAAATTGAATAGTTGGTCGAATTGTTGAAATCATTTCGAAAATTTTTAACATGTCATTTAACAATTTTAATAATAACATAAATAGTTTTAAAATTTAAAAACCAACTTAAAATTAATATCATAATTTAAGAATGTTTAATGTAATTATATACAATTCACTTTAAGGATGGATTTAGATGAACGGTGTAATGCAGTATATTTAGCTTATTTTTTTCTTACATTACAATATTTAATTTCACCGTCATCGTTATTTTTACACTAATTACAAATAAACGCGTCATCTATTAAAATCCAGTCTCAAAAGTGGTTAGGTGATTGGTGTGAGCCAAGAGGAAGAACAACAGTTTGGTAAGGGAATGAAATTTGAAAAATTGAGGTTGCTTTGAGAAAGGGACATTAAAACATACGCAAAACTATTAGATGACATTATCTTTTGAATGTATTAAATTAATTTGGTGTGGGTTTCATTATCGTATTCGACATTACCTGTTTGGGCAAATTAAGACCCACCGCACAATTATACAGCTAAATGCCACTTCTATGGACTCACCCCATTAATTTATAACTCAAGCTGACACAAGTTTTGTTATAATTATGTATTGTTTGATTTAATGATGCTTCCCTTCGTCACATCTATTTTTTTATTACCATTGTTTATTTTTCATATATTAAATTTTTCAGCTTAAATAATTCACATTATATTATAATATATTTAATTATTCGTATAATATAAAATTACATTACGTATAAAATAAAAACAAAATAACATATTATAACCGATAAATGTTGGATGTTATAGTAAATGTAAATTTCACTTTCATGCAGGGGCGGAGTCAGAAGGTTGGTAAGGATGACTGATGCTTATATTGCCACAATGGAAGATGAGATTGCCAGATTACATCTGGATGATGAAGAGGATGATCCGGTTGTAGATCCAATTGCAGATGACGAAGAGGATGACGATCAATCGCTATGCCTGGTCGGTAGAGTTCTGACTAATGGGGTAGTACATGTTCCTTCTCTCAAAAATATGTTGGTTGAAATATGACATCCAATTGAAAGCGTCACGATCACTGAATTAGAAAATAAAAGAATCCTCTTTAGGTTTTAAAATGAGTTAGACATCAGAACGGTTATCAACGGAATACCTTGGTTTTTTAATAGACATCTTCTCCTCTTCCACCGACTTATGAAAGGAGAGGATTCGAGCCAAGTCCCATTATTCTCTACAAACTTCCGGGTTCAAATCCACAAATTACCTATTGGTGTATGTCAAAGTCTATGGCTAAGCAACTAGGTAATTTTATTAGAAATTTCATTGAATATGATGCATCTATTATTCACAAGGGATCAAAAAATACATGTGGATTAAAGTAGAAATAGATGTTCAAAAACCCCTTAAGAGGAAAAAAACATATTATTTATAATCAGAACAAGTTGACGTACACCAATTTCTAATATGAGAAACTCACTTTTTTTTATATGTGTGGAAAATTAGGACATGGGGAAAGTTTTTGCCCTTTACGCCTCTAACTACAATTAGGGGATCAAGAGATTAATTTTGGATGGGATATATCCCTACGAGCTGCACCTAACAAACCTCAACCTAACAGTAGTAAATGGCTAAAGGAGGCACCAAAAGATGTAGTACGGACAAAGGTAGGTGTAAACAGAAGAATTAACACTCAGGGGCTATTAACTAATGTCGATTCTAGTAATGATAAAGGGAAGAATGTAACATCGAGATTCGATAATGGGCGGGCTAAGACTTGGCTTGCTAGGAACACGACATGGGTAAAAGAAACTCAACTGCCATAAAAACCAATGATTGATAAAAAGGAAGAAAACGGTGAAGATTGCCCAGTTGAAATATTGGAAGGTAAAAAGAGACAAAGGCTGGTTAATTCGGGTAGAAATAATAATAGTCCAATGGAGATTGAATCGAACAAGCTGATTACGATAGCCACTGTTAGGCCGATCAATCGATCCTAAAGGGCACTCTTAGTTGAAACATCCATAGATCGAGGCAGTCACAGGCAGTTAGGCATCTCAAAATTTTTTTGAGACATATTTAGCCTCAGATGCAGTTTTTGATAGAAACAAAAGTAAGCCAACGAAAAATGAAAGTCTTTCGAAATTCTTGTGGGTTTCGAAATGGAATTGACGTAGGGGTGGAAGGATCTCGAAAGGGACTTTCATTAGGCTAGAAGGATAATCTAAAAGTTACTCTTAAGAGCTATTCCAAATCCCATATAGATGTATCAATATGAAAGGATGAGGAAACCAATAGTTGGAGACTCACGTGATTATATGGCGCTCCGCTAGAACATTTAAGAAAGAAATCATGGGAATTGCTCTGGAAATTGAGAACGGAATCAAACGAACCTTGGCTAGCACTGGGGGATTTCAATGAGATAATGTTCTCCTTTAAGAAAAAAGGAGGAATGATTAGGGGTGAAAAACAGATGAAGGCTTTTCGAGATACATTAGAGGATTGCCAACTACATGATTTAGGCTTTAAAAGGGCTTGGTTTACTTGGAAGAGAGGTAGACAAGCTTTTAATAACATTAGAGAAAGACTTGATAGAGGGGTAGCTAATCTAGACTGGTGGGAACGATTCTCGAATTTTTTGGTAACACATCTCCCACATAGCTTTTTCGATCATTGCCCATTATTGGTTGAAAATACTAAAAGACAGTAGGGTCAAGTAAGAAATAGACAGACGTCTTTTCGGTTTAATACTGACTGGGTGCTTAATGACGAGTTCGAAGATCAAGTTTGAAAAAAGTAGGCAATTAGAGAAGGAAATCTTCCTTCCAAGCTTGAATCATTGGGTTTCTTCTTTATGGAGTGGAACAAGGCTTGTAGAAAGAAACGATAAAGTACTAAAGAAGAGTTAAATGCTAAATTATTCAATCTCATGGGTGATAAACCAAAGGATGATAAAATCGAAGAAATGTTGGAGGTTAAATTAGCCTTGAATATTGAAGCTTACAAAAAAAAGTTATATTGTGAGCAACGAGCTCGGGATAACTAGTTAAAAATGGAGGATAAGAATACGGCATTTTTCCACCATTTTGCAACTTATAGAAAAAAGAGGAACAATGTTCGAAAATTTGAAGATTTGAATGGAAGACTTGTAGAAGGAGATGACACATTACTCAGCCATGCAGCTTTATATTTTAAGGAACTGTTTACATCTAAATCTGTAAGTGCCTGTGATTCCTTATTAAATAGTTTCTAGCCGTGCATACTAAGGAATATTAATGAAGAATTGGACAGATTGCTTACAGCAGAAGAGATTATGGAAGCATTAAAATCGATGGCTCCTCTCAAAGCCACGAGTAAGGATGGTTTTCTCGCCTTTTTCTTTCAGAAATTTTGGCACATAGTTGAAAGTGATGTGACGGAATTTTGCTTAGATATTTTGAATAATAGAAGAGATATGAGCAGATTCAATAACACGACACTAGTTTTAATACCAAAAGTGCAAGACCCGAATAATATGGGACAGTTCCGCCCAATTAGTCTTTGCAATGTACTTTTCAAGATCATATCTAAAACTATTGCTAACAGATTTAGAAAAGCTCTTCACTGCTGTATCGATGAGACACAAGGAGCATTTGTGCCTGGACGACAAATTAAAGACAACATACTAGTGGCCTATGAGCTTCTTCACTCCTTTAAATAGAAAAGACAATGGATTGGAAAATTTTCCCTTAAGCTTGACATGAGTAAATCTTATGACAGGGTTGAATAGAGCTTTTTGGAATAGATAATGGAAGGTTTGGATTTTAGTGGCTCTTGGATTGAACTAGTGATAAGCTGTGTAAAAAGTGTCTCATATTCAGTGTTAATGAATGGAAAAGCTGGGAAAAAAATTATTGCCTCAAGGGATTGAGACAAGGGGATCCACTGAGCCCATATCTATTTCCTGTTTGTGCAAAAGGGTTTTCAAGGTTCCTTCATCTTACAAAATAGGAGGAAGGAATCGAGGTTGTTAAAGTGTGTAGAAGAGGATTAAGATTGATGTACTTATTCTTTATTGATGACAGCATTCTCTTTGGTAATGCTTCTCAAGAGGAGGTTAGAAACATGAAAATAGTCATTAAAAACTATGAAGAGATGTCTAGACAGTTGGTCAATTTTGACAAATCATTGATCTACTTCAATAAGAATGTAGGTAAGAATAACAAGAAATATGTTGGAGACATATTTGGAGTAAGGATAACCAATAGCCCAAAAAAGCATTTAGGATTCCTCACGATGTTAGGGAGGAAGAAAAAAGATGCCTTTGTCGATATTCGTGAAAGGATACTTAAAAGATTAAAAGATTGGAGCATTAGAAATCTCTCGATTTGAGGAAAAGAGGTATTTGTTAAATCCATTTTACAATCTATTCCGGTTTATGCAATGCAATATTTCTTATTACCAGCCTCATTTTGCAATGAGTTAGAAAGTTTAATAAGCCAATTTTGGTGGCGTAATTCAAAAACCAATAAAGGCATACATTGGTGTTCGTGGAATTTGTTATGCACCTCAAAGACGTATGGGGGGTTAGTTTCAGAAAACTTTCATATTTTAATAAGGCCCTACTAGCGAAGCAGGGTTAGAAATTGATTACAAACCCTTCTAGTCTTTTAGCGCGTGTGTTAAAATCAAAATACTATCCAAGGTGTGATTTTCTAAAAGCAAAGTTAGGAACTCACCCTTCGTTTATCTGACGGAGCATTTAGGGCTCATGAAAATTAATGGAAGAAGGCCTTGAGTGGAGGGTTAGTAATGGCAAGAACATCAACATATAGGACAATTGTTGGATCCCGGGACTCGAAAACAGAAGAATAAATTATCAGAATATAGATATACGTTATACAATAGTAGAAGATTTAATTAACACAGAAGAAAATACTTGATGAGTTAATATTATAAAGGAACATTTCAATAGAGACCAGACTGAGCAAGTTCTAGCTATTCCTCTGACGAATCAACAGTTCGCTGACACGTTGGTTTGGCGAGACGACACATCAGGTAACTATTCCGTAAGGAGCGGGTACCAATGGCAGATTACAAATGAAATAGAAAAGGCATACACAACAAATGATTTACAACAACAATAGCTAAAAATTGGATTTACAAAGCTATGGAATTATCCCCAACAAGATTCGATTACATCTATGGAGGAATCTCAATAACTTCCCCCCAAAGCTCAGTAATCTAAAGTCCAGGAGGCTACGTGCTGAGGATTTGTGCCTTATTTGTAATAAAGAAGCCGAAACTGCTACACATTTGTTTCATGACTGTTTATTTGCAAGATTGGTGTTCCAATAGCTTGGCTTAAACATCCCACAAGCATGCATGAATCAAGATTGGAAAGAGTGGTTAATATATGCCATAAGATTCAATACTGATGATCAAAATATAATGCTAGCAATATCAATCTGGGCAATATGGTTTCACAGAAATAAGATACTATATGAAAGAGTATGGGATGGGGTTGACAGATTACATGCTTCATTAAAGCGTATATAGAAGAAATAAAGCATCTACAACAAAATCTCGATCTTAAAAATAGAACCAAAGAGGCTAAATGGGAGCCATCACAGACGCATCACTACAAAATTAATTTTGATGCTTCGGTACAACAAAATTTGGCTAGAGCTACAGCATAGATAGTAATAAGAAATGAAGAGAGAAGAGTGATGGGAAAGTGTGCTTACCCGTTCTAGGGAATACTAGATCCGATGATGGCGAAAGCACGTGCCTGCTTGCAAGCCCTCATATTTACTACAGATTTGGACTTGACTAACATATGTCTTGAAGGAGACGCCCTCATAGTAATCAATAAATTAAGAAATGAAACAGTTGACAAATCAGTGGTCGGGGATATCATAAAGGAAAGCAAGAGAATACTAGGAGGATTCAGAAGTCATACCATTAAATTTGTTCCAAGAACAGCGAATAGGGTTGCACATGAAATGACGAATGGGGAAAAGGATGTGAGTTTCCTAGCTATTGGGTTGAGGAAGCCGCTCCGGGGGTCGAAGCCATCGTTGTTCGAGAATAGAAAGTTTAGTGGTTACCCTCATTGCTGAGATCGGGGAGATTTTGGCTTGTTTTTAAAACTAGCATCCTCGAGGCATCTCAGTTTTTGATAAACGAAGCAGGAAGAAACAGAATGGTTAAAGATCCTTCGGTTTCTGATAATGCTTAAATATGACATACTTTTGAATATTAATTATATATATTTTAAGAGTATGATTCTATTAATTTGGGCTATTTATTATCTTTTTATTTTGTAGGGACTCTAGTGATGACAGAAGATAAGCATGATTTTAAAAGGAAAAGTGAAGTTATGTGAAGGTGGAATACTTAAAAAGAGAGTTTATAGGACAAAAAGACTTGGTTTTACTTTATTTTATTTTAAAATATATTTTTATTAGGATTTAATATTTAAGATATTATTTATTATTTAAATTTGTATTTAATTTATATTTATCTTTTAGAGTTTAAATTGGATCTAATTAGGGAATTAATGTTTAGAATTTAGATTGTATTCAACTAGAAATTTATTTGTATTATAAATAGGGAATGAAGTGATTGAATTATTCACTTCCCAATAATTGAATAATCCTCCATCTCCCAAAAACCCTAATTCAATAAAAGCTCTATTTTTATTATCTTGTGTTCTTCCCCCTAAACATGAGTAACTAAAAACTCTTCTAGTCGAAGGTTATCAAATATTTGCCCAAAGTTCATGAGGTTTAGAATCCGTGCTTAATTCTTCTTACCCGTGTATTCATCAATTCTCTATATTACGAGATCGACGCTTCCGTTCAAAATCCCTACAAAAGTAATCTTTTCATCTTGTGCAAAGCTGACCACTTTGTGTGTTTTGAGAAGGTTGCACAGTCGGTTCGCTAACTTACTGCATCAGAGGTTGATGAGCTAAAGAGATAAAACGGTGTGGCATTCGTCGTTGGGAAAATGTGACCTAGTGTAAGACAGTCCCATTGGAGCGACGGTTGGCTACAGTTAAGCTCTTCTAAAAACTATATTTGGAGCTGGTGGTCGTAGGCGTCCTCTTCCGCTATAACTGGCTTATTCGAGTAAGGGAAGAACCATTAAAAGTCTATGATTGAACTGAGGAAGAATCAAAGATAACCGGAGGCTGGATCTCTGAATATTGATAAAACTCTTCTTCATTCGACTGTGTTATTTTATGCTATTTATTTTTATTTCGACTCCTTTACTTTCTATTTCTTTTAATTTTTCCCCAAATCACACCGCTTTTCTTGGGCACGATTTTACCCACGATCTCAACAGACAAGATTCTTTACGCTCCAGTCCCTGAGGATCTGACTTTACTTCCTTTTACTATTATTTTTATTCATTTTCGGAATAGATTATATTTAGTGTTCTCAACGACACATAAGTTTCCTCAGACGGCTCTTCAAGAACCTGGTGCTAAGAAGACGATGTTTAAAGAAAGGCAAAGGTTTTTAGGGTTTCATATTATTTTAGGAATTAGTTTTCTTTTCATATCTGAATATGGTTGTTTTATTTTAGACTTTTTACTAAAAAAAAATTATAAAGATATAAATTATTAAAATGATAAAATATCTTGTAAACAACATTGATGGGAACCACAAATTCTTGAAAAGATTAGTTTTCATGAATCGTGAAATGGATATAGAAGAAATCTTGATTATTTAAACTTTAAATTGTGCTAAATTCAAACTTTGAATATTGGAATCGAAACGCAATCCATATTTTAAATAGGTTTAATTTTTTCTTACTTAAATTTATTTTTATCCTAATATTTTTATTTAAACATTCTCAAACTTCGAACCCTCTTCAAATTTAAATAAGTAATCCAATCCTTAAATAAATCTATATGAGTTTATTTTTTTCCTAATACTTTTATCTAACTTTCTGGAATTTCAATCCAGGTAACTCAAATCTATATGTATGTTTGTCCTAATACATTAGAGAATTTTGAATCCATTGATCATTCATGACAAAAAACAAGTAATGTGATGAATTCAGTGATGAAAACACTCTTCTTTTTAACAACTATAGATTCATTTCAATGAACATTATGTACAGATTCTCAGAATCTCCAACATATACGTATAGAATCAGCCTATCTAGTAATATGGTTCTTTAAACACAAGCACATAAACCATGCAACAAATCGCAAAGACTATGACGAAAGCATCGAAGGTGAGGGCCGACAAAGCCTGATCGTTCAGCTCCATGTTCCTCCCGCCCAGGCGGTCGACCTTATCCGGTTTCGGTACATAGTTCCTCAGGTCTTGCTGGTACGGATCATCCAATCTCATCCTCAGTTTCTCGGCTTTACGGCTGGCGGCCTCTTGTGCGAGCGTCCAGTCGTAGAAACTGCGGCTCTCTTCGTCGCTCAAAACGTTGTAAACCTCCCTTAACTTCATGAATTTCTCCGAAGCTGCTTTCAATGGGAGCGAAGTTGTGTCTGGATGATACTCTTTTGACAGCCTTCTGTAAGCTGCTTTTATCTCCTCCAAATCGGCTTCTGCTGAGACTCCTAAGAACCTGTTCATTTATGATCCTTGTTTTATATAGCATTCAAAGAATAATCTTAAGTTCCAGATTTCCATCAATGGCTGCATAATATAACTTGCTAACTCATAATTAGGTTTAATTATGCCCAGTTTCTGTACTTTTCAAGGTTTTGAAATTTAGTCCTTTTACTTTTATTTTCAAGAATTTAGTCCCATCCCTCAGCCCTACTTGTTTGGTTTGGAAATTAAAGTCCATTTGATACATCTTCATATTTAAGACAGATTTAATTTTTAAATCAAAGAAACTAAATTCATGTAATTTAAAGTAGAGGATTAAATTTCAAAAGTCAAAAGAATATAGGGCTTGGTGACAAAATTAGACCTTTATAAATTCCAATGGGGATTCAGACTCAAATCTTAAAATTTCTGGGAGATTTGAGTTAAAACTATACTTGGACCGATTTATATTGAATTAGGGTCTTTTCGAACTACTCGTTTATGTTAGTTCGAATTTAGATTTTAGATATTTTCAATTCGAATAACTTGTGATTTAGATCTTTTTGAGTTCTGGTTTGACCTCAAATTAAATCGAATTAGATTCCATCAACAGCACTTTAGTGTTTGGATTCTTGAATTCATATTATTTTTCTGATAGGTTCAATTATACTAAGCCTGGGAATCTTAGCTACTTGTGGGAGGAAAAAAGAAGATATAAAATAAAAGACTCACTGGTAATGAGAATCAGAGGAGTCATTGAGCAAATCAGCAAACTTTTTACCCAGGAGACTCTTTTGTTCTTCTTCGGGATTCAGTTTCTCCTTGGTTTGCCGGGAATTGGATGACTCCCCAATCCAGCCTTCATCTTCATTATCCCAGTGGATTCTGGTATCGACTCCTGGAGGAGGTCTTTGGGGTTTGCTTGGACCCGTTGTTGCTGCAAAAACGCCCGCCCCACTGTACGTTCTCCTTCGGCTGCTGGCTCTCGTAGTGGCGGCTCTCGAGTCGTGTAGAAGGTGGGTCACGTTTTGGGGTTTGAGGGAGAGAGAATATGGAGCTTGGAGAGTAGAGGTGGACGCCATTGGTGGGGAACTCTGTAACCCGGATTGCAGAAGAGAGAATGAAAGAAGCAAAGCCTTGTTTGCCATTGGCCATTGCCTCAGGCCCTCAAGTTTTCTGTGGCTTAGAATTCCCAGAGCTCTTAAGGGATTTGGCATTTACTCGTAGAGGTTTACATGGTTGGGCTGGTAACGGTAGGCCATGTTTGGATTGGTTGCTTTTATGGTTAAAATTCAATATAAGTCCCTGTAATTTTCGGAAATTTGAAATTTAATCCCTGTACTTTTATTTCTAATTTGAAACCTCAAAAAAATCAATTTCTCTTACTTTAAAAATAAAAAATAAAATTATTACAGAGAAATCGATCGTAACTCTGAATTAAAATCAGTGAAGTCCGTATTGAGATAAATGCATGTGAAAATTTGGGGTCTTATTCTTTTTCCCAATTCCCAAATCTGTTTCACCCAATCTTCAACAACTCTCCAGCAATTCTCACGATGCAGCCTTCTGAAATGTTAGAATAAAAATAATAATCAAACCAAAAGGGGTAAAATCAATAGCAATCATGAATTTAAATTAGCTTTAAATCCTGATATTTGCATTTTATCAGAGAAATAAGAAGAAGGCAAAGAGCTTACTCGTTTTTGTTCTTCCATATTAGCTTTAATGAGGGAATAGATGGCGACTCCTGCAATTGCTATTGCAGTTCCAATCCCAGTTTGGGTGGAGATCTTATTCCCTGCATTCCATCAATTTATCAGCAATGAATTCAATCACATCTTTTCCAGACACATTCATATATGGGTGGAGATCTTCGGCTTATTGTTTTTGTAAAATTTTATTTATGATTTAAGTGTTTAATCTTTGTAAAAAAATGGTTTTGAAAAATAAAATGCACATTTTAAACATAATGTTACGGGGTAAAAATATGTATTTAAATAATATTTAAATTTGTTAATATTATGATATTTTAGTAAAAATATAAATAATTTTATTATAACTCATTATTAATATCTTGAATTGTAAATATTTTTAAGCAATAATTATTACTTTTTTTATTAAATTTTATTTTGAATATATAAATAAATATTAAAATATAATCATTATAAATTTATTTGAAATAATTTTCAAGAGGGAAATAATTGTATATTCCATATAAATATTCATAAAATACATTGGATTATAAATAAGAGTCAAATAAAAATGCTTTTTTGAATAAAAATATTTTTCAAAAGCAATTTTGACTTCAAAATTATTTGTTTGGCTTTACCATATTATTTATGGTTTCAAAAGAAGTTTTGACCCCAAAAACAATAAAAAAAACAAAGCCTAATTCAACCAGTTGAGCCAAACAATTCAACTATATTGTAAATTCGAAAATATAAATTAATCATAGTTAACAAAAATCAGAAAAAAAATTACATTTACAAAAAATCAAAGATGAAATTCAACCAAAACATAATAAAAAAATTTAAATTTTTTGTTTAAAAATATAAAATTAATTTTAATCTTCTATTTAATTTTTCGCTTTTTTTAACATTTGTGTTTTTTAAATCAAATCGCTTTAAAATGGAAGAAAAAAGATAACGTACACGTGGATTGTCACATTGATGACACATCAACATTTAATTAATTTTTTAATTTTAAAAATTCAAATAATTATAAAAATAATTTTTAAAAAGTATTAAAATTATTAGAAAAAGTATAAAAATCATAAAAAAAATAAATTTTAACATTTTAAAAATTTTAAAAAATTAATTAAATGCTCACATGTTATTCACGTGACAATTCACGTGTAACTCACATAAAAAATTAACAAGCATACATTTTTTCATCAATTTTGAAGTGATTTGATAAAAATGAAAGTTTAAAAGTTAGAAAATATGAAAAATTAAATAAAAAACTAAATGATCAAAAAATTCATTTTTTTTTTTATTGAAAGGTCAAAAAATTCATTTTTTTTATGATTGAAATGTCAATGAAATAGTTTCTTGTTCAACCAATTAGATTGATTGATTGATTCGGTCGGTCTAATTTTTAAAATTTATGTATATTTTTTATATTGTGTTTAGCATATATTTTGACATAGATATAAAATATTCCTCCAAATCAGAGTAACATAAACATATGAAATGTGAGAAAAAAACTTACCAAAAACGATGATGGAGAAGCCAATTACAAAAACTCGCTTCAATACGTTCCCAACTGCATGTGTAAGTGGTGCAACCCTTTCCAAGGTATTAGTAGCCAGCTGCATTTCATTGGAATAGAAATGAAGGGCAATCAAACTCGGAATTTAATTCAGTTGATTCATATAATCGCTTTAAAAAGATGTCATTGAGCATGTTATACGGTTCAAATCCCGACTAAAGTAAGGAATGAACCTGATGACATTCAAGAAATTTACGGTTCGAAACCCGACATTAGTTTCCAACCATTCAACGATTTTACGGTTTGACTTCCGATATTTTCAGCTATTTCCTTCATTCTCTACTACAACAATTTTTTATGCAATACATACCTGATTGTAGAGGTGATAAAACATTCCAATCCAAAATAAATCAGACAAGAACTTGATTAAGCCAACTTTGGCAATAGCATCTCTGAAACCATATTGCATCAGCTGAGGGCCCTCAATCTGGATTCAAATCAGCTCCATGTTACCAAAATCATTAGTGAAGCGAAAAACATGGTGGATACCCTTTTTCATCTTTGATTTACTTACAAATATTGCAGGTGGGAGACAGAAGACGAGGGCAATTATAGAAATATATGCATAAACATTTGTGCTATCCATCCCTGTCTGTCAAATATAAAGGCAAAGCTATGTTAACCGGGGCGAACTTCGAATATGGGTGCGTGCTGAATACGAATATGTAATTTTAAGAAAAACAAGGAATCCGGGGTTTATATGTATGAAGGTGAAGTGAAAGTTCCTTCTCTTACCATTGCTTTCTTTGAGTATATGCTTCTGTATGTAAATGCAATGTTTGAAATCATTGCACTGATGAAACCGGTCCAATTGAAAGAAAGTTCAGTGAGTGAAGCCATTGATACACCTAAAGGTGAAGCAGAATATAACATCAGATAGCAAAGATAAATAACAGGTAAGGCTGTTTCACATGAAAAAAAAAAGCTTTACCAATAACAACTGGAGCTAATGAAAGCCAAAGAGAAAGTGGAATCTGATGGCCCAATACAAACTGAGAAGCAGCAGCATTGAAGAATGGCTCCAGGGCTGTGGGGAAAAAAAGAACATGAAATTGCAGTTTGGCAGTATGGATTATGAGTTTAGATTACAGTTGAAGATGTTAGCGTACTGATAAACAATGTCAAATATTTGAAACAACAGTATGTTAGCAGCACATATTCAAACATGGATTGATTATAATCTTACTGAACATATATCCTTACTTGACACTAACACTGAGTAAGACTTAGATAAAGGGGCGAAGCCAAAAATTCAGTTTTGGGGGGCCAAAAGTAAAACTTTTATAGAAATAGAGCTTAAATTAAATATTTTGTAACTGGGAGGGACTAAAGTTGCTATTAGTCCATTTAGTAAGGGGGGCCAAGCCCCTTCCTGCCCCCTCTTAGCTACACTCCTGCTTAGATAGCAACTAAACTAGCTGTAACAGCATCAAAGACAAATTTGTCACTAGTTAGTCTATCTGCAGTGTTACTTGAACTCAGGTGTGAGTGTTAGATACAAGTATGTCTCGAGTATAACCAATTAAGTTATTCCATGTATTCGAAGGGTTATATCATCATACCTATATCAAGATTGTTGAACACGAATACTAGAAACATTTCAAGAATTAAACCAATATAAACTTTGAGACTTGTCAAGTTGGAGTTTATCCACAAATAAGGACAACTCTTTTGAGTGCAAAGACACGTTTAGTCCTAAAGAAAAATTTGGTTAAGAACTGATGTCTTTGCAAATTTCAAAGATGATTTTACCTTTAATAGTGTGAGTGAAGGACACCGCAACAGCTGCAAATGATACATTGGACATGACATGTCCAAGGGCATGGCAGAAAGCCACTGGAGTCAGTAGAACCAAGAGCTCCTTATCTATTGGCTGGTAAAATAGGAAGAAATTGTGTTTGTTTTAGAGGAAATCCACCATATAATCTAATATCAAACAGCAAAGAACTGAGAAAACTAAGCTTACCGCTCTTTTTGGCAGGCCAACAGACCAAGAAACCAGACAGTAAGCCACTCCAACTACCAGATGTATAACTGAAACAAAACTGCAGAAGGGAAAAAAGGAAATAACTCTTCACAATTCTGAAAAGCCATATATAATTAGCTATGTTACTCGTGCTCAGTTGAGTGTCATATGGTTATGTATCTGACAAGGATTCATTCATTTTTTTCTTAGTTTTTCCTTGTAGTTGGATGGTCACATCCCCATACACATATCCGATAATGTGTATAATACAGATACTTAGAAAAAAAAAAATGAAGAGTCCGAACAACATAACTAAAAGAACTGCAATAAAGTTGCATCATTTATACATACTATGGATATGGGAAATAATTGTAGACCTTCTTGTTGAGAATGTTGAAGATTACATTTAAAAAGTACCTGCATACATAGATTGAGAACCATGAAAATCAATACAAAGAGCACCATTTTAGCCAGATAAAAAGGGTATCAATTTTAATTTGTTGAAGCATTTTATCATATTGCTTTGGGACATAAGAGGCAGGGGAAGGAGCTTAACTCTTTCAGTCAAGAACCCACCATGAAATACCAGATAATTCATGGTTCACTCATCCTTGTATGAAGTCAAAATCAATCAAATCCCAGATTTTGGTTTCTGAATTTTAATTACAATTAGATTCATACACACATACATAAAATTTCTGTTTTTCAAAGAACAAGGATGGATTTTCTAGGATAGCTTACCACATAAAGAAGAAGAAACCAGTGACTAGAGCAGGAAATCTCTCGGCAAAGCTCTTTGAAGGCTTTGCATGCCTGCAGTTTTATGTCCCAACAAGAAAATAAGTCATCAGCCAAAAGATTTTCTCGGAAACCAAACAACAAAAACAAGTGACTAACCCTTCAGAAATCTCAGTTTCAAGGCCATCAGCATCTGGAGCAGCAGCAGAAGCTACCGGGAACTCAACTTGGCACCGCCGCCTCATGTTTTGATTCCAACCGGTAAATGCCAATGGCTTCGCTGACAACATTCCCATAGGAACCCAAGCTTCCTTTTTGTCCCCTAAAGACGAAAACGCCAGCCATGAGGATCTCGAAGATGGTGAAAACCGATTCTTGAGCAACTGGCAACTGGGCAAAAAGACCTTGTTCGTGGACAGGTATAGAGAAGAAAACCGAGAATTCGTGATCAAAGACTGAACCGGGCTAGTTGTTGAACTTGAAGCCATGGCAAATTTTAAAAAAAATGAATCAAAGGGTATCGAAAAAAGGGTATTGTTATTATAGTACAAACAGAGACAAAGAAGCTCGGACGTTGAAAACAAGATAAAAAACGTAAAGGGAACGGAGGAAACAAAGGGAGAGACACAGTTTTCACTTTTTATATACAAAAATATGGCGAGTAACCTTATATGGAAATTGTTTAAAAGCTAAAATGGGGTCATTTGGGGGTTCGATTAACAACTGAAAACACCCAAAGCAGAAACAAAAAGGAACAAAAAAAAGATTATGCGATTGGGAAAATGATGAAAGAGATGAGTCAACAATGGTATACGTCAAGAACAACAATAATAGAGCATAGTTGGAGAAAGATAAAAAGAGAGGTTCCATTAGCAAGAACAAGTATCAGTGACGGTTTTGATTCGTTTGTCTTTTACTTCTCCAAAAGATCAAATACTGCTTCTTTCTCTGCACTTTCATTCTCTTTCTTTCGGTTTTTTCTTAAACAAATTCTTCCTTGTTGACGCCCATTAACTATTTCCTATGAAAAGTTCAACAAAAAAATTATTATTCGTAATGTAATTAGGAGATCTCCCTTGATATTTTTGAGATAGTTAAGGTCTAATTGCAGAGGAATTATGTCGAATTTTTTTTTCAGACAATTTGATTTCCGAAAGAAATTATGTCAAGGAGGAGGCTTTTGCTGACCCAAAAAATAAAAATAATTGAGAAACTAAGCATGCACAATGACATGAGACTTAACTTCATATCATAATAATTCTAATATTTTAATGTAATATTTTATTGAATTCTTCCTTATTTTCTTTTTAAAATTTTTTATTCTACTGACAAACAAAGAATTAATATATTTTTGGCACTTAAATTTATGCTGTAAATGAATCGAGCTTGAACGAATAAAATTTTATTCATATTCGTTTGTTTATTTTTTAAGTTGTTTATGTTCGGTTCATGTTCGTAAAGAATTTTAAATTCTTTTGTCCATGTTCGTTTATTTAAAATTATGTGTGTTCATATTCGTTTGTTTAATGTTCACGACCATGTTCATTTAACATAATCGAACATGTTCATTTAATATAATCGAACATGTTCATGAACATTAATCGAACATGTTCATGAACATTAATCGAACATGTTCATGAACATATAATTGAACATGTTTACGAACAATGTTAATGAATAATAAACAAACAGACAATAAATAAATACATACGCACATATATTATTTTAATATTTTCATAAGGAAATATCATTACTAAATAAATGAGTCAATAAACGAGCTTATAAACGAGCCAATAAACGAGCTTGTTCGTGAAAATAAATGAATCGAACGCACCTTTGTTCGTGTTCGTTCGTTTATTAAACAAATATAAAAATTTTGTTCATACTCGTTTATTTAACTTAATAAACGAACGTTATACGAATGGTTCACGAATAATTCATCGAACATTCTATTCATTTACACACCTATTTAAACTTGAATTTTTTTTTCTAATTTGATATTTAAGTTTTTTCTTGATTCAATTTGGTACTTAAACTTGACATTTTTTATTAATTTGATATTTAAGATTTTTTTCTCCGATCTGATATCTAAATTTATTATACAAGTTATATTTCAAAACACTAACGGTGTTAATCTTTTATGATATGATAGAAAATTAGAAATAGATAATGCATGACGAACGATGACATTAAAATTAATGGTAGGAATGATTATATTTATTTGAAGTTTTCTTTGTTTCGCTAAACAATATGCTCACTTTTTTTCATTGGCATTGAGACTATTTTGACCGTTAATGATAGAGATGATTCGGGAGGAACCACATCCACATGCTTAAAGCATAGCTTGGTATTCACAATGTCTTCAATTCAACAAAAACATTGTCAATATCAGAGGAAATTGGTGTCAAAAAATGTGATTTGAGCTATGCTTAATTAATGGATATCGAATAAGAAAACAAGAATTTTAAAAGCTCAAAATAAAATTAATTCATTATGTTAAAATAAATAAAACTAAAATTAATTGAACATTTAAAATACAAAAAAAAAAAAGAAGAAATTTTATGTTATCTGCCACATGTTGGTCATACATTAATTATTTGTGCTACCTCATAAAATAACATTATTAGTATAATATTGGAGTAATTTGTATAATGTTTGATAAGTTTAGATACCAAATTAAGAAAAATTATCAAGTTCAAGTACAAAATTAGATAAAACAAAGCTTAGGTGTCAAATTAGGAAAAAAAATATCAAGTTCATGTTTCAAATTGAAGCAAGCATCAAATTGTCAAATTTTGTCAAAAACAAATTGTGACGTCCCAACATCGATCTTTGCTCATCTCAACGTCGACCAATAGATTTTGACATCTCGGTGTCAAGTGATTCAACGTCGTGACGTGACATACTGTTTTGGTGACGTCATGGCGTAGAGAAAATCTCATCATGGTGTCAGCCTTGTATTTTTTAAACTTTGCAATTTGGTCTTTGTTCAATCCCGAGGTGACATTAGAGCTCACATATGCTCATGTTAAGCTTAGGAAAGGTTTAAATTTGTTCTGAATGACTTATATAATGGTAGATAATGATTTTTGACTTCAATTATTCGTTAAAGGTCGATAACTATTATGTTTTGTACTATAGCCTTCTATTGCTCAGTTCCAGCGATCTAAACAGACTAGGGGTGTTACATTGGTTGAAATTGAGAGGAGGTCGGAAGAGCATTGTTGTGGGTAAGTGGCAATAGGGATTATGTGAGGAGTTGCGAAAGTGGTGGCAAAGGTTGAGAGAATGATAGGATCATAGGAAGAGGTCGAGAGAATGGGAATGAGGTTTGAAGGAACAAGTAAAGGGTTGAGTTGAGGAAATGGGTTTAGGCAACAAGGTTTTGGTTTGAAGGGAGCTCAAGCGAGACGGAGTTGATGGGGTTCACCAATGCAGATGAGTTTGTTGGGTTGGTGGAGTTAGTTGGGTTTTCTAGGTTGAGAGGAGCATTGTTCTAAGAGAAAGTCATGGTTCAGTTCATGCTCACCGTAGCAATTGTTGATTCAAAGTAAAAAAGGAGGAGAACAAGTAGGAGTTTATGGTGGTTTGAAGGAGATCAATTCACCTTAACAGGCGAATAGCTGAAAAAGACAAGAGGACATGTAGAAGGCTTTAAAGGCTAGGTTGCAAAGAGTAAATGCTCAAAGGTTGCTCAAGGTGCCAAAAGATAATTTTTTTCACCATTTAAGAGGATATTTATAAGAGAGATCCTTTTGTTTGCTAGTCTGATTGATAGGTTGTTACAAAGGAGGTTGTCATCATGGAGTACGTGAAGGATGTGCACAATGGGCCTCATTTTGTTATTCCTTTATACAATACGAAGTTATTATGCCTAAGTGGGTCCTATCTATAGTGAGTGGGTAGCTAAGCAGAAGGGGGAAGTACCCCTCACATTACAATTAGTTTATGGTAGATGGTTAAATCGGAAGGTCGATTAGCTGAAGACTACTAGGAGAACAAAGGGTGTGGGTCACTCTTTGTTGTCCACGTGAAGTCTCCTAGATGTGCCATGTGTCTAGCCTAAATAGTAGGTATAACAATAGTATTAATTGAGAAATTTTTGACTCAGATCTTAGCTAATTTTGGGTCAACTCCAAAGAATAAAACAAAAATAAACAAAATCTCTTTATTTCCTTAAATCCAACCCAAACTATGCTCTACTACTTGATAAAATAAAATAGTAAATACACAACTACAATAAAATACACAAATTACCTAGTTTACATTATCAACTTTTGCATTAGCTCTACTTTATGGTAATATTGTTGATGTGTACTATTTTTAATGCATTGAACGAAAATTTTATTATATATTATTCAAAAAAATTATTATATAGGGTTAATGTATCTTTTATCTTTTAAAATTGTACCCAATTATTGTTTTAGTATTTAAAGAATTTTTTGTATCCATTTAATATATGAAGTTCCAATTGTGTCACTTTACCCCAGCCATTAATGACAGTAAAAAAGATGGTGTGGTGTGCTGTCAACATGCCACATCATCTAATTTCTAATTTTTTTAAATAAATTTTAAATTTTGAGAAAATCTAAAAATATCTCAATTAAAAATATATATAAAAAAATATACAAAATTCTTAGAAATTTTTAAAAAAATATTTATATTCATTTTAAAATGTATAAAATATAAAATTATACATTAAGAGTGCATCACATCGAGAAACTACAAATCATTTTTCTAATAATAGTAAAATTGTACTTTGATCATAAAAATAATAAAAATTATAAAATTATAAACTATTAAATAAATTATCGTAAAAATATACAATTTAATTTCGACTTCCGGCATGATTTATGTTGTCTAATAGGTCTCCAATATTCCAAAAATTATGTTAATAATATTGGATAAAAACCCAAAATAGAATAATAGCATGTTAATTTGTGTGAGCTTGGAAGCAAGACAAAGTAAAAGGCATATATAGTTTGGATGTTGCAGCAGCTACTTTTAACACTCCTCATTCCTTGGGATCTTCAGATCAGATCCTCAAAAAATGAAAATACATTATAATAAAATTGAACCCCAGAAATCTTAACCATTCAATCCATCACCGAATGGTTCTCACTTCACTACACGTGCTGGTTTTATCTTTTCTTTACTTTTTTGAATCTTTTTGCTTTCATGCATGGAATTCTCCTTCAACTACAACACAAAAACAAAGGAGAAAAGAAACAGTCATGGCTTTTTTTATTTCATTGTTCATCTTATAGGCCTCTTCATCGCCACCGTTAGCGACCCATCTCGTTTCATCTTTTTCTTTTTCTGATTTACTTTTGGTTTTTTTTTTTTAAAAAAATTCAAATATCATTAGAATTTTTGATTGGTAATTTCCGAGGAACTGTCACATCTCAAGTTCAAAAGCAAGAAACTTTGTGATCTGTTTTCATTGCCTCCTCGATCTAGATTTTGCTTCTTCACCATTGAAAGATGTGTTGTTGGTCACATCAAACATCATGAAATTTGTTTGAATATTGGAGATAAGAAATAAGCTACTAATCTCGTTTCATTTACTGGGTATTTTTTTTTCTATTTTCTTCAGTGATCTTCCCTTTGAAAATTTAGAATCTTAAATGGAACAAACTCAAGAGAAGAAGTTTGTTTGCAAGTTTTGCAACAAGAGGTATCCATGTGGGAAGTCCTTAGGGGGTCACATAAGGACTCATATGAACAATGATAATCGTGGTGAATCAGAGGCGGCAGCACCACCATCACCATCTGAACTGATCTCAATAAACAAGCTTCTCTCCAATGGAAGAATCGTCAAGAGAGTTGCAGAAGTTGAATCAACTGAAGTTGATGGCCAATCTGCAGCTTATGGTCTGAGAGAGAACCCCAAGAAGACCAAGAGGTTTTCTGATTCAGGCAGTGCTTCATTGCTCAAGGAGATGATTTGCAAAGAATGTGGTAAGTGTTTCCATTCATTGAAAGCTCTTTGTGGCCACATGGCTTGCCATTCAGAGAAAGAGAGGGTATTTTGTGAGAAACAGAAGCTAATAACGGATAGTCAGTCAGACACTGAGACATCATCAACTCCAAGTAAAAGGAGGAGATCCAAAAGAATACGGTACAAAGCAAATGGTGTTTATTCTAACAACTCAGTTTCAATGGCAAATGGTTCTTCATCTGTGTCAGAGATTGAGCAAGAACAGGAAGAGGTGGCAATGTGCTTGATGATGCTTTCAAGGGATTCTGCAGGCTGTTGTAAGAAAGGATTGAATTCAATTGCTGACTCTTCAGATAACAACTCTGTCATTTTGGAAGCCAAATCATCCTCCATTGATGTGAGGATTACTATTAACAATGGTGAGTTCTTGAAGATGAAGAAACAAAAGGACAACAAGTTGCAACCTGCTGAGTCTGGTCCTTCTTCTGAGAGTTCAGGTTCTTTGTATTTCAGGGATGGGCCCAAGAAAGTGGAACCAGATAGTTATGGATCTGGATTTGAGGACTTTGATTCAAAATTTGGGAAGGGTTTGAATAAATTCAAGAGTTTGAACACTGAATTCCCGAAGGATAATAACCAAGCAACAAATAGAGCTTTGAACAAGTATGATTTGAGAAGATCAAACCCCAAGAATGATTATTACAACCATGAAGTTCTCTGCAACAATTCTCCAAAAGCAAGCAAATATGAGTGTTTGACTTGCAACAAGGCCTTTGATTCCCACCGGGCACTTGGGGGACATCGAGCTAACCATACAAAGGTCAATGACTGCAACGAAGATAGCTTAGCGAATGATGGTTTCATTGTTCCAACGACTGATAACAAAGTCACCAAGTCATCACATGGAAAAACCCTAAATACTCATCGTGGCTCTTCCTCTGGTAATGCTGAGAAACGATTGGGATCAAAGAAAAACATGGGGCATCAGTGCCCATTTTGCTTCAGGGTTTTCAAGTCAGGCCAAGCTTTGGGTGGTCATAAAAGGTCCCATTTTGTTGGAGGCTCAGAAGATAGAACATTGGTGATCAAGCAAAACTCACCAGAGATGCCCACTGCCACTATAATTGATCTTAACCTTCCAGCTCCTGTTGAGGATGACGCAATGGGTAGTGTTGGGTTCATGCCATGGGAGATTTAAAGGTCCAAAACCATGGCTCATGCAGGGGGAATGATGAGTTTAGTCTCTTAAATGAGCGAAATTTTGGGCATAGGTTACTTCGTTATGGTGCAAGAGATTTTATAGTGTAAAGAAAATCGAACTTTTTATGTGCAGATCTTGCATTTAGAACTTGGATTTCTTTTGATTCTGTCTATGTTCTTGGATTATATCTTCATTATAACTTCACATTATATGTCTATGTTTTTTTTCATAACAAAACAATATTATCTGGTTTACTTGTCAACCAGGAATCGATGAAATGACAAATGATTAGTGTTAATCAAATCTATCAAATAGCATTTTCTAGGAATCAAATAACGACAGCTTCTTTATATTATCAAACACACATACATGATACCAGTTTGACCATGATATGAGAGTAGGACATGATTTGAGAAAGTACTTGAGCAAGTTTTATGATTTGAGAGGACATGAGCTCATTGGACCAAGCTGGGTTGGTCGGTGTTGATTGTTCCACTTGCCCCACGGTTGATAACTTTCAAGCAAAATTTTGTTCTTTCATTTGTTAAAATGATTTCTGGGTTCTTTTCATTTTCTTACATCATTATCCTCGTATTTATGAGTTAGGATTGAAGAGAGAGGGATTACGAGAGTTGTAAGCACTTGAGTTTCCAATCTGAGTTCATCGCAATGGCATTTAATATCACTAGACATTTCCCCTATGTTTCTTTCCTCATCTTATGCTTATTTGATCTTCCCTTATCTTTTTCCTATGTCTTCCTTTATTCGATGGTCCCTCACTTTTAAACTTTTCATTTGTTTTCTTCGAAGCCTTTTAATTCTTGGCCATACTCAGTGTTATCGGCTTTAATTTGAAGTTCTCAACTAAGATCAAAGTTTAAACAGATTGAGAAACATAAAGAAAGAGTGTGGGGAAAGGTGGAAGAAGTATGGGTTTTCATGTTTTACAAACATGCCAATATTGTGAAGGATGATATCAGGGCGTTAGGCAAAATCGTTTGGTTTTTTTTTTTTTTTTTTTGTTGAACCAAATTTTGATAATTGCTTTCAAAATTAAGTGCTTGAATGGAAGTGTTTGTTGCAGTGAGCATTTTGATTGTCGTTACCATGAACACACAAAAACATGGTAAACAACAGATATGGAAAATTATTTATGCAGTTTGGTTTTCTTAAGTTTATGAAATATAGCTCAGTGAGTAAAGGTACTATCTTTTTCATCAATACAACAAATAAATCATGTCTTAACACACCGAGTATAATTATTGGAAAAATCTCGATTTGAAAACGGTTTTCTTGCGTAGCGGAAAATTAAAATTTTGAAAACCAATTTGATTTGTGATATTTATAGCAATAAGCATTAACCGAATACGTAGTTGTGTTTTCGGATAAGCGGATCCTTGATTTTTTTCGGCTTTTAACCAAACAATTTTCTCCGCTATTCTCGTATCATGAACTGCTTCGAGTGTGAGCTCGAACCAATTGAACCAAAGCACAGAACTAGAAAAAGTTTTCCTTTTGGGGGTGAAAATAGAAAAACCGAAAAAATTGTTATTCTAATAATTATATTTAAAATTTTAGAATAAATTCTTTCTATTAATCGACATAATAACAATCTCTCCAAGTTCTATAAATAGCTCTACCGATGTCATCTATTTATAGGGAGAGAAGGTAGAACCCTTGTAAAGTTGTAGAGATTTATTTTAAATAGAAAACAACATCCTATTTAGAGTAGGAGAGGGGTGAACTACTCACCCTTGTATTTCTACTAGGGCTGTTGCCCATTCATGTTGTATAGGGGGTTTTGGGTCTCTCTCATATCAGGTCCAATTACGAGTATTTCTTGGGGTTTTTTGACCCAGTATTCTATAATATGATTCAACCTAATTCAATTTTTCTATTTTCCCAAAATAAACTTTAATATTTACATATTAAATAATTTTTTCATCCCAAATTTACCTTGGTAAAATTTCAAAAAATTCGTTCAATATATCACAACTCAACATGTTTACTATGACAGAATTATTTATTTTCATTTTCGAGCTTCAAAACAGTTTAAAAACATAAACGCATTCTTCAATCACTTTTTAAGTAATCTTATATGGGATTGCAAATTTTCATTTTCATTTTCATTTTCATTTTTGGAACCTACCTTCAGTTTCAAATGATTCTATTTCTCCATTTCGGTGAAAATCATAATCATTCCTAAATGTTTCTCATTTCTCTTTTTCTTTTCATTCTGTTCATTTCTATTCAAACACGCAATTCATTTCTGATTTCAACGAGCTAGCGAAGAAACCAAGTAGACATATTTAATTGAGGCTCAACTGATTTATAATTAAGTTCGAGCTTTTCACCATCATGAAGTTATTCCACTATAGTATCGTGACTAAACTCTCCCCAATAACATACCGTTAAGAAAGCAACTACTCAGTGTTTCTCCAATGACCTTACCATAAGTGTGTTACTCTCATAAGATATCCTTGATCTTTTTGGGATAATATATTCTTTCCAAATATGATAAAATAATATTTTATCTCATGGTAACCATTACTTCTTCTTTCATGAAATGTGAATCATTATGAAATAATGATCAAGTCATTTATCACAAAGATAAACGATCCGTGGTTACGTTTTACTTTTCATCAACCATGTAATTTCAATGAAAGGATATCATTTATTCATGTAATACCAATGAGAGGATATCATATCCAACAGGGTTCAGTGACATTAAATATCTATATTTCAAGTTCGTAATTCTCCTCCAGCTTGAAGTCGACACTTTCCTTCTAATTATTGACTGAAGCTCGTTCAATTTTATGTTTCAGTTGAAAGCCAATTCTACAGATTTAACTCATACGAAAATAACCCCAATATTGGTGTCACAAATTTGATTGTCTTAATAATTAACGGCTCTAATTCGTCTACTAATCTTCGCTCGAATAATTTGTTTCACATGCTTTAAAAAAGATTATGTAAAAAAATAAGTACTCATTATCCAAATTAAAACGATACTTGAACTAAATTATTTTGTTAGGTTGATTTTTAAACTTCAAAATTTTAGCATCAACAATGATCTTCTTCTACAAAGCTCTTCATAAAAGTAATATGCTCGAAATATAAAAATTTTTAAAAAAAAAATTCAATTTATAAGAAATTTTATCACCGAACATGAAGCATAATTTCAAAATGCAAGAAAAAATTGAATACAACAAATAAAAAAACTTTTAACAATAAATATTTTTTTAAAATATTTAAAAAAATAATATTATTATCTATCACAAAAAAAATTGAATGAAATGTGTCAATTTTATCATGGAATTCTCCAGTGTAAAGTTAATATTAAAGTTATTTAAAGTCGCGACTTTAAAAAATGCATCCTGAGGTGGCTGATGGAGGCGTTTTCGTACTCTCCCACAAAAAAAAAAATATAAAAACCGCCTAAAACCCTAATATTCTTTAAAAAGAAAATTACCAAAAAGTAATTTCCATTTTCACCCAATCCATTTCCGACCAAAATGAGCTCCTATTTTCAATAATAGTTGTATTTCAGAAACAAATCAGGACCCCTAATTAAATTAAAGATCAGTTTTGATTCTTCAGCTTTTGAAACACAGGTACGTTATATATTATTTACATCAATCGAACTCTAAATTGTATTGGGTTTCGTCGAATTTTAATTTCGTTTGGTCAATTGTTTACTTCTTTTACGAAAACTTTGGACTTTAGGTTTAGGTTTCCCAAGACGTACCGCTTAAATAATTGCTTTTTATTGCATTTTATTTAAAATTTATCAAATTTCGGATGAGGAATTAGGGATGTCTTGTTATTCCTGTATTTTCATAGTATGTCATGAGGATGATTCGATAATTGGGGAATTTTTGGAAGGTGGAT
Organism: Gossypioides kirkii; assembly: GCA_005610355.1. Classification (NCBI taxonomy): domain Eukaryota; kingdom Viridiplantae; phylum Streptophyta; class Magnoliopsida; order Malvales; family Malvaceae; genus Gossypioides; species Gossypioides kirkii. The sequence goes on along the minus strand of CP032247.1, from coordinate 29,184,055 downwards.
GCTGTTGACTGATGTAAATAGGTTAAAAAGTCTTGAAATTTGTTGTTGATCATTGATAAAGCTCTCGTTTTTTTTATCAAAATATTGAATTTGTTGTGATAATTTTGTTATTTCGGGGCGGGGATAGTTTGAATTACCTTATTTTAATCATATAATCCGTTCTCTTTCTGGGGGTGTTAAAGTTTGAGTTTCTGGACTTCGGGCAAACCTACTGTAGGAACTCTGATTGGGAGCTGTTACAGTGTGTCGGACAGTGGCTACAGCCACAACCATGGCGGGAGTCCCGACTGACAATGTGGACTTTGTTGTGACCTTGGATGCAGAGAGTAGGTCTTCTTTGGAGTAAGCCAAAAAACTAATAGAGGAAAACGCTATCTTTGTTAGTTCTGCCCTTCGAACCTTCTTGTTCTTGAACCTTCTTCTTTCCCTTACTTCTTCTTTTATCTGTAATTTTCGCCTCAAACATGGAAATTAATCCTCCAACTAAATCAGTTGAAATTAAAGAGAAAGACCTCTTCAAAGCTGCGGAGAAGGGTGATTCTTCCATATTCAAATCCCTCTCCCAAGACCACCTTACCAAGTCTCTTAAACTCCGGAATGAAGACGCCCGATCTCTTCTCCACGTCGCCGTCTCCTCCACCCACCCCGAGGTAACCCCATACTTCTTTCCATTTCCTGAGTTGCCCTATCTCTATTTGGTTGATTTGTTAATGTGAAAGAATCAATTTGCATTAGGTGGTCAAACTACTCTCTGCCACCGCTGATGAATCAGTTGTGAATGGTATAGATGAAGAAGGTTGGGCTCCCATTCACTCAGCCGCCAGCATTGGTAATTTGGAAATTATGGAAATTCTGTTGAGTAAAGGTAAGAAATTTGTATAATTCTGATTTTCCAAATTAATCCTAATGTGGAAACTCAGTTGTTTTGAGTTGAGTTGTGAATATATGTATGTATATGTACTTGAATTGGTTAAGAATTTTAAAGCTAAGTTTATGGAAAAGTTATGGTGTAAATTAGGCATTAAAGGGTATTAATTTAGCATATAACTGCTACCAGATCAAATACTTTGTAAACCTTCTGTAGCTCTCATAAATCATACTAGATCTTCGATTTTGTTCTTTTAAGTTTAGGGCTTTCCATTCTCCAAGATCATGTCCTAATAGGGTACTAGAAAATCGGAACATTAGATGATTAATGTATCAGCATGTTCAGAGTATCAATAAGCTGCAAATCTATGGAATTCATTTGTGCATGTACGTATTGGTTGAGAATCTTCCTACTGGTTTATGGAAAATGCTTTTTATCCTGTAAGTTCCTTTGTCAAGGGTCTTAATTGAGCATAAGCAGGGTTCTTACTCTGATTGTTATCTCGAGTGTGCGAATTTTGCATTCAGCTGATGTTATATATTGTTATTTTCTTATTTACTTTTTGCGAAGGAGCGAATGTTAATGTGAAAAATGATGGTGGCCGCACCGCCCTTCATTATGCTGCTAGCAAGGGATGGTTGAAGATTGCTGAACTTCTGATCTCTCATGGTGCAAAGATTAATTCAAAGGACAAGGCTCGTAACTTAAGACATAAATCATTTTTTTCTTATATAGGGGCTGTTTGTATTTTTTTTGTTCTCCTTGTCCATTTGCAGTATTTTTCTTTTTAATTTCCATTTCATCTGTTGATAGTAATGACTAAATGCAGGTAGGATGCACCCCATTGCATAGGGCAGCTAGCACTGGGAAGTCGGCATTATGTGAACTCTTGATTGAGGAAGGGGCAGAAGTTGATGCTACCGATAGAACTGGACAAACTCCTCTGATGAGTGCAGTTATTTGCCAAAACAAGGAGGTACTCTCTTTGAGCCTTGAGAAACCGAGGTTTAAGGCTCATGCTGGTGAACCTCATCTATTTATCATCGCTTTTACATTTGATATGACCAAATCAGCTCTATGCTACTATTGTGATTTACATTACTCACAAATTAAGATAGGGGAAACCTGAACATCTTATGAAATTTGTGGACTTCGGGTATTCATAGTCAGAATTGTTTCCTTTGGTGTCAGGTAGCCCTCCTCCTAATAAGACATGGAGCGGATGTGGACATAGAAGACAAAGAAGGATATACTGTTCTTGGCCGAGCTTCAAACGATTTTAGATCGATACTGATCGATGCTGCCAAGGCTATGCTTGAAGGATGAATTTGACCATGGGCACGTTGATGGAGTGTGTTGTGCTGCTGACTAAAACCATGTGTTTTCTGGAAAAACCTGCAACTTATAGGGGAGGGAAAATACCATTTTGTTCACTTCATCTTGTGAGGAGTCTTTTTGAGTTATGGAAGGCGTTTTGCGTTGGTTTTTTTTTTTAACAACTTCTTGACCTAACGACAACAAATGCGTTAACACACTCGTATTTGACTTGAATTTGTGAAGTTTTTTAAACTCTACAAGCGCCTTTGATAGTTGGTTTTCAAAGGTTTTATTCATGATTTAGTTATGAATTACATTTTTCTTGTATCATTTTATTAGTATTTGAGTAATCATTTTGTTTCAGTTTACCCCTTCCATCTGCCTTGGTTGGGCAATGAACTCAACTTTTTGGTAGATAGCCAATGAACTTACATCTAAATGTTAAGAGCCAAGGGTTAACACAATGCTTTCAAAATCTAACTGGACTGGTCAATTAAATCGGTTTAATCGATTTTCTACTTCGATTTTAAATGAATTGGCCAATAACCGGACCTGGTAATGTACAATCCGTGGATTGGATTTTTTGGCCTGAAAATGAAAAAGTTGTCTCAATTTTAAAAATATAACACGAGCATAAATTTTTAAAAAAACTTATAAAACAATCAAACACAATAGCAAATACAGCTCACCCTATAAAAAACAAATAAATAGAAACTGCATTAATTAATTTGATTTCCCTTTCAATAAATACTAACGAAATGAAACAGAGAAAAGTACTAACAAATAAGAAGAAAAAGAAACAGAGAAACTTCAAACTAAAAAACAAAATAAAAGTAAATGTTGCCTAGATCTAATCATGGGCCGAGTCGGGTTGATGCAAAATTATAGATTCATTTTTTTGGCTCGAGTTCAGCCTGAACCAAAAAATAAGTCTAAAATTTTGTCCAAACTCAATCCATATGAAAAATACTAAACTTGGGATTGACCCACCCATATTACTTTTTTTAGATTATTTTTTATATAAAAATATATTTTAAAAATATAATAGATCAAATACATTTAAAACATTAAAATAAATGTTTCCCCAACAAATTAAAAATACATCCAAAAAAATCTTTATACTTAAATAACACTAATATAGTTATAACTTATCAAGTAAATGCCTCTAAAATATTAGTAAAATTAACAATAAAATAAAAGTGATACAATATACAAATAATAACAACAAAATAATAGTAATATAATAGAGAAATGATAGCAAAACAACAACATAATGGCAGCAAAATGACAACATAACAGCCGTAAACAACAACAAAAAAATTATTCAACTTTGGGTTGGGTCCGGTCAAAAAATCTTATTCAAGGCCCGATCTATTTAAAAAATTAGACTTATTTTTTTATCTAAACCTATTTTTTAATTTATATTTTTGTTCAAATCCTTCCTCTTTTCGAACGGATCTAAATTGGTGACCTGGTGCATAACCAGGTCTAGTTGGCATGTTGCACTTGCATGCTCACCTTCCGGAGCTTGTGACTGGCGGCGGGGACCTGAGGGAGGTGAGAAGCTAAAGAGAACGGTGGCCTGAAGGTGAGAAAAAAAATTGTTTGATTTATATTTAGGAGTATTTTTTTAAATGCCCCTTGACATGTTGACAGCACAACTTAAAAAAAAATTATTTTAATCGACTTAATGACAAAAGGTGAGAAAAATTTTAGGTAGCGCGAAAACATTATAAAAAACGATCTATTTTGTAATTAGTTATATCTTGTACGATTTACGTAATTATTATTTTTAATATGTAAATTGGTTGAACCAGTGATGAGGCGAATTCGATGAGCATTATAAAATAGTTGGGTTAAGCGACATCTTAATCCAATCCTAACCTAAACATACAGTCGATTTTCATTTGTAGACTTGAAACTAATATCAACCGCTCATGGGGGATTCCTTTTCAACCCTCTTATCTTTACTTATTAAGCTTGTTCATCTCGAAGACAGGCCAACAACCCAACGATGATTTGCTCAACAGCTTCCTCTCTCCCCATTTGTTTTGATAAAAGAATCTCTATTACCTCCACTAAAATCTTGAAAACTACTTCTTCTTCTTCTTCACCTTGTTATTTACCGTTGAATTGCAGTGTGTTACACAAGTCTTTTCTACCTTTGGCTGCTTCAGTTTCTATTCTTCTGTCTCCAATTCCAGGTACAACTATACAATGATTTAATGTTAGACTTCCATGTCTTCGATTTGAGTTCATTGCATTGACTGTTTATTTCACCACTTGGGTAACTTGAGTTGCTTCTTCTTTTCCTTTTTCCTTTTTTTTTTTTTTTCATTTTAGGTTTTTGTTTATAAATTTTTTTGTTGGGTTGGATATGGTTCGAATTCCATAAGAAATGAACTATAGAAATAATTTAAATTCAAGGTATAGTTAAAAAATGATTACTCGAGCTTCTGTGTTTGTTTTTTTCTTTTTGCAGCCAAAGCTGGATTGTTATCAGGATTCCCCGGAATCGAATCAATCCCTGGTCCTCAATTACCTGAAATTGAGTTCCTAAATCGCTTCAATGGTTTGATTTATCGTTCTCACCGTAATCCGTTGACATTTGTGGTTTAAATTCTAAAATTAGCCTTAAAAAAATTGGGTTTTGATTATGCAGAAGAAAACCAGAAGAAGTACGCTGAAGCTGATGCAAGATTCAAGTCATCTCCCTTGCTGAAGCAGCTGTTAGAGCGGTCAAAGCAGAACAAAGAAAAGTAATTCACTTTCTTCACCCTATATCTCTATCAAAATTGCTTGCTTAAACTGCATTACTTCAAATCCGGTTCATGCAGTAACCCTATATTTTGTGTAAACGATGCCTTAGTATGGGGATAGGGGAACGATTGCAATGTTGAGAATCTAAATTGAGATGTATCAAAATACCACTCGTAAGGGTGATTGCCTGAACCGACTGAATTAAGCTCTAGGTTCTTGAACTTGCATCATCTGATTAGGCATTGAGGTAGAATTGTGATGTTGAACTTGCATTATTTTGTGTATAGGAGGCCTTAGTATGGGGATAGGGGAAGGATAGATGTATCAAAATGCCATCTCTAAAGGGCGATTGCATGAACCGACTGAATTAAGCTCTAGATTCTTGAACTTGCATTATATGATTAGGCATTGAGATAGAATTGTTAAGGTTGCTGCAAATTATTGCAAATTTGCAGGAACAAGCAAGAAATTCAAGACAAGTACTGCATGCGTGGGGCGGAGTGGGGAGTAGGGGATTGTTCAGTGGAGGCAATGTCCCCGGAAGACAAAGAAAACTTCATTGCAATGTTGAAGGAAAAGGCTGGAATCAAATGAAATGGTCATTTCAATTTGCTTGGATATAGATCAAAGAAGAGTGGGGAGCAAAGCCAACATGCAAGAACAAAATGTAATAGCAATGGCGATATATATAGCCCTCTTTTGGTTTAAACATCCCCATTCTTCAAATCATCAAAATCCATACAAAACAATGGCAGGATGAAAGATGGGAAATCATCCTTAAATCGAAAATTTGTATGCTTTTTAAATTTATTTTTTTTTTAGAGAAAGTAAAAAGGCTATTTAATTTCTATTTGCAAAGCCAAAATTGAAAATTAGGAAGTAAACCATATGTGTTTTGGGTCCGAAATTCTTTTTATTTTTCTCAATCAAATTCGTCAAATTATAGTTTTGATCCTTTATTACGTACAAATTTGAAATTTAATTATTATATTTTATTTTGGCAAATTTTGGTCTTTATTAGTTAGTACGAAAGGCTAACATGTGTTTTTTTGTGTTGGATAGGTGTTCTTTTAAGTGAAAACCATGCCATTCATTTATACAAATAGAAAATTAAATTATATCAAATTAAACTATAATTATATTCTTGAATGATGAAATTAAAATATAAAAAGTTAAGAGTAAAGGGACTAAAACCGTAATACAAAGATATATTATTTTAATATGAATTTGGTTTGATTTTATCTAAAAATAGTTCTACAGGGAAGGACGGGACCTAAACGGAATATGCCGAAAATTAGAGGGCCACTAACATCATTAGTCAAACAAAAACGAACACAAAATGACAATCGAATAATTTTTTTTTGTACCAAAAAAATAATTTCCTTTTCACCCAAATCCATTTCTGGCCAAAATGAGCTCCGATTCAATAACATTTGTATTTCAGAAACAAATCAGAACCCCTAATTAAATTGAAGATCAGTTTTGATTCTTCAGCTTTTGAAATTCAGGTACGTTATGTTATTTACATAAATCGAACTCTAAGTTGTATTGGGTTTCTTCTAATTTTAATTTCGTTTGGTCAATTGTTTACTTCTTTTACGAAAACTTCGGACTTTAGGTTCAGGTTTCCCAAGACGTAACCGCTTAAATAATTAATTTTTATTGCAATTTAATTATAATTTATCAAATTTCGGATGAGGAATTAGGGATGTCTTATTATTCCTGTATTTTCATGGTATGTCATGAGTATGATTCGATAATTGGGGATTTTTTGGAAGGTGGATACTGGTGATTGATATAAAAAGGTTAAAAAGTCTTGAGATTTGTTGTTGATCATTGATAAAGCTCTCGTTATTTTATCAAAATATTGAATTTATTGTGATAATTTTGTTATTTTAGGGCGGGGATTGTTTGAATTACCTTGTTTTAATCGTATAATCCGTTCTCTTTTTGGGGGTATTAAGGTTCGAATTTTTGGACTTCGGGCTCACCTTCCGTTAGGAACTCTGATTGGGAGCTGTTACAATGTATCGGACAGTGGCTACAGCCACAACCATGGGGGGAATCCCGACTGACAATGTGGACTTTGTTGTGACCTTGGATCAAGTCCCGCGGTGGATTGATGCAGAGAGTAGGTCTTCTTTGGAGTGTGAGAATGGAGATCCTTCATTTTCAAATTCATATTTTCCCGACCCTTTAAAGTCTCCTGAAGAGGAGAGTAGTAGAAATGGGATGGTATCGAGGTTTCCCGTTGATCATGAAATAAACTCAAAGATATACTTGTGGAGGGGTCAACCGTGGAACCTTGAGGTTGATGCTGTTGTTAATTCTACAAATGAGGTAAGCACTAGGTTTTCTCTATCCTGCCTGATCTGTAAAAAATTCAGGCGTTTTGAAGATCCCATGAATTGCTTTAACCTTGGATATGGAGAACCTTGCCTTTTTTTTGCACCTACAAGTGTATGTGGTATAGTGAAGCTAATATGGAAGCACAATGATGAGAATAACTCCATTAGTAACTTGGAACTGTACCGAATTGTTATACGAGGATTGAGTTGATAAAAGGAATAATAGAAAAAACAGGTTACTTTTTTTCTTCACACGAGTATATTTAACCATTTGCACTTGTATATTTTCAGTTTATCTACCATTTTGTACTACCTTTGAGTGGCACTGGCAAGTTTGATCCTTAATGTTCTGATATGAGAACTCAGTTAAAGTTTTGACCCCTTTAAACATCTAAGCTCCTCACCAAGAGCATGTCATTAGTCAAAGAGGTAAATTTATTGATATGTTCTTTCCATGCTGGGTTGCAGAACTTGGAAGAAGCACACAGTAGTCCAGGTTTGCATGCAGCAGCTGGACCTGGTCTTGCAGAAGAATGTGCAACACTGGTATGCTAAAATATTAATCAGGAAGAAATTTTATGGGATCTGTTGCACCATTTTGATAGTTATGTCGTAAACTGTGGTTCAGTTTATGGCAAGCTTTTGTGATTCTGAAGCAAGTTCTTCATTATCAAAATAATCTTGAAGCAAGAATGACTTGATGTTGCTTGTATGGACAGGGTGGATGCAGAACTGGAATGGCCAAAGTTACTAATGCATATGATCTTCCTGCTAGGTGTGTATGTCCACATTCTTGCACAACTAGAGGCTGTCTAGATATGATGTTTTACAAGAATATTATCAGAGACTCGCGTCTGCTGCTCTTCAATGAAGTTCTTTTTAAATCAGATTGATAATGTATTCTTTGTTTATGTACAAAAATGTAACACTTTCCTGTATGATATTTCCACGTGCCTCTGTTTTTATTATTTTTTAATTCATCTTATTGCATGATGTCATCATTCTCATCTGATCATTTATGGGTTAGTTTTGTGATCTTGCTGCATGTGGTTCTGAGCTAGCGTTGGGGCAGCCATGCAAACTTGATTGTTATATTTTTCATTTTGGAATATAAGTATTTGATTTAGTTTGTACCAAAACTGTTACTGTTTTACTTTTAGTCATAAAATTGTCTTCACTGGAAACTGAGGGTTTTATGTTTCATATCATTAGGAGAGTTATCCATACAGTTGGTCCCAAGTATGCAGTAAAGTATCATACTGCTGCCGAGAATGCTCTGAGTCACTGCTACCGCTCTTGCCTTGAACTTCTCATTGAAAATGGTCTTTGGAGGTTGGTATACTGCAGATGCTATATATGTATTTTTTTTCAATTTGTTCTTTTGGTATGTTGTTTCATGGAGTAAGATACTTAATATCCTTTGACATGTGTGAATACAGTATTGCTATGGGATGCATATATACAGAAGCTAAAAACTATCCCCGTGAACCAGCTGCTCATGTTGCTATAAGTGAGAAATTTTCCTACATATTGCAGCTATTTGTCTATTCTTTCAATGATCTGTGAACTAAAAATCCAGAATTTCCTAATATATATTTTGCATTTTTTATTCATTATGTGGTACTTTTATTACAGAAAGTGGTGAATAAAAATCGAAGCAATTTTGCTTATCTTATCAAATGAACAAGACAATAATATTATTAGATATTATATTTTTAATATTTGCAATGGATCAATGCTAGTTAAGCCTCTAATTTTCCTAAGTTGACTCTTTCAGTGTGCTGTGAGAATACAATGTTAGGAGTCATTGACTTCTATGGAGTTTTCATTATGTTCTTTTAGTTTTTTTTTTTGACGTGCATGTTATCTGATTTTTTTTTTTACTAGTGCATAGTTTCTAGAAGGGCTAAAACTCTTAAAAGAACTCTCTGTTTGTTTTTACATGCCTGTGTTTCATGTTAATATGCCATTAAAACTGTTTTTGAGGTTGAATATTTCTGGGTTCAAACTTTGTCCTTTTCTTCAGGGACTGTTCGGCGATTACTGGAAAAGCAGAAAGATGAAATCACTGCAGTTGTTTTTTGTACTGGCACGTCAGCTGATACTGAAATCTATAAGAGGTATCATAGTATTAATATTCATTTCTACGACCTTGCAAAGATGGCTTGCTTTGTTTGAATGCATTGTTATACTGCCTTCCTGTCTTGAGGAACTTGATGATTATTTTACTTTTTCTTTTGCTTAAAATAATCTACAAGAGGCATGAGGTGTCCTCTCACTTAATTTTTCAAAATTGTAGATTGCTTCCACTATACTTTCCTCGAGATAAGCATGAGGAGGAAGTGGCTATATCTAAGCTTCCTGCTGATGTCGGGGATGAGAATGGTGAGACTATCATTGATGAGCGTAAAATCAGAATAAAGCCATTGCCCAAAAAGGCCAACACAAAGCCTTCCGAAGCTCCAGATGAACTGCCTATTAGTGATGTAGGTTTGGTACGAAGGTCGGTTGCCTCAATTTCATGAATAAATTTTTTTACATTTCCCTACGTTTTTTTTTTCTGTTCGTGGTCGTGGATTGGTTCATAAATGCATCATTATGTGGAATATAGGTGTAGCTACATCACAATGCACAATCTTGTGTATTTTTTTGGTTTTCTATGCTTTTTTTTCCCGAAAGCATATTGGTTAATATAGTGTAATAAAATCTGCACTTTCATTCAGACTTCATTCGAGCATTTCCTAGTGATAATCAATTCAAATTATAATCAGAGTAGTTCCAATTCCATAGCTTGAAAGTGTAACAGTTTTATCTCTGAGTTTTCATGGCACCTTTTATGTATTCTCTTGCAATTATGATGGTTCTGGATTGATTACTTATAAGTAGTCTTGGCCTATTTGGATTTCAATTCATTGTATGACCTTATTGGATGATTGCTGTTCTTTCAGGAATTCAAGTTACCTGGATACATATTTGGATCCTGCTTTCATGTCCTTGATCAAAGATCCAGATCAGAGACGGCAGGAACAGTGGGAAAAAACTTCTCAAGCACAAGGTGGTTGGAATTGTGCTAAGTTTTTTGGATTTGGTGATCTTGGTGGGCCCCCATTATCTGCTGCTGAAGAATACTCACTTCACTCTAGATACATTTCCAAGGCAAATTCTCTTAATCTTTCTGAAATTGCAGAGATGAAAATTGTGTAAGTTTATCATGCGTTTCTCCATTCATATCTTCCCTATTGAGTTACCATTCCTCTATTATATTTTATTATTTTGTGGATTGGGTTACTCTTTACATTTCCATTTAGTAACTTGGGTTCTTTACAATCAATGTTTGTGGATACACTTGTGATGATAAACAGTTCAAGTCTATAGACTATATACTTTCCCCATTTTATTTGTTGACTTTACTAACCATATGTGGGACCATGTTTTATTTATACAACGAAACTCTTCAATTTCCATACATCTTCAGATTATCCCCAGTCTTAATATAATGTTTAGTTAGTTTATTTGTTTTATCTCAGTTACCGTGGAGGGGTGGACAGCGAAGGTCGCCCTGTTATGGTGGTTGTTGGAGCACATTTCCTGCTGCGGTGTCTTGAGCTTGAACGCTTTGTTCTCTATGTTGTAAAGGTATTAGCTTTCTAGTTTCTTCAATCGGACCTCTAAAGTTTCCCGACATTATCTTATTTAGTTATTCATCTTTAAACTGCTTAATTTCGGGAAAAGTTTTGTGGCTATGGACACTTAACAGTATATGTTTACTGAAAACTGGCTTTTGAGCTAAAATCATCTTTTGATTATTAATTTCAGGAATTTGAACCCTTGGTACAGAAGCCTTATACTATTGTATACTTGCACTCTGCAGCTTCTTTACAAATGTAAGTATTGGTTTTTGAGACTTTTTCCCTTTAAAGAATTACCAGGTTGGGTTTTAATTAAATTAAATATTTTAATTCTTTAAACTGATTAAAGAAGCAATGAAATCAAACAAAACGGTTATGCCTTTTTTTTGGGCAATAGAATCTAGATTTGGAAATTTCCTTTACAAATACAAACAATCCTCGGTACATTACTGCCATATATCCTTGTTTTAATGCATTTTCATATATTTATTTTTCGGTTTCTGGAACAACCAGCCAACCTGACTTAGGATGGATGAGAAGATTACAACAAATACTCGGTCGGAAACACCAACGTAACCTGCATGTATGCATCAATATCTATCCCATCTAATTTGAATATTCATATATAGTTGTTTCTTGACCCTCTTACTTTTGTTGAATAGGCAATATATGTTCTTCATCCTACCTTTCACTTGAAAGCCACAATTTTTGCTCTGCAAATGTTTGTGGACAGTGTGGTATGTATTAATTGTTCTTATAGAAGAGTGATTTACCCGTTTACAAATCTTAATGTAACTTGATGTACTTGGAATTTATCTATAGGTGTGGAAGAAAGTGGTTTATGTTGACAGGCTTCTGCAGCTATTCAGATACGTTCCTCGTGAGCAATTGACCATCCCCGATTTCGTGTTTCAGTTGAGTGATCTAGTTTTATCTTTCTTATTATTTCAAGCGAAACATGCCATCCTCTCTAATACGTAATCAAGGGGCATTCTTCTGCAGTGTTATAGTAGCTTAATCCTAATAATTTTGTCATGGATGTAATTGGGTCGTTCAACAGTTTTCAGAACCAATCTCATTCAATATGAAGTGGATGTTTGCGAACCAGAGGGTCAACTTAAAAAAGTAGAAATGATTCTAATTTTCTGTTGATACGATGATTGCAGGCACGACTTAGAAGTGAATGGTGGAAAGGGTCTTATAGTGGATCCCCGGACGAAGTACGTATATCATCGACCGTAGACACGAAAGATACGGTTTCACCAGTTGATATTCCTGGTTTGATTTCGTTCCAACTCTATTTTGTAGGCAGATTTTTTTTTTTTGGGGGGGGGGGGGTGGTGTTGGTGATTGTTTATGGTGTAGAAATAGCTATTTCTTGATTTTATTAAACAAAATGATGTGTTTGTTTTTCTTATGTTAGGGAAAGTAATATTCTTGCATCATCGTAAGTATGAATTAATCATATTTGGTGGGTGATCTGAGCGTAATGTCTTTCAACTTTGATTCACTCTTATGAGACCACATACAGAGGTCACTGAATCAAATCTCGTAAATGAGGATTATGTTTGGTGATGTCTGGTGTGGGATCATCTTTATATTGTATCTATCTATTTGTTTCAATGTATGATTTCTTCATTTTCTATCTCTACAAAACACTTTCTTGTCTTTGGATTCCAGTTTTCTCAGTGCAAAGGTGTGTTTGGTCGGATTTCTACACAACATCCCATTTATTTTCATTCCTTTTTGGCCCTTTAACAGCAATTGGAATCTTTTTTAATTTTGTTTCATGTTTTGGATTAATTTACCAAAAAGGCCCATTGCAGAAATCGGTCACTTTTATTGATATTTACGAGAATGGACCGATTTTATTAAAACGCGTCTAGTTGATGCTGTTTTCAAGGGAAACTTACAAAAACGCGTTTAGTTGGAAGCGTTTTTTCCTTTTGACCAATAAAACACTTTCAAATGGAAGTATTTTTGCCACATTAGCACTAAAATTGGCAGTATTAATTTTTTTTTTTTTTTTTTATATCATCTATTAATTTGAAAATAAAACTTATAAATTAAGTTTTTATATAGATGCAAAGTTTTATTTTCCTTGTTTTTTTAAATAATGTGGGGTATAAGATATGTGTATATATATTCATGAATAAATTTACAATTTTCTTAAATTGTGATATTTAGATCATGTGTATATATAGATTTATGAATAGGATTTTTCACCACTATGCCTAAATAATTATTTTATTTAGATAAAAACCCAAATTATTTTGACATCAGCATCTGTCTGTGTACATGACCCCACATAAATCTGCTTGTAATCTAAATACAAACAGTAGTGGTTCAATCTTGAAGTGTTTTACTGGTCAGAAGGCAAAAAGTTTCCAACTGGATACCTTTTTTTGAGTTTCTTCTGAAAGCGGCACCAATTGGGTTGCATTTTAGTAAAATCGGTCCATTCTCATATTTTTTTTAAAAAAATGTTTTTTTCTTGCAAATTAGTCCATGTTTAGGGTAAATTTAGGATTTTGCTAATTTAAGGTGGTTTAGTTATAGGTTTAATGTCAGATTTGATACCTGAATTTTGACAAATCTTTTAATATGGTACCTAAATTTTCAAAAATTCTATTTCGGTACCTAAACTTTGACGCCATTTATCAATGTGATGTCTCTCTCTCTCTCTCTCTCTCTTTTTTTTTTCCAAAATGTCTCTTATTAACTATGTAAACTTTTTACTGTCAGGACAGCTTAAATTGTGACACAGATATCTAATCCTTTTGTGTCCTAAATTTACTTATTCATTTGTTTTCCTCCCATTCTTTATCATTTTTTCTGGATTTCTTGGAACTGTTATATATAAACTAAAAGTAAACCCAAATAAAAAATATAAACCAAAATTAAAAGAAATCCAAAATTTGGGGGAAAAAAAGACTTCATCTTCTACATCTCAACTGCATATCAGTAAATTGAAAACCCATCATCAATCAGTCGACTAGCATTACTTGCTCTGAAAAAAAAAACACTAAAATAAAAGAACAACTCCAGTAATCCTTAATGCATATAGCAATTTGATTAATTAAAAAATTAAAACATCAACACATATAGCAAGAGGGGATAACATCCCTTTTTTTGTTCCTTGGATGTCTGTCTTACTTTGAAAAGGAAAAAACTTCACAGGTTGTATTATTGAGGAAAGGAGAATACTGAGAAAATCAATTGATTTGGGCGAAAAAGAAATCATGGAAGAAGATGTTGGAGAGGTCTAATTTTATGATGGTGGTGAAATTGTGATGGTGTAAAGATGGAGAAGATGATGAGTTTTATTCATTTTTTGGGTTTTAATTGTTTTTAGTTAAAAAAATATTAATGGCTTTTTCTGGGTTAAAAATATAATATCAGTCATAGGGAGAAAAATCAAAACGAAAAGGGCATGTCAAGATTGTAATTCAATCCGACAGCTTGGAGGTAGTTAAAGCCATCCATAACAATGGCTCTAAGATCTCACACACTGCTCTGAACAGAAAGATACACCGCATCTTGTCCCAATAAAGGAGCTAAGTCTTATGCTATATCCCTAGGGAGAAAAATCAAAGCGTCGACTGTATGGCCAAGTTAGCTTTTGTTAGGAAAGAAGAGCTGCAATTAGTTGAGACCATCCTAGAAGTAGTCTCAGCTTTCATAAAAGCAGACAAGGAAAAAAATCTTTTGTAACCCACACTCCCAACATGTAATTTAGTCTCGTAAGTCTCTATTCACCAAAAAAATATATACAATATCACTCATACATGTTAAAATTTAAAAAACTCTGAAAAAGCGACAAGTTTCATCATTTGATTGGGTCACATGTTCTGTCAGGTCAAAATTTAACACCGTTAAGTAGAAGTATTACATTGATAAACAACGTCAAAATTCAAGTATTAAAATCGAATTTTTAAAATTCAAATACCATATTAAAAATTTATCAAAATTCAGGTGCCAAATTTGACATTAAGCTTTAGTTATATTATGTTGCTATCAAATAAAAGTTAAATTATGTAATGTAGGGCTGAGAAGAAAAAACCAGTGGATTCTAACTGTGTTTGGACGGTTTTTAGTTTACAAGTTAAAAAATTATAGTTATTTGAATCAAATTATATTTTATTTTAATTTAACTTATAGTTAATTTTAATTTTATATAATATAAAAATAGTAAATTATACTTATAGTCACCCAATTATTGGTAAGTTTTTTTTGTCATTCAACTAAGGAAAGTTACAAAATAATCATTCAACTATTTGAATTTTTTTTGTCACCGATCATTAAATGATTAGTGGAAAGATGATGTGGCAACTTTTAACATAATAGCAACTTTAACCCTCAACATTTATACTATTTAGTTTTTATTTTAAAAAACTTTAACCCTCGACATTTACACATTGTGTAATTTGATTTTTTTCCTCTTTTTAATTTTGCATATCTTTGTGATCCTTTCACTTAAAAAGCTAAAAAAAACGAATCTCTCAACTAAATTTAATCAGAAATATATCAAAAATTAAAACTCCAAAAAATTCTCGTTCTTTTAAAATTAATCCTCAATATCACAAATAAAAGTAAAAAAATTACACAATGTGTTAATGTTGAGGGTTAATTTTTTTGGAATAAAGACTAAATTAACACGAGATATAAATGTTAAGGGTTGAAGTTATTATTATGCCAAATTTAAAAGCTACCAAGTTATCTTTTCATTAGTAATTTAACGGTTAGTGACTAAAAAAGAAAATTCTGAATAGCTAGGTGACCAAAATAGAAAAAATAGAATAATTGAATAATCATTTTGTAACATTTCATAATTGTGTGGCCAAAAAAAAATTATTAATAGTTAGGTGATTACCAGTGTAGCCTACCCTATAAAGATGAACATTTTAAATTTAAAATAATAATAATAATGTATACAATTATTTTTTAAATATTATATAAAAATTATTGATTAACTTTTATTTATTAAATTTTCTAAAAAAATTTATGAAAAAAGTTTTGAAACTTTACCCATTTGTATTTAAAAGCAATAAACAGAATTTATTTTATCAAAATAAAATCTAAAAATTATAAACTTAATATAAAAATTTAAGAATAGAAAACTATAATGGCGTTTTGAAAAATTAAAAAAAAGAAGATGGAATTTAAGCAAATTCAACGATAATGTAATGTAATAGCCAACAACCTCTTAATATTATATTGCAGGTATGAGAGGTTGAGTTGGATCTCAAACAACCCCATTCTTTCTTTCCACTTATAAAAAAAAATTATTATTCATAATAATGTTAACATGTTATTATATTAATATTTATACTTTATTTTTAAAGTTTGGAAAACCTTATTTTTAAAGTTAGTAAAACCTTTTATTAGTATTTTACGAGTTAATCCAAAATTAATCTTTTTTATCTACACCCGATTATTGGACAAATTTAATTAAATTATTTTTTAAAAAATGAGAGGTCAAATTGCCAAAAAAAAAAAGAGTAAAGGAAATCCAGAAATACAATAATACCAATTCACCATAAGATAATGACATTTACGATTTTGATTTTTTTATTATGCTCACAATTAATATTTAATCTTTTTATTTTAATTTGACTATTAAGTAATTCTACTTTTACTGATATTAGTTAATTGAAATAATTAATTAAAACGTAAACGTTACTTTTTTAAAAAAAAAAACATTTTTAACGATATGTTCATGAGTCAACTCATGTCCATGTAGGATATGTAAATTAATTTTTAAAGCTCGAGCCTATTTTGGCCCAAAAATGAATTTATTTTTGACCAAATTGACCCAATTTAAAAAAATAAACTCAAATCTTACCCAATCTATCCATATTTGATTTTTTTAGATTAATTTTTATTTAAAAATATTTTTTTAAAAAAATATAATGCACTAGAAAACGTTAAAACAAAAAAATTTCTAACACATTAAAAACATATTAAAAAATTTATATTAAAAAAATACCATAAATGTAATAAATGTTTTACTATATTAAAAACACAAATACAATAAAGATTTTATTGTATTAAATATAATTTTAAAATTTTATATTTTGAGTTGGGTTATTTAGTTAACATTTTTTTTTTAAGTTTTGGGAAACTGATTTTATTGTTATTGGGATAGTGATTTAAGATAAATATAAATATATATAATTATTATTTAATATATAAAACTAATATAATTGTTTTATAATATAAGATTGGAAAAGGACATATAAGTAAGAGTAGCAGTCAAGGAAAAGGTAAGTTGGATGATAAATACAATAAAAAGAAAATTAAAAAAAAAAAATAGAGATGAGAAATTGATAGGTGAAGGCAGGTGATAGGGCAATACAAAAGAAGAAGAATACATCATCTAATCCTAAAGGCAAAGGCAATAATGCACTGAGATGGTCAAATTTTGACTCAACTAAAATACAACCCCAACACCATATTTAGTATGTACTTAGAATCACATTTTCCTCTTCTTCCCCACTCTCTCTCTCAATGTCCTTTACACCCCTTTTCTCCTTAATGTTTATAAACCCGAGCCGATGATCAAACTGGTCAGACCACCAGTTCGATTCAAAAAAAAAAAAAAAACTTTCAACTAGTTTCTGGACCAGAACTTCGAACACTTCCTGGTCCAGCCGGTCTAGTTCAAACTCACTTATTATTCATTAAATACAACCATTTGACATTATTATATCACAATAATGGTTGCCTTACATTACATGCCTAACATCTGTTATGGTAAAAAAACAGAACCATCTACCTTATGTTATGCTTCTCTATCTCTAATAGCATTGTGTTTCCAGACATTTACCAAAATAAACCAACCAGACAAGTAAAATTCGGTGCCATGTATCTTGGGAACAAATCATCCAACATTATTTATGGATCATACAAGTTGTTTGTAACCTAACCACCCCAAGACACAATCCAGTGTACCCAAATTTCATGATTTTTAAAAAAAAAAAAAAAATGTACAAAGGCAAGACCCCCATGGATAATTCATAAAACCTGCCGATGAAGCAAACAATGAACTACTTCCCTCTATAGTATTTTTTTTTCTCAATCAATACATGAAAATCCTGTTTTTAATCCGTTACTAGGTTAATGCAAGATAAGAGATGGAGGATTACCTGCGGGGCATCTTTGCCTGCGAGGCCGCCTAGTTGTCTTCCCCCATCCTGTAAGGCTTCTATCCTCCAACCCCACTTCCATATTACTAAAATGCTGCATCAATGGTGTGCATGTTGTCACAGCTACCGAAGCCGGAGGAGAGGAGTTTGTTACCAACGATCGCCTCCCCCTGCCACACCCACTTCTGGTGGCGTTTCTTCTTGTCAATCCCGATTGCCATGAATGTCCCGTTGCTCTCATAAGCCCTCCGAATGTCTGAAGATCTTCGGTTACCTCATGCCTTGATAGGGAAGCAAGGCCTGGAAGGATGTCCCTTCGGAAGTCCCTCCGCTGCCTTCCTCGCCTTCCCTGGCCCTTTCGCGTTCGAGTTGTTAACAAAGAAATAGTCCCAGTTTCTTCCACTTTAAGGTTTTCAGGAACCAGAGGTTCAGGCATATAATCCTCTTCCTTGGTCTCTGCTAATTTCAAAACCATCGATTCAAAATAATCAATCTCATCCAATGAAGATTCATCTTGATCCCCAACTTTAACTCCTGAAAATGCCTCGACATTGCCCTCAAGATCCTCGCCAAAAGAGGAAATTGTCTCAACGAACCAATTAAGGGGGTCTACCTCAGCAGTTTCAGATAGATTGCAATTGACATCATCCATATGGCAATAAAGACCTGATGATGAGATGGCAACTATTGCCTCAGCTGCACTCTTAATAACTTCATCCTGCAAGCAATCATCCTTGTTTTGAACAGATTGCGGAGGTAGCTCACATGCCTTTCCTGATAATTCTTCTGCATAAATGGCATCCTCGGGCTCGGGAGCCGGCAGAGCTTCCAAATCTATCCCTCCAGTCATCTTCATGCTAGTTCTAGGAACAGAGGATATAAAAGAAGCATCATTCTCATCAACACAGTAGTTCAAGTCAATTTCAGGTCTGAAACTTGATAACTTTGTATTCGCTTCCTTCTCTATGACAGAATTCTCTGCAACAGTGTCTTGGCCCACATCTGGAATAGTGGCATCACAAGGTAAGTTAATATCAAGTAACCTATTTCTCCCCTTATTTTCTGCTTCACCTTCAGCTGGCTGAGAAACAGATACATGCGGGGAGGTAAAAGAAGACTCATTCTTAGAAATATAACATCTCTCAAAAATGGGAATCCCTAGAATCTTTTTATTGTGCAGGCATTCATTTATTTCACTCCTGCTGGCACCAACATTATTGGAGAATGGAACTGACTTCATATCCTGTATCAAAATTTGGTTGAAACCATTTCCAGTCTCATTTTTAATGGTTGACTGCTTTGGAGAAGATTGAGTGAAGCTCAACTCTCCAATGTTCAAATCCATTCCTGCATTAGGGGCCTCATTCTTACAAGCAGGCTTGGCTCGCAGCCATGGCAGACCTCTAGGATGGTCCTCGTGCTTTCTTCCTCCATCTATTTGATGACCATGTTGCAAAACAGGTTCATTAGATGAACTATTTAAAAGCTTCACATTCAAATTCACATCACTGGTAGATTTCATATCTACGCTATTTGAGCAATTGTAGAGCTTAGTTGAACCATGACTGGTGAAGTGCTCAAAGACCCCCTTACTATCATTACTACAGTTTGGGTAATCATTGTTGAATCGAATTGCAGGTTCCTTGGACCCTGACGATGATCCATGATAAAATCTATTCCGTTTGGGCAATTCACCTCCAAAACCTGCGTTAAGTCTAGAATTGCAACTCACCTGCCACTTCTCACCAAAAATCCCATTGCTTTGGGGTGCTATCACAGAACTCTTACTACCGGATGAATTAAAAAATGGGTGACTCTGAACTGACATTGACTTCTGGCTTAGGTCACTAGAAGGCTTTTCCCAAGAGGAAACTGAATGAGACCACTGCTTTACCGCATTGGAAGAAGCAAATGGATTCAATCTAGGTATATTGGAAGTCATGATTGGATCTGGATAACTGTTATTAGAGATTTCACAATTTCTTCCTGGAACTTCTAAACCGTGAAGCATTCTCTCTCTAGAGAGATCTGCCTTGCTTTGATCAGTCAGAGAAAAAGCTGGAGGATCACGAGCTTTGTCAAAAAGAACACGTACCTGCTGAGATGATGCAGGCAACTTCTCAGGCTGAAAACCTTGAGAAGTAGTTACTAAGTTGCTTTTACCATTCCCTGCAAAGCAAGACAATATCCACATGAGATAATCAGAACAACCTGCAAAATTATGACAGAAACCGAGTCTCACTTCTTTTTCCTTTTTTTTTTTTTTTTGTCTAGCACCAAAAAGAAAATAATAGACAGAAACATTATCTATGGACCTGCTTCAAGCACATGGGAAAAGAATCCTCTAGCATTTCCATTGCTTCCAACATGTATATTATTTGTGGAACTAGTATCACTTCGGAGATGAGAATTGACAGAAATTTCTTTTGACAAACCAAGCTCTTGCTTAGGTTTCACAGACAGTTCACGGCCTCCATGATAGGCATCATGGCAATCAGAATATGCAGAATTATTGGTTTCTTCGATCTGAATAGGCTCATTCAAGTCGGCCAAACTATTTTTACCCTTCAAACATCTTGAAGCATCGCCAGAGCAGCCAGTCTTCCCAACATCACCATGAAATAGCTTCTCACCATTCTCAGGCCTGGTATTCCCATTACCACTTGGAAGATATCTTGACATGTCAGATTCTAAGTCATCCTTGAACTGCACTGCTTCTTCAGGATCAATGTACTCATCCGCCGGAAGTTGAAGATCAAACATTTTCCTTCTCATTTTTGTGGGTCTGCACTCTAGCACCTCAACATCCTTTGAGTTGCCTCCATTTTGTGACAGAAAGGAACCAGCTTGGATGCTGCTTCCCTTCATGAAACTCAGGGGAGAATGACTATGCTCAACACCTGATATCAATGGTCTAGCACAAATGGAGTTTGCCTCAGGCAAGCTGGGAATATGCCATTTATGAGCATTTTCAGTTGTAACTTGTGAAGCTAATGGGCTTGATGACAATGATGGCCCAATAGGAATCTGAATTTTTTGTAATTGTTTCTTCTTTATTTCATCCATTAACTCCCTTTGAATCCTGTACAAGCGATGAAGCTCAGACACCTGGATAAAGACAGAAACCTCAGATATTTAAATATCTACGAAACAAAATGAAGAGTTAAAACAAGCAATGGTCAACTTCATCGAAACATGACACGTAAAAGCCTTATACAACTAAACACAGGCTAACAGACAGTAGAGACCTCATTACCTGAGTCTTGAATGTCGCCTCATGCTCAAGCATAGTTCGCTTCAAAACATCCTTATCATGCCCAGGATATGCATCGGCAATGGTCCTCGGGAAAAAACTACTGTAATACCGACCATTAGTCAAGGTTTTATCCCCATAATAAAGTGGCCAGCTACAACTGTTAGAGTCCTCATTGAGATCCCTCATTGAGCAATATCCTGGAAGATAGCTTTTAGACTGCACTTTTGTTCCCATTCCTGAAATCAATAAGTCTAGGTAATTCGATATAAATAAACAATCATGAGTACTAGAATCTTAATAACTATTGGCCTAAGGAAATTACTTGCTTAATTAATTACAAGTAAATATCAAAAGAGAGAAATTTTCTCTACTCTTAGTATGAATAACTTTTTAAAAGATGTGAGAAAAATTCTCTAGCGGAGTTGGATTTTGTTAAAAAAACTTGGAAGATTAGTCATCACAAAAAAATAGGACACCCTTGCACGGCTAATGCACAGATCCTATCCCCCCTGAACCCAAAAACAAACAAAAATAACAACAATCACAAGCAATTATGAGATGAATGCCTACGACCAAAAAGCAACCCAAGAAGAAGGAGCTTCAAACCACCTGTAACATCAAAGTGACAAAACCCAGTTGAATACCTCGCTGACAGTGGTTTGACAAAAAATTTAGAAAATAAAAGAACTTCAACGATGATTGAATGATCAAAACCTAACAACTTGCTAAGGCACAATTGAAGGAACCACTTCTATATTTACCAAACAATATCGAAGAAAAGTCGCCCTCATTGATGCTATCCCCACTTTAAATGATGCATGCTACAACAACAGTCTCATCAACTAAGAAGCTCATGGCAATCATACATAAAAATAGCCATTAAACCAACGAATGGTCACACCTTACTTTGGTAGAATATGTCCATACTCTAAAATAGTTCCTATACATAGTTCCAGGCTTCCAGCTAAAATGTTAAAAAGTATAGCCCTATCATCTATGGTAAGGTATCAAATCATAAATTCATCACTAATGCCAACAAAAGTAGACGCATAAAAACCAAGATTTAGGAGCTATAATATAAGTCCATACATCATTGATTAAAAACCATACCCACTTCATAAGCATATTGAAAATTCCCAGACAAAGTCAGAATTCAGCAGAAAAGAAAGGAGCTAAAAAAGAAAATTAGGAACCCTATGATCAAGAAAGCACAATCCTATTATATTTATGAAGCATATAGGACATTAATATGCTAAGTTAATAGACTAGATCCCACATAACTAATACCTAAATTTATATGACAAATTAGCAAATAATAACATCTAAACATTTCATTAGAAAAGCTATGATCATCCATCAAATCAAAATTACCAACAACCCCAATCCAGAAACCATAAACTGGAAACCAAAAGCAAACAAAAATAACTAAAGAAGAAGAAGAAGAAGAAGACCTACAGTTGAGCTAAAGGGGTTAATTAACTCAATTACAAAGATAACCCCCCAGAATTGATCAGACTTGAGAAAATGGGGAAAAACTCAGGCAAAAAGGAACAAATAAATAAATGAAAGGAAAGAAAAGAAAATCCAATTAACCAAATCTTAGACTAATTTAAAAAAAAAAAAAAAAATCTATAAGTCAAATTAACAGTGTGTGGAAAAAAACAACAGAATTTTACCTCAGACCCACATCCTCTCCTCACCCTTCCTTCAAGATTCTCCCATGGATTTAGCTCTTTTTACTTTCCCATCACAGATAACCCATAGCTCCCAAACTTCCCCAGAGAATAAACAAAGTACAAATCTTTACCCCCCAAAAAATATACAGCTAAAAAAACAACCAAGTGGGTGTTCTCCTAACACCATTAAAGGAGCTTAGATCACCATCAGATTGAATTAACAAACAGCATGAGATTTCGATCTACAGGACCCCTCTTCTCTCTCTCTCTTAAAAAAATTAAACAAAGAATAATTGTTTAAGTTCTAAATTTTAATTTATGTTTCTAGAGAGAGAAACAAAAAGGTTTAAAGGCAAAAAAAAAAAAAAAAAGTTGATTTGCTTTGGTTTGGGAAGAGGGGATTTTAGAGAGAGAAAGAAAGAAAGAGAGAGATCCCAGATAAGAAATGAAATCTTTCACACAAACAAACGACCCTTCTAAGAACAGTGACATGAAATTTGTCAACATCCGGTCTCTTTTTATTCTCTGCTTTTTCCTCACTTCTTCTCTCTAACATTTTCTTTTCTTATATCATCATTTTTATTTAATTTTTCTCTCCTTGGGTTTTTCAGAAACTACACCTATACTATAATTTTTTATTATATATACATATAGAAAGAGAATTCCTAGATTCTCTCTACCTTCCTTGCTTTTTACTCTCTTTTTTTTTCCAGATATTTAACAAAAATTATATAAATCCCATTATTTATTAAAGCTTTATCCATTTTTAAAGACTTTCAATCTTCAATTTTTACCTGTTTAATTTATTCTTTTAAAACTAATAATTATAAACTAAAAGTCTAAACCTCAGTTGTCGCTGAATATTTAATTAAAAACTGCAACTTTAATATCATTTTTGCATCGGGTTGCGGTTGAATTCAACTGTTACATGAATCCAATAAATTAAAATTTAGATATTTATAATTCTTTTAAGTAAATATTAAATTCGAATAATAAATACGATTAGTTCAATTCGAATTCAGATTATATTTGAAATAATAAACATTTTGATTATATGGGATTCTTTAAAATAAAATTGAGAATAGATTCAGATATTCAGATTCGAATTTATTTTTTAATATTTGTAGAAAAAATGAAAAAGAAATCCTAAGACAAAAGGTGTAATAGTAATTAATTAACGGTTAATTAGATTAAAAGTTTGTTTCAATTTCATTTTAATCAGTAATTAATTGGTTAATACATAACATACAACAGACATAAATGGGGTCCTCTAATACTGTTTTGTGTTAAAAAGATGAGTTTTCTTCAGGTTTAAGACATAATTACGAGATTAGTTTTTTTTCCAATAAATAATGTAAATTGAGTGGGAAAATGTTCAATGTTTCTTAAATAAAATCTACCATTATGGATGAAAAAAATAGTTTAAACCCATCATTTAGAGATCTAATTTGATTTGATTTCAAATTTAATTCAACCTAATATAATTATTAAATACCGAAAAATCTCAACATAATATGAGCATATATCCATTTAATTAGCAAAGGAAAATGAAAAAAAATACCACAATTTGAGTAATTAATTATTATTCAAACGTCTAATTAAGTGAAACCATTAATTTTTAACTGCTAATTTATAATTATATGTTTCCTTTTTTAATCAATTGTTATCATTATGGTAAGGATTTTATTTTTTTTTACGAAAAAAATCCAATTGATGAAAAAAGAAAATGATGTTATAGATGGTGGAAGTGGACTACAACTCACACAGTTAATTAAGTTATTAATTTACAATTTCCACGAAATTAAATATTAAATAATCTGCCCAATTTCTCAATATAAGTTAACGTGTTACAGGAGGATAAAAGGATAATGACAAAAATACGAGTTAAATTATGAGTTTGTCAGAAATTATTATATATTTTTGGGTAAATTTGTATAAATAATTAGAATTTTAGGTTGATTTTTTTGAATATTTAGATAAATAAGACGATTTTAGAGAGAAAAATAAAAATTTTATTTTTTCGATCAATAGTAATTTTTTTTAACGGTAAAAAGATTTAACGGTAATTTTTTTTCAACAATTAGTTTATTTGCAAATAAACTCAAGTCTTTTTTTTTTCTTTTGCATTCTCTCAATTTTTTAGTTCTCAATTTTTCATTTAATTTCTCTTAAAATCTTGTTATTTTAATTTTATAATTTATAATTTATTTGTTTTAATTGATTTTTATACTCCAGATGAAAGTCAATTTTGTAGATTGGGTTCATGCAAAAATGATCTCAATTTCAATGTCACAAATTTAACCGTCATAATAAAATGTCTCTAATTCGTCTTCTCATCTTCAATCAAATAATTTGTTTCACATGTTTAAAACTAAAACATTATGTAGAACAAAAGAGCACGAATTATCTAAAAACAACAACAACAACAAAACTTACATGAAATAATTTAGTTTCTTGGGTTGATTTTTTAAATTCAGGTCTTTAACATAAACAATATTTTCCTTATGAAAACAATTTACTCGAAATTTTAGAATGGAAGTTCTCCAACAGAATGGTAGCTCATTTTATAGCAAATACTTCCCCCCAAATATCAAACATAACTTCAAAATGTTGAAAATATTAGACATGACAAATCTGAGTAATTTTTTTTAAAAAAGTTTTGAGATGTGATTTTTGAATTTTATTCGAGATTCTCTAACTCGAGAATCTCTGATTTTGGGATTTTTTTTCACGGGTTAGGGTTAAGGTTATAGTTCCAAGAATTTTTCATGGGTTAGGGTTGAAAATGAGAAGGAAGAAAACGTGCATTGCAAGATGTACTTTCATCTAAGGTGGCAGAATGTTCTCTGAAAGCACGCCTTATAGGACGCGTTTTCAGCTGACTTAGTTGCCATGTGGGTTGAAAATGCATCCTACAAGGTGCACTTTTAGAGAACATTCTACCACCTCAGCTAAAAATGCTTCTTTTAGGGTGAGTTTTCTTCCCTCTCATATTCAACCCTAACCTTAACTTGTGAAAAATTCTCAAAATTGTAACCTATGAAAAATCTCATAATTGTAACCCTAACCTTAACCCATGAAAAAATTTCCATAACCTAAGACTCCTGGATAATTTTTAGACATCCCAAGAATCTAGGGATAATTTTTAGATTAGGCTCCCACATTGTTTGTTTGTTTTTTTTTGCAATTTCTTCCCCCTGGCTGTTTATATAAAGGGGGTTTTGCTCCCCTTACTCCATCAACTCTCTCGTCCATCATCCCATACAAAAGAACAAATTTTCTCCTAAATTATTATTTTTTGGCTGATTGTTGAAATTTTTGGACGGAAAGATTTATTTGTGTTTGTGTTTAAGAGAGACAGTGTAATCGTTTTAAGGCGTGTTTGAGTTCAAAGTGATGTGGTGGCGCTCGAAGACCCTCACAATTCATCTGCGGTGTGGAGATCAAACAATCACCTTAAAAGCCCATCGAACTTGGGCTCTAGTTCATGGTGGTTATATAGTCAGAGGTTGAAGTATAACTACGACTCCTAGTTAACGATAGTTATGCGGTCACAAGTTGGAGTATAACTCGGGAGCCAGTTGATAGCGGTTCTGCGATCACGTGTTCAATTTTCATGTCACCCGAAGAGGATGTTTTATAAACTGCATACATAAGTTTGAAACCATAATCATAGGGTAAAACTAAGAGGCTTTACGATATAATCAACTTATTATTTTTCTCCATCTCTACCAAAGCAGTATCCTTAACCTCCCTATTCGAAACCTGTGACGGAGTTAGGGGCAAGAGAACTTTTATGAGGAATAGTAATTATGACGGTGGAGAAAGTATGAAAGTCCTTTTGTGCCAATAGTGATTGTTGTGATTAAAGAACTCATTAATAACTACAACCGCTATCGCCTCAACTCGAGTTTTATCTTCTCTCCATCGCCACAATCACTCCCCTCTTAAAAGTCCTCTTTCATCCAACTCTGTCACAGGTTTCAGACAATTAGGTTAAGGATACTACTTTTGGTGGAGATGGAGAAATAAAATAAGTTGATTATACCAGAAAGCCTATTTGTTTTTCCCTATGATTATGGTCTCCTCTTATGGTATCATGAAACTTGAACATGTGACTGCATAACCACAGTCAATTGGGCTCTTGAGTTATACTTCAACCCGTGACTACATAACCACCATCAAATAGGAGTCTTAGTTATACTTCAACTTGTGATTGTATAAGCACCGTGAACTCGAAGTCTAAGTTGCAATGTGATGAGTTTCTAAGGTGATGGTTCTATCCCGACACAACAGATGAAATGTGTGGGTTTTCGAGCACTATCGCATCCCTGTGAACTCAAATATACCTTAAAACTATCCCAATGTCTACCTCAAACACAAACATGAATAAATCTTTCTCATCAAATTTTCAATACCGAACCCACAGAAAAAAACAATTTCAAAATCGACCTAAAATCCAATTTTTTTTTCAAAATCAGCGTATACTTCAAATTTACCCAATATTTTTAATATGTTTAATATATATATAATTCTCATTATGAAATATAATTTTTTGCAAAACGGTAAATGGTTTTTTTAATATATTCTTTTTGATACATGTAATAAATTTGTAAATTTAAAAAGAAATTATCATTTTGCTATGGGGTTCAAGATAAAGTATTTTTATTTTTTTTAATTATTGTGCTATATTAGATTAATTATCCAAACATTAATATAATTTTAATTAATTAAAAAATTTATAAAAAAAATAAAGTAAGAAGACAAATCAATAAACTTCATAAACTACTAATTAGCTCGATAAATGTTCCCTTTACGAATTAATTTTGATAGAAACCCTTTTATTATAAAATTAATTAATTAATTAATAAGCATGAATTGATCACTTCATTGCATTACCTCGTGATATTCATTTTTATTAAGCTACAGAAATTGATGATTTAATTAATTAAATGATTCAGCATTTTTAATTCTTTTAATGTATCCAAGAAATTAAAAAATAACAATCTGAAATCACATTTTAATCAATAAAAATTTGTATAAATATTAATGGAAATAAATATATATTGGTGTAATAAAGAATGAATGGATGGTTGGATTTGGTTGAAGAATTAGCTGCCACAACAAATTGAGAGGCAGATAGGATGTGACAAATGTGGACCAACTTATTAAGTACCAATCAAGAAATTAAAAAACGTTGTATACATATCAAATTAATTTGTAATGATTCCACCCACCCTTTCTTCCTTTCTCCCTTACATTTTATTTATTTATTTAGTCCCTCGTGAAAATTAATAATTATACCTTAATCTTATTTGTGGTCCCTTAAATACTTCTGCATTCATCATTTTCATGGAAAATGTGTGAAGTTTTCCCATGTTTTAATTATTCCCACTATATTCAATTTTCTCTTTTTATATATATATATAATTAGAGAATTATATGTGTATATGAAAATGAAAAAATATGAATAATTCTCATTACAATGATTTGATCTTTTTAGGTGTGTTGGAGCTTGATTGATTTTGTTTTTTTTTGTTTTGTTTTAATTAAATCGTTTTTGGGGTCACATTACAATGACTTAATTTCAACCATTATGAGAAAATGACTGCCATGGAAATTGGCGTATTTTCCAATTAATTGGATTACATATTTAATATTTTCTTAATTATTTTTAATGAATAAAATTTTAGTATTATTTATATAGATTGAAGTGTGGATTTTGAGTATTTATATTAAAATTTTATCATGCGTAATTGATATGTGTATATCTTTAATATTATCGTAGGTAATTATCATATATTAATTGTTGAAGTTAAGAATACTCCTAATTTTATTACCGTAAAGTATGATCATGATAGTTAAATTAGTCATATATGTTGTTTATTTTCTTTAATTAATCAAATAGGTTGTTTTTTTTTAATATTTAAGGAAATAAACCGATTTTGGAGAGAGAGTATGAAAAGCGCGTCCAATTGGGTGTGATTTTTGCACAACTTGCAAGAAAGCTCGTTCAGTTGGGTGAGTTTTCGCACAGTTTTCAGGAAAGCTCGTCCAACTAAGCGAGCTTTTCGCACAGTTAGCAGAAAAGCATGTCCAGTTGGACGAACATTTACTGACATGTCAAGAAAGGGTGCCTAGCCGGAAGCGTTTTCTGAAGCGCGCTTTCTTGACATGTCAGCAAAAGCTTGTCCAGTTAGACGCGCTTTCACACACTCTCTCCAAAATCGACATATTTCCTTAAATCTTAAAAAAAATATCTATTTAACCAATTAACAAAAAAAAAGAAAGATATATGTATGTACAATTTAATCGACCATAATTATGTATTTTATTTTATTTTATTTTTTGGTAATTTTAATAATTCTATTATTGAATTCCTTTGGTGGTTAGTATACATAAATATTTGAACACGAAGGCATTCAAATGCAAGAGTGTAAAATTAAAGTTGTTTTTATTGATTTTATTATGTTGCACCATTAATATTTTAATTATTTGAATATGATATTTTATATTTTATTCATGTAGATCATGAACTATCAAGTTTAATAAAATTAAAATTGTTTAACTATTTTGTCCATTTAAAAAAAATTAATCATCAAAGATATATTAACAAAGATGTATTTTCAATTGATATAATAGAGATGTTGAATTTATTAAAAAATTTACATGTACGGTAAGTTCAATTATATTAAGGTATAATGATAAATTTAGCTCTCAACGTTTATATATTTTGTTAATATAGCCCTTATATTTTTTTGGCTAAATTTAGCCATCAACATTTTAAAAGAGTCAAATTTGATCATCAACATTTCAAAAAGAGACGAATTGTTATTTAACTAAAATACAAACTAAAACGGTAAAGCTTCAAACATGGTAGGCCACATAGCAATTCACATGCACTTCATGCTTTTTTTTAAAAATTATTTGTTGATGTAATAGCATATAAGATAAATAGTGACATGTCAGCATTAAGTACATGTGAATTATCACGTGGGTTGTCATGCCAACATCGTTTAAAAAATAATATTTTAGTTAGCATTTTCATTAAAAAAATGATCTGACTTTTTTATGACCTAATTTAACATTAAGTTAATGACCTAATTTAATTAAAAATAGAGAGTTAAATTAACAAAATATATAAACGTAGATGATAAATTCAATTGATAAAACATCAGTCACACCAAAACATAAAATTACTTTAATTTTGTTATGATACCTACTATTATCGGCCCACAAGTCAAATGAGTCTAGGTTGGATCCATATTGAGCTCGCATGATGCTAAGTGTTCGTAGGAGGGGTACCTATATTCTCTTGCGAAGTCACACGTGGGATCTCACATGAGACCGTATAAATATGTGTTAAATCTAAAATAAGATACGTGTTGACATGCACGAAACCTACCTAGTATATCACATCAATGAACAATACATATATCACATAAACATACAACTTTACCATCTAAGAAAGACAGAGAAAAATACTTAACAAATTTTTTATTTAAGTGTATAATTTGATGTATTATGAGCCTAAAATTCTTTAATAATTTTTTTTTATGAATTATAAGAGATAGATAAAGCTCTAACAGTAACGCGACTAATGCAACTCGAATCTAAACCATATTTAGAACGATAAATATTTTAACTATCATGCCAATACACGGATTCAATTCTTTAATATTTTTTAAAGAAGAGAAAATGATGGTAATAAGTTAAAAGAGCATATTACAGTGTATGAAGGGAGTTGGAGAAATCAATTCTTTTTATGCTCTTTATCATTACCATCACAGCAATTCAAGGGGAAATGTGTGGGACTCCACCAATCTATTCAATGCATTAACATTATACTTTAATAATGTCACATAAATATATTATAATTTAACAAAATGTATATAATCCTCTTACTTTAAATATAATTAAAAAAAAAAAAAACATGTTGCCGATATATAATTTAAGGGGAAGAAAAAAATTATGGATAAATGTTTTTAATTAAAAAATTACAATTTGATCATTAATATATTCAAATTTATTTGTTACCTAATGTTAAGTGATTAATGGATTCTTCATTTTAATATTAATTCTATATAAAATGATTAAAAAATTAATTTTTTAAATTAAAAATTTATAAAAACAATATAAAATTCAAC
The DNA here is from genome assembly GCA_005610355.1 of Gossypioides kirkii. Classification (NCBI taxonomy): domain Eukaryota; kingdom Viridiplantae; phylum Streptophyta; class Magnoliopsida; order Malvales; family Malvaceae; genus Gossypioides; species Gossypioides kirkii. Next base: position 29,152,906 of record CP032247.1, on the reverse strand, counting down.
AAATAAATAAATTTAAAAATTGATAAAGTGGGAGAAAATGAGAGAATTTATTTTTTAGCATAAGAAAAGAAAAAGATTTAAAATATATTTTGTTTTAACAATTTGGGTTTTGAAATTAATTTAAATGAATTGAATTTGAAAGAAGAAATTTAAAATAAAAACTAAACCCGAACCTTGGTTGATTTTGATTTAAGTCCGATTTTAAAAAAAAAATGGATTTAATTCTATTGGTACATTTTGTTATTTAAAATAATAATAATTTTATTTAAATTTAATTATAAAATATATTAGTATTGATATAAAATTATTTTTAATATACTTTTATATTTATCGGCTAAACAAGTTGACTCAAAGTTGAAAAAATTAAACTCAAGCTTAACCTAAAATGGATTAGATTGATTGAATCAACCAGACCATAAACACCTTTATTAATATTTACACCAATCCCTTTCTCTCACTCACTTAGGCTAAGCAAGAAGAAACGAGAAATTAAAAATCGATTGAGACCAAAGTGTTAAAACAATTTTTAGAATACAAATTAAACAATTATTATTTCTCAAATTAAATTCTATTTTTATTTAATTTAAAATTAAAGTTTTTATTATGTAAAAATAAATATTTTATATTTAAGACAGTAAAAATAATTTTAAAAATTTTATATACAATTTCTTATTCTATATATAAAAGTTATTATTTTTTATTTAAGCTTAATATAACATTTGGTACTTAAACTTAACATTTTTTTCTAATTTGGTACCTAAACTTTTTTTGGGTCCAATTTAATATTTGAACTTGACATTTTTTTCTTAATTTGGTACCTAAGTTATTTTTTAGGCTCAATTTGGTACCTAAATTTATTAAATGTTATACATATTATGCAAAACACTAACGGTGTTAAATTATTTTGTTGTGTTACAAAAATATTATCAGTATTAAAGGAAATTCATGTTCAAAAAATAGGTATTGAGCTATGCTTAACGAATTAATATTAAATAAGAAAATTTTAAAATCCCAAAATTAAAAAATTATTATTTTCAATTAATAAAATAAATAATTAAATAAAAGTCAAAGTAATTGAATATATAAAATACAAAAAAATATCATATCATTTGTCACATGTCGGTCATATATTGATTAGTGTTGCTATTTCATTAAAAAATAACATTGTTAATATATTGGAGTAATTTGTAAAACATTTGACAAGTACAAAATTGAACAAAAAATGATTAAATACCAAATTAGAAAAAAAAAGTCAAGTTTATGTACCAAATTGGACCCCCAAAAAGTTTAAGTACCAATTTAAGAAAAAATGTCAAGTTTCGATACCAAATTAGGAAAAAAGTGTCAAGTTTAAGTATCAAATTGGACAAAAAAAATTTAGATACCAAATTAGGAAAAGAAATGTCAAATTCAGATACCAAATGTTATATTAAGCCTTTAGTTTACTTGAAAAAAATCATTTTTTAAAATATATTTACTTAACATTTCTATGAACTATTCACCCAATCACCCTTATCATTCAAATATATTTATATATTTATATGTATATTGCAAATAAAGTATTCATAAATTAATCGGACATCAATTTAATTGAAAAAATAAATAAATTGAATTTGTTAACTTGTAAATACAAGATGAGAAAAAGTGTTATTGCACTATTATTCATAACTAACAAAGCCATTATATAGGCTAGAATATAATAGAAAATACACAAAATATGCATAACGAAATCTTAGTAAATAAAGTAACTAATCTCCTAAGGAATAGGACAACTACTATTTGCATAATCCAAAAATATCTCCAACATTGTTTTGACAGCAAGATATTTATTTCAACACCCTCCCTTAAACTAATGTTAACAACATAAGTTTAACAGAACTTGTTTTCAAAGCACCCTCCCTTGAATGTAATCTTCCATGCTGCAAACTCTTAGTAATTCTCTAAGCTTTTGAAATGCATCAAGTTTGAGGGGCTTTGTGAACAAATCAGCAATTTGTTATTTGCTTCTGCAGTAAATAAGATCAATAACTTTCTCCTTGGTGAGATCACGTAAGAAATGAAACCGAACATAAATATGCTTGCTTTTACCAGGCAAAACTGAATTTTTGGACAACTTGATTGTTGAATTGTTGTCACGATAAATTGGAGTAGAACCATTTTGACTGAAGTGAAGCTCTTTAATGACATTTCTCAACCAAATTGCTTGGGAAGCACATGATATTGCGGCTATAAATTCCGCTTTAGTAGTTGAAAAAGTGACTATAGGTTGCTTTCTTGATGACCATGAAATAGCTCCAGACCCTATCATGAACACATACCTAGATGTGCTTTTCCTATCATCTTGATCCCCCGCGCATAATCACTATCCGTATATCCGATGATATCTAATTTTTCTCCTTTCTTGTAAAATATCCCACAATCTGCGGTTCCTTGCAAGTATCTTTGTTGGATGCATCTCTGTTGGATTTTCCATGAATTTGCTGATGAGACTTACGGCAAGCATGATGTCTGCCCTTGTTGTAGTTAAGTACATTAAACTTCCAACCATTTGCTTGTACAGAGTGTTGTTAATCTTTTTGCCATCTAGGTCTTTAACAAGCTTTAAACTCGTCTCAGTTGGAGTACAAACTGGATTGCAATCTTGCATTTGAAACCTGGTAATGTCTTGCACATATCTCTTTTGAGAGATAAAAATGCCTCCATCAGATTGAACAACTTCTATTCCCAAAAAATTATGCATCAAACCAAGTTCAGACATCATCGAATTCTTAAACTGCTCAATCATCTCCATATCATCACAAGTATAGATTAAGTCTTCCACATATAAGCAAAACTATGAGCATTTTTCCATCAGCTTCAAATCACACAAAGTGTATGTTCATAAGGACATTTCAGAAATCTTTTTCTCAAAAAATAAGCTTTAATATGACTATACCATGCTCGTGGGGCTTGCTTTAGATTGTAAAGAGCCTTTTTAAATTTATACACCTTATGCTTATTACCTACTTTAATGTAACCCAAAGGTTGATCAACAAATACTTGCTCTTCCAATTCTCTATGTAAGAAAGCTGATTTGATGTTTAATTGAAAGATCGCCTATGAATTTCGAGCTGCCAACGCAACCACAAGTCTGATAGTATCTTGCCTTGCAACCGGATCAAAAACCTCTTTGTAATCAATTCCAAACTCTTGCTTGTATCCCTTTGCTAAAGCCTATCAACTTCGCCTTTCTCGTTCAATTTTTTTTATACGCCCACTTTACGCCAATGGTTTTTTATCCTTTAAGAAGTTCAGTTAGCTCCCACGTCTTGTTTCTTTCTATGGATGCAATTTCATTATTTACAGTCTTTCTCTATTTTGAACGTTACACAACTTCATCAAAAGTTACAGGATCGTAATATGAAAACAAAGCTAAATTTACAAGTGGGTCATCATCAGATTGATTAACCTAGTTATCTCATAATCAGTTATCCATGCAAGTCATTTTTTAACCCATTGTGGATGTTGATTTGAGGCTGTAGTTGAATAACTCGTTGGCTCACCTTGAGTCACATACTCCTACTTTGTATTCACATACTCTTGCTCTGTATTTTTTACTGGTTACTCTTCATGATCTTCAAAATTCGCTGGTATAATTTGCTTAATACCTTTTTCATTCCATTCCTAAAAATTATCTTCATCGAAAATCACGTCACGACTTATAATAATCTTCTTAGTGTGAAGATTATACAGCTTGTAAGCTTTCGAATTATCACTCATACCAAGAAAATACATTTTTTGCCTTTGTCATCAAGCTTCTTCCTCTGTACATCTGGAACATGAGCATAAGTTATGCATTCAAAAATTTTGAAGTGATCAACTGCTGGTTGGTGTCCATTCCATGCCTCCTCCGGTGTCATGTTTTGAATGGCTATTGTTGGACTTTTATTCAATATGTGAAGACTTCAATTGACAACTTTAGGCCAAAAACTCTTTAGCATCCTATAACAGCTCATTTTTCAATGGTTTTGAGACCACAAACACGATGAGAAATATTTTTGTAATAAGTGTTTAAATTAAATAAATCAATAATAATTTTATATTGAATTTGGAATTGACAAATTTTAATTATTGAATTAAAAGTTAGCAAGTGGTTTGGTTCAAAAGTCAAGTGGTTTTAGAAAATGACGTATCAGGACCTCCTTTTTGAAATTAAAGGCCGTAAATATTTTTATTAAATGTTTACTAAGTCTTATTATATGTGAATTGAAGTTTGGTTGGGTAATTTTGATGATTAATTGCTTAATTAAGGAAAAAAGAGTAAATTGTAAAAAAGGTAAAAGTTAATTGCTATTGATTAAAAATAGTAAAGGGGCCAAAATGGTAATTAAACCATGGTAAAAAAGTCCAAGCGATGGTGGATATGATTGATTCCATTAAATTTTGGGTTATTTATTGATTTAGTCCTAATTAGTTTAGGACTAAATTGAAAATAAGTTTGTTTAATCAAAATTTAATATAATTAAAGGACCAAATATGAAATTGGACTCTCTTTAAATGGCCTAATAATAGAAATGATATGAAACACATTAGATTTTGGTAAATTGCAATTAAATTCTAATAAAATAAGGATTTACTAATTGGTTTAATTTAATATGCTCAGGAATGGTGGTTTCGAGGCCACAAATTCGATGTGTTAGATCGTAAATATTAATTATTTAATATTTATAAGGTCATTAGTATAGTATTAAATTTTGGTTAAGAAATTCTATCGTTTAGGTAGTTAATTAAGTAAAAAGGATTAAATCGTAAAAGGTACAAAAGTTGAATTCTATTAATTGAAAGGTAAGTTAAGGTACTTGAATGGTAATTATACCATGGGAAGAGTAGTGGGCAGCTTTGGCTATTATTTTAGCTAAAAATTCATGTGTGAACAAAGGATAAATGGTAATTAAGTAAATAAATGTTATAAATAAAATTAAAAAGGAAAGAAAAGAGGTTATCTTCTTCATTTTTACTTTCTCCATAGCCGAAACCTAAAAGAAGAACAAGGTTAGGAACGGTCAAGCTTTGGATCTTTGTAGGTGAGTGAAATCTCGCCCGCTTTTAGTAATTTTTATGTTTTTAAGTTCGTGTTAGCTTAATCTAGCTAGCTCAAGAACTAATTTGTGATTATGTCAAATGTTATAAATTTTTCCATTGATGAATAAGCTTGTTCTTGAAATATTATGGAAGATTTATAAGCTTGGTTGTTAGATTTGATTATTTTGTAAAGTAGTTTTTGACGATTTTAATGTTTCAAGAACTAAAATGTTAAAGTGATAAATTTGCAAGGACTTAGGTGAAATAATTGCAAAAGTGGGCTGTATTGAAGTACTATAGTATTCGGCTAAACTTGATTTTGTTTGAAAATGGTTAATTTGCAAGTTTGATGCTAAAGAACTAAATTGAATAAAAGGAAAGTATTAGGGGTAAAATCGTAATTTTCTCAAAAAGGATCAAATTATGTTAAATGATTTGATTATGTGTTTTAATGTGAAATCTAGATGAATTGTTGATTTAGATTACGATCGTGCCACGGATCGCGGAAAAGGGAAATTAGCAGAATAGTTCCTAAAGTTTAGTCAAACTGTAATTTCATTCGGTAAGTTCGTAGTGTTAGTTTATATACATTGTATGTTTCTTGTACATTTACTATTGTTACAACAACTCGAGAAAGGTTAAACATTCAAGATGATGAAAAGGTAAAGGAATAAACGAAATGTCAAGCTTAGGGCCGATTATCTGATTTGAAGCGATGATAGGATCCTACATATGTTGCAGTATCCTGACAGCTAATGTGAGCAGCATCGGAAGTTGACAGATTCTGAACGAATATTGAATTGCAAACCCCTTCGATGGCTGAGTCTTCGCGTATGTCGCGAATTATCATCAGCTTGTGTAAGAAGCATCGTGAGTGGGTAATTCTGGACCGTATCGATGGCTAAGTTTCAGCATATGTTATGGATTCTCATCAGCTTGTGTAAGCAGCAACGTATATTGGTTAAACTTTGTTTGGGCTCGAATGAACTAATTTATCTGGGCTCGTAAGAGCTAACCTATCTACGCTCGTATGAGCTAATTTTGTCTGGACTCGTATGAGCTAAATTTCTGAAAGACTCAGTGAGATCAACCTAATGCTAATGCCACGAGATACGAAGATATTTCATTAGTCTTTCCATAACTGAATATGTTATTTTGTAAGTTAATTGTTCTTACAAACTTGCTAAGCTTTGTAAGCTTACCTGTGTATCTGTTTACTGTTTTGTAGATTCATCTGCTGTTGAAGATTGTATCCTTAAGAAAAATCACACTATCCCGGGAGCTCGTTAGGTAGTCTTTATATCACTTGGCCTATATGGCATGTATTAGGATTGTGTTACTTAAGTTGTTTTGGTGTAATGGTTAAATAGCATAGTATCATTTTAATGAATGATTTGATAGATATTCTTTGTTGTTATGTAAAGAATTAAATACCAATATGAAATGTCTATGTAGATATGATTTTGAGAAATTGGTAAATGCTGTAGACTATTGTGCAAACTTGGAAATTTATGTATATAATTGACATATGCATACTTGTTTCGGTAGAACCCAGGGTTGTATCGGTAGAAGTATAGGGTAGGAGAAAGGTTGCTCACTGACCTGATTTGTATCGGTAGATGGAAGATAAATATTGGTAGTTCTACTCATAGAAGTATCGGTTGCTTGTGAACTTGTATCGGTAGAAGTGGTAGGGTAGAACTTCTTAACTCTTTGGAGTTTTTAGTATCGGTAAAAGCATGACTTGTTTCGTTAGTAGTGCCACATGTATCGATAAAATCATCTCGAATATCGGTAAAACTTTGCACTATTTCTAGACTTTTTTCTAACTTGACAACTATCGATACTTGTCCAACAGGTACCGGTAAAAGTCTCCAAAAATAATGGAAATGACTTTTTTGCCCTTGTTGAGTTGTGATTATAATTGATTAATGATTTATGATGTGTCGGATGCACATATTTATTCAAATAAGATTGAATGAAATGAAAATAAAAGATAAACAATGACAGATGAACAGTAAGACACCGGGACCCTGACCGATGACGGTTTTGAGTTTTAGGTGTTACATTTAGTGGTATCAGAGTTATGGTTTAGTCGATTCTCGGGCTAAGTGTAGTGTGAATAAAGTATAGAAAGTACATGCCATATAAACCTGTGATAATGTGATATTGATTGATCCGATCTAATTCTTATTTATTTGCAGATTCTAAAGGTGTTATCTGAATCTGAACGTGACGAAAGTGATGGAGTTAAAAATAATATCTGATTACTGATTCTAGTGCAAGTTATAATATATTGGTTTCAATAATAGTATTGAGAGGCATGATTGAAAGTAACAAAATGATATAGTTGAAATCAAATGGCAACGAAACGCTCAAATGATTAAGTGTTGTGCTAGTTATTATTCATGTTACGAACGAATTAATTTGATTGATATATGAAAAATAGTAAATTGAACTAAATGACATTGTTGGTTTAATTCGATATTATGTTTGGTAAATAAGGATTTTATGGATGTTTGCTAGAAGTGGTATAACATGATGAAAGTTAATTGCAATGAACACATTACATGACACATATGAACTTCGTAAATAATTGGGACATAAAAGACATGTCATTAGGGGCTAAACAGAATCGAGAGCTAGTCTTAGATGACTTATTGACGGGTAGTCCCTGTACTTGAGCCGTTACTACAAATTAATCCTGTAAGTTCGTATGGTTAAATTCCTATTTAAATTGCATATTCTTGTACTGTAAACAATTGCTGTGAATTGAAACAACGATCGAAAGTGTGGAAGACGGGAATAAAGGAAAGGAAAGGCTAACGAGCTTTGTGCCATAAATAAAGAAAAAGTCTGATGACTATGTGTCATCCTGAGTATATGAATCCTTTATGGATTAAAAGGTCCGATGACTATGTGTTATCGTGAGAATATGATTCCTTTATGGATTAAAAGGTTCGATGACTATGTGTCATCGTGAGTATATGATTCCTTCACGGATTAAGAGGTCCGATAACTATGTGTCATCGTGAGTATTAAACGGAATGAATTCTATTACGAAATAAAGGTCCGATGTCTCTGTATCATCGTGAGTATCAAATGCGAATTGGAATCTACCTCGAGTGTATACAACTTACTCGATTCGGTTGATTAGATTTTTACAACTATTGAAGTTTGGTGAATCTATTTAACTTTATGATCTTACTAAGCTTAGAAATGCTTACCTATGAAAACTATTGTTGTTTTATAGATTTAACTTTGCTATTCGAAGATCGGATCATCTTGGAGCATCACACTATCACAGAATTTGTTCGGTGGTAATCCTATCATTTGGTCTTATGGCATGTACTAGGATGATGTTATCCTTGAAATGCTTGATTTTGGATTTTTGATTTCTTTGTTGAACTAAACTTACATGCTTACGTGATGCTCTAATTAAGCAAATGTGTTTAGTAATGAGTTGACATGTGAATTTAAGAATCCTTGTGTTAATTAATTGTATTTTGTGTTATATGATGAAACAAGTATGGTCATGGATAGATTTTTCAAGATGAGAATTTGAATAAGAGTCTTGTATTGAATGATGATTGATAAATTTGAGGACTTGTGTGATTAAATGAATTCTGCATACTTGTCTCGGTAGAACCCTGCATATATTGGTAAAAGTACAGAGTAGGGGAGAGGTTGATTACTGACTTACATTGTATCGGTAGTAACATACGAAGTATCGGTAGTTTTGTTCATAGTAGTATCGGTAGTCTGAATACTTGTATCGGAAGAAGTTGTAGGGTAAAACTTCTTAGCTTTCTGGAGTTTTTAGTATCGGTAAAAGCATGACATGTTTTGGTAGAAGTCATACTTGTATCGGTTGTATTGTCTCAAGTACCGGTAGAAGTTTGCACTGTTCTTGAACTGTTTACTAACTTGACAACTACCAATACTTGTCCAACAAGTACCGATAGAAGTATCCAAAAATCATGGAAATAACATTTTTGCCCTTGTTCAGTTATGATTATATTTAATTGATTTTTTATGACATGATATTAAAAGATGAACAGTGATAAATGAATAGAAAGACACCAGGACCCTAACCGGTGACGGTTTTCGGATCTTGGGTGTTACAGACATGAAAAATGGATATCATGATATGTGATATATGTAACACCCCTACACTCGATTTATACGTATAAACCCAATATAGAAGCATTACATTACAGTACGGTACAAAAAGTCGAGTAACAAAAAATTTTCTTTCGAATAATGTGTAATTGAATAATTTTACTCAAAATATCATAAAATAATCAAGATCATCAAAATAAAATTTATAACCCATTCATTGAAGACATATAAGTACCATTTGTACATGCCACTTCACACAAAATAAATACACCTTGTCTTGCAATCTTCCAATGTTGATGTGATTTGATGAGAGGCACCTAATCCAACTTTAGCTTCTCAGTGGTCTTATACCTACGCGTTGAAACAAACGCGTTAAGCCGGTGAAGGCTTAGTAAGTACTACAAGTGTCATTAATCATTCATCTTTTAATCACTCATTTCAAACTTATTCATATAATTATTTATTCATGTAAAATACATAGCTTTATGTATATAACATTTAACTTACATTAGTGTTATGAATTCACATGTTCTTCCTCATTTTACATTTTAGCCATTTCAATCTCTTAGCTTACTTAGTTTTATCATTCTTTGATTTCTTACATATATTATATTTACCTTTCATGCGATTATCATTTCACTTACTTCAATGTCATAATTTGCACATTCTTTCTTTTTCACATTACTTACCCTATTAACAAGACTCGGACCTTGGCGGATACACGGATCCAACCAAACACACCAGAATGGCACCCAGTGCCTCATCGGATAGTTCGAAGCAATAAAGTGACACCCAGTGTCTCATTGGCCTAGCCGAAGTAAAGTGGTACCCAGTACCTCATCGAATCTATCCGAAGTAAAATAATGACACCCAGTGTCTCATCGACTCAAGGTCGAAGTATCCCTGAACTCTTCCAATCCTATGGCATGCCAACTATATCCGACCCAGCCCGACTAGTTAATAGGGATTTTCAATTTACAATTCATATCACTTTCAATTTCACTTTCACTTTCACTTTCACTTTTGATCACAAATCATTCACAACTCATACATCATATATACATTTTTCATCACATATACATAATCATATAATTCTCACATTTATTTCCTCAATGGCTTTCACAATATCATCATTTTATCATATAATCAATATTTATAATTAAACGTATAATATTTCACATATACATTGTTCATCACATATATATCATCATATACCTCTTTATTCTTATTTTCACATTAATTTTCAAAACTGTCCACTTGCATTACAGTCACTAAATTATTTATATCTTGAACTACAGAATTTGAAATTAATATCCTCTTAATGTTCTTGAAACTAGATTCAAATATATTTTTACCATAAAAATTTCAGAATTTTTACTTTAGCCATTTTGTACAGTAAATTCTTTCAATTTACCCCTTCTATGCTGTTTAACAGTTTCGACCTTTCTTTACTAAAAATTATCTATCTTTTATTACAGAGATCAAATGATGTTATAGTCTGTTTCTAATAAAAATAGACTCATATAGGAATTAACCATATAAATTTCAGTCTCTAATAATTTTTATACATTTTTCTATGATTTTTCAAAGTCAGAACAGGGAAACTCGTATCTGCTCTGACCTTGTTACACAAAATCAGTTATAACTCAGAATATACAGATCCATTTAATTCACTGTTTCTTCCATATAAAACTACACACAATAAGCTTTAATTAAATATATAATTCGACCCTTAAATCAATATATACAATTTTTAGTGAATTTTAGAAGTTGACCCTGTGATTCTGTCCACTCTGTTTTAATGAAAACATTTTCTTTCTCATGTTTTATTACACTAATCTCACTTATTCATCTTTATAACACCTAATTAAACAACAATTTCCATGCTAACAACTCAAATATATTATGAAGAATAGACTATAAACTAAAATTCTTGTAGTACTTACAACAAAAAGGCTGAATTTCTTCTCTTTTACCCCTAGCTCTATTCTTTTCCTTTGTCTTCAATTTGATCCTTGCCTCTCTTCTCTTTCTCTTCAATTTCACATAAACACATATAACCTATAAGCTCTAATTCAATAGTTTTCATGCTAAATAACAGTAAAATACATGTATATCATGAGAATTTAACCATCTCTTACCTTAACCCTTGAATTCAAAATTTTCTCGATTTAGTCCCTATGCTCTCTTACACCTCAAAATGAATTCTATAAGAAGTTTGAGGTGTCTACTAACCCCCTTCTATACTTTTCTTTCAGAAATTTCAAAGAAAATAGGAGATTTTGGAGGTTGGAAAGCTTAAAAATGGTGGAAGGACCTATTTGGAATAAAAGCAAAAGTTGGAAATGGAACATATGCATGTGACGTTGGAAATGAATGAAAAAGATGATATTTTCATCTTTTATCTAATTTTATTTCTCTCAAATTCTCTAGATTTCTCCACTAAAATATCTCTCTTAATAAAAATGGTAAAATTGCACTTTTAGTCCTTGGGCCTTCCAACTTTACACTTTGACCCAAAACTTTGCCTCCAAAAATATCTTCCACCAAATTACTCTTTTGCCCCTCCTTAATCAATCTAATTCCCATGATGACTCAAAATTCAATTTGGATAATTCACTATTTAGTCCCTCATATTTTCTCTCCTTTACTATTTAATCCTTAAATTTTTCTAACCTTCATCACTTCAACTAAACATTTCTAATTCTCAATTCTATTTTATCACTGTTCCAGATCCGATTCGAGCACGCGGATGTTACAATATGAATATTGATTCTTGATTGATTGAAATGTTGTAAATGAATATGTAAGATTAAATGGAGTTAGTATTCAGAGTTACAAGTTATTATTAAATAAATTATGATTGATTTGTATGTAAAAAAAAAAAAGAACTCGAAAAGTTTTGTGAACCTTTAAAACCTTAAATCGAGGATGGTTACAGGTTTTGGGTGTTGCATGTTTTTTCTCTTACATACCCCATTTTGTTGTGGAGTATAGGCTACAGTCAGCTGTCGTTTAATTTTATGTTAAAAAAATCTGCAAATTTATGTGAGTTATACTCTCCACCACGATCCGTGCGTAACACCTGAACTGTACATCTTACTTCTTTTTCAACAATTGCCTTAAAGGCTTTGAAAGTTGTTAAGGCTTCAAATTTTTCTTGTAAAAAATAAGACCATGTTTTGCGACTCAAGTCATCAACAAAAGCGATTATATACCGTTTACCTCCATTGGAAGTAGGATTGATTGGTCCGTAGAGGTCAGAGTGCACAATCTCCAATAGCTCTTTTGCTCTTTGTGTTTTTCTTTTAGGAAATAGATCTCTATGTTGCTTGTTGACAATACATCTTTCACATATCTCCGTTGGAGAAGAGAATATTGGAAGGCTAACCACCATTTCCGTTTACTGTAATGTCTTTAATCCATTGAAATTCAGATGACCATAGCGAAAGTTTCATAACCAAACATCATCATTGTGCCTTGTTGAAAAACAAGTTTGGGAAACATTATCCAAATAGAGAGGGAACATTTTGTTTGTTGTCATTTTGTTTGAGCAATCAAGCCTAGCTTGTCGTCAAGAATGCGACAAATACCATTTTTTACTGTAATCTCATAGCCCTTCTCTTGTAATTGGCCAATGCTTAACAAGTTGGTCTTCAAATTTGGAACAAAAAGAACATTAGAAATTATTTGAAAATTATTCCCTTTTGTTCTAATTATTACTCAGCCTTTTTCCATAACAGAAATTTTGGTGTTGTTGCCAAACTTCACATTATTTCTATATGACTCATCCAAATTTGAAAAAAATTTCTATCACCACACATATGATTGTTGCAATCGGTGTCCAGGTACCATAATTGCTTGTTTATGTCTTCCTTGGTGTTGTAAATCATCAACAAAGATATTTCCTCTTTTATTTTTGCAAAATTCGATTTTTCTTCACCATCCTTTGGTAGGTTAGTTCTGCATTATTTCTGATAGTGTCCATACTTATGACAACGATAGCACTCCACATTCGACTTGTCAATTGAATTTGAATGTTTAGTTGTTGATCAGTAGCCTCTACGTCCTCTTCCTTAGCCTCTACCTCTTCCTCGAAATGTGAAACTGTGATCAACCTAAGATTGTTGATGCTGTAAGCCTCTCCCTTCATTGTTCTCTCTACCTCTGTCTCGTCCTCGACCTCCTTTTTTTTTATGAAAATTGGATGAGATCAACAATCTTGCTCCTCTTTGTCTTGTTGAATTATTTTCTACTCATGAACGTGTAAAGAGGCTTGCAGTTCATCAAGTGATAGAAGATCTATACCCTTTGATTCTTCAATTGAAAAGACCACGTAGTTGAATTTTGGTGCCATTGAGCGAAGAATCTTCTTAACAACAATCACATCCTCCATCTTTTCACCATGAATCTGCATCTTGTTGACAATCGACATTGTTCTTGAGAAAAAAATCAGAAACAGATTCTCATGATTTCACCCGCAATGTTTCAAATTTGGATTGTAAAGCTTATAGATGTTACCTCTTAGTCATGTTTGAACCTTCATATTTCTTCTTCATGGAATCTTATTGTTTGGAAGTGTCTTTACAAAGAATAGTTTCCAAGATTCTACGATCAATTGCTTGGAAAAGATAATTCTTTTCTTTGAGATCTTTCGGATTGTAGAGCTTATAAATGTTACCTCTTAGTCATGTTTGAACCTTCATATTCCTTCTTCATGGAATCTTGTATGTGTTTGGAAGTGTCTTTACAAAGAATAGTTTCCAAGATTTTGCAATCAATTGCTTGGAAAAGATAATTATTTTCTTTGAGATCTTTCAACTTTAGCTCTTTGAGCTCTGTCTTCTGCGCATCTGTTATCATACCAGCTGTTGGTCATGTGATTCTTTCAAAGATGAGTTGTCAATACTCCTTAGGCCGAAGAAAATTTTTCATTAGCATGCTCCAATGGTCATAGTGACCATCAAAGCAAGGAATCGTTGGTTGAACAAAAGTTTCGAATGCCATTGTTACAGAGTATTAGTTTTGTTGTTGCAAAAATTAAATAATACACAATCCCTTTTTTTTAACTCTTTCTTAACTTTTTCTCTTTAATAAGCTGCTACTCTTTTTAACCTAACTCTGATACCAGTGTTAACTTGTAAACACAAGATGAAAAAAAGTGTTACTATACTATTATTCATAACTAACGAAGTCATTATATAAGCTGAAATATAACAGAAAATATACAAAATATGCATAACAAAATCTGAGTAAATAAAGCAACTAATCTCCTAAGGAATAGGACAACCATTATCTACATAATTCAAGAATATTTCCGACTTTGTTTTGACAGTTAGATATTTATTTCAACAGAATTCATATAATAAAATTATAAAAGTAATATATTAATATGATTTTATAAATAATTTTACTTTATTTTTTGTAAACTTATAAAACTTAATCTAAATATTCAAATTTTTAAAATTTCAATATTATCAATACAACCAAAATCTAATTAACAAAAATATTTGATTTTTATTGTCTTATCAAAACTTAAACATTACTTATTTTTTATATTTTATTTTTCTTCCCACATAATATGTACTGGCGGAGCATAGTAGAAACCCAGGGGGGTCATGGTCCCCCTAAAATAGTAAATTTTTAATTTAATTTTTTTATAATTTTAAATTAGTAATGGTAAAATTACACTTTAACTCCCTAAAAATGATAAAAATTTAATTTAACCCTTTAAAATTATAAAAATATAAATTATTTAAATGATGAAATTGCATTTTTATTATCGTAAAAATATACAAAATAATTCCGCCTCCAAAAAAAAGTTAGGTTCCGCCACTAACAATGTGGATACATGTGTGTGGATTGATTAATCGGAGAGTGTCGTCCTTTATAAAATATCGGTGAGTTTTATTTTAGTCTCTTTAAAGGTTAAAATGTATCAAAAGTTATTGTACTCATTGTAAATTTAAAATTTAGCATTTATACTTTTATTTTTAAGAATTTAGTTTCTCTACTTTTCATATTTCAAAGTTGAGGTCTAATTGTTAACATTTTTAGCATTGTTTTGTTAAATACAGGTTCATTATTACATCATTTTTTAACCCTTTGAATAATTGAGAGACTAAATTTCAAAGTTTTAAAGAATATAAAAACTTATGACATATTTTAACCCTATTTTAAATATTAATAATTGAATTCTAAATCTTTTAACCCTTCGAATAAATAGAAAAATATTTGTTATCTCTCTTTCAAATTAATTATTTAATTTAAATGCTTTTAAAATAAATTTTACAATAATTTTTTGAAAGTGTTACAAAGTACAATATAAATACATGTTCGAGTAACCATAAGTATCAAAATATTACAACATGGATTGCTTGAGTAATCACAAGATAGAATCAAACAATTACAAGCACAATCAAACTAAAAATTGGTACAATCCAAACTAAAGTCAATAAACTGAACTGGACTAAAACCCATCCATAATAAATGCACAAACTGAAATTCAGAGATCCGGTATATATAATTGCACTTGATGAATCTCGAATTTAAATACTTAAGACCTAAGGATTCCGCGTTTGCCAATTGGATATTTGCCTGCCTTGTTTAGTTACATACATTCATTTCATGTTTGGTTACAAGTGAGAAGTTGATGTGGAATTTCCCCATAAAGATATGTGAAAAGGAATTGCAATACTTTCATTAGGAAAATAATAATTAACGAAGTTTAAATATATTAGGAATATAAATTTTAAAAATTATTTACATATTTTTATGTTTCTACAGTCTAATATAAAAATTTATAGTTTTATCGAATTATTTAATAATTTATGTATCAATATAAAACGCTTTAATCCCATTTTCTTTCAAGTTTCAACGTCATTTTATAAAATAAAAATTATTGAAATATATAATATCTTCTTAAACTTTTGTTTTAATTTATTATTAATTTAATTCATACATTTCTTTTTTCTTCAATTTTTAATTTAAAATTTTCATTAATTATTAATAATTATATTAATATTAGAGATAAATTTATAAACGAATTAATCACATTTAAAAATAAGACAATAAGATAAAAATAAAGAATAGATAATCCTATTAATGATTTATAAAAAAAATTGAGTTGATATCTTTGTTTTATTAAACTTCCACTATTCTTAACCCTTAAAAAAGTAAAAATTATTTTATAAACTTTTCCCACCATATCATCTATGATTCATTTTCAATTATTTAATGATAGTTCAGTAATTTTTTTATGTTATTGATACATAATTTTGATAATTTTTTATCTCAATCCCGAATTCTGAACCCCAAACTAAAAATTTTAAACCTCAAATCTAAACCCTAAACTCGAGTTTAAATTCAAGTTCGAGATTCAAGATTCAAATTTTGATTCAAGTTTGGAATTCAAAATTTGAGTTTTGAAACTTGAGATTCGAAGTTTTAGGTTTGGGGCTTGAGTCCCTAAACACCATGAAACTGGCATAAATCTAAAATTATGCTGACATCAAGCTAGAACCCATGGCTAGCTTTTAAAATGGAAATTTTTTTATTTATATCCTTTTAACATTTTTAAAATTTTAAATTAATAAATATAAAATTATATTTTTTTTTAAAATGATAAAATTTTGATTTAATCCTTTAAAAATTATAAAAAATTATAAAAATATAAACTATTAAAATAATTAAATTATATTTTTACTATCGTAAAAATTACAATTTAATTTCAACCCCTAAAAATATTTTTCAACTTCACCCTACTAAAACCGATAAAGGGGTAGGCCTAGTGGCACCTCCTTTGGTAACTTCAAAATTTTAAAATTAAAGTAAACAATATATATAATATCAAACCTTCAAAACCTAAAATTAAATAGAATGAAGTGGAAAAAGCAACAAAAAATTGAAAGAATAAAGTGACAGAAAAATTAAAATTAAAGTAAAAACTATTAGTAACCTACATATGATTAAATAATAACATTTCTTTTAACAAAAACAACATTAATGCGATAACCAATATAAGATTATACTACTACGTGATATTAGTCCAACGATCAATATCTTATTTGAGTAAAAATTTTATCGATATTAAAATCTCTGTAAAATTTTGTATCTCATTGCAATATAAATTTGGAAGTTTAATCATATAATCAGTAATTTTATTGTGGTCTTGCGAAATATGTTGAAGATGAACTCTTCAATTACAACTCAAAAATTGATGAATCAAACACAATTCTGATATCCTACTATTTGCAGCATCACATGCTAGAATGTAATAAAATATAAAATTAATTAATTAATTAACTTTTTAAATAAAATACCTTAATTGCCCTTATTAAGTTTTAATGCCTAAAATACTCTTATTGATTTTTTATGCTACCTAAAATACTCCTATTAACTCCTAAAGGCTCTTATTACCCCATTAATCACTTTAAAATTAGGTAATTCTTATTTTGATCCGCCTAAATTTTTCTGTTAATTTGGTCATCATCTTTAAAGAAAATTGACTAAATTGATCACTCTACTATTAAATTTAAAATGCTCTCATTTCCCTTTTTTTCTTATTTCTTATTTCTTTAATTTTTTTTATTTTATCTTCTTCTTTCTAACTTAAAAACCCTAATCGTTGTCTCCTTTAAAGATGTCGTCACTTCTTCCATTGAACCACCGTAGCGAGCGTTGTCATGTCTATGAACGACGCTAAGGGATGCTTTTTTTTTTCCTATTTTTCATGTCTTCAAGATGTCTTTCTACTTTTGAGTTCATTGGAAATGGTTTGATGGAAGCAACAACAACTTTTTAAGAGAGATAGCGACTAAAGTTTCTAGGTTAGAAATTAGAAGAGAGAAGGTGAAAAAATTGAGGAGATAGAAAAAATAAGAAAAATGATTTAAAAATATATATATTTAACAATGGAAAAGGTTGATTTAATGGTTGAGTGAACAGTCAACTCTTTCAATGATGATAACCAAAATAAGAATGACCTAACGAAATAATTTATTTAATATATAAATAAAATAGAAAGCTTTTAAGAAAATTCATATGGTCCAAGGAAGTCAATTAAATATTTGTATGTCATGTTACCAAAACAATAAATTCTAATTCAGTACCTTTTGTATCAGTGTGTTTTTTTATCTATACCAGTCCGTACTAATTAGTGCAAGATTTTAATATATTTTTTTGTATTTTAACTAATTTTATTTTTATAATAATTTAGAAATAAAATAATTAGATTAAATTATTTCACATAATTAATAATTTTTAAATTAATATTTTCATTTAAATATATTTATATAGTATATAAAATATTTAATAAATATTAATAAATTAAAAACGATATATAAATACATAAAATTAATATGTAGGAATACGATACCAACCACGTTATAATTATGTATAAATTAATAAATTCAAATAGAAAAAAATAAACTCATAAACCAAAAATTAAAATAAGTTGGTGGGGTTTATTTTATTATATATATACAAGTCAGCAAAAATCAATAATTGCAATTTTCATAGCTGTCTCTGTACAAAAAAAAAATTACGCCATAAATTCACATGCCAAAACGGTTTCAAAGACAATGGCCTTAATCAATTTTTTTAAAGATAATAAGAATAAAAAAATTCATATTTAGTCATAGAAACTTATATATTCTATTAATTGAATTTTAATTTTAAATAATTTAACAAATATTTTCCATCGACGTTGTTGAGTAGTTCATGAGTCTCTCTCTTCATGGA
The DNA here is from genome assembly GCA_005610355.1 of Gossypioides kirkii. Classification (NCBI taxonomy): domain Eukaryota; kingdom Viridiplantae; phylum Streptophyta; class Magnoliopsida; order Malvales; family Malvaceae; genus Gossypioides; species Gossypioides kirkii. The sequence goes on along the minus strand of CP032247.1, from coordinate 29,133,982 downwards.
AGTCAATTTTTTTTATTTATATGACACGGTCACTAGATGTGACGTATTAAGTAAACCTCTATGCATGCTAACACGTATTCTATTTTAGAGTCAACACGTGTCCCTTAAGTATGGGTTCGCTTGCATGATGTCGTGAACCCATCAGGTGCGAACTCATACAAGTGAACTGCAGTGACGGAGCTAGAAATTTTTTTGAGGGGTCAGAATTAAATTGAATATTTTACGATAGTACAAATATAATTTCATCATTTTAATAGTCTATATCTTTATTATTTTTAAAAGATTAAATTAAATTTTTATCATTTTTTAGGGGGTCAAAGTGTAATTTTACCATTACTAATTTAAAATTTTATAAATTATAAAGGACCTAAATTAAAAATTTACCATTTTAAAGGGGCTATAATATATATACAAAGGAAAAAATTACAAAAACCTTAAACCTTGAGGGACCTATTTATATTTTTAAGAAGGTCATAGTGTAAATTTACAAATGACTAAATTGAAAAAATAAATAAACTTAAGGAGGCCATGGCCTCCTTAGGTCTTAAGGTGACTCCGCCCTTGACAAACTGTATGATTTGACTACTAAAATAAAAAAGATAGAGTGTGCTTCAATCGAGTAATGGGTCAAGAATGACGAACTCCATGATAAATGTTATACTAAATAATGTTCTTTTTAAAAAATCTAATTTAATGTATTCAAATGGTTTTAATTTTTGAGTGATTTTATTTTTCATTCTTAAACATAAATAAAATAAAATAAAAATTGAACAAATCTGATAAATTATTTTTTATGTAAATCATAAGTTGTCCAATAAAATCAAAAGCAACATTTCATTTTTTTACGAAGATTTTAAAAATCGAATTGATGATTGAATTGATAATTTTTTTTTGTTTTCGATTTGATTTTTTAGATTAATTTTAATTTAATAAATTATTAAAAATTTATAAAAATAAAAATGAAATAAAAAATTAATTGAATCAATTTCGAAAAATTAAATAGTTCAAGTTATTCAGATCAACTCAAATAAAAAAAATCAAATTTTTTTGTTTAACTTGAATATGACTTACACAAATTGAGTTATATAAAAATTCGAATAAGAAAAGCAAAATTATATCGTTTTGATAAATATTGACTTTTTCTAAAGTTAAAAAACAAAATTACTTCGTTTTAGTAAATATTTAACCATTAAGTAAAAAGGCGAAATACTATATTATTTATATAGTTAAATAATATTGTATTTCGTCTACTAGTTAAATAATCGGTTCATATAAACATAACATTGAGTATAAATAATAGGATTCGTTAAATTAACTCGATTCGATTCGAAAAAATTTCAAATTGAATCCGATTACTAAAATATGATTCGTCAATTTAACAAAATAAAAATTTTTTTAACTCTCGACTCAACTTGAATAGATTGAATACTCATCCTTAATCCAAACTGATACATCAATCGGATTCCAAGAAATGGTGATGGTATAGGTAAAGGGACATAGATGTAATTGAAAAGACATAGAAGGGTATTGTAGTAAATGAGGCCTTAAAGATCCGATGATTATCCGTACAAAAAAATAAAGAAATGAAGAGGGGCTGCTTCCAAATCCCTATGCCGATCTGTACTGCCCAAGAATCTTGGGCTTCCAAAACCAACAGAAGGCAAAGTTGACTCTCAAAATAACGGAACTACCCTTTTCTTCACATTTTTAAATTGACGAAATTGGCCTCAAAAGAAAAATTTATAAAAATATTTTTTATATTGTACGATTTGAGGATATTTTATTTTTTTATTATTTATTATATGATATTTTCAAACATAAATATATATTCTAAATACGTGATTTCTAAAAATATATGTGTGTCTTGAATCATGTCTAGCACATTATTTTAAAAAATTCGTTGTAGTGAACTAATGATGTGATTTATATTAGTGAATTTTTTTAATTATGAATTGTTGTATGTATAGTATGGGATGATTTTATTGTTTAATTTATGGAATAATTTTTTGCTAGTTTAGTTTGAATTTGTTTAATGATAAATTGTATTTGTAAAGCTTATTAATGAATATTTTATATAATTGATGGGTATTTTTTCTTGGTATATTAAAATTTACAGGCAATGAGATTTGAATCCATTCATCGATATTTTGAAAATATTTTTTACCACTCCAACCAAAGTTTTATTCTATGAATATGTTATATTTAAGATTTTTTAATCTCATTATTTGATATTTATAAATATTTTTATATACATAAATTAAATGTTTTTAAAAAATAATGATAAATTTGAAATGGTACACCGAAATTCAATACCTACACCCAATATCTGTAGAAAAACGATACGTCCATTGGTACAGTACTAAACTATGTTAGACTCCAAATATTAATTTGTGGCTCAAATTAGGGATAGCAACTAGAGGTACTCAAGGGTCGAGTTGGGTTCAGGTTGGGCCTAAGCATGATATTAACATATTTTATGCGTGCTCAAACTCGACTTGGCCTGAAAGCTAGGCTTAAAATTTTGTTCAAATCCGCTCATATCTGTCAAAAACTAATTCAAACTCATTTTAGACCCGTCTATATTATATTTTAATTTTTTTAAAAATATTTATACTATATTATTTTAATATTTAATAATTTTATACATTTTATTTATTGAAATTTTTATATAGTCATGTTAACTTTATTTTAATGTTTACATTAAAATAGTATTATATATTTAGTATAGATTAATTTTTTAATGTGTTCTAAATTACATTATATAAAATATTATAAACTTAAAATGGGTTGGGTTGAGCTGGGCTCGGCCCTTGAATGTTTAAGCTCAAGCTCGACCCATATTTTAAACGGACCTAATTTTTTTGTTGAAACCCGTTTTTTGGACTTAATATTTTTGTCCAAATCTTTTCAAATTTTAAACGGGTCTTCGAGTTTGAATGAATAACCCGATCCATAAATAAGTCTAATAGCAACCAACGGTTTTTGTATTCCTTTAACCTTCATTTGTTATATATTTATTATTATTTGATATAAGGAAAACATAAAAATAAATAAAACAAGAGAATAACCATAAAAAAGGAAACCAAAAGGACCCGTCCTAAGCAGATTGAAGCATTCTAGTAGCTTCCCTATTTGCCCACTGCAATGATTCAGAGTCATCCCTGTAGATTGAAGAAAGCTCCGCAATGCGACTATGTCATCGTACAATGGTTGGATTTCCCAGTTCACTTGAACTTCATTGCCTTCAAAGATTTTTCCAACCAGTTTATCTTTAGTCCAGATGATAAGTCCGTACGGCAAGAGCAATCAACAGTTTGCTTTTGATTCCAATATCTTGGTCAAAGATTTTCCGGTGACTTGATAAGAATGACCACGTTGGCTAAGGCAATTCCTCTCTTGTATTGGACGTTGACGTCAAAGCATTTTCCATCCACGTCCCCAATATTTTTGGTTCTATCGGTCTACAGTCACTCCAACTCTCATAAGCTTTGGTCACTTTAGTGGCATAGACCTTAGCCATGAAAATACCCCTTGTTTCTATGGCTCCAAAGGTCATGAAAATACCCCTGTCCTCCTCATTAGATTACTTCACCTTAACACTACGAGTATCCATTCAATAAACAATCAGTTCTGATTCCCAGATTTGATCCAATCCAAACAGCCTTTGCAAAAGGACAATCTTTGAAAAGGTGTTCCAAGTCTTCTGTCTTTGGGGCATAGTGCACAACCAGTGTCTTTGGCAAAGCATTGTTTAAATTTTTCCATAAAAAGATTGTAATTTTGAACTGTAGTTTGATCGACCACAACAAATTCCAGTCAATCGCAAGAATAAGTAGGCTAGATCGACCATTACTATAGCTAAAGCTTTCCTCAAATTCCTTGAAGTAGGCTGTTCTTACCGTCAGGAGTGAATTTCCATATTGGAACCACGTCGCCTTCTAAGTTGGGACCCTTGTCTTTCTAACATTCAGGATTTCTCTTCTTTTCGCCTTTCAAGAACACCATTGTCTTCTCGACATCGACTCATCCTTTGCCAATGATGCCCTGTTAGATAATCTCTTTTCCATTTACAATGCTCTTCCATACCCAAGAATCGTCTGGTTCGCCGTACATTGCAAGAAGTTGTCATTACCGCAATATTTTTTTATCAGTGGTTCCTGAATAAGCCAATTTTGATTGTTTATGATGCGCCACGCTTGTTTTTCAAGAAGAGCTCTATTCATGATTTCCATTTCCCTTATACCAAGCCCTCCACAAGATTTGTTTCCATATAGTCTGTCCCTCCTTTTCTCTTTGTCTTCTCCCCACCAGAACCCACGGATCTTTTCACATATATTCTTAGGTGCTTGGTAGCAGGACATCTAATACAAGGGTAGGCTTGACGGTACCGATTTAATTAACGTTACCTTTCCTCCTCCGCCTAGCGTTTCGGCTTTCCATTGCGCAAGCTTGGACTCCATTTTACTCCAGATGGGCTGAAAGAAAAAAAAATTTTTATGGAAAAACTATTACTTTTTTGGTGTTTGGATGAATGTGGGTAAAATATTTTCTGATGTTTGACAGATTTTCTGAAAATATTTCATAAAAACTGTTTTCAATGAAACAAATATAATTTTGAGATTTTATTATATTCTTATTGCTTAATTGAGTTTATTTTATAAAGCTTAATTATATTTTAATTAATCATATTTTAGTTTTAATCAATCATATTTTACTTAATTAAGTTTAATTGTTAATTTCGTACATTAGAGAATATAAATTTATGTGTAATTAAGTTGAAAGTGGTAAATATTTATTTGAATATTATTTGGATGAGTAAGTTGAAAAATTATTTAACTTAAAAAAAAGTGAGGTAAGGGCCAATTTGTAAAATTTGTAAATTTTCGAATTCTAAGGGTTTGAGTAGTGAAATCTGAAACATTGATGTATTAACTAAATTATATTATTATAAATTATGAAAATTTGGAAAGTTGAGCATAAAATACTAAAGTTTGAAACTATAGGGGTTAAACTGCAAAGATTCTAAAACTTGAGTTTTAGGACTAATTTACATTATTTGAGAATTAACAAATCTGAAAAATAGAATATGAAAGTTTAACTATTCAACATTCAAGGACTAATTTTTGGAAATTTTGACAATTTTAGTTGTAAGGACTAAATTATAAAATTTAGAAATTTAAAAAATGGACTATTTTGCAAAACTATACAAAATGAGGTTTAGGACTGAACTATAGAATAAGAAAATCTATTTTTGAGGAATTAAATTGTAGAATGATAAAAATTTGGATTTGAGGGACTAAATCGTAAAAAATATAAAATTAGAATATTAATGATTGTTTTTTTTAATATACTGGTGTGATTACATGGTAATATCTGTTCATATTTTTTTAACCCTTTGATAAGGCGCACACACAGGTGCTCAAACCAGGGACCTCTAGGATGAACAACATCTTTTTTTTTCACTGAAGTCACTTGTTGAGTTCAATATAAGTGATTGTTTTCTTTGACAATGAAGAGAGCTTCCCCTTTTTGTTTTTTCGACAATGAAGACAATGAACAAAGCCTTGTTAGTTTGAAAAATGTCTTCTAGGAAAAAAATTGGTAAAACATTTTCCTTGAAAAAATTTTGATTTTACCCTTTTTTTTGGAGAATGATTTATTTGGTAATTTATTTTCCACCAAAAAAATACTGTAAAACAATGAAAATATTTTACATGTAAACAAACGGACTTTTAATCTATCATATGCTGTCTAATTTAATAGCACTTAGAATGCCCATCACTTTTTTTCTTTTTCTTTATTTGACCTAGTAGTTCCGAGCAAAGTATGATACTGTCTCTAATATGTCACCTTTCAACAAAGACATTTTAGAAAGGCGATATAAGTAGAGATGAGCACAACTCGATTCGATTGGAAAAAATTGAAAAAAAAATTTGAATTTTGAGTTAATTGAATCGAGTTATTCGAATTATTCAAGTCAACTCGAATAACTCGATTCGAGTTTCGAATTTGAGTCGAGTTGAATTTCACAATTCAAATAACTCGAATAATATATTGGTGTAAATACCCTTTTGGTCTCTGTCAACTTTGAAAATAAGCAAATTGGTCTCTCTCTCAACAAAATTACAAAATAATTTTCAAAAATTCAAAATATTTATAAAAATTTCAAATTTTATATATTTTTTTAAAAAAATATAAAAAAATTAATAAAATTCTAAAAATATATATATATAAAAAGTTAAGATTTTATAAAGTTTCTAAAATGATAATTTTGGATCTAATTAATTATTCAAATTTATCATACTCAATTATTTTTTTAATTATTTTGCTTTGAAAATTTTTTAAATTTATGTGCTCTAACATAGAATTAGTTATACGGTAACAATATTTTTATTTGACATGTTTAATTTTTTAATTTAACTCGAATAATTTCACTCGATTCGACTTGACTCGAATAAAAAAAAATTTAAATTGAGTTAGGATGATAAAATAGGAATCATGAACTCAATTAACTGAAATTTTTTTCATTCGATTCAATCGAATGCTGACAAATTCAAACTCGGTTTAAGCCTTTTCTCGAAAATTTCGGCTATAACCTTGTAAACCACATTTCACTAGCTTATAGGGCAATGGTGAATATGGCTGGATTGGGATAATTTTTTTGCTTACCTTGATCCCATTCATTTCCTTCACTTTCCGCTTTGTTTATCATCTAATTTTCTGCATATGTTTGATTTTATTGGTAAAATGTATTTACATCATAATTTCAAGTTTGATAGTATAAAAATGTATTACACAATTCATAATTTTAAATTTTAAAAAATAATATTAATGATATTTGAGAAAAATTCTCTAAACAACTAATAATACTTAAAATTAGATCACTGTACGATGTACGTATTATATTAACCTAAAAAGTATTCAATAATACGATTATAATAAAATTAAAGCTTAGTTTAATTATTAGTTAAACCGTTATGTCTATTTAAAAAATAATAATCAATTAAAAATTGACATGTGGAAAAAAAACAAAAAAATATTATTTTTTCTTATATATATATATTCTTTAGAACCAGATCGATGGTTAGACTACCAGTTTCCAGCTAGATTAGTTTATTGGGTTCAATCCAATAAAATTAAAAAATTCGTAAAAATAGAGAAAATAGGTTCATCTGATTTTTTTAGCCTGGTTTAATCAATCTATATCAGTTTGTGAGTCAATCAGTTCAACCCCTATCTTCGAACCAATACCTTGATCAATTTTAGATCCAACCGGTCCGACCAACCAATCTGTTTCTAAAAACATTGATTTTGATTAATGAAATAACTTTTTCGATCCCGTCAAGTAGAAGAAGCAGTTGGTGAAGTTCAAAACAGAATTAATTGTCAACGTCTCAACCTTAATATGACAAATTTCGAGCATTACTGATATTACTAGACATTATAAAGGAAGAAGAAAAAAAATAATGAAAAAAAATAAAGAGAGAAATAATGTAAAAGAAAAAAAGGAAAATAAAAGAGTTAATTTTTTAAGTTGATATGATGTGGCAATTTATTATTGGCTTGAATATTTTTTAACAGAACATTTCAGCATAAAATGGATAATAGAAGAATAATTTAGATGCCACTCGTGACAAAAAATAAAAGTTTAGGTACCAACTTAAAAAAAGAGAGTATGATTTAGGTACTAATTTGTGGCCGATCACTTGGCTAAATGCGCTAATTCAGGAGACTCGTTATTGCATCAATTTGCGATTCCACCCAATTCAATTAGACACCTGCTAGACAAAGATCAACAGAATGTTAGAATTGTTTAAACTCTGTTTTGTATAATATAATTGTCTTGTGTTGTTTTTTTTCTACCAAAAACAAATACTTGTGAGTTGTGACAAAAAAAAAAAGTTTAGTGGTATAATTTTTTGTACCAATTTTTGGATTAACCCTAAAATTAACAAAAAATAAAAAATAAAATAAATAGATAAACAATTTTATCTAATTACTTTAGTATTTTATATTTTTTGGGTTAATTCCCTCGCTAAAATTAAACAAAATACTCCTTTTAATCATCAATTAATCCTTGACCACATATAAATAATTAATAATATGTAATATGTAATTTTTTTTGGCCAAAAATAATATGTAATTTAGTTAAGATTAGTATAAATAATTTACAATTAGTATATAATTTAGTTAAATATTCTGTAGGTTGAAATGTAAGGAAAATTATCTCTTGTCAATAAAATTTTAAATTATTTAAATGAAATTAGTACAATAACATAAAATTATATTTTAAAAAATAAAACATATGCTTTAAAATTAAAATACTAGTTGCATCGTATAAAAATATTTCACATTCTTTAGTCTCATATAGCCTGCAAACAATGCTGTGGTTTCAGTATATTCAGAAGCTATACGTATATACATATACACCAGTCTTTAATACAGTTGAGCACACAAAATGAGACTTTTCTATATATAATAAATGTTACCATTTCAATATAAACCAGGAACTGTATCTTTGATTTGTCTGCTGCAGTGAGTTATTACATATAATTAATGTACTAAAAATTGGTGGCTAAACAAATGTGTTAAACTCTTCCTGTATTTTTTTTTGGGGTCATAAACTACTTGAACTTTTGCTACTGTAATCAAGTTTGTATAGCCTCACTTCCTCATCAGCTAGCCAAATCACAGAGAAACGCCGGTTGATTCGCGGACAATCTCGTATATTGCTATTACGTTCTCGATGGTCAACAAGAAAATGATACACCATTCCAAGAGATCGGACCGTCTATTTTGGATAACTTCTTGAAGGAAGCGAATGTTATGCTGCAATAAACCAAGTGAATGTTAAATTTAAGATTCCCAAGATTTGAGGTCACATGAAGCTCTAACACGCCATCCTTTTTTGCTTGACATTCAAATTACTATTGAGTGTAAATGGATCACAAAGATACCTCCACAAATTTTAGCTTGAAATCTAGATTCCCGAAGCGTTGCGTCACCTCATACTCCTCCCGAAGGTACTCATATATTTGAGCATATTTTGCTTCTCTCCAAGCAATTTCCGATCTGGATAATGGAACAAAACCGACAAAGACAGTTTCTTATATATACAATGCATGCATCTAGTGCTTGGATATTCAAATGCATAAATTAATAAGAAATGAAAGTTGTCATTCCTATTCTTGACTAACTGCAGACAAGAATAACTTCGAACCACGTCCACACTAGAGTCAAGAAGTGACATGCGGCAAAGACAAACATTTATGCTTGCCGAGCCAAGGCAAGCTTATCTCACCAATAGGCTTGCGGACCAAACTTCCGACCCATGTGCACCATTTGAATCAATATTACTATATGGTTTTATTCAAATAAAGCCCACCGATATGAGATTCTAGAAGACATACAGACACAAGATCATACTGTTTAAATGATTTTCAAAAGGCGCTACTCTAATTATTTGAAGCAGCACAATCTTGCAGTCATCAGCCCGAGACATTTTATCATTATTATACACAACCGTTCATGCTATTGCAAGTTTAAAAGCAAGAATCTCAGCAATTTCGGAGCAACCAATTTATTTAGGTATATTTCTCATATCAACCTTTAAATAATAACTGCCAAGCAAATACAGAGCACAATGATTCATAAAGAAATTGGAATTTATAGTATGGAAAATATGTAGCACACTCGCAAACATCGTCTAAGACAAATATTTTTGCCAGAGATGTTACCTCTCGAAAAGACCAACTTTAAGAATTACATCAGCCAAATTTGAATTGGCTTTTCCAACAAGTTTAATGAGCTCTGTCCTATCCATTGTGAACGTTCCTGTCTTTTCCATTGCACGGTTTATATCAGCAAACCCTTCAACCATCCCATCTACCTGAGAGAGATTAAGAGAGACCATATTCAATCCCCGCAGGAAATACCATGCAGAATAACAGGCTTTCAAGCTAGGAGTCAGCAGTATGGTTGTCAAAATCTAAGTGAACATCTTTTCTCGTAATAAGCTAAATGTTTGGACTATTTATGCTTCCATGGAAATTAATTGAAGTACCTGCGAAACAAAATAATCCAATGCAATGCTTTGACCAAGAACACTTCCAATAATGCGGATACTATCAGTATCCAAAGTTTTGAGAACAATGTAGTCAGGTCCTCCCTGCATGTCCCTTGTCATCAGTGGCTGCTCTTTTACAGTATAATCTAATGCAATAAGGTCACATAAAAAAAAAGAAGAGAAAATTAGTTCATGATATATCGGAGAGATTATGCATACCCCGAAACCAAAGGAAAGACAATAAATAATAAAGGAAATTACCATCTTTCCTCATTTCTGTAAGCAATCCATAAGCATGTCTCCGAACCATTTCGAGGTGGCTCTCAACTTCATGGTCCTCAACGTTAAACAAGACGGCAGATCCATACTGAAAAACAACCATATATCTGAAGCAGCTGGCTTTGTTTTTCATTCCAAGTGCCTAAAGCCAATGGAAGAAAAGATATTGTTTAATAAAACAATATGAAAAGCCTCTATTTTCGAACTTGGCAGATTCCCCACATAAACCTAACATGTTACTCAACTCATAACATTCTTAATGAACAGCATGACATATGCAGATTGGACACTAATATATCAAATTTAAACATGCCAAATACTACACTGTTGTGAGCATGGTAAGCCTTAAAACTGATCAGTCTAAGGAACTAATGTATTGAACAATTCAAAGCGACTACAAGCAAAATCTCCATTGAACTAAAAATTGCCGAACAGTGGGAAAAATAACAACGCATGAACAGGTTTAACTGAAGTATGCTAAAACATCTTACAGTAATATCTGGAGGGAAATCACAATATCTGAGGGCAATATAATTTGATGAACGAGAAGAAGGAGGTATAATGTTGCTTAAATTCTCAGCTTGCATACTCTTCAAATCGATACTGCCAAAACCATAAGTCTGAGAAAAAGAAAAAAAACCCAACCTACCAACAACAAAAGAAAGTAATATACCAAAACGTACAAAAAGCAAAGACAATGAAACATTGAACTATCCAATTAAAAAAAAAAAAGGTATTATCTTGGGAACTATCCATAAACACCCAAAGCTTCGAATACGAAACATTGAATGCGAGGAGGAAGCAAACCTGGTGCAAAGGAAATAAGCTTTCACGGTTATCTTGCCGAGTTTCTCTTCTTCTCCTTGGGCAACAAACCCATGATTTTGACGGGCAAATTCAGGAGACCCATTATCGAAATCGGTGGCATAAACAGAAACTGGAGAGGGCAGAGCGGAGAAATGTCTCGTGAATCGAAAAAGAAGAGGTGGGTTCGAAGAAGGAAGACGTCTGGGTGAAAGGGGTTTAGGGGAAGGGAAGGGTGTTTTGATTAAGTGGTTCAAGAGGTTTGAAGCAGCTGCTCTCCATCTACCCATTCACTGCAAAGCAAAGAATGGGTTTTTTGATCTCTAATCTTCCTTAAATTAAAGCACAAATTTGTTCTAACTCCTTCGGAGAATCAATACACAATACAGCAAAGTTATTATATTATTTATCTGCAATCTAACCTAAATTAACACTAATCATATTGATTTTAAAATTCTTAGTTGAGTTTGATTTAAAACTGCAAACGTACTTAATTTATAAGATTAAACAATTAATTATTTTTTAAAATAAAATAAAACACTTTTTTACGTTTATTTATATGTTTTGATTATTTTATAAATAATTATTAATTTCTCAAAAAATTATATTTGCTTAAATAAATTTTTTTTTATTTTACATTTCTAAATAGCAAGCGTAGGAATAATAATAATGTGAGCCTTTGAATTCATCTTAAATCAATTTTGATTTAATTTTAATTCAACCTAATTCAATTTAAACAAAAATATTTTATTAAAAAATTGGAATAACTCAAATCCTACTCGACTCAAATAAAAACTATTTTAATTAAAAATAATTCAAACATAAATTCAGCTTGAATTAAATTCAAAATATTCAATTTTTAGAAAAATATTTAAACCAAAATAACTCAACCAAAATTAATTGGAAGCAATTCTAGATGTTGTTAAAATAATCATACCATAACATGTGATATATCACATGACGTAGATGTATCAATTTTTAATAGAAAAATAGATAAATTTTTAATAGAAAGATCGATTTATTTTTTAATCTAATATATAAAAATTAATTTATGTATTTTATAAATACAAAACTAAAATACAATTTGTTTCATAATAGAGGAGTCAATACTATTTTTACCGGTATTTGCTATTTGCTAATAATTAGGAGTGTACAAATAGTTAACCGAACCGAATTAGTATTAACTTAAATGACTCAACCTTTTAATTTTTTTAACCATTAATTAAATAGAAATGTTTTAAAAAAAAATTAATCAAACCGAATTGATTGAAATTTCAAAAAACCTTTTAATTGAGCTCCAATCGAACTAAATTAATTTATTAACCGATTAATTAAATTAGATACATTTAGATCGATTGAATAATTTGATTTTAACAAAAATTTGAAAAAAAGGCTACCAATAATAACTAACATTTGGGAGCGTTTTGCTTCAAACTGCAACTCAACTCAAAATATATATGTTTTTTCTTTATTTTTTTTCTACCTTTCCCTTTTTAATATTGTAGTAGGGCTTCCCTTCTTTTCCTAGCTTCAAACATCCGGAGGAGACGTTCAATCGGCCGGCCCTCGACAGGTGAGGTGAGCCACTTTCGCTTTCAATAGGACTTGCTTTTGTTTTTCTGGGCTGGGGAGTGGGGTTTTACCAGCTAGATACGACCAAAAAGCTTATGCTTTTTAGCCGTTCGGTGAAATGCCTAAACCAGAATTTTCGCTGAAGCCCGATTAGAAGACAGGTTTACTTTAATTTACTTTAATATTATTATTTTTTCACTGGGCAGAAGAAATGGACAGCTTACGCCAGGAGAAAATACAGAAATTCGAAGAATTTGTTGATCGCCGCCTTAAACCTGATCTTGTTCATGCTATTGCTGAACGGTAGGTATTGACAACGTTCCCATTTTTCCTCTACTACTATTTAGCCTGCTTTTTTATTTATATATTTGAACACCAAATGGAAACGGAATAACGACATTGCTAATCATATTTTCCCCATATTTTTGCAGGGACAAAATCTTTGACCAGCAAAAAATTTTGTATCCTTTTATTTAGAGATGAATTTGTTCCTTTTTGAGTAACAAGGACACACTTTTTAAGAATTTTCAATGCTAATTTTGTTTTTTTCCCCTCAATGTGGTTTCTTTTTTGTTGCTGAAAGATTGGAGCTTTGTATCTGTTTACTTTGACACTTTTTCATGCAGCTCTGATTTGCGGAAGAACATAGAGAATTTAGAGAGAAACAGTGTAACTAGTCTTCGGACCTTGGTTAATCTCGGGTCTGAGGTGTACATGCAAGCAGAAGTGTAGGTCTTCTATCTCTATCGTTTTTGGTTTATCATACACCTGTTTTTTGTTTTACTTTTGCACTAATGTTTACTCCATTTTCCTTTTCAGAATTAAAAAAAAAATACTGCAATTATGTCGTGATTTTCACATTGTCATAGTATCATGAAATGAGATTGTTCATGTTTTATATGCCCTTTACTTGTTTTTGGTTCAAGGGTGATCATGTATGTAATGTATGGTTATAACTTAAGGCTTCTGTTGAACTTTGTGATTGCAAGTGGATTTTGACTTCAGAATTTGCTCATCCCATGTTTAATCCGTTATTATTATATTTAAATTTTCTTGGATTTGTGTGCGCTTGTGGTTTTTCGGGGGCTTCCTCTTTTGATGTTTACAGGCCAGATACACAACACATATTTGTGGATGTTGGACTCGGGTTTCATGTGGAGTTCACCTGGTCAGAAGCATTAAAGTTCATCTCATTGAGGGAGGAAAAACTGGAAAGGTATATGGTTTTTCTTCAATTGATCAAGCAGCCCTGTTTGGAACTTCTGTAGGTCTTACTTGCTTATAGCCTCAAGCACAAAAGTACTGCTCATAACCTACTTCTTTCTAACCGGTCAGATAGAATTGTATATAAATGCTATGTTCAAGCCAGTCATTGCAAACTCTAACATGTTATGCAAGGATACATTGGTTTAATATCGTCATGGGATCCACCAATGTCACTATAAAGTAGTACGAAACTTAAAACTTCATCCATCGTTTCCTATATTCTGGTACAACTTGAGAAGCTGGTTTTGCTGATCTTGACATATTTTTTTTTCTTTTTCATCATCACTTAGGTGTAAATTTGGCCTTGACCATCAACATAGGTCCATAGGTGAGGTTAAAGATCAAAGAAGTGTTGTCAAGGCATGTGCCTGAGTTAGCGCCTAGAATGTCTTATGCACTTGACAATGTTGGAAGGAACACAATTAGTCTTTGGCCTCTGCAATAGGATGTATTAAGCTTAAATTCACTTAACGTAACACACTCAGTTGTATAGGTTCTTCTTGGTTCTTTTTCTCTCTCAAGTTTTGTTTTTCTTCAATTGTACCATGCAGGCAAATAGAAGAGTATACTCGCTTAATTGCATCAATCAAAGCACAAATTAAACTGGTATGCTTGTACATGTCATGTCCCATTGAAAGTTTTGTGTACATGGGTGCTCATTTTGTTTTGGTTGGCATTAACAATGAATCACATACCCTTGCTACAGGTTTGTGAAGGAATTCGAGAGTTGCTTCAGATCCCGGAAGAGAAAACCGTGGAAGGGCGCGTTTTTTAGCGTTTACAACAAGTATACCTATGAATTCTGTTACTTGGCCTTATGATTAACATTGTTTGTGAGAGATGATGAAATAGAGCACAATCAAATGGAACTTTTCTCATTTAATCCCATTTTGCACTGCTGCTACCTTTGCGATGGGGCTTTCATTATTTAAAAGAAAAACAAATGGCGAAGAAATAGAATGTGATGATTTTGATAAGGAATTTAATCTATGTAGTTTTATTTCCGTGAATTTAGATCCTTTATTTTGTAAATTTCAAAATTCGAGTTCAATTGTTAACATTGTAAATTCGTAAACAACTCGGTAATAGAAGTATTCATGAGTTGGGTCGAAGTTTAGTTTCAAAATATTTTTCAAGTCTAGATCTATTTTTGGCTAGGCTTGGCCTGCTCAAAAAACCCATTTTATTATTTTAAAAAATAAAATATTAAGAATATATATTAATTATTATTTTATATATTTTTATAAAATAAGATTTAATTTAAAAATAATTTTTATTATTTAAATTTGGGCTGGATCAGGTCAATGAAGTGTAAAAATTATTGTTCAAGCTTGGCCCTAGCTAGGACGGGCTTATCAGGCCTAGCAGGTATACTTTGTAACTATATAGCAAGAAAAAAAAAAGTTGTAATAAACTTGATTTTTGTAAAATTCGATTTGCATTTTGAAAATTTGAAAAGCAAAGGAATTATTAAATTCCTTGAAATAAAAATAAATGATTAAATTCTAAATAAACAAAAAGTGTAGGGACTTGAAGCAGAATTTCACCAACTATAAATGCATGTCTCATTGTCATCCATGTACAATGCAGGAATTAACTTTTGATAGTCAAACTTAAAGCCATTACAATAAATAAAAAAAAGATTATTAAGATTTCAACCAGGAAAGAATTTGTTAGATAAAACAAAAGGATAATGGCATCGAAAGCCCTTCGACTGTAGCGAATCTATCAACGTGATTTTTTGTAAGAAAAAAATTCGATACATCTTTTAAATAATAAAACAAAATTAGACCAACCACAAAACCTTATGTTCATAACCATCTTCTGATCTTTCCATTTCCAACTACTATAGTAATAAAAAAAAAAACCAAAAATCAGATTAAATTTGGTAAACATTGAAAGGGAATTTAGACAAGGGGGGGGGGGGGGGTCAAACCTGTAGTTTTAGTAAGTACATTCAGAAGAATAAAAGGTTTAGGGTGGATGATCTAAAGACCCGAAGTGTAATTAGGGGGATCATCAAAACCAGAGCCTGGGAATGAGGTGAAGGTGAGCAGTAAAGCTTTGGGTTTGTTTCATACTCCAACCTTATCTGAGGGAGAGAGAGAGAGAGAGAGATGACCCTTGGTTTTGTAAGAGATGAATGAAACATCAATCAATCTGAAATAGGATACCCGACACAAGGAATCATCACCCACCATCAACTCACTTCACTTCTCACCCATTTTCTTCCTTTATTTTAACTTCATACCCTAGGCCATTTCTTCTGTGTCCCAACCCTAACCATGGAACCCACCTTCTAGGTTAAGTCACATGAATTTTGATGCCTTTTTAAACAACATTTTCTATTCAGAAAAATACAGTTGAGTAAGGGTGATATTGGTTCGGTTTCATTATTTTCTTTTTAGAATTTTTATATGTTTATCATAATTTGGTTTCATAATAAACAGAATTCAGTTTGAGTTCGAGTAATCACAAATTTTAAATTTACATTCTATAAATCAATTTCTTCAGTTCGGTTTCATTATTTTCGATTTAATCAAATTTTTTTTACTCAATCCTTATTATTATTATGAGGATTTTCATCTCTTATTTAAAAATTTAATTCGACATGATTTTAGATTTAATTGAGAGTCCAGATTAGAGATAGGGTCAGCCAAAAAAAACCTTTGGTCTTACTTTAATTAAGGTTTTATTTTATTATTAACAGTCAAAGTATTTTTCAACTTAAATCATGATTTTAAATCATTAGTAAACAAGTAATTTTTGAAACAAAATTATAATCTAAGTTAAAAAAATAAAAAATTTTAACTTTTAATTTTAAAAAAATATTTTTTAATAAATTTAAGATGAAAATTTTATCTTTTTAAAAAATATTTTTTAATAATAATTACAAACGCTATCAACATTTTCAAAAGTAATTCTACATTACATTTTCAAAATATCAAATCAATAAATTTAACAAAATTAAAATGAAATGTTAAATCTGAAAAACTAAATTCCAGATTAAATTTTTAAATGTGAGAAACTCATTTTAATTTTTTTAAAAATTAAAAAAAAAAAAAACCTGAGAAAGGAGATAGATAAAGGATGAAGGCACGTGTGACACAGTGAGGTAAGTTATCAGTGTGTATATAACCCATGTTTGGTTCAGAGTAGCAGAGTCCTTTCTGTCTCTACTTTAATCCTTTTCTCAGACAAAACGCAATGTCCAAAGTCAGACTTCACTCCCCTTTTTCTCCTTTGCCTTTTCTTTTGTTTTTTTCCTTCTCTCTCTCAAAAGCTGACTTGGTTTTGTAGTAGGTTTTGGACCATTTCCCCTAACCCTATTCCATTTATCATCATTTCATGAATATATTACTTAAATAATATTATCAGGTTCTACCTTTTTTAACTATTGCCAAATGTTCATTACAGTATTGTTCTTACCATTCATTCACTCACTTGCAGCTTAAATCATTAATGATTTTATCTCACTTCAACTAATCCACGTGCTGTCTGCAGTGATTCTGGATATGAATATTTCATGTTTAAACCAACCAATGAATTTTCATGGAATTTAAGATTTGTCACTTTGCTGCTATGATAATTGTGTACACAACTATTACCACTTGTAATCACATCAAACTGGGTAATTTGGCTAAATTCATCCACTGCTTTACAGGTGATTGTGAGGATCATGTAGTTTTAGCAGTAGAACATGAGTTTCTTAATATTTTCGCTTAGTTTCGGTAATGGGGTTGCCTTCGGGGGAGCTGACCGTGAGATTGTGGGAGAACTTCTCATACAAGCAATGGATTCTGATCGCTCGAGGTAAAGCCTCCCTCTATATGCAGCCAGGTGCGCGTAGTATGCGGGAGGCACCAACGACACGGGCTTAGTGCATCTTACGAATGTGTAACATAGGTTGTAAACCAGCTTCTGCAGTTCGTCGGAAGTGAAATGGTTTTCATCCCACAACACATGGTAATGAGTCGGGCGGCTAGTACCCTTCACCCCCCAATGACTGCAAAGATAGAAATCGAATTCCTTTGGATGTGTTATCACGGTATCCACTACGGTTCCGGGGGGATATTTTCATCGAAAGGTTGGTTTTGCATGGAAGAAGGATCGGTTTCGAATGGGAACAACCTTGTGTGATGCCTCTTTTGTACTACGGCGAAAGTAATGGGAGGTTTATAACCAGGAAATCTTGCACAAGCTTCTTTAACAGCTTGC
Organism: Gossypioides kirkii; assembly: GCA_005610355.1. NCBI lineage: Eukaryota > Viridiplantae > Streptophyta > Magnoliopsida > Malvales > Malvaceae > Gossypioides > Gossypioides kirkii. The sequence continues at coordinate 29,115,777 of CP032247.1, read as the reverse complement.
AGTTCCTCTTTAAGCACTTTGTAGAATTGAGTTTCGCTTACCCCGTCTCTGAAGAAGATGATTCTCTTGGGCAGTTTGTTTACTTCCTGGTAGAAGTCATCAAGTAACTCCCCTACCATTGCAGCGAGGTCCTGGATAATTTCTTGTCGATGCCTTTGAGACCTCATTCTAGATACATACTTGTTTGCTGCAGGCCAGTTCATGCTACCAACCACGGCGGCAACTGATGGGCTGAAATCATCGAGCGGGTGAGGATGTGTCACATCTGCACCCATAAAGATCACAGGCTCATCGAGCCGAAGAAGACGTGGAATCTGAGACGGCAACGAGTTGTACAAAGCAACTGTGCAACCTCCAACTTTGGCATTGATCTTCAGGGCCAAATTTGCAAGAAACTGTGAACTGAGTTTCCCAAGGTTCGGATACAAGCAGCACTGGCTCACAACTCCCACACTTGTCTCCGCTATTCGCTTCAAATCCGCATAGCCTTTGTGCTTTTTCTCCATTATACATATGAGCAGCTGGAGATTGTTGGAAGCAGCTCTGTGGATCTTCTTGAGCTTAGATTCCAAAAGATACACATTACTAAGCACCTGTGTTGATTCAAATTGAGGGCTGACAATTGTGCTTTTGTTAAGAAAGATCCCCAGCTGCTCACACCTTTGAGACAGCTGGTTTATGAATTTGGGGATGTTAGACTTTTGATCAGGGGTTCCCCCGAAACTTATAAGCGCCCACCGTTCTATTCTTGTTCCTTGAAAGACATGGCTGTCCAAAAGGTTCCATTGGCGATCGCGGCGGGAAGGAGTGATATCTCTTATGTGTCCACCATCACCAAGCTTGAGCTTGGGAGGTTGAAGAATCCTCCCGTTCAACCGAGTCATTTCTCTCGAAACTTGGAGTTTGAATTCTTCTGCCTGGTTGCCACTGCCAAGAAAAAGTGCAAATCCTTAAGTTTTACCAGCAATCAAATATAATCAAGTGAATTCTTCATAGTGTCGTATAACATTACCTTGTAGGCCCTACTGGTCCTCTCATGATTCCATCGATTATGGCTTTTCGTTCTTTTGGTCTCTGGCAGCCCATTTTAAGGATCCTTGCAGTCTGATCATCCGAAAGCTTCCCAAGAAATTTCTGGCCTTCACAAATCATACAAAGTTCCATGGGAAGATAGCATGGTTTGCTCCTACTGATTTGCAAGCATGGCAAGTTCCTGAACTGTATGTCATAATTGTAGTGATCCTTAAAGTAATCAACAAGCCTCAAATTCTTACCACCCCGGTCAGGGAAGTAAAGATTTTCGGTAGCTTCTTCGGTTAAGCCATGAACACGGTAACGTTGAACCGTTTCTCTGTGGCAAACAAAAACTCTGATATTTCTCAATGCCTTCTCCACTTCTTTCCTCTCTTCATCGCTCAAACTCCTTGTCTTTCTTTGAGAAAGATCTCGGAGAAAGTCCACCCGCTTTTGCAAGTAAAAGATAACTCCAATACTCTCATGGAAGGCACTGATGGAGAAATCAACATTGAGCGCTAATCCTTGTTGCGTCGGTCGAAGGCTCTGAAAGAAACCTCTCCATCCAATAGCTCCCCCTCCGATTTCCTTAGTACCTCCCATTGAACTCGAATAAAAAGACCTCCCTACAGGTATACACTTTTCCATTGGACCCTCCCTAAGAACAACATCCAAAGCATGGAGATAATCCTGAGGGAGTGGGATCCAATCGTCACCTTCCTTGCTCAAGTAACTACTCAAATCCTTTCCATCAAACTTTGAAACATGTCGGATATTGATTCGAAACACTTTGAGCTGAGTCTGCTTCTGTGGGAAGCAATTCAATTCCCCAAAAGGTAAACCAGACTTGGTGGTGGGTACAGGGAGACTAATAAAGAACTCAAGCTTATCATTTTGGAACTCAACAGGACTGTATATATTCTTTCTACCATCATAAGCTGGATGAGCACCTGAGAGTAAACCTGAGTTGTTTTCCACCAGTTTCTGTTTGATCATCCTAGCAACCTCTTTGGAGGGACTAGGAGATATTTCAACATTGTAATGGTAAATTTTAAGAGAGGGGTCAAATTTCACTACAAAATGGTTGGCAAGGAGAGTGATTACTGGCCCTTCAACACCACCAGAATCTGGTCTCCTGGCAGCCACCAGTGCTTCCTTTGTATCACTACTCACCTTCCGTCCTTTATATGGTAAACTTGTTCTCCCATGAAGCCCCTCTGGAGCTGATTGGTTCATTGAAAGAGAAAAAAAAAAAAAGGTTAAGAACTTGAATACAACCACTTGGATAGATAAAAGTTCCAAACGAAAATCAATCAAGTCCAGTAGTTTCAAATATAAGACTTAACAAGGTACATATCATTTCTAGGCTCGAGCTATAAATTTATCATTTTTTTCATATAACTAAAGATTGGAACAGAAGGATGTAACAAAGATCCTATTTTTAATCAGTTTTGTTGAAGAAAAATAAACCATGACCTTAAAATAATAATACATGCAGATGAAATAAGAAGAACGAATAGAAATATTGGGGGTGTCACCTGGTGTCATTGTTAGAACTGGGATTTGTGTATCAGGAAGGGAAGAGGTGGCAAGTGGAGGAGAATCATTAACCTTACATGGAAGTTTCTGCAAATGGGTTTCAGTTTGAAAGTTTTGGTTTTGAGAGAGAGGTGGGGTTAAAGCCAGCTGCAGAGGTATTGGAGAGGGTAAAGGGAGCAAAGCAGGGTAGTAAGAGTAACTTTGGAACTGGTTCTGGTTAAACAACCCAAAGTGGCTTGAATATTGCAACAATGGGTGCTGGTAATGATGCTTATGAGGATTATTATTCCTGCCCTTGAAAGTCCTGGTTTTGGTAGTGCATTTCTTGTTCACATGGTGGTGCTCTTCAGTTTCTTCCATCGCCAAAAAAAAAAAGGCTAACCTTTTTGTGTAAAAAGGAAAAATATGGGGGCAAATACTATGAGCATAAAAGGGAAAGACCACTCAAGAGAGATATTGACAACTCAAAGGAAAAACGAAAAAGAAAATAAAAACAGATTGGGTTTTTATTTGCTGAGGTTCTTTGTGTCTGGTTCCAACTTCTAACTCATAAGGAGGTCAAGAAGGCGAAGGAATTCAAAGGCAGAAAGACAGAAGGAGGGGCTGCCATGGCTTGCCTTATAAAAGAAAGTGAAAAGGGTAGCATCAAAGAAAAAGGGTATAATCTGTAATTGTAAGAGTATTTGGCATTTTGCTGCACTGCGTGAAAGAGCATTGCAGATGTTAGGCTTCTGATACATATACCCTTTAATGATCCAATTGACTACCTGTCAAACACATATGCCTACTCTAGCCTTTTCAGATTTCCCCCACCTTTCTTCACATATAGTTTTTAAAGTCAAATGCAGTGGGAAAATGTCTATTCTTGTAAAAATGAAATTGGGGGATAGTTGATAGTGATTGGACTTTGGATAAGTGATTGGGTCAAATTCTTGTTTTTTAGGGTTATGATTTAAGTAATGTTGTAGCATCATTGGGTTAATCATGGTCATCATTTCCACTAGACTCTCTTTTTCTGAATATCAATGTATAAAAAGGTCTCTCCTTTCTTTTTTTTTTCAGACATTTAATTTAGACCAAAGTTCCATATGATGAACCATAGGAAATAGGTCAAATAAATAAAGGGGTTTTCTTTTTCTGCAAACTATCATATGTTGATTAAGTGTCCCACTACTTTTTTCACTTTATTAAATCCTATCAGATTTTTTTTATATTTTTTTTTATATTTGAGTTAGACTTTATTCGAAATATTATTTTATATTATTATAATATTGGAGAAAAAAAAGATAATAGGTGTTAAACTTGTATCATACGAAAGCTATAATCATTAATAGAAACATATCCTATGTTTTAATATTTTAAATAACTAAATGGGCAGAATTAATCAAGTTGTCCACTAACAAGCGAAACTTTTTATTATTTGAGCTGACTTAATCATCAAAAACTTTTTCTTTTATGATAAAATTTATACTGATATATTAGGTTAAATGTATTTTGTGGGTTTCTATATTATAAGGATATAATTAATTGTAGGCATTTAAAAAATATATACATTAATCTATTTTCATATTGTATTAATATAATTATTCGTGTATGCAATATATAAACATAAAATGATGTTACATCGTTAATTTTATTATTAATTTGTGAAAATCGAATCAAATTAAAATTTCATATATAAAATTACACAAAATTAAAGTTCATGTATAACATTATGTCACGAGGATAGAATTTTAGTCGGGCAAACTGCATCACCTTATGCGATTTCTTGGGTTCAAATCTGCCTAAGTCAACCTTTCCCTCGAAAAATGAGAGTTCTCGTAGAATTTCTCTAAGACACCGTAACAAAGCGAAAGCAAACTCGAAATAAAAAAAGGGCTTGAACCGAACAGAAAAGCCACAGAAAACAGCGTACAGCAAGTGTTTGAGTAAATGCTCTCAAAATTATTCTATTACTTTAAAGGTTTACATCTGAGTGATTACAAATGAGGGAGAATGCCTCTATTTAAAGTTGAGCTCCCCAAATTCAAAGAGTTTTGATAAGATTATTAATAATAGTAGGTAAAGAAATGGTAAAAGATGAGTTATTCTCATCTTCTTCCTCTTGTTAAAAACAAAAAAGAGAGAAGAAACATTTGACTGTATTTTTCATTGCTGAACACTAACCAAAGAGCTAAAGACGACTCTAAGACGTCAAAGGATAAAGAAAAAGTAAAGGTCGTAGACAAATAGCCTTATTCGATTTGCACTTGTATAATTTGCTTTCGATTCATAACTTAATAAGTAGTAAATTGAATAAGGTAATTTTAGTGCTTTATCTTATGAAAGGTGAGTAAACTTGTGTTTTGATGATCTGTTTAACTATTGAATGTGAATATAAGTATGCTTATAATTGTGGCATAGTATGAATGTGAAATTACAATGAAATGATTGAATGTCATGTGAATTATGTATATTGATGTTATGACTGCCCTATTAACGGTTTTGGATTGAGTTACAAATATAGTTGGCATGCTATAGGATTAGTTATATAAGGATACTTAGCATCGATCGCATATTTCTTCGAATGTATCAATGAGTGTTAGGCACAGATTACTTCGGTAACATACCAATGAGCGCTTGTCACATATTACTTCAAGCATACCGATGAGTATGGGTGCATATATACTTTAGCACCAAATGCATATTACTTTAGTAGTTCTCCAGAGCACTAGGTGTCTGTGAGAACGTTCCAATAAGCATTGAGTGCATTTTATATTGGTGTGATGGTGGATAAATCCCCATATTTGGTCTTTAGTCTGTGTCCGGATAATAGGGGTGATAATACAAGTATGATATGTTGTATTATAATAGAAAAAGATGTGTTATGTAAATATGAAAATGGAAACCAATTTACTTAATATTCAATATTGATTTTGAAACTTGAATAGCATGTGCAAGATCATGCTAGATTATGAGACGAGTTGATATTTAATATACGTGACATAAGTCAATTTACGACGATATTGAGAAAGCACTAAAGATTGAAACTTGAAATAGTAATTTTCATTATAGTTTTATTTATAATAGAATTACTAGCATGTTTATTTGTTTAATATAGATACGCATTGTTATCAAATTATGTATGCATCATTAAGCTTATTTGCTCAGATGGCAAATTTGTTGTTTTTGTGTGCAAGTGACAGTTAGATTTTGGACTGATCGAGGAGTGTTAACAGTATCCAGACCTCACATCTCATCTCAACTAAATCTTTGTAAAAGTTCATTATGTTTTCTGAGTTGTAATGGCATGTACCTAGGTAATTGCGGGTCCTATAAGGTCCTTTGAATGGTATGAATTTTTTATATGTATGTTGGGACATATTTTGGTCTTTTTGTAATATTTGATGATGGCATTTAGTAATGTATGCATAAAATTTAATGCTGCTAAATATTGAATCGTGCATATCTTTGTGTGATGCAATAGTTGATGTGATACTATGTGTTGATAATGTGTTTTTGGATGCCAAATTGATGGTTGATAATTGAGTGTTAAGATGGTTTTATACATGTGTGATTTGGTGACATTATTGCATAAAGTAGAGTTACATTTTTGGTATTTTTACTATTGGGGATCAACCGAATTAAACAATAAACAATTAAAAATAGTGAAAGAAATTGAGAAATTGAACACACAAATTTAATGTGAAAAAACCCCTCCAAAGAGGATAAAAAACCACAAGCAAAGATATTTTACTATAATGGCGAAAGAATGAAGAGTACATAAGATAGAGATAAAAACTAAACCTCGAAACCCAAAAATAAAGAACCCTCAAAACGTAAACACAAAATTCTCCAAAAAGTGTTGAGTTTTAATCTTTAATGGGTGTGTTTTCTAAGATTGTAAAAGAGCTTATTTATAGGCTAAATTCATACGTTAAATAATAATAAAATAATCTAGATTAATCAAAGTTCGACTAAAACAAATAAATAGAGTTTAACTAGGAGATTATCTCTTAAATTTGATTGAAATATGAGGCATACTCAACAAATCTCCACATTGACTCATATTTCCACAATATCATCTTTGTTAAAGCCTGTCACGGGCCTATCTTGAACTATGCAGGGAATTAACTAAGTCAAATTTGTGCTTAGAAGCTGGAAGATTTCTAGCCTTTGACTTGTGCAGTACCAAATCAAAAGTAACCCGAGTTTTATTTTCACAAACGCAATGCCTAACTTTTCAAAATTTGCATCCAAAAGAGAACCTCTCTTCAACGAAACGATCATACTTTTTTCCCTCCTATACCAAGTTATCTCCGCTCCAAACAAGTTGACTTCAACTTCGTAACGAACGAGGGACATCCGATTTCATCGGTCATTATAGAACCTTCCAAAATATAAATACGGTCGGTCCTTTTACCTTTTAACAAAACAAGAGCCCCACGAGGCACCTTAATGTCACTAGACTCGATGTTGATCCTGTAACCTTCGAATCTAAAATACTCACGGAGATGTGATTCTTTAGTAAATCAAGTATATACTTGACATTTGAGAGTGTCCTAATCATCCTATTGTCCATCCTAATTTTAATAGTACCAATACTAGTTACCTTATTGGATGAATCGTTTCCCATGCGCATAACTCCACCTTCAATCGAACTGTATGTGGAGAACCATTCTCTGTTGGGAAACATGTGGAAAGAACATCCCAAATCTAGGATCCACTTGGACGTAAGCTTAGAGCTTTCGTTTATTGACACTAACAAGAAATCATCACCACTTTTGTTGACCAAATTAGCACTAGTTACATCTTTCTCGTTACTCTCAGCTGCCCTTTTATTTCACAATTTATAACAATCTACTTTGACATGACCTAGCTTGTTACAACAACGACACTTTTTGTCTTCTTTGATGCTAACAAAATGGAAGCTTACCTATTTGTCTTGCTATCCTAACCAGACTCACTGTCAAGTTTATCTTTACTCAACAAATGACCCTGTACATCCTCGAACGAGAGTTTATCTCTACCATAAATTAGGGTCTCCTTGAGTAGCTTGTATGAAGGGGATAAAGAGCACAATAATAGTATAACCTGATCTTCATCGTCAATCTTAACCTCAACATTCTTTAAATCATTCAAAAAAGCAATAAATTGACTAATGTGATCTCTAAGAAGCTCACTTTAGTTCATGCGAAATGTAAATAGAAGTTGTTTTGACACTAAATGGTTAGCCAGAGACTTAGTCACATAAAGAGTTTCTAACCTTTTCCACAAGACAAATGGGATTTTGTCCATCTAAACCTCTTACAATACCCTATTCACGAGGCATAATTAGATTGCAAACAAGGCCTTTTTATCAAGCTCTTTCCATTCTGTTTGATTAAATTCTCAGGCTTTTTCCTAGTAATAACCTTTTCTAGGCTAATTTAAACTAGTATTGTTATCATCCGAACTTGCCACAGATTGAAATTCGTGATACCATTGAACTTCTCAATGTCATACCTTGTTACTACAATCTCTGAACGAGCTGATTTGCGAAAATTGAATAACTCTGATACCATTTGTTGGGGATCAATCCGATTAAGCAACAAACAAGTAAAAATAGCAAGAAAAATTGAGAAATTGAACGCACAAATTTAATGTGGAAAAATCCCTCCAAAGAGGATAAACAATCACGAGCAAAGATAATTTTACTATAATGGCAAAAGAATGAAGAGTACAAAAGATCGAGATAAAAATTAAACCCCAAAACCCGAAAACAAAGAACCCTCAAAACGTAAACACAAAATTCTCCAAAAATGTTATGAGTTCTAATATTTAATGAGTGTGTTTTCTAATGTTGCAAACGAGCCTATTTATAAGCTAAATTCCTAGGTCAAATAATAATAAAATAATCTAGATTAATTAGATTTCGACTGAAATAAATAAACATTGTTTAATTGAGAGATTATCTCTCAAATTTGACTGAAATATGAGACATATTCAACATTTACCATTTGGTCTCAAGACATCAAGAATAAAATGATCATTCCAAGCATTTATGGGTAATGGTCTCGAGACATCAGCTACCACGTCTAAAGACAAGTGCCTTTTTGTCACAAGACATGTTAACATTGAAACCAAGAGACCAAATCAAAGGAGCTAGGTTTCGAGACATGAGAACCAATGTCTTGAGACAAAGAGTATAGGCAAACATCGAAGCAAGGGGTTTGAAATAGGGAAAGCATGTCTTGAGACATATCTATCAATGTCTCGAGACACACTATTAAATTTTGATAAATTGAGTTTGGATTAATTATTATATTTTTTTGTTATTTCAATCTTTATATTCAATGATTTTTTATTCTAAATAGTAAAAATCTAATTAATTATACAAATATTTTAGTTGTTATTAAATTAAATTATAAATAGCATTATAATATAATCATACACTAAACATAAAGTATTTTTTAATTAATATTTAGAATCTTTTTTACTAAAAGTTATATGTACAATCACAATTACAATTACAAATAATACATCCGATTAACTATAATTAGATTTAATTATTAAAAAGGACAATAAGGATGATAAAATCGAATAATCCTAACATATATAAGATTAAATCTATACAAATGTATTTTTCAATTAATATATATAAATTTCTTTTTTGAAAATTACACATACAATCATAATTATAAAAAATACATCTAAATAATTATAATCAGATTTAATCATTATAAAGCACAACATTCGCTGCAAGTATATTTTTCAAAAATTGTTATCAATAATAATTAATTTTTTTGTCCTCTCTTTTATTTTTCGTTTTTAATAATTTTATGCAATTACATGCTAAATACTTAAATTTAACAGGATTATGATATTAACTTTGAGACAATAATTTTTTATTTTGCATTTTAATAAATTTCTTTTACGTTGAAACATTTTAAATAATGGTAACTAATTATATTTAAAAAAATAATTTAACAAATTCATGTCGAGGTTAACCTATAACTAAATTAAATATAGATTTAAAATTTTTAATTGAATTTAAATATAATTTCTTATTGAAATGAGACAAATATATTTAATTTTTAATTTTATTATTAAATTATTTGTTCCCCTTAACAAGTTTAAAAACCCCATAAACACAATTAAAATATTATCATGTGTTCTTAGATAATATTAAAAAAAGGTATAATGATACATTTAGCCTTCAAAGTATACAGTTTTTATCAATTTGGTTTTTTTAGCTAAACTTTATCATTAACATTTCAAAAATAATCAAATCATTTTTTAAAAATTAAATCATTAATATTTTAATGATATTAGTATGAAAATTCATGTATACTTTATGTTGATATTATATATCTGTAGTGGCGGAGCCAAAAAAATTGTTTTTTGGAAGGGCAAAATTAAATTGTATATTTTTACGATAGTAAAAATACAATTTCACAATTTTAATAGTTTATATCTTTATCATTTTTAAAAGATTAAATTAAATTTTTATCATTTTTTAAAGGGTCAAAGTATAGTTTTACCATTGCTAATTTAAGATTTTATAAATTATAAAAGGTCTAAATAATTTTTTTTCCATTTTAGGGGGGTCGGGACTCCTACCAGCCTCCTTTGGCTCCGCCACTACATATCTGCTTTTTGTGACACAATGTCTAAAACTACCCGTAGCCCCTCTCCAACCCTTAAATAAAAAGATAATGTATTTCAATGCACTCGAATCTATATCTTCCTGCATTGACAATAATATTGATGCCAATTCAATCCACATTTATTTTATATTTTAGTTGAAAAATTTTTGGGTAAGAAGAATTTTTGGGTAAGAAGAATATAATAAGATAAGAGATAGAATAGTGGGGGTTTTAGTAGATGGTTTAAAACCAAACAAACTTTAGCTTGGAAATCCTCCAAGCCGACAGTTTACCTACATTTCTCCAAGTTGGAGTCTTTTCTTTCTTCTCCATGTCTTCTACCTTACAAAACTTTTTTTATTTTGTCTATTTTAAATAAGTGTGAATTTCAAATATATAGAAAATTTTAAAAGTATTTCATACATACTTAAACCGTCGATTGATTGAATGTATTGTTGTCAATGCAGGAAGATGTGAATTCGAGTGTATTGAAATACATTATTCTCTTATTTATAGGTTGAGGAGAAATTATAAATAGTTCTGTTCTAGACATAAATATTATAAAAACTTATAATAAGATTATTTAAAAAAATATGTATTTTTCTTTGTCAAAACATATCAGTATCGTATTAATATATCTAACGATGCATAGAATGAAAAGTAGGAATTGATGTAATGAAATTAAAATTATGTACCCTAATGTTGGGATGTAATGAAATTAAAATTATAAAAACCCTAATGTTGAGATGTGATGAAATTGGAACACTATGATTGATGTGGAGCCTTTGAATGTCGTTTTTAGATTTTTTAATTACAATTGATGATTAAATTCGAATTTTAATCTTTATTAAAATCTAATATTCAATCATTTGAATAATTCATGTTAATAAAAGAATATATATAAATAAATCAAATGGAGCGCAATCTAGCTGCCCAATTAAGTTATGTAACTTCAACTAAATAGGAAGATAATATATTTCAGTGCATTTGAACTCACGTTCTCTTATATTAATAACAATGTTTATACCAATCGAGATAAGATTCAATAAGCAATTATTAAATATCTTATATATTCAAACCATGGGATTATCATTATTTGTTTTGTTGTGTGGATTGGAGATATGTGGTGGTAAATATGAGAGGCCAAAATCAAAGTATGGAAGGGGTCATATTGACATAATCCTACTTTTATTATTCACATAGGAAGAGCCAAATAGATGAATTAAAGACAAAAATGAAAAGGTCATCACTTTAGTGTTTTATGTGACATAAGCCATTTTAATTATAATGGATATATATATATATATATATAAGATAAAGCCAAAAGGAATCAAAATGGGTACGTAAGTGAAGAAGTGGAGCATCCAATGGTCATGTAATCCAAAGACAAATCCATCATACTTTTGTTATTATCTTTTAGGGAAAATATTTTAGATAGAAATTTTTAAACTTCACAAGTAATGTTGGATACGGATAAGTGTACTTTTTTTTATTCCATAAGTAGCCTTAAAAATTATCATTTATTTTTTTGTTTGTTTAAATATTTATTTTTTAATGTTTTATTATATCTCTACAGGTCATTTGTCAATCTCTAACTTACTTGTGATGTTTAAAAATTTCATTGACATTATACCAAATATATTCTCATAGTAAAATATTTTAAAAATAAATAAATAAAAAAGAAGACATGACAAGTTTTTAAGTTTACTTATGCAGTTTAAAAATTATCCATATATAAAATGTATTTTATTTTGTTTATTATGATTTTCTTTATATTAATTAAGATTGGAGTATAAGTATGTTTTATATAAAATAAAAGATTAGAATATTGATAGATCATTTTTATTTAAATTTTTTGATATATTGATAATATGGTGCTTATATTATTATTTCATGTTATATTATATTTTAATATTTTTATACATTATATATAATCTTTTAACGGTTAAACTTATCCAATAATAACCACATCAATATTGAAACTCAAAATTATGATGAATGAATGACAACTTCAATACATCATAAAAACAAAGTAATGAAACCATTCAAAATTTTGCATAATCAACAATAACTACTATTAGATTAAATATTCACGATATATGATTTATAAAGGTTTAGCCTACATTGATAACATGACACGCATATATTTAGCTCGGATGAGCAACTGATGTGACATAGATATTTGTATATTTAAATCCGTTTATTAGGATTCATCGAACGAATCGATTTATATGAAATGAGAAATTGATATGAAATATAATAATCCTGAAGTTCACTTAAATATATATATGTGTGTGTGTGTGATTGAATCAATTCTTAATTGAACGAGTTTTGAGAATTGTTATTAAAATGAAATGAATTTGCATGATATATGATTGAGATATCATATGGTTTGATTATATGTTAAACTGATCTTGTTTATGTTGTGTTTTGTCACTTCTAGTCAACTATGCCAAGCTTAGTAGTTTATTGTATCTAATTGAAAGATAAGGTAAGTTTTTGTTTAAATGCTTATGAACTTACTAAGCATTTTATATGCTCGCCTAATTGTTTTCCTTTTTCCTTGTAGATTTACCTTGCGGAACACGTCAAGTCAAATTGTTCTGAAGCTCACATCATCCTATCACCGATTTGGTAATTTTTTTTTTATCATTTTCAGTCAAGGAATTGTGGCATGTATACAAATGTTTTGGTATATATTTTAATGTATAAGACTCTTATTGATTTGGGAACTTGTGATGAGTTTGGAAGTTGTTTTGATACATGGTTTGAAATGTATGATTTGGCAATGGTTAATGCCTAGTGGTGATGTTGACATGTTTGAGATATATATGGTATTGAAATGACATATTTGAGGTAGAAAAATTGAATTGATAACTTGGTTAATAAGTGATTGAGATGAAATTGAGTTTGGACACCTATAATTTGAGGCATGCTTAATTATGAAATGTAGCCTAAATTGGATAGTTGGTAGTTATGCATAAGACTTATAAGTCATAGCTATATACATGTGTTTATAAGTTCTTAAATTGAAAGTAAAAGGGCATGCTCTCAAGGTGGTTTGGTATATGTAATGTTGGTGTTTGAATGTTTGAACTATTTGATATGTCTTGTTTTATTTTGATTCAAGTAGATGTAGTAATTGAATGATAAGGCATTATAGTCCATGTGTATTGTATGATTTGGCTAGAAATATGGTTAGAATGTGTGCATGAGTTAACTTGAAATTGTAGGAAAGTCTTTCATTTGGAAAAATTGCAAAAACGGTATGTCACGTCACGACGTTAAGCGGTGGTCATCGCGATGAGTTTTGAACTTTAGGCCACGGTGTGATCAGGAACCCCGTCGTCACGATGAGGCCTACTCATTATGTTATGTCGCGACGAGGAACCCCCTCACTTCGTGATGTCGAGATGATATTTTGAAACTTTTGCAATTAGGTCCTTTTTCAATCTCGGGTTAGCATTAGAACATTCGTAAGCTCGTGTAAGACCCGAGAATGATTGAATAAAGCTGAAATTGGATGATTTCTTGCTTGAGAAATCGATTGTTGAGTTTTCATGAACTTTGGAGTGGGGATTTTATTTAGAGGAAAAGCTATTGGATTTGATGGAATTTATGTTTTCATATGAAAGATTTATGACATGGAAATTATTATGATATGAGAAATATTGTATATGTGTTGAAAAATGATTGGGCCTTAATTTTTTGTTTAACCTGTAAGTATAATAAAAAAAAATTTTAAGTACCAATATGAAACAAAAAATAAGTATCAATAGGAGAAAACGAGTATAACTTGGGGGCTAAATCATGAATAAAACCAAATTAAAATAATAAGGATTTTGATATTTTGGTTAAAATCACATCATGTTTATCTAATGTTCTAGATTTTATATAGTTTCAAAAAAAATGTTCTAGATTTTATATAAAAGTACAAAAGAATAAAAATACACTTAGAATAATATTAGATTTATGTCACATATATATTTATTGAAAATTCATATAAAATCAAATGATATTTTTGGTTTAAATGATAATGTCAAAGGTTTGATATGCATGGTGTATATAAATTACTTTATAAAAAAGATTTTTTTTTTTGTAATTTTTTAATTGAGTTGGAATTCGATTTATGAATGACACCAATTTTTTTTTGTGAATTATAAGAGGAGAGTAAAGTCCTAACAACAACGCGACTAGTGCGACTAGAATCCAAGTCACACCTAGAACAATGAACACATTTGACCATCAAACCAATACACGGGGTTGGATGACACCAATTTAATGATGGGTTTTAACATAATAGAGATTTCTTGCTTTATAAAAACAATAAGTTATTGTTAATTTGAGAACTAAATTAGGAATGGTTGATAGATGATAGTAATTCATTCAAATCCAAAATAATAATAATAATAATAATAATAATAATAATAATAATAATAATAATACATTCTTTTTACAAAACAATAAAAATGATTTCGAGAGTATTTATGTTTTTATATTTTAATAAATTTAGAAAAATGTAGGTACATAATGAAAATAATGAGATTTGAACTTAAAATATCTTAATTTTTAATATTATTTTAACTTTACCATTTCAATTAGACTCACATTTAAATTTTTTATCGAATTTTTTTTATAAATTTGTTACATAAACATTTTCTCACATATCATATGTATCATAATCTAGTAAAAATAATGATGATAAAAAATTGAGAGGCAAGTAGGGTCTTGACACATTTAATTAGATTGGGAATATTGCGATTTTAGCACAAAATTAATAATTCAATTTAAATTCTTTTACTTCTTTTAGTTAAATGAAAAAATAATAATTTTATCCTTTTTTTAAATTAATAATTCAACTTAAGTTCCCTGTTGAATGAATTTTTTTTTATAATCGACCCTTTTAAAATTCAATAATTAAATTTAAGTTGTTTTTAACATAAAATTTGAACTTTGGTTTTGCCGCTTTGAGAGCAACATAAATTTTGATTATAGGATAATAAAATGGGGACGTAGTAGAAAATTTTATTTGGGAGATCGAAATTAAATTTTAAGTTTTATGATAGTAAAAATGTAATTTTATTATTTTAATAGTTTATATTTTTATAATTTTTAAAAAATTAAATTAATTTTTTATTATTTTTAAAGAATTAATGTATAATTTTACTTTTAATAATTTAAACTTTTAAAATATATGAATAAAAAAAAATTTATTTTAGAAGTCGCCGAGCAAATGCTCCTATATGTTTTATTATTTTGATTGCATTTTTACAAAATGATTTTTTTAACTAGTATTTTAAGAATAATTACAGCACGATTACATAACAATTTAGTCTTTGATCATTTCAAGATCATATATATGTCTAATTATGCTCCCAATCCCTGTATTTTTTTATTTTTCAAATTTAATCTCTTTAATTTTAATTTAAGGAGTTTAATTATTCTCTACTTGTTTGATTTAAAAAATTAAAATCCAATGATATTATTAATTAACTTCTATTAATTTTGAATGTGTTGTCAATTGAACTCTAATTTTTAAATAAAAACTTTAAATATTAAGTATAATGAAAATATATTAATATTATTTTCAATTGAATTTTAATTTTCAAATTAGGTAAATAGAGACACTAAATTTCAAAATTCAAGGGACTAAGACATATTTAAACTATACATAAAATATTATATTACTATAGCAGCAAGTTACATATGTAGAAACATATATAATTTTTTTTTGAATATACTGGTGTGATTACATAGTAGTATCTGTTCATACTTTTTAAATCTTTTGATAACACATACACACATTGTATACACAGACGCTCGAACCCCGGACCTCTAGGATGAACAATATCTTTTTTTTCATTGGAATCACTTGTTGGGTTCTAAAAACATATATAATTAAACAATGAGGAAAATGAAATTGGATGGTCGGAAAAACAATAAAGTAATTAAGGTGCAATTAATAAAGTAATTAGGAACATGTTTGAACCGGTGGATATGGGGAACATGAAATTAGGGTAAATTTCTTTTGAAGATTTGCACTGAAAAGAGGGAATATCATGCATAATTTTGTTATGGAAATTGGGGTTCATGATCTTTATTAAAATCCTAATTGTATAAAAGCTAGCAAATTAAAAGACCAAGAAATCTAGAAATTAAGAGAATCTTGACCAAATTGAGTTCGTATCTTGACTAAAAACTCTTGGGATGTTAGATGCTAATCATGATTTTGGACCAAAATTAAGACAGAATCATTGTTCTTCTACTTGTTCTAAATTATTTTAATTAATTAGGACAGACGGATGTTGTCATGTTTTAGAACACTAGCTGGATATTTCTTTTGATTTGTTTAATGAAATTTATGTCCAATTATTAACTTCCATTCAAATCCATCTCCATCTCCATCTCCGTCTCCATCTCCATCTCCATCTCTAGGCACTAAAATAGGCAAAAATAAACCTAAACTCATAAAGTGGGTCATTAATTAATTATGCTCATGAAGCTATGAGCTTATGACCAGTTTCTTTATCATGAGTGCTTTTTTTTTTTTTAATTTATTTTTTTGAATTATAATAACAGGATAAAATTCAAATAACAAATGTGATTAGCACGATTCGAATTTAAATCTCACCTGAGACAATGAACATTTTTAACCATCAAACGATCACATGAATTTTTTTTTTAAATTTTTGTACCCTTTAATATGTATACAATATATGAATATTTTGTTAAAGGGTCTCAATATTAATTAAGGATGGTCAAAATATTGATGAGATATACATAAATTAGTTCCTTAATTGTAAATTCGACCAATCTTGGGTAATTAAAATGAAGTTGTTAACGTGGAGAGCTAATGAATTGATTAAAATTTCATACAGTTGGACTAAATAATACTTTTTTTTAGTAAGGTAAATGTTTTTAATTGGCAAACACTGATTTCAGTTCCACTCATGTTCATGAATTGGATTCAATTAAATTTTGATGGTGCAATAAAAGAGGATTTGGGGTTAGCTTCGATTAAGAGAGTCTTATGTGATATATATAATAAATGGATCTTTAAGTATAACTGATTTGTGAAAATTTGTTCTATTTTAGATGCAAAGTTGTGGAATGTCAGAAATAATTTGACAACTGCATTTGATAAAGGATTTGACAGATTGATTATTCTATCAGAAAGTGAAGCAAAGCCAAGATGCATGCAATAACCCAAGTGTAGTGATTAATTAAATGCAATTACCATAGGGATAAATATCTAAACTATACATGAACTATGATTTAATGTGCAATTGTATACATGAACTTTGATTTTGTGTATTTTTATACATGAAATTCTGATTTGATCCAATTTTTGTAAATTATTAACACAATTATTAAGATAACATCATTTTATATTTATATATTGTATACATAAATAATTATATTTATCTAATATAAAAAATTAATGCATTTATTTCTTTTTGAATCACAATTAAAGTTTCACGTATATAATTGCACTAAATTAAAATTTATGTATACAATTACATATTAAATCAAAATTAATGTATAATTTTAAGATTTATCCCATTACCATATGGGTAATGGTAGAAAGGTTGGTTAGGGCATAATATTAATCAGCAACCCAGAAACGAAGAAGATGCCTTTCTCAATGCTTAATTAGAAATAGAGATGGGTTGGGTTTTTGATGTTGTTCTTTTGCTTCTTTGAAATTACCACCCATTAACGTCATTTATGTATACGAGGCCGAATCCAATGCCTTCCCCCCCCCCCCCCCCCCCCCCCTTTCTTAGATTAACTATACAATTATAATAGGATTCAATAAATATGGATGAAATGAAATAAGGAAAACCTTAATCTTTTTCCCAACTCATTTCTTTTTTATCTTTCATTTTGTATAGCAATGGTGTCCGTTTTCGAGTTGGCTATTGTTTGTCTTTTTTTCTCTCATCAACTTTTTTTTCTTTTTTTTTTCTCATTCACTACACATGTTTTCTCTCTTTTCAATTTGCAGATTTATTTTGTGAGCATCTTTATTGTCTTCACAAGTTGTGATGGACAAATAATAGTGTCTATTGTTCGCTAAAACTCCACCGGCCACCGATAGTTTTTCTTGAAAAATGGGTGGATTTTCGTCAACTTCTTAATCTGTTTATGTTTTGGGAATATTTCAAAATAATAAATAATTTTACGTGTCGATTTGAATGTTTTTCTATTGTTTAATAAGTCTTCAGTTTTAGAAATTTTTGTCTACTATTGTAGTACCTTTTTTAGTCTTGTTTATGCATGCAATCTTAATTTTACAAATGATTTTAGGGATGATTTTGTTGTCATCCTCTCTACTTTGGTGAATGCTCCTTTTTTTGTTGATTTTTGCTCGTCGCTTTGGACTATTCAGGATTGATTTCCTTATCATATTAAGTGCTTGCAATCACTCCAGACATATCATGCTTGTGTTGTGATAAAGTCAATTGTCAACGTATCATAGTGTTCTATTAATGCTTAAGTTAAAGCCTTTGTTGTATTGATGGAACTTGTCCTTCACAATTTATGACGAGTGTTTGCTATTTTTTTCTCTAAATTGTAAATAAATCTACCTTTCAAAAAAAAATTATTGATGATAATTTGTATATTTATAGTTTTGGTAGAAAACTTCTTAATTTTACAAAACAAAATTTAAAAATTACCATGTTGTATCATATTTTACATCTACTTGTCATCGCTTCACCCCTAAAAAGCAATTACTCATATAAAACTAAGGGTAGCTTATATCATTAATCACTTTAATTAGGGTTCATTCTTATTTTGATCGTCTCGTCTCATTTTTTGTTAATTTGATCATTCTAAAATAAAAATTGATCACTTAATGGTAATGAAAGGCTAATCGTGTATTTGTTCGAAAAAAATTTAGAATGATCAAAATAAAAAAAATCCTATTTAAAGTGATTGGAGAGTGAATGATGAAGAAATGTGCCATTAATCTTTTATTATCATCTAACGGTAAAATAATTAATTTTGATTTTGAAGTGATCAAATTTAAAAAAAATTAAAATAATCAAAATAAAAACGACTCAAATTTAAAATGATAAATGAATAATTTACCCTAAAAGTAAACAAAATTTGAATGTGTGAGTTTAAAATTTCAATTTCAAACCTATATATACATAAGTATATAGTAGTGGAGATACTATCCAGCTGGAGCTAGTAATGATAATTGTGCTGCAGGTACATAACTTGATGTCCATCTTTACTTTGTGTTGATACAATGGTGATACCAGGACAGCACCGTAACTCTTCTTCAATGCTGCTTGACATTACACATTCAATGAGCCGACCTATAAAACAATAGAGAAAATTTCATAAAAATGAACATACATACAAATATAGTTATAATTGAAGAGGAAATGTTGAATGGACATTTGAGTGAAGGCTCAAAAGACACCAAATCATACATATTGTTAGCAGACATTAGTAGTACACTATACTACATGCATAGGAAATGGCAGTAAATCATACATATTGTTAGCAGTTAGGTCAATAAACGATAAAGAAGACAATCATTACCCTAAATTAATGGTACTTCAGTAGTCAGTAGAAGATGATGTAAGAGGAGGAGGAGCAGCTTTTAAGACAGGCAGGATTTGGAGAGAACTGAAATGGTAACAGTGGTGACAGTCAGTCAGTATGGTAATGATGGTGCAACCGTGGCTTATTCTTGGTAGGATAATGTCTGTCTTCACTGTTTTTGCTTTTTTCAGCAATTCCTATATATCTGTTTTATTTCCATCACCTGGTTAGAAGTGAATTGGATTGCCTCTATTGTGAATTTCTTAATTGCTACAAAAAATAAAATTGTTTAATTAATTCTGGAAAATTTGTCACGAAATCAATAAAACATCAAATAGTCTCATCTTTTTTGGCTTTTGGATGCAAAGATTAAGACCCAAATATGTGAAAATGCCACCTTCGAGTTTTGACAAAACACAACCGCTGTTGTTCTGACATAAATTCAGACATGAACTGGAACATGGTCAAAACTCCAACATAAAACAAGGAGCTGATAATCAAATGTGTTGTTCTGGGGTCGAACTATGATCTTCTTTTGTTTTACAAACTTAAATGAGCTTCTTTTTCTCAAAGAAGGTCTTCAAGTGCCAAAATTGTATTCCAGCTACTGAGAAGCAAAGAAAAAGAGAAAGGAACGACAACCAGAACATCTTGGAGGTAGTAGCTTGGTTCAGCGCCTGCATTTCTTCTTCTCTGTTTAAAAGAAAAGATCAAAAGCCAACGGAATAAGATCCCTTGAGGTAATGTTATAGATTAGATGGGTTTAAGCGACAACGATGCTTCCTTACCTTTCTCGCAGATAAAACATTTCCTCGTGGATGGAGGTAACCGTATCATACAACTTCTTCAGTTCCAGTTCCATCACCTGGAATTTACAGTAAAAGTAACAAAAAAAAAACATGAGATTTTCCGGATATAAACAGTCCAGAGTAATAGTGGGACAATGTCGGTCCGCAGGATTCATGCAGCAATGACTGCAACAAGATTTAAAAGCCATCCTAGTGCTGATTGCCTGTTCTGGTGGCTTTCATACAAGGATTTGAACCATAGCTAAGCATATATCTTGCCTACATAAATTATGTTTCGGAGTGTATGTAGTTCAACTAATCTTGATGAAAAAGCAGAAATCCCGATAGAAGAATGAATCCCTTTAGTTCAGCTCAGCAGTAGGGAGAGTTTTTTATAACCAAGACTGACTCCATTGATCATTAGAAGAAAAGAAATCTAATTTTAAACTTTGATCAACAAGTCCAGTGGAAGTATAAGGCGCTTCATCTGCATTTTCCCACCCTTTTTCATTCTCTTATAACATATGGCAGAATTTCTTGTAGATAACGATTCGATCTGCCTATAGATTTTTCCCTCCCTTAACGTTCCCTCCATATATTAATCCGTTTTCTCGGCAGGAAAGAGCTATGTAAATTGTAAAGCAAAGCAAAACTTGGAGCAAATCATCTATATAACAAGGAAACATAGGGCCTTTTGGACTTGTAGCACGAGAGGAAGACAACCCCATTAACGATAACAGCAAACCTTCTGTCTAACTCTTAACTGATAAATTGAAAGATATTCAATGGATTTCAACAAGTTGTAAACCCTCAAGAGCAAGCAAAATCTTAACAAAACTGAAATTTTCAACATATTGTGCATTCTAAACTTAGGGGTATGGCCCTTTCCACCAGCAAACAAATATAAACCCTTAGCCCTAAACTCCTATGTATCCAAGCTCCCACTAGTTTTTGATATTCTATTATTTTGTGAGACATGCCAATAATGTTGATTGTAGGAGTTAATAGTAAGCTAAAACAGAAGAGACTTACATCGACCTGCCCTTTCTTGGCAACATTAGACCAGTCCTTTGCTTGAACTCCACTCCTCCAATCAAAATCAACGGTCATTATAATCTGCGGCGAATGATCCTCCGCCCAAAAGCACGCCATGTAATCTCCGTCCTCCGCCGCCGTGAACGCAAACTGCCCTGTCTCCACTTTCTCCGCCGTGTGCAAACTATTCCCTTGCGGCGACGTTACCTTCATTCATTCAGTCAAGTAAGCAACCCCCAACAAAGGAAAAAACGAAGCAAGCTTCAATCTTATTATTCGCAAAAATCATTATAAAATAATTTTAAAAACCCAAAAGAAAATAGAATACCCTGACAGCGAACTTGAGAGAATCGGGCAAAGGGTAAGCTTCGTTTGGGTTGACAACGTGGTACTTTCCCACCGTCATGGCATTGGTTTTGATGTCTTCGGAGATGCACTTGGTGTGTCCCGATTGTAGGTCGAACCGCAATGCTTGCGACGCAGAGGATAAAATCCCCACAACCACAACCACCATTATGCCCGACCGGAGAATCATAGTCAACCACTCAACTTTCAATTCAACTGCTAGAAACGCAACGACAGTTACAGACAGATTCTTTGTTTTTTTTTTTTTGGGTGGTGTTGTAAGTAAATCAGTTCGAGTTGCAACTAGCAAGATGTGGAGACGAAAGAAATTAGCAAAAAGAAAATGTGAAAATTACTGCGCGACGTGGTGAGATATAATTGGAGGAGACACGTAACTGGAACTAAATACGATTAGAGCTGAGGCTGTTCTGTCCTAAAAACTCAGATCTGCCTGTTTTACTTGTTATAAATTTTTTATAAAAGAACTTATTTTAAAATAAATCTTTTAGTTTTTAAGGCCCGACTATGTTTTGGGGCGTAGTTAAAAAAAATCAACTAATAACATATGAAAACCTAAAATTTCTACCAATTATGAAGTTAACGGATGACTCCATTAAAAAAGAGAATATTGTTTATTTTAAAAGTTTCAGGTTTGAGTATCTGTGTGTGTAAAGTATACGTTATTAAAGGGTTAAAAAAATATGAATAAATATTATCATGTAATCACACAAATATATTCAAAAGTTATTCTACCATTTACACTTTCTCTCGTCTTTTCATCAAATTGATCTAATTCGATTAATCGATCGGTTAACTAATTTAGTTCAATCATAAATTAGTTAATTTTTTTTGAAATTTCGATTAACGGTTAATTCGATTCGAAATTAGGTAATTAATCAAATTTAATAAATAATATTATATAGGCATAATTGTAAAAAAGCCCCCAAATTTTGGGGGTTTTTGGATATATGCCCCTAACCTCTTTTTTTTCTGATTCCGGCCTTCAACGTAACAGAAATTTGTAGAACGGACCTTGTTGAAATGGTAACTGCTAGCTGACCGTTAATCAACAATCGGTCAACAAATGTTGTACATGTAACGTTCTAGTGATCTGATGACATGGCATCAATTTAAATAATAATGCTGACATGGTAAAAAAATTAAATAAAATTAATAAATATAAAACTAAAACAAAACCCTAAATCTCCAAATTATCTCAAAACCTCAAACATAATTTTTCGCTAATTCTAAAATCCTCAAACCCTAAATTTCTCAAACCTTTCAAACCATCGAAATCTTGAAATTCTCAAATCCATAACATCCGAAAACATTTGAAATATTCTTTTGAATCCCTAAAAACTTTAGCAATCTCCTCTTTGAATAAGTTTTTTAGGGATTTTTCTACATCCTTAATCCCTTAAGAATAAGATCATGAAATCCCAAATCGTGAAATCTCTATTCATTCCAAAAATTTTTATTTTTCTTCTTTCTCGTTTGAAATCATGGACTCACGTAGTTTGAATAGTCAATGTAGAGGTTGGATAACACATGGTTCGTATGGTTCGAAGAAAAAATCGTCTTATGCAATTATTGTTACTTCATCGCGGAAGGAGTATGTCTACGATGGACCAGCAATAAAATGTCATTACAAAAAGTTAGCTCCAAGAGATACTTCATGGAGCGATTTAAATTCGGGAAGGAAATTTTATGGTTGTTCAGATTTTCGAGTAAGTAAAGATTTTTTATTTGCAAATTGAGTTTCAGCTCAATTTTGATGATTTCATAAATCTCATAATTTGTTTTGTTTTCAATTTGGATGAATTGGGGTTTGTTTGTAGGATGGTGGTTGTGCTTTTTTCAAGTGGTACGATGGGAAAATATGTGACCGTACGACTAAGTTACTGCGTCAATTGCGTGACAGTGAACGAAATATGTTGAAGGATAATTTAGCACTTAAAAAGAATGTTATGGATTTGGTTGCATTTGATGGTAACCATAATAGTGGCAGTAATCTTGTTGACATTGAGGTTGAAGGTAGTAGATCAATTTGTGGTGTTGAAGAAAAAGTAGCATTAAAGAAGAAAATGTTGACCATGAAGCAAAAAATTAAAGTTATCAAAAAAAAGAAGTCAATGTATAAGATATTATTTTCTTGCTCTATGTTATGTATTGTATGCATCACCATTGATTTCTTTTTGGCAATAGTGGTAAGAGGCATACGTAACTAGCAATTTCAAATGTTGATTGAATATAAATGATCAAACATATGTTTGTTTATGTTTGGAACTAAGGACAAATTTTGGTTGTTTTTTTATGTAATGATCAATATTGGTTGTTTATGCCTAATTTCACTTAGCTTAGTAAATAATGCAATGACAATAAACATAAGACTAAAAGGACAAATTGGATCATTGAAGCCTATGATTTCTCCATTGCAATTTCGATAAATGTACCTTACAAAAGCATATGATTAGCCTATACACCATTCACTCTATACTAGCCAAAAACTAAAATGTCAGTGAGCTATACATAATCACAAAAAAAACCAACATATTGGTTTTCAATACAACAAAATAACATTCAACATTGGTGTATTTCAAAACTAGAATATTGTATTCTCAAAATGTGTACCATCTTGTATGAAATTAGTTATATTATAACAAAAATTTAATTTGATATGTTTAATTTTTAATTTAACTCGAATAATTTTACTCGATTAAACTAGAATCAAATTTCATTTCACCTGATTTAATTTGAAAAAAAAAATTCAAATCGAGTTAAGATATAAAATAAGACTCATCAACTAAAAACTTTTTCATTCATTTCGACTTTTTTTTTTCAAAACAAATAGATTTAAGAAAAACAAAACTTTACCTAAAAAAACCCTTCATTAAAAATTCAAAAAATTAATTGAGATATTATATTAAGATTTTTCTTAAATGAGTGCGAAGCTAAAAAAAACTTCAAAAAAATAAAAAAATTATTAAATTTATTTAAAAATTTTAATATATAAATATCAAATATGTAGAAATTTAAAAAATAAATTATTAGTCATTATATTTTACTAAAAACAAGTATGGTTTTAATATAGTTCTAATTACTAATTAATTAAAAGTTGAATTCTTATTCCACAAAATATATTTCTAAAATGAAATTACAAATGAATTTAAATTTATTTTTCCATTCAACCAAAATCTAATGAATTTTTATTCTATATTCACATTTTAATTAATTTTTATGGACATTCTGACATTAACATACTACCACGTGATAGTTTTTGGTGACTTCTGTCAATTGAGAATTTCACTTAATGAAAGGTGTTAAAACATTTTTGAAAAATGTTCCGAACTTTTTATTTTTAAAACTGAAAACGAAGTCGCCACCAATCTTTTTTATTCGGTGTGATTGGAGCACCTTAAAATATTTTAATTTATAAAAACAAATAGGTCTTCGAAATCCAGAAAATGAGTTCAAGAATCGGTTACGTGTGAGGAAAGGTTAGCACCCTCACATGCCCAAAAACTGGTACCAAATCGATTTTTAAGAGGTATTAATCGTTGAAAATTTGAAAACTCGAGTAGAAATTAAAATACGATCCCTAAATGCATGATTAATAGGTTTAATATTATTTTCAGAAATCGAACTTTGTAACACCCGTAAACTGTAATCGTCACAGGTTTAAGGTCTCAAAGTAATACCGAATATAATAAAATCATCAAATCATTTCTAACAAATATTCGAATTCAATTAAAGCATTCTCTCAAATTCATATAAATCATTCAATAAACATATAGTGTTCAACTACCACAATATAAACAAGCTATCTTCTAAAAAAAAATACTACCCAAACAAGCATCACACCAACATATACACTATGCATAATTCAATACACTCCGTTAAGCAAATACATTTGCATATTTCATAATTTACCAAATTATTATATACATATCATTCAAAACAACTTCACATCAAAACAACTACTTTGAAACTAATATTCACTTTTAGTCATTTCCTATAAGACTTTTACGTATAACTAGTCCTAGATATATGCCAAAATAACCAAAAAGTGACCTCACTGACTTGGAGTTCGGGATTTCTGTTTTGATGTTGAGTTGTAGTCTACTATCAAAATAACCTGAAATCATAGAAGGTTTAATTTCATTAGTAACTTTTATTCACCAACATAACCATTCTCATGGGTGTTCATAATTCTCAAATAAATGCTTCCATTTGACAATTCATAGTTCCAACTTCAATATGACACATAATGTAAACAACAACTATGTGTACTACTTTCATTCCTTAATTTTCTTACTCCATATATGTATATATCCAACTTGTTGATTCTTCACAAAAATCCGTTTATTTACCGTTTATAATTTCCGTCAATTCATGGCACCCGATGCCTGGCGGATAAACCGAGAGAGTGAGCCCAGCTCTAGTTGGATTTACCAACGATTTGCGCCCAGCGCTAGTCGGATAAACCGACAGTTATGGCACCCAATGCCTAGCGGATAAACCGCGAGAGTGAGCCCAGCTCTAATTGTATTAACCAACAATATCCGTCAAATCTTAGCACCCAGTGCTTAGCGGATAAACCACAAATGTGAGTCCAGCTCTAGTCAGTTAAACTGTCAATGTAAGTTATTCAAATAATACCATATCCTCAATCCATAAAGTATGTTATCATTGTAATCACATACATGGAAATATACATAGTTCAAGAATTTAAATTAACAAATCGAATGAATTAAACCGTTAACTTATAATTAAATAAAATAATAAGTTCGAGAGTAAGAACTTACAAAAAAGTTTAAGTTACTCTCCGTTGGTCGAGTCGATCACTCACCAACTTTCTCCTTTTCTCGATTACCCGTCGTTCTACTCGTTTCTTGATCTATACACCATAACGTTGTTTAATCAACCAATCTCATAATTGTAATAATTTCATTCTCATAGAATTTTTCTAACCAACCGAATATACATGTATCCATATAATTTCCCACAGCTCTACATTCATAATAATTGAATTTATTACTATGCCACTTAAGGCTAATGAAAGCCGCCTCCTTAGAATTTGTTCCAATAAAACCCATTGTACAATTTAATCAAAATATCAATTAAAACCAATTATTTCCTCCTCTGTTTCCAGCATGTTAAAATACCATGAAAACAATTCTCAACATATTCATTACTCCTCTAATATAAGTCTCAATACTCAGCTTTACTTTACCAAAACAAATATGATAATTAATGCTTTACATAAAATATAAACCAACATAATTCCAAATTCTAGCACAATTCCAACACATAAAAACATTCACCATGTTAGAACACCCCAAATGCTCTCAAATAAAATCATGACAATATGATTAAAATTTATTATTTTCACAACTTGAACTTCAAGATAGTTAGACCAAGCTACAAAGATCACAAAAATATAAAAATCAATAAAAATGAAGCTCAAATCACCTACACAATAACTAACTTAATCACATCTTATCAATTTTCTAATGGACCTAATATACATATATTTTCCATGCTGTACCTAAATCCTTAAAATTTAAAGGTTAACACCATACCATTGATATATATATTTATACACTCATCTTCTTGACAATCAACCCTAACAAAATTACTATAAAAAAATAATTTCTCATATCATACATCTTTATATTTTAACCACACTTCCAGCATACTATTCACACTCAAAACAGTCCCTAAACTCTTAAAATTCATAACTTAATACCATAATATTTTAACTTTAGAGAAACTAGATCCCTATTCCATCAAAACCCATCACACAAATTAACTAAAATATCAAATGAAACTAATAATTCCTCCCCATTTTCCAGCACATGAACATTCAAGGAAAAATAGCCCTTGCATGCTAAAAATTCTATCTCCCAAATTAATAAAATGCTAAGTAAAATTTACCCTTTTTCTTCCCAATTAGTTTCTCATAGAACATGCAAATATAACAGTCCATAAAATGTCAAAATTCCGCAATATGGTTTTCAATTTTCTTTCCATTTTCATAAATAATTCTTAATCCTTAATTTCATAAGAACTCACTTAACTAAACAAGCATATTTAACATCTAGTTTTACCAATCCATAGAAAACATCAAAACACACTCAGATGTGAACATGGTGAGTCCTTCAACTATTAACATTTTTGCCAAATAACCCCCAATTTAGGTGGACTAGGTTATAACAAGCACAAAAATACAAAAATTATTGTTCCTGGAGTTCTTGTTCAAACCTAATGCTCCTGGAGTTCTTGTTCTTTTTGTCTCAAATTCTTTCTTTCTTTCTATTTTTTTTATGAAATATTCCACTAAAAGAAACCTCCCTTTTATTTTATTTAATTAATCAATACAAATCTATTTATCCATTTATCCTTAGACTAACACACTTTCACTAAGCCCATAATTGTCATTTGACAAAGTCTATGGTTTATTTATTAAATACACTCTCATCTATTAAATATTTTTAGCAACCACCACACTAAAATTCTATATAATTCAAGTTTCTCTTCCTTCTTTATAATTCAATCCATTTCCTCTTAGCTAATATTCTTCACATCAAATTTCTTAACCAACTTATGAATCATCCCATTATCATTAAACAATATATATATATATATATATATTTAATTACTTTTTTTTAAATCTTCTAGTTTCTAAATGTCATTTTTCTAATATTAATAAAGACGGGTCGTTGCAAACTTTGTGAGGAAGACTCGTTATTTTGAAAATCGAAAAAGGAAGTTGTGTCCAGTGAGTTAGGGCATGATACCTCAAATCTTCAAAAACAACAAGCATTCCCCTTTTTTTTTTTAAAATTTCACGTTTTATTATTTTGTAAAAAAAAAAGAAAAAGGTTATTCGATTATTTCGATTCGAAGAAAAAACTGCACCTAATAAGTACTTCTCAAATCACGAAATAATGAATATTGCCTTTATTTTGAAATTATTTGTTTTATCAAAACAAAAATAAATACTTTTTTTTAAAGAGGATGAATGAATAAACACAATATGTAAATATAATAATAATATATGACACGGCATAAATACATAATGACAAATAAATATGTGATGAAATTAAACAACAATGCACATTTAGCGTATAAAATAGATGAAACAATATATTAGTAAATAAATAAATAAATAAATATTTTTTTAAAAAAAATCAAGGTGGTGACGAAAAAAAAGAACTTGAAAAAAATAAAAGGTAAAAAGAAAAAAAATTTAGATTAAAAGATAAAAAAAAAGAATTAAAAGATGTGAAATAACAAAAAAAAAGGCCACCTATTAAAAAGAAATTTTAAAAGGTTTAAATAGGAAAATTTCCATTATTTTTTAGTAATGACATGAGGATTGAATTAATAAGAAAAGTAAAACTCATTTACTAGTTTTTAAAGAAAACAATTTAAAAAAACAAGTGGACCAATTTAAAATGAAGCGAAACATAGAGGGACCACTAAGGGAAAAGTCCTTTTCTTGTTTTAAAATCTGATGTCGAAATGACGATATTTCAGCGCTACAAAGACAAGCCTGAAAACATCATCGTATGGGTTCAATTTAAGTTCAAAAGGACTGAAATTAAAATGCTGGAGAAGCAGGAGGATCGCGGAGCAAAATTTCCCATTTTTTGGGAACAAGGTCTGGAGTGGGTCGGATCGGAGCGTTGAAACGACGCCGTTTTGATCACTGAACCTTCACACCAAAACGACATCGTTCCACTTTAGTATTTAAGTTAAAATTTTTGTAAAATCTTTCATTTTTTCATTCTTTTTACAAAAACTCCTACTCTCCTCTCTTCTTTTCTCTCCCCAAGGGCCATGTGCCCGGCCATCGATCCGTCGCGGCTCCGTCACATCTGCCCATCATCGGCATCGACGAACTGTCATGTACGGCGGCCTAGTTTCAAAAAGTTTCCTTTTTAATTTTTTTTTAAAAAACACTAGATCTAGGCTTAAATCTAATAAGATCAAGCCTAGATCTTTGAAGAAAAATGAAAAATGTTTTTATTTTTTGCCATTTTTCAAATATGTTTTTATAAGTATATTTTTTTAATAGATACCCCTCTTATCGGAGCCCTCACGAACATGGGTGAGTTCAGAGAGACTCTGTTCGTGGCTACGACGACGGCGGTTAAGTCAGGTATGAAACCCTAACTTTGTTTCTTTTTTTTGTATTTTATTTATTTTAAAATTATTTTGAAAAGAACAAAAAAGAGAATAAATAAATGATAGAATAAATAGAATATATATATCTATATATATAATATACCTTGTACGAATTAAAATTTTGTGTTGCAAATATGTATTCTTGATATATATTGTGGGTAAAAAAATTACAACTAAATTTGTGTGGCTTTTATAGCCAAAATACAATATCTTCTTTTTCTCCTTTTTTGATTTGTTTTGGAGGTGATGATGGTGGTGGCAGAAGTGCTTTAGGCTGCCCAATGTGATGGCTGGGCGTGGGGATGTCAAGAGCGTGGTGGTGGCCTCAGGAACACGGATCTAATGTGGAAGGGGCTTGCGGCGTCGAAGAACCTTTAGCAAATTAGGGTTTCACGATATTTTTAATGTATTGGGCTTATATGGGTATTGGGCCTTTAGATTTAGATGGGTAAATTAGGTTTGATGTAAATGAATATTTTAAACTAAAATAAATTTTAGGGTTTAGGGTTTAATTTAAAATGTTTATTATTTTGTTTCATTTTGATTTTGAGTTTCGGGCCCAGACAAATTGGGCCTTCTATAGCTGCCCCTCTTTTCTCGTTTTCATGTAACGGGAACTAGGCAAAGACTAAAAGGAGGATCAATTTCGTCCGATCCCACTGAATTTGGCTTCTTTGGTGCTTCTTCTTCAAGTAACCCGCTTCTCGCTTCATTGGTCATTCAACTTCATTGTATCCGCTTTTCTACATCTTTAGGAAGATAAGATTTAGTGTTGTGACTTTATTTTGCCCCATGACAACTTCAAAGATAAAATTTGCTGTTGTAGCTTCACTCTATTCACTACAACTTCAGGGAAATTGAGATTCACTATTTGTTTTAACTCACTTCTCTATACCTCACCAGGAAGATGATATTTAAAGTTTCACTCCACTCCATTGTATCCTCAAGGACGTTGAGCTCGGCTTCGTTGTTTTGATTCAACATATTGTTTGCACCCACTTCTCTGTACCTCACCAGGAAGATGAGATTTAAAGTTTCACTCCACTTCACTGTATCCTCAGAGACGTTGAGTTCTACTTCGTTGTTTTAATCCGATCCACTACAACTCAGGGGAATAGGATTTGATAGTTTACACCACTCCACTGTAACCTCAAGGACGTTGAGATCCGTTTTGTTTTGACCCATTTCATTGTACCTGACCAGGATGATGGGATTTGAAGTCTCACTCTACTCCACTATATCCTCAAGGACGTTGAGATCTACTTCATTATTTTAATTCGACCCACTGCAATTTAGGGGTATAGGATTTGGTGCATCTTGATCCATTTTGCCATTTTGTGGGTAATGAAACCTGTAGAATATGCTTCTATGGACCTCTATGTAGGCCAAATTATTAGAATGTCATGATTAGAATGCGTTAAATGCTCTTAACTAAATGAATGCACATGATGAATGTTAGATTTCTCTCTCTCTCTCTCTCTTTTGACATGGTTTGTCGTTTTGTCCGAGTTTTGTCATTAGTGTACTACCCTGTCTTCTTTTAAGTTTGCGATGAGACTTGGTAGAGTAGTCTTAGTTCGAGCTACTTGTTTCGAGTTTAGTTCTTGCAATTGGTGGTCCTGCCTCAGGTTCTCGTACCATTTAGGAATTTTTAGAGTGATACGCATTGATCCTTGTATGTCTTATAATGTCAGTCCATTATTTGTTATCTTAATGCAAAAATGCTTGAACACGGTTGTGAAAGAATAATGTTGAATTTTATTGAAGACAAAATTTAAAGGAAAAAATTAAAATGACAAACATTGGTCAAAGAAAGCGAACAAAAACAACATTAGGTGCCCCAAATGTCAAAGTATGAGCTTCTCTGAGTAAACTTGACGAGGATCAATCTGAGCCCGATATGTGTCTAGAAAAACAGGAGTGATTTGTCGATGCCTCAAGATGTGAAATTTCTTCATCTTATTACGTTTAAGGGAGGTGATCATTTCAAGTCCATTCTTTTCTCCAAATTTGAGTCACCCTTTTCGAGTTTTCAACTTAAAATCCCTTTGGTTTCAAGATGTCCTTTGTGGGTTTTCATCTTGACCTCTCTTTTTTTTAGGTAAAATATTTCTTCACCGAGTTCGAGTTGATGAGATTATGCAAATCTTTGTCATCCATTTCAGTCAGAATGAAAGCCCCTCCAGAAAAGGCTTTCTTTACCACATAAGGTCCTTTCCAATTGGGCATCTATTTTTCTCGGAAGTCTTTGTGTATGGGAAGTATCTTTTTCAAGACTAGATCCCCCTCATGAAATTCTTTGGGATGAACCTTTTTGTCAAAGGCTTGCATCATTCGTTTTTGATACATCTGACCATGACGGATAGCTCTTAATCTCTTCTCTTCGATTAAGTTTAGTTGATCATATCTGGCTTGGATCCATTTGCCTCATCTAACTGCAATTCTAACAATACTCGGAGAGAAGGAATCTCAACCTCAATAGGTAAAACTACTTTCATACCGTACACCGGTGAGAACAGTGTAGCTCTAGTAAAAGTTTCGACTGATGTCCTATAAGTAAGAAGGGCAAACGGTAACTTTTCATGCCAATCCTTATAGGTTTCTGTCATATTTGCAACGATCTTCTTGATTTTTTTATTAGCTGTCTCTACTGTTCCATTCATTTTTGGGCGATAAAGAGATGAATTATGATGTTTGATCTTGAATTGACTACAAACCTCCGCTATCGTGCTGTTATTCAAATTCAATGTATTATCGGATATGATCCTTTCTAGCATCACATATCGATAAATTTTCTTTTTTTTTCAAGAATTTGCTAACTACAGACTTTGTGACATTGGAATAAGAAGCAGCTTCTACCCATTTAGTGAAATAGTCGATAACCCAAAGATGAATTTATGTCCATTAGAAGCCTTTGGTGAAATTGGTCCAATAACATCCATGCCCCACATAGAAAAATGCCATGGAGAAGTCATGACATGAAGATGTGACGGGGGTACGTGGATTTTATCTCCGTAGATTTGGCATTTATGGCATCTCTTAACGTAATTGATGCAATCACCTTCCATGGTGGACCAATAGTATCCAAATCTCATAATTTGCCTAGCCATTTTGAAACCATTGGCGTGTGTTCCGCAAATGCCTTCATGGGCCTCTTTCAGGATTTTTTTGGCTTCGATTGCGTCGACACGTCTTAGTAACACCTGATCTTTTCTTCTTTTGTACAAAACCTCTCAATCTAGGACATATTCGTTTGCAAGAGCCTTCTTAACGTCCTTTTAACATTTTCAGTAGCTTACTCAGGATACTTGCAGTTTTTTACATACTGGAGGATATCTTGGTACCATGGACGGTTATCCTTTTCCTCTTCTCGTTCGATGTCATAACAATGAGCTGAAACCTCGTAGATACTCATTTGAATTTGTTTTACATCTTTTGGCCTATTTACTTTAATCATCGAGGCTAGAGTAGCCAGAGCGTCAGCCATTTGATTTTCTTCTCGTGAGAGGTAATGGAAGACATCATCAAACTCCTTGATTAACTCGAGAACCAGCTTTCGATAATCAATCAACTTGGAATCTCTTGTTTCCCATTCTAACTTGAGTTGATATATTACTAGTGTTAAATCCCCATATACCTTCAAAACTTTGACCTCTCGTTCTACGGTCGCACGGATTCCTATTATACATGCTTCATATTCTGCCATGTTGTTTGTGCAATCGAAATTTAGTTTACTGGTGAAAGGATAGTGGTCACCTTCCAGTGACACCAAGACCGCCCCAATTCCCCTACCCGTGGCATTTGAAGCACCATCAAAATTTAAACGCCAAGGATGTTTTACTGTAGTTCCCTCTTCAATGGTTGCAACTTACATTAAATCTTTATTTGGGAAGTCAAAATTTATTGGCTCATAGTCCTCTAAAGCTCTGCTGGCCAGGAAGTCTACTATCGCACTTCCCTTTACTTCTTTCTAGCTTACCTAGATTATATCGAACTCAGAGAGTAGGATCTGCCATCTAGCCATCCTCCTATTTAATGCGGTCTACTCTATCATGTATTTCAAGGGATCACATTTTGAGATTAACCAAGTCGTGTGGTACAGCATGTATTGTCTTAGTCTCTGAATTGTCCTAACTAGGGCGCAACATAGTTTTTCAATTGGCGAATATCTTGTTTCGCAATTAGTGAACTTCTTACTAAGATAATATATCGCTCTTTTTTTCTTCCAAACTTGTCATGTTGGCCTAGCACACATCCCATAGAATTTTAAAAAACAACCAAGTATAGGATCAATGGTTTATTAGGACTTGGCGGTACTAGGATTGGAGCATTAGAAAAATAGTGCTTGACCTTGTCGAAAGTCTTCTGGCATTCATCGTCCCACACACCTGGATTATGTTTCCTAAGAAGATGAAAGATGGGGTCACATTTCTCAGTTAATTGTGATATGAACAGAGCAATGTAATTTAATCTCCCTAAGAAACCTCAAACTTCTTTTTGTGTACGGGGTGGTGGTAACTCTTGTATGGTGTTGACATATTTGGATCGAACTCAATTCCTTTCTTGCTGACCACGAAGCGTAACAATTTTCTTGAAGTGACTCCAAAAGTGCACTTTGCGGAGTTCAACTTTAGCTGAAATTTCCTCAATCTTAAGAATAATTTCCTTAGGACCTTTACATGTTCCTCTCTAGTTTGGGACTTTGCAATCAAATCATCTGCATAAACCTCAATTTCCTTATGCATTATATCGTGAAACAAAGCCATCATGGCTCTTTGATATATCGTCATTGCGTTTTTAGGTCCAAACGGTATCACTTTATAGCAAAATGTTCCCCACATTGTGACAAATGTAATCTTTTCCATATCGTCAGGGTCCATCTTTATCTGGTTATATCCGGAGAAACGGTCCATGAATGAGAATAGCGAGTGACCTTCCGTGTTATTTACTAAAGTGTCGATGTGAGGCAGTGAAAAATTATCCTTTGGGCTAGCTTTGTTTAAATCTCGATAATCCACGCACATACTTACCTTCCCATCTTTTTTTAGGGACATGGACTATGTTGGCTATCCATTCTGAATATTTAACCACTTAGAGAAAACCAGCGTCAAACTATTTTTTGACCTCCTCTTTTATCTTTAATAACACGTTGGGTTTCATCCTTCAGAGTTTTTGCTGAATAGGCTTGCATTCTTCTTTTATAGGGAGTCTATGTACCACAATGTCAGTGTTTAGGCCAGGCATGTTTTGGTAAGACCATGCAAAGATATCTTTAAATTTGTGAAGCAACTCGATAAGATCTTTTCTTGTTTCTGCAGAGATGCTTGTTCCGATCTTTATTTCTTTCTTTTCATCTTCATTTCCTAGGCTCACAACTTCTACTGGTTCCTTATGAGGCAAGATTTGCTTCTCCTTTTGTTCCACAATTCTTAACAAATCGGGAGACAAGTTAAAACCCTGATCATCTTCAAAGTCTTGAAGTTCCTCTAAACACATATCTTATTCAAAATGAGGCTTTGAGTTAGCATAGTGTCAGTCATATCATTGATATCCAAAGACCTGTCGAAGGAATAAAAAGGATCCAAAGAAAATAAATTTAAGAATGATTGAGAGCATGGTATGAGTATGAGTATAGAATGTTTGTTAAATTGGACAAGAACGAATGTATTTAAGAATGATTAATTGTGTAAATCACATATAAACGAATTGTTTATTGAATTGGATAAGAATGAAAGAATAGCTTTGCATAATAATTGCCAAATGGGATAGAAAATGCATTTTTCCATTAAAGATAACTGAATAATAATCATGTGTCCTTTACAAAGGATCCAAATTGCTCTCGGGCTTAAAGCAATAGGTGCATTTTGAGTATTACTCTAAAAAAATCCTAAAGGTTATAGTGAGTTCCTTTACAGTCCAGTTGTTCAAGATGCTTCCTGGGGCAAATGGACGAATTCCCGACAGATCCCCTTATTTTCCTTCTTCAGGTATATCATTGATGCTCAAACTCTTTATGGTTCCTTCAGTATCGATTATCATCATTTTATTCTCCATCCTTTATCCCGAGTTAATTATTCCTCCAGATATGAACATTTTAGATATGTAAGGAAAGATTTTTGGTTCCCACTTGATTTCTTCACCGGTTAGTCTCGCTCTCCTCCTTTCTTGCTTTTTCTCCAACTCTCTTTTCTTCTCCCTCAAACTTGGGTTGTACCGCAGGCCAAAAAGATCTCGTTTATCTGCCAATATCGGTACATTGATCCTCCATTAGAGATACTTTCCCAATCCCTTTCCTAGCAAAGCTCATTTCTCGAGCATTAATCGCAGACCCATCATTGTGCTTTGTGATACTTTTGATGTAGGGATCCCGCTTCCTTCAATAATGAAGGTTGCGTTAACAAACTTCAAAGACCGAAAAGAGCATTCCAAGGCCTCTACGTCTGCTCCTATGTAGGGTGCATCATTTGCTATAGATGCAATTATGTCTTCTTCGGCACTGATTGTAACCAATCGACCTTCAATCATTAGTTTTAATTTTTGGTGTAATGATGACGGCATTGCCCCTATTGAATGGATCCATGGTCTTTCAGGCAAACAGTTATAGCTTAGTTTGATATTCATACCAAAAAATCTATTTCATATGTGTTTGGTCCAATTTGAAGCGACACCTCAATCTTTCCCATCACCTTTCTTTCAGTCCCGTCAAATGCTTTCACTATATTATTGCACACCTTCATATATGAGTTGTCAATTGGTAACCTCTTCAAAGTTCCCAACGGTAACACATCCAAAGCAGAGTTATTGTCTATGAGTACCCTTGGCAATATGTACCATTTATAACGTGTGGTAATATGTAGGGCCTTTGTTGACCCCATCCCTCTAAAAGGTATCTCATCATCGCTGAAAAAATAAAGTTGTCTGCACTCACATTGTTGACTAAGCGATCCAGCTTACTGAAATATCGTTAGCCACGTATGTTTCATTTAGCACTTTCATTAGTGCACTACGATGGGCCTCTGAGCTTAAAAGTAAGGCCAAAATCGAAATACGGGTTGATTGCTTGTGTAATTGTTCCACTACACTGTACCCACTGTGCCTTAGAAACTTCAAGAATTCTTTTGCTTCCATTTCTATCACAAGCTCATTTATTGGTGGTTTGGGCTCATTAATCCTTCCTTCTTCAGGCTCAACCATCAATGCCTTTCCTTTACTCACTTCTTTTCCTTTGTCTGCTGGGTCATAACACTTCCCACTTCGAGTGATGAGACTTACATTCTCCTTGAATTCTTCCTTCTTTGGCATGGTTACATTGTAATTATAGCTCCATGGAAATTTTTTGCTATCTTTGTACGGAAATACCGTCGATTTTTGTATAACAATACAGGGTGCCACCCGCTCTACTACCTCACTGCTTCTGGGTTTAGAAATAATCACCACTAGCGATTGATTCCATAGGCTTTCGTTGTCCTCTCTTCCGAAGCATAACACCTTTAACTTCTTTCTCTTCTTTAAAAAACTCAATTTCCTTGTTATCCATTAACTTTTGGACCAAAGCCTTAAACTCGACACAGTTTTGGATCCTATGTCCTTCAATGTTATGAAATTCATAGTAATCCTCGATCATTAGCATTGTGTTCTCCCTACCTTGTGTGATTAGTCCCACCTTAACCATCTAATGTCATACCCACTTGAGTAGAAATTTAACTTCCTCCATATTAATTTTGATTCTCCGGCTTCTTTCCTCTACTATTGCATTTATTCCTTGGTCAGGATGATTGGGCAAGGGATTTCCAACTATTTAGGTCTTGGCGGATCGTCAAATCTCACAACTTTTAACCGAATAAACCTTTCAACTAACTTCTTGAAGGTAAGGCAATTCTCAATTGAATGCCCTCCTACCCTCGTGCGGTACTCACATTGATAATTTACGTTATACCAAACAGGGAACGAGGGTTTTCATGTCTCCAAATAGTGTGAAGATACTATGTGTTCATCTTTTAATCTTTGGTAGAGTTTTTTATACGTCATAGGAAGACTAGTGTATTGAATTCTTTCATTGTTTGCTCAGGAACTTAACTCTCGTCTCGAAGTGTTTTGGTAATTAGTCATTGAGGCTTTCGGTTGCGATGTCATAATCGACTTTGTGTAATTTGCCTTGTACATGTCCACGTTGTTTACTTCATTATCCCTTTTCTTAGGAGCAGGTCTCTTAGTGTTTTCTTTGGCTTTGATTTTTCTATTTTTTTATTGCACTTTCAATCATTTTCGCAAACATGACCATGTCAGAGAAACTTTTAATAGCATTTCCTAGCAAATGGTTCAGGTAAAGTGCTTTTAAAGTATTGACAAAGAGCATAGTTGTCTCTTTTTCTGTTAGTGACGACTGTACTTGAGTTGCCATATCCCTCCATCTTTGGGCGTTTTGCTTGAAGCTTTTACTTGGCTTCTTCTCCATATTTTGTAATGTGAACTTGTCGGGGGTTATGTTAGTAACATGACCGTACTGTTTCATAAAAGCATGTGCTAAGTCTTTCCATGAACTGATTTTTGCGCGTCTGAGCTAATTGTACCATCTAGCAGCAGATCTTACCAAACTGTATTGGAAACAGTGAATCCATAGTCATTGTGAACATATCCTGTCATTTTCCTGCAGAACATGGTGATATCAGCCTCTGGGCAATTCGTCCCGTTATACTTTTCAAATTCCGTGACCTTGAATTTGGGCGAAAGCACTAGGTCTAAGACCAAGCTTAACTCCTTGGCATCCATCCCATAGAATGTTTCAGCTCTTTATATTGCTTGGATTTTTTCTTTCAACAGTTTGTATTTTTCCTCCATTTGTCTAGAGAGATCCATTCTCGTTATCTCATCGAAGTCAAGAACATCAGTATTTGCGACGTTTTCTCCCGAGTTGGATCTTGATCCCATTGGACAATTATTTGGTCTTGACGTGCCAGTAGGGTGTTGTTGCGTTCTTATAGTGATGGGAGCTCCCTATGCGTATGCTTCAGGTGGGACTTGGTTGTATGGAGGTGTATAGCCTGAGGGATTAATGGGATCCTCTTCTTTTTCCTCGAGATTTATTGCGGGACCCTTTCCTTAATCAGCCCTTTCTCTTAACATTTGGGCTAACTGATTTATCATGTCCCTTTGATCTTTCATGTCTTGCTGTATTCTTACCATTTCATCTTATAATTGTGCATGCATTTGCTCTTGCATGTCTCTTTGTGTTTGTTCGAGCCTTTCTATCCACTGATCCATGGCTTTAGATTTATTATGAGTGTAGTAACGGTGAGGGTTCTCAATGGTTTTCGATATAACTATTACAAGTTAATTAATTAGGGATATTTTCCTTAGAATTTAATGCATGTTAATAAATGTAATGCTTATGAATGCATGTATGCAAAAGAAATGCATTGACTCATAATTCTATTTCATTATAAAATTTCACTCGATATCAAGTTTCTTTACATAAGGCAAATTTACATATACGGTTTTGCTTTAATGCCCAAAGCCTTAATTTTCCTAAGAAGCCCAGCTAGCGACCCCGATTTGACTTCAACTCGTACTGCATGCTTAAAACATCAGCCTCAACAACTAGTGTTTGCAAGTGATCGGCTACTCCCCGTGCTTGGGTCAAAGCTTCGCCCATAACATAATCTCTGTCTCAAACTTGTCTTTGAGCGTGTAGAAGGTGCCATTCCTTTATTTCCAAAGTCCTCTCGAGAATCTCGATTCGTATCTCACTATTCTATAATAAGGCCTCAAGTTTTTCCACTCTTTTCAACCTTTCATTCTTAGCTCGACTCACTTTTAGTTCTGTTATTGAGTTACGACTGTGATGTCTGTGCAAGGATTCCTCCAATTCTTTTATTTGGGCTTTTAGCTCGGCATTCTCAACTTGGCTTTCCAACAACTTACTTTTCATAGCATTCTCTTGAACCTGAGCGTATTGAAACTTGTTTTTCCACTAATCTGTTATATTCCTTTCTTCATAAATTTTTTGTTGTCATTGTTCAGATGTCTTACCCAACCCGACAGTCCTCATCGACAAACGAAGCTTCTTGTAATCTTTTTTCAAACTATCAAGATCCTCCTCAGCTCTATTCTTTCCTTTTCTTAACCTTTTCGCCTTCAATTTTTGGACATCGATATCTAACCTCAAGTGCATCTCTTCTTCTTCCAACTTTTCCATCGTTTTTCCTAACTCAAAATATTTTCTCTCGAAGTCTTGCTTGATAATCTCTAACTCTGTCGAGACAACTTGCAAGTGCTCCTCAATCGGACGGATGATTTTTAGATTCGGCACAGGAATGTTGTCGTTGATCCTCCTTTTTCTCCATCAATCATATTCCGGGGTTGTCATGGGATTCGCACCGAACACCTTCATTTTACGAACTTGGTTCCAAGCATTTGAGATTTCTCAAATCTTCTTCTTATTATTTTCTCCCTTATACGTAAATTCGCACTGAGCTAATCCTTGAGTTGCTGGTATGAACTGTTTTGATCTATACTATCTTGACACAAGTAAATTAGCATATCCCACAGCTCTCCATATTCCAGCCAATAGAACCCAATTGAAGTCTCCACATCGGTAAAGTTTATCATTGGGAATGAATCATGGTGCTTGCCATTCTATGTCCTCGTCCCAGAGACTTTGAAGGATCACCATCCACTTTTCTTCGGATATATTTTCTTACCTCGGTGTGGTCATGAACTTCTTCAATGGAGAGTAACCCTCTAGGAATACTCGGTGGGAGACCTTCTCCACTTTTCAAAAGTGACTATGAAAACATACCAACAATAACTGTGCGTAACCGATGAATCTTCCCTCTCATTCTCTTCAACAAGCATGCATTGATATGAAAGTCTTAGCTAGAATTACTGGAACAGGAGTAACTTTTTTGTCGACAATGTCGAATAGGTCGGTGACTGCGTCTTCTATATGTCCCAATGCTTTAGGAAAAATGACCAAACCGTACAAACTTAGAGCAAAGATGTCGAGTTTCTTTCTTACTTTCGGATGTGCTAGGATCAGATCTCGCAAACTCTTCCAAGTGATGCACTTATGGTCACCTTTCACTTTAATATGTGCTGAAACTCATTCCTCACTTATCCCCGTAATGTTCATCAATCACTTGAGGAAAGTCAGGACATTAAGAGCCCTAGAGTAAGCCTTATTAACTTGAATCATCGGGCAAGGAAGCAATGCTGCGTATTCTTCTATTGTGGGTACCAAATCTACATTTCCGAAGGTGAAGCAACTATAAGTCGGGTTTCAATGCTATGTAAGAGCTCGAAGCAAATGTTTGTCTACCTTAACTTCGAGCAAGTATGGAAGATCCCCGTACTCATGGTAGAAAGTTTGCTTCATCTCGTCTCCCCATCGGTCCCATATTTCCTTTAACTCTTGCAAACTGTTCTGAGTCGTAATTATTCTAGTATAGTCCCAGAAATCCGATGCGTGCCCTTCTACCAAGCAATCTCCTTTCTCGCACTGTCTATTCTCCAACCACATATGCACAGCCACACTATCCACTACCTCATCAAGATACCTCTTCTCCATAATCAATTCTCTATAAATAATTGAGCTTAAATCAATACCTTTCCTAGTATGATAATGTAATGCAAGCAGAGAAGCAAAATAAGACAAGTCAATACAGTTGTCATAAATTTTAATAACAAAATACAGATACAAAACAAGAAATCTATGTATTTGTCTTGGGAAAATGCTAGTAGTTCAGTGTAGTTCTATCTTAAGGCAAGTGCTTAAGGCTCACTATATGTGGTTTAGGTTTTAGAGGAAAGGTACCTAAACCAGCAGATTCCTCGATCCTCACCCATTATAAGCTCATACGGATGAGTTCGATTTAGAGGGACACATTTCCTATATGTTTGCACAGAAGTGAAAACTTCACGAAAACATAAGTACGAATGTAATTCTGAAAGCGATTCACTATCTTACACGGAGGTGAAAACCTCACGAAGGAGTAGTTTCTCACTTTCACTTAAAAGGTGTAGTAACAGATGCACATGAATGCAAACCTATACTAGCAATAATATTATCACGGTATCACGTAGAAAATGCAAAAAATCGCATACTAATTTAAACTGAGTTTTTTTATTTTTAACAAAAAGACCCAAGAATAATCGACTTTTGGCTTGACTCTCTTATTTGTCCCCAATAGAGTTGCCAAGCTGTTGAAACGTTTTTGAAAAATGTCCCAAACTTTTTATTTTTAAAACTGAAAACATAGTCTCCGCCAATCTTTTTTATTCGGTGTGATTGAAGCACATTAAAATATTTTAATTTGTAAAAACAAATAGGTCTTCGAAATCTGAAAAATGGGTTCGAGAGTCGGTTACGTGTGAGGAAGGATTAGCACCCTCACATGCCCAAAAACTGGTACCAAATAGATTTTTAAGAGGTCTTAATCATTGAAAATTTGAAAACTCGGGTAGAAATTAAAATATGATCCCTAAACACATGATTTATAGGTTTAATATTATTTTCAGAAATTGAACTTTGTGAGGAAGGGTCGTTATTTTGAAATCGAGAATGGAATTCGTGTCCAGTGAGTTAGGGCACGACACCTCAAATCTTCAAAAACAACAAGCATTCCCCCTTTTTTTTAAGTTCACGTTTTATTATATTGTAAAAAAAGGAAAAGGGTATTCGATTATTTCGATTCGAAAAAAAAATCACACCTAATAAGTTAATGCACGACTTTTCAAATCACGAAATAATAAATATTGTCTTTATTTTGAAATTATTTATTTTATCAAAAAACAAATCAATCCTTTTTTAAAGAGGATGAATGAATAAACACAATATATAAATATAATAATAAAACATGACATGGCATAAATACATAATGACAAATAAATATGTGATGAAATAAAACAATAATGCATATTTAGCGTATAAAATAGATGAAACAATATATTAATAAATAAATAAATAAATTTTAAAAAAAATCAAGGTGGTGATGAAAAGAAAGAACTTGAAAAAAATAAAAGGTAAAAGAATTTTTTTTTAGATTAAAAGATAGAAAAAAAAATTTAAAAGATGTGACATAACAAAACAAGACCACGTATTAAAAAGAAACTTTAAAAGGTTTAAATAGGAAATTTTCTATTATTTTTTAGTAATGACATGAGAATTGAATTAATAAGAAAAATAAAACTCATTTGCTAATTTTTAAAGAAAACAATTTAAAAAAAACAAGTGGACCAATTTAAAATGAAGCGTAACATGTAGGGACCATTGAGGGAAAATTTCCTTTTCTTGTTTTAAAACCTGATGTCGAAACGACGACATTTCAGCGCTACAAAGACAAGCCTGAAAACGTCATCGTATAGGTTCAATTTAAGTTCAAAAGGACTGAAATTAAAATGCTGGAGAACCAAGAGGACCACGGAGCAAAATTTCCCATTTTTTGGAAACACGCGGATCCTGAATTGGTCTGGAGCAGCTCGGATCGGAGCGTCGAAACGATGTCGTTTTGGTCACTGAATCCTCACACCAAAATGATGCCGTTCCACTTTAGAATTTAAGTTAATTTTTTTGCAAAATCTTTCATTTTCTTCATTCTTTTTACAAAAACTCCCCTTTTTCCTCTCTTCTTTTCTCTCCTCAAGGGCCATGTGCTCGACCACCGATCCGTCGCGGCTCTGCCACATCCACCCATCATTGGTGTTTGCGAATCGTCGTGTACAGCGACCTGGTTTCAAAAAGTTTCCTTTTTAAATTTTTTTTAAAAAACCACTAGATCTAGGCTTAGATCTAACAAGATCAAGCCTAGATCTTTGAAGAAAAATGAAAAAGTTTTTAGTTTTTGCCATTTTTCAAATTTGTTTTTGTAAGTATATTTTTTAATAGATACCCCTCTTATCGAAGCCCCCACGAACATGGATGAGTTCGGAGAGACTCCGTTCATGGCTATGACAGCGGCGACTAAGTCAAGTATGGAACCCTAACTTTTTTTTTTGTATTTTATTTATTTTAAAATTGTTTCAAAAAGAACAAAAAAGAGAATAAATAAATGACAGAATAAATATAATATATATATACCTTGTACGAACTAAAATTTTGTGTTGCAAATATGTATTCTTGATATATATTGTGGGTAAAAAAAATTACAACTGAACTTTTGTGGCTGTTATAGCCAAAATACAAGATCTTCTTTTTGTCCTTTTTTGATCTGTTTTGCAGGTGACGATGGTGGTGGCAGAAATTCTGTCGGTCGCCCAATATGGTGGCTGGGCGTGGGATGTTAGGAGCGTGGTGGTGGCCTCGTGAATATGGATCTAACATGAAACGGGCTTGCGGTGCCGAAGAACCTTTGGTAAATTAGGGTTTCATAATTTTTTAATGTATTGGGCTTATTGGGTTTGTATGGGTATTGGGCCTTTTAAATTTAGGTAGGTAAATTGGGTTTGATGTAAATGGACATTTTAAACTAAAAATAAATTTTAATTTAAAATGTTTATTATTTTGTTTTATTTTGATTTTGGGTTTCGGGTCCGAATAAATTGAGCCTTCTACAAAAGGAATCAATTGATTTTTTTTTTGAGTTACTAAAAGCTCAATTCTATATGAAGTTGATGTCCTTCTACAAAAGGAATCAATTGATTTTGTTTTATTTTGATTTTGGGTTTCGGGTCCGAATAAATTGAGCTTTCAAAACTATGCTTATTTCCTTTTCCTTTGGATGAATCTCTACGTTTATTTCTCTTTTTTCTAGGTTGTTTTGATGGATTTTTTTCTCTTCCAACCATTAAGATAGTGAATCATCGTCTTCAAAGATATAATCAACACTAATAGAATTAAAAC
This sequence comes from Gossypioides kirkii, assembly GCA_005610355.1. Classification (NCBI taxonomy): domain Eukaryota; kingdom Viridiplantae; phylum Streptophyta; class Magnoliopsida; order Malvales; family Malvaceae; genus Gossypioides; species Gossypioides kirkii. The sequence continues at coordinate 29,070,859 of CP032247.1, read as the reverse complement.
TTTCATTTCTCTCATTAGTGCTTAATCTTTTACGATGTCTCATCTTAAATTTCATGTTATAAAAGGAAAAATACTAATTTCTCAGTTCTTTGAAACTTTAACCTATTTCTAACCTTGGTATGGATGTAGCTACATCTTGCTAAAACCCAACAAAAACCTAGTAAAAACGAACAACAATTGATTGCTTGAAATTTTAAAACAAAATCTTATAACTCTCATAACCCAAACAATCGATTTTTTTTGGTGAACTAAAAGAGGATGGCAAAGCCCTAGCAACAACATGATTAATGCGACTCGAACTCAAACCACACCTGAAACGGTGAACACTCTACCTATCAAGTTAACACACAGTACTGCACTTAATCTTTTATGTACAACCCACATCACACATATCCTAACCCAAAAATATTTCTTATTCAACAAAATACGTTTATGGGAATACACATTAACAAAGACCCAAAAGCACAATAATGGATTATAACAAAGAAAACCTTTAGATTTCAATTCAATCATTTCTAATCTCTTATGAAAGGAAAGAGTTTTTTCTTCAATGCTTAATCAGTAAATGAATGGTTTTGGGTGATTGGATGAGTTTTTTTTCCTTCCAAAATTAAGAAATTTTTTTTTCAACCCAAGAATTCTAATTAATAAAAATACAATTCATTTGACAATTTTTGCAAATTCCTGGGTTTTTTACCCAAATAATACAAAAAAAATTATTAATCATCAAATTGGTATCCACAAATTATTATTTACCAAAATGGTATGTTTAGTTAAGTGGAGGGACACTAAGTGGCGGCACCAGGATTTTTTTTTGACACATGTTTTTTTTCTATTTTTATATATTTAAAAATAAAAAAATATTATTTTATCAGTGAATGGACTTAAAGTGGGGGCACTCAATGTTTTTTACAAAAAAATAAGAGAAAAAAATACCTGATATCAGTGGAAGAACACCAAGTGGCGGCACCAATAGAGGAATATCAAGTGGCGGCACCAAGGGGTGTTTTACCACTTGGCAGCACCCCATTGTGCCGTGTGTGTGTGTTTGGATGGGTTTTTTAAGAGGTGGAATTTAATTTGAGTTGTTGGGAATTTTTGGTTAGTAAAAAATTAAATAAAATAAATTTTTTTTATAAAATAGACGGGGAGGGGGGACCAACGAAAATTGAGGGAAAAAAGAAAGAAAAAAGAGAAAGAAAGAAGAAGGAGAAGAAAGGGAAGAAAGAGAAAGGAAAAAAGGGTAATGTGTTTATTTTTAAATTTAATTTTAAAATATTTTAATTTGTTAGTTAGTAGTAGTAATGTGATTGATTTGTTATTATAATTTTATTTATTTAATAAGTTGATTAAAAGAGTAAATTAGGAGAAGTGGAAGAAAGGTAAGTAAGTTTAATGAATATTTTAAGTTTGGTTAATTTTAAAATATTTTAATTGGTTAGTTAATTTGTTTATTTTAATTTTTTTGTTTCTTTAATTTAATTTTTAATTGATTTATTATTTAATGTTGTTATAGTTGAGTAAATTAAGAGGCGAAGAAGAAATGTAAGTTTCGTTATTATGTTATTATTAATTTATTTTAATTTAATTTTGCTAGTTAGTAATTTTATTTTGTTGTTAGTAGTAGTAAGTAAAAAATATTGTTCATATTTATTAATTTAAAATTTAATAATGTTTAAATTTTGCTAGTTAGTAATTTTATTTTGTTGTTAGTAGTAGTAGTAAGTAAAAAACATTGTTTATATTTATTGATTTAAAATTTAATAATGTTTAAAAAAATTAGTTAGTAATTTTATTTTGTTATTAGTAAGTAGTAGTAAGTAAAAAATATTGTTCATATTTATTGATTTAAAAAAATAATATAATAATTTAAATATTTTTTATTTAAATGAAAAAATTAATAATTTTAATTTGGATATCATATGAATATATGTATGTTTTAAATTTAAATTATATAAAATATAAAAAGATAAAAAAAATACTCCAATAAATTTATTATTTTATAAAAATAAGAGATTTTTAATAATTTACAAAAAATTAAACCTAGCTAATTAATTACCAAAATATAATATAAAAATTAATTAATTATCAAAATAATACCCAATCATATTATTTACCAAAATGGTACAAAATAAATATTTTTAAAAAATATTTATTTTGTATCATATTAGTAAATAATGGTGTGTGGATACTATTTTGGTATATAAAAATATATTTTGTACCATTTTAGTAAATAACATATTTTCGGTATTTAATTATTATTTTTGTATTATATTGGTAAACTTATGTATTGAACTAATTGATAATTTTTTTTCAAGTTGCAGAATGGCTTCATTAATTAACTCGGAACGTCCTCACATAGCCAAATCGATGAATGCAGATACACACCAAGCCAATATGAATGTAAAAAAATTATTATTTGTTCATTATGTCATTCACGATATTATTATTTGTTTACAAAATTAAGTTTGTTTATGCTAACTATTTTTGTAAATTAACAGGAAGAGCTCGTGTATCGTTCATTGAGGGGTTGTTCATAGGGCCTAAAATTTTCCCCTCATGAACGTTTGCTTCCGTACTTGCGTGATGCTGGATTTGGATCAGCGGCATTGATCCAAAAATTTGAGTTAAGATATGACTTAATCAGTGCATTGGTAGAAGTTGGCGCCCAGAGACCTACACATTTTATCTGCCTTGTAGGGAGTGCATTGTGACATTGGAGGATGTTGCGGTCCAACTAGGGCTACCAATAAATAGTGTACCAGTGTCTGGTATTAGTGCGTTTCAAGAGCCGACAATGATGTGTATGCAGTTACTAGGTCGCTCACCTAGTAATAACAATGACTTCACGTCGTTGTTATTTACATGGTTGAAGAGTAATTTCCAACGCTTGCCCGAACACGCAACTGAAATGGAGGTTTGTTGGGTCGTTAGAGCCTATATTTTGTTAATGATAGGGGGCATACTCATGCCGGATGCAAATAACAACAAGATCCACTTGATGTATTTGCCCCTATTAAGGGATATGCAAAAAATTCATTAATATAGTTGGGGATCTGCGGTGCTTGCCATACTATATCGAGAACTTTGTCACGCCATACACCCTTCTTCCCGGGATATAGGTGGATGCCCAGTGCTATTGCAATCTTGGGCACTTTATCGAATGCCATTTTTGGCATCCGTTAGGCACCAAACATATGTTTTTCCACTCGTTAACAGGTGATTACCATATACCCAAAATTTTAATTATTTGACATATTTTATTAATTATATTATTCTAACAAGTTGTTTTTTATTTTCTTAGATGGAAAACAAAACCGAGGATCGGGAGGCAGTACACAGTTCTCATATATTGTTTGATGCTCGAGCAATATACCGGGGAAGGGGTATGTTATTCATTAACATGTCAAATTATATTACTTGACTCATGTTAATATGGTTGCATGTTACTAAACTATATTACTTTACTCTTATTAATGACATGTTATTAATTGTGCAGTTCATCTGGACCCCATATATACAGTCAGAAATCGTCGCTGTTATTCTCGCCTCGACATTCCTCCACTCAGACCAATGGTGCATTAACGCACCGATAATCAATTTTCAAACAGTGGAGTCGTACGCCGAGGATCGAGTACTTCGGCAGTTTGGTTGCAAACAGCCTATCCCGCAACCGCCATTTCAATTAGGGTCTATCCATGGGATGGATAAGAAGGGGAAAGCAAATTATGATTGGGGGAGTGTGCATGGACAATTTGTTTATGTGTGGAATAATCGAATGATGCGAGTACCTTTGATGGAGTACACACCGGATTTGCAACCATCGATACAGTACATGTAGTGGTATATTGAGGTTGGAAAACCATATTTACTTGGTGCTTCATCCACGATAATTCCCCCACATATGTCTTGATAAGATCGCCCCTATCATGTACCTCCTACCCCAGAGCCACAGCTAGTGCCAGAGCAACAAGATGAGGAGGAAGAAGAGGAGGAGGAGGAGGCATTGGATGAGGATGATTCTTATCGTCCTGATTTTGTGGGATCGTCGCATATGCATAGCTCTTCAAGCCAAGGATACCAGCCTCAGTTTGACGAGCCACCGCAATACTTTACTCCTCCCGGGCAATACTCTACTCCTCCAGGGCAATTGGACCCTAATGATAACAATGAGCTTGACGAGCAACCTCGACGTAGACGCCGACCACCACGAAAATATACCCCGAGCACTACACCATCTAATCATGGATACTAGGGTTGTATCTAATAGTGTTTAAATTTGACTATTGATGAATTATAATGATGAATTTTAACCTATTTGATCATTTATTTATATTTCATAACATTAAACCCTAAAACCATAAATCATATACATAAAACATTTTTAAAAAACCACAAATAGAGACAATAAATGAAAAGTTTTTAGGTTGTGATAATTTTAAACATTAGGATCCAAAATCTTAAATTAAAAATCCTTAACCCTAATTTCAAAACCAATGTACAAATAGCTTAAGCTGTACTCGATCCGGATGACTGACCAATATTATAAGTTCGTTGAGGGCAATTACATCGAGTATGCCCAGCTACCCTACACAGTCCACACAGTTTACCGCTGTCTGTTTTCTCCATGATGTCTATTTCGTTACGGATTCTGGTGATATGAGGACGACCTTTCGAATTCTTTCGTAAACCTTTGTTCAGGATAAGATCGAAAGTCGTCGGAGGTACCTCCCATGTAGACAAGTCAGGCAGGACGGGGAACTCGTTTTTCCAAATACATAACGTACGGTGGAGAGTGTAAACGGGGTCGATGAACTGTTCAACATTGAGCGACGCTTTAGCACAAGCTGCAACGACATGCGCACAGGGATAACGAAGTGTATCGAACCTCCTACAATCGCAATGTCTATTTTGGAGATCAACCCCGTATGACCTAGGTGAGATACCAATTCAATGCCCAATGGTCTCAGTAACTTGAAATCGTTGAAACTGTCGTGAATATATTTCGACATTCATCGTCCTCGCAGTTTTACGGTTTGCATCCATTGCATTCCTGACAGCTTCGACAAACACGTGTCCGGCGTTTATCTGATCGATTTATCGCATCCCCATTACTGGCATTAAGGTAACCAGCCTATAGAATGTAACAGAGAACACGGATGAAATCGGAAGATGTCGTATTCTCTTAAACACGTCGTTAATCGACTCTGCCAGGTTGGTCGTCATTTGACCATATCGATACCCATCATCAAAACTTTAAGACCATTGTCACGGTTCCATGGTACCCAACCACTCGCGTAGAGGCTTGTTCATTTGACCTTCCATGTCACGCTTGAGTCTAGTCATTCTTTGCCGAAATCGGTGTGGCTCTAGCTCGTACGCTGTAGGAGTATTAAGAAAATATAAGTTACAGTCTAAAATTAAAATATTAAATATATAATTTGAAACTTAATTTTTTACCCATTTTCACAAGTCATCTCCGCTAGTTTGCATTCTTATATTCTCATTGGAAATTAGCCGTAATGTGTTGGTTGCAGTAAACCGATTTTCATGGTACACCAGTACGCCTAATGGCCGCAATAATACCCTTCCCTCTATCGGAGATGATGCAAATATTATCGTTATGAATCACATACCTCCGCAAGTTTCTCAAAAAGAATTCCCAGGATTCCATGTCTTTTTTGTCCACAATAGCGAATGCTATCGGGAGCACGTTTTGATTCCCGTCTTGAGCCACTTAGTAGGATCTGCGTATATTTCCCGTATAGCCACGTCCTATCTACCTGAACAAATGGCTTGCAATGAGGAAAAGCTCGAACGCAAGGATCAAACGTCTAAAATATATACTGAAAGATTCTTTTTCCCGATTGTATGTTGTTATCTGAGCCATAATAAGGTCGTGTCACCAACTCAATCGCAGTCCCCGGCACGTATTGTCGCATTGCGGCTATCCATCCTTGCAGCTCAATGTGATGCATCCCAATTACCGAACAATTGTTCCATTGCCATCTGTTTCATAATCCATGCTTTTCGATATGAAACTCGATAATAGAATCGTGATTGCATGTCCACAATCAATGTAGAAACCTTGATAGTCGGATCATCCTTAACCATTGGCATGAAATGTGTGCAGATGATTCTGGAATTAAGTTTCTGGTGATCTTCTGACAAACGTGTTGAATTGCATGTGTGAAGCCCATCAATTTTTCTTATCTCCCACATCTGCTACTTCTGGATAAATGCAGCTAGCACCCGCCACTTGCAACCTTCTATCGACTTCCAACACTCTCTAATATACAATGTCGGTTTAGACATTGCGACTTTGTAGTCTATCGACACATTCATGCTATATCGCTTAATAGCAAATATGCACTCTTCTTTGGATTCAAATTTTTTACCCACAAACAACTCTTCACAATCTGCTGCTACGGCCAATCGGTGAGCAGGTACTATTTCAAGGTACTCCACGAACTCGGCATGTGTCATATCGGGGTTTATAAGCGACATGTGTGCCCCAGGAGGATTATTGTGCATCACAATATCTGTAAATGGATTTTGGACTGGATTTTCATCATCATTCGCCCCTTCATCGTCAATATCATCTGGGACCTCATCCACATCCAGATCACTATCAATATCAACTTCATTATCAGAAGGAATACTACTATCATATCTATCATCTTGATCTGCATTATTCTCAGGCGCAGCAGCATTAAGATCGATGTTTACCCTACGTACGATTGATTGACTTTCAATGTACGATACTAGAACCACCATAAACGGAGTTGAATCTTCATTTTCTAATGGAGTTGGATCTTCATTTTGTACAAGTTCCACATCAACTAACTCGGCAAATAATTGAATCGGTACATTTGGGTCACTTTGATTCGAACAATAAAGAGCGATCATTGTCTCCACGTCTTCATCGTCTACAAGTTCCATCTCGGTGAATTTGATGGGATCTGTCGAAACTGGAAACTTGTAGAAAAGTTTCGAGATCCTTCTCCCACAACGTCTAAAAATTTTTGCACTAATCCTTGCTTTCATATCATCAACCGAGATATTTCGACGAAATCTCATTCCTATTTGTTCCCGACAATCAAATATACATCCAACCGATGTTCTCAAAATTACTCCATCAAAATAAATGCATACAAAATATTGATTATCCATCTTCAATAAATCTGTTAAAAATTAAATAAAATTTCAATAAATAAATTAAATACGATTTTAAAAAAATATCATACTGAAATAAATTTAAAAATAAACACATTACCTTTCTTTCCTTCTTCTTTCTTTCCTCTTCTTCTTTCTTTCTTTCTTTCTTTCTTTCCTCTCTTTCTTTCCCCTTTTTTTGCTCCCCCCTTTCCTATTTTATAACAAAAATTTTATTTCATTTAATTTTTATCACAAACCCTAAAAATTCCCAACCACCCAAATTAATTTTCACAATTAAAATAAAATAAACATACACACACGGCACAATGGGGTGATGCCAAGTTGCAAAATACCCCTTAGTGCCGCCACTTGATATTCTTCCATTGGTGTCGTCACTTGGTGTTCCTCCACTGGTGTCAGGTATTTTTTTTCTCTCATATTTTTCTGTAAAAAACCATTGAGTGCCGCTACTTTAAGTCCCTCCACTAATAAAATAATATTTTTTATTTTTAAATATATAAAAATAGAAAAAAAACACGTGTCAAAGAAACCCCCTGGTGCCGCCACTTAGTGTCCCTTCACTTAACTAAATATACCATTTTGGTAAATAATAATTTGAGGATATCAATTTGGTGATTAATAATTTTTTTTGTATTATTTGGGTAAAAAACCCCAAATTCCTCATGCTTTTTCTTTATCATAACTAAAACGTCAAATATTATTTATTTAATTTCTCAAAAATATAATTGATTTTTCAATGGTGTCATGTGATGTAAAAAGAGTGGTTTGCTTCTTAAAAATTCAGAAAAATATATAAATTAAAAACTCTAAAAGTATATGTACAATTTTTCTAATCTATAAATGCAAATATAAAGAAAAATTGATTATTTATGATATAAAAAGAAGGTATAATGGCAAAATTAACCTGTAACGTTTAGGGTGTTTGGTCACTTTGGTCCTTAAAATTTTGTTTGGATCACTTTCATACATAATCTTTGTTTTTTTGGTCAAATTGATTATTATTTAACGCTCTTGATACTGACGTGGCAATTTTTTTTTCCATCTAGGCAAGTCCACATATGAAGATGTTGATGTGGCATATAAGACCAAAAAATACTGATGTGGTACTATTTTGTTTTATATGACACGTCAACAACTGATTTTAAAATTATTAAATTTATTTTTTGAAATAATAACTTTATTAAATAAATTTTATTTCTAATTTCTTAATCTTCTTCCCCATTTCCTTCCTTCATCATCTCCCATATTAAATCATCATCATCTCCATTGTTTATTTTTTTCATCGTCTCCCATCTCTCAGCATGTCTGTTCCTTCAACTTTTTTTTCTTATAAACTGTTGTTCAATAAAAAGGATCTCAGTACATGAATCGGGTTTATGATCTTTCTCTACATATTAACCCTCCCAATTTCACTCCTTCCACAACTTGCATCGAAAATTGTTTCTTCTCTACAATCCTTTAATCACTAAATGAAATCTGAAAATATTTAAAAATCAAACTTAAAAACCTAGGTTTTGAAACTTGTACTTTACTCTCAAATGAAATTAAAAATCCTAAATCTTTGCCCTAATCTAAAAAAATACTTTTTGACCCACCAACATTGATCATTCCCTGTTAGCCATTGTCATTCCCCACAAGCCTGCACCTACCATTATTACTATCACAAGTGTGGTAAAACCTGTAAAGCCCATGTTTTTTCTTAGACCAAGTTTTGTAATTGATGAAACATAGATTGTAAGCTTAAAATGTTGAATTGTAAACCACGTTTTACCCACTTTTACTATTCTTCTTTCCATTGGGAATTGGTGGAAAATTTTGTAAAAAAATTTCGATTAACAACATTCAGATTGGATCAATTTTTTGGGCTCTTAAAATGTGTTTTTATTTTCTCCACTCAGACAAGACACAACTACTCATACTTTTTTGGGTAAAAATTTAGTGTTTTTTATTTCATTTGGGGCAAAAAACATGTTTTAAAAATCCAAGTTTTTGATTTGAGAGTGATGAGAGATGATGAAGAAAGGAAAGAAACAATGGAGACTATGATTGTAAAAAAAAATAACTAATTTAATCAAAAAAAACAAAAATTATATATAAAAGTGATCTAAAATTTTTTTTAATGACTAAAATAATAAATACTTAAATATTAAAAATTAATTTTCAAATAAATTTTCGTTTAAGATGATAAAGTTAAATGTTTAAAATTCATCAATTTATCATCGCTCTAAAATTTTTTATTTTAAATTTTTATTAATTTTATAAATATTTTTAAAAACCAATACAACACTGTGGTATTAATATAAATTACTTTATATAAAAAAAATATGTAAAAATATAAAAAATAATCATATTTTTTATATATAAAAAATACTTTATTATTTTTTATATTAATTGATTTGTGATATTAATTCGATAAAAAAATTAATATAAATACAATATTTTTAGGAATTAAGGCATTGTCTCGTTGAAAAAGCAGGAAGAAAGAACCGAAGACATGTTGATATGACCTTCAACCAACATTGATGAAGAAAAAATAACAGCATTTTGAAGATAATATGGATATCTTTCAAAATAAAGATAACATGGATAAGCTAATTAAAATATGATAGGAAAAAAAAGTTAATTTTAATATATTAAAATGTATATAAAATGAAGACAGTTGAGAACAATTAATAGCCTCAATCCCGCGGTTGCTGAGAAGTCTTATTATTTAACACGAAATTATGTACGAAGAATAGGGGTGTAAATGAATAGAACGTTTGATAAACTATTCGTGAACCGTTCGTATAACGTTCGTTTATTAAGCTAAATAAACGAGTATGAACAAATTTTTTATGTTCGTTTAATAAACGAAAAAACAAGAATAGAGGTGTGTTCAGTTCGTTTATGTTCACGAACAAGCTCGTTTAAAAGATAATTTATTGGCTCGTTTATAAGCTCGTTTATTAACTCGTTTATAGCTTGTTTATTTATTAATGATATTTTCTTATAAAAATATTAAAATAATATCTATGTGTATGTTTTTATTGTTTGTTTGTTTATAATATCTATGTGTATGTTTTTATTGTTTGTTTGTTTATTATTCATTAATATTGTCCGTGAACGTGTTCAATTATATGTTCATGAACATGTTCGTTTAATGTTCGTGAATATGTTTGATTAAGTTAAATGAACATGTTCGTGAACATTAAACAAACGAACATGAACACACATAATTTTAAATAAACGAACATGAACAAAAATTTGAAATTCTTAACGAACATGAGCTGAACATGAACAACTTCAAAAATAAATAAACGAACACGAACAAAAATTTGTTCGTTCAAGCTCAGTTCATTTACAGCCCTAATGAAGAAGAATAGTAAAATAATTGTATGAAATAGAGATGTCATATCATTTTATATTTATTATTAATTATTTAATATTATTTTAGTATATTTTTTATATCATTGACATATCATTTTGGTAAATTTTTTAACTTGGATCATGAATCCTGAACCTTAGATCCTAAACCTTAAGATCTAGAGTTCAGAGTTCAAGGTATAAGGTTTATGATCTAAAGTTTAGGGTTCAAGATTTAAAATTCAAAGTTTAAGGTTTAAGGTTCAAGGATCAAAGTTCGAGATTTAGAATCTAGGATTTAAAGATTTGGATCCGAAGTTGAGGGTTTAAATTAAAAAAGATTATTAAAATGATGTATCAATGACATAAAAAAATACTAAAATGACATTATATAATTGATAAGAGATAAATGATCATATAATGTCTCTATTTTATATCAACCTTACCCTAATTAACCTTCGTCATAAACACTTATTTTATCCCTTATTTTGATTTAAATCGTGTGACATTGTGTTGCATTTGTGTTCCTGTGGTAAATAAGGCTAAAAATTGGTGGAATATGAAATAGAAATTGAATGAGCATTGGCCAAGAGTTTGCCAGCCGACCTCATCTATTCCAAAGAACATTAGTTTTTCTTGGGCGAGGCGAAGTTCATTGTTGACGAGAATAAAATTCTCAACAGGGTTGAAGAAAGAAATTCCCAAAACGACGAGTAAGACCAGTTCAACATTCCATTTACAAATTCTACCATTCTTTTCCAAGGCGACAATGGTCGCACACCTACTTCCTCCACATATTCACCACCAAACAGCTTTACATTAAAACTGATGTTCAGAAAATTATACAAGGGAAAGTGTCAAAGCCCATTGCTTGCTGTGGCTGCTTGCAAGTGGTGTTTTTATTTCAACTGCCGCATCGGACTTGAATTCTTCTGATATCGACAGCTTTGCTGCTATTATAAGTATTACTATGGCTCACTCTTCCACTCAAAAACATGCATGGCGAAAAGGTATTCACACCTTTTCCTCCAATATATTGGATATTTTCGATCCGTCCCTTTTGTTTCCCTTCCCACAATTACCATCTTATTTAAGCTTTACACCTAATGGACCCTGCTCCCCTCATCAACTTGGTTCTTTAATTCTGAACTCAACTTGCTCTGGGGTTTTCTTAGAGGCTTACAAAAGCTGTTACCATTACAGTGTTTTATCTGTATTGACGAGGCGAAGATGAAGTTCGGGAAGGAATTCGCGTCGCAGATGGTGCCGGAATGGCAAGAAGCGTACATGGATTACGAATACTTGAAGACCCTTTTAAAAGAAATCCAACGTTTCAAGCATAGGACGAAGCCACCGTCTGCTGGCTTAAAACGAAAACTTACGCTTTATAGAGCTTTCAGTGGGCTAACGCAGAGGAACCACCACAACCCCACCAGCCCTTCTTTGGCATCGCCCGATATCGAAAGCCAACCCATTCTGGTGAACTCCGTCGAACGGAACGGTTCTGAAAGTTACGAAACCACGTTCCTTATGTCGTCGGATGAGGGGGGAGAGTATGAGCTGGTTTACTTTAGAAGGCTTGATGATGAGCTGAACAAAGTGAACAAATTTTATAAGGATAAGGTGGAGGAAGTGATGAAAGAAGCAAATGTTTTGAACAGACAAATGGATGCTTTGATTGCTTTTAGGATCAAAGTTGAGGATCCCCCGGTGAATTTCGATAGGTCGGTCGAGATGAGTCGTCTTGCTTCCAGCATTGCTGTTTCCACTGCATCACTGTCGGTTCCTACTACTCCATCTGGCGGTAGATCAAAGAGCAGTAAGTTACAACTTACAATTATATTTATATCAAGAGTTATCATAAAAACAATTAATTCAACTTCAACCTGTTTGATGTGTAGAAAGAGCTGCTCACTTGGAAGCCATTGAAGAAAGCACCCATGGACAAACTGATGATGATAAAGATGGTGAGATTCGTGAGAAAGAGATGGAAACTCCAGTTCAGGAGCCGAAACCACCGAAACCCAAAATCAGGACGGTGAAGCCTGCACCGCTAGAAGTACTAGACCGGGTGAAGATGAACAACACTCTCGAAACTCCTCGTTCCACTATTAAAGGTGTTCTGCAGGATCCAAACCTGACGGATCTGAGTTTCAGTAGGGAAAATCTAAGAAAAGTTGAAAATCAACTCAAGCGGGCTTTCGTTGAATTTTACCAAAAGCTTCGCCTGCTTAAAAGTTACAGGTAAATAACTGGCCAGACTTAGTTTATTTCATCGATTGGTCTTATTATGATCTCAGTTTTTGTTTTTCCTGGAATTGAACAGCTTTTTGAATACCTTGGCATTCTCCAAAATCATGAAGAAGTATGATAAGATCACGTTGAGAAGTGCATCGAGATCTTACATGAAAATGGTGGATAACTCCTACCTTGGCAGCTCTGATGATGTGACAAAGCTGATGGAGAGAGTTGAAGCTACATTCATCAAGCATTTTTCCAATGCCAATCGTACTAAAGGGATGAACATCTTAAGACCCAAAGCCAAAAGAGAAAGGCATAGGGTAACTTTTTCAACTGGTAAGATTTCTATTCAAACTGATTTCTTTATAAAAATAATTAATTACAAAATGGGTTGAAAACAAATTATTTACAAAAATTAATTGTTTGCTTTAGTGCAAATCTATGTGGTTTGATATACCATCTAATTGATCAACCAATCATTACGTTTAGAAAAATTAATAAAGAAAAATCTAAAGTTAAAAAAACTAATAAAAATAAAATTGAAATTTAAAAAATTAATTAAAATAAGTCATCTACGTACATTATTTACAAAAATAATTTATAATATAAAGAAGCCGATGTTAGAAATCTTTTAAAGCAGTAGAGGGAGCGTTATCCCCCACTTATCTCTTTTCCTGTGAAGTTTAAAGAAAAGTAATATGTGGAAAAAGAAAGAAAATTAAATGGTAGTGTAAAAAAAAGGGTATCTATTTTTTCATTGTGAAAATATGAGTATTTTTTAAAAAAAAAAAGCTTGATAGAGTGTCATTAATAATTGAAAGAAAAACGTAATGACTGGTCGAAAAGTTGGGTGATATCGTGTCAGGTATCAATTTACAGTGTAATAAACAATTTATTTTCATAAATAATTTTTCCTTCAATTTATTTTTTAAAGTAATTATTTTTAATTTTTAAAAAATGGTTAAAAGTTGATATTGTAAATTAGATGCGTTCATGGACTAAAAATTTTATCTAAGTTCAATCTGAATGAAAATGTTAAAACTCAAATTTGATTTGATCCATTCGTATTATTTTTTATATATTTTAAAAAATATAATACATAAAAAATATTAAAAATATTAAAATAAATATTTATCAATAAATTAAAAATAAATTGAGCTTTATTTGATGACCTGATGATCAAGAGTGTTCACTACCCCAAATGTGATCTAGGTTCAAGTAACACTAATCACATTTATTGTTCGGATTTTATCTTATTATTATAATTTATTAAAAAAATAAAAAATATAATACAATAAAAACAAATTTTTTTTTATAAATTTGAACTGATTTAGGCTGGATGCGAAAAAAAAACTTTACTCGAGATGTAATTTATTTTTTCAACAAATTTTATTTCTTATCAAAACTTATTTTTTAAATTTATATTTTTATTTAAATTCTCTCGCTTTTCAATCGGACACTCGGCCTGGATCATCAACACGTATATTGTAAACTATGATTTTCTATTTTATTCACACACGATTTCCGCTATAAACTATACACCTTTTATTACCTAAATTTTCTCTGCTATCCTTTGACGGCCGTACTGTTGAGTGTTGACTGAGGATGTCAACATTGACTTGCGTTGACTGAAAATTGTAAGAATTATTTAAAATTGTAAAAATATTTTAAAATTATTGAAAAATTATAAAAAATATATTTTTCCAACATAGTAAATAACTTTACAATTTTAAGAATCATTTAAGTCTTTCTAAATTTTCACGATTTTTGTAATATTTTTAATTTTTTATTTTCATAATTTTTAATAATCTTTTACGTGATCAACGCACGTCAACAACTATATCAATGGTCAATAGTTGATACATGATATGTTTTGATTGGTTGAAGATTTATTAAACTATATTAGCTTTAGTGGGAAAAAATATAACGAAACAATAAATCAAATACCAAAATGAAACATAAAAAAAATTAAAATTAAAATTGAAAAAACAAGTAAAATCGAGAGTCAAATCGTAAATAAATTTTTTTAAAAAGAAATTTTAGTGTACTAATAATATATAATTTTGTACTCACTCAACGGGATGCATTTTTAAAAAATTTACATGATATTGAGTGAATGGTTTGTTAATATATTCCCTTTCTAAAAAAATTCAGGTTTTCTGGCTGGTTGCATGGCCTCTCTTCTTCTAGCCCTTATATTGATCATTCGGCTCCGTAGAATCATGGATAGTAGAGGGAGGACTGTATATATGGAAACCATGTTTCCCCTTTATAGGTACTTCATCTCTTTCTTCTTATCAAAATACATGCATGTTAAAAACAAATACTTGCAGAGAATATAAATTAACAAGTTGTGATTATCCGGGTTACAGTTTGTTCGGATTCATTGTTCTACACATGCTGGTGTATGCAATCGACATTTTCTACTGGAGAAAGTACCGAGTGAATTACGCCTTCATATTCGGTTTCAAGCCAGGAACCGAATTGGGCTACCGACAAGTTCTTCTTCTGAGCTTCGGCCTTGGAACATTAGCATTAGCTGCTGTGCTCTGCAACCTTGACATGGAGATGGATCCCAAAACAAAAGACTATAAAGCTTTCACTGAGCTTCTTCCCCTACTCTTGGTCCTGGTAATTAAAATAACATCACTCAATAATCAATATATATGCACTCAATATTTTGGTCCCATTGATCATCAAGCAACATCCTATGTTTTTGCAGGTTGTACTTGTCATCATGTTCCTGCCATTCAGAATCTTGTATCGAACGAATCGTTTCTTCTTCCTTACATGCTTGTTTCACAGTATCTGCGCTCCACTATACAAGGTCACACTGCCTGATTTCTTCTTAGCTGATCAGTTAACTAGCCAGGTACAAGCGATTAGGAGCTTGGAGTTTTACGTTTGCTACTACGGATGGGGAGATTTTAAACACAGGGAAAACAAGTGCAGAGACAGTAATGTGTTTGCGACTTTCTACTTCATCGTGGCGGTGCTTCCCTACATGGCTCGCCTCCTCCAGTGCCTACGCCGCCTGTTAGAGGAGAGAGATCCGGTCCAAGGATACAACGGACTCAAATATTTCCTCACCATCGTAGCCGTTTGCCTGAGAACGGCTTACCACGTTAACACGGGGATTGGATGGAGAGTAATAGTTGGGATAGTGTCGGCCATTGCAGCAATATTTTGTACGTACTGGGACTTCGTGCATGACTGGGGGCTACTAAACCGACATTCCAAGAACCCTTGGTTGAGAGACAAGCTCCTTGTTCCTCACAAGTATATATATTTTGGAGCCATGGTGAGTTTATGCGAGTTAAAACACATTAGTTTGTCCGAGTAACATAGGACAGGGTCATCATCCCAGCATTAATAGCTAATCAGCTCTTAACAAATGACTTGAATTTCAGGGTTTGAATGTGGTGCTGAGATTTGCATGGCTCCAAACCGTGTTGAATTTCAAGTTTGATTTGCATCGAGAAACGCTGGCTACTCTTGTCGCCAGTCTTGAGATCATTCGTCGTGGCGTGTGGAATTTCTTCAGGTAATCCATACTAATATAATGGTCTTATTATGATTGTGTACCTCTACTATGCTAAAATTAAGAGTTTAGTCCCTACAATTTAGCATAATTTGACTCTCCAACCCTCATATTATAAACACCATAAACGATTCCAGTCCCTAAAAGTAGTTTAATTAATCTTTTATGACGTCGACTGCATCAGGTTGGAAAATGAGCATTTGAACAATGTTGGGAAGTACCGAGCATTCAAGTCCGTACCGTTGCCGTTCAATTATGACGAGGACGATGACAAAAATGATTGAGTCTGTTTTGCTCACCATCTCGGCCGTGACGCTGCCATAGACGGGCGTCAGCTTTGATCTGCTATTCATTAAACTAAAAACCCAATGAAGGCAGGATTGGGATGATTCAACACAGATTTGGGGGCATTACCTGAATTGGATCAAGGAATTATGATGTTTTATCAGAGCCAATTCTTTGTTTTATGGCTAACATGGAAAGTATGTACTAATAGTAATAAGTGGTTTATGAAGAATTTAGTGAAGCACACCATAAATATAACCTTATTAAACTAAATGTTGGGCTTCCTAGCTCGACCCGTTTTCAAGTTTATAATATATTAATTTTTTTTATTTTATATATTATGTAATTTATATCATGAAAGTTATACATATTATATTTTAATGTAAATATTAAAAATATGTTAAATTGTGTATGTTTCATTTTAATAAAAGAAAAACAATTATATATAATGGTAGTAAAAGATACATATGATTAATGAATATAAAATAAAAATAATTATATTTTAAAAAATAAAAAAATAATATGGACAGACTTAAATATGTTTAGGTTAATCATTTTCAAATATGAACGAATTTCGGTGAAATTTAAGGTCTATATTGCAAGTTAAGTTAAACTCAGACAATTATACATGGTATTAATATCATGTATAAGCTCAAATCGAACTTGATCTAACTAGACCCATGAATATTTCTAATTACAGTTCTTAAAAGAATTTGGGCAATGAAAAATATTACATGTATTATATAAACTTAGAGCACATTTGATTTAAGAAATGTGACATTTTAGAATATATGAGATGACCTCAATACCACAACTTCCTTAAATTATATATATAACTATTAAACAGTTAAAAATATAAAAAAAATATCAAATGTTGTATAGATATATTTTAAAAATTATGTTTAAATATTTACTTGTCTTTAAAAATATTGAAAATACTAGAAATAATTAGTAAAAAATAAATTGAAGTCGGGAAGGGTAGGGATGAATGCATCCAACATCCATGGAGGTAGTACTGATTTTTAAGATTACACATCGATAGTGGAGCGAGCGACTGGCAATGTTGTCTTAACCATAATGAACGGGTCAATCAAATTGGGGACCAATTGAGGTATCCATTTGGCGAGAGGAATAAAACCAATTGACCCATGAAGCAGTACGAACTGATTGAACTGAGCTAAAAAAAAAAAGTTAAACTAGTTTTTATAAAATTATAATATTTTTAAATATATTTTGAATTTTGAATTTTTTTTGCTTTGAATTGCCAAAACCAATTGAATCAGAAATCGATGGTCTAATTAGTTCAATCATCGATCCAATTTTAGAAACAATGTCTAGTAGTGAGGCAAAGCATGCCAACTATGGAGTAGTGGTGGATTTGGCAACATCTACCTCTACTCTCACTCCATTACCACTCTTAAGGTAATGTAAAATACCTCGTAATGTGTCAAATAATCTTACTTTTTGATCATCCTATATTGCTAGAAATAATCTTACATTCCTTAAACTAAACACCTTTAAGGGTTTAATAAGTATTGTATTGATTTTAAGAATGAGAAATTAATGAAGCATATGTGAGGAAGGATCATGTCGATAATGAAACAATGTCTAGGGTTGTGATTATGTTGTAATTCTTTAGTTATAATAGGATTAAAATATCAACGAAGTATACTTTACTTTCACTTTATGGTTCAACATAATAATATCATTCATATATATTATAATTTAATGACACATGACACTTCTTTTATGACACATAGAATATCAACTGAACATAATAAATTTGCATCCCAAAAGTTATATTTCGTATTTTTTTAATATTTTCATTATAAGTTCTGATCATATTTATTCTTTTTGGCACAATATCTAGAACTATCCATAGTTTTTGCTCAATCCATAAGTAAGAAGATAACGCACTTCAGCGCATTTAAACTCACGTCCTCCTACATTAACAACAATATGTATGCCAATAAACTAAGATTCAATCGGTTACATCTCGTATTTTAATATCGAACATTAATAAAATAAGTCAGATAAATAAAAAAACATTTAAAAAAGTCAGATAAAATTGCATCCCGATATTAAATTGTTATTTTAAAAAAATTATAAAATAAGTTAGATAAGTTTGCATCCCCGTATTTTAATAAAAACTAGTAAAATTTTGAATCTTATTTGAATTCAACTAATTTTTCGAGTGGAATTCTTTATAATATTTTAATTCTAAGTCCACTCTTATTTGAATTGATTTATTTAGTGATTAATACATATAATTCAAAATTTGACTTAACAGGCTACTATTATTTGGACTAAAATTGAGTTTCCAAAACTCAAAAAATATAAAAATTAAAATTAACCAAATTAGATGGATTAATTCCGCAACATGAAACTTTTAAAAAATATTGATCTGAATGTTATTTATCTTTGAATATTATTTCTTAAGATTCCCTTAATATAAAAAAATTAAAAAAATATAAATAAATACTACCATATAAACACACTAATATATTAAAAAAAAAAATTGTTGACACATACAAGACTTATATGTCCTAATGTAATTATTACTTACGTTGATATAATATATTTAAGGTATAATTGCATTTAGTTTTTTACTCAATGGCAAAATTACACTTTAAATCCCTCTAACTTATCTATTTTGGTTTAGTCTATACCCTAATTTTTTAGTTCTAAATATCAATATATTCTAAAAGTTATTTTTACATAAAATAACTAATTGCTTTTCTACTATTTTTCTATATTTGTAAATGGTTAATCCAAATCAATTTTAATTTCACGCATATTTATTCTTAAAATTTTTAAAAATATTTACATTATATTCAATTTAATATTTAATAATTTTATATATTTTTTCATTTGTTAAAAATTATATAAATAGGCATGTTAACTTTTTTTAAAATATTTACATTATAGTATATATTGTAGATTAAATTTTGTGTTATAAATTACATAATATGTAAAAAATAACATAATGTAATATATTAAACATAGAAAACGAGTGGATTGGACCTTGAATGTTCAATCCTAAGCTTGTTTATATTCTAAACGGGCCTAATTTTTTAACACTCATTAATCTTTGGAAATACTGTTATTTCCCTGAAATCTTCAAGTCCTATGGATTTAATCTTCCAAATTAACACAAAAGTAATTTAGAGAGGGTGACTCTCTCTTTTTTGAAGATGTGATATCAAAGTTACATAAGTGTAATTTGGGGACCATAACCCTAATATATAACTTTTGTACATTAACTTTATTTTCTAATATCTTATCATTAATTATAAATTAGTTACTAGGGTATCTATATATATTCGACTCATACTTGATTTAATAATCTAAGCCCAATAAGCTTTAACCAAATTAAATTACTTCTAATTTGGGCTAACATTATATGATAGTAAATAATAACAAGTAATTATTCTTTTATATATATATATATATACACTAATTACTTTATAATTACATGTCATAGAACCAAGACGACTTTCATTATATATATCGTAACTAAATCCACCTTGATCACATATATTAACACAACCAAATGACATGGATCAAGTATGGATGTGTAGCATAGAAATTACATGCAATGTGATTAAACATGTCTATTTCCATCTGATCTTCCTTAAACCTTAATGAGATCAAATCTTACCAAAATCAAAGTGTGAATAAACCAAATAAATCTTATTTCTGTAGAAAATAACCTTAATATCCATAAACTGAAATAACTAAAATTGTAGAAAAATATTTAAATTACAAACTCCCACTAAAATTGAATATATTGAAATGGTATTACACCCATATGAGCAACGTGCTCATAAAAACCTTGGATGCTAGTCCCTTTAAGCGGATCCGCAATTATGGAGTTTGTCCCAATATATTTTATAGACACCTGACCACTCTAAACTTTTACTTTAACAACCAAGAATTTAAAATCTATGTGCTTTGACTTTGATATGCTCTTGTTGTTATTAGAATAAAGAATTGCAATTTTTGTCACAGTTTGCACCTTAGTGACAAAATTTTGCATCCATATTCCATAAAAATCAGAATCTGTATACATACCTAAATTACTCAAATATTTGCACAACATCCCAACCATGTACGTAATATCCGAATGCATACAAAACCCGAACATACATTAGACTTCTCACTGCTAAAATGTAAAGAATCTTATGCATTTTCGTAATCTCAAATTATTCTTGCAATATTGATAAATATTTAA
The DNA here is from genome assembly GCA_005610355.1 of Gossypioides kirkii. Taxonomy (NCBI): domain Eukaryota; kingdom Viridiplantae; phylum Streptophyta; class Magnoliopsida; order Malvales; family Malvaceae; genus Gossypioides; species Gossypioides kirkii. The sequence continues at coordinate 29,050,037 of CP032247.1, read as the reverse complement.
CTTATTACTGGCAAGCAATATATCATTGACATATAAAACCAAAAAATAGAATCCAACTGAGCTTGTGGTATATACAATCATCAATCAAATTCATTTCTAAACCGAATGGGATAATCACTTGGTGAAATTTGTAGTACCATTAAAGAAAGGTCTACTTAAGCTCATAGATGGATTTATTTAATTTGCAAACCATAAACCTTGCATCACCAATACAAAGTTTTCTGGTTGCACCATATAAACCATCTTGTCAATGTCACCATTGAGAAAGCACAACCTTAACATCAATATGATGAAAGCTCAAGGTCAAAATATGCATTAAGCTATTATAACCCCTTATCTAGTGGACATTCTTGATGCCAATAGTTCTTTAAGTTGTAGAGTTTGTTACTTGACCGAGAGGTTCAATGGCATTGTCTTGATCTAAAGTTGCTACTTAAATAATATCTGGTATAATAGTCTATTCCCGATCATTGCCAATAGCAACTAAATGAATATGTTGGGGAATATCAACATCTTTTTCAAAAACAATGTCCTCAATTCTCTCCCCTGACAAACTCAATATCCTCAAAGAACGAGCATTTTACATCTTTAAAAAAATAATTTAAGTAGTGAGATTATAATTTATTTCTTTTAACTCTTAGATCTTTCAAACTACCGGAAAAATCAAAAGGATCAAGAATATATTCGAACACAATTCTCTCAATTCTCTTTTTGGAGATATAACCTAATCTCTCGTGTCACAACAAAGCTGAATTCTTAGTGATTAATTTGTATATCTTACCAATTACGGTAGTATGAAATGATTCATTAAATAAAGTAATAGTAAAATAGATTATCATAACCTGATAAAGAATCAAACCCAACCAAATTTGAATTTTGAAAACTAATTTTTCTATTCTGAAAATAAATAAAAAAAACAAATTTATCCAAGGTTCAAAATCAAATTTCTTCTAGAAGATAGTACAATAAAAGTCTCAATAAAATCTCAAAAAAAAAGAATCAATTCTAAATAATAATCAAAAGTTTTTATTTCTCCAATTTCTACCGAATGACCATTGCCTATATAGATCTATCTTTCACAATCATTTGGCTTTTGGAAATTCTGGCAACCTTGCATAGACACACTGATATGAGTTGTTGCATCGGAATTTATTCACTAAGTGTGTTTAAGTACCGAAGTCAAATTAACCTCAAAATAAGCAAAATTAAGTTGTTCACCTTTTGCACCACAAGAGAAACAATTATCCTTAGTTGAATCCCTCTTTTGTTTCTTTTGCGGTGTCGTATATGCAACTTTTTTATTTTTCTTTATATACCTCACTGAAGTTAGATTTGTTAAGAACGTACCAATTTAAGCCTTTTCATTCTTGACAAATCTATTTTCAATGTCAGCCATGACTTTGGCGATGGTAATCTTATCAAACATAATGCTCTTGACTTTTTCAATGCATGCAATTATGTTGGCAGATGTATTAATAACTTAATCAAACAAAACAAGCTCACATGAGACTTCAACTTTAAACCAAAAGAATTTGAATAAAGGTAAACATCTCTCAAGATACCGGGCACTCCATTAATCTTTTATATTTAGACAAACTGTTAACTTGTAAGTGATATCTTGGTGTAGTAATCAGACACTGGCAATAAGAACACGTTGAATAATAAATATTCCTTTGGGCCGATTGATAGCATTACAAATGACATATATTTTCTCCCTAAATTTGTGTATTAATTGTCTCTTTTGTATCTTATTTTGCATGCATCATAAGCATTTCATACTTAGTTTTTATGTTTTCTAACTCATTGTTGTTTGGTTTAAATTCTTGTTATTTTATCTCTTTTTGTTCACTAATGTCGCCACATGTAGCATATACATATTGCGTCTAAAAATTGTTAGCTCAAGGACACATCACAGTAGATCAAGGTTAAAACAATTCAGAATGCAGCCACAAGTATAGCTTGGAATTACGGCCAGAGATGTCGATGCATAGAAATCTTTACTTTGCATGAGTGAATTCAAGGTACAAGTATATTTGGAAGCACCAGTGCAGGAATTTCATACGTTGTCGCCGCAATTAAAGATTTTAGATCACGACCAGAGATGCGGCGATAATCTTTAGATTTATGAAGATCACACCAGATCTGCGTGAGTGCACAGCTGGACTGTAACAAACTTTGCCAGTTGTAAATGGAATTGGATCTGAGAAAAGATGAGATCTATCATTCTTAAAGAAAGCATTAAGAGTTGCGGCCACAGGTTGGTCCAAAAATGCGGCAAATTGTCAGCACAATTTATAATTTGCGCCGACATTCTGCAACAATCCAGTAAACAAATCAGGTACGCATAATTGTCAATAACAAATTTTTATAGCTGTACAAAGTAGTTGGATCTAAGAATGGAGAAAATCTACAATTTCTTGAGCTTATAAATAGAGGAAAGAAGATGAAGAAAAATCATCAAGAGCTAAGGGATTAAATTCTACAAATTCTGTGTGATTTTAGAGAGTTGAGTTGGAAATTGAGAAGCTGATGAAGCAAGTCTGTAGTCACTTCTGACGAGAAGGTGCTTGATGCAAGGCAAGAGGAATAATTAGGGAGTAGTTCTAGTAGTCTAGAGATAGTAAGCTTCGATTATACTCTTTAATTCTTCTTTAACAATGATGGATTTTGATAACATTAAATGAATACGATAGTGTCTTTTAATGCTAGATCACTTTGATTCTTATTTTACGCTGATTATTTGTTTATTCTTGGATCTAACCGCTTTAAGCACGAAAGTGAAATTACAGTCTGTCGACATCGAGAGATAAGGTGACAGGTTGGGTTAACAAGTGAGTTAGGCGAGAGCTGCTTGAGACTGGATTCCAGTTACTTGTTCTTGAATGCACAAAATTGCTCACACCGAGAGGTGAAGTGATTGTGGGTATATAAGTCTGGATTAAATAAATAGTTGTCATTGGAAAGAACTTAAAAGAACTTTATTGCTGCGACAATCCATCTATACTTTACCTTGTCGATGTATCCAGCGTTGCAACTTAGCAGAATTAGTGAACCATTTCTACCCTTTAAACTTGATCATTTTACATTTTATGCATTTAAATATTCAGCACTCAACACTCAACACATTTAATTTACTTTCAGTACATTGACATTTAACACCTGACATTTAATTCTGATTGCGCTGACATTAACAATTAATTTTAGTGTGCAGATCTGACTTAATTACACTGACATCATTACTTACAATTGACTTAGTTTCAGTATTAATTGCTCCAACAGTTAACATCAAGAACTCATTCCTCATGGGATCGATATTCGATAGAATTGTCTATCAACTATACTTGCATCGACGTGTGTTCGCTTGCACATTCACTGTGACGTAAAAACATTGATCAAGTTTCGACGCCGTTGCTAGGGAATGACGTTTGTTTGATGTTTATTTTTGTCGTTGCATTTATTCTTTACTATCTAAATTTTATTCGTCACTAACTTGTTTCCTTTTGGTTGTTTATTTTTACATTTTTTAGCGAAATATGGCTAGGAACGAGGTGTGTAGAGCCTCAAGATGTTGGACTGACATGAGTGATGCTGTAAAAATGAAGCTCGATGCCATAACCACCCAGGTTTCTTCTTTGACTAATATGAGTAATTCGATACAGAATACTACAGCAATTGCAGAATGGACATTTGTAGTGACAATTTGTAATTACTATGAGGGCAACCATGAGTTTGAAGAATGTCCATCAAATCCAGCAAATGTGTACCACATAGGGAATTTCTATCGACATGAAAATCCATAACCAACTCTTACATACCAGAGTGGGAGCAACATCCAAATTTTTGTTGGAACAATCAAGACCCTGGAAGTATAGACAATGATGTTAGATCCCAGTGGACATTGTCTAATTATGATCAACCTTTGTCAAGGCAAAATATCCAGCAAGACGAATCATCAAAGTTTTCATCAATTAAAAATTTGCTGAGACAATATATTGCCAAGACTGATGTTGTGCTTCAGAATCAAGCTAAATCCATACGAGCTTTAGAATATCAATTTGGCCAGATTGTGGGTGCAATAAATTTGCGACCACAAGAAACTTTGTCAATTGATATTGAGAATTTGATATCACAAGGGCAAGAGCATGATGAGGAAATCATTTTTAGAAGTGAGACTCAACTAAATGAAGTTGTTAGAGATGTTACAACAAAAGAAGATCATTCAAATCTCAACATTGGAAAGATGTTAGTGCAATCTGAAAAGCAAACTGTAGCTAAAGTGATTAAACAAAATATTGCGGCAACAGAATTAGATCACTTTGTCACCACAAATTCTATAACAAAACAGTCTCAGAAACTTGAAGACACATTGTCCAAGAAGAGAAGATTGGGAGATGTCAAAGCAATCGCACTTACTGAAGGGTGCACTGTCATGACAATTAAATTGCTCCAAGTGATATCTTGGTGTAGTAATCAGACACTGGCAATAAGAACACGTTGAATAATAAATATTCCTTTGGGCCGATTGATAGCATTACAAATGACATATATTTTCTCCTAAATTTGTGTATTAATTATCTCTTTTGTATCTTATTTTGCATGCATCATAAGCATTTCATACTTAGTTTTTATATTTTCTAACTCATTGTTGTTTGGTTTAAATTCTTGTTATTTTATCTCTTTTTGTACACTAATGTTGCCACATGTAGCATATATATATTGCGTCTAAAAATTGTCAGAGCAAGGACGCATCTCAGTAGATCAAGGTTAAAAGAATTCAGAATGCAGCCACAAGTATAGCTTGGAATTGCAGCCAGAGATGTTGACGCATAGAAATATTTACTTTGCATGAGTGAATTCAAGCTACAAGTATATCTGGAAGCACCAGCGCAGGAATTTCACACGTTGTCGCCGTAATTAAAGATTTCAAATCGTGACCAGAGATGCGGTGACAATCTGTAGATTTATGAAGATCACACCAAATCTACGTGAGTGCACAGCTGGACTGTAACAAACTTTGCCAGCTGTAAATGGAATTGGATTTGAGAAAAGATGAGATCTATCATTCTTGAAGAAAACATTCAAAGTTGCGGCCACAGGTTGGTCCAAAAATGCGGAAAATTATCGATGCAATTTATAATTTGCATTGACATTCTGCAACAGTCCAGTTGTAACGACCCAAATTTAGGGTTGTCAGTAAAGGATACTTTTGGGATTTAGTATTTAATAATTGGACCCGTAAATATTTAATAAAATATTTACGAAGACGAATTTTAGAACAATAAACTAGTGATTAAGTAATTTTGAATGAGTGAGTGATGAAAATTGGATATGGGGACTAAACTGCTTAAGGAGTAAAAGTGTGCATTAGAAAAAGGATTTTAATTGAAATAGAAAAAGGAAGGACCAAAGGGGCAAATTTCTCTTTGGCAATCTTAGTGCCGTTAGGTAGATATGGGTCGTTTTAAATTTGTGTTTTAAAATTTTAATTAAAAAGAAATGAAATTAGAATGTGGTTTATAAATTTTGTGAATAAAAGAAATAATAGTAATGATTATAATAGGTATGGGTGGGGAGAAAAAGAAGATAAAAAGAAAAATAATATATCATCTTCCTTCATTGGAAGCAAAATTTCAGTAGCTTGGAGGGAAGGAAAATTTGGAAGAAAACTTGAGTTTTTTCTTAAGTTCTAGCTCTAAATTGGTAAGTGTAATCAAACCTTTTTCTTGTGATTTTTATGTTTTTAGAATTCCATTACCTTAAGCTATCAAACCCATATTGTATTTTTCAAAATGATCAAGAGAATTGGAAGTTACCATTGATGAGTGAATGAAGCTTTTGGAATCATTTGGACATGCATAACCTAAAGAAGAAGAGAGATGAGACTAGGAGGTGAAATTAGTAATTAGTTCATTTAGTGAGGGTCAAATTGGGAGACTTGTGAAATTTGTGTAAGAATGAGAAATAGAGAGAGTTAAATTTAGCTGGAATTAAATTGTTGGAAAATTTACGAATGTGTGTATGTTTATTTCCGTAGCTAACGTTGACTCGGACTCTTCGAAAAGGAAGGGCAAAGACAAAGTCATTGACGAATAGCTCGGAATTTATAGTTGGTATTTCTATAACCTAAACTAGTTACAAATTGACATACATTTAAATTAATTGAACAAAGCAAGGAAATTGAGGTATGAATTTCTGTACCCAAATGAATTGATTTGAATTATAAGTAAATATATATAAAATTGAATATGAATAACTATATGTTAATTATTACATTGAATTTTAAGTGATATGATTACCCTATTAACAGTTCGGAAGTCAGATATAGATGGCATGCTATAGGATAGGAAGAGTTCAAGGTTACTTCAACTACGACTCGATAAGGCACTGGATGCCAATTTACTTCGGTTTAACCAATGAGACACTGGGTGTCAATTTTATTATAGCGCTGGGCGCGAATTATTACTTCGGACTTATTCGATGAGGAACTGGGTGCCAAAACGATGTGTTAGTTGGATCCGTGTATCCGTCAATGTCTAAGTTGTGTTAATAGGGGATTGAAATGATGAATTATATAAATAAATGGAATGAAAATACCTTGAGATATATGTGGAATATTAGATTGCATATAAAATATCCGTATGACTTATGCTTAATGGAGATGTAAACAATGGAAATAAAGTGAACATGAAAGGAAACTTATTCTGTGTGGCAAAGATGAAATAATTTATGAGTATTCGTATTATATATACAGATATTAATGAACATGTGAAATATGATTAACATTTTGTGAATATGACAAGAAAAATAAAAATGACAGTGGTATGGTTGAATAAACATTAAATTGATCTTTAAAATTTTGTTATGATTGACTAATATGTGTAGATTATTTGTATACCACTGCATTATACTAAGCGTATGATTGTGCTTCATGCGCAGGATAGGACCTTTTGATAATCTCACAGCTCGGCATCCAAAGATAAATCCCGTATTGAAGCTTCTGTGAGTTTACTTTATTTTGAATTGGCATGTACCTCAGTAGACTCGGGTGTACCCAATTAGAATTGGTGTATAGAATGTCATGTATTTTGCGTTTTGGAAGTGTAATGGATATTTATTGTATTATTGGGAGAAATGTTGGCTGAGGTGATTGTTGAAATCTGCTTGTGGATATGCTTATATTATAAAAACTGGTATTTTGTTTCGGTAGTTGTAAATCATCTACCGGTAGAACTCTGCTAAATTTCAGGGTTCTGGTAGAAGTGTAGGGGAATAGGTAGATTGGTTACTGACTTATTCAGTGTCGGTAGAAGTTTCTCAAGTTTTGGTAATATAGTCATTGTTATGGTAGTTAGAATTTGAAGGTTCGATAGAAGTCTTAGGCAAAAATTTAATTTAGCCTCTAGAACTTTTAGTATCGGTAGTTGCTTATGTTGTATCAGTAGTACGTAGGGTTGTATCAGTGTAACTTAATCAAGTACCGGTAGAATTCTGCAAATAATTCTGAGTGCTTACTACCTTTAGAACTACGGATACCCATCCATGCAAGTATCGGTAGAAATCCATTAAAAATCAAATATTTATTAAAAATGAAAATAAATTCACTTATTTTCTAACTCTAATTCCATTATAGATTTCTAAATGATATATAACTCCATTAATAACAAGAAAGTAAGGTTTTAATTAGTTTCTTATTATATTATTACATGTGTCTAGTGATCAGTCCGAGTAAGGGGGTGTTACACCAGTAAACAAATCAGATCTGCATAACTGTCAATAACAAACTTTTACGGCTGTACAAAGTAGTTGGATCTGAGAATGGAGAAAATCTGCAATTTTTTGAGCCTATAAATAGAGAAAAGAAGATGAAGAAAAATCATCAAGAGCTAAGGGATTAAATTCTACAAATTCTGTGTGATTTTGGAGATTTGAGCTAGAAATTAGAAAGCTAATGAAGCAAGTCTGTAGTCACTTCAAACGAGAAGGTGCTTGATACAAGGCAAGAGGAATAATTAGGGAGTAGTCCTAGTAGTCTAGAGATAGTAAACTTCGATTGTACTCTTTATTCTTCTTTAATGATGCTGGATTTTGATAACATTAAATGAATACGACAGTGTCTTTTAATGCTAGATCACTTTGATTCTTATTTTACGTTGCTTACTTGTTTATTCTTGGATCTAACCGCTTTAAGCACGAGAGTGAAATTGCAGTCTGCCGACATCGGGAGATGAGGTGACAAGATGGGTTAACAAGTGAGTTAAGCGAGAGCTGCTTGAGACTAGATTCCAGTTACTTGTATTTGAATGCACAACATTGCTCACACCGAGAGGTAGAGTGATCATAGGTATTTAAGTTTGGATTAAATCGATAGCTGTTATCAAAACGTTTTTAAAAACCGTCCCGACTTTTAAATTTTTAAATCGAAAATATGGGAGTCGCCACCAACTTTTTTATGGTGTAATTGGAATACCTTTAAAACATTTTAATTAATGGAAAATGGCTTTGGTCTTTGAAATCCAGAAAACGAGTTCGAGAGTCGGTTACATGTGAGGAAGGATTAGCACCCTCACACGCCCAAAATTGGTACCAAGTCGATTTTTTAGGGGTCTCAATTATTGAAAATATGAAAACTCGAGGGTAAATTAAAACACGAACCTTAAATACATGATTGACACATTTAATATTATTTTCAGAAATCGAACTTTGCGAGGAAAACTCGTTATTTTGACAATAAAGAAAGGATGCTGTGTCCAGTGAGTTACGGCACAATACCTCAAATTTTAGAAATAAAAAACATTCCAATTTTTAAATCTTTCATTTTATTATTTTCAAGAAGGAAGAGAATTTGATTACTTTGATTTCAAGAAAAGTCACATATAGTAAATTAAGATATAACTCTTCGAATCACGAAATAATGAACAATCCCTTAATTTTGAAATTTTTATTTTTATCAAAACACAAAAATACATATATATACACGTTTTAAAAGATGAATGAATGTGTACAAAATATCATAATAACATGTGGTATGGCAATAAAATAATAAGCAAATATCATACGATGAAAATAAAAATAATACATAAATATTGAACACTTGAAACAAATGAAACAAGGTTAATAAGTAAATATGAAACAGTAATTAAGTAAAACAAAACAAAAACCAAAATTAAAAGTTTTAAAAAAAAATAATGGAAAAGCATATCAAGACAAATTTAAAAAAGGGTTGAATTAAAGCAGAATCAAAATAGTAATTTTATTGAACAGATTTAAAAGTTTTCTTTTTAAAAAAAGAATTTGAAAGAAATAAATTAAAACAAAAATTAAAAAGGGCCAAATGGGAAATTCCCATATTATTTTTAAAGAAAGTGATTTGAGGATCAAATTAAAAAAAATAAAATTAACTTACTAGATTTAAAAGGCTGAGTGGATTAATTAAAAACAAAAGAAACTTTGAAGGGACTTAGAGAGAAAATATCCCTTTTTATTTTCCAATTTTGCCTTCTAAACCACAGTGTTTGTATAATGGTATTTAAACCAATTTTTACAACTGTAGAAATTCTTGATATCTTAAATCTGATTTTTACAACTGTGTATTTTCTGGTACAAATTGACTCTCTAAAACAATAGAGAAGGAAATGGGCTTTTTTATAGTCGAAATTACAATCATTACATTTTATCTTCTTTCTGTTTGTTTCTTCGTGCTTGTCTCTGTTTTCTCCTCTATGGTGCAGGTCCGACGGCGGTGACAGACGAACGTTCATTGGTGACGTTGTGTTAAAGGCGTGGTGGTACCCGAAAGGGGCATTGATGATGGCCTCGGGAATGCACAGTGGTGATAGCCGAAAGGGCATGCTGCTGACATGGGGAGGGGCTACAACGGTGCTTCCAAACCTAGCAAATTTAAGGTTTCTATTTTTCCCTTGTCTTTGGGTTTGCTGGGCTGACTTGGTTTGGGTCAGATTTGTAAATGGTTTGGGTTGGTGTATTAGGTTAGGGATTTAAGTAGGTTAATTGGGTAATACGTAAATGGGCTTTTAAAATTAAAATTTAATTTAAAATTTAATTTTTATTGGGTTTTTATTTGTATGCCTGGATAAAATTGGGCTCCAACAGCTACCCCTATTTGCTCGTTGTTTGTAATAGGAACGGAGCAAAGACCAAAAGGAGGTCCAATTTTGTCAGATCTCATTTCTTCGATGCTCTTTCTTCAACTGACTCACCCTTCACTTTATTGGTCGTTTGATTTCACTACATCCGCTACTATCGATTAATTTGGTTAACTTCTCTGTATCTCACTAGGAAGATGACCGCTTCATTAGTCTAATCCACTTCTCTGTATATCATTAGGAAGACGAATTTGGTTCACTTCTCTGTATCTCATCAAGAAGATGACCGTTTTATTGCTTTGACCCACTTCTCTACATCTCATCAGGAAGATGGGGGTTTGAAGTTTCACTCACATTGAGATTTGCTTTATTGATTTGGTCTACTTCTCAGTATCTCATGAAAAAGATGATCGCCTCATTGTTTAATTCACTTTTCTGTATCTCATCAAGAAGACGTATTTGGTTCACTTCTCTGTATCTCATCAGGAAGGTAACCGCTTTATTGCTTTGACCCACTTCTCTGTATCTTATCAGGAAGATGGGGGTTTGAAGTTTCACTCAAATTGAGCTTTATTTCATTGATTTGGTTTACTTCTCAGTATCTCATCAGGAAGATGATTGCCTCATTGTTTTAATCCACTTCTTTGTATCTCATCAGGAAGACGGATTTAGTTCACTTTTCTCCATTGCTTTATTTTACGAGGAATGAAATCTGTCGAACATGCTTCTATGGACCCCTTTGTGGGCCAAATTTTAGGATGTCATGATTAGAATGAGTTAAATGCTTCTAACTAAATGGATGCATAAGATGAATGTTTGGATTTTTTTATCATGGAACATCGTTTTTTCCAAGTTTTGTCGTTGGCGTATTACTCTTTTTTTTTTCAAGTTTGCAGTGAGACTTGACAGAATAGTCTTAATTTGAACTACTTGTTTCAAGCTTGGTTCTTATAATTGGTAATCCTATCTCAGATCCCTGTCCCATTTAAGAATTCTTAGAGTGATATGCATTGATCCTTGTATGCCTTATAAGGTTAGTCCATTATTCGTTATTTTAATAAAAAAGCTTGAACATGATTGTGAAAGAATAAGATTGAATTTTATTGAAGACAAAAAATTCAAAAAAATGAAAAAACAAAATGACAAACATTGGTCAAAGAAAAGAACTGAAAACATCAATAGGTACCCTGGATATCAAAGTATGAGCTTCTCTGAGTCAACTTGACGAGGATTAGCCTAAACCCAATATGTGTCCAGAAAACTTGGAGTGCTTTGTCAATGCCCCAAGATGTAAAGTTTCTCCATCTTGTTATGTTTGAGGGAGGTGATCATTTCAAGTCCATTCCTTCTTTCAAATTTGAGTCGCCCTTTCGGGTTTTCAACTCAAAATCCCTTTGGTTTCAAGACGCCCTTTTCGGGTTTTCATATTGACCTCTCCTTTTTTTTTAAGTGAAATATTTCTTCACCGAGTCTAAGATAACGGGATTATGCAGATCTTTGCCATCCATTTCAGTCAGAACGAAGGCTCCTCCAGAGAAGGCTTTCTTGACCACATAAAGTCCTTCCTAATTGGGCATCCATTTTCCTCGAGAGTTCTTGTGTATGGGAAGTATTTTTTTTCAAAACTAGATCTTCTTCATGGAATTCTCTGGGAAGGACCTTTTTGTCAAAAGCCCGTATCATTCATTTTTGATACATCTGACCATGACGGATAGCTCTTAATCTATTCTTTTTGATTAAGTTTAGCTGATCATATCTGGCTTGGACCCATTCTGCCTCATCTAACTGCAATTCTAATAAGACTCGGAGAGAAGGAATCTTAATCTCGATAGGTAAAACTACTTTCATACCATACACCAGTGAGAACGGCGTAGCTCTTGTTGAAGTTCTGAATGAGGTCCTATAGGCAAGAAGGGCAAATAGTAACTTTTCATGCCAATCCTTATAGGTTCCTGTCATTTTTGCAACAATCTTCTTGATGTTTTTATTAATTGCTTCCACTACTCTATTCATTTTTGGGCGATAGGGAGATGACTTATGATGTTTGATCTTAAATTTACTGCAAACCTCCGCTATCGTGTTGTTATTCAAATTCAATGCATTATTGGATATGATCCTTTCTAGCATCCCATATCAACAAATTATCTCTGTTTTCAAAAATTTGCTAACTGCAGATTTCGTGACATTGACGTAGGAAGCAGCTTCTACCCATTTGGTGAAATAGTCAATAACCACAAAGATGAACCTATGCCCAAGGACATCCATGCCCCATATAGCAAAAGGCCATGGAGAAGTCATGACATGAAGGTGTGATAGAGGTACGTGGATTTTGTCTCCATAGAATTAGCATTTGTGGCATTTCTTAGCATAGTTGATGCAATCACCCTCCATGGTGGCTCAATAGTATCTAAATCTCATAATTTATCTTACCATTTTGAAACCATTAGCGTGTGTTCCACAAATGCCTTCGTGGACTTCTTCTAGGATTTTTTAGCTTTGATTGCATCGACACATCTTAACAACACCTGAACTTTTATCCTTTTATACAAAATCTCCCCATCTAGGACATACTCAGTTGCGAGCCTTCTCAATGTCCTTTTATCATTTTCAGTAGTTTGCTTAAGATACTTGCGATCCTTTACATATTGGAGAATATCTTGGTACCAGTGACGGTCATCCTTCTCCTCTTCTCATTCGATATCGCAAAAATGAGCTAGAATCTTGTAGATGCTCATTTGAATGGATTTCACATCTTTCGGCCTGTTTACTTTAATCATTGAAGTCAAAGTGGCTAGAGCGTCGACCATCTGATTTTTTTCTTGTGGGAGGTAATAGAATGTGACTTCATCAAACTCCATGATTAACTCCAGAACCAACTTTCGATAATCAATCAACTTGGAATCTCTTGTTTCCTATTCTCCCTTGAGTTGATAGATTACTAACGCAGAATCCCCATATACCTCCAAAACTTTGATCTCTCGTTCTACGACTACACGAATTCCCATGATACATGCTTCATATTCTGCCATGTTATTTGTGCAATCGAAATCGAGATTGCTGGTGAAAGGGTAATGGTCTCCTTCTGGTGATATTAATACTGCCCCAATTTCCTTACTCGTGGCATTTGAAGCATCATCGAAATTTAAAATGCCAAGGATACTTTACTGTGTTTCCTTCTTCAGTGGTTGTAACATACATTAAATCCTCATTTGAGAAGTTAAAATTTATTAGCTCATAGTCCTCTAGAGCTCTGCTTGCTAGGAAATCTGCTATCACACTTCTCTTTATTGCCTTCTAGCTTACGTAGACTATATCGAACTCAGAGAGTAGGATCTGTCATCTAGCCATCCTCCCATTTAAAGCGGTCGACTCCATCATGTATTTCAAGGGATCTAATTTTGAGATTAACCAGGTCGTGTGGTACAACATGTATTGTCTTAGTCTCCGAGTGGTCCAAACTAAGGCACAACATAGTTTTTCAATTGGCAAATATCTTGTCTCGCAATCAGTGAACTTCTTACTAAGATAATATATCGCTCTTTCTTTTCTTCCAGACTCATCATGTTGACATAGCACACATCCCATAGAATTTTCAAAAACTGCCAAGTATAAAATCAATGGTTTATTTGGACTTGACTGTACTAGGATTAGAGCATTAGACAAATAGTGCTTAATATTGTCAAAAGTTTTCTAACATTCATCGTCCCCCACACCAAGATTATGTTTACTAAGAAGACGAAATATGGGTAATATTTTTCAGTTAACTGCGATATGATCGAGTGATGTAATTTAGTCTCCCTAAGAAACCTCGAAATTCTTTTTATATACGGGGTGATGGTAATTCTTGTATGGCCTTGACTTAATCTGGATAGATCTCAATTCCTTTTTTGTTGACCGTAAAGCCTAACAATTTTCCTGAAGTGGCTCCAAAAGTGCACTTTGCTGGATTCAACTTTAGCTGAAACTTCCTCAATCTTAAGAACAATTTCCTCAGGACCTTTACATGTTCCTCTCCAGTACGGGATTTTGCAATCATATCATCTATGTAAACCTCGATCTCTTTATGCATCATATCGTGAAATAAGGTCACTATTGCTCTTTGATAGGTTGCCCCCACGTTCTTAAGTCCAAAAGGCATTACTTTATAGCAAAACGTTCCCCACATTGTAACAAAGGTAGTTTTCTCCATATCTTCAGGATCCATCTTTATTTAGTTGTATCCGGAGAAACCGTCCATGAATGAGAACAGTGAATGACCTGCTATGTTATCTACTAAAGTGTCGATGTGAGGTAGTGGAAAATTATCCTTTGGGCTAGCTTTGTAATAATTTACGCACATTCGTACCTTTCCATCTTTTTTAGGGATAAGGACTATATTGGCTACCCATTCTGAATATTTAACCACTTGAAAAAAACCAGCATCAAACTGCTTTTTGACCTCCTCTTTTATCTTTAATAAGACGTCGAGCCTCATCCTTCGGAGTTTTTGCTGAACAGGCTTGCATTTTTCTTTTATTGGGAGTTTATGCACCATGATATTACTGTTTAAACCGGGCATGTCTTGATAGGACCAAGCGAAAACATCTTTAAATTCGTGGAGCAACTCGATGAGATCCTTTCTTATTTTTGCAGAGATGCTTGTTCCGATCTTTATTTCTTTCTGTTCATCTTCATTTCCTAAGCTCACAACTTCTATTGTTTCTCTATGAGGCAAGATTTACTTCTCCTCTTGTTCTACCATTCTTAACAAATCGGGAGGCAAATTACAATCCTGATCATCTTCAAAGTCCTGAAGTTCTTCTGAGCACATATCTTGTTCAAAATGAGGCTCTAAGTCAGCATCAGTGTCACTCATATCATTGATATCCAAAGACCTGTCAAAAGAATAAAAAGGATCCAAAGAAAATAAATTTAAGAATGACTGAGTGTATGGTATGAGTATGAGTATGAGTATAGATTGTTTGTTAAATTGGACGAAAATGAATTAAGAATGATTAATTGAGTATAAATAAATTGTTTATCGAATTGGATAAGAATGAAAGAATAACTTTGCGGAATATTAGTCAAATGGCATAAAAAATGCATTTTCATTAATGATAACTGAAAAATGATCATTTGCCCTTTACAAATGGATCCATATTGCTCTCGGGCTTAAAGTAATTGGTGTGTTTTGAGTATTACTCTGAAGAAATCCTAAAGGTTACAGGGAGTTCCTCTACAGCCCAATTATTCAAGATGCTTCCTGGGGTAAATGGACGGATTCCTGATAGATCTTTTTCTTCTCCTTCAGATATAGCATTGATGCTCAAATTCCTTATGGTTCCTTCAGTCTTGATTTTCACCCCTTTCTTCTCCACCCTTGGTCTCAAGTTGATTACCCCTCTAGATATGAATGTCTTGATATGTGAGGAAAAATCATCACCTCCCATTTGATTTCTTCATCGGTCAGTTTCGCTCTTCTTCTGTCTTGCTTTTTCTCTAGCTTTCTTTTCTTCTCTTTTGAATTTGGCTTGTACCGTAGGCCAAAACAATCTAGCTTATCTGCCAATATCGGTGTGTTGATTCTCCCTTGGAGATACTTTCCTAATCCCTTTCCCGGCATGACTCTTTTCTCGAGCATTAGTCGCAGACCCATTTTTGTATTTTGTGATATTTTTAGTGTAGGGATACAGCTTCCTTCAGCAATGAAAGTTACGTTAACAAATTCCAAAGATTGAAAAGAGCATTCCAAAACTTCTTTGTCTGCTCCTATGTAAGGTGCATCATTGGCTATGGATGCAATTATGTCTTCTTCGGCGTTAATTGTGACCAAACGACCTTCAGTCACTAGTTTCAATTTCTGGTGCAGTGATGATGGCACTGCCCTTATCGAATGTATCCATGGTCTGCCAATCAAATAGTTGTAGCTTGGTTTGATATCCATCACCAAAAAATCCACCTCATATGTGTTCGGGCCAGTTTGGAGCGGCACCTCAATCTTGCCCATAACCTTTCTTTTAGTCCCATCAAATGCTCTCGTTACATTATTGCATACCTTCATATAAGAATTATCAATTGGCAACCTCTTCAAAGTACTTAGTGGTAATACGTTCAGAGCAGAGCCATTATCTATGAGTACCTCTGAAAACGTGTATCCTTTACATTGTGTGGTAATGTGTAGGGCTTTCGTTGATCCCATCCCTCCAGATGGTATCTCATCGTCGCTGAAGAAAATAAAGTTGTCCGCACTCACATTGTTGACTAAACGACCCAACTTACTTACTGAAATATCATTAGCCACGTATGTTTCGTTTAGCACTTTCATTAATGCACTGCGATGGGACTCTAAGCTTAAGAGTAAAGACAAGATCGAAATACGGACTGGTTACTTCTGTAATTGTTCCACTACACTATACTCACGGTGCCTTAGAAACTTCAGAAATTCTTTTGCTTTTTTTTCTATCACAGGCTCATTTCTTGGTGGCTCAAGCTCATTAACCCTTCTTTCCTCCAGCTCGATCATTAATGCATTTCCCTTGCTCACCTTTTTTCCTTTGTCTGTTGGGTCGTAACATTTCCCAATTCGAGTGATGAGACTTACATCTTCTTTGAATTCTTTCTCCTTTGGGACGGTTACTTTGCAGTTATAGCCTCATGGGACTTTTTTGCTATCTTTTTATGGGAATGCTATTGGTTTTTGTATAACAATGCATAGTGCTACTCACTCTACTACCTCCACACTTTTGGGTTTAGAAATAATCACCGGTGGACGATTGATTTTATAGGCCTTTGCTGCTGTCTCCTTGGAGGCGTAAACGTCCTTAACCTCGTCTCCTTCCTAAAAAAAATTCAATTCTCTATTTTCCATCAATGTTTACACCAAAGTTTTGAACTCAACACAGTCCTGAATCATATGTCCTTCAACAGCATGAAATTCACAGTAGTTATCAATCCTTGCTATTGTGTTTTCTTTATTTTTCGCGATTAACCCCACCTTAGCCATTTGCTGCCATACCCACTTTAGTGGAGATCTGATCTTTTCGACATTCCTTTTGATTTTTTAGCTTCCTTCTCTAGTTATTGCATTCACTCCCTGGTCCGAGTAATTGGGCAAGGGATTCCCAGCTATATTTGGTCTCATTGGTTCATCAAATCTCATGGTTCTATCCCGAATAAGTCCCTCAACTCACCTCTTGAAGGTAGGACAATTCTCAATAGAATGCCTTTCTGCTCCTGTATCGTATTCACATCGAGACTTTACATCATACCAAGCTGAGAATGGGGAGTTGTATGGTTTTACACGATATAGGGTCATTACATGCTCGTTATACATTCTTTGGTAAAGTTCTCTATATGACATAGGAATGGGAGTATATTGGATTCTCTCCCTATTGGGCCTTGAGCTTGGAGCATTTTGGTAATTGCTTTCCAGAGTTTTAGGTTGTGCTGTCGTGAACGACTTAGTGTAGCTTGGCCTATATACACTTACATTATTCACTTCATTGTCTTTTTTTCTAGGACCAGGTCTTTTGGTGCCTTCTACTGCATCTATTTTTCCGTTTTTTTGCGCTTTCAATCATTTCTTCAGACATAACCATGTCGGAGAAACTTTTGGTGGCATTTCCTAGCAAATGGTTCAGGTAAGGTGCTTTTAGAGTATTGATAAAGAGCAAAGTCGTCTCTTTTTCCGTTAGTGGTGATTGTACTTGTGTTGTTGTATCCCTTCATCTTTGTGCGTATTGCCTGAAGCTTTCATTCGATTTCTTTTCCATATTCTGCAATGTGATCCTGTTAGGGGTTATATCAGAGACATGATTATACTGCTTTATAAAAGCATATGCCAAGTCTTTCCATAAACTGATTTTGGCGTGACTAAGCTGATTGTACCACCTAGCAACAGATCCTATTAAACTATTTTAGAAGCAATGAATTAATAGTTGATCGTTATGGACGTATCTCGCCATCTTTTTACAGAACATGGTGATGTGGACCTCCGGCCAACTCGTCCCATTATATTTTTCAAATTTTGGGGCTTTAAATTTAGACGAGAGTACTAGGTCTGGAACTAAGCTCAATTCTTTGGCATCCATCCCATGGAAGGATTCAGCTCTTTGCATCACTTGAATTTTCTCTTCTAACATTTTGTATTTCTCCTCCATTTGTCTAGGGAGATTCATTCTTGCTATCTCATCAAAATCAGGAACACCAGCATTTGCGACATTTTCTCTTGGGTTGGGTCCTAATCCTATTGGACAGTTATTTGGTCTTGAGGTGCTAGTACGGTGTTGTTGCGTTCTTATAATGACGGGAGCTCATTGCGTGTATGCTCTATGAGGGACTTAGTCGTATGGGGGTGTATAGCTTGAGGGTTAATGAGATCTTCTTCTTCTTCTTCCTTGAGATTTATTGCAGGACCTTTTCCTTTAACAGCTCTTTCTCTTAACATCTAGGCTAACTAGCTTATCATGTCCCTTTGATCTTTCATATCTTGTTGTATTCTTGCCATTTAATCTTGTAACTACACCTGCATCTGCTCTTGCATGTCTCTTTGCGTTTGTTCTAATCTTTCTATCCTTTGATCCGTGGCTTTAGACTTATTGCACTTGTAGTAATTGTGAGGGTTCTCAATGGTGTCCGATATAACTGTTACAATTTTAATTAATTAGGGATATTTTCTTGTATTAATAAATATGATGCTTATGAATGCATGTATGCACAAGAAAGGTATTGACTCATAATTCAATTTCATTAGAAAACTTCACTAGATAACAAGTTTCTTTACATAAGGCAGATTTACATATATGGCTTTGCCTCAATGCCAAAACCTTAATTTTCTTAAGAAACCCGCTAATTTTTTACCCCGATCTTACTTCGACTCGTACTGTATGTTTAAGATATCGGCCTTAACAACTGGTGTTTGTAAGTGATCAGTAACTCTACGTACTTGTGTCAGTGCCTCGTCCATGACATAATCTCTGTCTCGAATTTGTCTTTGCGCGTGTTAAAGGTGCTATTCTTTTGTTTCTAAAGCCCTCTCAAGAATCTCGGTTCGTATCTCACTATTTTGTAATGAGGCTTCAAGTTCTTCTACTCTTTTCTTCAACCCCTCTTTCTCGACTCAACTTGCCTTTAGTTCTATTATCGAGTTTCGACTACAATGTCTGTGCAGTGACTCCTCTAATTCTTTTATTCGGGCTTTTAACTCGGCACTCTCAGCTTGGCTTTCCAGTAACTTACTTTTCATAGCATTTCTTGAACCTGAGCATCTTGAAATTTGTTCTTCCATTGATCTGTTCTATCCCTTTCTTCACAAATCTCTTGTTGCCATTGTTCAGATGTCTTACACAACCCGACAGTCCTTATCGATAAACGGAGCTTCTTGTAGTCTTTTTTCAAGCTATCAAGATCCTCCTCAACTCTATTCTTCCCTTTCTCAACCTTTCTGCTTCCAATTTTTGGACGTCGATATCTAACCCCAAGTGCATTTTTTCTTCTTCCAACTTCTCTATCATTTTCCTCAACTCGAAATTCTTTCTCTCAAAGTCTTGCTTAATAATCTTTAGCTCTGTCGGGATAACTTGCAAATGCTCCTCGATCGGGCGGATAAATTTTGAATTCGACACAGGAATGTTGTCATTGATCCTCCTATTCCTCCACCAATCATATTCCGCAGTTTTCATAGGATTTGCACCAAACGCCTTCATTCTACGAACTTGATTCCAAGCATTTGAAAACTCTTAAGTCTTCTTCTTATTATTCTCTCCCTTATACGCAAATTCGCATTTAGCTAGTCCTTGAGTTGCAGGAATGAGCTATCTCGATCTATACTGTCTTGACACAAGCAAAGGAGCATATCCTATAGCTCTTCATATTCCGGCTAATGGAACCTAATCGAAGTCTCCACATCGGTAAATTATCTCATTAGGAATGAACTAAGGTGCCCGTCATTCCATGTCCTCGTCTCGAAGACTCTGAAGGATTACCAACTATTTTTCTTCGGATATATCTTCTCGCCTTGGTGTGGTCACGAACTCCTTCAATAGGGAATAACTTTCTAAGAATACTTGGTGAGAGACCTTCTCCACTTTCCAAAAGTGGCTATGAAACCATACCAACAATAACTGTGCCCAACCGGTGAATCTTCCCTCTCCTTCTCCTCAATAGGTGTTCAAGGATTTGAAAGTCTCGGTTAGAATCATCGGAACGGAGTAACTCTTTTGTCGAGATGATCGAATAAGTCGATAATTGCGTCTTCTATATGCCCCAATGCTTTAAGAAAGCCCATCAAGCCGTACAAACTCAAGGTAAAAATGTCTACTTTCTTTCTTGCTTCCGGATGTGCTAGGATCAAATCTCGCAAGCTCTTCCAAGTGATGCACTTATGGTCGTCTTTCACCTTAATCCGTGTCGAAACCTAATACTCACTCATCCTTGTAATTTTCATCAACAGCTTGAGAAAAGTCAAGACATTAAGGGCCCTTGAATAAGCCTTATTAACTTGGATCCTTGGGCAACGAAGAAATATCGTGTACTCCTCTATTGTGGGTACCAAATCTACATTTCTGAAGGTAAAGCAGCTATTGGCCGGGTTCCAATGTTGTGTGAGAGCTCGTGGAAAATGTTTGTCAATCTTAACCTCAAGCAAGTATGAAAGATCCCTGTACTCATGGTAGAAGGTTTACTTCATCTCGTCTCCCCATTGGTCCCATATTTCCTTTAACTCTTATAAACTGTTCTGAGTCATGATTATTCTTGTATAATCTCAAAAATCTGATACGTGCTCCTTTACCAAGCTATCTCTTTTCTCGCACTGTCTATTCTCCGACCACATACGCACAGCCACATTATCCTCTACCTCATCAAGATACCTCCTCTTCATGATCGATTCTCTATTAGTAATTGAACTTAAATTAATACCTTTCCTAGTATGAGAATGCAATGCAAGAAGCAAAATAAAACAAGTCAGTACAATTGTCATAAATTTCAACAACAAAATACACATAAAACAAGAAACCTATATTCGTCTTGGGAAAGCGCTTATATTTCGGTGTAGTTCTATCTTAAGGTGGGCGCTTAAGGCTTACTATATGTGGTTTGAGTTCTGAAGTAAAGGTACCTAAACCAGCAGATTCCTCGATCCTCACCCATTATAGGCTCATACAGACGAGTTTGATTTAGGGAGACATATTTCTTATATGTTTGCACGGAAGTTAAAAGTTCACGAAAACATAAGTACGAATGTGATCCCGAAAGTGATTCACTATCCTACACGGAGGTGAAAACCTCACGAAGAAATAGCTCGTCACTTCCACTTAAAGGCTTAGTAAAATGCAAATGGTTGCGAAAATATATTAGCAAGAATATTAACATAGTACCGCATAGAAAATGCAAAGGATTGGAAATTAATTGAAACCGAGTTTTTTTAATGAAAAAAACCCAAGAAAAATCAACTTTTGGCTTGACTCTCTTATTGGTCCCCAGTGGAGTCGCCAAGCTGTCGAAACATTTTTAAAAATCGTCCCGACTTTTAAATTTTTAAATCGAAAATATGGGAGTCGCCACCAACTTTTTTATGGTGTAATTGGAACACCTTTAAAACATTTTAATTAATGGAAAATGGCTTTGGTCTTTGAAATCCATAAAATGAGCTCGGTAGTCGGTTATGTGTGAGGAAGGATTAGCACCCTCACACGCCCAAAATTAGTACCAAGTTAATTTTTTAGGGGTCTTAATTATTGAAAATATGAAAACTCGAGGGTAAATTAAAACACGATCCTTAAATGCATGATTAACAAATTTAATATTATTTTCAGAAATTGAACTTTGCGAGGAAAACTAGTTATTTTGAAAATAAAAAAAGGATATCGTGTTTAGTGAGTTAGGACACGATACCTCAAAATTTTGAAATAACAAGCATTCCAATTTTTAAATCTTTCATTTTATTATTTTCAAGAAAGAAGAATATTCGATTACTTCGATTTAAAAAAAACTCACACCTAATAAGTTAAGATATGACTCTTCGAATCACGAAATAATGAACAATCCCTTAATTTTGAAATTTTTATTTTTATCAAATCACAAATATATATATATATATACACACATTTTAAAAGATGAATGAATGTGTACAAAATATCATAATGACATGTGGTATGACAATAAAATAATAAGCAAATATCATACGATGAAAATAAAAATAATACATAAATATTGAACACTTGAAACAAATGAAACAAGGTTAATAAGTAAATATGAAACAGTAATTAAGTAAAACAAAACAATAACCAAAATTAAAAGTTCTTTTAAAAAAAATAATGGAAAAGCACGTCAAGACAAATTTAAAAAAGGGTTGAATTAAAGCAGAATCAAAATAGTAATTTTATTGAAATGATTTAAAAGTTTTCTTTTTAAAAAAAGAATTTGAAAGAAACAAATTAAAACAAAAATTAAAAAAGGCCAAATGGGAAATTCCCATATTATTTTTAAAGAAAGTGATCTGAGTACCAAATTAAAAAAAACAAAATTAACTTACTAGATTTAAAACAGATTTAAAAGGCTGAGTGGATTAATTAAAAACAAAAGAAACTTTGAACTTAGAGAGAAAATGTCCCTTTTTATTTTCCAATTTTGCCTTCCAAACCACAGTGTTTGTATAATGGTATTTAAACCTTTTTTTTTTTTTTGAAACTTCATTTCTCTCATTCTTTTCAAAAAAATCTTTCATTCTCTCTACTTCTCTCTGAAACGCTCTCAAAGGAAAGCTCCAGCCCTCAGTCTCCGCCACGTCTCCTTCGCCTCTGATTATCGCAAGCCATCGTGAACCATCGCGTACAGTGTCAGGTAAATTTTAACTCATTTCTTTTATTTTTTAGAAAAAAGGGAGATTTGGGTTTAGATCGAACTCGATCTAACCCAGATCTTGAAGAACATGAAAGTTTTTATTCAAAATGTTTGTATCGAAACTGATTTGGGTATTTTTTATTTTTCTTATTATTTTCATTTAAAAAAATAAATTTGAAACTAGATTTTCTAGAAAAAGAAACATTTTGGAAATTTTTTATATTTTTTTGAAATGATTTGTTTTCATATTTCTCTAAATTGTTTCGAAACATAAAAAAATGATAAATAAACAAAAATGTATGTTATGTATTAATTTTCAAAAGCAAGAAATAAAAGTAAAATATGATGTGCGTATACATATAGAGATATATACATATGAATATATATTTGCATATGCGTATGAAAATGATAAAATACCTAGACTGATCAAACTGTAAAAATTCTTGATATCCTAAATCTGATTTTTACAAACTGTGTATTTTCTGGTACAAATTGCTAGTTCGTAACTCTCTAAAAAAAAGAGAAGGAAATGGGCTTTTTTATAGCCGAAATTACAATCATTGCATTTTATTTTCTTTCTGTTTATTTCTTCGTGCTTGTCTGTGTTTTCTCCTCTGTGGTGCAGGTCCGACGGCGGTGGCAGACGAACGTCCATTGGTGACGTTGTGTCAGAGGCGTGGTGGTACCTGAAAGGGGGCATTGATGATGGCCTCGGGAATGCACAGTGGTGATAGCCGAAAGGGCATGCTGCTGACATGGGGAGGGGCTACAACAGCGCTTCCAAACCCTAGCTAATTTAGGGTTTTCATTTTGCCCTTGCATTTGGGTTTGCTGGGCCGACTTGGTTTGGGTTAGATTTGTAAATGGTTTGGGTTGGTGTATTGGGTTGGGGATTGAAGTGGGTTAATTGGATAATATGTAAATGGACTTTTAAAATTAAAATTTAATTTAAAATTTAATTTTTATTGGGTTTTTATTTGTATGCCCGGATAAAATTGGGCTCCAACAGCTCTTATTGGTAAGAACTCAAAAGAAATTTATTGCTGCGACAATCCATCTATACTTTACCTTGTCGACACATTCAGCGTTGCAACTTAGCAGAATCAGTGAACCATTTTTACCCTTTAAACTTGATCATTTTATATTTTATGCGTTTAAATATTCAACACTTAACACTTAACACATTTGATTTACTTTCATTACATTGACATTTAACACCTGACATTTAATTCTGATTGCGCTGACATTAACAACTAATTTTAGTGTGCAGATCTGACTTAATTACACTGACATTATTACTTACAATTGCCTTAGTTTTAGTATTAATTGCTCCGACAGTTAACATCAAGAACTCATTCCTCGTGGGATTGATATCCGGTAGAATTGTCTATCAACTATACTTGCATCGACGTGTATTCGCTTGCACATTCGCTGTGACGTAAAAACACCGATCACGGATTTATTACTCACATGTAAAATCAAATAATTGTCACATATTTATTACCACATTTGCACATGTAATTTTGTTAAATATTAACCTTCCTTTGGGCTAATCAACATTAACATGGCTTAAGTTACATGCACAAAACCTTTTATGTTTTAAAACAAAATAATTTCAACACCATAAGTCACTTTGGAAACTTACACTATGTTTGGTTGGGGGAATGAAATAACATTCCCTCCTTATTCATCGAATGGTAAACAATTCATTTGTTTGGTTGAACGTAATACTCATTCAATGGAATGACTATTACTTCCCTATTACTTACCCTCCCGTAAAAGTTATTCTTTGGTGATACCAAATAATAGTTCTTCCATGCAAGTTTGAATAACAAAACAAAATTAATTTTCAAATTAGTCCTTTGAAATTTGGACTCAAAAATATAAAAATAAAATATTTGAAATAATTTAATATAAAAATAATTATATTAAGAATGTTATTAAATTATTTATTATTAAAATTATATTTAATAATAATTATATTAAAATATAATTAAATTATTTATTGTCATTTTTGTTAAATTATATTTAATAATAATCATCTGTCTAAAATTTTTTTATAAAGGGTATTCTGGTCATTTTAGTTTTTTTCTCATACTATTACAGCTTTTATTACATTCAACCAAACACAAGAATACTATTATAGTTCTATTCCATTACACTCAACCAAATAATTGAATTACTGATTACAGAATTTGTTCCATTACAACCCTATTCAATTTCAATGAACCAAACATATCGTTATTGTTTCAACTAAGTTATTTTAAAATATATATTAACATGCTAATATTCAAATTTAATATTCCATAACAGTTAAAAGTCAAAACTAAAATTTTTGATGGCTTTCAAAAATTGAAAACCTTAATCTTTATCTGATTTTATATATAATAAAAATAAAACCCTTTGCAACCAATACTCTTTTACACCAAGATTTAAAACCTTTAAAATAAATATATCAAAAATCAACATTATAATAATTGATATATTCCACAACTCACACCATATACCATATCATCGTGTTTTAATTAAATATTCAAAATCATAATATTCCAAAATTAAATACTAAAAAAAACCCAAAATTCATCCTTAAAATACTACAATACTAAAAAAAAACCCAAAATTCATCTTTAAAATACTACAATCATATATATTTAAAAAAAAAAAACCCAAAGCAATATCTTTGCCTTCCCAATATTAGCAGAAGATAAATTAATTCTCCATAGAACAAAATTCTATATATGCATATATTCAAATTATATGTGCTTGAAATTTCTTAAAAATAAAATAATAACAGACTAAAACTAAACTCATGCAATCAAATTTTGATTGAAACATCAAATTTATATAAATTCATAAAATTTTGAGAACAAAAATCAATCCAAAAATAATAAACGGTATGTTAATTTTTTAATCAACTTACTCAATTTCGATTAGATTAAGAACTATTTTAGATTATTTATTAATATAAATTATCTTGTCGCATTATTATTTGATCACGTGATGCCGATTAATATTAGTTAAATATTAGATAATCAACGAACCAATATTTACTTTTATTTTACTTTACATGCAAAAATCGTTAAGAATAATATATAAAAAATATTAATGATAATGACTGAGTTTTATTAGATCAATTTTTTTTATAAATTACAAATGTAATCAATATATTGAAGGTAGTGGCGGAGCTATGAGACTGGCAGGAGCCTTGACCCCCCCTAAAATAAATTTTTTTATTTAAATCCTTTATAATTTATAAAATTTTAAATTAATAATAATAAAATTACACTTTGACCCATCTAAAAATAATAAAAAATTAATTTAATACTTTAAAAATTATAAAAATATAAATTATTAAAATATACAACTTAATTTCGACTTTTTCAAAATAATTTTCTTGCTTCGCCATTAAAGGAGTTTTGATTGGCACATGGTATACAGGTTTTGTATGAATTGAGTGATGTTTGTAATGAAAATTCAGGTTTTGTATGAATTGAGTGATGTTTGTAATGAAACTTGATTGGGTTTTGTAATGAAATAGGATGCTGAATATTATAAAGTGGTCCACTTTAATGCTAAAATCCATGCATAATATCAATAAAAAATTGACAACTTTATAACATAAGTGGTCCACTTTATACGTCACCGTATAAAAGTGGTTCCCAGTCCTTTCACTTTCCACTATATACGGTCCACTGCTTCACATCACCAACATTTTTTCACTCTTTAATTTTATAAAAAAAAAAATACTTTAGTTATTTATTTAATTTTTTGTTTTTTATTTTTAATTTTTGTTAAATCACCTTAAAATAAATAAAAAATAACAGTTTTTTTTATCTTTTCTAACACGATATACACGTAGATTACCATGTAAATAACAATTCAACATTTAATTAATTTTTAAATTTTAAAAATATTAAAAAATACTTTTTAAAATAATTTTAATGATTTTTAATTTTTAAAAATAATTTATATATATTTTTTGAATTCTTAAAATTTTAAAAAATAAACTAAATGTTGACATGTTATTCATGTGTATGCCATATCAATAAAATTAAAAGAAATTAATGTTTTCATTCATTTTAAAGTGATTTAATAAAAATAAAATTAATTAAAATATTTTTTTGTAAAATTAAAAAATGAAATAAATCATTATAGCTAAAAATTATTGGTGACGTGAACTAGTGGACAGTATCGACAGGAAAGTGAAAGGAAGGGGGTGTTACAAAGTCTTTTATTAAGTTTTTGTGGGTCAATTTTTTTTTATGTATATTATGCATGAATTTTAAAATTAAAGTGAACCACTTTCTAATATTCAGCATCATAATAAATGAAAGATTAAAATAATTATTTTTATAAAGTTGTGGGATCATTATACCTTTTTATTCACATGTCTGCATTATCATATATTAAAAAAATCAACACTTCAATTTTTATTCACATGTCTGCATCATCATAATATTTCTGCATGCAACAAAATTTCGATCAATAACGAACAAATCACACTTAATAGTTATTTTTTAAAGTTAAATGATTATCGAAAATTTATGTATAGTTTAATTATTAATGGTGTAATTTATTTTAATAATTATATATTTTATTGGATTTTAAAAAAAAATAAATCTCTATTTACTCAAAATGTGTGTGGGAATTCTTTCTTTTTAAAAAATGTGTTAATTATATTGTTGTATAAATATAAATTTAAAGATAATATATATTCATTTATATGTGAATATTTATTTTTCAATCATTGAAGAAATTATATATATTTTATTATTTTTAAACTGTCATTATTTATCCTAAAAGAAGGGGAGAATATATTTAAAAATAAAATATAAAACAAAACTTAAAATTATGACAATTTAATTAAATTATTTCATATTAATTCTTGTATAAGCATGACTTGTTTAGATTAATTGGATGAACTAGGAATATAATCTCGCGATGTGGGATCATATTTTATATTTTAAATAATTTTTTTTATGTATCTTAAAATTTATATATTCTAACATAAGAATTTTTATATTTTTGCTGAATTATTTAATAAATTTATGTATATTCTTGAGTTATTCAAGACTTTAGGTTATTATATCAATATTATTGTTTTATTATAAATTAAACATTAAGGAAATTATATAAGCATCACAAGCATAATGTGTCATAAACAAAAAAAATTTACTTAAAAACATCGAGTTCTATTTGTAACAATGGCAAGGGTTAATGTCTTGAGGTGAAAGTTTGAGTTGAAAGTTTTGAATTTTTCCTTTATTGTTGATCAATTACGTCGCGTTGTCTCTTTTGAATTCGATCCTTGAAATATTTAGTGTTTCGTTATAAACATTATAAATATTTTGTTTGTAAATTTCTTTGCTTAGTGTACGCACACTTTGGTGCGATTAATGGATAAATATCAAATTTATATATGAATTTTGATCAAATATATAATTTGATACACAAACTTTGATTTGGTGTAATTATATACATGAAACCTGAATTGAGGTTCATATATATAGATGGAATTTTGATTTTGATTCAATATTATACATTTAAGAAATGAATACGTACATTTATTTTCATGATAGATTAATATAATTGTTTGTGTATGCAATATATCAACATAAAATGGTGTTAATTCAATAATGTTGTTAGTGATTTGTGAAAATTAAATTAAAACAAAATTTTATGTATAAAATAACACAAAAATCAAAATTCATGTATAACATTTCACATTAAATCAAAAATGATATTTATCCAATATTTTATATTCTTAAATTTATAAAATATTGATGCATGGACTTTTAAATGATTAGATTTGATATAATTGATTTTAAAATTATTTTATTAGTTTTTGAATCCAAGGAGTGGTTCCAGTGAAAAAAAAAATATGTTTATCCTAAGAGATCTGGGTTCAAGAGTCTATGTGTGTAAGATGTATATGTGTTGTCAAAAGGTTAAGAAAGTATGAATAGATACTATCACATAATCACACCAGTATATTAAAAAAAATTATTTTTGGATATTTTCTCTTTCTTTTTGCATTTTTTTAAAATTTTTTCTATTATAATTTAAGGTTTAGAATGATTTTATAAAAATGTGTGGAAATTTTATCCTTATCATAATTACTTTTTAAATATTAAAATAGTAAATTTATCTTAATTTTTATTTTCAATTTTTTCCAAGTAAAAGAAGAAAAAGGAATTCCATCTAAATTTTCCAATTTTCCTATTAAGCATGTCAATGAAAAGAAATTTATGTTAATATCCTTCTACTTTTCTTCTCTTTCAAGTATCTATCTATCCAATTTTTTTCTATTATACCCATCAAAGACTTAATCATGATTTTGATTTTTTTTTCCTGGTTAGATTAAATGAATTAAAGTTTTTTAGAAAGTTTGTGTTTTCCACAGACTGCACTCCTTTATAACTTGGTCCAATGTTGGCCGCCCAACCAGGAAGAAAATTCCGCTGACTAAAATATTTAAAAATAGAGAAAATCGATTCAATTGGTTCAATCGATTTTTTTGATTGATTCAATTTATTTGTATTGGTTTGCAAGTTAATTGGTTCAATTTTTATCTCTTAACTGATTCTTGGTTTAATTTTAAAAATATTGATTTTGAAAACAAAATTAATCGTCGATGTCACAACCTCGAGCACTATTGATATTGTTAGACTTTATAAAGGAAGAAAAATGAAAATAATAGAAAAAAAGAGAGAGAAATAATGTAGAATAAAATAATTAAAAATTATTTTTTAATATTGTTGCCATCTATTATTGACTAGAAACTTTTTAACAGATATAATACTTGAGTTTAAAACAAGTAACGAAAGAATAGTTCATGTATCAATTCTGACAAAAAAATTAGATGCTAACTTGAGAAAAAGAGTATATTTAAGCATTAATTTGTGCGTTAAAATTAAAAAAAAACTTAATAATTTGATTAGCAAAAATATCAACTTGAAAAAGTAATTTAAATACTAAGAATAATTTAATTATCGATTTGTGGGTTAAACCTTCTAATAATAATAATAATTATTATTATCAATATATATAATTTTAGATTAATTTTTTTAATATTCTAAATAGATTAAAAATTTTATATTATATAATATGATAATTCTGAAATAAAATATTCAAAAACTACATTATTAAGAAATCCAATATGAAATATGGTAGGTTGATTAACTAAAGATAGTGGTGGCAATTGAGGAGAAATGACAAAACCTAAAATGTACTAATATTCAAACTTTTTATTTGTAGCGTTAGATTAATCTTATCTTTGATCTTATGCGGAATAAATTGTTTATAGATATTTATACAGTTTGATTTTTTTATGTGTAAGGTCATATTCAAAAAGATAATTCATTATTTTAATATCTCGTACAACAAATGATTACAAGTAGCAACCTTACTTCTACACTAAAGAATTAGTTCACTCTCCTCTAAGTTTTCCCTCACGAAAACTTAGGATATCAACCAAGTGATTTACTTAATTACTTACAAAGTGTACTCTAAAAATAAATTCTAAATAATAAAATAAGTACTTAAATTCTCCAAATATTTATCCTAGACAAGCCTTTCAATATATAAGAGTTTAAGACAAAGATGAATTATCACCCATTTTCCATAAATATAGCAATATAATTAGCAAGGATAATAAATAAGCCTTTAAATCTTCAGAATATGTTATCATGTTACTCGATTCAATATCTTCAGATTTTAAAGGTGTTGGTAGAAAGTTGGGAGAGTTTTTTTTGTGTTAAATCATTATTTGGGGTCTGAATTTAGTAATTTTTTTCATGTTAGGGTTTTAACTTTTTTTATTCAAGTTAAGCTCTGAATTTGGTAATTATTTTCACATTGAGGCTTGGATTTGACAAGTTTTCTCATATCGAGGCATGAAATTTTTTTAATCAAAGTCACGTCTTGATATTGGCAATTTTTCTCATATTAGGGCCTAAACTTGACAAATGATTCCACATTGGGGCTTGAACTTTAAGGTTTTCAAGAATTAATTAAGACAAAAAAGTTCAAGTCCCAATGTGGAAATATTTATCAAGTTCAGGGTCTAATTTGGACTAAAAAGAAGTTCATGCCCCAATATGAAAAAAATTGTCAAGTTCAAGCCTCAAAATATGATTTAACCTTTTTTTTGTGTGTGTTCAATGATACAGGTGATATGACATGTAAATAAATCTAACTTGGCTTACATTTTTTGGTTGGATCCATGTCTTAGGTGGTAGGAAGTGTCTATTGTAGAAGCCCAATTTTAATCGGGTTTAGAAAATAAATCCCAAGAGTAAAAATAAAAATAAAAATAAATGTTTTTAAATTAAAGCCCAAATTTAATTTAAATTAAATGTCCAAATTACAAACCCAATACCCAAATATACAAGCTCAAATCACAAAAACAAGCCCAAAAATTTTACAAAATAACAAAAACCCTAAAAGCTACCTCAGTCGCCGTCGCCACGTCAACATTGCCATATCATCCCATATCAGCGCCACGTCAGCCATGTGACCATTCGTTTACTGACCTTTGACCCCTCTCCTCGAGACCTTTTTGCCGCCCGAGGCCTCTCCCTTGCCCAAGGTTTTCTCTATTGCCCCTTTTGCACCAAAATGGTAGGTTTGCTCCGATCGACGCCGTTGACCCAACAACGCCCCTGGCATCAACATGGAAATACACCTGCAAAAAGGGAAGGAAAGAGACAAGGCAAAACAGCAAAGAACAGAGGCATATGAAACAACAATGTAATTCAGCTATAAAAGCCGATCAAAAATTTGTAAAAAGGGGGGTCCTTTCCTAAAAAAAACACCACGAAATATAGAAAAAATACAAATAGAAATACAAAAAAAAATCAATAGCAGTTGCACGGAAGTAATAGAGATTCAAAGAGATTTTAAGGTACTATATTTGCTTCATTTCATTTGGAATATGTATATACATATTTGTAAAATAAAAATATAAAAGGAAGGGCGTACCAAAGGGATGAGTTCGAATAACGAAAAAGAAGACACGTTCAAAAGCTTTTTTTTAACAAAAATATTTCAAATCTGCAGTTTTCTACTTAAAGATATATACATATAAGTTAAGAGTAAGAAATCAGATCTAGCTTTAAGGGTTTTCGAATCCAAATCAAGGTTTGTTTAGAAAGGGGGTAAAAAATAAAACTGTTCATATTTTGGTTTCAAACCCAGCATTCATGCAACTAGATCTAAAAATTTTCGAGAAAAGAAGAAGAAATAAAAAGGATTTTACCTAATCACTGCGCATGGCGGCGCTTGCGATGGCTGGAGCATGGTGCGATGGGGGTCTTTTTGAATCAGATAAGTTAGGGTTTGAGAGAAGGAAGAGAGACTTCTTCTTTTTTTAGATGAAATGTAAAACTGAAGTTTTTTTTTCTTAAAAAATTGTTTAAATATCATCCTTAAAACACTATCGTTTTTGCAGAAGTCAAGCAGGGTTAAAATGCTACAGTTTAGGTGTGCCCGACCCGTTCGTGTATTCGGACCCTGAGGGTCTGCGTGTTTCCGCCAAAATGGGCAAATTGCTATTTTGGTCCCTCTTTTGTTTTGTCTCATCTGTTTTAATCCTTACCAGCCATTTTAAAATCCAAACGACATTGTCTCAGGCCAAATTCAATGGTCATACAACGTCGTCATTTTAGCTGCATAATCTTTTTTTAAAATTTTGCCCAAATACTTGGTAATGGACATTAAGCTCGTACAATTGTTTATTAGGAAGACTCTGGATTCATTCAGCAGGGGCAGTACCGTCCTCACTTCACTAAAAGCTTAAACTGGTAACCGAAGGAAGATTGGTTACAATAAATACAGAGGAGGATATTATCGCATCATTGACATGTGACGCCCCGTATGTAAAGAGAGACGAAGTGGCCATGGAATGCTCCTTTCGGTCATTAGAGTTCGTTAATGCAACATTCATCGCAGAAGGGAGCAGAATTCCCAAACCAAAATTGTGACAGACTACGAAGATGGGTCTACGACTGACAATTGAAAAAAGGCACTACCAGGAAAAGGGCTTGGAAAATATCTGCAAGGGGCGATCAATGCACCGGTACCATTAGGAAAATAGGATAGTTTCGACCTGGGGTACAAGCCAAATATGAAGGAAAAGAAGAAAGAGATTGAGAGGAAGCGAGAAACGAAAAGAGCATGATTGACTGGGGGAGAGATCAAGTGGGAGCCAATAATCTTTCCCCACATATCGAAGACTTTCGTTTCTGGTGGAATGAAGATTGAAGAAAAGAAGAAGACTGGATGAGTTGCGACAAACTTGGACGTTAATGCCATCTCTGAATAAAGCGAAGGAATGAGCTTATCACAAATTTGCCCATACACGTTAGTAAGTGTTCTAGACAACTGGACTGAAGAGGAGCTTCCTGTAGCCTTTAGTATCTCTTCAGAGTAATACTCGATGCATATCTATCGCTCTATGCTCGAGAGCGATAGAGATCTTTTGTAAAGGGCATTTGACTATTATCCATTATTTTAATGAAAATGCATTTTATCCCTTTCAACAAATATCTCTTTATATTTTTTCATTCTATTCAAACAATTTGTTTACACTTAACCTACACAATTAATCATTCTTGAATTCTGTATATATAAATATACTCATATTCATACCATACAATCATTCTTAAATTTACTTTGTTCATTGGACCTTTCTCATTCTTTAAACAGATCCTTGGATATCAATGATATGAGCAACGCTGTTACTGACTCTGAGCCTCATTTTCAACAAGATATGTGTCTCGAAGAGCCTCAGGACTTTGAAGATGACCAAGCCAGTAACTTGTCTCCTGATTTGCTGCGAATGATGGAACAAGAGGAAAAATAAATCTTGCCCCATAAAGAGTTAATCGAAACTGTGAGCATATAGGATGAAGATGAAAAGAAGGAAGTGAAAATTGGAACCCGTATTTCAGCAGAATTACAAAAAGATCTTATTGAGTTGCTCCGAGAATTCAAGGATGTCTTTGTATGGTCCTACCAAGACATATTGAGTTAAACACCGACGTCGTAGTCCATAAGCTCCCAATAAAGGAGGAATGTAAACCTGTCCAGCAGAAGCATCGGAGGATGCGACCAGAGGTATTATTAAAAATAAAAGAAGAGGTTCAAAAGCAGTTTGACGCAGGCTTCCTCCAAGTAGTCAAATATTCAGAATGGGTGGCCAACATAGTCCATATTCCCAAAAGGATGAAAAAGTATGTATGTGTATGGATTACCGAGACTTGAACAAGGCCAGCCCAAAAGACAACTTTCCACTACCTTACATTGATACCTTGGTAGATAACACTGCAAGCCATTCACTATTCTCTTTCACGGACGATTTCTCTAGGTATAACCAAATAAAAATGGTGACGTTATTTTGGACTTAAGAATGCGAGGGCAACATATCAAAGAGCCATGGTGACGTTATTTCATGATATGATGCATAAGGAGATCTAAATCTACGTTGAAGATATGATTGCAAAGTCTCGAACTGAGGAAGAACATGTAAAGGTCTTGAGGAAGCTGTTCTTAAGGTTAAGAAAGTTTTAGTTAAAGTTAAACCCGGCCAAATGCACATTTAGAGCTACCTCGGGTAAGTTGTTAGGCTTTGTGGTCAGCAAAAGAGGAATTAAGATTGACCCAGACAAGGTTAAAGCCATACAAGAACTACAACCACCTCGTACGCAAAAGGAAGTTCGAGGTTTCCTCGGGAGATTAAATTACATCGCTCGGTTCATCTTATAATTAACTGAGAAATGTGATCCCATCTTTTATCTCCTTAGAAAGCATAATCCAAGTACGTTGGATGATGAGTGCCAAAGAACTTTTGACAAGGTTTAATAGTATTTGTCCAATGCTCCAATCTTAGTACCACCAAGCCCCAACAAGCCGTTGATATTGTACTTAACAGTTTTTGAAAATTCCATGGGGTGCGTGTTGGGCCAACATGACGAGATTGGAAAGAAAGAAAGAGCCATATACTACCTCAGTAAAAAGTTTACCAACTGTGAAGCAAGATATTTGTCAATTGAAAAACTATGCTGAGCGTTAGTTTAGACTACTCGAAGATTACGACAGTACATGTTGTACCACACAACTTGGTTAATCTCGAAATTAGATCCTCCTAGATACATGATGGAGTCAACCGCATAAACGAAAGAACGGCTAGGTGGCAAATCCTACTTTCAGAGTTCGACATAGTCTATGTAAACCATAAGGTAGTAAAGGGGAGTGCGATAGCAGATTTCCTAGTCAGTAAAGCTCTTGAGGATTATGAGCAAATAAATTTTGACTTCTCAAATGAGGACCTGATGTATATTGCAATTGCAGAAGAGGGAACCGCGTCAGAGTATCCTTGGCGATTGAATTTTGATGGTTCTTCAAATGCCATGGGCAATGGAATCGGGGCAGTCCTAATATCACCAGAAGGAGACTATTATCCCTTCACTAATAAACTAGATTTCGATTGCACGAACAACATGGAAAAATATGAGGTATACATTATAGGGATTCAAGCAACCATAGAACGAGAGATTAAGGTTTTGAAAGTATATGGAGATTCAGCATTGGTGATCTACTAGCTTAGGGGAGAATGGGAGACAAAAGATGTCAAGTTAATTGATTATCGAAAGATGGTCCTTGAGTTGATCAAATAATTTGACGAGGTTACATTTCAATACCTCCCACGTGAGGAAAACCAAATGGCGGACGCCCTGGCTACTCTAGCCTCAATGATAAAAGTAAACAAACCCGAAGATATAAAGCTCATTCGAATGAGTATTTACAAGACTTCAACCCATTGCTACGAGATTGAAAAGGAAGAAAGGGACGATTATCCATGGTATCAAGACATCCTTCAATATGTGAAAAACCGTAAATATCTCGAGGAAGCTACTGAAAATGATAAGAGGACATTGAGAAGGCTCGCAAATGAGTACGTCCTAGACGGGGAGATTTTGTATAAGAGGAGAAAGGATCAAGTGTTGCTAAGATGTTGATGCAATCGAGGCCAAGAAAATCCTAGAAAAAGTCCACAAAGGTATTTACGGAACGCACGCCAATGGATTCAAGATGGCTAGGCAGATTATGAGATTTGGATACTACTGGGTAACTATGGAGAGTGATTGTATCAGCTATGCTAAGAAGTGTCACAAATGTCAAATCTATGGAGATAAAATTCACGTGCCTCCATCACATATGCATGTCATGACTTCTCTATGGCATTTTTCTATGTGGGGCATGGATGTTATCGGGCCGATTTCTCCAAAGGCTTCTAACGGGCATAGATTTATCTTGTAATTATTGACTATTTCACCAAGTGGGTGGAAGCTGCCTCTTACGCCAATGTTACTAAGTCTGCAGTTAGCAAATTCCTAAAAAAGGAAATCATATGCAGATATGGGATGCCAGAAAGGACTATATCGGATAATGCATTAAATTTGAATAACAGCACGATATCGTAGGTTTGCTTGCAATTCAAGATCAAACATCATAATTCATCTCCATATCGCCCAAAAATGAATGGAGCAATGAGGCAGCAAATAAAAACATTAAGAAGATCGTGGCAAAGATAACAGAAACTTATAAAGATTGGCATGAAAAATTACCATTTGCCCTCTTAGCTTATAGAACTTGAGTCAGAACTTCTATTGGGGAACACCGTTCTCACTTGTATATGGAATGGAAGTCGTTTTACCTATCGAGGTGGAAATTCCCTCTCTTCGAGTCTTGTCATAGCTAAATTTAGATGAAGCAGAATGGGTCCAAGCCAGATACGATCAGTTGAACTTGATTGAAGAAAAGAGACTAAGAGCTATCCGTTATGGTCAAATGTACCAAAAGTGAATGATGCGAGCTTACAACAAAAAGGTCCGCCCTAAAGAATTCCACGAGGGAGATCTAGTCTTAAAGAAAATACTTCTCATACATAAAAACTCTCGAGGAAAATGGATGTCTAATTGGGAAGGCCCATATGTGGTGAAGAAAGCTGTCTCTAGAAGAGCTCTCATTTTGACTGAAATAGATGGAAAAGAGCTATACAACCCAGTAAATTCAGACTCGGTGAAGAAATATTTCATCTAAAAAAACAAAGAGGTCAAGGTGAAAACCCACAAAAGGGCCTCTTAAAACCAAAAGGATTTTGAGTTGAAAACCCGAAAAGGGCAGCTCAAACATGAAATAAGAATGATCAATTGTTCCTTCAAACGTGACAAGACGGAGAAATTTTACATCTTGGGGCATCAACGAAGTACTCTAGGTCTTCTGGATGCGTGTCATGTTGGAAAATGATTCTCAGACCAGAGAAACTCATATTTGATATCTAAGCATCTGATATTGTTCTCTGTAATTATTTTACTCCTTGTAAGTATTTGACAAATTTTTTCTATGACCGATACTTCTTCAAGCTTTGACTCTAATACAGTCTCATTCTTTCCCACACTGCTCAAGTATTTTCATACTAAGATAATGGATGATAGACTAATATCACGAAAATGCAAAGATCTGCGAGTGTTACTTTAGAAATTTTTTAAATAATGCGAGGACCCTAAATAGAACCACTAGTTAAAATAATCAAATCTGGAAAGAATGGTTCAAATTAAGAATATTCTGCCAAATCCCGTCGTAGATTTGAGAAGATATAAGGAGATAATCCCAAAGCAAAAGAGATTAATCCTTGAAAATTAACATTAATCATGCACATTCATCTAGTTAAGAGCATTTGACTCATCTTGATCATGACATCCTAAACAATACTGGCCTACCTAAAGGCCCATTTGAGCACATTCTACAGATTTTTTTACCTCAGAAGCACGGAGGGAAAGATTTAAGCCGTAACGGCGAATCCAGTACCACGAAGATATGAAGGGAAAGGTTTAAGTCGCAATGACGAACCTCGTACCTCAGAAGCATGAAGGGAAAGATTTAAGCCGCAACGGCGAATCCAGTACTGTAAGGATACAAAGGGAAAGGTTTAAGCCGTAACGACGAACCTCGTACCTCAGAAGCATGAAGGGAAAGATTTAAGCCACAACGGCGAATCCAGTACCACGAAGATGTCAAGGGAAAGGTTTAAACCGCAACGGTGAACCTTGTACCTCTGAAAATGAAGGGAGGGATTTAAGCCACAACGGCGAATCCAGTACCACAAAGGTGTCAAAGGAAAGCTGCAACGGCGAACCTAGTACCTCAGAAAATGAAGGGAAGGATTTAAGTCACGACGGTAAATCCAGTACCACGAACATACAGAGGAAAAGGTTTAAGTCACAACGGCGAACCTTGTACCTCAAAAGCGCAAAGGGAAAGATTCAAGCCGCGACGGTGAATTAGTACCGCAAAGACATAAAAGGAAAGATTGAAGCCACAATGGCAAATCTCAAACCCCAAAACGAAGAAAAGTAGATTAAAGTTGCAACAGTGAATCTTCTGCCTCGAAAAAGATCAAATCGAAATAGCGAGTCTTTATCTCTCTGAAGTTATAGTAAGAGCAAGATGAAGTTTCGACATTAAATCCTATTTCCCTGAAATTGCAATGAAGTAGGATAACAGGATTGGACAAAATTGATCTTCTTTTAGTCTTTGCTCCATTCCCATTACACGACAACGAGCAAAGAGGGGCAACTATAGAAGCCTAATTTTAACCGAGCTTAGAAAATAAATCCCAAGAGTAAAAATAAAAAAAAATAATTTTTTTTAAATTAAAGCCCAAATTTAATTTAAATTAAATGTCCAAATTACAGACCCAATACCCAAATATACAAGCTCAAATCACAAAACCAAGCCCAAAATTTTACAAAATAACAGAAACCCTAAAAGCTACCCCAACCGTCGTCGTCACATCAGCATGCCACGTTAACATTGCCACATTATCGCCACGTCAGCGCTACGTTAGCGCCACATCAGCCATGTGACCATTCGTTTACTGACCTTTGATCCCTCTTCCCGAGACCTTTCTACCGCCCGAGGCCTCTCCCCTGCCCAAGGTTTTCTCTATTGCCCCTTTTGCACCAAAATGGTAGGTTTGCTCCGATCGACGCCGTTAACCCAACAATGCCCCTGCCATCAACATGGAAATACACCTGCAAAAAGGGAAGGAAAAAGACAAGGCGAAACAGCAAAGAACAGAGGCATAGGAAACAACAATGTAATTCGACTATAAAAGCCGATCAAAAATTTGTAAAAAGGGGGGTCCTTCCCTTAAAAAAACAGCACGAAATATAGAAAAAATACAAATAGAAATACAAAAAAAATCAATAGCAGTTGCACGGAAGCAGTAGAGATTCAAAGAGATTTTAAGGAACTATATTTGCTTCGTTTCATTTGGAATATGTATATGCATATTTGTAAAATAAAAATATAAAAGGAAGGGCGTACCAAAGGGATGAGTTCGAATAACGAAAAAGAAGACACGTTCAAAAGCTTTTTTTCTTTACAAAAATATTTCAAATCTGCAGTTTTCTATTTAAAGATATATACATATAAGTTAAGGGTAAGAAATCAGATCTGGCTTTAAGGGTTTTCTAATCCAAATCAAGGTTTATTTAGAACGGGGGTAAAAAAACAAAATTGTTCATATTTTGGTTTCAAACCCAGTATTCATGCAACTAAATCTAAAAATTTTCGAGAAAAGAAGAAGAAATAAAAAGGATTTTACCTAACCACTGCGCATGGCGGCGCTTGCGACGGTTGGAGCATGGTGCGATGGGGGTCTTCTTGAATCAGATAAGATAGGGCTTGAGAGAAGGAAGAGAGATTTCTTTGTTTTTTTAGATGAAATGTAAAACTGAAGTTTTTTTTCTTAAAAAAATAGTTTAAATATCATCCTTAAAACACTACCGTTTTTGGAGAAGTCAAGTAGGGTTAAAACACTATAGTTTAGGTTTGCCCGACCCGTTCGTGTATGCGGACCCTAAGGGTCCGCATGTTTCCGCCAAAATGGGTAAATTGCTATTTTGGTCCCTCTTTTGTTTTGTCTCATCCGTTTTAATCTTTACCAACCATTTTAAAATCCAAACGACGTCATCTCAGGCCAAATTCAATGGTCATACAACGTCATCGTTTTAGCTGCATAATCTTTTTTTTTAAAAAGAAAGAGAAAATTTTGCCTTAAAATTTGTCCTCGTGCCTTTCAAGTTTCTTCTTTCAAAATTTAAAAATCAAAATTTTCTATTTGATCCCGTACTATTTTTGAGATAGTTTCGCAAGTGTGGAAACTTTTCTTTAATTTTGTAAATATTTTTAAAACACATGGCTTCCCTTTTAGTTCAAATCTTTTAAATATTAAATTTCCTTTTTTATATCCTTAATATCTTAAATATTATAAATTTACCTTAAAACTCTTTCAATTTTAAATCGTCAGAGTTGACCTTCCTTTCTTATTTCGTTCTATCTTTTAAATTCATTTTCCCTCATTTTCGCCATTAATTTCATCCCCCATTCTAGCAGCTTTTACGTGTTCAATTATTTATTAGTATATCAATTTCTTTTTTAAATATTTATGTTGCCATTTTGTTTCATTATATTTGTATGTGTATCTATGCCATAACATGTCTAGTTGGGCATGCGTTTACTATCCTGCCCTTTTTATTATGGACTAATCACTCTTTTTTCTGTAACATAAAATACACTTAAAGAAAGTAAATCATACCTTGTTTTATCACATGAATTATTTTGAAAACCGAGGCAATATCATTTTATGCGAAAATCTCGAAGAATTGTATCCTAACATGCTGGGTATAATTTTTTGTGAAATTCGCACAATTGCATATCCTCCTTTAAATTATTCAAAATATCTTTTAATTTCGAAATTTTAGGAACATTATGCCCTAACGCGTTGGATGTGATCTTCGATTAATTTGAAATGAATGGATATTTTTCTCATCAAATTCATTTTTTTTTTAAAAAGGAAAAAAGCTATGCATGTCTTATTCACATTTATGGGTCACATCTTAAATTTTTACTCGAGTTTTTTAATTTTTGACAATTAAGACACTAAATAATCGACTAGGTACCAATCTTGGGCATGTGAGGGTGCTAACCCTTCCTTACACGTAACAGACTCCCGGACCTATTTTTTGGATTTTGAAGACCAAATGTTTTCTACAAAACAAATTCAAACGTTTTTAAGTGCTCCAATCACACCTAAATTAAAAGATTGGTAGTGACTCCCATTTTCCAAATATTTTTGAAACTCGTACAAAAAATGGTTTCGACACCTATTACATAATTTCTTCAATTAAGGACATGCAATCAAAATATATTGTTGATGTGTCTACATATTATTGGTGCAAAATGTCAAATTTAAAATTGGTCTAGAACTTAGGGTGCTCTTGATTGGGTGGAAGAGTGAAAAGTGGGAAGAGGGATTGGAAAATGGAAAGAAAATAAATTTTAAGTGTGTTTGGTAGGTAAGAAAAGTGAGAAAAAAATAAAATACTAAAGATAATTATTTTTCATCGTAACGGATAAAAATAAATCTTTCCAAATTAAATGATGAGAGGAGAGAAAATGAGAAATATGTTTGTTTGTTCAAAATTAAACATTTTACTAATGTTTTATTTCTATCTTTTCAATTTTCAACTCTATCAAATAATGAATGGCAAGAAAACTACATTTTATTTCCATTTTCAACTTTCCTACCAACCATATCTATGGATAGAAAATTTATATTTTTCATCTTCCTATTTTTCTACTCAATTTTTCATATTTCCCATCTTTTTACCACCTAACTAAGCAAAGTCTAAATACTTTTTAAAATAGGTGTGTTCCTTAGTTTATAATATATATGATTAGATACCAAATAATCAAAAAATAATATTAAGGAAATAAAATAATTTAAGTGTGGAAAGGAAAAGAAAGTACTTGTTTTAATATATATTTCAATCATAACATTTTATATAAATAGTATAACATATTCGGAGTAGAGTTATCTATGGGTCGAGTTCGATTCAGACTCAATTGTTGACTCAATAAAATATGTAGGATATGCAAAATAATCACTGATTCATTTGCGCAAATGTACATACACTACCTTTCACTTAATTGTAAAGTCAATAAAGTGCACCGAAGTGTCATTATCACTAAAATCGAAATGCAAAATCATTGAATTGCACCAAAGTGTCACTATCACTAACGTGCTTAGAAAATTTTCTAATGGCATGCCATATATATCCTACTAGTTCAGACATTGTCTAATTGAACATTTATATGTTAAATTCATTACATTCTCAACAATTAAAAAACAATATAAACTTTATGCCTTTTGCAATATAGTCCTTATTTACATGAAATTTCACTATAATTTTACTTTTCATCTATTCACTAATACAGCACACTTTATTGTTGTATTTTTCTACGGGATTAGCTTGGGTTTAAATCCATTGATATATATTGTGATTTTATTTTTAATTTGAATATAAAAACTGAGAGCCATCATTTATGTTATTATTTAAAGGGATAAATATCAAATTTATACATAAACTTTGGTCCAATGTTTAATTTAATATATGAACTTTGATTTAGTACAATTATACACATGAAACTTAAATTGTGATTCTTATGTATACATGAAATATATATTTTAATTCAATTGTATACATTTAAAGAATCGAATACATACATTTATTTTTGGCTAAAGAGTTATATAAGCCCCTGAACTTTGACAAAAAATCAACTAAGTCCTTCATGAAAGTTACACTCAATTAAGCCCTCAAACTCTCAAATTGTATCAATTAAGCCCTTTGACCAACATTTTTCGTTTTTTACCATTACAACGTTAACGTGGTGGTTAATGACGCTGATATGGAACTCCATGTCGGTGACAATTGTTGATGTGACAGTGTCATGTAAATTACCATGTCAGCAATAAAAAATAAAAAAAGTTCTATTTTTTTAAAAAATTAAAAGAAATATTTTTCTTGTTGGAATGAACTTGGACAAATGGTTATTGTCGACTGTCGAGGTTCATTCATTTCAAACTTAATTTTTTTAAAATTATAAAAAAATATTTTTAAAAAATAAAAAAAATTAATTTTTTTATAAAATTTTAAAATATTATTAAAATTTATAAAAAATAATAAACAAAATTTAAAATTTTCAAAAATAAAATAAAATAAAAATAACCATTTGAAAGTTAAATCTAGAATTAATTTGGACATAAAATTGTCCACATTCAACTTGCATATGGACAACCATATCTCTAGATTGATTCAAGATGATTTTTTTAAATTATATAAAGTTTAAAAATATTAAAATTTATTTTTATTTAAAAATGTGTTATGTACATCAAAGTTTTAATTCTATTGGTACCTTTTAGGTCATATAAAAATAAATATATTTTATAAAATGACTAAATATAAATTAATTTTAATTTTATTTAATGTTTTTAGTATATTTGATGTATTATATTTTTTAACTTGCTTTTATATAAAAAAATAATATGATTTTTTTAATACGGGCGAGTCAGGCGGACTCAAATTTAGCATTTTTATCTAGGTCGAGCTTGGGCAAAATTTTAGATCCATTTTGAGTCGGGCCTAAAAAACAGACCTAAAACTTTGCATTGGCCAAGCTTGAACCCAACTCGGCCCATGATCAGGTCTATTTTGCTGCTTGACTGATCTGTTATTAAAGTGCACTTATACTTGGCTTAATTCTCTATTAGTCTGTAACACTCCTATACCCAATTTATACGTATAAACCTAATATAGGAGCATTACATTACAGTACGGCACAGAAAGTCGAGTAACAGAATTTTTCTTTAAAAAAACCGATGTCTTTTAAGACCATTCAAATTGAAATATCCTATATTAATCATTTCATTTTCATAATTCATAACATTCGAGATAACATTTTTTCCACTCATTAGGGATTCACACAGATACTATTGTACATGCCATTTTCTTAAAAAAAAAACCTATATTTGGAGTTCACCAAAGGATGATGTGATGTGATGAGAGGTCACTGAACTCGACTTTTACTCCTTGTTACTTTGTACCTACGCGTTAAAATAAACGCGTTAAGCCGGTGAAGGCTTAGTAAGCACTACAAGAACAATGGATGACTATTTATTTATTGCTTAATTTTCATCAAATATTTCAATGCTCATGCGTACAAAATTTCTAACCTTTCTTGCATGTAACATTTAATTTACCTTAATGCCACCATAACACAAATTCATTCTCATATACCAACTTACTTCAATGGTAGATATTACATTTTCATCCCTTTTTCACAACTTAGTCATTTCAGCCACATTAGTTCACTTAATTATCAACATTTAATTACACATACACATATAGTACTTATCTTTCATATATTCATCATTTCACTTACCTCAACATCATAATTTGCACATTCTTTCACTTTTCACAATCTGGCCATCATAGCTTTCTTAACCATAGCTCACTTAGCTTA
Source organism: Gossypioides kirkii (assembly GCA_005610355.1). Taxonomy (NCBI): domain Eukaryota; kingdom Viridiplantae; phylum Streptophyta; class Magnoliopsida; order Malvales; family Malvaceae; genus Gossypioides; species Gossypioides kirkii. The sequence goes on along the minus strand of CP032247.1, from coordinate 29,005,683 downwards.
TTTATCCACTTGGCCCATAGTAGACTTTTATAGAACCTATCGGATAAACGGAACAAACAGAGAGTACCGAAGTACTGAATAGAGAGCACATAAGTGCTGGGCAACAGAGAGCACACAAAGTGCTAAACAGAGAGTACACAAAGTACTGAGCACACAAAGTGCTAATCAGAGAGCACACACAGTGCTAATAACAGAGAGCACAAGACGTGCTAAACAGAGAGCACATACAGTGCTAATCAGAGAGCGCGCTAGTGTTCCTTAATGGCATGCCACTAATATCACAACGGTTCTATTTCGTCTGCATGGGCATAATCTCATTTAACATCATTATCCATAACTTATACATCACTTTTACATTTCTCTTCACATATACATAATCATGTATTTCTCACATTTATTTTCTAAAAATGATTCCACAACATCACCATTTAGTCATATAATCAACAATTATAATTAAACACATAATATTTCACACATATATTTTTCTCACATATTCATCATCATATACCTCTTACTTTTATTTTCACATTAATTTTCAAAGCTGTCCACTTGCGTCACAGTCACTAAATTATTTATATCTCGAGCTAGAGAATTCGAAATTAATATCCGCTTGATTTTTCTGAAACTATACTCAATCATATTTTTACCATAAAATTTCCAGAATTTTTACTTTAGCCAATTTGTACAGTAAATTCTTTCAATTTACCCCTTCTCTGCTGTCTGTCAGTTTCGACCTTTCTTCACTAAAAATTATATATCTTTTAGTACAGAGATCCAATAATGTTCTAGTCTGTTTCTTTTCAAAATATATTCATTAAGGATTAAACCATATAAATTTAAGACTATAATGATTTTTTTACATTTTTCTATGATTTTTCAAAATCAGAACAGGGGAACTCGTATCTGCTCTGACCTTGTTACACAAAATCAGTTATAACTCAGAATATACAGATCCATTTAATTCACTGTTTCTTCCATATAAAAATGCACACAATAAGCTTTAATTACATATATAATTCGACCCTTAACTCCATATACAAAATTTTTAGTGCATTTTCAAAGTTAACCCTCTGATTCTGTCCAATCTGTTTCAATGAAAACATTTTCTTTCTCATGTTTTATTACACTAATCTCACTTAATCATCTTTATAACACCTAATTAAACAACAATTTCCATGCTAACAACTCAAATATATTATGAAGAATAGACTATAAGCTAAAATTCTTGTCGTACTTACAACAAAAAGGCTGATTTTCTTCTCTTTTACCCCTTACTCTATTCTTTTCCTTTGTCTTCAATTTGATCCTTGTCTCTCTTCTCTTTCTCTTCAATTTCACATAAACACATATAAGCTATAAGCTCTAATTCAATAATTTTCATGCTAAATAACAGTAAAATACATATATATCATGAGAATTTAACCATTTCTTACCTTATCCCTTGAATTCAAAATTTCTCAATTTAGTCCCTATGCTCTCGAACACCTCAAAATAAATTCTATAAGGAGTTTGAGGTGTCTAATAACCCCTTTCTATACTTTTCTTTCAGAAATTTCAAAGAAAATAGGAGATTTTGGAGCTTGGAGGGCTTAAAAATGATGGAAGGACCTATTTGGAATAAAAGCAAAAGTTGGATGGAAGAGAGAATGGCATGGACGGTTAGCTTTATGGAGAGAGCTGATATCTTTGCTTTTTAATTGATTTCTCTCTCTCTCAAATTCTCTAGACTTTTCTTCAAAAAATCTCACTTAATAAAAATGGTAAAATTGCACTTTTAGTCCTTAGGCCTTCCAACTTTACACTTTGGCCCAAAACTTTGCCTCCAAAAATATCTTTCACCAAATTACTCTCTTGCCCCTCCTTAATCAATCTAATTCCCATGATGACTCATAATTCAATTTGGATAAATTACTATTTAGTCCTTCCTATTTTCTCACCTTTACTAATACATCCTTGATTTCTCCAAACCTTTCTAAATTCAACCATATATTCTAATTCTCAATTGTACTCTATCACTGTTCCAAATCCGATTCAAGCACGCGGATGTTACATAGTCCCTATACTTTGTGAAAATAGTGGATTTAGTCTTTATAATTTAATTTGATCAATTTTAGACCTTATACTTTTAAATTGATCTATTTCAATCCCTTTACTTTTTGAAATTTGAAAATTTAGTCTTGCCCCAAATAGTAGCAGTTATATTCGTTGGGGTAAATTCAATTTCAATCCTGCCCTATGCATGTAGTTGTAGTCTTAGTCCATATTCTCCAATTATATCATTCTAAGCCCTTATACTTTTCAATATTTGAAATTTTAGTTTTGATACAAATGACAATCGTTAATCCATTAACTGGATTTTTAGTGAATAATGTTGACGTGAACTCGGTTACCAGTTTGGAACTCGATTCACGATTTGAATTCCCTATTGTCTAAATAGGTACTTTACAATGATAAAAGGATAATTAGGTGTAGGACTTAAAACTTGTTTTACGGGTAATGAACTAAAAAAGATAAAAATGGATATAACTTATAAAACGTAACTCGTCTAAAAAATGAACCAACACTATAAAACAGTGTGGCTCGATTTCTATAAAGTAAAGTTAAGTTTAACAAGTTCGGGTTTTGATAGAGAGATCGTGACCCATGAATAGGGACAAACGATATAAGGTGATCGCCACACTTCAGAGAAGTGATAAGATTGATTCATGCACATGCATCAAATTGAATGGTCCCTTCATGCACTCCATTAAATAGTCAAAATTTATGCATGGAAAAGGGAGATGAAATGCCTATTAAGTTGTCGATTCATGAACGAATTTTGTTCACACATTCATCCTCAAATGACGATTAACATGCCTTCATGAATCAGTCTTAAATGTGACCGAATGGACACCTTTTCATGCCAAATCGAACAACCACTTATGGTGTGAACATTCTTGATTCTTTAGTAAAACGAACAACCCTCTGGTAGTTTTAAATAGGTGGTCGGCCATTGAATTCTCCTAAGACAAATTAATCACACATTAGACACTTTTAAATCTTATTATAAAGCTGAACTCAATAAGTGGCTCCAGTGGAACAGAGGATGTTGTTCATCCTAAAGGTCTTGGGTTCGAGTGCCTGTGTGTGCAAGGTGTGTGTGCCTTGTCAAATGGTTAAGAAAGTATGAACAATGGTTACTACCATATAATCATACCAGTATATTAAAAAATAATCTAATTGTAAACCTGTAAGTTGCATGGGTTTTTTCATTTTGAATTGGACCTTCATGTTTGGCCCAATCTCGAGACTTTTTAACCAAATCACATGACATAATCGAGATCATGTCAAATATGTGAAAATAACAAGTTAATTTGATATTACATATATGATAATATGTTTATAGCGTCAAATTTTGGAAATAACAAAACTAAACTTAATAAAATTAAAAATTGTTGTTTGTTGAAGACTGAAATTTTAAAAATCCAAAAAGTACAATGATGAAAAATGATCGGATTGAAGTATAAGGATTAAATCTATAATTTTTGTAAAGTATAGGGACTAAAATCAAAATTTAACATTTCTACTTTAATAACGGTTTAACTTGCTTTTTGATTTTATAAGTACACAATTTAACTACTGTTGCTTATAACTTGAGTTCTGATGTATAGTTGTTGAAGTAGAATTTTTTAGGTTGCCATGAAATTGAAGGATTATGAATTTTACTAGTATTTTTCTCTTTTTCTTTTTGGTATAAACACATGTCACCTTATCCGTTTTACGGTCCGAGTATATTTTTGTTTGAACTAGAGTGGTATTCAAGTAAAGTTCTTCAAATAATATCGATTTTAGGATTTGAACTTGGTTCAATATCTGGGGAAGAAATTCACTTCCATTTCTTCCCACTATTAGTTAATAAATTTTTTTTATATAATTTTATTAATTTTTTTAAAAAAATTTAGAACTATTTTTAAGAAAAATGTTAAGAGTATCAAAAAGATATTTTAACTATAGTTCAGGAATCAAATTAGATATTAATTTTTTGCTTTAACGTGCCACATCATCTCTTAACATAAATTAACGGACGAGTAATGAAAATGTTAGAACTCGAAAACGTTAATAACTATTACATAACATTTGAAAGTTCATTGACTGAAATATAACTTTAAACAAAGCTTGGAGATTGTTGATGAATTTTACCTAAAAAAAAAATAGTCTGGAGGTTTAGTAACATGGGACAAGTCAGTTGTCAAAATTTTACAAACCAGTCCACCACACTATATCCTCAAGTTAAAAAATATCTACTCTTATTTCTCCAGGGAGTATTATTTATAATTTTAAATTTAATCATTCTGAACTAAGAACCATCTTCTACAACTATATAATAATATTTTTTTAATATAAGATATGATACAAAATTTTAATATAAGATATTCACTATTTTTTTATAAACAACAAATATTATTTTGAGTATGTCATGTCCAGTATTAAGAGTTTGGCAGAATTTGAGAGTTTTTTAAATTTTTTTTATATAAAATCTAAAAAATGTTTTAAACCTAAAACATTATAAGATTCACTTTTTTTAATTTTATTATTTTAATCAAAATGATATTTGATTTTTACGTAGTTTTTTATAATTTTGTTACATAACTGTTTTCACTCGTATTTATGGTATATTTTAAATGTATTTTTATTTTTTTATATAAAATCTAAAACAATACATGTATAATATATATAAGATGAGATTTGAATCTAAAACACTATAAAATTCATTTTCTCAATTTTACTATTACAATTAAAAATTCCTTCAACTTTTAACATAAAAATTAAAATCTTTAACCCTTTAAAATTTTTGATCGACGTTTCACTACAAACATAAAAAAGAAATAAATTTCAATTTCTTTATTTTATTATTAGTATATGATTTTATTTTATTATATTACATTTTATAATATTTTTAAAAAAATAAAAAAAATGGTCAATAACGGATATATCTTAACCCCGGTTTACGAAGATAAAACAATAAATTAACAAAAAATGAAGCAGTTAGTCAACGAAATGGGATCCTTAGAAAATGTAGTGAGGAGGTTTGATAAGATGGGAATGGGAGAAGGCGGTTGTCAACAGTCAAAACAGTACAGCTAGATATTTGACGTGTAGGGACGCCACAGTTGGGTTGGAGTCCAACTTCAACCCCCTCGCGCGCTAACGAAGTGAATCTTCTAGAACCATATAACATGCATTAAATTATTAAATTCCAAAATTATGGTGTAGTGAGCTATTAAATGCTAAATAAAGCTATCTGTTTTCCTATCATGATAAAAGCTATTTAATTCATGTCTTTCACAATTCTCATGTAAAAACCTTCAATTATTTGTCTATTTTTTTAATTATTTAAAAATAAATAATGTGCTGGAAAAAAAATAAATTTTTAATAAATTTGAGGCATATTTTCGATTGGTAAAAATAAAGATTTGAATCATAAAATTATAGTTTTATGTTCTACTTCATGAGACCTTTATCATATGTTCAAAATGGTTGAATGATGAATAAGAAATTGATACTTAAAGTAAGCCACTTGTGAATTATGTTGAGGAAATGAAAAACTTAAATATTATATTGGTTAGATATCAAGTGTGGAATATGTTTATATATGTGAACCAACTTGATGGTTATTGAATGATTAAGTTAAAGCTCTACCTTGTGCATAGGGGGTCCCCTCTAAAACTCGTCGGGGTTTGGGGGTGCACCCACACGACGTGAGTAACGCGAAATGTTCAAACTAGTTGAGCCCTTCTAAGCCTGTTGATATTTTAGCTCAATATGTAATTTTATTTTTCCTCACCTGAACTTATTTCTTCCGAATTCTGTTTTGGAATTAAAATGACAAATATTTAATTGAGTTAATGGCTTCTTTAATTCAGATATAAATTTGGATTTTAATGGCTCCTTAATTCATGAACATTAATGGCTCCATTAGTCAAAAATTTTCAAAAGTTTTTTTTATTTGAATTTCTATTTAAACCGAAATAATTTACAAAAAAAGTTACACACGAATTTTCTCTTTAATTTTTCTAGCAAATTTTTCAAATCTGTTTTTGGTGATAGAAGAAAGCAAGGTTACAATTTGATGATCACTGTAGCTGTGCTACTGTCGTGCTTATCTTGTTGTTGTATCCTGGGAGATAGTCGACCAACATTTTCCAGCACCATAGGAGCGATCGAATCTGTCTTAAGGAAATTGTGAAAACAGACTTCAACTACCTACGAGTACAAAATTTCAATACTGTTTATTTTCAATTTCTGCTTTCAAATATATATATATATATATATATATATATATATATATATATATATATATATTGTTATGTTTGATCTTGTGATTTAAATAAATATTTTATATTATTGTTATTTAGCTAACACCTTATGCAACATAATGTAGATGGAAAAATTTTTGGACCAATTACAAAGTGCTATGTGAGAAATCAAAATTATCATAGGTCAAAGTTAAAATTATATGGATAAAAATAATAATATCATATGTGTGTATAATTATTTTTCTCTAATTAATTTAAATTAATTAAGATATAAATAACAAAAATTTATATTATCACTACTTAAAAATAAAATAATTATGTAATAATATTAAATGAATATTTTATCTCTAATTAATTGAATTAATGAGAGATAAATAATAAATAAAAGAGTTTAAGTTCTTGTAGAATACTCTAATGAAGGAGTTAAATTCTACTAGAACTCTTTTTTATTCAAGTAATTGACACTATAAAAAGGGTCACCCCAAGGCATTTTAGATATATATAAGTTCAAGAAACCTAGAAGATCTCTGAAGACGCCATAGAACTTGAAGAAATTTTGAAAAAAGAGACAAAAGTTGTTTTTGAAGAAAGTTACCTTTCAATCCAAATCAACTAAATAAAGGAAGCCCAAACTCGTTTCAAGAGCAAGTCGGCGTGACACTTGAAACAATCGATATCCATCAAAGATCCAGTCAGACGACCCTTGGATCAAAGCTCAAACTAGAGAAAAGAATTAAATGAGATTTTATTTTTTGTATTCCAAAAAATTCTAGAGATTGCAACTTTTCTTTTGAAATCATCAGCAAATTTGACTCAAAATTTTCAAGTCAACTTTCAACTCGAAATTTGTGTGTACAAATTTTTGGCATGCTTGGTGTGACAGTCTTTACCTTTCATCTCGTAAGCCTACTCAACTAATCTTCAGCCTGTTCAACTTCATCATCTAGCACCAATGTTTTTGCCCATCCTTATGGCACTAGGCAAAAGATGAAAGCTCTTTGGGGTTGTTCGGATGGATTTTCTCGATGCTCAGTGACAATGAACTTTATGATGCTTCTTCACCAACTCATGACCTAGAAGAAGTTTCTCCTTATGGATCTAGTTCGTCGATTGTCAATCAAGGGGAAGTATAATCAACCAAGCGACAACTCCATTCCAACATCTCCCCCAAAGCCAAATTTCGGAGTGATGAATGTCATGACAACTAATACAATATCCTTGGAAGAACATATGACATCTCTAGTAAAGACGATGGAGAGTCACACTGCAAGCCTTAAAGAAAAGGATGATCAAATGATCTTCATGATGAAAAGGCTCCTTGATCTTATCGGGAAGAGGTTAGTCAATGAAGAAGTTCAATAGGAGAATCTACTAGAGAAATTTGGTGACCAATCCTTTGCAAGTTGCTAAAGATCTGCAACCAACAATCAATGAAGTTGTCACCACTGATCAACTCAAGGAGCCCGTCAAGGAAGTTGTCAAAGATCAAGTTGATTGTGTAACTCAACCGTCATACACCATGCCAAGTCATACTCCTACAGGATTGATTGCCTAAAAATGCCAACAAGCCATCAGCCTCCCAAATTCTAATAGTTTGGTGGCAAATGAAATCTATGCCAACATGTTGCACATTTCATGGAAACTTGAAATAACATCAAAATGAATGGTGATCTTGTGGTAAAACAATTTGTCTAGTCCTTAAAAGAAAATGTACTAGGCTGGTAAACTAACCTTGAGCCTAAAATAATCTACAGTTGGATGTCTCAACAGATTTTATAGCACTCGTTACATTATTAGCATGATTGAGCTTACGGGCATACGTTAGTGTAAAGATAAACCAATCATTGACTACATCCAACGCAAGAGGAATCTGAATTGAAAAGAAAAATTGTCAAAATCTTCAACCCTCGATATGTGCATCGAAAGAATGAATTGGGGATCGCACTACATTCTTCAAAGCATTAAACCAAATATCTTTGAAGAATTAGCCACTTAAGTTCATGATATGGAGTTGAGAATGACAACTGTTGGAAATTTAGAGCCTTCAATCCAAGGTGCCACGTGTTAGGTCGCGATTGAGTGGTCAAGTGGTCCGATATTATAGGTCTAAGTAAAAGGTCATTAAGCACATAAAATGCATCTCACAAATCATTATATATATATATATATATATATATATATATATATATATATTAGAAGTATCTAAATAAATAAATTTTCACATTACAAATTTTTTAGACTTGACATTCTTCATTCTAAGCATTTATTTTCATTTTGGAAAAATTACTCTTTTACTCCTTTTCTTTTTAAATTATATTAGATAATTTACTTTAAACATAATTTAATTATTATATGTATATTACGATTTGTAAGATTCTTTTTAAATTAATTTCATTGTCATTATTTTTTATAATAAAATTATTTTTGTTACTATTAATTATAATTATTTTTCATAAATTAATTTGTTTGATAGTATAAAATTTTATAATGAAACATTCATATATCTATTTACTATAATCTTTTTAATATAATATTTCAAATCTAAGTTTCTTCGATTTATTTAACAATTGAAATCTCTATTTATTACAACCATTTTAATATAATATTTCCAAACTTCATAATAAAACATATTTTGTATATACTACTAATATGTATTATAGATTTTTTATGTTAATATTAAACTTAAATTAATTTTTTTTTAAAATTATAAAATATCAAAAAATTATACATGTTAATTAAAATATCAAAAGACTAAATTAATTTTATACAAAAAAAAAAATTTAAGTTCTCAAACTATTTATACAGATATTTCTTATACAAATTTAAAATGAATAAAAGTATATGTTCTATAATTTTCTTTTTAATGAAGTTAACTTTATTAACTATGCATGATTGTGTTAAATATGTAAAGTTTCTGTTTTTAATAGATTTTTGGACCAATTCTAAATTTTTTCAATTTTTTGCACAATGTATTTTTTAAATAATTTTTTACTAATAAATAAAAAATTGATTTCATTATAATACATGCTGAATGAATTTTTTATTCTAATTTTAATTGTTATGTATTTTTTAATTTATATAGAAATATAATTAATTATAAGTAAATATATGGGCCAAGAGCTACTATGATTTTGATAAGAAAATGAAAGTCCAATCTCTCCAACAGCATGCTTTCGAAATGGACTCCTTCAAATATAAGGCGGATCAAACTCAATTTTGATGGGGCGGTTTTTTTGGATGGTTAATATGCGGTAATTGGAGGAGTGCTTCGTGACTTTGAGGGTAAATGGCTATGGGGATATAACATGAATTTGGGAAGTGAATATGCTTTCAAAGCTGAAGCACAGGCAATGCTTGAAGGACTATTTCTGGCGTGGGATAAATGCTACAAGAAAGTAGAGGTTGAGTGCGACAATGCTCTTTTGGTTGATCTTCTCAACTCGGGTGGGGGCAATTGCAACAATTTGATGGAAGTGTGCCTTCTCCATTATGTTTTACGACATAATTGGGAGGTTAAAATACAACATGTTCCAAGAATGCTTAAAGAGGTAGCGGATGCTATGTCAAAACAAACGGTTCCAGGAGACTTAATGCTAAATCTATACCGGACTCCTCCATCTTTAGTTGTTCGTCTCCTTCAAAATGATATTTGCGATACTAGTCTTCGTTCATTTTAGTCTTTCTAATGTAATCGCTTAATGTTATTTTTATCTACAAAAAAAAAAGGATTATTTATAGGATTTAGTTTCCAAAAAATTTAAAGTACTCATTATAAGGGAAAATATTTGGTACACTACCACTGAAGATTTTAAACTCCACAAAAAAGGTTTGAGGGTTGACAAGTGACTTATAAGACTATTGTAAATTATATATATATTAAAAAAAATACCCATCTCAAATTTTTAATTCTACTTGTGAAATAAAAAATACACTAACAGTGTACGAAATACTCACCATTATTGAATACTTTTTCATCTATGTTTAATAAAAGAAATTGTATTATCATATGCATATAATAATTTAATATATTTTTGTTATAAAAAATATAAAATATTAATTTTATAAAAAAGATTTAAATATGGTCACACATAGAGCTGATTGTGGGTCGAGTCGGGTCGGGCCGAGCTTCAATAAAATTTTAGGCCCAATTGTTAGGCTTGGACCCGAATCGGCCGAAAAAGAGGCCTAAAATTTTTTCCAAACCTGACCTGAATTATAGAAGCCAAACTCAAGTCCGACCCGACCCGTATTATTTTTTAGATAATTTTATTATATAAAACAAATTTAAAATAAATTAATTTTTTTATATTAAGATAGTTGCAAATAAAATAGTAGAAAAATTAACAACAAAATATAAGTTCTACAATATTCAAATAATATTAAAAAAAGACAATGAAACAATAGTAAAAACGCATAAAAATAACAACCAAACAACAAAAACAACAACCAAAACAGCAGCAAAACAACAACAAAAATAACAGCAAAAGCAGCACTAAAACAGTATCAAAACAGCAAAAAAATACACCAGAAATAACAAAAAAACAGCAATATAATTTTTTATTAAAAATAGTTAATTTTTTTAGGTCGGGTCAGGCCAAATTCGGGCCAAAAAAACTCTTACTCGAGACCCGGCTTGTTTAGAAAACGGACTTCATTTTTTTTCAAACTCATTTTTCGGACCTATATTTTTGTCTAAACTCTTTCATTTTTCGGGTGGCCCGACCTATGATTAGGTTTAAATTCACACATTCTGTTTTTTAATAGTGAAAATATTAAACTTTTTACTCTTTGAACTCCATCAATAGGAATTAGGTTGAAGAGTACAATTATATTTGTCCATTATTAATGTAATTCATAATGCTTTGAGTAGCTAATAAAGAATAGGCAAGAAATGAACAAAGATTTGGTAGATGAGCAGAAATAGTTTAAAGCAAAACCGAGGTACCTGCAAGAATATTCAAAAGAAAAACCTTTGATTTTTTCTACTTTCATGGAAGTTAGGCTTTGAAGGTTTTAGTCTTTAGAAAGAAAAAAAAAGCAAAACAAAACAGGGTTCTTTTGGAAATTGTTAAGAAAAAACAGAATGAGGCAAGGAATAGTTTCTTCACCTGCTACATAAGTTGGGTCCGACAGGGGTTCAACTTCAAACATTGTTTATTTTAATGTTCCAAATGCTTTCAACCCATACCCCTATTCTTCATATTGTTTCAAGATTGAGTCCTTTAAATTATTTCAATTTGTGTCCATTTTGGCATTCAATCATTCTAAGTTTGATACTTGAGTTTTTTTTGGCCGAATTCTAAGTTTAAATTATTTGTTTAAGATTGAATTGTTTTGAACTTTAATTTGTTACGAATTTGAGCTAACATATTCATATTATTAACTTTATATTGTTAAAAGGAGATGAATTCAACATTTTTTAAATTGGAACGAGAATCGATTAAGGTATTAGTTCGAAGAGAGGCAAAAGATCAATTGATTTGCCTAGTTGAACTGGGTTAAAAAATGGACTTAATCGAATTTTGTTAATTTTTATAATTTTTAATAATTTATTGAATTTAAATCGATGAATTAACCAGTTCGACCACCTGTTTGAATTCAAATTAGGCTTAATTCACAAATTAACTCCCAAAGTATACTCAATTTTTCACTTTGGTGCTTTTTTTTTTTTCAATTTTATACTTAAAAGTATGCTTCCCTTAAAATTTTTACTCCATTTTTTATCAGATATTTCAAAAAACTAGTGGCCAATCACATAGCACGACGTGCTGTTTTTTTTTTTGTAAAAAATAAGTATTTTCTTTTATCAAATATATATATAAACATAAAATATTATAAAAAATTAAATAAATATTACAAATTTTCCAATATATATAAAATGTAGAAAAATATATAAAAAATAAAAAATAAACATAACAAAAAATGGAACCCAACAAGTGGTCCTAGTGAAAAAGAGAATATTATTCATCTTAAGAAATTCGAGTTTGAATACCTGTATATGCAAAATATATATGCGTTGTTAAAAAATTAAAAAAATATAAACAGATATTAGAAAAGAAATTAGTTAAAATTAATAATATTATTATAAAAAAATCACAAAATTTAAATATTTTATGATTAATGCATTTTATTAGAGCTTAAATACAATGATTTTATGAATTAAGGCTTGTAAAGATAACCAGACGTAGCCCACCGCAGTCCGCTGACTAGGATTTGTTTTTCTTTTCTCCAGAGTTGAAAGTTCTTTACCTGGATGGCGGAGCAGCAGTACTTAGCTAAGAATGGAAGAGAAAGGGTCGAAGTTTTCACCTTTATAAATAGAACCAAGCTTTTTCCAATGAACCCAACTTCCTTTCATTCTCAATATTGACGTTCCTGGAATTTTGATTTTCGCTTGCAATTCTCTGGTTGTACAGTGAAAAAAGCACTAACTACCCTACTGTGCCAAAACCAGAACCGGAAAACAAGCTTTTTTCCAATGAACCCAACTTGCCTTCATTTTCAAAATTGACGTCTCTTGAATTTTGATTTTCGCTTGCAATTCTCTGATTGTACGGTGAAAATAGCACTAAGAACCGAACTGTGCCAGAACCAGAACCGGATAACATGAAGTTCGGGAAGGAATTTACATCTCAAATGGTGCCGGAATGGCAAGAAGCATACATGGACTATGGTTTTCTCAAGACCCTTTTAAAAGAAATCCATGGTTTTAAGCAACGGACCAGACCACCAGCCACCCCAGGTGGTCTCAAACGAAAGCTCACACTGTATCGAGCTTTCAGTGGTTTGGTCCAAAGGCACAACCACCCCACCAGTCCGTCCTCACCGGATATAGAAGAGCAACCGATTTTAGTTAACTGCGTCGACCATAACGGTTCCCGGAGCTACGAAACGACTTTCCTTATGCAAGCCAACGATGGGGGAGAGTACGAGTTGGTGTTTTTTAGAAGATTAGATGACGAGTTCAATAAGGTGAACAAGTTCTACAAGTCCAAGGTGGAAGAAGTGACCAAAGAGGCAGAGGTCTTGAACAAGCAGATGAATGCTTTGATTGCTTTCAGAATCAAAGTGGAGAACCCTCAAGGATGGTCATGGGAAGAAAGGTCCGGCGAGATGACCCGTCTTGCTTCTGACGTGGCCGCCTCAACGGTCGCTTTGGCTGCTTCGACTCCAGCCGGTGCCAGGGCAAGCAGTAAGCACAAGACATATATGTTTAGTACTTAGGGGAGAGACCCAATTTTATGAACGTGTTTATGGTTCATTTGCAGGGAGAGCTGAACACATGGAAGTCATAGAAGAAGGACCAAGCATACATGAAGAATCAGATGAGGATAAAGAAGAAATTGTTCAAGTTCAAAAGCCAGTGAACAATGACCTTAAGGGTCGTAAACCAGCTCCGTTGCAAATTCTCAACCGCGTTAAAATCAACAACACTCTCGAGACACCTCGATCAACCATTAAAGGTTTTCTAAACGTACCTAAGCAGACAGAGCTGAAGTTTAATAGGGAAAATCTTAAGAAAGTTGAGGACCAACTTAAGCGAGCTTTCGTTGCATTCTATCAAAAGCTGCGCCTTCTCAAGAGTTTTGGGTACGAAAAGCGATGCTTACATTGATTATTTCATCACTTTCTTTGTTTCATATTCGTATGGCTAATTCTTTCTGATGTTGAAACAGCTTCTTAAACACATTAGCCTTCTCAAAAATCATGAAGAAATACGACAAGGTATGTATGAACGTATGTGTGTATGTATGTTTGTATATATATACCCCTTTTTATTAATCAATTAACTTTGTTATTCATGCTTGCAGATCACTTCAAGGAACGCTACGAAATCTTACATGAATATGGTGGATAATTCTTACCTAGGGAGCTCCGACGAGGTGAGAGCTTTGGTTATTCACTAACAATGAAGCTTCCCTCAAGGTGCTAATGCCTTGGATTTACTCATCATTTGCATGTTTAATCAAACAGGTTACCAAACTTATGGAGAGAGTAGAAGCAACATTCATCAAGCATTTCGCAAACTCGAACCGCAGTAAAGGAATGAGCGTTTTAAGACCAAAAGCTAGGAAACAAAGACATAGAATAACATTTTCTACTGGTACGCCTTCATCTTCATACATATGTACTAAGGAATTGATGTCAGCAATTGTTTTTCAGTAGATATATGTATTATTCTCAGGTTTCTTTACCGGATGCACATTTTCTCTCCTACTAGCACTTATTTTGATTGTTCGTGCCCGAAATATCATGGGACAGGAAGGAAGGATCCAGTACATGGAAACCATGTTCCCTCTTTACAGGTAAGGTTTGAAGCTGCCCCCATGCAATTCGAGTTAATTTGGTATTTAAATCCATTTGTTTGACAAGCTTTTACAATATTCTTGCAGTTTATTTGGATTCATTGTTCTACACATGCTCATGTATGCTGCCGATGTATACTTATGGAGGCGGTATCGGGTTAATTATGCCTTCATTTTCGGTTTCAAGCAAGGATCAGAGCTAGGCTATAGAGAAGTGCTGCTTGTAAGCTTTGGTATTTCAGTGCTGGCACTAGCTAGTGTGCTTTCAAATCTTGATATGGAGATGGATCCGAAAACAAAAGATTACGAAGCATTCACCGAAATCATCCCTTTGATCTTGGTGGCGGTAAGATTATTGAATCTGTCCCTAATGTGAGGAACTATTCTTGTGCTAAGGTATATGCAAGATTAACAACTGGTTTCTTGGTTTTTTCTTTGCTCTGCAGATTATGTTTATCCTACTCTTCTTGCCATTCAACATCTTATATCGATCGAGCCGATTCTTCTTCCTAACATGTTTGTTCCATTGTATCTGTGCCCCTCTCTACAAGGTAATAGAATCAACGAACTCGTGAACTTAAATGATGATTGGAGCGGTGTAATTAATCTGTTACCGACGTTTTACTGCAGGTCACTCTACCAGATTTCTTCCTTGCAGATCAGTTAACTAGCCAGGTTTGTGACTTGAAACTTGCTGTTTTGACATATTCAAGACTACATTCAAAAATGGTCATTGACCCTTCTGTTTTTCGTTTCAGGTGCAAGCATTTCGGAGCCTCGAGTCCTACATTTGCTACTACGGTTGGGGAGACTTCAGACACCGACGAAACACCTGCAACACCAGTGATGTATTCAACACATTCAGCTTCATTATCGCGGTGATCCCGTACTGGTCTCGCCTCCTTCAATGCCTGCGTCGCTTGTTCGAAGAGAAAGCCCCTGAGCAAGGACACAACGGACTGAAATATTTCATCACCATCGTCGCCCTTTGCTTAAGAACTGCTTACAGTCTTAACAAGGAGTTAAGCTGGAAAGTATTAGCCGTCATTTTCTCGGTTGCTGCTGCAGTTTTCAGTACTTATTGGGACCTTGTCCACGACTGGGGACTCCTGCACCGGAAGTCAAAGAACCGATGGCTGAGAGACAAACTCCTCATCCCTAACAAAAGCGTATACTTTGGTGCCATGGTGAGCATAATATCATAATATTTTGGTAAGAAATTCTGATTCTGTTACCTGTTCTAACAATGTGGGTTCATTACAAAACAGGTTCTGAATGTTGTTCTGAGATTTGCGTGGCTGCAATCAGTGTTCAACTTCAACTTGTTTGATTTGCATAAACAAACGTTGGTGACCATAGTAGCATGCTTGGAGATCATCCGACGTGGCATGTGGAATTTCTTCAGGGTAGAAAACGAGCATTTGAACAACGTGGGGAAGTACCGTGCATTCAAATCAGTGCCGTTGCCTTTCAACTACGATGAAGATGAAGACAAAGAGGAATAGGATGTTCAAATCCAACCAAAGCTATTACTATTTTATTCTTTTCTAAATGTGTAGAAGCTGTTTATCCTACAGATTCTGGGTCTCAAATGTTTTGTATTGTACATGCATTTATCAAATATATTTTTGGATTAATATTTGATTCAATCATGCTATACCAATTAATATATTATTAATTAATTTCTTACATGGTATCCATATGATAATCTATGTGTATGTCAATCATCGTTAACTTTTTCATCAATTTTAAAGTAATTTAATCAACACAACATGTTTAAAGGTTAAAAGAGACGAAAAAATAAATAAAGAGTTAAAGATAATTTTTTATAAATTTGAAGGGCCAAATATATCATTATACCTTAAAAAAAAAATTTGAGAAAATTATTGAAAAGGAAAGATAAAACAGGAAATAAGACCATAGTTTTTTATTGTTTTGAAGATTTCAGTCAAAGTTACACAAATCTAATTCAATCATTTTGTTTGTAAATATTGAAAAGGTACCGTACGGAATGTCACATCTTTCCTACTAATAATAAAGAAATTTGCTATCATCAATGACAACTCTTAATCTTATAAGTCAATGATGGCGATATTAATGTATTAGTAATCTATAGAATTAGCCATTCAATTGTGAGTGTATTTTTGTTTTGATCATCAAATTATGAAAAAAATTTAATTTAGTCACTAACATTTTAGATCATTTTTATTTTGGTCATTCACATTTTAGATCGTTTATATTTTGGTCACTCTCCATTAAATGGTTAACAGGAGTGATGAGGTGGTTTTTTCTAACCAATATAATAACACATTTAGTCCTCAATACTTACACATTCTATCAATTTAATCTTAATTCTAAATAATTCAATAAATTTAACCTTCCATAATTACACATTCTATCAATTTGATCCTCAAACACATAAAATTAAATATAAATATAATTATAATTATATGTAAACACATAATTAAATCTCGATAAACTTATATGCAAATATGTGATTTTGATAAAGCTCCAAAACTCAATAAATATTTGATTTTTGTAAAATTCAATCATAATCACGCTAATAGCATTTTTAATAGAGGAACCCAATTTTTCCTATGAAACCTAACAAATAATTAAGAAAAAGAAAAAGAAAAACGAAAATGTTTCTTATAAGCCTTTTCCAAATCATCATCTTTTGCATTCTTGTCAACTTGAAAAATAGTGTTATAACAGCCCTTACCCAAATTCATATCTAAACCCGAGTAAAGAATGCTAAATTTTTTAGTTAATCATCTTTTGCATTCATGTTCCACTCATCTTTTAGGCCTATTGCATTAACTTTCACTTAAATGTATATAACTTTTAATACTAATGTTTCATAACAAAACAGTACACTGCACAACAGTCGCATTTTTATTCATACCTCATTCTTTGGGATTGATAATCAACTTTCATTTGAAATTTTTGAAACTAGACATCTCATTACTAATATAAAAAATTTAATCATAATTTTTTAAGTAAACATGTAGGAGAATGTCTCTTATTTTGACTAAATAGTACACGACGTTCCGATGAGCAACACCCTTTCGTCCTGATGATGCAATGGTCATCTCGTCCTGATGAGCAACAAAGAATCGTCTCAACGATGTGACGGTCTTTCACATCCCAACGACACATCAAGCCACGTGACGGCGTGACGATGTGCAGTCTAAGTATTTTGAGGCCAAAGTATAATCTTATAATATTAACTTAAAATTTTATAAATTCTGAGGGGTAAAGTAACAATTTTCCATTTTAGGCTCCCATCCCTTCCCCTTTGTACTCAAGCTTTCATGAGGTCATCCTAAAATTGAACTCACCTAAAAAAAAAAGGCACAAAAGGAAAACTTTTATCCTCCAAATGGCAAATTAGTACTTTAATCCCTTAAATTTTTATAATTTTTTTTAAAAAATATAATTAATTTAATAATAAAAATACGTTTTGACTCTCCAAATACGAAAAGAATTTCAATTTAACCCCTAAATGAATAAGCATGTACAAAGAAAAGTTGTATTTTGACCCTTTTAAAATTTAATTTTGTCTCCATTAAAAAAATGAGCTGAAACTTGAAAACGAGAATGAAAAGAAAGATCTAGAAACTATCTAGTTTTATCGAGCCGAATCAAAGAAGTACCAACCCAAAATAGGTGGAAAACAGCCCAACCCAATAACTGCTTTAGTGTGAGCTTTCTCAATTTTGGCTGTTGGGCTTCTTCTCATTTAGGACTGCTTACTTGGGTTTTTTAACATCTAATCGATTGTATTATTTTTAGTATTTTTATATTTGTTACTCTTGTTTGGTTATTAATTTAATAATATGGGAAAATAAGCAAAAAATAAAACAGATATGATTTTTTATTTTTATAAACTAATAGTTCTTAGTAAAGAAAATTATTTCTCTTTATTAAAAATAAATTATGATTAAATATAATCAAATGAATTAATTTATTACAACTTTAAAAAAAGATTTAGGGTTTTGGGCAATTCAACATCAGCAATGGAAGGATTACAGGCTGAGCAAAAAAAATAGAGGGATTACAAAATCTGGTCCGTTTCTTCCCAAAAGACGCAAAATCAAGATCCCCTTCTTTCTTGTCACAAATCCTCTATAATTTCCGTGGAAGCAAAGTAGTGTCGGCGCTTCCTCCGTTGATACAATTCAGAGGCCTCCCAGGCAAGTTGTCTTGCTGTGGAAACTCTATGGAATTTGCTTCGTTACCAAAATCATCGTCGACTACTCCCTCAAATGTCAAGTACAGCGTTGGTCTTCCAAACTTATCAAGTGATTTTTACGCTTATTGTAACCTTATTAACCTTTTCAAATCCATTGAGCTAATTAAGAAAAGGTTCAAATTGTTGAGCCCAACAAAGAGACTTTGACGATTCCATAAGTCGTCCAAGTAATATTTTGGAAAATGAATAAGTTTTTGTTTTTTCAATTTCACCATGCAATTAATCCAAACAAGCACGGCCAAGTAATTTCTCGATCTTACGTCTTTAAATGACAACAAAGATTAGAGGAAAATCAAACTTGAAAGGGATCAGAAAAAAAAAACCTGTATTGTTTTTCGGATGGGACTACATGCATCCATGCTTCCTTTGTCATCGAATAGCCTCGAAGTACATGAAGAATGTCCTCAGTATCATGACCACATAAAGAACATGCGCCGGTGTGATAACTCCATATTTTCAAAACACATCTATGATAGTTTATTACCTATCTAATCATTAGTTATATAAATCCAGGAGGGTTTGGAACATCAATTAACTTGCTAATCATTTTTGAATGAGATTTAGACATTTTTTTTGCCTAAGTTATCGTATGGTTGTAGAGTTTTATATTAAATTGAAATTTATTTAAGATATTATATATTCATTTATTCATTTATTTGAAGTTTCGTAGAGAATTCATCCGATTATTGAAATTTTTAATCATAGTTGGTTAGAGTTTTTATAGGACAAACCTATCTATTTCTTCTTTTTTTCATTTTATTCAATTTCATCCTTTATTTTTTTTTCTTTTAATCTCTTTTATTCTTTTTAAAAGTTATTGCTTGACATCAATTAGTTCAAGGATGAATTAGATAAAACACAAACATGAATTCTCATAATTTTCTTTTAATATGTTCTTTCTCAGACTAATTTGATAGCTTTTATATCTGCTAGTTGATAGAAAGAGGTGTGATGATAAGAGAAATAAAGAGTTGAATGATTAGTGGTTTAATCAGTCACAAGGAAATTAATAGTTTTTTTCATAGGATAAAATTAAAGTACACAACCTAATTATCAGAGAGCACAAGTTTTGGTTGGAAATGATGTGCTGAAAGAATCCTTGAACTTCATGTGATGACTTGATTATCAAGGGTAGGAATGTCAGTGGGATAGATTTCGCTGGTGGTGGAATGGGAATGGGAACAAAAATTAGATCCGTTGTGAGTGGTGGGGTAGGCGTGAGTATGACATTGTACTTGCCAAATCTCCACCCGTCCCGTATAATATAATAAGCATATTTAAAAAATAAGCATTTATAAAAATTTAATTTAATAATTATCTTAATAATATTTTATTAATTTAATATTAATGTGATTATTTTAATATTAAATTAATATTTATCTTATAAATAAATATTTTATTAATTTAATAAGATTTAATTTTAATTTTAATTCAATATTTATCTTGATAAGTTTTATATTAATTTAATATTAAAGTGATTAAATTTAATTATAGTTAAACTTTTTAAACTTTCCCTATATAAAAAGAGTCTTGGATAGTTTAATCTAATACAGGAGCGATATGTACTGATTGATTTTTGGAATTTCTGCACTTGTGTTGCATTTGAAGACATTTATGATGTGTTTGAGACATTGTTTGTATTTGGATATTATGTAGGGACTTTATTTTCTGAATTTTTTAAACTTGTGTTAAAGTTATATTTTATTTACCAATTAAAAGGTCACGACAACTTATTTTTTTAAATGGTGATAGTTGGAATAATATCACATATGTGGTAGGAGTCCAGAGGATAGGTATTTCATATTTTTGTATAAAAAAATTAGTTTATATTTATTTAATTGATATTTATAAATATATTATATGAAGATTTAGGGACCCAAGTGGGTGGTGGGGCGATGATGGTTATAGTCTTGTGGATTGTGGGGTGGGGATGGTTTTGGGTTTCATACCCATAGAGGATAGCGGGGCGGGATGAAATTTTTTTGTAGGGACGAGGATGAAAATTTTTTGCGGGGATGGGTGCGGAGGGAGCACCCCGGCACTCGCACCGCCCAATTGACATCCCTAATCAAGGGTGTTCACCGCTCCAAGTGTGATCTGGATTTGAGTCGCGTTAGTCGTATTTGTTGTTTGAACTTTACCCTGTTATTGTAATTTACCAAAAAAAAATCCAAAGGTAAGTTAAGCCTTTAAAGACATCTAGAAAAACCTGAAGACACATTTTCAGGCAAAAACTCCAATAACTAAGTGGAATTTATTTGTAATTTACTAAAAATCCAACAGGTTGTGAGTAGGGGTGTTTAAACTTCTGTTAAAATCGAATTAATTGATCGAATTGATTTAATTCCGTTAATCGATCAATGATTGAATTTAGTTCTGTCGAAGGTCGGTTAATAATTTTTTGAAATTTTTGTTATAGGTTAATTCGATTCAAAATTAGATAATTAATCGAACTTATGTAATGTTTTTAATTATATAGTGCTTCAAGACTTAAAATTTCGGTTAACTTTCAAGACAAAAGAATATTATCTATGCATTTGTTTGATATGTTTTATAGTTGTTTTAACCAAAAGACAAAAGCATATAAATTTCGATTGGTCAAATTAACCGAAATATTTCGATTCAATTAGTTATAGAGAAAGAATTGTATGAAATATGGATATCATTCTTATTTAATAGTTTAATTTCACATTAGTAATTTTATCCTGAATTTCAACACTTTCATTTGGATTTGATTTTTTCAAGATAAAAATATTGATGTGACATTAAATTATTAAAAAATAATAATTTATTTATTAAAATTTTATTAAATAATATGTAATATCTCAATAATAATATGATCAATAAAATAAAATAAATATTTAATAATCTTAAAATTTACATAAAATGCTTCTAAAAAGTTGAAACAATTTTTAAAAATTATAAACTTAAAAAGATACACAAGCCATTTCTAAAATAAATAAATAAGGGTTCTAAATTACTAATATAACATACCAATTAATTTAAATATTTAGTTTAAAATGACGGGTTGAGTATTGATATCGATATTGTTGTTAGTACAGGAGAACATGAATTCAAGTGTGCTGGAATACATTTTCTTATTTAAGAGTTGGGGAGAGGCTATGGATAGTTTTAGACATTGTATCAATAAAATAAATATAATAAGAACCTATAATGAGATTAATCTTAAAAAAATATTTAATTTAAAATGAAAAAAAATTAAAGGCTCTTGAATTGCTAATAATTCACCTTATAAGCAAAAACATTCCTTTAATAATCAAGCAACAATAATTTAGATTGATGTCTATTATTCCCTATAATTATTAAAACAATTAAAAAAAAAGAAAGGACCCATGTTTGATTGTGTGCAAGATGTTATACTAACTTTTTTTCAAATATATATATATTATTTTCAACAATAAATTTTTTGAAGGAAAAATATGGTAGGTATATAATATCCAAATTTAATTTAAATATTCAAAAAAATGTTACTAACATGTTCAAATAATTAAAAACTTGGTATTGAATCATAGGCACAGTCGGGGCTGACAGGGGACTCGAGTTTCTCTAAAATGAAAAATTTTTCATTTAAACATTTTAAAATTTTTAAAATTTTAAATTAATAAAAGTAAAATTACACTTTGACCCTCCTTAAAAAGAATAAAAATTTGATTTTATACTTTAAAAATTACAAAAATAAAAACTATTAAAATGATGAAATTACATTTTTCCTATTATAAAAATTACAATTTAATTTCACCCCTCTAAAATTTTTTTTTAACTTTGCCCCTAAATATAATTAATATATAGTTTCCATTAATTTACAATAAGAGTCGCTATTTTGCAATGGATAATGCTATACTAAATTATATTAAACATTATTCTATATTTTTAGTATAGTATTAATAAAAGAAATTACCAAAAAATTGCAATCCATTTTCTTTAAATTTCATCTCAATCCCAATAAAATTTTAAGATTTGCCCCTCGATTTAGCATAATTCATTGTACTCGTAATTTTTTTAAAACCCCAATTAGCGTTAGTTTTAACTCATAAGAATAGTCCAAAGCCTGAACAAAAAAATTCCTATAAATCCCCCACCCCTGCCCACATTTTCTTCAGTAAACTAGTACACATCTTTCCTACAGCTCATATTTCCACAATTCCTATTCTCCATGTAATGTTCTTATCCCTCTCATTTCCTTTTTCAACATTAATAACAAAGAAGGATGTTTTACAGCAATGGTCTCATCCAATGTTTGCTTGTCTTGTGCTCAGGAAAATGGGTTTTGCTGGGGTTCTGTTGTTGGGTTTTTTAGCAATGCTCTCATCTGGTCATGGATATGATGGTGGTTGGATCATTGCTCATGCCACCTTCTATGGTGGAAGTGATGCTTCAGGAACAATGGGTATTGTGCACCAATTGGAAACACCTTGTTCGTACAAAAACACCCGTATTTTGACTCATTCTTGAGTTGATTTTTCAGGTGGAGCTTGTGGTTATGGAAACTTGTATAGCCAAGGCTATGGAACAAATACTGCAGCTTTGAGCACGACTCTGTTCAACGATGGGCTGAGCTGTGGGTCTTGCTATGAGATTAAGTGCATGAAACATGATGGCAAACGGTGCTTGCGTGGCTCCATTGTGGTCACAGCCACTAATTTCTGCCCTCCAAATGATGCAGGAGGGTGGTGCAACCCTCCACAGCATCATTTCGACCTTTCTCAGCCCATTTTCCAACACATTGCTGAATACAAAGCTGGGATCGTTCCCATTGCTTATAGAAGGGTACCATGCAAGAGAAATGGTGGCATGAGATTCACAATCAACGGCAATTCTTACTTCAACCTAGTCCTCATCACCAACGTTGGTGGTGCCGGTGATATTCATGCGGTGGCCATCAAGGGAACCAAGACTGGTTGGCAGACCATGTCTAGGAATTGGGGCCAGAACTGGCAAAGCAACAGCTATCTTGACGGCCAAAGCCTCTCGTTCAAGGTCACAACAAGCGACGGACGTACTGTGGTATCCTACAACGTTGCTCCACCTAGCTGGTCCTTCGGCCAGAGCTTCACTGGCAACCAATTTCAGTAGCCACCTAATGCCCCTCTTTTTTGTTAAATTAAATGTTGGAGTATATAGCAATAGTATAAACTAGGTCTGGCTAGTAGATAAATAGTAGTACATGTTCATAGGGACCAATTATGGGCCTCTCGGGTAAAAATCGACAAAAGGGTTTATTTTAAATAGCCCTTTATCATTTTGGGTTTAGTTTAATTATAGGGTTGGTGTCCCTACTTTTTTCTTTCTCCTGGGCAAGGGCTGTTTTGAGATGTAGAGAAGCAACGTTTTGGGTTGTGAGCTTTGTTTGATTACCTGTTGGCTGATGGCATTTGAATTTTACTCTAAAATGACTTCTCGAAATGATTTGAACAAGTAACTTGAAATAACTTTGACCCAACTTGAAGAATTTGACTAGAAAAATGGAATAGTCCTAACTCAAAACTGATCCAATCATGGCCCCAAACTCACTCCACTGAAGTTGTATCATTTCTCTTCTTTCTTCAGTATTGCTCATCATAGAAATACAGAATGAGTGAACAATCTGCAGTCAAAACTCAAAATGATAAACCCAATTTTATAAACATAATTAGAACCAATTTCTGAACGTGGGATATGTCAATTAGGTCACCTACCTAAGTTCCCACTTTCAGTTCAGGGCTTGTACCCTCAATTCTTAACCAAAACCTGAAATTTTCCTGGCAATTTCTAGCCACCGGTCGACACTGGATGTTGCCATGGAAAATTGCAACCTTTTGCAACATAAATAAGAGAGTGTGAAGAAGAAGTTGTACGAAAAATGGAAGAAATGGAGTGTTTGTGTACTGCAATTTGTTTGAGAGTGGGGGGTATGATGAAAAGTGAAGAAAAATGAGTGACATTTCGTATCAGTGTGTGTTTGTTTCATAGCAAAGCCTTTTGTCCCTTATCACTGTTATCACCAGATTTGCTTCAAATATTCATATCTCTGTATCTGCAGCAATAACGTGACTCCTACAATCAAACAAATCATACTAACACTTCAAATCCCTCTCTCCCTCTCTCTCTCTGTTTTTTCATTTGTAAATATATTATTTTAATTCAATCTTAGTGTTTCATATTATTAATTTTACCATCTTGAATACAAGCAATTTCAATGTAAAAGTACTATTTTTTAGATTATATTTTAGCCTCATTACTGAAAAAATAGTAAATTAGTCACTGTACAGCAAAACAACCTCTCCTTTCAAATTGACCTCGGAAGTAATTTGGAACAATTTTAAACTAATAAAATTAAAGGGTCAAAATGGCCTTAGCAACAGATTAAAAAAATCAATTAAACCTTCTAAAAATTTTAAAAATTATTAAAAAATAAAATTATAAACTTTTTATTAAAAATAGCAAATACTGATCGATTAAAATCTAATGACTTTAAAAAAAACACTATAATTATACCTTTTATATAAACACCAAAACAAACATTTAACCCTCCAATCCATAGATAAGAAGATCATGCGTTTAAACGCAATCGAACTCATATCCTCTTGCATTAACAATAATATTCATGTCAATTGAACTAAAACTCAATTGGTTGATCTAACCCATTTTTAAATTTATAATATGTTGCTTTTTATATATTATGTAATATATATCATATGAAAATTAAATATTTTATACCATATTATAAATATTAAAAAATTGTAAAGTTACTTAAAAAATGTAAAATTGATTATGTTCAGAAATTTAATACAGTAATTCAAAAACTTAAAAATATATAATGATAGTGAAATATATACTTACTAAATATTGAATAAAAACATTTATATTTTTTTAAAATAAAAAATATTGACATACTTAAATAAATTTGGATTAATTATTTATAAATATAGATAAATTTGAACAAAATTTAAATTCATATTTTATATCAGTTCAAGCTTGAACAATTATGTATGATATTGATATCATTCATGAATTTGATCCAAAACCCGATCTACAAAATCTCTTTAAAAATGATAAAAAAATGTGTATAATATTAACTATTTGTAGAACAATTTAGAGATTTTAATTCTAAAATTAATTTCTACAAGCATCAGCCTCTACTTCGTCGAGGTTTACAACTTTTTTAACAATAAATTATTATACAAAATTAAATATTCTCAAATAAAAACTACTTATTTAAGTTTTAAAATGACAAAGTATTAATATTTTATGTAATTTTAATTATGAAAATTCATTTTTGGATAATTATTTAAGAGTAGAATCTTGAATTAGTGCTCAGAGTGTATACCTATCTAATAGTGCTAAATATACTTACAAATAAATATACTTAAAGATAAAATAAAAAATTGATTGAGGTTTAGCTCGATTGACATTTATATTGTTGTCAATGCAGAAAAACATGAATTCGAGTGTTGAATCACATTATCCTCTTATTTATGGGTTGAAAAAAAACTATTGGTAGTTCTAGACATTGTGTAAAAAAAAATAGATATTATTTTAGGTCCATATGATGGAGATATCAAATCGATTAAAAAATTACAAGCATGACAAGTGCAATTATATCGAGAAATTCAACAGTTAAATTATTAAAATATTAATTGTACAAAAAAAATATGAAAAAGTGTGAAACTACTCCAGTTTTTATACTAATGATAAAAATATATGATCATATTAAAATCTAAATGAAATTTAATCTCTTTCCTTCTTCCTTCTCTCCCCCAACCAAGTAAAAGAAAAGAACCCTATGTGTCAGCCTCAAACTGCAACACTTCCACAGTACTTAACATGTATATCTCCCTTTCATGAATGTCACTTGAAAGACAAACTTGGTACATAATGTTGTTGCTTGCAAACATTTTATGTTGTGGGAAAACAAGGGATTGGGACCATTGCATTGTG
Organism: Gossypioides kirkii; assembly: GCA_005610355.1. Lineage (NCBI taxonomy): Eukaryota > Viridiplantae > Streptophyta > Magnoliopsida > Malvales > Malvaceae > Gossypioides > Gossypioides kirkii. Next base: position 28,978,888 of record CP032247.1, on the reverse strand, counting down.
TAGTGTGCCTTTTCTTTTCTTTTCTTTTTCTTCTCTTTATCTCAAATCACAATCTTTCTCTAAAACCCCAAAACAACAAACACTCCTAAACATGGTTCATCCCTTTCTCTTTAATTGTAATTAGTTACCTGAACTGGACCCTCCAACATGGTTTCTTAAGTATCCATTTTTTTTCATTTAAAAAGGTCACTATTATGGAAGGGTTTTCCTTAGGCCTAAGGACTAAAATATATTATCACATCCCCATAGCAGATGAGGTTCCTATTTTTGTATTTACCAGGAACCAAAATCAAAGTAGTGAAAGGCGAATCCTGCTTTCTAGTGCTATTTTTCTTTTAGCTAGCATATATTCTGACATGAAATAGATCAATCGGTCAGATTATGATCTATGAGAATGGTCTAAAAAGCAAATGGCTGCTAAGCATCTGAGATGCCTTTTCAACACTAGTTTTTGGTGACATTCCCTTTTGAATAGGTGTCTTGCCAAGTGCAGCTTATTCATGTCGATCATGAAATTGAATTAATAATACCATCTTCTGTTTCAGCTGCTCATGCATGCATGTATACCACAAGTACCCAATTCCAAAGACAAAAGCAGATCAAGTTAGAAACTCAGTCACTTGCTTTGTCTTTAGTTTCCCTAATTTTTTTTTTTTTTCTTTCATGGTGGCTTGGTAGGGTTGCAGAGAGACGGTCAATGGTAGGGGAGGTTGATCAAACAAATGGGGCCCTTTGGTCTTTGCCCCTTTAGTTTTAAAGGTGATTTTTTTTGGCTATTATGGAGTCAAAAATTCATCACAACAATGGAGGAAGATGAGAAGCGGAGAATCAGAACTTTAATAAACAACAAGTTCGAGCCATAGATGGATTGAACTATGAACAATCACCATTAACAATCCATCTCATATGGCAACATCAAAACCCATTATAAAAAACAAATAAACATAGCATAAAGTGCAAGAATTTATGCTTAAGAATTTCATGTGATATTTTGCACAATAACAATGGCCAAATAAAAGGAACAGACATAAAGGAAAAGGCAGTTCCCTTCCCTACATGAATACACAAGGAATTTTTAATAGATTAGAAGGAAGCTTTGGTTTTTTTTGAGTAGATAATGAATGAGATTTTGGCTGCCGAATAAAAGGAAAAGAAAAAAAGAAGAAGGAAAAAACACATTTAGCACAAGAAACCAAGTAATTGTTATTTTTTTAGTTGCATAGGAAAAAGAGCTTGGAATTGTAAAGCAAAGTGATGAAGATCCAGATAGGACTAGTTATTGCAGATAAAAGCAGTGCAAATGATAGAGATGGAAGGGAGAAAAACAAATGAATAAAAGAAACTTGGCTTCTCAAATCTCAAAGTCAGGGTACTATTTCCAAGTTCTAAACCCCCTTTATTCATCCTTTGTCAGATTCTTCCTATAACAGCTTTAATTTGCTTTGATTGCAGATTTTTATGATTTGGGTGAATCTAAAATTCCCTCTACTACTAGTGTTGGGTCCCTCTATGCTTTAATGCTTTAAAGTCTTTTTCCAGAATCCAATAACAGATAAATAACAAAGCTTATAGGGGAACATCATTACTGATTACAATCGCATACCAGCTTATTCTCTCTGTATTACTGTCAACAAAACATAGAAACCTCAATCTTTCTTGTTTGTTTCAGTTCAGTGCACGGCCAAAAAGGAAAATGGTTTGCAGTGCTCAGGGATTTCTTATGTTTCTTATCTGTTTTGGGTTATTAGCAGTTGCTCCAGATAAAGCTTCCAGTTTGACAAATATGGACCTTGTCTTCAGGCATGGTCAAGGAGAAGATCAAATAGCTACCAGGACAAATCAACGTATTCTTAAGGCTGCTGACATGAAGGGAATGAGCACGGAGAAAAAATTACCAGAAGCAGTAAACAACACATTCGATCCAAATCAATCAAGTAAAAGAAGAGTTCGAAGAGGACCAGATCCTATCCACAACAGGTCTTGATGACAAAGTTCAAGTGGTTTCATTTCTTCAACAAGGAAGAGCACTAAATACTTTCTTGTAAGTTTTAACACTGACAATAATAAAAGAAACAACTTTGGCTAGTCAAGTTATGGAGGAAGCCTGGTTCTTGAAGACAATTTAGTGAAATTATAGAGAGAACTCCAGTTATGTTTGCATGATGAGTACTAAGTTCCATGGAGATGGAGAATATTATAGTGAAATTCTTTTGTATCCTTTCAGCTCTAGCTAATGTTTAGTTCAAGACTATATTGTAAAGTGCTCTTTAAGGCAGTTAAATTGTACTACATTTCCGTGCAAACTATTTGCTTTCAAAGCCTTCTTAGAAACCCTTTTTTTTCTCTTTTTCTGTACATATTTGATTTTCGGTAATATTTCAATCCAATTGATAAAGTAATTTTAGAATGTTTATAATGTTGTGTAATTTGTTTGGATATTTTAGAATGTTTGTAATGTTATTATAAAGTTGACTTGATCAATGCTTTATTTTAGCATATGATTTCGAACCAAATTTCAAACCATGAGTTTTGATTCAACTAAAACTAAAACCTAACAACCTAAAAAGTATAATAGAAGGGAAGAAATGAGCAAAAGGAAATAAGAGACAAAGCTAAGATGGAAACTTACAATAGGTTCAGATTTGAAAGTCCAATTGTATGATCTTCTGTAGCTTGCTCTGGTTCATTACTACAAAATTTACACGTAGTACTAGGAGGAATCAGATGTAGGCAGTGATCGATTCTTTTTTCCAACCAAGCTAATCTCCTCTCCATATTCAGTACCCCGACATGCATAATCCGCATGTCGACCTCAGCAACTATGGCACAAGCACGAAGTAGGATGTAGTAGTCAGCATGAGCAACATAAGTAATGGCGCCTTCATCTTTCTTCCTTGCATAATGAAGGTAATCCAATCTCCTCAGCATAACCCTTGGTGGGATATAACAGAATCTGTTCTCCTCCATGTTTTTCTTCATCAGTCTGATTGCTCTATGTTCGTTGGTCTCTGCTGAAACTTTGTCACTGGGTTCTGAGTTTTCACGTTCCTCTGAAGTCATAGATGAATGGTCAACATCTGAGTGTCTCTGAGTCGATATTTCTTCATGAGAAGTCCTTTCATGGGAGGGACTAGAATGATGTTCATTATCTCGGGCCATTTTGTTCGGTTTATACACACTGCCATTGGCACTGCTATGTCGCTGTCCCAAATCCTCTTCTGGTTCAGAACCCTGCAATCAACACAGGCAATAATAATTCAAATACACAAATATCAGTTGTTCACTTAAAACCTGGTTTACTCGCAAGATTTGTGGCACATTCATCAAGAACAGCAAAGGATGTGACCCAAAAAACTCCTCTAGATATACAAAAAGGACAGAAAAATATCCTTTGTTTTCAGCCAAAACAAAACAAGTGTTCTCATTAAAAGCTCAAAGATCTCAATGAGTTGAAAGGATGTTGACCAGCTGCGAAACAAATCCCTATTTTCTGTTTTAAAATATTTTCTTATACTTTGTTTAAAAATTGCATAATTACTAGAAGTCAGACTTCAACCTTTGTTTCAGAGTGCAGAAAACCCATTTAAAAATATTTTTTTGTCTTCTTCTTTCAATTTGCAACATAACATATAATCCTAGCTTATTTACCTTTTCTTTCTGATAATAATCCCAAAGCTTGTCAGCTAAAGTTTTCTCTTCATGATAAAAGTCTACAGCCGGTTCTGATCCAGCAAATACCACATCCTGACAGAATTGTAGGTACGATGGCATGCTTTTAGAAAGATCTCTCACACATTTAACACCACCACATGCATTGTTAATCTCATTGTATCTTGCTTCAAGGTTGCACAAAAGCTTGGCAGCATCGAACTCGGATTCATTATCAGGTAATAGGTTTCTAGTAGAACTAGTACCCATACCAGAACCGAAACCATTTTCAGCAGTGTCACTCACTTTGGGACTACTTGCAGGGTCCTTACTTGTGGCTTCAGTAGATCTACTAGGAAGATCTTGTCTAGACAAACTTTTTTCCCACACCCCAAGTCCATTTATGTTATATAGAATCCGTATTGCTATAACCAGTATAGACATCGCATGGACACAAGTACGAAGTCCAAAATTGTTTGCTGACAACCATAATTCGGGAGGCATCGCCCACTCATATATGCGGCATGCATGCGGCAGAATTTTCTCCACTGGAAGAGACAACTCCTTTAGATATCTGGAAGCAATTCCATAGAAATTCACTGGGGGTAAATTCAAGCCTATGCACTGAGCAATTGTAGCAGCCAGTGATTCCAACTGTTGAGCAGAATAAGCATGTGTGGGCCTAAACATACTTTTAAGACTTAAAGGAAAGGGAGGCAACGGCTGTCCAATGCGTTTCTCAATTTCAACAAAAGCATCAAAATAGGTAAGCTTCCCTTCTACTGCCCACTTGATTAAGTCTGATGGCAAAATTGCTTCCCTTGCAACATGGCATCCTAGAAAAGAAATAGCTAGAGAACAAGATAACGGAATTTTTTTTCTTAAATACTTATGCCATATAATTAATGCTCTCTGACCATGTATGTTGTGAGGTTCTGCTTTGTGGCGAGAATGTGGTTTAAAATCTTCAGATTCTCCTAATTGCAAAGGGCAAAATGCAAATAGTGATCAACAAAATAACATGATGATTATTGATAAGTAAGAACATAAATGGGAGGGGTAAGAGAGAAAACAAAACAACATAAAAAACACTATTTACTTGCATGTAAATTACAGGGAATACAATATTTTCAATTTATCCAGTCCAGCTATGTAATTAAACCACCATTGATATAAATAATTTTCTTTAACACCGCCAAAAACTTAATGGTAAGAAAAGTTCAAATTGTCATGAAATTATAGCACAACAAAATTCGGATGATGCTTTTACCAGCACAGAGATATATTTATTATATTTTTATATTTTTGGCCAGAGCTGATATTCAACAGAAAGTATTCTTTCACACATTTTTTCCCACTTAGGGAAAAAACTGATATCAATTTTAAGATGGGAAGGAGAATATCACCAAACATCCTTAACTATTATCAAAGTCCAGAAACACTGATTTGTTCTGAGCAAACAAATAGCTATAAAATTAACATACAAACCACCAAAATCTATTTTTCTATGGCAGAATCTTATGAATAACTACAGCATTAATATCACCAAACTCACAGTACTTATTGACACTAACAAGCACCATAATCAACCTTCATCTACTCATAGTTCTACAACAAAAAGATAAATAAATGAAATTGTTTAAAACTGATACAGGGAACAGCCAATACCTGATTTTTTTATCTCAGATTGATGAATAGCCTCATCAGCCCAACCATCATCAAAAACCCTAGTGCTAGCCAAAAACCTCAACCAAATAGATCCAACTATCCCACAAATCAAAGGTTTCACATTAAACTTCTCCACTAAAGCCTCACATTGAGCTTCTATCATCATCTGCATCCCCATCACATATCTGTTCCTAACCTCCTGGTAATAATCTTCATAACTATATGCACACACAGGGTAAGAGCCAAAATCACTTGTGCCTGTGGGCCCCACACAATCTCCTGTTCCATCTTGATTAACATCATGGCCTCCAGGTTCTTCGGTGAGACGGGACCAAAATTCTTGAGATTTGGGGTCAAATTGTGAAAGTGGTTGGACTGGGATGGGTTGGCGAGCATGGCGAGTATGGCTGGCCAAGTAAAGGGCACCACCCTGGGAACCCTTTTCAATAAAATCCTCATCAGCAACACCCGTATCGATGACGTCATCAGCCTGAGACCCACATCTCAAGCAGTAGAAGTAGCCATCTGATCCATCAGCCATTCCCACATTCCCACACAAGTTGCAAGTCCATTGGGTGCAATCCTGCTCCATCTGTTGAGTGGCTGACAGAAAACTTTCAACAACTCACAGCAAATATTACGGCAAGCTTATCTTTGTTCACAAATTTACCTCTGAATAGTAAACAAAATAGAGTGGAAACATGTTAGTGTTAAGATAATCAAAATTTGTATATACAAGTTAACGTGCACTGTAATTTAAGTTAATGTATAACATTCTGAAATAGATAAAACCCATTTAAAACATTGAAAATATAACATTCAGGTTATTCCACAAAAAAATTTGTCTAGCTGGTATATAAAATATCACGTAGTGAGGGATTGTAGGAACCTAGTTATTCCACATCGGGTTATTTCCCCAGCAGGTGTTCGTATTGGAAGTTTATGTACTGCTTCCACATCGGTGAATTCAGTCGGATTATTCATCTATTAGACGAAGTGATGGTTTTTGGAACTGGACCGGCAGTCAAACTGGTCAGTCCACCAGTTCACAGATAAAAAAAAAAAAAAAAAAAAAACTTCTGGAAAAAAAAATAGGGAGAATGGAGGAAAAATTCGAAAAAAAATCAGGAAATTTTTTTTAAAATTTCCTAAATACATTTAAATATCAATAATGTCATAGACATGAATTATACATTACAAAATTGAATTAATCAAAATTTTTAAACATGAAACCAGTTAACTACATTATCCAAAATCCACAGTAAAAAATTTTAAAACACGAGCAAAAAAGATTATAATTATTTAAACTAAATAAAAATATTCTCACCCTTACCAGATATCACCACGACGGCAGCTTCAGACGGTGGGGATGAGAGGGCGCAAAGCAGACGAAGAGCGAAGAGAAGAAGGCGAAAGAGACTCAGGCAAAGCCAATTTCATATTTCTGGGAAAAAGGGGTTTGGGAGGTTTTAAAAAGGAATTGGGCCGAAAATAAAAGGTTTTTGAGTTTGGTCCAAACATACATAAACTGTTTCATTCAGTTGGAAGCTCCAATCCAATTTTCAGGTAAACTGACTCTTGATCTTAATGTACCGTCCAGTTTTGAGTGTCCAGTCCGGTGAAAGCTTACATAGGATAGCCTAGGAACAATTCGTTAAGATAAAACCTTAAAATGGTACTGCATTTACATATCACACCATCCTCTCTCTTTTTTTTTTCAAGGAGTATGAATGCGTCATCCCCCAAGAAAAAATATAATTATATTTCATGCATTCCCAACATGAAATCTGCTGCATGTATACATATTCATTTAGAAATGTGCATACATTTCACCATTTATTTATTTATTATTGCTGAAAAAGATGTCTGGTATCTCAAAATAAAACTGGGTTTACTGTTCCAACACTGTTTATGTATGGTAAGTGACCAACTCAGCATCTAACATATTAAAAAAAATAAAACTTAGATAAATGATAATAAGAGCTGTCAAAGTGGATAACAACTTTCGAATATCCTATTCCTATATCATCCACAGTATTGGTTTAGGGTGGGTTCAGGATTGTTGTTGAGTGGAAAAGCTTTTTTCACTCCAAAGCCAAGGCCGAAGCAAAGAAAAATTGTGAAGTGGAGAAGGATTAAATTAAATTTTTATTATTTTTAGAGAAAGTAAAAGTGTAATTTTATTTTTTATTGACATAGAGTTTCGCTTAAATATTGACATACAGTTACTTTTAAAAATACTTAGTTTTTAAAAAAAAAAAATTTCCTGATTCAATTTCATATAAATATATTTTTTTTTAATTTTAATTTTTATATTTCTATTAATATATTTCATATTTTATTTTTTAAAATATAAAAAATAAAATGAAAATAAAAAATATTCTGCCTAAATCCCTGGTTTGAGGATAATAGAAAAATGGCATACAATTAAGAGGACAGAAATGATTGGGCAGGGCTCCAGTTCCAATCATCTATTTTTTTTTCTCTATTCATAAAATTGACTGATTATTTTTAGTATTATTATTATTATTATTTATTTAAAATATTATATACGTTTGATAATTTTTTTATAAATTTAAAATATATTTATATCATTTTTTATATTTGTATTTGTATTGTTTTTATATTATATAATGTTTTTTTATACTGTATATGAATATTTTTCAAAGTGCATAACCAATTATCACTAACATATAAATATTTTTCCTATGATATCTATCTGAACGAGTTTAATAATTAATTTTTTACATTTGATAAGTTTATAAAAGTGTAGATATTGATCATGCATTTTAAAACTATCAAGATAAAAATTAAATCTTCGGATTAAAGCAAAAGAAACTCTTACCATTTTGCTACATGTAGATGAATCAAATGTAGACATTATTATCTCACTGCCAATGTACTATGTACATGGATTAATTCATAATGCGGTCCAACTTCCTCTAATTATATAATGTTAAAAGTATTTTCTCCATTTTTAATTTATTAAAAGTAAGTATGAAATGCTGACTTTGTCAACTATACATTATTCTTTTGATTTGGTACTAACCTTGTAATCTATGCTGACTGGATCTGTACCCTACCAAATTTATTAAATGTCAAAACCAGGGAATGAATTTATGTATCTTATATTAAATAATCTATGTATCTTTAAAGTGAACATGACATGAAATAATAGAGGTTGAGTGTATTGTATCGATCGATTCAATCCGACACGATTCGATTAAATGCAATCTTTGATTTTATTATTGCTATATCAAACTTGGATATTATTATTCATTACGATTGATTTTACGGTCTCCATCTCTATATTTTTTCAATTTTTGAAATTTACTCCATTATATTTGTTTGATTTAAAAATTAAACTCTAAACTAATGAATTTATATTAAATTGAATATATTACTTTTTAATATTAAGAAATTTAATTAAAAAATTTAATTGATAACATATACAAATTTAACCGAAATCAAATTTTAATTCACAAATTAGTCAGGTGGAGAGGTTAAATTATTGAATTAAAAGTAAAGAACTAAATTTCAAAATTTTAAAGAGTAGACCGAAGGCATAATTATTTATGCCATGAAATCATCAGGTAGTCCATCCATTTATGTGGCTTCAACACTATAATATTTCTTTGATAGAGAGATGAGTGTACTGGTTTCTGATTTCCTGCTATCCTCCACCGCCAACACAGTGATGCACCAATCTTTTTGATTTAATATCTTTTTTGGCCCTTATACTATAGCTAAATTATCACTTTGATACTTGTATTACTTTTATATCAGTTTGCGCCCCTCTATTTTTATTCTGTATACTTCGTTACCCTGTCCATATTTTCCATTGAAGAAAATCCCTCCATACTATCAAGTGTAAAAAACTCAAAATTCCTTTAAAATATCAAAAAGTTCATTAAAAATGCAAAAAAAAAAAAAAAAAAAATTCTTTTAAAATTTCATAAAATTATAAAATTTTCTTAAAAAAATAAAATTCCAAACAAACATTTTTTTTAAATTTTTATGCATTTTTTAAGTTTCCCATACTTATAATTTTTAAAACAATGTCCTAGTTGATCACCCGTTTTGATCAAAAGAACGACACCCTTCCATTATCAAGGCCATTCATTAGATAAACACTCCTAACAAGCCCTCCCGCTCTTCAAAATGAGATGAGCACCCGTTTTTAAGTGTGAACACGTTCTCAATACAATAAAGTGCCCATTTGGACGTAATAACCTCATACTAATTGAATGCATAAAAAAATTGGGTCTCACAATGCACGCCCTTCACAATTTGCATGATGGTAACTTTTCTTATAACAACCTTATTGCGTCACACTAGCTAGTGGACAAGAGGATCTCTCCTACAAATACTTTCTTAACGATGAATAAGGATCAACTTTTTTCAATCTTAAAGTTACTCTAAGGAAACTCTCTCTCTCTCTCTCTCTCTCTCTCTCTCTCTCTCTCTCTCTCTCTCTCTCTCTCTCTCTCTCTCTCTCTCTCTCTCTCTCTCTCTCTCTCTCTCTCCTCTCTCTCTCTCTCTCTCTCTCTCTCTCTCTCTCTCTCTCTCTCTCTCTCTCTCTCTCTCTCTCTCTTCTCTCTCTCTCTCTCTCTCTCTCTCTCTCTCTCTCTCTCTCTCTCTCTCTCTCTCTCTCTTCTCTCTCTCTCTCTCTCTCTCTCTCTCTCTCTCTCTCTCTCTCTCTCTCTTCTCTCTCTCTCTCTCTCTCTCTCTCTCTCTCTCTCTCTCTCTCTCTCTCTCTCTCTCTCTCTCTCTCTCTCTCTCTCTCTCTCTCTCTCTCTCTCTCTCTCTCTCTCTCTCTCTCTTCTTACATTATCCGAATCGAAATATTTTGATTAATTATTAAAATCAATATAAAAAATATATTACTAGTGTTCATTTTCTTTTTTTTTTTAATAGTTCAAAAAACTTTAAATGGAGATGAAAACAACAAATAAGATATTAAAAACACTATATAAATCTTCAAAGTTAACAACCAAACAAAAAGTTAACAATTATATATAATATATATTATTTATTTCGGTTAATTGATTATTTCGATTAATTATCCGATTTTGAACCAAATACCCAATAATTAAAATTCTAAAAAATCATTAACCGATTTTCAACTGAACTAATTTCAACCATCAACCAATTAATTGAACTAAATCGATTCGATCGATTAATTTGATTTTAACCGAACTATAATAAACCCTACATACAATCCGAATGCACCTCAATCATCATCATCCAAGCTGCTCTCAGGAACTTTGACAGCTAATCTACATAAATGCTAATTGGCTTCACATCAAATGCCCAAACAACGCCAACTCCACGTATCATTAATTAGCATCAATGGCATTGCAGACAGAGATAGTGGGACAGGAGTTCGCCAGCTGGAGAAGAGACAAATGCCAAGTAGTGTCAGTATTACAAGCTAGTCCATTTTTGGGTAGTAAAATGAGCAGCATCATTAGATTGTCGTTTAACATGGTGAAAGAAGCATCGGCCAAATCCTTTTGAGAGATAACCTGCAGTGACTACCCTTCAATTCATTCCAAATTAAATCAGAGAAGACAGCCAAAAAGAATAGTATTTTAGCATACAGTAAAAGAAATTTTGATCGAAAATAATATCTTTAAAATTTCATTTTGATAACAACAATGCATTTTACATTTTTGACTGTATCATTTTGTAATCTTTCCAACTCGATCTAGATGTTAAAGATCAAATTTGAAAGATTACATTGACCACTGAAATGATTTAGTGACGATTGGAGTTTATAAAACTATTGTTGGAGCCCAATTTTGACCGGGCTTGGACTTTTGAGTTAAATTGATTTTAAATTTAGATTTATTTTAAATTTAAATATTTAAATTTAATTTGAATTTAAATTTAAATAAAAATTAAAATATTAAATTTAACATTAAAAGTCCAATGTCCAAATACATGGCCCAATTGGCTCAAATCCCCTTAGCCCATTTACACCTATTTTGACCCATTTTTTGGCCCAAATTAAAGACCCAATTACAATGGCCCAAATAGGCCCAATGCCTAAGACTAAAATCAGACCTTGAATCTGACCCACGTGCCTATGCTGCTGCCACCACCAGCTCTGCCACCACCAGCTCCATCCACCATGCCCTGCCATCACAAGTGCCAAGAAGAACCTGCAACAAGCAAAGAAATTAGGCAGGCATTTAAGGGTGAACAACAAATTAGCATGATAGTTATTCTGGTTATAAAACCAGAATCAACTCATTGTAAAAGGGGACCGGATCCTGGAAATCGAGAATACAAACCCATTTCAGAGAATATCAAACCTTTTCTAAGCATCAATACCAGAAGTCAAACTCCTTTTACAAACCCATATAAACAAATAGATTTTCAAAGCAATTGGCAGGTTGAAACAGGAGCAAGTAATATTCAACAGATAGCATTTGGGCAAGCATATTCTACATCCCAAACAGGTTCAAAAGCTAAAGTAATTGAATCATCCAGGTAATTTCAATATACATTCATTTTAATTAAATCTTAAACGTTAGAGAATTATACCATGCATTAATTTACATTTAAAGTCAGGCTGCTACCTTTTTTACTCTTTTCAGTTTCACCTAAAATATTAAATGAGCTAATGTAAAATAATATTAATAATAATAACCTTTAATAAAAAATAACATTAATAAATATGGGTAATAAATGGCATCAATGAACGTTATTAAAAATATTATTAATTATAAAAAATTTAATAAAATAGAAAATCAAAGGGACATATCTGCTTGGGTCCGAGCCTCCATCGTCGGAGCCGAGAGCGGCGTTCCTTTGATCATGAAGCCCTCGTCACCATCGTCAAAACACCTACACAAGAACACTGAGAACAAAGCAATTTTGAGTACAAATCAGACCGTCTCAAAATAAAAATAACAAAAGTGAAACAAATGTCATTTTAAATAAAAAAGAAAAGGAAGAACAAAGGCTTAAAAGGGGAATTTTCCAGATCTGGTTAACCAGATCTTTTTTTTAATAAAAAATGAAACTAAAAAAAGAGAATGAAAAAATAGTTTTAAACCCCGGATTTGGGTTGTAAATAAATAAATGATGGAATAAAGAGGAAAGAACAAAGAAAGAAGCTCACCAGTGGTCGGACTTTGACGACGCGTGGGTGGTTCAAGATGGTGCACGGACGCACGCGCGGTGGTCAGCGAACGGCGACGAAGTGGGAAGTGATCGACGGTCGCGCGTGTGGTGAGACCCCGTCGGAAAGACGGTCGGACGTGGGTTTGGAGATGGCCAGCCAAGGAAAGAAGAAGAAAGGATTTTGAGAGAAAAGGAAACAAATGGGGGGGGTTCAGATTTTTTAAACTAAAAAATGAATTTTTTTTAACCTAAAATTTACTTATATACATGCTCCTAAACGACGCCGTTTTGGTGTCTGTTCTCAGATGCCAAAACGACGTAGTTTTACTCCTTACCCATTGACTGATCTGACCCGACCCGACCCGAACCTCAGGATCCGCGTGTTTTTTGAAAATGGGTTATTTCTTCAATTGGTCCTTCCGTATTTTTATTTGCTTCAATTTAATCCTTTCTGCATTTTTAATTATTAGCAATTTTGCCTTGTAATTTTAATTTCTTTTCAATTTAGTCCTTTGACTGTTTGGCAGCACCAGGGGCTGCCACGTGTCCTTTTTTGGATTATTTATGCATTTAGTCCTTTTTATTTTTAATTTGTTTTAATTTAATCCCCAAATCAACTTTTATTTAATTACAAAATTACCCCAAGAATTTTTCAAGATTTACAACTTAATCCTTTGACTGCTGGATGCCTGTGGGGCTGCCACGTGTCACCCATTCTTTGGTATTATTACTTATAGGTCCCCAAACAATCCAGAAATTATATTTTGACCCCAAAACTTCTCTAAAATTACATTTTGACCCTAAAACTTTTACAAAATTATATTTTGACCCCAAAACTTTCCTAAAATTATATTTTGACCCCAAAACTTTTCCAAAATTACATTTTAACCCTAAAACTTTTCCAAAATTATATTTTGACCCCAAAACTTTTCCAAAATTATATTCTGACCCCAAAACTTTTCCAAAATTACATTTTGACCCTAAAAAATCACCTAAATCCCATTTTTAACCCCGATTTCACCAAAATTACCATTTCACCCCCGAGTATCCATAAGTCCCGTTTTTCACCCCGATTTCATTATTTATCAATATTTGCATTTGTTTGCACCTACGTTTTATATTTACTATACTACTTCGTATCCAATTGCTACTCGTGTTTTTTTAAAATATACACTTTCATTTACAAATTACTTCAAAAATCGAGGCAATGTTCGATTCAAGCGCAACTTCGAAAAATCACACCCTAACGTGTCGGGTGCGATTTACTCGTATAATTCGTGCGAACCGAATATCCTTTTCAAGTCTTTCTTACGTTCGTTCACTTTGAGGCTTCGAGAATGTCGTGTCCTAACGTGCTGGTCGCGACTTCAAATCTTCGTGAAAATCGAAGTGAACGAGTATTCCTTCTTCAAATCATGTGTTCGAGGATTGCATTTTAACCTCCATACGAAATTTTCAAGTACTCAAAATATATATACGAAGAACTTTCATGACGGAAATAAATCAATATTATTTCGTATGAAAACATCGGAATCGTGCCCTAACGCGCGGGGCATGATTTTCGTGATTCATACGAAAGAAATATTCTCTTCAAAAGTTCTCAACACACCTCTATTCGCATCCAAATTTTTAACGAGACAATGTTCCTTCACGAGGAAACCTCGAAAAATCGTGCCTTAATGTGATAGGTATGATTTTCGTACAAACCACGCGATCGAATGCTCTCTTCAAAAAGTTCCCTAAACGTCCTCTGATTTCGATACTCCGAAAATGTAGTGTCCTAATGTGTTGGACATGCTTCCTAGTTCTCATAAGAGGAACGAAATGCGGGGACGAGTTCTTCTTAAAAAAGAGTCTCCTTTAAAATTACACAGAGCCTTTCAAAACGAACATCGTATTTTAAACTCGAGCTTTCATTGTTTTTATAAAATAAGACCCGAAAATGATCATGTGGTACCAATTCTGGGCGTACGAGGGTGCTAATCCTTCCTCGTGCGTAACCGACTCCCGAACCTATTTTTCTGGATTTCGTGGATCGATGTTATAACATTTAAAAAAAAAAAACGATTTGTGGTGATCCAATCGCACCCTAATAAAAGATTGGTGGCGACTCCCTTTTTATCCCCATTTTTCCAAACTTTTAAAAAATAAGTTTTCGAAACTCCGCTTTCGAAGTGGTTTCGACAACTATTATTTAAAGAATTTATTTAATTTTGAAGAAAAACTTAGCATGTTATTTTCATTTCACTAAAAGATATAAATTTCTTAAAAACAATGAAATTTAAAGTTTACTTAGTAAAAATCGACTTCCAATTTTTATATGTTTTTCAAAACTCATTTACATAACAATGCAGTGAAAGAAGTGGCATTTAACATAGTTTTAATGAAAACCATATTTCATGCAAGATTAAATCAATTTCCATATTTCAATAATCCTAAAATCAAAGTAAATGTTATGCATGCCAAATAAACTCGAAAACTGAAGTCCCATGCCACAGTTTAAATAAAACAATACAATCTTTGAATTGCAGAAATTGGGAATAATGAATCTAAAAATATTTAATTGAATAAAAATACAATCCGAGCCGAGCCCTCCGGATGTCGAGTCCGCGTCCTAACCTGGTGGGTTATATGTAAAGATGGGAATTAAATGGGGAGTGAGCTTAAGAAGCTCAATGTGAGTCCAATCACAAAAAAGTCGGTGCAAAACAATAGATAAAGCACGCAAAATAAAAATCTTTAGAACAATCACATTCGTATAGAAAGTCTCAGTAATGGTTTTATAGATAAATAGAAAAATCCTACCCAACTCTACTACATCTCACTGGGAGTTCCCTTGAACTCAATCATCAATCAACTGGATTGTGGATGCGCAACATATTTGCAACCATTGAACTAACAAGCTCATTTTTCACATAAGCCTTCAAGAAATTGTTTTTAAAGGTTTTGGCCAAGCATTAGGGGAAAATGGGGGGGGGGGGGGAAGCAACAAAAAGATGCAATCAAGGGAGTTTGAACCTAAGACCTTAACTTGCTTAACACTAAACCATCAAGCCTAATGATTTATTCTTGGTAATTACTTATCAACAATAATTTTTAAGGCATTCTAAGTTTGCTTATCCTATTTTTATTATGCTTTAAAATCTAAATTTTATTTCCATTTCTTCTAGCCTTAATTTTGGGATGTGACAAATCTCCCTAAAAAATTCGTCCTCGAATTTAACTTACTTTTTTCGAACAAGTGAAGGTATTGTTGACGAATCAATTCCTCAGGTTCCCATGCTACTTCTTTGGTCCCATGGTTTTGCCATAAAACCTTAACTAGAGGAATTTGTTTATTTCTTAGAGTTTTAACCTATCTATCTATTATTCTAATTTGTTCTTCTTCAAAAGATAAGTTTGGTTGGAACTCGATCTCCTTAATGGGAACGATATGAGGAGGATTAGAATGATAGCGTCATAACATGGACACAGGAAACACATTGTGAATTCGATCTAACTCAGGAGGGAGTTCAAGTTGGTAAGCCACTGGGCCAATTCGCTTATGTACTCAAAAGCTCGTACAAGACCCGAAAATGATTGTTTAATGTAAATTGAATGTGAATGATGTTTAATCGCTTTAGCAATTGATTAATTACTATGTATTTGACTATTGTTGCTCCGACAACGAATATAACATTTCGTAGCTTGGAACCGGCAATCAAATCAGACGAGGGGTGTTACAAAAAGAACCCAGCTTCAAAAACTTGTGGTATTAAGGTCTTGCTACATCAAGTTAAATTCGTAGCAACTAAGTGCAAGATTACGTGGGGAATCCTGAAAAATATTAACGCAAACCTCGACATCTAAAGGTGTCGTGGTCATAATAAGGTTATGTGATCATCGACAAATAATTGGAAAAAGATAATGTCATAAAAGTAAGAAAGAATAAGGAACCCTAACACTTATGAGTGTTGAGATCCCCTCTTAAAAAATGTATTCTAGAAATAATAAAGGGATAAAGTAATATTTAGTTCTTGAGCTTGAAAATTTTGTCTGATTTGATCATTGAACTTTTTGTTATTCATATTAGTCTCAAAAATTAGGATTTTTTTCTCAATTTGGTCCTTATACATGATTTTGTTAAGGTGTGATGAGGTGACACACCGTTACATAAGTTTTTTTAGTATATATAATATAAAAAACCAAAAAAAATTAATTTTAGGTGATGATGACAATATTAGTAGGACACACTATCTTAGTTTAATGGAATTTAAATTTAAAGATTAAATTCGAAAAAATTATCAAATCTTAAGATTAATATAAACTAAAAAAAATTTAAAAATCAAAATGAGAAACTTTCAAATACTTTTTTCCTACAATATATTATAAATAATAATAAAATTCCCATATTATATTCTTGTAGTTAAGTGGGAGACATGATCTCACTGCCAAATGGACTATGTATATGGATTAATTAGTAATGTGGTCCAAATTCTCAATTTCAATTTATTAAAAAGTAAGCATGAAAGGCTGGCTTTGCCAACTATACATATATAATTTAAAAAGTGAGATTCTTCTTTTATTAACCTTAATGATGAACAACTTGATCGGATCTAAACCCTGCCTTATTTATTTATTTACATTTTATTAATAAATTTATAAAGAAGAAAAGAAAAAAGTGAAAGTATTACAAAAGTCCCTTTAAAAATGTAATGTCAAATAAATCCTCTAAAAATAATTAAAAAATCATCATTGTTCACGTTAGCTTACCATATTAGAAGTAGTGTCATCAATTTTCCATGTTAGCCACCATGTCAGCTTGCCACATCAGCTGTCATGTTAGCACTTAACGGCCCATCAAGAGCTTTAACAGAAAAATGAATTTAAGAGATTCAATTGGATATGAACCATGATTCAAAGGGTTTAATTGACTACACTTTTTTACAAGGGATTTAATTGATATTTTAATTGTTTTTAAAGGACTTCTTTGAAATTTTAGCCAAACTTTTATTGTAAGGGGAAAAAAGTAAACGAGTAGTATGGTAAGGCACATAATAATAGATTGAAAGTTTCAAAGGTGATGGGCCAAATGTTGAAAGTGAATGTGATAAAACAAAATAATAGAGTTTGAGTTTGTTGCGTCGAATGGGACCAAATGCAATCCTTGATTTTTTTTTCTTCTTGGAAATTACTAAATCAACCTTTGACATTATTATTGTTTATTATTTAAGCCATGAATAATTAGCATCTTAGGCTACCGTCCGTCGGCATGCTTACTTCTTCATCTTCCTACATCACGTACAGCTGGCAGCCTTGTCTTCCTTCCCATCTGCATCTCAACTTTACTATTATATTGTAAATTACTTTTTTATCCGACGGAATTATTTTTTTAATAATTATATTTTATTGAATTGGTTCTTATATATTTTTTAATATGATTAAAAATTAAATTTTCAAAAATTATAACCGATATTAGAATGACAATAACAAGTTAAAACTCAGGCAGTTCGTGAATTAATTGTATATATTAATTAAAATATGAGTTAATTTTTTATTACTTTTGAAAACTGTTGTAAATAAATGCTTTTGAAAATTTTAATTTAAAATTTTAACTATTCAATATTTTTATTAAAAAATACTTTTTAAAAATAAAATGTTCATTTTAAATATTATGTTGTAAAGTAAAAATTGAATTCAAGATCACGACGATTTGATATGGTGATTGATAGTTAATCGAGAAAGTTATGGTATTAAGCACAGTTTGACAGTCATAGATTGAAATTACAAATTTTTCTTTTATAATGTAAAGTTTGTAAAAAAAAAATCTTTATGTCATATTAAATGCAATATTGTATCACGTTGAGTTATGATGTCATATGATTATATATGTATAAATAATTTAGACTAGTCACCGCATCTAAATTATGGAATGTGTATACATTAATTTGTGATATATTAAATATTTATATGATCATATAAGGTGAATGACATCAATTACAATTTACAATATTGTATACTTTTAAAGTTGTGAAGTTATGCAATCATGTATTGTAACACTCTATGCCTGATCAGATTTCTGGGTTCGAGTTACAGGATATTACATTCGTTAATGGAGTAATTACGGTCAACTATATTCCAATTCCTTCATTAAACATTCATATACGGGTATTAGATGCATCAAACAAGATAAATAATCATTTTTGGATTAAATACGAGCTTACGAAAGCTCAATACCATCTCAAAGTTGAATAAGGACCAAACAATAATGTTTTCAAAATATCTTAGGTCAATGCCGTGACTTCAAAAGCTTAGTGTTGTGACTTTGAAGACAGTAGCCAAACTTCCCAACTTGAAGACCAATTTGTAAAGTTTCCAAAATAAAATAGAGTCGATGTCCCGACGAGATAGCCTGATGTCGCGACATTCAAGGTGTGAAGTCGTGACTTCCATAGTAAACCACAAACTTCTCATTTTTCCTTTTATCCAACCTATCATGCTTAACATTAGTTGGCCTCAAGGCCCTAATTGGTCATTCCACATAATCAAAACATGTTGAAAACATATCTATCAAACCATAAGTAACATTTCTAAGCATGACCAAAACCAATTTCTTATAATTAGAACTTATATACAACCATTTTGACCATTCTTATCATTTGACAAAAATTCCTAGGTACATGCCACTGACATAATGAAAGAGTTATACAAACTTAGGTTGAGTTGATTGCTGCTATTTGGATGCTGACTTTACCTTCCCGAGAATTTGATAATACATGTACATGCGCACGAAATATGTGCACGAAATAAATAAATCGTACGTTGAGTAATAGGGTTCAAAGGTACTTTCATGATTCAAGATAGCATAACATAAGATAACAATATATAGTAATATAACATGATGCACATAATCCAAATGTGTACCAATACATATTCCCAAATTGCAACACAATTACATAACCATTTCCACATGTATACATATGTCAAGTGTCAAACCAATTTAACTTTCATGACAATAGAATGATTAATCCAATTACATATACCAAAACCTATCATAAAGTCTTTTAGTTATCAATACCAGTGCACATTTCAAACATTCATGACCTTGACATTATGACATTCAATCCCAATTTCAATTTACATCATTTAACAATTTATGAATCATTCAATTCCCTTTTTCTGGAGTATATCGACTCATTCACACTCATCTCAACCCCTAATGCTCGTTTTCAACTAATTTACATGATAGATTACATGCTTTTCTCAATTCATAATCTATATACATATATGCAATCAATTCCATAACATTATCAATTTCATTTTCGACATCACATATCAAATTTACAATTTATAACCTCTATTAACCTGACTCAGACTTAGACAAATACACAGATAGTCTAACTAACACAATAAACTGGCACCAAAGTGCATCATCAGAAAAACCAAAGTCAGGGAAAACTAGCACATATAGTGCATATTGGCGCACAAAGCGCATTCTTGGCACATGAAGTGCATACTGGCACGCAAAGTGCATCTTGGCGCATAAGCACATAAACTTGTACACAATCTAATCCTATGATGTGCCAATTATGTCCGACTCAGCTTGACTAGTTAATAAGGTACCAATGTTCAATTTCATTTATAATTCAGTACATTTCTCAATCATATTCATAACCACAATTCATTTCATCATCAAATCACATATATTTCATGTCATGCAATATATTTCTACCCAAAATTTCATAAAACATATCAAGGCAATTCGTGTTATTTTCCATTTTATTCATGTTAGTCCTTTATCTCGCAAAATTTTAGAAAACATATCAATCTCAACACAATGATTCATATTATCGTTATATACTCACCTTGACAATCCCACATGTAGTTAACATGTAAATGCAAACAATTAATATGATCCCAAATCATAAAAGTACAAACCAGAGTTTTTGAGTTACTCAACTATATCAAAATTATATTTCCTGTGTTATATGTAGATGATATTTTGCTTGCATCTAATGATTTAGGTTTGCTACTTAAGGTGAAACAATTTCTCTCTTAAAACTTCAATATGAAAGATATAAGTGAGGCATCTAATCTCATTGGCATTAAGATCCATAGGGATAAATCTCCACACATGTTAGGATTTTGAACGAAAAGTTGTTTATTGAGTGTTGCACCAATTGCTAAAGGTGATAGGTTCAATTTGAACTAATGTCCAAAACTCAAAATTGAGAAGGAACAAATGAAAAATATCTTGTATACTTCACCTGTTGGAAGACTAATGTATGTTTACTTGACATTGCATTTGCAATAGGAATTTTGAGAAGATATCAAAGCAATCTTGGGATATAGACCATTAGAGAGTTGCAAACAAAATGATGAGATGTCTTTTAGGAACTAAAAACTACATGCTTACATATAGGCAATCGAACATCGTAGAAGTTGTTTGATATTAAAACTCATATTTTGTTGGTTGTGTAGATTCTTGAAAATCAACATCTAAAAATATTTTCATGTTTTTTGGTGGAGCCATATCTTAAGAAGTGTCAAACAAAAACTAGTGGCTACTTCTACTATGGAGGCTTAGTTTGTTTCCTGTTTTGAAGCTACCTCGCATGGCATTTGGTTGGGAAGTTTTATTGTAGGTTATAGAGTTGTTAAATTTATCTATAGGCTTGTACGAATATATTGTGACAATATGAGAACAATGTTCTTTGCTAAGAACCATA
Source organism: Gossypioides kirkii (assembly GCA_005610355.1). NCBI lineage: Eukaryota > Viridiplantae > Streptophyta > Magnoliopsida > Malvales > Malvaceae > Gossypioides > Gossypioides kirkii. The sequence continues at coordinate 28,957,730 of CP032247.1, read as the reverse complement.
AAAGTGGAAGTCGAAGTAAACACCTCGACATTAAGTACTTAGCAATTAAGGATCACATTAAATCCTTGAAAGTGCTTATTGAACACATAAATACAAAGTCGATGGTAATTGATGATATGAAAAAAGGCATGCAACCAAAGTTGTTTAAAGATCATGTCTTTGAAATGAGATTACCCTTAGAATTGTCACCATAACGTTGAAGGTTTGTCCATAAAATAACTTCCCACATTTGAGTTTATTTAGAAGAAGAAAATTTGCATTGTAATACATATAAAAAAAATACTCAATTAAATGAGAACTTACCATGATTCGTGTGAATTTATTCTTCTACTTAAATATATTATGTATACTACTATTGAGGATATTATTATAAAATTTGGATAAGTGGAAGAATGATAGAATATTTATTTATTAAATAAATATTTTAAATATATTTATGGTCTTTAATTTTATAATGTCAAATTAAATAATTTTATATATTTAAGGTAATTATTAAGTGGAAATTTTTTACTTGATTAAATAGGGTATGAGTAGAGATGTTCATGGGCCGGGTCAGATCGGGTTCGAGTAGGGCCTAAACATGATATTAACATATTTTATGCTTGTTCAAGTCCAGCCCAACCCAAAATTTAGGTCTAAAATTTTGTCTAAACACGCCCATATTTGCAAAAAACTAATCCAAGCCCATTTTAAGCCCGTCCACATTATTTTTAATTTTTAAAAAAATTATTTTATTTTATTTTAATATTTAATTTATTAATTTTTTATATAATCATTTTAACATTATTTTAATGTTTACATTAGAGTAGTATTATATATTTAGTACATGTTTATTTTTTTAATGTGTTCTAAATTATATAAATATATAAAAATAACATAATATAAAGTATTATAAACTTAAAACAGATCGAGCCGAGCTGAATTCGAGCTTGAACATTCAAGCTCGAACCCGTTTCATATTTTAAACGGGCCTAATTTTTTTGCTGAATCCTATTTTACGGGTCTAATATTTTTGCTCAAACCTTTTTAAATTTCGAATGGATCTTCAAGTTTAAATGAATAACTCGATACATGAACAAGTCTAAGTTTGAGAGAGTTTGATAGTAACTACTCATCCATATCTCATTCAATTATCTTTAAAAAAATAATGTAATTTTTAAGAGAGTTTTCAAATGTTTTGGATGGACACAATCTTTTAAACAATTTTATTTTTAGGATGATTGTGATTTATTGAAAATTCTCTTAGCATATTAATTCTACATCAATTAAATCTCATGAATGGAAGTTAATTCATTATTATTATTTTTCTTTCACATATGATTGTAATTTTGAAAAAAAAATAGTTGATATTTAGTTTTTCAAACTTTTATATATTTATATTGTTTTTGGATATATAATTGTTTGTTTATTTGGATCTTAAAATTAGAATCTAAGAAATTACCTACGACATTAAATTTGAGATTCGAATTAATTACAAATATATATAAAATTGTTGTCATTGATTGAGAAATTGATTAATAATTAATAAAATTAAAGATAAATATACCATTAATTTAAAAATTAATATTTCACAATTTGAAAAAATATATATTTTATTTTATAAGCAATCTTAAAAACCATAATGTTATTTATTAAATCAAAAAACTCTATTAATAAAATACCAAATATTTTCTCTGAAACTAATATTTTCTATAGAACCAAATATCAACTTATTTCTTAAAAAAGAAAAAAGAAATTAATAAAATAATTTAACCCACAATTTGATATTTCTTTTCTAAAACACCGACATGGTATTAAAAAAGTAATAATAACATTCATATCATAAATAGGGGGACAGAGAGGGGGTTTTGGCCGTCCTGGTTAAAATGGATACTAACACTTCTAACCCCTTATAATTATCCTACCGTTATGTATAGAGATGAGTAAAATTTGATTCGATTAGAAAAATTTGATAAAAAATTTAAACTTTAAATTAAATAATTCTAATTTTTCGGATTAACTCGAATAAAAAATAAAATTCTTTTATTTAACTTGAATATAAATTACACAGTTCAAGTTATTCAAAAATCTGAATAAAAAAAAATAAAGTTAAAAAGCAAAACCATTATATTGTTTATGTAGTTAAATAATCTTGTACTTTGTCTACTAGTTAAATAATCGATACATGTAAATACAACATAAAGTATAAATAATAGTATTCATTAACTTGATTTGATTCAAAAAAAATTCAAATTGGGTTCGATTACTAAAATAGGATTCGTCAACTTGATTAATTCGAAATTTTTTAACTCAATTTGACTCGACTCGATCGAATACTTATCCATAATTATGTGTATTAAAAAAAAGGGTTGGGAAAGGAAATCATTGTCCGAAATTACGCCTTCAACAAACCAAATCAAAGCAGTTTAAGTTCAATAGCTTTCCATATCAATACAAGTTGTCTGATAGAGAGATATATTTTTATGATCATTTACAAATACAACCGTTCGATTTGATGTTATCCCATCTACGCCCCATATTAGTTGATGATCATCATCACCAATCACCGCCTCTTTAAACCTAAATCTGGACCCGTATGGGGGCACGGGACCCATCCCTCTCCCTTTTTTTTTTCCTGTCAATTCCTGACCTTTCTTTCTTAGCGCGTGGGTCCCCCTTTGCTCTCTCTTCTCCCAATGCGTATTACGCACCCGGTTTTAATTTAACACCGAACCGAACCAAACCCGGTCTCTGTTTTATTAATAACACCAAAATATAAGGTCTAATTCTTCTCTCAGTCCCTGCAATGTTTTGAAATTTAATCAATATATATTATTAATTAGAGTTTTAATTTTTTTTTAAAATATCATATGCACCTATTAATAAAATTATGGATTGGAATTTAGTTTTCAATTCAAATAATGATTAAATATTTTGAGAAGAAATAATAGAGACTAAATTGTAAAGGTTTGAAGAGTAGAGGGACTGAGGGTTATATTTAAACTAAAACATAACGAAGATTAAAAATAAAGCGAGATCTCTGTGTTTCTTTTAATTAGGAGATTTAGATGATATTTGTAAACCCAAAAATAGGATTCACGACAAATTGAAAGACAAAAGATAAAGTCGAAATTTCGGATTCTTTTATCCCATTCAATCCCTCCTATTTATATAATTAAAACCCTTTTCTCCTTTAATCCTTGTTTTCATGGTGATTGTTCTTCTTCGATTCTAATATAATCGAAGATTTCTTTTGGAGGAAAACAGGTTTTTTTTTTTCTTTTTTACTTTTCAGTGTTTTGTTGACACGTCTCTCCCTTTCCTTCCCTTCCAAGCTCTGAAAATCTCCCTTCAATCATTTAATTCTCTTTTTCTTTGAGATCTTCACCCACTGATTTCATCTATTCATGCGATTGGTAACTCATCTGACACTTTTTTTCCTTCCTTCCATCATGGGTTTATATTTTTCCTTCTGATTTATAGATTCTTTTTTTTTTCTTCAATTCTTACTCAAATCAGCACTTAGCTAGTTTAAGTCCACTGATCTTTGTTCCTCATCATTGGATCCTTATGATTTTGCAGGTTACTATTTTAAAAAATGGCACTGAAACCGAATTCAGGTGATGGTAGAACAAGGAGTTGGGTTCAGATATTTATTGTTTTTGGATTATGTTGTTTTTTCTACATATTAGGAGCATGGCAACGAAGTGGTTTCGGCAAAGGGGATAGCATAGCTTTAGAGATAACCAAACACGGCGCCGATTGTAACATCATCCCGTCGTTGAACTTCGAAACCCATCACGCCGGCGAAGTGGGGAACGTCGGTGAATCCGAAAAGATCAAGTCTTTTCCGCCCTGCTCTCCTCGTTACGTTGATTACACGCCTTGCCAAGATCAAAAGCGTGCCATGACTTTCCCCAGGGACAACATGATTTATCGGGAGAGGCATTGTCCCAGGGAGGAAGAGAAGTTGCATTGTCTTGTCCCGGCACCTAAAGGATACGTGACCCCGTTTCCTTGGCCCAAGAGTAGGGACTATGTCCCTTATGCTAATGCTCCCTATAAGGCCTTGACGGTAGAGAAGGCTATTCAGAACTGGATCCAATATGAGGGTAATGTATTCAGGTTCCCTGGTGGAGGAACGCAGTTCCCACAAGGTGCGGATAAGTATATTGATCAGCTTGCTGCTGTGATCCCGATTACGAACGGGACTGTAAGGACTGCACTTGATACCGGTTGTGGGGTATGTCATACTGTCATGTTCTTCGAAGTTTTTCAGTTGATCTATTGATTTGTAGCTTTGTGGATCTGTTTTAGGTGTATAAATCTTAAAAATTGGTTCCTTCGTATAGGTTGCAAGTTGGGGGGCATACTTGTGGAGTAGAAACGTCCTTACCATGTCATTTGCACCAAGAGATTCACATGAAGCACAGGTTCAGTTTGCTCTTGAAAGAGGTGTTCCTGCTGTTATTGGTGTTCTTGGGACCATAAGGATGCCATATCCATCCAGAGCTTTTGATATGGCTCATTGTTCTCGTTGCTTGATTCCATGGGGAGCAAATGGTGAGTCATGCTCAAAGCAAATTTTCCTTTGAGATTTGTCCTTTGAGGTGTTGTTTTAAGGAAGATTTGTCATAGTAGATGTTAAGTGATGGATGATTGATTATGGATTTGTCTAAATTGCAGATGGCATGTATTTGAAGGAGGTTGATCGTGTTCTTAGACCAGGTGGCTACTGGGTACTTTCTGGTCCACCAATCAATTGGAGGAACAATTACAAAGCATGGCAGCGTCCCAAGGAGGAGCTTGAGGAGGAACAACAAAAGATTGAGGATGTTGCCAAACTCCTTTGCTGGGAGAAGAAGCATGAGAAGGGTGAAATTGCCATTTGGCAAAAGAGAGTCAATGATGAGTCTTGTCGTGGTAGGGAAGATGATTCGCAAGCCAGATTCTGCAAGGCTGAAGAGGCTAATGATGTCTGGTATGAGTTGTGCTTGAGACTTCTTTACAATTTGCAGCTCATATCTTATTGTAGTCACTAGTAAGAAACTTTTGGAATTAGTAAAATTGCAGTGAAAATTTTGCCTCTGCTTTGGCTGTGTTTAAAGTTCGGACGCCAATCAACATCACACCAATTCATGCATATCATAGTTCATCTTCTAATTGTAATAGAAACCGACTCAATAGTGCTAACAATTAAAGCTGGAACCTGCAAATCATGTATCAGGACTTGGAGCCTGCATTTTACTTAATCATCTTATCTTGTGGTGTTGGCCAGGTACAAGAAAATGGATGTGTGCATTTCTCCATACCCCGGTATTAGTAGTTTGAGTGAAGTTGCTGGCGGGGAATTGAAGCCATTCCCAGAGAGGCTATTTGCTGTCCCTCCTAGAATTGCTAGTGGAAGTGTTCCTGGAGTTTCAGTTGAGACATATGAAGAGGACAATAACATATGGAGGAAACATGTCAATGCATATAAGAAAATCAATAGACTTATTGACTCTGGGAGGTATCGTAACATTTTGGATATGAATGCTGGATTGGGAGGATTTGCTGCAGCTCTCAACTCTCCCAAACTGTGGATTATGAATGTGATGCCTACCATAGCAGTGAAAGATGCCCTGGGTGTCATATACGAGCGAGGATTAATTGGCATCTATCATGACTGGTAAGTGCCTCTTAGGACTCTTATCAATGATTGAGGTGCAAGTATAACCAAGTTGAAACTTAAAGAACATATTTCTAGCTTAAACTAGAGTTTAATCTACTGCTTGATTGTGGTATAAGAAACTAGCACAGGACCTCTTCCTTGGGGCTCTCACAATATGATTGCTTATAATTATATGATTTGTTTATTTTGTTCGTCTTTCACTGGTTCAGGTGTGAGGCTTTCTCCACATACCCAAGGACATATGATCTCATTCATGCAAATGGTCTATTCAGTTTGTACAAGGACAAGTAAGTATCCATAGTTAAATATGCAGTCCTTTTACTTTTTATCATTGTAATATATACAACAATTTATGTTGTTCTTTTGCTAGCACTAGTGCATTGATGGGTGCAAGTAGGTAGGTTTACTTTTAGATGTGTGCTTCAATCGTGTGAACTTTACTTATACCCCTATGTTAAACACAGTCATTACCTGTTCTTTGGTATGCTCTTACCATTGCTAGAGCTACTTGTCATTAGATTTATTACATCTAGGACTTAAATTTTTGAATGGAATGTTTGCAGATGTAATTTGGAAGACATTTTGTTGGAGATGGACCGAATTCTGCGTCCAGAAGGTGCGGTTATATTCCGTGATGAAGTTGATGTTCTAATTAAAGTGAAGAAGATAACAGCAGGAATGAGGTGGGACACTAAGATGGTAGACCATGAAGATGGTCCCTTGGTTCCTGAGAAAGTATTGGTTGCTGTTAAGCAATATTGGACCGTGGGGGGAAACACAACATCCGCTGAGTAAACAGCAGATGGCTACGAACTTAAACCGTGGCATGAACTGAGTTGGTGGATTATATGAGTTTGTGACATGAATTGATGAATTTCCAGCCTGAAAATTTTTGCCAGCAGGATTGTTTCGGTGTAGGGAGAGAGGTGGGTCAAAGGATTAGGTGAACTAAGGATCAGTCTGTGTTCATTTGTATTAATTTATGAACAGATAGCTATAAACTATGCTTCCAAAGTTTAATGATGATTGAATTAATCTTATTTTTTGTTTTAAGGGTTGCATATTCAAATCCTTTCACAGGAAATGTTGGATGTTATGGACTTGACTAGCTGAGACTCATTCATTCCGCTGTAAATATTGTGTGGACTTAATGTAACTAAATACACAAAGGTCAAATGAAAAAGGTCAAATGAATCTACTACTAGATCTCTCACCATTGTATATTTAGGTTAGGTAACCAAGTTCGGGGATATGACCTCCAAGGTGTAAGATATATCCCCATATCTTCTGGTACTGACACCTAAGTTCGAATAGCTTGGTTGGACTGTGAATCCATTTGTAAACAAAATGGGCGCCTTTCTACTGCTCTATGGGCTGCAACAGCCAAAAGTTGCTGGAGAAATGAATTGGGAAGGCAAAGGAAGGTAGATTTACACTATCAATGGAGAGTATAAGATGCGGAAAGAAACCTATTTTGTGCACAGCACAGTAAGCATAGTGCAGATGAATACTTGTTTTTTATTGCATTTTCAAAATGTGATGAATGCAATATGGCCCTGGAGTATAAATGAATAGGAAGAATAAGATAGGAACAAAGCAATGAAATAGGAAAAGCAGAAGCAAATAGGTGGTATCCATTCAAACAAAATGGAGCTTCCATAGCGTATGTAAAACAAATTCTGCCTTACCATTTCATTTGTCAACGCTAACCTTTCGGAAGTGGACAAGGGATCTATTCTGCCTTGCCAAGTCTTTAGGCTAGATACCTATACATTTTCCTATCACTATTGTCCCTTTCCAAGAATTCCCGCTCGATAAGAGACTCTATCCGTTTCTTTATCTCTGTTGGGTTGGCAAGGAACCGTGACTGCAACTGTTTTGTAACCTCAGCTATTATATTGTTGTGATCTAGCACCTTCCTTGACTTCATGATCCTAACTATTGCAGCTTCAATCTGCGGCTTCCTGTCCTCCTCCACTCTTTGTCGGGTCTCCTGCTTTTCAGGTTCCGATTCCTTTTGTGCAACCACAGTTCCTATCTTCACCTTGTAAAATTTGCTTGCAAACTTTTCATTAACAAAAAATGAATCATCCTCGCCAATATCTTTACTCATAGGTTCTTTCCTAAGAACATTCTTTCCCTTCACACATGCCATTGATTGCAAGCATCTTTTCAAGTCTGAAGCAGGAATCGCAGTGACTTGTTCAATTTCCTTGTAGCTAAGCCTATCAGCATTATTAAAAAGCATCAATACACACATTTGGTAAGTTGAAACATTTAACTCATGCTTCTGACCCTTCCCAAAAATTGCTTTTATATCTGCTGTCCCCATGTTAGTTTGCCAGGATAATCTTCGACCAGTATGGGTTCCAAGATAATATGACCGAAACTTCTCACACAATCCTGACATCTCAGAGGGTAGGTGGCAAGTAATACTAGGCTGAGTGGGCCAAGACCCCGTTGTTAGAACCTGAACAACTAGGGTAGGGCCATCCGTGAGCTCAGGGTGGCTAGAGCAAAACCCTTGCATTGTGTCTTGGGAGGTCTTCATGTCTGTAAACATGCCTTCTAACTTTGAAGTATATTGATATCCACATGCTGTCTTAAGCTTGACTATCAGACTTCTTTCTGCATCATCAGATACAGTTTTGCCTGACAAAAGCCGCTTAGCTAAGTGCTGCTTATAGTACTTCTCAAACACATCCTTCTCCTGCAGATACCGGAAGATCATCATAACTTTGTCAAGAATTATCTCCACATCCTCCTCACTGACTCCTTTCAGACCTTTACGAAGCTTATCATCCACAAATAATGAAATGAACTCAGGAGAACGAGAATTCAAATTAATGAAATATTCAAATGAGGAGTTGAGAGCGTTCTGGAATGTCTTGTCGTTGCTAAATGCTAGGCTAATGATACTATCATATTTGTCCTTTTCATCCAAGAGCCGCTGGACATACTCCACAGGATCTTTTAACCTTTCTGCATCAGTAACTAGTTGTTTACCCGTTTCTCTGAGGTGTGACGTCATCACATCTCGTATCATTGCGAGACCATTAGGAACTCTTCTAAATAAATTGTACATTCTACCCAAGTCATCATGCTTGTCATTAAGAAGCATATGTACCAAGCCGGAGTTCTCCATGTGGACTAATCTCATCATGTGGTTAGCAATCATCTCCTTCTCCACCACATTAGTTATCTTGCCTTCACTCTTGGCATCCAAGTAGTGGGTAACTCTCTCAATTTCTTCATTTAGACGTATCTCTGCTTTCTTTAGATAGTCCCCACAATCATAGCACTCAATAAATTTCTGAGATTCGCCCCTGTAAAACTCAGCAGAAACCTCAAGAAATGGCTTCTCAAAATCCTCCTGGTAAACAGAAGAACCCAAATCCATAAGCATCTTGACTATGTTCCTCATCAGCCCCCGGTCTATTACTTCACCAGTCCGCTCTCTATGCACCAGTTCAAGAAGTGTGCTCAGAAGCCTGGACTGAATTTTGCCAGAATGTACAACGTTATCCCTCCACAAGTTAAGTCCCAGCTCATGGACAGGGGTTTTATGGGTATTTGGAATATAGGTCCTGTCCATGTACATCAATATGTCTCGAATCATTTGCAAGGCCTTGTTATGGTCATTCCATTTCCTGTTCAGCTCTTCGAGAAATAAATCACCTTGAGCAGCCTCTATAGATTTTGATATTTCTTTGAGGTGTGCAGTCATAGATGTAACGAGTCCTGAGTACAGCTTCTCACCAAATTTGTGCAAAACCATATTGTATGCATTCCTGAATTCATGTCAAAAAGCCAATACCATAAAGAAAAGATCTAAAACTTGAGCAACTCATGTGAATGCGGTTTGGTAAGCACGTAATCATCAGGCATTTCAAGAGCAAACTTTTAAGACTTTTAGCATAGATGCAAACTTCCTTTATAAAGAGATAACTATGAGAAAGTGAAATGAAGGTAACAAAACTGAGCTTCAGGGCTCAACTAGGTTTGGATTCTCTTCGCTGAGTGAAATACATTAGGCACATCAGATATTTAAGGCAAAATGCAATTACCCAAAAGCAAACAATAAAAGAAAACGATGATTTATAATAATTCAAAAACAAACTTTCTTGCTAGTGACGTTGAGGTAGGAAAAAGGATAAATTATCAAAGGAAGACTCAGCCAATTACAACTCAAACTATTGATAATAAACCATTTCATTGGTTTCACCGCAAGCAGGATAAGAAGCTTTCTTCTCCTCCCATCTAAGAGTTCTATTATTTCCTTTTGGGATAGGGTGGTGGTGGAGGCAGGGCTTTTAGGGTTTTAGAGATAATTTTGGCTAGCTTTCTTGTCTCTTTAAAATGAAGAAATCATTCCCACCCATACTGATGAAGAAGTCCTCTCCTTAGCACATCTTCCATAATAGAAACATACTATACGATAATTCCAATTCTAGACAACACCATTATTCAAGTAGGAAATGCCAATTCCTGTAGAACACTCTCAACAGCAGAAGGATAACTTCTGAATCATAAAACATACAAAACCATCAAGGCTCAAGAAGCATAAAAGAAAAAGACCCCTTCAAACCAAAATTCCATATCAATAACAAATTTATACAAACTTTCTATATCATCACTGTTCATCTCAAGCAGTACAAGGATCTTTTATCCTTTCCCTAATTGGTGTTGCATCCGCAAGTTTTATGAATTTAAGAAAAAGATTTCAATAATCTAAACATAGAATTTTTTCCAGAAATCATCTAGATGCCTGCATCAAGTTAATAGCAATAACCGACGTAACCAAAATAATAATACTAAATACTAGGGTCGAAAATTTGGAAATTAACATAGGCAACAACAAATAATCAAAAAGTAGATAAATTAAAAAAGGAAAAAAAAATTGGAAACCTGTAAAGCTCTTCAAAACTGAGGCCACTAGCGTTATGGTTATAAATCTCATGGATTGCATGTTCGAGAATTTTCCAGGTCTTTTCTGCATATTTCGGATCCACCACTACCCGGTTCTTGAATGCTTCTATTTGGAAGATCCTTTTCTTTTGATTACTCATGTCGTTCCCGATCTAAAAAAACCCGCCCGAAAACAAGAAAACAGAGGACAGATCAAAGATCCATAAAAGCGTCCAATTGAAAGGAAAAAGAAAACACTATGTATAGGGCGTGAGTAGGGATTAGGGTTTGAAATGAAAAAGATTTAAGTTTTGATTACTAGATATACAGAATTAAAGAAGGAGAGATTTAAATTCTGAACAGCACAGAAAGCTCAAAAATGAAGAATGAAATTTATATTAATTACAGACTATTTATTACGTCTGGGATGAAAGAAAAGAAAGACAAAGTGTGACGTTGATGAATAGGAGAATTGAATGATCAGAGAACGTTGACGAAGGAACGATAGAAGATGATAAAAGCAATCATTGGAATTGACATGCAGGAAGGGATTTTTAAAAAAATATATATATTGGTGATAAAAATTTATGTAATAAAAATATTTATAAGTAAAAAAAAAAAAAGCAAGTAAATCCTTCTAAAAAGACACTCAATTAAACTTTTTTTTTAAATTTTTAAATTGCATTAATTAACTTCTTTAATTAATTTTTTTCGTCTAGTCGTTGCTGTGGTTGTTAATGGTTGTTGAGTTTATCGTTTCATTGTTAATGTGACTGTCAACGTCAGCATGTCATATCAATAAAAATATTAAAATATTAAATAAAATTTAAAAATAAAATTATTTAAAAATTTAAATCTAAAACGAATTTGGGTAAACCGTTCTTCAGATTTATACAACCTTTTTGTCCAAATGCATTTTAGATTTTTTTTAATTATAAAATTTTAGAAAAATATTAAAAATTCTAAATAAAAGTATATTTTACTAATATGGTTTGAGTAATTTGAAAAGTTTCCTGCCTCGTAGCAGGGGGAAATCAGAAATTTTTTTAAAGAGGATCGAAATTAAATTGTAATTTTTACGATAATAAAAGTATAATTTTTAAAGGATTAAATTAAAATTTTATCATTTTTGGGAGTCAAAGTGTAATTTTACCTTTACTAATTTAAAATTTTAAAAAATTTTAAGAGCCTAAATGAAAATTTTTCCATTTTAGGGGGACTAGGACCCTACCAACCCCTTGGTTTTGCCCCTGCCTCGTAGAGTAATTTCATTAATGTTTGATTTTATTTTCTTTAAATATTTATAATCACTAATTGGTTAACCTCGTTGTTAATTAGTAAAATTTCTAGTTAAAAAGAAATTTTAATTATAAACATTAGAAAAATTTTATTACATGTATATATGTTTGTTCGTGTTGCATCTTTTTTTGTGAAATTATATTATGATAAATATATATTAAAGCAAACATGAACAAAATCACGTCGTATGATTAATTTTAGAATGTCAAGAATTGTATTCTCAAGTTTGTTGTGAATTTTGAAAACCTGGTATGATTTGCAAAGTTCAAGAAACGTTTAATCTCATGAAATGTTGGGTACCTTTTTGCACATTTTGGGCTTTGGTGCAACAGTTACTCAATATTGAGAGAGATTTCAAAGGTTTAGAGGGACAATAAATTGATACTTTATTATTGTGTTTAAAATATGCATGTGAACTAATATGTTTGTTTCTTTAGGATTGCATAAGGGTAATTGATGGTGAACATGTGTTATTCTTCCATCAAACGAATAAATTCCTTACACAGGAAGAAAAAGTCTCCCAAACTCAGAATGTTATGGTAGTATGTGATTTTAATATGTTCTTTACATTTGTCATGATTGGATGGGAAGGATTAACATATGACACTAGAATATTTCTTGATGCAATTCAAGATCCAAGATTAAGCTTTCCACACCCACCAAATGGTAAATTATTTCATCTATTTTTTTCTTTTAAATAATAAATTATAAACTCTTTAATTGTTTGTTTATTACGTTATGAGATGTAGGGAAATGTTATCTTGTTGGTTCTGGATATCCTCAAATGAAAGGTTTTCTCGACCCATATAAAAACGAATGATACCATTTACTTGATTTTCGTAAGGGTGGACTTATATCTAGTAAAGAAGAAATATTCAATCATTACATAGTGTGACTGAACAAACATTTGGTGTGCTAAAAAATAGGTCATTTTATAGGATATGCCAAGTTATAGTTGTAAAAAATAAACGATGATTGTTATTGCTATGACGGCGATACACAATTTTATTCGAAAACATGCAGGTTAAAATGATGCAGACTTTATGGTATACGAAAATAATGATAGGTCATATAAGAATATTATTAACCCAAAAGACATACATGATGGAGAAAGTGATGGTGGTGATGGTGGTGGTGGTGGTAGTAGTGAATCAAACGATATAAGTGATTATAAAATGGAATTAATAAGGGATGTTGTAGCTTGTAATTTAATGAATTCAATTTAAATTACAAACACTAATGTATTATTTGTAATATTTATATTTAGTGTGTGATTATTTTCCTTTTTGAAATTTAATTAAAATATGTTACATATTTTAATTTGTGATGTTTATCTTTGTTTGTAACCTATAATGTCTAATATGAATTCTATATTCAAATTAAATTTTACAAGTATTTCATATTAATTGTTTAAAAATTTAAAAATTTATATTTCAGATATCAAAATATTAATATACATAATAAAAACTCGTTACATGAAAATAATTATGTATATATTGTATGTAACACCCTATACCCAGCCCGATTGTTGAGCTCGAATACTAGGATGTCTCACCAACGTCTCACATCATGCTTACCTTATTTTAACATTTTATTTCACATGCAAATTTTTCTTTTAAGGGAAAAATCGAAGAAGTGAATGTGAACCGTGCATAAGGTAGGGTTCTAGGAAAGGGAGGTGAGTCAAATTTGACTGCTTAAAAATCAAGCCTTTCATAGCCAGAGCCAATCTTAGGCATGCACCTTCCATTACCACACTTCTCATAGTTATCGAAAAATCAATTTAATGTTAAATAATTCAATCTTACATCGATTTATCAACTATCAAACATTTATCATATAAAACAAACCTCAAATAACATATTTTCAAGTTTATAATGACATGCAAATAACTTAAAAGAACATAACCAAAAAACCAATACAAATCCATCATAAATCCTAGCACATTGCCTTAGGTTCCCAAATATCATAAATCGTTTATAAACTTACTAATAAAAAGTAAAGAATTGACTTGGCTTGGATCACCCTTGAGACCACACCGCTCACACTGTACTAAATATATGCAATGGTTAAAAAGGGAGTGAGTGAGCTTAACAAGCTCAGTGAGTGCTTAAAATAACCACTACATAAACGATCATCATGCATCAACCCAGCAATCAAACAACATATTCATAGCATCTTTCTTGTATTTATTTACACATAGTTTTCAACATATTTTATTCACATACAAGCATATTCAGTCATATATTCATATAATCACAATCAAATATAATTTATGATAATTTGACTATTGAGACTATGAAATATATAGTGAGCTCTATCATCACACATTCGATACACGGATCTCCAACACAGCAATATTGAACTCATAGAGTCGAAACATATCCCATAAGTGAAGCATATAGCTAACACTCTCCAACATACCAAACATGTCCCGTTGAATGGAGCGTAGCTCACATTCTCTTATCTCTCCAACATGTCCTTGGACCTCTGCGCCCCACATATATCACAACACAAAGGTGAGTACTTACAATCCTATGGCATGCCAACTATATCCAAAGGTCTCATAAGATCACAAAGCCAAAATATCTACATTATTATTACATATTTTTATCATATTCATTACATATTTTTATTATATATTCATTGCATATTCACTTTATTATCACAACATAATCAATCACATGGCATGAAGAATATACTCACATATTCTCTATCACATGGCATGAAGAACATACCCACATATTCACTTTCACAACAGTCATCATAAGCTTAAAGGATATGTCACAATATCTCATGTTTGTTCACAATATCACATTTTAATTCTCTTTTCACAATTACACAAGCACATGTTTCACATATTAAGCATAGAAATAAGAACACTTACACTCAGAATTTAGAGTAGGGGTTTAGGCTACTCTAAATTCCCAAATACACAATGAATCGTCTACGAGCAGCGATTTCAAAACATTCACCAAATATACGCTTTCTTTAAAAACCTGAAAGCTTATAAAAACTTTCTTTTGCCTTTGTCTTTATTTGTTGAAGGTCCTATTGATTTCGACGCTTTAATCACACATATCACACAATTACACAAGCAAAAACCAGTCATCCACACACCTCATTCAGTCACAAACAATAGCCTAAGCTATGTTCTCTTAAACCGAAACCTTTAACCTAGTAGACTTTAAACTCTAATATCTCAGTCTACACTTAATCTTTTCGCATGAAACGAATTCCATTTATCTACAACTGATTTCCAACCTTTAAATCACTCAAAACTACACATTTTAAAATACCAAATATTGTCGACATACAATGAATATAATGACGAAAGTTCAATAAAACCCGAGAAATACTTAACGAAACTTCAAAATAACTTTAGAAACCTTCTAATCATGTTAAAACAAGTTGAAAATATTTTATTATCAGTTTTTATACACAAACTCGAATTTCACCATTAAAGGCCCAATTTTCTCTTTTTATTCAAAACTTGCGTTTTAATGGCTAAAAACATAGTTTAAAGGACTAGATATTATTTAAAACTCATAGGAAGACGATTGGTTACCTTTGCTTGAAGAAAAATGAGTTTTGACACGAATCCGGAAAAACCCACGTTTGGAAAGGATGATAAAGAAGATGAAGGTGATGAAGGTTTTTGGGTGTTTCTTTTGGTTTTTATAGGTATTTAAAGTTTTAGAGTTATTACAATTCAAAGGAAATTAGAGGTTGGTGTTTAAAAGAAATTGGAAGAGATTGTGAGAGCAAAAGATGGCACAAATTATGAGGAGGAGAAGTTGACATTAAATTGAATTGAAAAAGCGGTTTTTAAGTTGATTTTGGACATTTGGTCAAATTCCTTCATAAAAATTCTTAATTGACTCTTTTACAAATCAGTCCTATTTTCAAAATTAAAGCTATTTAAAACTCATTTTCAGAAATTGATTTGATTTTCTACTAGCCATTGTCGAAAATATTATCGATTGCCAAACTTATAAAATTTCAAACACATTTGGACTAAAATTTCTAAAATACTCTCAAAACTTCTAGGCCTAGTTTTGGGGTGTGAAAATAGATGTTTAATAATTTTTAGGTTAATTACACAAGATGTCATCAAACTATGAGTTAGAATTAGTCAATAAATTTCAAAAAAAATATTTCAATTGAATCCTAAAAAAGATTATCATTTTAAATCTAACATGAATATTTTTTCAATATGTATGGATTAATAAATATTTTAAACACTCGGATCCAATATGCCATTTAATGTTAAAGTTGATGATTAGATTGATAGGAGGAGGTGATTGAAATGAAACAGCTTGAAGTTTAGGATCAATTTAAAGTTTGGTTCATGGGGCCTTTGATGCAATTAATCCTTATTTGTAACTTTTGTTTGTAGAAATATATACTATAATTTACAAGATCTTAATAACAAATCAGAGTGGCGTAGCGGAAGCGTGGTGGGCCCATAACCCACAGGTCCCAAGATCGAAACTTGGCTCTGATATTTAAGTGTAAGCTCATGTATTTTGTTATTTTTTTTTGTAGAATTTTCTTGTGAAATACCATTCATCCCTTCATTTTGTTTGTTTAGTTTCTGTCTACGTAGGAATTTTCTTGTGAAATATCATTCATCCATTCATGTATGTACGAGGCTTATTCAAGAGCAAACACTATTTTCTATGTATTCCTTTTTGTATATGTGTATCAGTTCTTGAGTCAACCAATTTAATTACTTTTTCCAGATAGGTAATTTGGTTGGTTTTTGGTCTGACCAGTTAATTTAATCTAGTTCAAACAATAATATCCAAAATCTTCCTAAATAATTAAATTAAAAAAAAAGCATTTTTAAGACTTAGAATTAGTTGAAATTCAAATATAAATTTAAATTATCCAAATAATAAATCTAGATTAATTCAAAATATTGAGTTTCAATATTTTAATTGTCAAATAAAAAAATTAAAAATAATGATTTTCATATATACGTATATTGACACGTCATATAATATAATATACATAATACAAACTCGTTACATAACAATAATTATGTTTGTCGAAACATTTTTTTGAAAAAAATCTTGAATTTATTTTAAAATCGAAAATGGAGTCGTCACCAATTTTTTTTATTTGGTGTGATTGGATCACTATAAAATATTTAAGTTTATTTAAACAAAAGTTTTGGTCTTCGAAATCCATAAAAATAGGTTCGGGAGTTGGTTACGTGTGAGGAAGGATTAGCACCCTCACACGCCCAAAATTGGTACCTAGTCGATTATTTAATGTCTTAATTGTTAAAAATTTAAAAACTCGAGTAAAATTTAAAATACGATCCTTAAATGAATGACATATCTTGACGTTTTACACAATCGAATTTTTTTATGAAGAAATGTCCTTTTATTTCGAATCAATCGAGAAAGAGAAGTCATGTCCAAAATGTTAGGGCACAACATTCTCAAATTTTCGAAAATAAAGGACATTTATTAACCAAACATTATATTTTGATTTGAAATAAGATATTCGATTATGTAGGTTCAACGAAAAATCACACCCAATACGTTAGCACATAATTTTTTGAATCTCTTACATAAAAAGATATTGCCTCGTTTTTGAAATAATTTATGTATTTAAAAAAAACAATATATAATTTATTTTATTAAGATGTTTTTACAATGGATAAATGAATGTATACACAATTTAATTTAATGATAGCAAAATAAAACATACATGGATAAATGAGCCCAATTTAATACAATATTTAAAAAAGAAAACAAAAATAAAAGTGATAAAATAACAATATTATTTGAATAAAAGTATAGTAAACACTAATTTATGATGCAATAACAAAAATGCTAAACAAAATTATATAAAAAAGTAAAATTAAATAAATTAGATTAGAAGTAAAATAAATGCAAATAATTAAATAACATGGCAAAAATTAGAATGTCATAAAAGAGAAAATGAAAATTAAGCACAAATTAAAAAGAATAAGTAAATAAATCAAATGATGGGTTAAATTAAAATTTAAATAAAATCTAAGGTACAAAATAAAAATGAAGATAGGCCAATTAAGGATCAAATTGAATATGGGAAAATGCACAAGGATCAAAGGGATAAATATCCCAATCCATACACGTGTCACCTTTCAAATCAGTGGTCAAAGGACCAATTTGAAAACAGAATGAAATTAATGGCCAAATTTAAAATAGATTTAAAATGGACTAAGGGGCAAAATTGCAATAGGATATAAAAGCGGAACGACTAGGGGCATAAATAACCCAATAGTCCAAAACACGTGAACCCTTAGGCGGGTTCGAATCGGGTCTCAAGTCCAAGGCTTAAGAGATGTCATTTTTGGTTGTTTAAGTCACCCAATACGACGCTGTTTTTGGAGGCTATAAATACATTAAATCTTTCAAAAAAATCACTTTTCCCTTTGTTTTTAAAAAAACTCTTTAACCCTCTCTTTTTTCTCTCTAAGGCCCTCATGGTCGGCCTTGGCTCCGAGGAAGCACCACTGTGGGCCACCATGATCGACGATGGTCGACCACCGCCTACGATGGCCAGGATCTTTAAAAGACAAGGGTTTTCAACCCTTTCGAACCCCAAAATTCGGATCTAAGATCAAAATCTGCCAGATCTAATCTTAAACCTTAAAAAATG
Source organism: Gossypioides kirkii (assembly GCA_005610355.1). Classification (NCBI taxonomy): domain Eukaryota; kingdom Viridiplantae; phylum Streptophyta; class Magnoliopsida; order Malvales; family Malvaceae; genus Gossypioides; species Gossypioides kirkii. Next base: position 28,939,213 of record CP032247.1, on the reverse strand, counting down.
AAAAGCTTTTTGTTTTTAGGGTTTTAAAAAATGAAGCCTTTTATTTTCCTTTTTTGATGAGGCTCTCACGAATATGGACTACTTGGAGGCCGTCGTTAGTGGCTACACTCAGGTAAATCTCTGACTTGCCTTTTATTTGTTATTTTTTTATTTTTGTTTCGAAAATGTAAAAAAATAAAATTAAAAAAAATAGATATATATAATAATAGAATATGCTCTTGAAAGTTTATGTTTTTATTTCATTGGTATCCGTAGAAAAATCGAAGAGAGAAGAGAGATTACAAGGTTAACTTTCATGGCTATATATAAGTCGAATACAAATCATTTCATTTTGTTCTTTTTCTATTTGTTTCTTGTGTTTGTCTCTACTTTCTGTTTTCTTTTGCAGGGAGGAACGACAGTGGCAAACAGCGTGGTGGTCTTGGCATGAGGTGTCAGACAATCTCGAGAACACACGTAGTTGATGTAGCATGGAGCGGGTAAGGTGAGTGGTGACTGGTGACTGGTGGCTTAGATTGCATTAGGGTTTTTGAAATTTTTTTGTGTTTCGAGCTTGTTAGGCTCAATTGGATATTGGGCTTGTAAATGGTTTTGGGTAGTATGTATTGAGCTAGGTGTTTTATGATTTGGATAAATGGGTATTTGGGTTTAGATGTGCTGTAGAAGCCCAATTTGTCTGGGCCTCTACAACCCAAATTTTATTATTTTATTTTTTTTATTTATTAAATAAATAAACAAATAAAGAAATAATAAAATTAATAAATATATACAAACCCAATTTCATAAACCAAAGCCCAAATACATCCAACCCAAATTTAAGCCTAAACCAAATTAAAATATCCATTACAAAATAACCAAAATCCATTATAAGCCCAATACATTTTAAAAAAAAAACTACCCAAACAAATCCAATTTCACAAACCCTAAAAAAAACCCTAACCTTTTCTACTGTCTAGCTGCCACCACCGTCGTCGTCGTCGCCGATTCCGTCGGATCCGGACTCCACCTCGTGCACGTCACCGAAAAATTCGAAAATTAGGTGTAAAAAAGTGCTATAAATATAGTAGATGTAAATGTAATTTTTTTCACACACAAAATTATACACAAAAAAAAATCATATACGGAGGAGGAGATAGATACAAGAAATCAGAGGGAAATACACAGAATAGAAGTGTAATTCTTTTTTTTAGTAACCAAGTTCATCAATAAAAGCAAGGTATTAGCTTTAGATCTATACATTTTTTCTTAGTTTAAACTACTACTAAGAAGGGATTTTGGGTTTTTTTTTTTACCTTTCTTCACCACCCATGGTGGCCATCGGCGAGACGTCGGCGCCGAGATGAACGGCGGTGCGGCTTCTCAACCCATGGTCAGTAGAATGGGAGGGCTGGAAAAGGAGGGTCTGCTTTGATTTTGAGAGAAGATAATGGAGAAAATTGAATGTGATTTTGAAAAAGGGAGAAGAATGGATGAAAAACCATTTAATTTTGATGGAAAAGGGAGAAATTAATTTTAATTTGAAAAAGAAGGAAAATTGGTGAAAAGTGATGCCACTCACGTGAAATGGTAGGCATGGGGAAGGGCATTTGTCCTTTTCTTTAAAATGGGGTTATTTCCCCATTAAGTCCCCTTTTTCTTTTAATTGTTTCAATTAAATTTTTTGTTATTTTCAATTTATTTTTATAATTTTGCCTAGCTTTCAATTCAGTCCCTAACTCTAAAATGTCTCAAAAACTGCCATGTGTCATTTTTTTGGGTTTATCATTTATGAAGGCTTGGTTTATTTTTAAAATCATTTTTTGACCCTCCTAAAGTTTTCAAAAATTAGAATTTAACCCCGATTAATGTAATCTTTTTTTTCCTTCTTTCTTCCATATATGCATATGTATATTACATCATCTTATTATATTTTATGTATGTATTTTTTTATTTATGTATACTTATAAATCCTGTGTACACTTTTGCATGTCATGTAAATTTTTTTTATATATACAAATTGTTTTAATAAATTAAGGCAATGTCTTTTGTCTCGAGAATTTGAAAAATTATGCCTAACTTACTGGGTGTGGTTTTTTCTTTGAATCGGGATAATTGAATATCCTTTTAAATTTTAAATACGAGTTTTTTGAAAAAAATGCTTGTCATTTTCGAATATTCGAATTGTTATGTACTAACTTACTGGATGTGGCTTTTTCTCGATTAATTCGAAATAAAGGGCTTTCTTCAGAAGCAAAATTTGTTTTCAAAATAGAATAAATTTGACATTCATGCATTTAAGGATCGCGAATTAAATTTTTCTTGAATTTTTAATTTTCAACAAATAAGATTTCGAATAATCGATTAGGTACCAATTTTGGACGTGTAAGGTTGCTAATCCTTCCTTATGCGTAACCGACTCCCGAACTCGTTTTATGGTTTCAAAGACCAAAATTATTTTAATGATTTTTTTTATTTTTGAAAAAATCTCGAAAGGTGACCCAATTATACCTGTTTTAAAAAATTATTGGTGGCGACTCCATTTTCATAAATCGAGACTTATTTTTTTTTTTTTTTCAAAAAAATAGTTTCGACAGCTTGGCGACTCCACTGGGGACAAATAAGAGAGTCAAGCCGTAAGTCGATTATTTTTTATCTTTCTTGTTGAAAATTTCAAATTCAATCTAATTTAATTTGTGATCTTTTGCATTTCATTTTTTGTGATTTATATGTTTGTTGTGATTATAACATGTTGATATTGTATGTTTTATATTTTTGCATACATGCATTTGTTACTACAACGCTTAAGTGGAAGCGAGAAGCTACTCCTTCGTGAGGTTTTCACCTCCGTGCAGGATAGTGAATCGCTTTCGGGATACATCCATACCTATGTTTTCGTGAAGTTTTCACTTCCGTGTAAACATACGGGAAATGTGTCCCCCTAAACTGAACTCGTTCGTATGAGCCTATAATGGGTGAGGACTGAGGAATCTGCTGGTTTGGGTACCGTTACTTTAGAACCAAAGCCACATGTAATGAGCCTTAAGTGCCTACCCTAGGCAGAACTATACCGAACCTTTAGAGACCACCTAGTAGATGTGTAGGTCCTTTGTTTTATTTATTTATTTATTCATTTTTTTGATATATTTAATGACTGTGGATACTAACCTTTTTATCACCTCTCCTCTTTTCTCTTATTTTTGCATTGCATTCTCATATTAGGAAAGGTATTTGACTCGAGTTCGATTACTAGTAGAGAACTGGTCATGGAAAAAGGATATCTTGAGGAGGTAGAAGACAATGTGGCCGTGCGTATGTGGTCAGAGGATAAACAACGTGAGAAGGGTGATAGTCTAGCTGAAGGCCATGTATCGGACTACTGGGACTTTACTCGGATTAGTGTGACTCAGAATAGCTTGCAGGAGTTGAGAGAAGTTTAGGATCAATGGGATGATGGTATGAAGCAGATTTTCCACCGAGAGTATGGGGATCTACCATATTTACTAGAAGTTAAGGTAGACAAGCATCTCTTCTGAGCCCTTGTACAGTACTAGAACCCGGCTTATAGCTGTTTCACTTTTGGAAATATGGATATGGTGCCCACCATTGAGGAATACACTGCTCTGTTTCGGTGCCCCAAAATTCAATGGAAAAAGGTCTATTCAATGGATTACAGCTCGAATTAAGGTGAAGGGCGATAACAAATGTGTCACTTGGAAAAGTTTGCGAGATTTGATTTTAGCTCATCCTGTTGCAAGGAAGAAGGTTGATATATTTGCTCTCAGTGTGTACGGACTGGTTATATTTCCCAAGGCGTTGGGGCATATAGATGAGGCGGTCACTGATTTATTCGATCGGCTCGATAAGGGGGTTACACCTATTCCAGCAATTTTGGCTGAAACTTTTAGGTTATTAAATGCATGCCGAAGAGAGGGAGAAGGGAGATTTATTGGATGCGCACAACTACTGATGGTATGGTTCCATAGTCACTTTTGGAAAGTGGAAAAAGTTCCTGGCCGAGTATTTTTTACGAGTTATTCTCCTTTGAGGGAATTTATTGCTATACAAAGACGAGAGGATATCTCTGAGGAAAAGTGGATGGCAATACTCTATAGTCTCCAAGAGGAAGACATAGAATGGTGAGCACCTTGGTTTATTCCTAGTGAAATTATTTATCGATGCGGCGATTTTGATTGGGTTCCGTTGCTAGGGATATGAGGAGCTGTGGGATATGCTCCTTTGTTAGTAATGAGACAGTATCGATCAAGGCAGTTCATCCCAGCAACTCAAGACTTGGCTCAGTGCGAGTTTGTATATAAAGGTGAGAATAATAAGAAAAGAGTTCGAGAGATATCAAGTGCTTGGAATCAAGCCCATAAAATGAAGCCATTTGCAGCAAATCCTATGAAAACCCAAGAGTATGACGATTGGAGGAGTAGGAGAGTCAATGATAACATCCCCGTGCCAAATCCCGACGATGTTCGCCCAATTGAAGAATATCTGCAAGTAGTCCCATCGAAATTAGAGCTCATCAAGCAAGACTTTGAGAAGAAAAGTTCTGAATTGGGGAAAAAGATAGAAGCACTGAAAGAGGAAAAGATGCAGTTGGGTTTAGATGTTGACGTCCAAAAGTTAGAAGCTGATAAGCTAAGGAAGGGGAAGAGAAAGGTTGAGGAAGATTTGGATGACTTGAAGAAGGATTACAAGAAGCTTCGTCAGTCAATAAAAACTGCTGGGTTAGGCAAAACATCAGAACAGTGGCAGCAGGAAATTCAAGAGGAGAGGGTTTGAGCAGATCTGTGGAAGAGAAAATTTCAGGATGCTCAAGTCTAAGAAGATGCTATAAAAAGCGAGTTGTTAGAAAGTCAAGTCGAGAAAGCTGAGATAAAGGCCCGAATAATCGAGTTAGAAGAATCTTTGCATATGCACCATAATCACAACTCTGTGACAAAATTAAGGGCAAGCAAGATTGAGAATGAAGGATTAAGGAGAATGGTTGGAAAACTGGAAGCTTCATTGCAGAATTATGAGATTCGAATCGAGTTCCTCGAACGAACTCTGGAGACAAGTAATAGGCAACTTCAGCAGTCTCAAAGGAAGATCAGAGATCGAGACCATGTCATGGGGGAAGCATTAACACAAGTAAGAGAGGTGGCTGAATACTTGCAGAAGTTAGCTGTCCAAGTAGACACTTTGAGCATAGAGTACGAGTCAGTGTCTGATAAAGGCCAAAAGCTAGCATGTTTCCTTCAAAAGATTAAGACTTTGAGCATTAGGGCTAGGCCTTATTTGTAAATATCTTTTGTAAAGACATTCGTTTTCTAGTAAAGTTGTTCTATCAGAAGTCGATTGAGAGTCAATACCTTTCTTGCATTTGCATTCATGCATTCATGCATTCATTGCATTATCATACATTAATCCAATTTTTTTAAGAGAAATATTGCTAATTAATTAAAAATTTTTCTTCAAGTTACTCTGGAAAAACCACTTCGTTACTACACTCGTGCCAAGACAAGAGCGATGGATCAACGATTGGAAAGGTTGGAGCAAATACAAAAGGAAATGCAGGATCAATTGCATGAGAAATTAGTGAAGGTGCAACAAGATACGAAAGAGCAGATTGTTGAGGCTCAGAATGAACTTATAAATAAGTTCACCCAATTATTGGTTGAAAGAGCTGAAAGGGGAAAGGGTATTGTAATAGATTCAAAGGAAGGGAATGATGGTCCTCTTTGCCCTTCAAATGTTACTCCCACACCGACTCGGGTTGCGCAAGAAATGAGTGGTCGAAGAGCATCTGTCACAATTAACCCACAGTCGTGCTTGTTTGGCACACCAAAACCGATAAACTTCCAAACGGGTTCTAGTTCTAACCCAGGAAATAACCTGATCGACTTTGGCATACCAGACTTAAATGAGATGACGGAAGCAGAAAGAGCAAGAGCCGAACTTCCAAACCAGCTGGAGGAGCGTTGTAAATGGCTGGAGGAAAGGTTCAAAGCTTTAGAAGGAGAAGGGTGTTGTGTAATTGATGCTGAGTTTGGTCCCTAATTTAGTATTGCCCCCCAAGTTTAAAGTTCCAGAGTTTGAGAAATATAACGGGACAAGCTGTCCAGAAGCACATATCACCATGTTCTGCAGAAAGATGACCGGATATGTCAATAATGATCAGCTGCTAATTTACTATTTTCAGGACAGTTTAGCGGGATCAGCTTTAAGGTGGTATAATCAATTGAGTCGGGCCAAAATTAGTTCTTGGAAGGATTTGACACAGGCTTTCATGAGACAATATGGTCATGTCACTAACATAGCTCCTGATAGGATCACGTTACAAAATGCTGAGAAAAGGCCAGGTGAAAGCTTCAGGCAGTATGCTCAAAGGTGGAGAGATATGGCCACCCAAGTACAGCCACCGCTTTCTGAGAAAGAGACAACCATGCTCTTTGTCAATACCTTGAAAGCACCGTATATCAATCATCTGCTTGGAAACGCTACTAAAAGTTTCTCCGACATGGTCATGTCTGGGGAAATGATTGAAAATACGATTCGAAGTGGAAAATTGATGCTGGAGAAAGTACCAAAAGGTCCGCTCCTAAAAGGAAGGACAATGAGGTAACTAATATAAGCTTGTACCGGTCGAATGTTACAAAACCGGTTATGGTAACCCAGTCTAAAGCCCCAATGACCAATTATCAAAGTAGACCGAGGCAAGAATCGGGCTTGAGGCCGAACATTGAAAGAATCCAATTTACTCTTATCCCGATGACCTACAAAGAGCTTTACAAGAGTTTATATGATGCCCCGGTAGTGTCTCCCTATTATTTGAAGCAATGCAACCCCCGTTCCCAGATTGGTATGACGCAAATGCTCAATGTGACTATCACGCAGGAATAGTGGGCCACTCTATCGAGAATTGCACTGCTTTCAAGAAACTAGTTGAAAGATTTATCAAGATGGGGATAATCAAGTTTGATAACTCCGTAAGACCTAGTGTAGCTGGGAATCCCTTGCCAAATCATCCCGACCAGGGAGTAAACGCAATAATTGAAGAAAGGACCAATATGATTAAGAATGATGTAGGGGAAGTCAAATCTCCATTAAAGTGGGTTTTGCAACAGATGGTCAATAGGGGTCTAATCATGTAGAAGAGTGAGGACATGGTAGCAAAGATTGGAAATTACTACGAGTTTCATGCAGTGGAAGGGCATAAAATCCAAGGGTGTGTTGAATTTCGATCCTTGGTACAGAAATTGATGAATAATAAAGAGCTGAAATTTTTTAAGGAGAAGGAAGATGAAGGAACGAATAATATTTGTGCTTCTAAGGAAGGGGCACAAGGAAAGACTTATGAGGCCAACTTGCCATTGATAATTATATCCAGGCCAGTAGGTGAAGTTGGAGGTCAGATGTCACCACGGGTCATCATCCAGAAACCTATGGCATTTCCTTACAAGGATAATAAAAGGGTACCGTGGAGCTATGATTGTAGCGTAACGATACCGAATGAAAGGAGATTAGATAAGGATCCAGATTTTACAGATGCAGAAAAAGAGGTTAATAACAAAGCCTTGATGGATGGGCTTGAGAGAAGAGAAAATAACAGACTCGAGATGCAAGTAAATGAGCCGGTAACTGAAGAAAAGGCCAAGGAATTTTTGAAATTCCTAAAGCACAGCGAGGACAATATGGTAGAACAGTTACATAAGCAGTCTGATCGAGTATCAGTTTTAGCCCTACTATCAGGTTTAGGGGCTCACCGGAACGCGCTACTGAAAGTGCTGAATGAAACGTATGTGGCGGAGGATATCTCGGTAAAGAAGTTGGACCGACTGGTAAGTAACCTAAGTGCGGATAATTTCATTTTTTCAATGATGATGAAATACCTCCAGGGGGCATGGGCTCAACGAAAGCTCTTCACATTACGGCCCGGTGTAAAGGGTACACTTTACCAGGTGTATTGATTGATAATGGCTCAGCCTTGAACGTGCTACCATTGACAACACTGAATAGGTTACCGATAGACAGCTCTCACATGAAAGCATGCCATAATATAGTGAGGGCTTTTGATGGAACAGAGAGACGAGTGATGGCAGAATTGAAATTCCACTCCTGATTGGGCCCAACACGTACGAGATAGACTTTTTAGTGATGGACATCAGGCCTACCTACAATTGCTTGTTGGGAAGGCCATGGATTCATTCGGCAGGGGCAGTACCGTCGTCCTTGCATCAAAAGTTAAAATTGGTGATAGAAGGTCGATTAATCACCATTAATGCTGAGGAGGAAATCATTGCATCAGTGACTAGCGATGCACCTTACATAAGTACAGATAAGGAGGCCATGGAATGCTCCTTTAGGTCGTTGGAATTTGTGAATGCTACCTTCGTGGCTGAATGAGATAAGATCCTCACACTGAGGATATCGACGACAACCAAGATGGGACTAAAAGTGACAGTTGGAAAAGGCGCTTCACTTGGAAGAGGATTGGGGAGGTATTTCCAAGGAAGGATTACAATGCCAGTACTGACAGAGAAGCGTAATCGATTTGGTTTAGGATTTACGCCAAACATGAAGCAGAGAAAAGAAGAGCTATAGAAAAAACAAGACAAAAGAAGGGCTAGAATAAGTGGGGAAGAGATCAAAAACGAGCCAATGGTCTTTCCTTATATATCAAGATCTTTCGTGTCGGGAGGTTTTATTAACCCCGAGTAAAGGCCAACGGGAAATAGGTTGGCAGGAATAATGGGAAATCTGTGCATCAATGCTATTTCTGAAGGAGCGAGTAAGCAAAGAAATTTGACAGGAATTCGTCCTTACGCCCTCGGAAGCGTTCTAGACAACTGGACTGCGGAAGAGCTCCCTGTAATTTTTAAGTCTTTTCCAGAGTAATGTTCAGAACACCTTTTTTGCTTTAAGCCTAAGAGCAATTGAGATCTTTTTGTAGAGGGCATATGTTCATTGACTTTTTATTTTTAATAAAAAAGATACACTTTCTTTCACCAAATTGGCAAAAATTCTCGTTTTTCTTTTCATTCATCTCATATCATAATACATATTCTCAAATTTCTTTATTTTTTGGATCTTTTGGTCCATATGACAGGTCTCTAGATATCAATGATATGAATAACGTCGTTGCCAACTTAGAGCCTCATTTTGAGCAAGATGTGTGTTCAGAGGGATCTTATGATTTTGAAGAAACCCAAGATTGTAGTTTATATCCTGATTTGTTATGGATGGTTGAGCAAGAAGAGAAGCAAATCCTACCTCACAAAGAATTAGTAGAAGTTGTGAGTTTAGGGAATGAAGTTGACAAAAGGGAGGTAAAGATTGGAACTTGTATTTCTGCAGAAACGAGACGAGATCTCATTGATCTGCTTCAAGAGTTCAAGGATGTGTTTGCATGGTCGTATCAGGATATGCCCGGTTTAAGCACTGACATCGTGGTACACAAGCTCCCTATAAGAGAAGAATGTAAACCAGTTCAACAAAAGCTTCGAAGAATGAGACCAGATGTTCTCTTAAAGATAAAAGAGGAGGTCCAAAAACAGTTTGATGCTGGTTTCTTACGAGTGGTGGAATACTCAGAATGGGTGGCCAACGTAGTGCCAGTTCCTAAAAAAGACGAGAAAGTATGCATGTGCGTCGACTATCGGGACTTAAACAAGGCTAGTCCAAAAGATAATTTCCCGCTACCTCATATCGACACATTGGTGGACAATACAGCAAGTCATTCTTTATTCTCTTTTATGGATGGTTTTACTGGGTACAACCAAATAAAGATGCATCATGAGGATATGGATAAAACTACATTTGTCACCGTGTGGGGAACCTTCTGCTACAAGGTTATGCCATTTGGATTGAAGAATGCAGGGGCAACATATCAAAGGGCTATGGTAACGTTGTTTCATGACATGATGCACAAGGAAATTGAGGTTTATGTCGACGATATGATTGCATAGTCTCAAATAGAAGAGGAACATGTGGAAGTTTTAAGAAAGTTGTTCATAAGATTGAGAAGGTTCCAGTTGAAGTTGAACCCCAATAAATGTACTTTTGGGGTTACTTCAGGCAAGTTGCTAGGCTTTGTGGTCAGTAAAAAAAGAATCGAAATTGATCCCGATAAGGTCAAAGCTGTACAAGAGTTACCACCACCACGTACTCCAAAGGAAGTCAGGGGGTTCTTAGGGAGGTTGAATTATATCTCTCGGTTCATCTCACAACTAATCGAGAAATATGATCCTATCTTCCGTCTTCTCAAGAAGCATAACCCGGGGGTTTGGGATGATAAATGCCAAAAGACATTTGACAAAGTCAAACAATATTTATCTAAAGCTCCAATTTTGATGCCTCCGAATCTAGACAAACCTTTGATCCTGTACTTGGCCGTATTTGAGAACTCTATGGGATGTGTATTAGGCCAGCATGATGAGTCGGGAAAGAAAGAAAGAGCAATCTACTATCTCAGCAAGAAATTCACGGAAGGCGAGATAAGATATTCTCCAATTGAGAAATTATGTTGCGCTCTGGTTTGGACTACCCGAAGGTTGAGGCAATACATGTTATATCATACAACTTGGTTGATTTCAAAATTGGATCCTCTCAAGTTTATGATGGGTTCAGCTGCATTAAATGGAAGGATGGCCAGATGGCAAATGTTACTTTCTGAGTTTGACATAACTATGTGAACCAGAAGGCGATAAAAGGGAGTGCAATAGCAGATTTTTTGGCCAGCAGAGCTCTCGAGGACTATGATCCATTAGATTTTGACTTCCCAAACGAAGATTTAATGTATGTCGCAACCGCAGCAAAAGAAGTTTCAAAGGAGCAGCCATGGAAAATACATTTTGATGGTGCTTCAAATGCTACTGGCAAAGGGATTGGGGCAGTTCTGGTATCCCCGAAAGGAGACCATTATCCCTTCACAAGCAAGCTTGACTTCGTTTGCACAAATAACATGACGGAATATGAAGCATGTGTCATGGGTATTCGGGCAGCTATTGAACGTAAGATCAAGATTCTGAAAGTGTACGGGGATTTTGCGTTGGTAATTTATCAACTCAAGGGAGAATGGGAAACGAGAGATTCCAAATTGATGGGTTATCGAAAATTAGTGCTCGAGCTAATCAAAGAGTTCGAGGACATCACCTTTCATTACCTCCCGCGAGAGGAAAATCAAATGGCCGATGCTTTGGCCACTCTCGCTTCCATGATCATGGTCAATAAGCAAGAAGATATGAAGCTAATTCAAATGAGTATTTATGAGGTTTCAGCTCATTGCTTCAACATTGAAGGAGAAGAAAAGGATGATCACCCGTGGTACCAGGAAATCTTGCAATATGTAAAAGACCGTGAGTACCCTGAGCAAGCCACCGAAAATGAAAAAAGAACATTGAGAAGGCTTGCCATTGACTATGTCCTTGACGGGGATATTCTATATAAAAAGAGAAGAGATCAAGTCCTATTAAGGTGCGTAGATTCTATTGAAGCCAAGAAAATCTTAGAAGAAGTTCATGAAGGGGTTTGTGGAACACATGCCAATGGTTTCACGATGGCTAGATAGATTATGAGATTTGGGTATTATTGGTCAACCATGGAAGGAGATTGCATTAAATATGCTAAGAAATGTCACAAGTGTCAAATTTATAGAGAAAAAATTCATGTATCTCCTTCACCTCTCCATGTTATGATTTCTCCCTGGCCTTTTTCTATGTGGGGCATGGATGTCATTAGACCAGTCTTGCCAAAAGCTTCTAATGGGCACAGGTTCATTTTTGTGGTCATTGATTATTTTACTAAGTGGGTAGAAGCTGCTTCCTATGCCAGTGTCACGAGATCAACGGTCAGCAAATTCTTGAAGAAAGAAATTATATGTCGGTATGGAATACCAGAGAAGATCATATCCGACAATGCTTTGAACCTGAATAATAGCACAATAGCAGAAGTCTGAAGGCAATTCAAGATCAAGCACCATAATTCAGCACCGTATCGCCCAAAAATGAACGGAGCAGTAGAGGCAGCTAATAAAAACATCAAGAAAATCATTGGGAAAATGACAGAGACATACAAAGATTGGCATGAGAAGTTACCATTTGCTCTTTACGCTTATTGAACGTCTGTCAAAACTTCTATCGGGGCAACACCTTTCTCATTAGTATATGGAATGGAGGCAGTCCTACCCATTGAGGTTGAAATTCCTTCTCTCCGGGTCTTATCAGAAATAAAGTTAGATGAGGTAGATTGGATCCAATCAAGACATGACCAACTAAACCTAATCGACGAGAAGAGGTTGAAAGCTATCCAACATGGTCAGATGTACCAGAAACGGATGATTCGAGCTTATGATAAAAAAGTTCGCCCTAGAGAATTCCATGAGGGAGATCTAGTGTTGAAAAAGATACTTCCTATGCAAAAAGATTTTCGAGGCAAATGGATGCCAAACTGGGAAGGCCCATACGTGGTAAAGAAAGCTTTCTCTGGAGGAGCTTTAATTTTAACTGAGATGGATGGCAAGGATTTGTCAAATCCCGTAAATTCAGATTTAGTAAAGAAGTATTTCGCCTAAAAAAGGAGGTTGAGTTGAAAACCCAAACGGCAGCACAAAAAAAAAGAAAAGGTGGGGCCGAGATGAAAACCCGCAAAGGGCGTCTCGAAGCCTAAGGAGATTTGAATTGAAAACCTGAAAGGGCGGTTCAGATTCGGATCCAGGATCGGGCATGAAATGAGTTTCTTTCTCAGAAGTAGCAGGATGGAGAAACATTGCATCTTGGGCATCGACAGAGTGCAATAGGTTTCATGAGTACACATCAGGCTCAAAGTGGTCCTCATCAAGTTTGCTCGAAGGAGTTTATACGTTGATATATAGGAAATCTGTTTCTTCCCCTGTTGCTCATTTTAGCAATTCTTGATTAATGTTTGCTAAGATTTTGACCAACATTTGTTATCCTGGCCGATGTTTTGATTAATGTTTGATATTTTCTTATTTATCTCCATTCAAACGTTATCACAAATAAATTCAACCTTATCCATTTTTATAACCCTTCTCAGAGCATTCTTTGCATTGAAATAATGGTTAATGGACTTGATGATATAACGTATAAAAAGATTTCTGCATATTACTTTGGGAAATTTTAAATAGTACAGGGACTTGAAACAGGACCGTTTGTTGGAAATAACTGAATCTGAGGGTTGAAGGGATCCTGAAATGAATAAGTTCGGCTTACGATTTCGTACAAGGAATACCAGACTTGAAGGAAAGGCACGGTGACACATCGATGTTAGAACTTAGGCAAGTGACGATCAGTGACGATCTAAGGACTAAAACAATAAAAAATCATTTTTAAAATGACATCTTTGCATATCAGCATCATTCATGCGCATTTAGATAGGAGCATTTGATTCATTCAAATCATGGCATCCTAGTTACATGGCCTCGATAAAGGTCCATAAAACAAGTTCTACAGATCATATCCTCGGAGGATGACGATAAAATGACAAATCTTTTACCCCTAAAGCTGTAGAAGTGCAGATTGAAACCGCAAAGGTAAATCTCATACACCTAAAGCTGTAGAGGGGCAAATTGAAGTCACAAGGCCGAATCTTATACCCTTGAGGCTGAAAAGAAGTGAAGTTACAACCTCCAATCTTTTACCCTAACCAGAGGGCAAGATTGAAGACCACCCGATCTTTTACCTCGATCATGGGGTAGATTGAAGAAATCTAATCTTTTACCCTAACCAAAGGGCAAGATTGAAGATCATCCAATCTTTTACCCCGATCATGGGGCAGATTGAAGAAATCCAATCTTTTACCCTAACCAGAGGGCAAGATTGAAGACCAATCGACTTTTACCCCGATCATGGGGCAGATTAAAAAAATCCAATCTTTTACCCTAACTAGAGGGCAAGATTGAAGACCAATCGACTTTTACCCCGATCATGGGGCAGATTGAAAAAATCCAATCTTTTACCCTAACTAGAGGGCAGGATTGAAGACCATCCGATCTTTTACCCCGATCATGGGGGCAAATTGAAGAAATCTAATCTTTTACCCTAACCAGAGGGCAAGATTAAAGACCATTCGATCTTTTACCCCGATCATGGGGTAGATTGAAGAAATCTAATCTTTTACCCTAACTAGAGGGCAAGATTAAAGACCATCTGATCTTTTACCCCGATTATGAGGCAAATTGAAGAAATCTAATCTTTAACCCTAACCAAAGGGCAATTGAAGACCATCAGATCTCTTACCTCGACCATGAGGCAAATTGAAACAATCTAATCTTTTACCTCTAAAGTTATAGAGAGGCAGATTGAAGCTACAAAAGCAAATCTTATACCCCTAAAGTAATAGAGGAGCAGATTAAAACTCATAGTAGTAGACCTCAATCTTCATTGAAGATACAATGAAATAGACCGAAAGATGAAGTTACGAGCACCAAATCCCTAAAGTGTTAGTGGATTAAATTAAAGACTACGATGGTGAACCTCAACCTCTCTGAAGTTGCAAGTGGAATCGAGTGAAGCTATAGTAGCAAATTTTATCTCTTTGGAATCGACTTAGGGTAAGGTGAAGTCGCGACACTTCCTAAAAGTTGTGGAGAAGCAGATGCAATGAGTTTGAACGTCTAATGAAACAAAGAGTGAGCTACTTGAAGAAGGGCTAAAGAGACCAAATCCAGTGGGACCGGACAAAGTTGGTCAATTTTTTAGTCTTTGCTCTGTTTTTGTTACACAGCAACGAGCAAAGAGGGGCAACTGTAGAAGCCCAATTTGTCCGGGCCTCTACAACCCAAATTTTATTATTTTATTTTATTTATTTATCTATTAAATAAATAAACAAATAAAGAAATAATAAAATTAATAAATATATACAAACCCAATTTCATAAACCAAAGCCCAAATACATCCAACCCAAACTTAAGCCTAAACCAAATTAAAATATCCATTACAAAATAACCCAAATCCATTACAAGCACAATACATTTAAAAAAAAAACTACCCAAATAAACCCAATTTCACAAACCCTAAAAAAAACCCTAGCCTTTTCTACTGTCTAGCTGCCGCCGTCGCCAGCTCACCTGTGCCGCCACCGCCGTCGTCGTCGCCGATTCCGCCGGATCCGGACTCCACCTCGTGCACGTCACCGGAAAATTCGGAAATTAGGTGTAAAAAAGTGCTATAAATATAGTAGATGTAAATGTAATTTTTTTCACACACAAAATTATACACAAAAAAAATCATATACGGAGAAGGAGATAGATACAAGAAATCAGAGGGAAATACACAGAATAGAAGTGTAATTCTTTTTTTTAGTAACCAAGTTTATCAATAAAAGCAATGTATTAGCTTTAGATCTATACATTTTTTCTTAGTTTAAACTACTACTAAAAAGGGATTTTGGATTTCTTTTTTTACCTTTCTTCACCACCCATGGTGGCCATCGGCGGAACGTCGGTGCCGAGATGAACGGCGGTGCGGCTTCTCAACCCATGGTCAGTAGAATGGGGGGGTTGAAAAAGAAGGGTCTGCTTTGATTTTGAGAGAAGATAATGGAGAAAATTGAATGTGGTTTTGAAAAAGGGAGAAGAATGGATGAAAAACCATTTAATTTTGATGGAAAAGGGAGAAATTAATTTTAATTTGAAAAAGAAGGAAAATGGGTGAAAAGTGATGCCACCCACGTGAAATGGCAGGCATGGGGAAGGGCATTTGTCCTTTTCTTTAAAATGGGGTTATTTCCCCATTAAGTCCCCTTTTTCTTTTAGTTGTTTCAATTAAATTTTTTGTTATTTTCAATTTATCTTTATAATTTTGCCTAGCTTCCAATTCAGTCCCTAACTCTAAAATGTCTCAAAAACTGCCATGTGTCATTTTTTTGGGTTTATCATTTATGAAGGCTTGATTTATTTTTAAAATCATTTTTTGACCCTCCTAAAGTTTTCAAAAATTAGAATTTAACCCCGATTAATGTAATCTTTTTTTTTCCTTCTTTCTTCCATATATGCATATGTATATTACATCATCTTATTATATTTTATGTATGTATTTTTTTATTTATATATACTTATAAATCCTGTGTACACTTTTGCATGTCATGTAAATTTTTTGTATATATACAAATCGTTTTAATAAATTAAGGCAATGTCTTTTATCTCGAGAATTTGAAAAATTATGCCCTAACTTACTGGGTGTGGTTTTTTCTTTGAATCGGGATAATTGAATATCCTTTTAAATTTTAAATACGAGTTTTTTGAAAAAAAGCTCGTCATTTTCGAATATTCGAATTGTTATGTCCTAACTTACTGGATGTGACTTTTTATCGATTAATTCGAAATAAAGGGCTTTCTTCAGAAGCAAAATTTGTTTTTAAAATAGAATAAATTTGACATTCATGCATTTAAGGATCGCGATTTAAATTTTTCTCGAATTTTTAATTTTCAACAAATAAGATTTCGAATAATCGATTAGGTACCAATTTTGGGCGTGTAAGGTTGCTAATCCTTCCTTATGCGTAACCGACTCCCGAACTCGTTTTATGGTTTCAAAGACCAAAATTATTTTAATGATTTTTTTTATTTTTGAAAAAATCTCGAAAGGTGACCCAATTACACCTGTTTTAAAAAATTATTGATGGCGACTCCATTTTCATAAATCGAGACTTATTTTATTTTTGTTTTTTTCAAAAAAATAGTTTCGACATGTGCAATGGGCATTTTTATAAAAAGACATTATAAAATGGACTTTTTATTTTATTTGATTTATTTTTAGTTTCGATTTTGGTTTTTTTTTATTTGGGCCCGGATAAATTGGACTGCAACAATGTATATATTGTAAAGTATACAAATCGATCCACAGCACTCCAAAAAATATATTTATGTTAAAATTAATTAATTCACAACAACCTGAAAACTCTAAAATATCATTTAAGATATATATTTGAAATTATCAAATCCATGACATCTTGGAGACTTTAAAAGTTATTTAATAAATAAAATTATATTATATCATTGAAAGTTAATAATCGCTTCACCCAAGGATTTTGAAAAATAATTTAAGAAAAATAATGAAATTTATGTTTTTTTTTTCTTGAAAATTAGTATTGGCATATAACTTAATTTAAAACAAATGCATAGCTTAATATTTTGAAGAAACCTTCTTTGTTGAACTCTAACACTTATGTGGGTCTTTAGGGCTAAAGTTTTAGTCTGACAAATCGCGTGGCCTTAAGCGATTTCTTGAGTTCAAATCCTGTTTAAGTCAATTTACTCTGAAAAAGTGAGAGTTCTTGTAAAAATTATCCAAGGCACCGAAATAAATCATAAGCAAACTCGAAAAACAAACGAAGCTACAAACAAACGAAAAACCACAAAAAAATAGCGCACACTAGAGGTGTTCATAACCAGGTACTCGGATTTTCAAGTACTAAAAATGTCGACCCTTGACTCGACCCTTGAATATTGGGTACCCGTACTTTCAGGTCACAGGGTACTCGGATTAAATTTGTGAATTTTTTTTACAAATCATACAATTTATAGTGATTCAAAATGACAAACTTAAAAATCCAAAATAGATAATAGCATAATCCAAATATAAAGTTTAGAAATCCAAACATAAAATTTATAAATCCAAATTAAAAAACCTAAAGATAAAACTTTAAACAAAATACAACTAAAGATAAAACATATAGTCATGTACTCATCAATCATCATGGCATGGTATGATGTCTGAAACTTCGTTTGTCTCATCAATGATAATAGATGGTTGCTCCAAAGTCAAATATTGCATCTCTACAAAAAAAACATTTCAAATATACAACAACAATGTATGTTTAGAAATATAAATATTTAAATATTTAAACTATATAAATAAATATTACAAAATAAAAATAATAAATTTGAAATCGAAAATTAACCTTCTTCCATATTCTCCAATACTAGCAAGCTCTCCTCTCTCATATTGAGGCCATGAGAAGCACGAAACCAATCTTGAGTATAAATAAGAGCTTCAACCAACCTAGGAGTTAAAGAACTGCGGAAGGAATCAAGAACACGTCCTCCCGTGCTAAAAGCGGACTCCAAAGCAACGATAGAAACTGGAATCGCAAGTATATCTCGTGTCATTCATAAGAATAGGATAACTGTTTGTTTGTGCATACCACCAAACCAAGATATCAAAACTATCACATTTATCCACCAAATATCTGTCTAGCTCAGTTGTTGTTTCTAAAGTATCAATTAATTCTGTCTCAATCATATAATCTTTCTCAAATTTGTTCCTTTTAACCTCCTTATTTCTCCTTCATAATCATAACCACTAGAAATTGGATCTGAAGAGCATGATCCCATTTGTGTTGATGAAAAAAGCGAAGAAGCATAAAAATCAAACAATGATGTCAAAGTATTTTTAATGCATTGACACAAGACATAAGAGTTGTTAGGATCATAAGAACAACGAACAATCCACTCAACATATTTTAACTTATGCCTAGGATCAAGAACCAAAGCAATGAACCAAAGTCCTATAACAGCCAAGTTTTAGCCCCCCAAAAAAATTATTTTTAAACCATTTTCATAAAAACAATTGCCTTCCCCGTTTTTTCTCTCAAACAGCCCCCTCTCCGACCAAGCTCCGGCCGAGCACCGACGGCCGCCCAACCTGTGCGTGAACGAGTGTCGATGATGCCCCGACCACGCTCCAACGTCCTCGGCTCACCATCAACCCTGTTCCGCTGTTGTCGGGCTTGCACACGCCGTCCGACCACCATCCAAGGTAAGTCCTAAGGTTATTTTTCCTTTTTTTCGTTTTCTTTTTAAACGAAAACCGATCGGAGCATGGGTCTTAAAGGATCCTACTCCGATTCGCATGCAAATGATTTCCTTTTTAGTCTTATTATTAATCTTTTTAAAAAGAATCTGTGTTTAACCATTTAAGAAAACTTGATTTTTAACCACTTCTATTCTTCCTTGCATATTTCCATGGTAGATTTGAAGATGGGAGTAGCGTGGGCGTTGATCGAGGAAGGCCTCGACGACGGCGGTGTTCATTCAGGGGAGTACCCGTCGTTTGGTATTCTTTTTTGTTAAAAATAATATTAATTATTATTAATATTTATTACCATTAATGCATCTTTTACTAAAAGTATTATATATTTTTATTAATAATAAATGATGATGATGATGACATGGACAGGTACATTTAATGAGTTTTGAGCGTTTTAAATACATGCATATGTACTTTAAGAACGGCAGCATTAAAGAGGAATGTATGAATGCATTTGATATGTACTTGGAAATGCTCAAAGTATTGATTGCTTGAATATCTGCTTTGCTTTCAAACTTTCCTTGTGCTATTCGAATGCCATTGCTGGGATTATTGCTTCTGTTTGGATTCACCGAGTGTTTTAAAAATATGTTTATGAAAGATTTTTAAAATGCTATTGATTTCACGAGGGTTTGTTTTGGATTTCAATAGCCGGGTTCGTAACCCTTACAAAATGTTTCAACCCTGGCTTTATAGTCATTTTTACCAATCATTCTAATTTGTCTCCTACAACTTAAATGCTAGTCCTAATCCATCTTTTCTTTTTGCAGGTGCTTAGCAGTGGCGGTTGGGAGCAGCTTGGAGAAGGTGGCAGTCGGCTGTGCAGGAGCAACTTGCTTGGAGATGATAGCTAGTGGTGCCGACGTGGCAATCTCCCATTGGTTGGGATTGAGGTGGCAATAGTAGTGGGAATTTTGGGTGTCTGGGCTAGTAAATTATTTTGATTTGGGCTAGCCAAATTTTAGCCCAATTGGGTTCTTTGTGATTGGGTTGTACTTTGGGCTAGTCAAATTTCGCCCAATCGTGCTTGTAAATGGACTTTGGACATTTATCTAATTTAATTTTAAATTTATATTTATAATAAACTTAAATTTTGTGCAAATTTAAATTTAAAATAAATTTAATTTAAAACCAAATTTATCTCATTAGGCTCAGATAAATTGGGCTTCAACAGCTGCCCCTCTTTGCTTGTTGCTGTGTAACAGGAACAGAGCAAAGACCCAAAAGGATGCTCAATTTGTCGGGTCCCATCTCTTTGACACTCTATCTTCAACTGGTCCGCCTTTCGTTTTTTGTCAGTCGTTCAATCTCCACTACATTCGCCTTTCCACTTCTTTGACGTGGTGGTTCCATTTTATTTTAAGGTGATCTTCAAAAAGTCAAAATTTGCTACTATGACTTCACCCCATTCTCTCGAAATTTCAAAGAGATTTGAATTCGTCATCTTAGTCTTTGAGTCTGATTTCATTGACCTGGTCTTCTTCTCTGTGTCTCATCAGGAAGATGACCGCGATCATTTTTTTTAATCCGCTTCTCTGGATCTCCTCAGGAAGACGAATTTGGTCCACTTCTCTGTGTCTCATCAGAAAGCTAACCATTTTATTGCTTCGACCTGCTTCTCAGTATCTCATCAGGAAGTTGGGTTCGAAGATTTGCTCGCGTTGAGCGTTGAGCTGATATTCTTCTCTGTATCTCATCAGGAAGATGGCCGTCTCGCTTGTTTTGATTCGCTTCTCTGGATCTCCTCAGGAAGACGAATCTGGTCCACTTCTCTGTATCTCATCAGGAAGCTAACCATTTTATTGCTTCGACCTGCTTCTCAGTGTCTCATCAGGAAGCTGGGTTCGAAGATTGGCTCGTGTTGAATGTTGAGTTGGTATTATTCTCTGTATCTTATCAGGAAGATGACCGCCTCGCTTGTTTTGATTCACTTCTCTAGATCTCCTCAGGAAGACGAATCTGGTCCACTTCTCTGTATCTCATCAGGAAGCTAACCATTTTATTGCTTCGACCTGCTTCTCAGTGTCTCATCAGGAAGCTGGGTTCGAAGATTGGCTCGTGTTGAGCGCTGAGTTGGTATTCTTCTCTGTATCTCATCAGGAAGATGATCGCCTCAATGTTTTGTTGAACTACTCCGTGATTGGAGTAAGGTCGATTGATGGTGATCTGCCCTATACTTGGGGTAAGGGATCAAATAACTGTAATCTGTCCGAAAAATGGTTGTCCTTATAACTTCACGGGATCCGTCATGAACTTGTTATTTCTCGTCTTGCTTCAGGGTGTCAAGACCTGTAAAATATGCTCAAATGGGCCTCTGAATAGGCCAGTTTGTTTAGGATTCCACGCTCAAAAAATGAGTAGAAATGCTCCTAACTATATGTGTGTATAATTTAATGTTTTATTCGTTTTTAGTCAGGCCCGTATGGTTTATTGCCCGTCCAAATTTTGTCATTGATGTGTCGATCCATCTTCTTCTATGCTGATCTTGAATTGCCCATTTTCAAGTTTGTTTTCTCACCAGACTCCTATAATTTTTGAAAATTTCTAGGATAATGCTCATGAATCTTTGTATGATTTATCAGTTCATTACTTGTTATTTAAATGCGAAATGCCTGCACAAAATTATGTAGAAACAAAATTGTATTTGAAAATTGTATTAACAAAGGAATTAAAGGAAACAACATTAATGGCTAAGTATAATAAAGGGGTAATTTAATTGTCCTAAATATCGACAGAAATGAGCCACTCTTGCATCGACTTGCTGAGAATCACCCTTAGCCCAGACGTGTGTCTAGAAGACCTGGAGTGCTTTGTTGATGCTTCAAGTTGTAACTTTTCTCTATCTCCTCGACCTGTTTTGGGTTTGAGCCGCCCTTTGCTGGTTTTCAACTCAAAATTCTCCTGGTTCCTAGATGCTCTTTGCGGGTTTTCATCATGAACCATTTTTTTTTCGAATCGAGATGCCTTCTGCGGGTTTTCATCTCAACCTTTTTTTTAGGCGAAGTATTTCTTTACCGAGTCTGAATTGACGGGGTTATACAGTTCCTTGCCATCCATTTCTGTTAGGATGAGAGCTCCTCCCGAGAAAGCTTTCTTTACTACATAAGGTCCTTCCCAATTGGGCATCCACTTTCCACGAAAATCTTTGTGTATGGGGAGTATCTTCTTCAAAACCAGATCTCCCTCATGGAACTCCCTAGGACGAACCTTTTTGTCATAAGCTCGCATCATCCTTTTTTGGTACATTTGGCCGTGACAGATGGCTTTTAATCTCTTTTCCTCGATCAAATTCAACTGATCATATCGAGCTTTGATCCATTCAGCCTCATCTAATTGGAGCTCAGTTAAGACTCGGAGAGAAGTTATTTCAACCTTAATAGGTAAGACTGCCTCCATACCGTTTGCCAACGAGAACAGTGTTGCCCCAGTAGAAGTTCTGACCGAAGTTCTGTAGGCGAAGAGGGCAAATGGCAGTTTTTCGTGCCAGTCTCTGTAAGTCTCGGTCATCTTTGCCATGATTTTCTTGATATTTTTATTGGTCGCCTCTACGGCTCCATTCATTTTTGGATGGTAAGGAGAGGAATTATGATGCTTGATTTTGAATTGTTCACAAACTTCTACAATCGTGCTATTGTTCAAGTTCAAGGCATTGTCGGATATAATCCTCTCTGGCATCCCATACCGGCATATAATCTCCTTTTTCAGGAACTTGCTGACTGCAGACTTGGTAACGTTGTCATACGAAGTTGCCTCTACCCATTTGGTGAAATAGTCGATCATCACGAAGATGAATCTATGCCCATTGAAAGCTTTCGGAGAAATTGGTCCAATGACATCCATGCCCCACATAGAGAAGGGCCAAGGCGAAGTCATGACATGGAGGTTTGATGAAGGTACATTAATCTTATCTCCATATATCTGGCATTTGTGGCATTTCCTGGCATAGTTAATGCAATCACTCTCCATGGTAGACCAGTAATACCCGAATCTCATTATCTGTCGGGCCATCGTGAAACCATTAGTATGCGTCCCACAAATTCCTTCGTGAACTTCCTCTAAAATCCTCTTGGCTTCCACTGCATCAACACATCTCAATAGTACTTGGTCTTTCCTCTTTTTGTACAAGATTTCCCCGTATAAGACATATTCACTAGCAAGTCTTCTTAATGTTCTCTTTTCGTTATCTGAGGCTTGCTCGGGGTATTTTCGATCTCTTACAAATTGAAGGATGTCTTGGTACCATGGGTGATCTTCCTTTTCTACTTCCTCCTCTGTCTTGATATCACAACAATGAGCGGGAGTTTCATAGATACTCATCTGAATGGGCTTCACATCTTCTGGCCTACTTACTTTGATCATCGAGGCCAAAGTAGCGAGGGCATCAGCCATTTGATTTTCTTCTCGAGGGAGATAATGAAATGTGACATCATTGAACTTTGTAACCAATTCAAGAACTAGTTTGCGGTAATCCATTAGCTTAGCATCTCTCGTTGCCCACTCTCTTTCAAGTTGATAGATTACCAATACGGAGTCTCCATAAATCTCCAGAGTTTTAATTTCCCGTTCTATGGCTGCGCGAAATCCCATGATGCATGCTTCGTATTCAGCCATATTATTAGTACAGTCAAAATCAAGCTTGCTGATAAAAAGGTAATGGTCTCCCTCTGGTGATACCAAGACTGCTCCAACCCCGTTACCAATGGCGTTTGAAGCTTCATCAAAATTTAAAATCCACGGTTTCCCCCTCGTGATTGCCTCTTCAGCTGTTGCAACATACATTAAATCTTCATCTGGGAAATCAAAGTTTATCGGCTCATAATCCTCTAAGGCCCTGTTGGCTAGGAAGTCTGCTACCGCACTCCCTTTTACTGCCTTCTGATTGACATAGACAATGTCAAATTCTGAGAGCAAGATTTGCCATCGAACTAACCTTCCATTTAGTGCAGCTGACTCCATTAGGTACTTCAAAGGATCTAATTTCGAGATCAACCAAGTAGTATGGTAGAGCATGTATTGTGCACAACATAATTTCTCAATAAACGAATACCGAGTCTCACAATCGGTAAATTTCTTGCTCAGATAATATATCGCCCTCTCATTCTTTTCAGATTCATCATGCTGGCCTAACACGCATCCCATGGAATTCTCAAATACCGTCAGGTATAGTATCAAAGGCTTGTTAGGAATTGGAGGGACTAAGATAGGAGCTTTGGACAAATAACTTTTGACCTTATCGAAAGTTTCCTGGCACTCAGCATCCCATATGCCCGGGTTATGCTTTCTAAGCAAGCGAAAGATAAGGTCACACTTTTCGGTCAATTGTGAGATGAACCGAGCAATGTAATTTAATCTTCCTAAAAATCCCCGCACTTCTTTTTGCGTGCTGGGTGGTGGTAGCTCCTGTATGGCTTTGACTTTGTCTAGGTCGATTTCAATTCCTCTTTTGCTGACCACAAAGCCTAACAGTTTTCCTGATATAGCCCCGAAAGTGCACTTAGCCGGGTTTAGCTTTAGTTGATATTTGCTTAACCTTATAAACAACTTCCTCAGGATTCTTACATGCTCCTCCTCTGTTTGGGATTTCGCTATCATGTCATCAACATAAACTTCGATTTCCCTATGCATCATGTCATGAAACAGGGTTACCATTGCTCTCTAATATGTTGCCCCTGCATTTTTAAGTCCAAAGGGCATTACTTTGTAGCAAAATGTTCCCCATAGCGTGACGAATGTGGTCTTGACCATGTCCTTAGGGTCCATCTTTATTTGATTATATCCGGAGAAACCATCCATGAAGGAAAACAAAGAATATCCCGCTGTGTTATCGACCAAAGTATCGATGTGAGGTAAAGGGAAATTATCCTTTGGGCTAGCTTTATTTAAGTCTCGATAGTCCACACACATTCGTATCTTTCCATCCTTTTTAGGAACAGAGACTATATTAGCTGCCTATTCGGAGTATTTAACTACCTGGAGAAAACCAGTGTCAAATTGTTTCTTGACTTCTTTTTTATTTTTAACAGCACATCCGGTCTCATTCTCTAGAGTTTTTGCTGCATAGGCCTGCATCCTTCTTTTATAGGGAGTTTGTGTGCCACAATATCAGTACTCAACCCGGGCATATCTTGATAGGACCATGCAAAGATGCCTTGGAACTCTTTGAGCAACTCGATGAGATTCTTTCTAGTTTCCGCAGAGATACATGTCCCAAATTTTACATCTTTCTTTTCGTCTTCGTTCCTCAAATTAATCACCTCTACAGGGTCCGAATGAGGCAGGATTTATTTTTCTTCATGCCCTATCATCCTTAGCAGATCCAGGGAGAGATCACAATCTTGATTTTCTTCAAAGCCCTGAAGTTCTTCTAGACACATGTCTTGCTCAAAGTGAGGCTCTAAGTTAACCTCAGATATTATTGATATTTGAGGACCTGTCGAGGGATAAAAAGAAGGTCCAAAGAACAAAAAAATTTATGAAGAATGATTCTGTGGTATGTATATGAATATGTATGTATCGAAAGGATGATTAGTCGTATTTGTTAGTTATGTACGAGTGATTTATTAGGCTGAATCAAAAAATGAAAGAATAATTTTAGGAAATGCGTTTTCATTCGAAATAACTAAGTAATGAACGTGGGCCTTTTACAAAAGATCCATATTGCTTTCAAGCCTAAAGCAATAGGTGTTTTCGAGCATTACTCTGAGGAATTTTTAAAAATTACAGGAAGTTCCTCCACGGTCCAGTTATCCAGGGTGCTTCCAGGTACACACGGACCAATCCTTGATAGATTCCCTTCCCTGTCTTCTTCCGATATAGCATTGACTCTCAAGTCCCTCATGATGTTCCCTCCAGTACCAATGGTTACTTGTTTCTTCTCTTGCTCTTCCTTCTGATTAATTATTTCTCCCAAAATAAAAGTCTCGTAAATAAGTGGAAAAATCATGGGTTTCTGCGAGAGTTCCTTTCCAGATAGTCTGGCTCTCCTCCTCTCTTGTCTCTTTTTAATCTCTTTCCTTTTCTGCCTCGCATTCGATTTATACCTTAAACTGTAGCGATCTCGCTTCTCCATCAAGGTCGGCACGATAGTTCTCCCTTGGAGGTACTTCCCGAGTCCTTTTCCAGAGACAACCCCTTTCCCAAGCATCATCCGTAGGCTCATTCTAGTAGTCGATGATATTGCCGGTACAGGCACCTTGCTTCCTTCCGAAATGAAGGTCGCATTTACAAATTTCAGTGAATGAAACGAGCATTCTATAGCCTCTTCATCCATTCCCACATAATGTGACTCGCTTGTTACAGAGGCAATTATTTCTTCCTCAGCGTTGATGGTAATTAGCCTCCCTTCATTCATTAGCTTCACCTTCTGATGTAGAGAGGAAGGTACTGCCCCAGCCGAGTGGATCCATGGTCTCTCCAATAGGCAGTTGTAGGTAGGCCTAATATCCATCACTAGGAAATCTATTTCGTACGTGTTCGGCCCAATTTGCAAGGGTACTTCAATTTTTTCGGTTACCTTCTTTTCTGTCCTGTCAAATGTTTTTACTATGTTGTTGCATCCCTTCAAATGAGAGCTATCGATCGGTGATCTTTGGAGTGTAGCTAGTGGTAGTACATTCAATGCTGACCCATTATCTATGAGTACTCTTGGTAGCGTGTACCCTTTACAACGGGTCGTGATGTGGAGGGCTTTGGTTAATCCCATCCCTCCGGACGGGATCTCGTCATCACTGAAGAAGATAAAATTATTTGCACTAATGTTATTAACAAAGCGGTCCAACTTACATACCGATATATATCATTGGTCACATAAGTCTCATTGAGCACCTTCATTAATGCATCACGATGCGCTTCTGAGCTCAAGAGCAATGATAAGATCGATATTCGTGCAGGTTATTTATGGAGCTGTTCAACCACGCTGTATTCACTGTGCCTTAAGAACTTTAGGAACTCTTTCGCCTCCCTTTCAGATACTAGCTTATTGGTGGGTCCTTCAAACCCAGTGGGTATCTCTTCTTCAGGCTCGCATATTACCGCTTTCCCTTATTGATCTCTCTGGTTTTTTCGGCTGAGTCATAAATTTTGCCATTCCGGGTAATCAAGTTTACCTCCTTCTTAGGTTCCTCTTCTCTGGGTACGGTCACATTGTAGTTGTAATTCCATGAAACCTTTCTGCTGTCATTGTAAGGGAAGGTTGTAGGTCTTTGAATGATAATACGAGGTGTCATCTGTCCTCTGGCTGTGCTTTTTGGCGGTTTGCAAATGATCACCTTCGGGTGGTTGACCGTCCCGTCTTCGGAAGCACAGACATAATTGACTTCTTCTTCTTCTTCTTCGAAGAATTCCAGCTCCTGATTCTCCATTAATGTTTGCAGCAGGGCTTTGAACTCGTCACAATCCTAATTTTATGCCCTTTAACGGCATGAAACTCGCAGTCGGCCTCCATCATCATATCCTTCTTATCCTTCACAATCATCCCTAGTTTGACCATTTGTTGCCACACACATCGTAGCGGGGACCTAATTTCTTCCACTTTCTTTTTAATTTTTCGTGCTCTTTCCGTCAGCACGACATTGACTCATTGATTCGAATGATTCGGTAAGGGATTCCCAGCTACATTAGGCCTAGCTAGGTCTTCTAATTTCACGACCCCAAATCTTATGAGTTCTTCGACTCGCCTTTTGAAAGCTGGGTAATTTTCGATTGAGTGGCCTTCCACATCTGCGTGGTACTCACAATGAGCATTCGCATCATACTAAGCCGAAAACGGTGGTTCATACGGTTTCACCCTTTGAGGAGCTACCTCATGGACATCATACAATAACTTGTAGAGTTCTCTGTACGATACCGGAAGTGGAGTGTATTGAATCCTTGCTTTATTAGGCCTAGCACTCAGTTCCCGCCTCGGGACGTTCTGATAATTAACTGTTGGTGCTTTATACTGACCTGCCACGAAGGGTTTCGCGCCGCTAGGTCGGTACACACTTGTATTGTTGACCTTATTATCCATTCTTCTAGGCGCGGGTCTTCTAGCGCTTTCTCCAGCTTCGATCTTACCGGCTTTAATTGCATTTTCAATCATCTTTCCTGAGATGACCATGTCGGCGAAGCTTTTGGTGGCGTTTCCCAGTAAATGGTTAAGATAGGGGGCTTTAAGGGTATTGGAAAACAGCATCGTGGTCTCTTTATCCGTCAATAGTGGCTGTACTTGTGTTGCCATTTCTCCCCACCGCTGTGCGTACTGTCTAAAACTTTCGTTTGATCTCTTCTCCATGTTTTGTAGCGTGAGCCGATCGGGGGCTATCTTGGTCACATGACCGTATTATTTCAAGAAAGCTTGTGCTAAATCTTTCCATGAACGAACTTTCACTCGGCTCAGTTGGTTATACCATCTGACTGCCAATCCGACCAAACTATCTTGAAAACAGTGAATCAACAATTGATCATTGTGAACATGCCCTGCCATCTTTCTACAGAACATGGTCAGATGTGTTTTTGGGCTCGTTCCGTGATATTTTTCGAATTCAGGAACTTTAAACTTGGGAGGGAGAACCAAGTCTGGAACCAGACTCAATTCTTTGGCATCCACTCCGCAAGAATTTTCAATTCCTTGTATTGCTTGAATTTTCTCCTCCAATAGCCTATACTTTTCCTCCATTTACCTAGGGAGGTCCTCCTTTATCATCTCATCAAAATCTGGGACTCCCAGGTTTGCAGCATTATCTTCTGGATTTTACCCAGATCCGACTACATAGTTAGCAGGTCCTGACGTGCCTGTGGTCTACTATTGTTGTCTGATGGTAACATGGGCTTCTCTGGCCGCCATTTCTTTTGAAGCTGGGTTATGTATTAGTGTAAAGCCCGGAGGAACACTCGGGTCTTCGTCATCCTCAATAGCAGGGCTTTTTCCTTTGTCAGCCACGTTTTGTTTAACTTGCGCTAATTCCGTCATCAAACTCTTTTGTACCTCCGAAAATTGGTTTTTTATTTCCCTACACATTGCTTCCATTTGTTCCTGCATTTGATCTTGTAGTTCTTTCTGGATTTGCTCAAGCCGTTATTCCATGGCTTTTGTTTTCTTGCGGGTATAATAATGATGCGAATTTTCAATGATGACTGGTGTTAACTGGTAAATTTATTTAATCAGGATTATTATGAAAGAATATGCAAAATACAATGCAAATGGAATGCATGCATGCAATGCAAGAAAAGGCATTGATTCCAAAATCCACTTTCCATTAGAGCAACTTCTCGAGAGAAAAAAAATCTTTACATAAAACAAAAGTTACACAAATGGTTTGGCCTTTTGTCCTAGAGCTTTAATTTTTCTTAGAAGTCCAGCTAACTTCTTTCCTCGCTTCGACTTGGATTCGTATTGAAGACTCAAAACATCAGCTTCGACAGCCAACTCCTGCATATGATCAGCAGCTTCTCTCATTTGAGTCAGTGCCTTTCCCATTATGTGATCTCTTTCCCAACTTCTTTCTAAGCTTGGCGTGTGTGCCATTCACTAGCTTCTAAATTTCTTTCCATAATCTCAAGTCGGATTTCATTATTGTGAAGCGTGGCCTCCAATTCTTACACTCTTTCTCTTAACTCTTGTTTTTCAGCCATGCAAGCTTTGAACTCCAGTACGGTATTCCGATTGCGGTGCCTCCGTAATGACTCTTCCAATTCCTCTATCTTGGCTTCTAAGCTGGTCATCTTAGCTCTCATTTCAGCCTTCTCGACCTGCTTTTCTAGCAATTCTCCCTTCAATGCATTCTCGCGAGCCTGACCATCTTAGAACCTTCTCAACCATTGTTCCGCCTGGTCTTTCTGTGTCTGAGTCTCTTGGCGCCATTGCTCGGACGTTTTACCCAGCCCTGCAATTTTCATAGACTGACGAAGCTTTTTGTAATGTTTCTTTAATCCTCGAGGTCCTCTTCGGCTTTGTTTTTTCCTTTTCTTAACTTCTCAGCCTCTAGTTTGTGAAAATCTACATCTAGCCCCAGCTTCATCTTATCTTCCTCCAATACCTCTATCCTCTTACTAAACTCTAAGTTTTTCCTTTCAAAATCTTGTTTGAGGATGTCTAACTCTGAAGGAGCTTCTCGTAGACATTCTTCTACTGGACAAACATTTTCAAGATTTGGCGCAGGAATGTTGTCATTAACCCTCTTACTCCTTCACCAGTCGTAGTTCGAGGTTATTAAAGGGTTCGCACTAAACTTCTTCATTCTTTGCACCTTCTTCCACGCATTTGCCACTTCTCAGACCTTTTTCTTATAATCATTCCCCTTTTATGAAAACTCGCAATGTGCTAGACCATGAGTTGTAGGGATAAACTGTCTTGTCTTGTATTATCTCAAAACCAGCAGAGGAGCATACCGAGTGACACCCCATACTCCGAGTAATGAGACTCAATCGAAGTCGCCACAGCGGTAAATGATTTCATCTGGAAGAAACCAAGGTGCGCACCATTCAATGTCTTCATCCTGGAGATTCTGGAGAACAGCCGCTCACTTTTCTTCAAATACTTTCGGTTCTCGTTGCGTAGCCACAACATTTTCCAAAGGCGAGAAGTCAGTCGAGAAAACCTTACAAGAAAAATTCTCTACTTTCCAAAAATGGTTGTGAAACCAAACCATTAAGAGTTGTGCACAACCGATAAATATTCCTTCTCTCTCTCTCCGACAAGTACTCAATGAGCGAAAAGTTTTTGCCAGGACAGCAGGGACGGGCGTGATTCCTCTACTGAGTCGATCAAACAATACTACCACCGCATCCTCTACGTGTCCCAATGCTTTCGGGAACAAGACCAACCCGTAAATACTGAGGGCGAAGATGTCAATGCGTCTCCTCATATCTGGATGTGTCACAATCAAGTCTCGCAAACTCTTCCAAGTGACGTACATGTTGTCTCCTTTCACTTTTATACTAGAAGCGACCCATTGTTCGTTCAACCCCGTTACATTCATTAATCTCTTTAGCAATGTCGGAACACTAGCGTCTTTTGAATATGCCTTATCGACTTAAATCCTTGGACATCGAATCAGAGTAGTATATTCCCCTATCATAGGTGTCAAGTCCAAGTGCCCTAAGGTGAATCAACTATATGCGGGGTTCCAATGTTGAGTAAGGGCTCGGAAAAGGTGCTTGTCGATCTTTACTTCCAGCAAGTAAGGTAGATCTCCATAGTTTTGATAAAACATCTGCTTCATCTCATTATTCCACTGTCTCCAAATCTCTTTCAACTCTTGCAAGTTGTTCTGAGTCACATTAATACGAGTATAGTCCCAAAGTTCTGACAAATGCCCCTCTTTCAAGCTATCACCTTTTTCGCGTTGTTGTTCCTCAGACCAAAGGCGTGTCACCATATTATTCTCTACTTTATTAAGAAATCCTTCCTCCATAATGAAACTGCCTAGTCGGTAAAACAAATTTAAATCAACACCTTTTCATATGATGATACAGATGCAGGTGAAAGAGGCAAAACAAACATGGTTGTAGCAGGTAATAAATAAATATAAAAAAATCGACATACAAATAAATAACACAGAACCTAAAAAAATTTATTTCGGGTATATGCTAACAAGGCTCGGCCTAACTCCGTCTAGGGTGAGTACTTACGGCTCACTATATGTAGTTTAGATTCTAAAGTAAAGGGTACCCAAACCAGCAGATTCCTCAATCCCCACCCATTACAGGCTCACGGATGAGTTCGGTTCAGGTGGACGCATTTCCCACATGTTTGCACGGAAGTGAAAACTTCACGAAATCAAGGGTACTTTGTAATCCCGAAAGCGATCCACTATCCTGCACGGAGGTGAAGACCTAACGAAGGAGTAATTTCTCGCTACCAGTTAAAAGGGTAATAGCACAATGCATCTGGATGCAAAATTACACTAGCAATATCACAGAGTATAATGCCACATAAAAATGTCGAGGATCGCATGTTAAACAAAACCGAAGTCTAAAAGTTCTAAAAAAAGACCCGAAAAATTATCACTTTTGGCTTGACTCTCGTTTATTTTGAAAAGTCCCCAGCGGAGTCGCCAGTTGTGGAAACCACCTCGAGAACGGGGCTTCGAAAAATCATTTTAAAAATGGAAAAAATGGAAGTCGCCACCAATCTTTTATTTCGGGTGTGATTGGATCACCACAAAACGTTTAAAAACATTTTAAAAAGTTGGTCTTCGAAATCCAGAGAAACAGGTTCGGGAGTTGGTTACGCACGAGGAAGGATTAGCACCCTCATACGCCCAGAATTGGTACCACATGATTATTTTCGGGTCTTGTTTTATGAAAACAATGAAAATTCGAGTAAAGTTTAAAATGCGATGTTTATCTTTGAAAGCATTGTATAATTTCAAATGACAGCTTTTAAGGAAAATTCGTCACCGTATTTTGATCCTTTATGAGAACTGAAAGTCGTGTCCAACATATTAGGGCACTATATTCTCGGAGTTTCAAAATTGAAGAGCATTTCAGGAAATTTTTGAAGAGAGGATTCTATCACATGAATTATACGAAATTCACGCTCAACACGTTAGAGCGCGATTTCTCGCGGTTTTCACGCGAAAGAACATTGCCTCGTTTTGTTTTTAAATCACTCGTGATATATATATAGATGTATATTTTGAGAACTTAAAAATTTCGTATCGAATTTAAAATGCAATCCTCGGACACATAGTTAAAAAAATTCAAATATGGAATACCCGTCTACTTCGATTTTCGCGGTGAATTAAAATCATGACCAACACGTTAGGACACGCTATTCTTGAAATCTCGGAGTTAACAGGTATAATAATCTTAAAAAAGGATATTCGACGCGTGTGAGTTATACGAAAAATCACACCCGACACGTTAGGGCATGATTTTTTGAAGCTTTCACACGAGAGGACATTGCCTCGTCTTTAAAATTACTTTGAAAATGAGCATGTAAGTTTAAAATATCAAATAGCAATTAATAAGAGAAACTAAATACGAAGCAAGATAATAAGCAACATAAACAACATGCAAAAATGTAAAATGCAGGTGCATAATGATTAAAATAAATGTAAATAATGATGAGGAATAAGAATGACGTAATCGGGATTGGAAAACGAGACCTTTGGATACCCGAGGGTAAAATGGTAATTTTTGACTCTCGAGGGGCAAAAATGTAATCTTGAGAAAATTCGTGGTTAAAAATGGGATTTTGTAAGGTTCGAGGGTGAAATGGTAATTTTTGGTGAAATTGGGGTCAAAAATGAAATTTTGAAAGGTTTGGGGGCAAAATGGTAATTTTTGGTAAAATCAGGGTTAAAAATGGAATTTTGGAAGGTTTGGGGGTAAAACGGTAATTTTTGGTGAAATCGAGGTTAAAATGGAATTTTGGAATGTTTGGGGGTAAATGATAATTTTTGGAAGTTTCGAGGTTAAAATGTAGTTTTTTGAAGTTTTGAGGTTAAAATGTAATTTTTGGATAGTTTAGGGACCTATAAGTAATAAAACCAAAGAATGGGTGACACGTGGCAGCCCCAAAGGCATCCAAAAGTCAAAGGACTAATTTGTAAATCTTAAAAAATTCATGGGCCAATTGTGTAATTAAATAAAACTTGATTGAGGGACTAAATTAAAATAATTTAAAAAAAAGAGGGACCAATTTTAGAAATAGGCCAAAATAGTGACACGTGGCAGGCTCTGGTGCATTCAAAATTTCAAATGATTAAATTGAAAAGTAAACAAAATTACTGGGCCAAATTAACAATAATTAAAAGTACAAAAAGGACCAAATTGAAACAATTAAAAAATGCAGAAGGACCAATTTCATAAATATCCTAAAAGTTGAAAACACGCGGATCTCAGAGGCGAGTCTGGTCGGATCGAGCCGGCCCGTGGGTTAAGGTCCAAAACGACGCCGTTTTGGGGCTGAAATTCGACCCCTTAAACGACGCCTTTCCAAAGTCCTATAAAAGCCAAGTTTTAGCCCCCCCAAAAAATCATTTTTAAACCATTTTTAAAAAAAAAACAATTGCCTTCCCCTTTTTTTCTCTCAAACAGCCCCCTCTCCGACTAAACTCCGGCCGAGCACCGACGGCTGCCCAACACGAGCGTGAACGCGCGTCGATGATGCCCCAACCACGCTCCGACGTCCTCGGCTCACCTCCAACCCTGTTCCGCCGTCGTCGGGCTTGCACACGCCGTCCGACCACCATCCAAGGTAAGTCTCAAGGTTATTTTTCCTTTTTTTTCGTTTTCTTTTTAAACGAAAACCGATCGGAGCATGGGTCTTAAAGGATCCTACTCCGATTCGCATGTAAATGATTTCCTTTTTAGTCCTATTATTAATCCCTTTAAAAAGAATCTGTGTTTAACCGTTTAAGAAAACTTGATTTTTAACCACTTCTATTTCTCCTTGCATGTTTCCATGGTAGATTCGAAGATGGGCGTAGCGTGGGCGTTGATCGAGGAAGGGCCCGACGACGGCGGTGTTCATTCAGAGGAGTACCCGTCGTTTGGTATTCTTTTTTGTTAAAAATAATATTAATTATTATTAATATTTATTACCATTAATGCATCTTTTATTAAAAGTATTATATATTTTTTTTATTAATAATAAATGATGATGATGATATGGACGGGTACATTTAATGAGTTTTAAGCGTTTTAAATACATGCATATGTACTTTAAGAACGACAGCATTAAAGAGGAATGTATGAATGCATTTGATATGTACCTGGAAATGCTCAAAGTATTGATTGCTTGAATATCTGCTTTGCTTTCAAACTTTCCTTGTGCTATTCGAATGC
Source organism: Gossypioides kirkii (assembly GCA_005610355.1). Lineage (NCBI taxonomy): Eukaryota > Viridiplantae > Streptophyta > Magnoliopsida > Malvales > Malvaceae > Gossypioides > Gossypioides kirkii. The sequence goes on along the minus strand of CP032247.1, from coordinate 28,904,645 downwards.
CACTGCTGGGATTATTGCTTCTGTTTGGATTCACCGAGTGTTTTAAAAATATGTTTATGAAAGATTTTTGAAATGCTGTTGATTTCACGAGGGTTTGTATTTGGATTTCAATAATCGGGTTCGTAACCCTTACAAAATGTTTCAACCCTGGCTTTATAGCCATTTTTTCCAATCATTCTAATTTGTCTCCTACAACTTAAATGCTAGTCCTAATCCATCTTTTCTTTTTGCAGGTGCTCGGCAATGGCAGTTGGGAGCATCTTGGAGAAGGTGGCAGTCGGCTGTGTAGGAGCAACTTGCTTGGAGATGATAACTGGTGGTGCCGACGTGGCGATCTCCCATTGGTTGGGATTGAGGTGGCAACAGTAGTGGGAATTTTGGGTGTCTGGGCTAGCAAATTATTTGGATTTGGGGTAGCCAAATTTTAGCCCAATTGGGCTCTTTGTAATTGGGTTGTACTTTGGGCTAGTCAAATTTGGCCCAATCGTGCTTGTAAATGAACTTTGGACATTTATCTAATTTAATTTTAAATTTATATTTATAATAAACTTAAATTTTGTGCAAATTTAAATTTAAAATAAATTTAATTTAAAACCAAATTTATCTCATTGGGCTCGGATAAATTGGGCTTCAACACCATAAGTTAACATTTGCTTCAAATACTTGATTGCTAGATCATTAGAACTAGTATTATCAACTATTATAGTCAAGATCCTCTTAAAACCCCATTCTAGTAGACACATTTCACTAGCCCTACTGATAAGTTCCCTAGAATGACCAGTAATTGGGTAAAAGTTAATGATCATTTTATGTAATTTCCAAGCATCATCTATGAAATCGGCAATAAGACACATATATGACAAATTTTGACCAAATGTCCATGTATCAGTGGTAAGACATACCCTAGAAGACAAATTCTTGAAAAAGTTCTTTAATGTCTTCCTTTTTTTTCAATAAAAAGAGCATAGCAATCTCTTGTAATAGTAGCACGTGAGGGAGGAACAAAATCAAGAATGACAATCTTGCAAAAGTAACGAAAACCTTCACGTTCAACAAAACTAAATGGTAACTCATCAATAATCATCATTTTAACAAGTGCTTGTCTAATCTCATCTTGATCAAAACGCCATAATCTAGGAACACTAACAGTTTCTATGGTCCCATCAGCGTTGCACTTTATCTTAGACTCAAAATCTAAGATTGTTTGTTTTTTTATCTAGGTTGAAAGGGGCTTTCTTACACCGACTACTGTAATGCCTCATTGCATTAGTTCCATTGTTAGATGAACAAATTATCCTTCCACCACAATAAATACATTCAACATGATTTTTATCACCATCAATTTTTTAAAATGATCCCAAACAGTAAAAAGGTTTTCTATTTTTACCTTCATCATGAATAAATTAGTTGCAATTTGATATGATCTTATATTTGAAAGGTATACAAATACAAATTCCTCATATTCATAAATACTATAGAAATTTTAACTTCACAACTAAATAGGAATCCAACAAATGCGGTGATTTCATAAATAATCATGAATGTTAGTTTTGTAAGGGTTGATAATTACACAATTTGCGCTATTTTTAAATCCAAATCAAAATTTTGGAATCTATGTTCCAAAACACTACTAATTACTTAAAGACAAGGAACAACAAGAAAATTTTGCAGCTCAAAACCTATGCCCTAAGTTATGTTTTCAATTCGTTGTACTCTGCTGTAAAAACGGCATACCATCCCCGCATCAGCCACCCTGCTTCATTAACAATTCACCAAACAGCTTTAAATAAGTTATTCCTTTAACAATTCACCAAGCAATTAAATCATATTTCCAACGGGTTACCACCACACATGCAAAATTGCTTAGTGAATATATGCAATTTTGCTACGAGGGAAAGAATCAACAAAACCATCAACCAACATTTTGCAGCAGAGGAAACTCAAAGCAATTAAATCATACTAATTTACAACAATCATCAAGCTAAGAAATCAACGAATCAACAAACTATTGCTACGAGGGAAAGAATCAGAGAAATCAATTTTTTAAGGAAAATATTGTAACAAAGATTTAAACTTTGATCATGAAATGCTATTTAATAAATTTAAAAAAAAACTGAAAAACGATAGAGGAAAGCACAAATACCTTCTCTTTTTAGAGAGGAGTCCATTCTCGTTACTTTGCGTGGGAGAATCGAATGAGTGGGATAGTGATTTAGTAATTAGGGTAACAAATCAGGAACCAGTTTAAGTTTTGATTAAAAATGTAAATAATTTAAAAATAAAAAATACAAATACACATAGGTAATCGGGTCGGGTATCTGTGAAATTTAGAAATTATGACCCGGACTCGACCCATGAACCCTTAAAAAATAGCGGGTCGAGTACTTGGCTCGAAAATTTTTTTAAAAATAAAAAAGTACCTTTTTTTTACCGAGTCAACGGGTCGAGTATTTTTTAACACCCCTACTATCAATAGTATTTAATTACTATGAAAGTTTGAGGGGAAGCTCTTTACTTATAGTTGAGTTCCTCCAAAATCAACGGTACAGATTGAGTTACATTGATGGTTGAGATTAGAACTTATCTACAATTAAGAGTCTTAAGTAATTTAAACTTTATACAATCTTATCTCTTTAAAATTTACACCATTTAATCTGATAACTCTAGTTTTACTATAGTGTTTCACTAGACCATCAAAACTTAAAGTAAATGAGCTTTCTCATGAATTTCACGAATAGGACCAATTCAAACGAGTCAAATAAATCTCATTTCATAAGTTAACCTCCATAAAATATTTTGTACATAATGATCACGGGAACGTGACAGTTACATATACATATATCATATTGAAGCATATAACTACGCATATAACCAAAGTTGAATCCAGGCCATCCAAAGGAATTCATGGGTATCCAAATTGAAGCCATGCTACCATGCATATATGTCAATACTAATTAAATTAAATAATAAAACATTATGAAATAATAACATTAAAATACATTATACACTAATAATAAAATGTATGAAATTTAAATTTAACTCAGATAAAATATGGTTATTACACATCGTATATCCTCATATTACGGTTTATGTTTTAAATTAATCTTTAAAATTTAATTGAGATCTTAAAGTATCAATATTATATTAATTAAGTTGTTTCAGGTTAGGCGTTAAACATTCGCTTGGTTTCGACATAGAGCATATTTAAAATGCATGAATCAAATATATTAATTCTTATTGCATAGACAACTTGGATTTTTAGATGTCTTAAAAAAAATAGTCCTCTTAAATTCTAATGACATTATTTTTTTAACACATCAAATTCGAGTTGTCCATTTAGTAGGTATAGATGTTTAAAAATTGATTCACATATTTTTAATGTCCGCAATGTCAAATCCGCATTAGCATTGGACACTCAAGCTAACGTTAAGGTGATCAAATGACTTAATTGATGTGATGTTTGATATTTTAAAAACTCAACCAGAATATTTTAATGTTTACATGATAATTTAAAATTGTAAACCATAATTTTAGTACATCTAGTTGAATTAACCCTTATATCTTATTGTCACAGTTTAAAACTCGAAAGAAAAAAAAACAGATATTTAATAATTTTTAGGTTAATTGCACAAGATGTCTGCAAACTATGAGTTAGAATTAGTTAATAAACTTCAAAAAGAATATTTCAATTGAATCCTAAAAAAGATTATCGTTTTAAATCTAACATGAATATTTTTTTCAACATGTATGGATTAATAAATATTTTAAACACTTGGATCCAATATGCCCTTTAATGTTAAAGTTGATGATTAGATTGATAGGAGGTGATTGAAATGAAATTGGATTTAATCGAAACATCTTGAAGTTAATGGGGCCTCTGATGAAATTAACCCTTATTTGTAACTTCTATTTGTATGAATATGTATTATAATATATCAATAAATCAGAGTGGCGCAGCGGAAGCGTGGTGGGCCCATAACCCACAGGTCCCAGGATCGAAACCTGGCTCTGATATTATCAAAATGCATTTTGTTCTTTCATTTTGTAAGAATTCTCTTGTGAAATACCCATTCATCCCTTCCTTTTGTTTCTTTAGTTTCTGTCTGTGTAGGAATTTTCTTGTCTCATACCATTATCCATTTATGAATGTACGAGGCTTATTTAAGAGCAAACACTATTTTTTTATGTGTTCCTTTTTTGTATATGTGTGTGCAATGTTGCTTGTGAAACTAACACGATTGAGTTGCAAAGAGTTCGATGTCTTTCAAGTAAAAGGTTATGTTTAAATTTTGTTGACGAAGAAAGTCGATGCGGGAGACCTTTGCCCACTCTTTTAGGAATCAGACCCCGCTTGGGAGAGAATTGAAAATTGGGTGAGAAATGCAAATAGAGAAGAAACAAACACCGTCATCAGCTGAACCAAAGATACTAAAAACAACGAAGGATTCCAAAAAGTAAACCATAAAAATTCTGGGAATATACAAGTTATGTAAGGCCATCCATTACAATTGATCAATGTGATCAGAGTACATCAGCCAACATCCAAGATAACAACAACTTATTTCCTCCATTTAAACACAATTCCCAGCAAAATTAAGGATACAACTACTTGTCTGTTTCTTAGAAAAAGCTTGACCTTACTCTAATGCCAACCTACCATTGTGTTTGCTACTTCAAATTATTAAAACCTATTCTTGTGTGTGTTACATGCTGCGATTTCTCGCGACAAATGGAATGGAAGACACTTTGAATCATGTTTGTAAAATGAAATAAGACAATCCTATCAGTAAAACCTTTGAGTAAAATTTTAAAATGAAATAAGACAATCCTATCAGTAAAACCTTTGAGTAAAATTTGAAACTCTTCCCCCCTCTATCATCTCCCTATCCAAATGGGGAAGGATATAAAAATGGAACTAGGGGAAATTACCATTAGCAAGAGTCGTTGAACCCCAGTGGCAGACTGCACATGATGCCAGCAACATCCATCTCTTAGCAACCCATCACTGCGCAATTATACACAAAGTTACCCGACCGCTTTTTGGCTAGCAAGTTCCATTGTGGAGGCCCTTCGCTTGGAACCCACGAATTCAGCTCTATAAAGCTTCCGCCTGAGCTGATCACTATAAGGCGATCACCGCATGCTCTGAATGCAAGACCCCAACCGTTCATGGAAACGGCTCTTTCGGGCAACCTTCCGATAGTCAACCATGATTTTCTCTCCTTATCATACTTCTTCACCTCCATGTCGGCATGGTCAGCAGCATACAGTTCATTGTTTACTACTGCAACCAGCGGGGGTGCCCCAGCTGCCACAGGCTTCTCAGCCTCATCAGCTGCCAGAGACATGTTAGGGATTTTAGTCCACTTTTTTAACTCTAAATCATACTCCTCCCCACAAGTGAGAACCCTTGCATCATTTCCCACTCCAACAGTTCCCCCAATTACATAGAATTTCTTATCCATAAATACCCCACTGCACATCTTCCTTGGGGTATTCATGCTTGGGAGAGTCTCCCACTTCTGAGTCTCGGAATTGTACATTTCTGCAGTGCTCAGGATGTTACCCTGAGAATCACAACCACCAGCTAAAATCGCAATCTCTCCAAGACTAGCCGACCCGAACAAGCACCTAGGAGAATTCATACTGGTCCCAAAAGTCCAAGAGTTTGTCAAAATACTATATCTATATATCACTTGGGAATTCAGTTCCTTCCCAAATACAAGCAACTCAGTTCCCACGGCCAAGGATTCCTTGTCCCCAAAAATAAAACAATCATTGGGAGGCATCGGTGGCAAATGCATCCACTTGCATTGGATTGGATCAAATGCCACCCATTGAAGGAGATCACAAGAAAAGTAAACCCAATGTTCAGTAACACCCTTCTGCCTCCTTGACTTATAGATCTCTCCGCTCCTGATTACTGATCGAAAACTCCGATTCAACGAGGCAATGGAACCATAATAGGATCTCGAGCACCTAATCAGACAATTGATGGAGTTGTCCCTTCCAATCGGTTGGATTAACACATCCAAATCCGAAGAAGATTCATTTCGACTAGTATTATTGGACAAGAGCTTAGGCAACTTGGTTTCTCGATGACAAGCATCGGATCCGGCGATTTCGAGTGGCAGCGGACGCTTCCCATTGAACATGTAAGGCCAGTCGGTTTCTTGTTGAGAGGAGCTTGCCAACACCAAACACGACTTGCAGGATCGATTCTCCACCATCACACTTTCGCTCCCCTCCCAATTTCCAAAAGGGAATAATTCCCAAAATCGCAACAATGGGAAGAAATTTCAAATCACTGTAGAAACAGCAAGTTTTTTTTTTTTTTTTTTTGCGCCTTCCCGGGAAAATATATATGTACGCTGTGAAGATTAGCAATTCAACCTATTCAAGAACCAAAAAATAAACAACAGTTTCAATTTTGAACACTAAAGAAAAAAAAACCAAACAGAAATTTGAATTAAATAAAGGCGATCCAAGTTAATTTCAGAGGCAGTTTTTTTTTTCCTCTCGTTTTCTCTGGTCTTATAGGTTATGGAAAAAAAAATAAACCGTAAAATTTAGTAAAAAAGGAAGAAAGAAAGAAACAAAAAGAAATCAAGATCAAACAATCTGAAGAAAAAGAGGTACCAGATCTCAGAATTTCAAACAACATAAACACTAACCGAGAAAAAAAAATTGAACTGCTAGATTCAAAAGAAGAGAATACCAAAAAAAAAGAGATGAATTGGATCTATTGATAGTTTCAGTAATCTTCATTAGTGATAAACACAGTGCTTAAAAACATAAACATATACATGAACAAAAGAAAAAAAAAACAAAAGGAAATAAGTGACAGAAGGAATACTAATAACAATAACGTTGCGAGCGACTTACTGAATGGATTAGAAGGAAGAATTGAGAAGAACCAAAAATCTGGGTATGGATTTTGTTTTCTTTTTGGGTAAAAATTAACACACTAGCTCTATCCAAATCTCTGCTTTAAAGTTTTGTTCTTCTTGTTGTTGTTGTTGTTTCTTAGGGTGTGGAGTTCATTGGGTTTTTTTCTACATAGCCTGCGCTGCCTTTTTGTCCTTTTGATTCTCTCTGCAAACCACAGCCAGGGGGCTTTGTCACCAAATCTCTTTAAAAGCTCACCTCCCTCTCTCTCTCTCTTTAAACTTCCTCTCCCCTTCCCCGCTCTCTATTTTAACTCCCCATGAAAATTTATATATAAAAACATTTGGATTTTGTTTTATTAAATAAAATTTAAACTTTTTCTTATAAATGTTATTCGGATTTTGGGAATATCATAAAAGGAGGCGCTTAATGTAAGCTTTTCGTAATGGTTAATATCAGTCCTGGAAGAAACAGCTCCAGATCATGGACAACAAAAAACATATTTAATTATACAAAAAATTATATATAAACTGTATTTTTTTTAATAATTATTGATAATCGTTTAATTAAAAATAAAAAATAGCTTCTAGTGTTCAAAGGCTAACCCCATATGGAGTTGTAGTGGTGCGGGCGGTGGTCAACGAAGGAGAGGAAGCAGCTGTTAACCGGTGAAAGCCGGTTGAGACACGTGCCTTATTAGAGTGATATAAATGAATATGAATAGAATATATGAAAGTGCTGACAGTCCCTCTCTTTTGTTTCTTTGTTTTTTCTGCTTTTGTTTTTAGTTTGAATACTCCGTTACCCCGACGTCTGTTACTATTTTACTATTCTTTTTTAACTATCTTTATTATTATATCTCACTCAATTCTTAAAATTATCTAAATATGAGAGTAATATATTTTAGTATATTCGAACTTACATTTTTTTAGATTGACTATAATATTCATGTCAATTGAGTTAAAACTCAATTGACTTACATTACTTTTTTTTATACTTCAATACAAGTATAAACATACAACAAATTAATTTTTTTTTAATGAATTATAAGAAAAAGATAAAACTCTAATAGCAACTTAATTAACATGACTCTTATTTAAATCACACTTGAAGTGATGAATACTGTAATCATTAAATTAGCACACAATATATTTTTATATGTATAATTTATAAACATCCAAACAGCCTAATTATGAGCTGTTTATATTTGATTAACGAAAAGGAAAAAGGAAAAGATAATAATAATAATAATAATAATAATAATAATAAAAGAGAAAGGTACTTTCGGCTAATCCAAAACCAAACAAGTAATTGTCAAATTCAAAACGTCCGACAGTTTTTCCTATAATGGAATTTGGACATTGTCAAACAGCCGTGTTTTTTTGTATGACGGCCAAGCCGAGCTGGCTTCTACGACCACCACGGGTCAATCCATGTTAATCACATTTCCATTCTTTCTAAATCCCACCCAATTTACCAACTAATTTATTCATTAAAAAAGAAAACTAAATAAAGGCAAATAACAAGTTCTTGTATATCTATATTGAGTAGTTTTCAACACCGACTCCCTTTTTCTTATTAAAAGCACCAAATTTTTACCATTAAAATAAAAGGGGTTTGCAATATTTGTTTTAAAATTACCTGGACTATTCACGTGGGAAAAATTACATGTGGAAATAAAGTGGCGTGCTATCAGATGTCATTAATGGCTTGACAGTAAAATTTCATGGATTGGGTTACCTGTTTAAATTTGAAGGTTTATTCAAAATTTGAAAAAATTTGAATAAAGTTATTAGACTCAAAAATAAGTTTTGATAAAAAATTAAATCCGTTTAAAATATGAGTCGGCTCAAACTCAAATATTCAAGCTCCGAGCCCGATTCAACCCGTTTTAAGTTTATAATATTTTATATTATGTTTTTTATATATTATGTAATTTAGAACACTTCAAAAAAATAAGCATATATTAAATATATAATATTACTCTAATGTAAACATTAAAATAATATTAATATGATTATATAAAAATTTAATAAATAAAAAATGCATAAAATTATTAAATATTAAAATAAAATAAATACTTTTTTAAATAAATTTAAAAATAATATGGACGGGTCTAAAATGAGTTTGGGTTAGTTTTTTTGCAAATATAGACGGGATTGAGCAAAATTTTAGGTCCAAATTTTAGGTTAAATCGAGCTTGGACAAGCATAAAATATATTAATATTATGTTTAACTCGAACCGAACCCGACCTGATCCAACCCATGAATACTTTTAATTGACGGTCGAATGATTAAAGTGGAAGATTATAATAACAACAGTGACCAAAATGAATGTACCTAAAAAGTTGGAGGACCAGATAGTTTATCCTTTCTAAAAATATATATTGCGAGTTTCCAACAAGATAATATTTCTGTTTTCTTTTTTTCTTTTTGGAAATTTTCATACTAATTATTTTTTGCAATTGTGACAACTGACTATTTTGTATGATAAGAAAAAAACTGATTATTTTAGTTCGGCAGCGATACAAATTACTGTTCTACCCATGGAATTTAGGTTTATTAAGGGCTGATTTGGAATTATCAGAATTTTCTTTTTAATTTTACTATTATAAATAGTAAATATCAAACAAAACTCATCCCTTGTATATTCTAATGTTGGAATTGAATACTTATCTATAATAATTGCATGTAATGAGACTCAAATACGAGTACTAAAATTTTATAGTCTTCGTCTTCACTAACAACGCCAAAGACTCATTTGCAACATTAGAATGCGTTTTTGAATTCATCAATATAAATTTAATCATTTTATACGAATCCAAGAAGGTCTATAATTTAAGCCAACTTACAATTTATTTTTGGATGAAATTTGAGTATTTTTGGAACATTAATCAAATTAGAGTTTTAATTTTCTTAGAAGATATATTTAAGGTAATATATTTTTTATAATTTAACGGTTTAAAAGACCCTCAAAATATTTTGAAAATATCAATTAAGTCCCTATGATTTTTTTTTGTATCCAATAACTAACAAAACTGGTCAAATAACACATTTAACTAGTGTTGATCCTTACAACGATGATGTAAAATAATTTAATGAAGCTTAATTTCTTTTATTTTTTAAAAAAATATTTTTAATTCTTTTATAAATTTTTAAAACATTGTTTAAATTTATTAAATTAAATAAAGGTCAAAAGGTTAAAAAAATTGAAAATTTATAAAAACCATTTAAAAGTTAAGTTTAAAATGAATTTGAACATCCAGTTGTTCAGATTCATTCAAGACGATTTTTTAAAATTATATAAAATTTAAAAAATATTAAAAATGATTTTTTAAAATATTGATATGTGTATCAATGTTTTAATTCTATTGATACCTTTTAGGAGGTATAAAAATATTATAAAATTAAATAATTCATTCATTTATTTATTTATTAAATGTGTAAAGTTTCTTTTAAATTTATGAATATATCCAATTAATTTTTAATATTTTTTAAAATTTATATAATTTAGAAAAAATCATCTTTAATGAATTTGGATAAATGCTTATCTAGATTCACATTAAATTTAAATAACTAGGTTTCATTCTGGACTTAACTTTTAAATGATTCTTTTATTAATATTTAATTTTTTTGAAATATACTTAATATTTTTATAAAGTTTAATATTATTTTTTATAGTTTTGGATAAAAGTTAAATATGATACTTTTTTTAAATAGAGTTAAATATGGTAATTTGGTTAATTGAGTTTGTGTTTGAGCACGTTCAATGCCCTCCTACATTAACAACAATTCTGATATCACCTAAACTAAGAGTCAATCGATAGAAAAAAGCTTATTTATTCCATATGTATTACAATATTTAAACATAAAATAAATGTCAATTACTAAAATTTTAAACTTGAAATTAAAAATATGAGAAAAATACTGTAAAAAATAACACCTCTTCAAAATAAGCAAAAAAATTCCTTCTATTTTCCCAAACAAGTCAAGCGAGTGATTAAAAGTTTCTAATTGAAATTAGTTTATTGATAACTCATATACTAAAACATGGTGAATAAATAATACCTTACCAAACATATCATAAGTGATAAATAGTTATCTGCTTATTTATCCAGAGGCGAAGCTAAAATTTTTTTTTAGGAGGGTCGAAATTAAATCGTAATTTTTACAATAGTAAAAAAGTAATTTTTAAAAGATTAAATTAAAATTATGTTATTTTAAAGAGATCAAAGTGTAATTTTATGTTTATTATTTTAAAATTTTGAAAGTGCTTAAATTTTTTTTCCATTTTAAAGGGTCAAGAGCCCTTCCAACTCCCCTAAGTTCGCCTCTGTATTTATCTTATTCAATATTTTTTGTTGAAACTTTTATATTAAGTAAAAAAATTAAAATCTATTATCAAATAAATTCTCATTACGAAGATTTTCAATAATTTATTAAACTCGCGGTTAGTTTTAAAAGTATTGTATGTTATGGTGTATGACTTTGACGGCGCTGGCTCCTGCGCCGCGTGTTACTGCGTAAAAGAGGAAACTGCGAATTCAAAAATCAAAAAAGTCTAAAACATGCGCACACACACGTGCCGGCAAATAGGTTTTCATTGGGGTGAGCACGGCACCACTGAACGGCGAAGAAATCGGTCTAGAAATCCGGGCCACGTGTCGGCGCACGTGGGCTGCTCTAACTGGAGGATAGCTTTTTTAAAATTGTGTAAAAATAAAATAAAGCCCATATACTTTTATCTTTTTACAACTTCCAACATTTAAAATTGAATTTTGTTTGAAAACTAAGGGCCGCCTCTACGATCTACATATAAAATCCGTAGGCTACACATGGGAGAACATCCGTCCGTGCCGGCTTTTGCCTTCCGCTTCTATTATATTTTAACCTAAAATTCAATCCATAATCATCATTATGATTCCTATGTTTATCATCATATTCTTTTGTTGGTCCATTTGAGAGTTATTTATCAACCTTCCTTTTATTTTATAATAATATTGTACGAGATTAAAGCTGCAAAAATTTCTTGAATTGTTTGTGATTATTCATCTTAATAAGACTTCCGCCTTCTTTAAATAAGTATTTATTTTCAATGCAATGCAATTAAATTTTTTTATTATTTAACCGTAAAAAATAATTTTTTAAAAAAAGGTAAATTAAAATTATAATTTGTAAAATGTAACTTGTGGGTGAAAAAATAATATAATAAATATATTTATTAAAAGTTCGTGCAAAAATTAAATGATGTTTTGGTTTAAATTGTAAAGTTAAATGTTTGTAAACATAAACATAATCAAAAACTCATAACAATATAATTTATTTTATATATAAAAAAGATATTTTAATTTTATCCCTACCTAAATTGGTACGTGATTAATACTTAATAATAGACAAATTATAATAATTTTTTAAATAAAGATAATTAATATTTGAGTGGGTGGTTTTTATTTAGTGGTTACCTTTTACCTTTTTAATTTTAATTTTTATTAAAACTTTAAAATCTTAAATATAATCATTTTTTATTATAGAAATTTCGATTTGAGCTCTTTTGTAATCTATATTATTGAATGAGTTAGTATTACAAGTTAATTCATGCACACCAACTCACTTGAGTGATGACTAAAATAACATTGTTTTATAAAGTAAAATGTATTATTTTGATGGTGTTTTGGTCTATTTTTATATTTTTATATAAAAAAATCGAAAAAATATACATATATGATAAAATTTAAACTTTAAGACACCATAATTTTCAATAAATTCATTTTACCATTTCAATCAAATTTTCAATCATATTTTCACTCATAATTTAGCTTAATTAATTTGGTATCTTCTGCTGCTAACACAAAACTCAGTTACAATTATATAAATGAATTTTTAAAAAAAAAACTTCATGTGTTGACCTGATGATTAAGGTGTTCATCGTCCCAAATGTAACTTAAATTCGAATCGCATTAGTCATTTTATTATTAAAACTTTACCTTCATCCTATAATTCAAAAAAAAAAATGAATTTTAAAAAAAAACCAAATTGGAATTCGATACCGAATATCATAAATGTTTACTTAATTGTCAGAACCGATAAGAATAGTAGTATATGAAATCTTCAAAGTTCGGGCCATTTGATCAAGGTTTATACCATTGGAAGGATAACAAGTACAAGATAGGATAGGATAGGATAAGATATATAAAATTCCATGCTTCATTTTATTTTTATTTAATTTTATTTTGAATATTTTAATTATGTTCTTAATGATTGATTATTCAAATTAATGTATAACTAATGATGCACTTGTCATCATACCTATAATTTCTTAAAAGAATTACCAGGAAAGGATAGTTGCATTAACCTTTCCTGGGAAGTACTTTTCAATTTCCTCACTTGCAAAGAGGTTAAAAGAGGATGGATTCGAATCCATCCCCCATTTGTCAATTTCCTTTTTGTGGTAACCAAAAATGTAGCCTGGAATTTAGTTTCATATATTGCATACCTTCTTACCAAATATTGTATTTTATTAAACACGTTAACCCAAACAAATTTATGTTTTCAAGCTGCAATTTAGTTAATGGATTTCAAAAATTTAAGCTTTGAGACAGATTTGTAACTAAAGACGTTAGAATCAAAAGGGAAGAAGATGAAGATGAAGAAGAGAGACGTGTGAAATGGGTTTAAGGTTTTTTTAGTTAAGGTTTAAGGTTTAATAATTTTAATTAATTAAATTTATTTAATTAAAAATCTATTCTCATCCCATTTGAAAATCCAAGTTGGCACTTAAAATCTAGTTGGACTGTCACGTAGGATTACCATTAGGGAGATAACGGAACTTAACGACAGAGTGATCACTTCGTAACAAAATAATAATATAAGTGACTAAAACGTAATATTTCAAACATAAGTGACTAAAATGTAACATGAGGCAAATAAAGTGACTATTTTTGTAGTTTACCCATAATAATAATAATAATAATAATAATAATAATTCTTGATCAAATTCTTTACCACTACATCGATTGAGTTTATGTCACAAGTTAACTCAATACTAACTCACAATTGATGATAACACCATGATAAACAATTGTAGTCTACTAATATTGTTAATCTGATATATTTTTGTGTTTAATTTTGTTTTACTCATAATTTAATTTAATTTTTTATTTTAACATCGTACCTATTTCATATATTATTATGATTAATTAGTTTCAACCATACATTTCATTATTTATTACATGTTATTCTTAAACACACATCTGTGTTCTAAATTTATAGTCTCCACACGCATATATATATGATAGGATTTCTAATATATGTGAAAGTATCATATTAATTAGAGTTTTTTAATTTCACATATTAATTTAAAATTATTTTATCTATCTTCAACTAAGATTTTAAAAATTTCATTAATTTATTTTATTAAAATCAAGAAATTAATCTTTCAATTTTATTTTGTCGGAATCTAATTCTTGTACTTTACAAAAGCAAAAAAAATAATTCAATTGGATCATATCATTATACATTATCGATTATGTTATTGTGTTTATCAACAATTGAATTAATTTTAATTTTAAATTAAGTGTAACTTTTCAATTTAAAAAAATCAAAATTAAACAATTTTAAAATTAATGAATTAATAAAAACAATTTTAAGAAAATGTATAATCAATCAAAATAGTATACTCCATTAATTTAATTTGTCTCTATATAAGATAAAATTCCAAAATAATAATTAGAAACTTTAAAACCAAGCAACTCCACTATCCAAAAAGAATTCTCCTTCGGATTTGATGAACCGACGCAACCCTAGAACCAATACTTCATTGCCACGTGTTTCCACTTGTGGAAAGACCTGTTGTTATTTGAAGCATTATTGGATGGTGAGAAAGGTGTTTTTTTTTTTTTTTAATAATCGCATTTGCATGCAACTCACACGACTCACCCATTCAACTTTTTATTTTTATTTTTCGCTTAAGTTTATTTTTACTTTTATTTTTTTAAATATAAAATATTTATTTTCACATCATAAAAAAATTAAAATTAATTATAAAATAAAATAATAATGGTGATGCTGATGGTGGTTTAAATCAATACTAATGGTGATGATGGTAACATAATAATCCTATACACACACCCGTATGGAAAAAAGGAGTCGTGGCCATTGTTAATACGCAATCTAGTAATGAAGAAAATGGTGGCGTAATTTGTCCAAAAGTGTCACATGCACATAATAATATAATATAATAATCTTCTATTATATACATCACGACGAATTCAGGGGTTGATAGGATCCTGATTTTTTTTAAAATAGATTTTTTTTAAGATTTTTTAAAATTTTAAAATTTTATTAATAAAAATAAAATTACACTTAATACTCTTAAAAATATTAAATTTTGAATTAATCTTTTAAAAATTATATTTTTATTATTGTAAAAATTATAATTTAAGTTTGCTCTCCTAAAATATTTATGACTCCGCCCATATATATATATATATATCCCTCTCTCATTTTTATTTAGGGTTTGAGGGGTATGAGGAGCTTGGACTATATTCTGCATTCCATATATTATAAGTTGATATAGTTAGGAGAAAATTCATAGGTAAACTAATTAAATGGGTAATAATAGTAATAATAACTACTCAAGGGAAGAAAGGGATGATTAGTATAAATAAAGGAAAATGTCTCTTTCGTACAATTGAGGTGTTTTCTTTTCTTTTTCCTTTTTAGTGCTTTTGATTTCTATTTACAATCCCTTATTTGGGCAATTCTTTTATGGGAAAAAGTTTAAAGGAGAGAAGATTACTTTAATATAAGATTATTAAGTTATATGTTATCGATTTTATAAGGAATTGAAATTAATATTTAAAGATCGTTTATCGAATAAATTATCCTTTTTGATATTTTTCATGTTTTCTTTATGTTAGAACTGTAAAAATAAGGTATAATATAAATTTAAAGATGTAAATTAGGATCTGTCATTTTAAATCATCAAGAACAAAATTAAATGCGAAAGCGTACTTGAATTCATCGATTTTTTCTGAAAACTACGGATCTTGCAATTTTGGCCTTCCAAATTAGCGTACAAGTAATCTGGAGGAGGTGACTCTCTCTTTCTAAAGATGGGATATTAGAAAAGTTACCTATGTGTAATTTAGGGACCGTAACCCTAATATATATAACTTTTGCTCATTAACCCTAATTTCTAATCAACCCATATCAACTAGAAATTAGTTACTAGTATCTACACATATTTGAACCATAATTTATTTAATAACTAAAGCCCAATAAGCCTTAACCAAATTAGATCACTTTTAATTTGAGCTAATATTTGATGATAGTATATAATAACATGCAATTATGCTTATTATATATGTAATGCCCATATTTCCCCAATACTTTATGGTTTATGTTTGGGGTTCGCGATTATTCTTCCCAACAAAAATTTTTAAAATTCAAATTAATTTTAAAAAAAAATATAATTTATCTTACTATTACACTCAACACTTATTAATCCTATCAAATAACTCGTTAATAAAACTCAAATCTTAATCTTTTTGTAAATTATTAATAAATAATGAATCTAACTTGATTTGAGGAACGTTGATCCTTTGTTTGGCAGTGTTAAGAGAAATGAAAATTGGGGCAACTGCCCATGTGACATGTACGGTGGTTTACATGCAAAGAGAATATTGATATTTTATGTGGCGAAGGGCCCATCCAATACCATTAGGAAAGAAGTGGGTTTTAAAACCAATGCACACCCACGTCAAAATTAATCACCAATATATAAAAATAAAAGAAAAGATTCCCCCCTCTAAACATTTAACTTTATTATATAACTTGGGTCTTGGATTATTGATGATGATCTTGAAAAGGAAAAAGAAAGCATGGATGTGAGAAGAGCCTTAAAAGAATGGTTACCTCAACCACTTTTCTTTTTATTATAACTATCACAATCCATTAATTATTCTCTCTCTCCCCCCCATCTTTTGCTATTAAGAATGGGGTGGAGAAAATTTTGTGTGTTGACTTGATGATTAGAGTATTCACCGTATCAGGTGTGGTCTAAGTTCGAATCGCGTTAGTCGCGTTATTTTTAAGGTTTTGCCTTCTTCTTGTAATTCACAAAAAAAAATGGGGTGAGAAAAGAGACCAATCACTTCCGCAATTAACACACAAGTTAAGTCTAGTTTAGGAATGTTTCTCAAAAGTGCTTTTGGGCCAACTTTTGGTATGGAAAAAATATTTTTTCTCTCAGAAAATAACTTGTTTAGAATTGCTTTTATATCAAAAGTACTTCTTAGAAACAATACTAAACACACCCATAGTTACGATGTGACAATCTTAGTTTCATGCATGCTTAAGGTTCTATGATTTTATCTTAATTTCTTTCTCCAATGGATTTAACAAGGTATGGTGTACATCAAATCTAATACATGCATCCAACGTAATAGTACGTGAGCTACACATCAATTTAAGGGTTCAACATCAATGAAGAAAATTGGATGGCTTTATGGGTTTGAATATGTAGAAAATGAGAAAGATGACAAATTTATTGAAATAAACAAAGACAAGTATACATAGATGTATGTAGGTAGATGTTTAGTATAAAAGTTGAACTTGATGTTGTATGTAAATTGTATGATCCCAATAGAAAAAATATATTAAGTGTTTTTAGAAAATTATTCTAAAAATATATATTTCTTTTAACCATGGAGAAATTTTATTTTCAAGATATAATGTTTTTGCTTGAACATAATAATTCATATTGCATTTTGATTACTCATTACTCCTTAATTTTCACCATGTTGAACAAATTTTACTGCCTTAATTTTCACTGCATGTAACTATTGCTTCTTGAATTGTCTTAACTATAAATACCAAGCATGGATAGCTTTCTAAAACACAAAACAAATATTTACAAGTTTTTCCTTCATTTGAGCATTGCTTTTGCTTTTATTTTCTTTGTTTCTCTTTGTTCTCGAAACATAAGAGTTTATTGAATTTTAGGAGATACGCTGCGGGTGGATTATCCTTAAGGAAAGTGTTCTATTCACCTCAAGCAATATTTCTAGTTTCTGTTACCTTGATCCATTATTTTTACAACAATCATAAAGATAATCATGGGTCTTGTTGTTAATGCAACTAACAACCCTACTTCATTGTCGGTGCTATCCTTCCTTATGCCATATCCAATCCTGCTACAAACATTGTCGATTGTCAACCCTACTATCAATATTGTTTCCAATACTGTGTTATTACCGATATTACCTACTCTATCCTATGCCAAGCCCTTCACTAACATTTTTAAAATTGGACTGTTCAATGGGGATGGTTTCAAGAGATGGTAGGAACACATCTTATAGGTGTTAGATATGCATGGAGTTGCATTTGTGCTCATAAAAGGCAAACCAACTAGTTCCCCAAATAAGAAATTTGACCTTTGGGTCATGCTAACAAGGTATGTAGGCACATTATTATTTCTACACTTTTGAATGAAAGATTTGATGTCTACTATTCATATAAGAAAGCAAAGGAAATTTGGGACTCTATGGTTACTAAATATTGAAGATGTTGGCAAGTAGGAATTTGGTATAAAGTAGTACTACACGTGAGAGACGACTTACAATAAAGACATCGAGGTGCAAATTAGTGAGTACCACAAACTACTAGAAGACCTCAAATCCAAAGGTATAACTCTACAAGAAGAGTTTGTTGCCGGACTACTTATTGAAAATCGCCTCAACCATAGAATTACTACAAGCAACAACTTAAGAAAAAGCACAAACAACACTATTTTGTAAACTTAATAACTCATATTATCATTAAAGACACCAATCAGAAAGAATCCAAAGTTTTCGAAGGAAATGAAATTGCTACAAATGTCAATTGGTGGAGGGCAAGGAAAAAAACAGGTATGAAAAACATGATTAGAAGCCCAAAACCAAAAAAAAATAAAAAAATCTTATCTTTAAGAAAAAAATGTTTCGTGTTTGAAAAAACAAACCATCATGCACATCAATGCATAAATTAAAAAAAAAAGAAAGAAAAAAAGAAGAAAAAGAGAAATGATAATCATGCTAAGCCAAATGCCAATATGATTGAAGTAGATGACATAATTATTGTGGTCATTCGTCAAGTCAATATTGTGACTAATATGATAGAGTTGTTGATAAACTCTAGTGCTACTAGGCACACTTGTAATAATCAAAATGCATTTGTGACTAATATGATATGAGTTTTTCCTATGTTAAAAAGATGTAACAATTTGGTTTAATTTTTACTACAAATGCCAACATCATAAGGGAGGCACTCCAAAGATTAGGGCTCGTACTTTGTTTGTAACGGTCCAATATTCAGTGGTATCGAAAAATGCAATTTCAGAATCCCATTTCCTTAAATCAAGCCATTAATGATTAAATATTAATATTTACAAGAATAGTATAAAAATATATTAGAGAATGATCCAGTACTTTTGTTTAATTAATAACTAATTAAGGCTTAGGGACTAAATTATAAATGTTCTATCGCTATAGAGTTTTAATTGGCTAAAGGTTTAGGGACTTATATAGGAATTAGCCAAAGGTTTATGATAGTAAATAAACCATTTTCCAGTGGATGGTGATGAGTGATGTCCTCTTCCATTAAGTTTGATTAATGATTTAATTAGATTAATTAAATCATGATTAAGTTAATAAACTTAGTTAATTAAGTCCTAATCTACCTATATAAGCTAAATTAGTGGGAAAATTCAAAGAATTTAATTAGATTAATTAAATCATGATTAATTAAACCATGTTACATAAATAGCTACATTTTACGGTTAAACTATTTAAATTTTAAATAATATGTTTAAAAATACTATTAATTTAAAAATGTATAAAATCCAAAACTATTTTATAAATGTTTTACAGTTTTTCAAAAATAAAATCTATTTTTTTTCTTAATTTTTTAAAATTTAATTAAAATGAAAGAAATGCTAAAAAATTATAACTATAAAACTATTATTAATGAAAAATATGTTTACTATTTATAAAAAATTAAATTATAAAAGGTGTCTAAAATTAGAATTTTTATAAATTTAATTTTTTTTAAAATAAACATGTTTTCAATTATAATTAAATTCATCTTTCCAACCAACTTTTTTTAGGACATACCCCCAAAAAATGGGTAAACAATTTTAAAACAGAAGTTTTTTTAAAAAAATTACTTCAATGTTTACTTACTTTTTTTTTGGTAATTAAAAAAAAAAAAGCTACAATCCTAGTAAACTAGAATGGTAACTCAGAACAGAGCAGCTTCTAACTAGAGCTGCTAATATCCTCCTCGAACTGTTGACTAATCAATCCGAGTGGTTCGTCAAATATTGTAAGTCGGTTTATGTTCTCGTTCACCTTTTCTGTCAAACAATCAATCACCTTATTACTTTCCCGTAGTATATATCAAAACTTCACTTTCCAATTTTTGTTACATCAATCTTGAATTAATCGCACTTCATGTAACTCGCTTATTGAAGCAAACCTATGTTGGATGGTGTTAATAAACAGTGCATTATTACAATTGAAAACATATAATATCTTTTAAATTTAAAATTTTGAAATATATTTTTTTTAAAAATAAAATTGAATTATCATTTTGTCAGTAATATCAAAATTAAATTGTTTTAAAAAATGTTTTGAAATAAAATTTATGTTTACATTTTTTTTAAAAAAAATTAAAATTCGAATCCTGATTTTAATTTTTTTTAAAACACTATCTTATATTTAATACTCAAAAAATTAAAAAAAAACATTTTTAAATATAATATAAAAATTTATCAATAGTTTTGTGCATTTTAAAAGTTTCAAAAATTTGAAATACTTTTTTAAAACAGTTTTAAAAATGTTGTTTACAATTTTCCTAATAAAATGTTCTAAACATCGAGATAAAAAATATATTATCAAAATTTAAAGAAATTATATAAGTTTAAAGCAATTTTTATGACTGTAATTATTAAATATTTGTAATTATTATCTAAATAATAATAATTTTATAAAACATGCGAGTAATCTGTGCATCGCACAGGATAAAAAAATAGTTTAATAATATAATAAATAACAAAGTCTATATTGATCTATTTAAAAGTTTTTCAAATTCGCGCTTTTATATATATACATATATGGTAAATTCTCCCATTATCCAAAAATTATTAAAAATTTTAGTAGTAAAAAATTAAGTCTATTTAAAATATGAGATAAACTCAAGTTCAAGCATTCAAGGCCCAAGCTTGATTCATTTTCTGTGTTTGTAATATATTAGATTATGTTATTTATATCACAAAGATTGAATATATAGTAATATATAATATTATAATGTATACATATTAAAAAATTATTAAGTTGTCTATATATAAAATTTTAATAAATGAAAAAGTGTAAAAATTTATTAAATATTTAATTATATATATTTAAAATATGAGTGTATTTATATTAAAAATATGAGTGTATCTAAAATGGGTTTGATCAATCATTTGTAGATATGAGCGAGTTTAAACAAAATTTTAAATCCATATTTTGGGCTATGCTGAATTTGAATAAGTATAAAATGTGTTAATATTATATTTAAGTCTGACCCAATTAATGAACATATCTAATAATAAACAATATATTTATATATAATAATTTTATGTATATAAACAAATAAACAAAATTTTTATTTTAAAATATAATATATTATTCAATATTTATAGGATACTTATCATAATTATTATTTATGGGTTAGTTTTTTACAAAGAAAATAAAATTAACCTCATTGAAAATTTGATATAAATAAATTTTATTTACATAAATACATAGTACATAAATTTTTTATTTAAATTAATTAAAATTATTATGAATTATAAGTATATAAAAATTGTTTTTATTTATTAAAATTTCGAAAGTTAAAAATATTTATTCTATAGAGGAAACATAATATTCATCCCAATAAAAAACGACGATATCATGATAAACAAGTAGAGACGTATTGTGTATGCCGTTCCACATTCCATTCAATTTTCCATCAGAAAGGAAGAAAGCAAAAAAGAATATTATTATCCTAAAAAAAAAAGAAAGAGAAGAAACACACACATTGTTGTATCCGTCTCTTCCACTTCTTCTGGTGATTATGTTAATAGCTTCACTGCTTTTGCCTTTTTTAACAATTTATTTTATTTTTAAGTAGAGAAGAATCTTTAGAAATTGGTTGGTTCTCTCTAGAAGATTGAATGCCTTTCTTCTTCTTCTTCTTTTTAATATCAATATAATATTATTTTTCTTTGGATATATTAAATTGAATAGAGGAGATATTTTTTTAATAAAATCTTAAATTTATATTTTATAAAAAAATAATTTTAAATTTAATTGAAATTTGATATGATTATCGATTCGAAAATTACATGTTCATCAAAGGGGCATGCACCCGTCACTTGCCATTGGAATTAAATTCCTTCCTTTTTCCTTCTAAAAGTTGTATTTACGGCATGCTAGTTTGACAACACACAAGGAAGGAAAGTGACCATTGAATAATCTTGAAAGCTTCATCAATTATAAAAAATCAATTAAATGATTTTTCTGAAAAAAATAAATATATAATTAGATTAAATATAAAATTAATAGTTGAATTTGTCAATTTTTTCAGATTGATATTTAATTTTTTTTTGTTTCATATTGAGATTTGAATTTTTTTCATAAATTGTATTGATACTCAAACCTAATACTGTTAGGGTTTGGGACAAGTGATAGTATCAAACAGTGACATGTACCATTAATGATATCATGATGATGTCATTATTTTTCCTTATTTTTCTTTTTTTTTTCTGTTTTTTAACCTTTCATTTTTCCTTTCCCGCCTTTCCTTCTTCTTTTCCCACAATTCCTCTTTTTCTTGCCTCATCGCCATCGCTGCCACCGCTGTTTCTCTTTTCCAGTTCTATGTTATTATTAAAATCCCGCCCCTTCCATTTTCTTAAAAAAATCTTTTTCTTAAAAAAAATAAAAAATGTGAAGTTTCCATAGAACCCCAAAGGATTTTCTTTCATTTCCCTCCTTTCTCACCAACCAAACAGAGGAAGAAGAAAACCCATCGCCGCTTGCAAAGCTGTTGAGTTCATCGAGTCAGGTGTGGTTTTGGGTCTGGGCATGAGTTCAACAACCAAACACGTCGTGGATCAAATTGGGGAGTTGCTCCAGCAAGGCATTGTTCATCTATCACACCAAAACCCTTTTAAAGCTGAGAGACGCCATTGAAAGAGAGAAAATTAGATCTGTTTATATGGCATCTATTATCTAATATGTTTTCATTTTGCTAGCTTCAACAATCAAATACCGCTTTAGGTATTGACATTGTAT
Source organism: Gossypioides kirkii (assembly GCA_005610355.1). NCBI lineage: Eukaryota > Viridiplantae > Streptophyta > Magnoliopsida > Malvales > Malvaceae > Gossypioides > Gossypioides kirkii. The sequence goes on along the minus strand of CP032247.1, from coordinate 28,881,396 downwards.
CACTCATTTTAATATATTCAGCAGATTATTGTTATGAACTACTGAGTGGTTGATATGTTTTTTCTTTTTGCTGGCCAGAGTTGTTTTGTAATTGAATATTTGCTATTTTAGTCTATTTATATTAAGATATGCAATTAGATTTTATATTATACTTGTAAAATAATAATGAAAACTCATAGAAATGAAATTGTTGGAAGTATAAGAATATAGAGAAATGCTTTTCTTTTAATATTTTTAACCAAATTGTTGTGTCCTTGATACATCATGAAACCTAGTTGAAAATAATGTTGTTATTTTTTGTTCAAAGTATTATTGGTTTACAATCCTATGACCAAATAAAGATTGGGGCAAAAACTATCGAGACCTGGTTGTTTTTTAGTTCGTTTTCTTCTTCATCTTCGTCTTCAACGACGTCATTTAGGAAGATGGGCTTTCTTCTTCCTCTGTTTGGTGGTGAGAAAGTGGAGGAAAATGAAAGAAAATTCTCTGGAGTTCTCTGGAAACTTCACCTTTTTATTTTTTAAAGAAAATGATGCATTTTTTTAGAAAATGGAAGGGTCGAGATTTTTATAATAACAAAGAACTGAAAAAGAGAAACTACAGTGGTGGTGTCGATGAGGCGAGAAAAAAAGAAATTGGGGGAAGAGAAGAAGGAAAGAAAGGGGGAGGGATTAACAATAACGTGAAAGGAAAAATGGGAGGGTAAAAATAAGAAAAAAAGAAATACAAAAATGAAAGAAAAGAAAAATAATGACATCATCAAATGTCACTAATGACACATGTTACTGTCTAATACTGCTCCTAGAGAAAGGATTGTACGAAACAGGGATATTATCCCTTTCCAATAATTTTATGACACATCAACAATTTCATCCTAAATTTCAGGATTTTAATTGTAATTTGATTTTTTCAGGATAAAAATATTGAAATTAAGAATGAAAATACTGATGTGGCATAAAACTATTGGAAAAGGGACACAAATGACGTGGTGTCACTGTTTCATTCAATCCTTTTCTCTGCTCCCTATCCCAAACTTAATTGTGTTAGGTTTAGGTACCAATATAGTTAATAAAAAAAAGTTTGGGTATTAATTTGGGACAAAAAAATCTTAAGTACAAATCTAACAGTACGTTTGGTTCGCTATAATTGAATAGAGGTGTAATGGAATAGAACTGTACTGGAATAGAGCTGTAATTAGTAATTCAATTGTTTGGTTGATTGGAATGGAATAGAGCTGTAATAATATTTTTGTGTTTGGTTGAATGGAATGATGCTGTAAGAAAAAATGCTTAAATGATTAAAATACCCTTAACAGAATTTTTTTAGTTAGATGATTATTGTTATTAAATTTTAATGATTATTATTAAATATAATTTAATAAAAATATTAATTTATTTAATTATATTTTAATATAATTATTATTAAATACAATTTAATAAAATAATATGTAATTTAATAAAAATTTTAATATAATTATTATTAAAATATGAATTAGTAAAAATTATAATATATAATTTTAGAAAAATAATATATAACCTATTTTTTAGTTTTAAATTATGATGCATATATACTAAGCTTAAATATCATTAATAAAATAAATAATTTAATTATCTTCTAAACTAAAAAAATAAAATATTAGAAATATAAATAGCTTGATAATTATATTTTACATTCAAACATAATCTACACATCATAATCTATATGTTAAATTTTATAACATCAAAAAGTTACAACAGTTTGCGATATTCTATTAATACCATCTTACGATCCAAATATTACATATACAAAAAGTTAACAAAACAACACCAATACAACCATGATTTTTAATGGTCTGAAAGAAATCTTCTCACCCATTCCAGTCGCACGGAAGAAGGCAGACTAAAGAAAACGATCATTTGCGTTGGATTGTCCGGGATTTTGCTCAACGCAGAATATCGTTCATCCTCCGTTAATCCTTCCACTTCGCATAAAGCCGGATATAATTTCTGAGCACTTTCTTGAATGATCATTTCTGACTTTTGTTGAATTAGCACTTCGGAGGCAATGCTTCTACTTATTTCAAGGCCGACAGTCTGTATATTTTTCCCTAATAATGTGGCAGCCTCAAGAAATGAAGTAGAAGAAATTTGTTCACTTGCATCAGAAATCTTTTTTTTCTTCTTTGAAAACCTGGAATCATCTTCATTTATAGATTGTTGCGGTTGTGTACCTGAAAGATCCATCTCATCTAAAAAAACATCAGCTTCACACTCATGGTCAATGTTTCTTTCTTCATGAGTATTTGCAGTAGCTACATCTTCAGCATCTATTTCTTCAATAATATCAGCGGCCATTTGAGCATCTTTCCCAGTGGCACGATCCTTTGCGTAGATGGCAGTAAGTTGGTCGTAGTAAGGGAAACTGCGATGTCTGAATTGACCGGCTTCTTTATGACTCTATAAAAAAAGGAGAAATTCATATTAGATATAAGTTAGGTCAAAGCAAGATAGTAAAGACATGAAATAATTCTTACACTTATATACGAGTTCCACACAGCATCTTCGGCAACAACAAGCTGTCTATGCTCATCCCAACCAAAGCCGCTATTGTCTTTTCCACTGAGCATGTCATAAACGATTGCCCAATCCCTTTTCAATGTCCTAATCCTCGATTCAAGATTAGGTTTAGCCTTCAATTTTGCATGAGGTAAAACTTTTTCTAGCATCTTTTCTAGCTCATTTAAATATCCGGCCTTGAACCCCGTATCGGCATTAAAGGTTCCGACATTGTGCAAGTCAACCATACAAGCAACCAACGCAGCATCTTCTTCTGGAACCCATTTCCTTTTAGTTCCTCGAGAATTTTGAGAAGAAGCAGTTGATTATGAAAAGCCTGACATAACTATCAGAGAAAAGCACAAATTAAAATTAAAGCTTGATATCATGAATAAGAAGGTCAACACTTTATAAAATTATAACACATGGCGAATCAAATGAAAATAGATTAAATTTGCAATCCAACAAGTCTAGTACAATACATAAAGACAATTCAAACACCACCAAAGTTTTATAAACTAGGTACATTAAATAAAATAAAGAAATTAAACTTCCACTGTGTTTTAATAAACCTAACTAATTTCTAGATGTTTGCCATTCATAGAACATTTGATTGGCTAGTTCCATTCTCCAAGTAGCCCATGCATCCGATGGATGAATGTTTACAATATTCGACTCATCCTCATCTATCAAATTACTAGATAATTGTTCTTCCAACTCCGCTTCAATAGAATCAAGACTCATATAGGTTCGAATAAAATTATGGAGCAAACAACATGCAATAATGATTCTATTGTGCACTCTCACAGGATAGAATGATGGACTCCTAAGTATTCCCCATCTAAGTTTTAATAACCCAAAACATCTTTCAATAACATTGCGTGCTAAGCATGTTTCATATTGAAAAATTCTTCTGGAGTACTTGGTTGGTAACCCTGACGCCACTCATTCAAATGATATCTTTGTCCTCTAAAAGGCGTAAGAAATCCTTCACAGTTTGTATAACCAGCATCAACTAGATAATAACAACCTATAAAAAAGAAACAAAACTAATTATCATGGTCAGTTTTCCGAAAAAAGTACTCCAGAAAAATTAATTCAAATTCCTCTAATTCTGCAGTTTACCATGAGGAACCTTCAGTCCATGTCTCCTACTAATGGCATCTTGAAGAACCCGTCCATCAGTAACAGAACCTTCCCAACCGGGAAGAACATAAACAAAATGCATATCAGGTGTACAAACACCTAACATATTTGTTGCTATGTCACCCTTTCGCGTTCGATATCTAGGTTTATCAACTGTTGGAACCCTAATCTTGATGTGGGTTCCATCTAAAGCACCTAAGCAATTCTACACGAAATGTATAAAACCTCGAGTTAAGATACTATATTTAAATCTAAATCAACTAAACGATGTACGAGCTATATTGAAACTCACTCCAATACCTTGAACCATTTCCACATTGGGTCTGTAGAATTACCCATAATTGGATCTGCCTTTTTAAATAGCACATCTTGTAAGCGTATGACAACATTTAAAACATTGTGAAATGATCTGCTAACGGTTTCCCCAGACCTATTAAAGTGATGCTTGATAACTCGATTTTTAAGGTGATGAGAAATAATATGTAAAAACATTGCCACTTGCTCATCAACAAGCATGTTCCTTGACGACTTCAATTCTCCTAAAGTTTGTAACATCTCACATAGTTTAAAAAAAAGTAGTTCTATTCATCCTAACTTGTTCAATACAAGTCTCATCACTAGCATATACAAGTCTTTTCACATAATCTCGTTTTGCATAAAAATCTAAAATATATGATCTAATCCTTGGTCTATAAGTATGTAGGCTATAGATGGTAGCCAATGAAACTAAGAACCAACTTGCAACTGTGCACATTTGCAGCCATACTGTCACAGCAAGACCAATTCTTCTACGCCTTTCACTTTGTACTATTAAAGGTAAACGAGCCATTACTGCAAGATATTAAAGTGTTATAAATCTTCAAATCATATACTTAATACAATTCCAAATATAAATCATTGTTAACAGAAAATGTTATAATGTTATGAGCTATGATAAAGAAAGCTATAGGTAATGAGATTGAGAGTTCTGTGGCTACTGTCAATTGTGTGTGATAAAGAAAGCTATGGGTACTATGACTTGATGTTGTTGATGATGTTTGCGTTGTTAATGTAAAAAATAATTGTTACTAAATGAGTTTATACTCCCTGCTTTTGTTAAATTAGTATAGTTAGAGTTTTAATTTATTTAAATTAATATGTTAGATAATAGTTTAGATTTTAATTAAGATAATTAGAAGTTTGAATTGAATTATGACAATTAGACTTTAAATTTAGACAAGATAACTAGGTTTTTAAACTAAATTAGAAAGTTTGGTTATTCATGGGTTTGTTTCTACAAAAAAATGAAATATATTAAAAATATTTAAAGGCTAAATAAAGAGATTGATTTTATTTGATTCACTCAACTCATATCTCAACCCACATGATCAAAACAACAATTACATATACCAATTTCATAGCAATTGCATAGAAATTAGAAGGTGCAGATGAAAACAGAACATTCAATTTGCTGAATAAATGTCGCAGAGAATTGACTAACCGCTTTACCAAATCAATTAAGCTGAAGCAACTCAGTTGAAGGTCTCCACTATTTTACGCCAATTTAGCCTTCAATGCCTGCAAAAATTGAATACAAAATATATATAACACTGGTTTCTATTAATATGTTGTTCATGAGGACAATCAAATATACAATATTGGAATTCTACCCATTTTCAATGCCTTTTTATCTGGTTTTAGTTCAAACAACCTTGACCAAGACCAAAAGTATAAGAGTAACATAAACATTCAAGCAATTAAATCAGCTGAAAAGCTGAATACCAACACATCATAAACACGGTAATCTTTCATCATGACTAGGCAAATATCTATGGATACATGTTTCCTTTGCATTATAATAAAAAGTAACCGAACCCAAGGGTTAGCTTAATAGTTCATACAATCACCTTTAAAAGTATCAACATTTTACAATCTCTCCAAGATACTGTCTCTTTTTACCCAGAAAGTATCAACATTTTACAATCTCTCCAAGATACAATTTCATAAGTCCACAAGTATAACTAAACTACAGAAAATAGGGATGACAATGGGGCATGTCAGAGGTAGGCATCAAATGCTATTTACTGGTCCCACTCCCCTACCTGTGTTGTCAATCAGGAACTTATTTGCTTCTCAAAAATTCAACCATACATTGCATGATAGCACTAGCAAACTCAAGTTTTAATTATTTTCTTTGTTACTGTTTTCTATCAAAATTATTACAAAACAAGTAACATTTCAACAAACCCCAATTAGAAGTGCAGAGAATCATCTTAGAAAAATAAATTCACCATACAAAAAAGATTGCAATTAATATCAAGTCTCTCTTTAGAATTTAGAAGATATACAAAAAGAAATGCTTGCAAATAATTCCATTCAACCTGGCAAGCTACAAAACTTGACCGGGAATTGGACAAAGAAATGCTTGCAAATAATTCCATTAAACCATTCAACATTTGCAATTATTAGAAACACATTATATTTAAGAGATAAAACTTGACAAGCCTGGCATCAAGCAACTAACAGAATCAACAATAAGAATGTTAACAGCAAGATTTTATAAAAAAGCCTTCAGCATGTAATACTTTCCAACTTATAACCAGTATTCATCATACATAGAAAGAAATACAGGAAATGTACTTTAAAGGGATGGAAAGGGTGTACAAGTAAGAAGAGTAAGGTAAAGGGAAGGAAAATGATGCTTGTACTACTTCCATGAATCATAACCAAATAAGGACCAACAAATGGTGTTTTCATTCTTTCCACCCAAGCCACCTTAATCCAAATTCCAACGAAGATAGAACTCAACAAGAAAGCACCAAAATGAAGAATCTTATGTATTCAACATCGATAATATGATAACCATCACATGGTACCCAAAATTTAAAAGGTAACACTCAATTAACCATTTTGTTGCAGTCTGTCGATAACAATAACATTGGAACACTAATCAACAGCCCAGTATTTAACAAAGGACCAATGCAAGTCACATGATAGGGATTGTAACATCTAAATAATATTCAGCAACACGAGATGTGCAACATAGAAAAGCACTTAGTAAAGTTTGAACCCATTTCTCATAACATATAAGGCATATATCAATAATCATGTTATCACTTGAGCTAATTTGTTGTTAGTACTTTGATAGTGTGGGCTGGACCATCATCATCTTGCTGGTTATAAGTTTTCCCGAGAGCTACACTTTATTATCTATAAACCTGACAAACATATTCAATATAATATGTGGAGTGCTTCGATTTATCTTACTAAAAATAAGTGTTATATCCTTTTATACATAAATCATATATGCAATTTCATTTCATATCAATTCCATTTTCATCTATCTAAAAAGTCACCATATTTCCTAAATGACTAACCATGACCTTTTATACATAAATCATATATGCAATTTCATTTCATATCAATTCCATTTTCATCTATCTAAAAAGTCACCATATTTCCTAAATGACTAACCATGATAAAATTGACGCCACACATATCTCAACACCATAACCTTAGATGGCTAACATCATCTATAAATACACATTCTTGATCTAAGGAGGACCTTCTTTGATTTTAGTCTCTTATAAAACTGTTTCATTTAGATATAAAACTGCTAAATAGTAAACACCCTATGCATCATCATCAAACAAATGAATACTACCACAAGTGAGAGAATGATATAGAAACCAATATATTTTTAATTTAATATGCAATTTATTTTCATTCTCCTAGAAACAGAGACAACCAAATTTAATATGAAATTGAAATGAAGTTTGACTTTGACACATCAGGACAAAAGAGTGTAATCACTACACAAGAAGTTAATAGATTCTGAGCATGAAAACTAAAAACAAATAAACAAAAAAGTGCAACTAGACAAATTCACTTTCATAACCACAAAATGGAAAACAGTGTATCAAGTTTGACTTTAAGCCTGGATGCTATCTAATATCTTTGAAAATTTTTCTCCCATTTTCTTTTTCAATCTTTGTTCACAGTCTCAGCCAATTCCCACTGCACTTAACTTTGTTGTTTAGTCTTTTGTAATTGGTCAATTGAGAATCAACAATAGGATCATGCAAAAGTTGAGAACAATAAAACCCACATTCAATAGTACAAAAGGTTTGTCGATCATTGACAGAAGCCAATGAAACGATAAAGAAATGAAAGATCTGAAAGATGAGTTTGCTAACTTACCACTGAATTAAAATGGAAAATCCAAAACTAGTGTCAGATTTGGGTAACAGAGAGAAGGAGAAAATGATAAGTTTTAGGGATTTAAAGTAATAAATTTTCTTTAGTGATCAAACTTTTTTTTCTTTTTTTAACAGGGGTAATGATCAAATGATGCTAATAGAGAGTTTAACAGAGAGTTTAAATGGCCAAAACAGAGAGTATCAAAACAGGAAGAAAAAGGCCAGGGAAATTGGGGGAGAGTGAAATGAAAAGAACGGAGGGAGAGTTGCTTACCTGAAGGATGCTACGACGACGGTGAAGACTGCTACGGCCGGAGTCGAAGGAAGACGCTGTAATCGGTGTTAGAGGGTAAAGTGGGGAGGTGCTGTATGAAGGATGTAATCGGTGGTTTTGGAAGGGAATAGAATTTAGGAGATTTTGTTGAATATGAAGGGAATGGAATAAGCCTGTAATCAGGCATTCCATTGAACCAAACACCTGCATAAGTAAGCCTGCTAAATAAGGCTGTAACAAAATGGCTATTACAGCCAACCAAACAAGCCGCAAGAGAAGTGAGAAAGTTCAGGTACTAATTTATATTTACTTTTATATCATTCAATCTTTCTAAAGATAGCAAAATGTGTCATATTTCACAACATAAATGAAAAAATTAATGTCTTAAAGTTGATGTTAATTATCAGTATATCAATTTCTCTAATTTTTTTTATGATGAACGATTCTGAAATTTTGTCCGATGATCGGGTTGTGGTTGAAAATGATATCAACGAGGATTGTAACACCAAAAAAGTCAAGTTTAAGGATGTGGGAAAGGATTCCATGGAAAACATGAAGGTAGATATGCCTCCAGTGAGTGGAGTTTCATGGAAAGATAAACTTTTAGGAGGGAGAGGTCCGAGATCTTCTGATGGTGCTATCGATATGGATCTCGAAATTGAAGATGGTTACATTCTCTGATCTACAATCAATGGTATCTCCGTTATTGATTTATTAGAACAGTTAAAAAAATTTTGGTAAAAGATAAAGAATATTGTTGTTGTCAAGCTGTTGGGATATAACATAGGGTATGGAGTTTTGCACAATCGAACCTCCACCCTTTGGAGACCCTCTCAACCTTTTCGTTTGATGGATGTGGAAAATGGATATTATCTAGTTTGATTCTAGAATAAAGATGATTATGATATGGCTCTAACCTAAGGTCCTTAGATAGTTTTTTGGAACTATCTTACGGTCCAGCCATTGATGATTGATTTCGACCCTCTAAGATCTTTTCCGAGCATAGTTATGACATGGATCCGCTTTTTGGGCTTGTCAGGATTTCTGTACAAAAAGGTGTTAGAGGAGATCGAAAGCTTGGTGGGAACAATGGCAAAACTGGACATAAAAACATACAGTGGAGCAAGAAGGCAATTCACCAGAATGGCAATGTTTGTAGATCAAGAAAAATGGCTTATCTCACAAGTGTTGATCAACGGCAGAGTGCAACGAGTGAAGTTTGAAGCGCTACCCACGGTATGTTTTTCTTGCAGTAAATACGTCCATCTAAAATATGTTTGTTCTTCCTCTTTGACAGATCGAAATATCCATGGTGGAAAAGAAGAATCACTTGACATGATAAGCAACGAATCAACTCCAACGGTGACAAGAGACGCCTTTGGTCCGTGGATGGTCATCGAGCGTAAATTTAGGCACAACCAGATAGGAAAACGAAATCAACAGGCAAGAGTTTCGAAGGAAAATCTGTCCGAAACCAAATTTGTGGTGCTATCCTCTCTGCAAGAACAATTGACGAGATTGTTGGAAGAAAATTCAGACTTGGAAGGAATTAGATTTAAGCAAGGAGAGTTTATTAGGAAAATAAAAAATAATAGGTCGAACGCTGGGCTATTGGAGGAAGGGAATAAAGTTAAAAAAGTAGTGGGCCAAGGTAATAACGAAGGGCCTGTTGAACAGTCAAACAGACTGTTGGAAAATAAAATTGAGTAGGAATTGGGCAACTTGAGTCAAAGTCGCACGCAGGCTAGAGGAAATTTTAGGTCTAAAACGCGAAAAGCCCAAAGTCCTTATTCAGCAAAACCGAGTCTAAAAAAATTTGGGGATAAGGAGTAGACTATACCGTTTCAAAAAATCAAGGAAATCATCCATCTTTTCACTTCAATCCTACCTTTTAAGGACCACTGTAATCGATGGTGATTTTAAATCCTAATTTTTTGGATTCCAAACGACATTAAACAATAACTTTCAAAGAGAATTTGGAGCCTGGTTCGAATCCAAAAACAGTAAAGGAAGGATTAGTGGCTTGTGAAAATATTTTTGTACTTGTAAAAGGTCATGGTTTTATAAATAAAAAAGGGAGTTGGTGTAATCGAAGATCTTTAAATAAAACAATTTGTGGACGTGGGGGACGTTTTAAACTTGTTGGGAATTCATGATCCTCTCTTCTAAAAGCCATGAATTATATTGCAAAGTTTATTGGTGAGCAAATAGAAATTCTTTCAGAAAAGGCCAACGCCAAAGTTAGGGGTAACAATAACTCTTTTATCCTTTCAATGGATAGTCCTCTTACCCTTATTTTTTATTTATGAATTTTTCTATTTTCTCTTGGAATTGCCAGGGTTGTGCTAGTTCGAAGTTCATTCGAGTTTTTTGTGAATATAATAAGAGGATAGATAAGATTTAATTAGCCTTTTAGAAATAAGAGTCATTGGAGAAAAAGCATATTCGATTATCGCGAAGCTCGATTTTCAATATTCTTATCATGTGGAGGTTGTTGGGTTTTCCGTTGGTATTTGGATTAGATGAAGGGTTAGTTTCTGTGGATGTACTTAAAAAACATTCTTATTTTGTTTTATTCAAAGTTTCTTATATCTCTTTTAGGCAGCCCTTCTTGGCCATCTTTGTATATGACAGCCCTAATAGCTGTAAACAAAGACAACATTGGGAGGCTTTATGAAGAATTATTCCAATTGATGGAACTCCGTGGATGGTGATAGGTGACTTTAACACCATGCTTTCCTCAAGTGAGAAGAAAGGAGGACGAACTTTAAGGAAAACGTGCCCTTTTTTTGGCGAGTTTATGAATACGGGCAATTGCAAGACTTGGGTTTCCGAGGTTCACAATTCACTTGGTAAAAAAGGAGGGTTATGGAGTGTTTAGATAGCGCCATTTACAATAATTCTTGGTACTTAAATTATCCAAATTCTATGGTAACTCACCTACTGTTACTCAAATATAATCACAGACCTTTAAAAGTGCCTCTGATGCTTGATTCTCACTCCTTTAGAGGGTGTCCATTCAAATTCTTAGCAGGTTGGATTGAGCACCCAAGGTTTTTGAATTTTGTTATAGAGAATTGGAGAGTCTCTGCCAACATGTCGATAGTGCATTCTGAGTTTACAAATTAGGTTAAAAGGTGGAATAAAGATGTGTACAGTCATATTTTTACTCGTAAGAAGCTTCTAACTAAGAAACTTAAAAGCATTGAGATTGAGCAGGATAGAAAGGACTCTACTTATCGTAATCAGGTTGAGATGGAAGTGAGAGAGGAATTGGAAAATGTGTTACACTACAAGGAGGTTCTTTGGCACAAAAGGCACGTCGTGATTGGTTGGTTTTAGGGGATCACAATATAGAATTTTTTCACATGTGTACTCTAAGGAGGAAACATAATAAAATTACCGCCTTAAATAATGATTTTAGTGAATGTTTTGGATGAGGATCAATTGAAGATTCTATACTGCTTTATATGGTGAGCACCCCGACCTGATGAGAGGATTGCCCCTTAATGCTTTTCCGCGCCTCAATGACGAGGATTTTAATCTCCTCAATAGATCGATCTCTGATGAGGAAATCAAAGTTTCTTTTTTGACATGACACGTTTGAAGGCTCCAAGAATTGATGGTTTTCATGTCTTATTTTATCAAAGTCAGTGGGATCATGTAAGTGCCTCTGATTGTAAATGGGTTAGGGGTGTCTTCAACGGAGAAAGCATTGACTTGGAGTTGAATAACTCGCGTATCATGTTTATCCTTAAGATTCAAAATTCGGAGAGCTTCGGTCACTTTCAACCAATTAGTTTATGTTATGTTCTTTATAAACTAGTTATGAAGGTCATTGCAAATCGATTTAAAGCAGTATTTTCGAGAGTTATAGCTCTTAAGAAAATTTAGTTTTGTATCAAGACGAAACATCACTGATAACATCATTATTGCAGAAGAGGTTATACACTCTATGAGAAGCACACAGAAAAACAAGAGATGGATAACCATAAAAATTGACCTAGAGAAAGCTTAACATCATCAAGTTGTAGGTATTCCTAACTTCCTACATAATGTTATTATGTTTGTAATTCTAGTTCTACTATGCAGGTTTTGTGTAACGGGATTCTAACTCTTAAATTTTGGCCAATTTGAGGCATTTGTCAGGAATGCCCTCTATCTCCTTATTTGTTTTATCTTGTGCATGGAGAGGTTGGGCTACAGTATCCATGTTGCCATTGATGCTGGCAATGGTCCCCTGTACGACTGGCTCATAACAGTCTACTGTTATCCTATTTGTTTTTCGCTGAAAACTTGATCCTTTTTTGCCAAGATGAGGAACATCAAGCTCGGGTCATAAAAGACATTCTCGATGAGTTTTGTGGGTACTCAAATCACAAGGTTAATATGGGGAAGACGAATATTTTTTCTCTAGAGGTGTTGATGGCAATGTAGGAAGGCGTATCAGTAGATATTTTGGTTTTCAAGAGTTGAGTAACTTGGGATCGTATCTAGGTGTGCCCTTTTTCCATGAGAAGGTCACCAACAATACACTACGCTTCGTGGTTGATAAGGTGCGTAGTAAATTATCTAGTTGGGATACAAGACAACTCTCTTTAGCAGGAACGATGACCTTAGCTCAATGGGTTCTGCTTTTAAGTCCAAGCTATTTTATGCAGACGATGATAGTTTCCAAAGGCCTATATGAAGAGATTGAGTGCATGGAAAGGAAATTCGTTTGGGGACCTTCTAATGGCATTGCAAAGATAGCCTTGGTATGTTGGGATTCGATGTGTCAACCGAAATCTCATGGGGTATATGAAGGTATACTAGAGAATAACCAGGTAGTGTCATGTTATGTCCTTCTAGTTAACTCAATAAAAGCAATGCCCTAACTTTTAGAACAAATTAACATCTAACGAAAGACAAGAGTTGGATGCTAGAATGGTAGAACCTAAAGTTAACCTCATTAATAAAAATGTGATGAGCCTTAGGAGCCTTGATGTTAGGGCAAAAGCAATAATCCACAAAGCTTTATCCTCATTAGTAAGGTTAACCTTACCACTAATGAACATATCCACTAGCCTTTCCTTACTCCCACTTTTATTTTGATAGCAACTTTATTCTTACTACCTTTGACAGCCTTACCATTACCTCTAAGAATAATTTGATGTATAGTAAAGAAAAATTCAAATAAAAAAAGAAGAAAAAAAAACGGCTTTCTAACACACGCAAAGAAACCCATAAGGATCCCAATAGCCTTAGATAACAAAAAAGAAAAACAAAAGAAAAGGAAACAAAATTCACAAAAAGAGGAAGAGAAAACAAAAGTAAAGAATTTGTAAAGGATAAGTAAGAAAACTTGGAAATCTTCTAAGTGGATGAAAATTAAAAGAAATGCCCCAATTTATAGAAAACCAAAGCTTCTGACAATCTTCTCCTACTATTTTTATGGCGTATATTATAAACACATCAAAAAAATCAACAACAACTTGCTAGTCACCACATACCCTACGACTCATAATGAGAATGGTAATAATGTATGTTTCCAAAAAATACATCATGTTATAAAGTTATTGATTACAAATTCAAATTCAAATATTTTCAGAGAAGCACCATGAAAAACGTTAAGGATATTTCGTTGGGCCTCTCGATCTCGAGGGAGATCACTTTATAAAGAGGACACATGATCAGAATAAGGCCCTCTTATATAATCTCTCATACCTCATAAAGGGAGCACACACAATCTATCTACCATCACGTCTCTCTCTCGATTATGCTTCTTCTAAGCTCTTTATAGTCTCTCATCCGTCACCCAATCACTTGTAGCTTTTAGCCCACTGGGGAACTGCTTCGACCTCCTTACCTTATCTTTATTTCAACACTATCCAAGCAAAGCTTGGCTTGATTGACGAAAAATAAGTAAAATATAAAAATATTAAATTTTTTATTAATATTGCAAATAATATTCAAATTTATCCTAATGAAATAAAGTATATTTTTAAGGAAAAAGTTTATTTTCTGAATGTCATATATAAAATTTAATAATATTATTATTAAGTAAATAACTAAAAAATGCATAGAATTATTATATAATGCAAAATAAAACATAAGATTACATACATTAACAAATAAAATTACAAATTGTGTATTAGACATTGTAGTTATTTTAACTTTTCTTTTTCTTTTTCCTATTATGAATGCATAATGAAAAATATTAATACCATTCCTAATGTAAATATATCAATTTAATTTATTGAAAAGGTAATAAACATACTAAACTAACAAAATCAATATAAAATTTATTATACAAAATTATTAATTCTATAAAAGAAAATCAAATTAAAAATTTAAAAGAGCAATCACCACAAAAGAAAAAAAAATGAAAAAGTCAAATTAAAAACCTCTCAAAGAAATCATAATATTAGTGATAAAAGTATCATGGAGGCTCCTATAATATAAGGCGGATCACATTTTGCTCCTTCTACTTAAAAAATGACAAATTAGTTTTTGTACGTTAGATTAAAGAGCAAACTGATTATTTTTTTAAAGATTCCATTAATTTCTACTTATAATTGATGATGTGATTGACGAAACAACCAGATAGTAAAAAATGCTGATGTAGTGTGCTATGTATACCTTATGCTGATGTGGGTTGCCACATCAACAAATGTTTAAAAATTAAAAAGTCTAAAAACTAATTAATCTTTTTCATAATAATTTAAAAATCACATTCCAAATGAACCTAAATAAATTATTGACTATGTTCAAATTAAGAAAATTGTTGTTGATGTTTATCTTGGATGTGGTTTTTAAAAAATTATAAAAAATATTAAAAATTATTAGAATTTATAGTAAGTTATGATTTTTTTGAAATTATAAAAAGTTATTTAAAATTTATTAAAAATAATGTCTAGAATGAATTTGAACAACCATTTGTCTAATATAATTTTAGATGCTATTTTTAATAGTTTTAATTTTTTATAACTCTTAATAATTTTTAATTAATTCTCTTTGTTTTCCTAATTTTTTGAAAAAAGCATGTCTAGGATGAAATAAATCATGATAACTATTTATTCAGGTTTATTTTAGAGGTTTTTTTAAAAATATAATAAAAAAAAACTTTTTTTTAAGTTTTTTTAAACATTATCATGTTTGCATGAGATGCGTATATCACATCAAATGTTACTGTTTAGTCACATCAACATTTTATAATATAAATGAATGAAATTTTTAATAGATGAATCAATTTACTCTTTGATCTAATACACAAAGATTAATGTGTCTATTTTTTTTAGTATAAGGGGTAAAATGCATCTTGTCTTCTTCTAATACAGAGGGCTCCATGGTACTTTTACTTAATCCTACTCACATTTTAATTTCACGTCACTTATATAAAAAAATTTGAAAAAGTTAAATCATCACTTAACAATACATATGGGTGAAATTTTTAAAGAAAGGGTTAATCTGTATTTTTTCTAACATACAGGGGTTAATTTACTCTTTTCCGAGTAAAAGAAACAAAAAGCAGTTCATCTACTAATATAAAAACCTTCATAATACTTTTACCTAATTTTAGCATATTTTAATATATTAATTTGAAGGACTCCTTCCAATTGTAATGTCTTCAAGAAAAATATTCTCTTTTTAAGAGATTTGTCGAAATTATTAGTTTTTATTTTTTGATTGATTATAAGATGAGCAAAACTTTAATAGTAACGCGATTATCATGATTCGAATCTAAATCATATCTGAAATGTTAAACACCCTGATCAATACACGAGGTTGATTCAATCAAATTTCTTTACTAATTCATTTATTGTATTTTATTTAGCTGTCGGTTAAGGGTGAGAATTTCATCGAATAATGTATTTATACATAGACTCCAACTACAAAAAAAAATAATGTGAATAGAACTGGCATCTTGCATTGCCAACCCACGTGCAGAAAACCCATCAGCCTTTACAGTAAGATAATGGAATCTCACTGTTTCAGACCAGGGCTGTGTGATCACATTACAGATTCTTTCATGAGCCATGGATTTAACGTTTCCCAAACTAAATATGTTGGGAAAATTGACATTTTATGCTTTCATCCCCCTTTCTTTTCCATCCTCAAATATTCCTTTTCTAGTATTTGTCACTTTCTTTGATCCAACTTCACTGTAAATTGATGCTACCATATATGCCTTTGCTATTGGGTTAATTTATCTCCACACCAAAAATTTTCAAAAAAAGGTTTCTTTGAAATGATTATGTCTTGAATTTGATTATTATTTGATCAAACACAGCCTATATTTTTATTACAATCACTCAAATCATGAAGTAGTGTTCACACAAAGATTAATCATCATGATTTAATCACCAACTATGGGGTTTTTTATCCAAATGATCCAAAAATTTTCATTATTTATAAAAATGACCTAAGTTCAAAAATATACATCAGCATGACTTAAAATGAACAGTAAAGATGCTAAATGTCCATCTCATGATCGACACCTCCTCAGATTCCAGCCCAATTATTGGTATCAGGTATAAAAAATATTTTTTTGGGTGTTGCCATGCCATTGGAAAAAAAAATTTGAAAAAAAATTTTGGGTGTCTGCCATGTCATGGCGGATACCCACTTTTTTATATTTAAAAAATATTTTTTTGGATGTCGACTATGGACAAATAAAAAATAATTTTTTGAGTGTTTGTCAAGCCATGGCCGACAACCCCTTTATCAGATAAATTTTTTTTGGATGATTACCAAGCTATAATCGACACCCTTTTTCAGATACAAAATACATGTTTAAAGATAAATTTAAATTCAAAATAAAATGCTAATTTGAAATTTAAATACTAGTTTGAAATTTAACTTATAGTTTGAAATTTAACTTATAGTTGAAATGAAAATTAAATTCGGAATTAAATTAATAAGAATTTTATTAAAAAAATTCAAATGTAATAATATAAAATTTCAATTTAAATGAAATTAAATTTAAACTTTAAATTAATCTTTATATTAAGTAATTAAGAATATTTATATTTATATTATAACAAAAATTAAAATTAATATTAGTATTAATTTCAAATGATTTTTGAATTATGTTTGAATTTTAAAAAAATAAAAAAAAATAAAATGGGTTAGTTGGGCAAGGTGTCGGCCATACAATGGCCGCGTCAGCATAGCAGGCTCTCGGCCAGCCCAAGGCCGACTAGGTCTCAATATTTTTTGGGTGTCGACCATGGCATGGGCGACACCCAAAAATATTTTTTAAATATAAAAGAGTGGGTGTAAGTTATGCCATGGCAGGCACTCAAATTGTTTTTCAAAATATCGTATTTTCATATACTAATATAATATCAGATTAAAAAAACCCCAAAAAAATATTTTTTATGCCTGACACTAATCATTGGAGTGAAATCTGAGGGGGCATCGACCATGGGATGAGCATTTAGCATCTTTACTGTTTATTTTAGATCATTCTGGTGTATATTTTTTAACTTAGGTCATTTTTATAAATAATAAAAATTTTTGGATCATTTGGATAAAAAATCCCAACTATGAGAATAATTTTTTTTAAAAAATTATTGACGAGACTTGGAATAAAGGGGAAAGAAATAAAAGAGCGGGACAGGGCTAAAAAAGTTGATTTCAACTTTTAAATAAAAGTAGGAACGTGCTTCAACACGTTTTTTATTAAAATAATATAAAAAATAATTTATTTATCAAAATAATATCCTCACCTTATTAATTATTAAAATAGTATGCTTTGTGAGGTGGAGGATACTTAAATGGCAGAACCTTAGGATTTTTTTTAGATAATTTTTTTTAATTATATTTATATATTATAAAATAATAATAATAATAAAATATTGGTGGAGAATATTAAAATGACGACACCAAGCGGCAAAAAATACGAATAAAATATACGAAGAAAAATATCTGACACTAGGTGGAGGGTTTAAAAATGACGACACCAAAAGAGGGTAGTAGAATGGTGGCACCAAAAAGAATTTTGGACACGTGTTGAGCACCTAGTGGCCTGTCTGTGAGAGGGGTATGGGAGGCAAAGATGTTGGGATTGGAGGAAATTAATTTAGAGTATTATTTTTTTGTTATAAAAGAAGATTTGAAGGATCAACGGGGGAGAGAAGAAAGAAAGAAAAAAAGAGTGTTATTATACCTAAAATTTAAAAAGTAGCAATCCATATGATTGGTATTGAAATTGTTCGATATTGAGTACCATGCTACAAATTAGGAACTCTAGGCACGTGAAAGAATCAAATTACCCAATTAAAGTATACCACGTTTTAGTCATTAGTATGTTTAATTATTGTAAAATAAAAATATTTAAAATTATATGTTTGAAATAAAATTTAATACAAATATTTAGGGTTTTGAGTACAAATAAATTAATTCATACCTGATCCAGATGATAGACCAATATGGTATGTTCGTTGGGGGCAATTACGCCTAGTATGTCCAGCTATCCTACACAGTCCACAAAGCTTGCTATCGTCTTTTTTCTCCATAATGTCCATTTCATTGCGGATTTTGGTGACATGCGGATGATTTTTCGGATTCCTTCGCAAACCTTTGTTCGGGATAAGCTCGAAAGTCGTTGGAGGCACCTCACATGTGGCAAGTCAGGCAGGACGGGAAAATCGATTTCTCAAATACGTAACGTAAGCTTGAAAGTGTAAACGGGGTCGATGAATTGTTTCCTATTGTCCCCCAAACCCTTTTTTATAACAAAAAAATAATACCCTAAATTAATTTTCCCAACCCCCAACCCCCAACATCTTTGCCTCCTACACCCCACACACGCACACACACGGGTCACTAGGGACTCGACACGTGTCCAAAATTTCCCTTGGTGTCGCCATTCTACTGCCCTCCTTTGGTGCCGCCATTTTCAAACCCTCCACCCAGTGTCAGGTATTTTTCTTCATGTATTTTGTTCGTATTTTTTGTCTTTTGGTGCCGCCATTTTAATATCCTCCACTAATATTTTATTATTATTATTTAATAATATATAAATAAAAAAATTTGTGTCTGAAAAAACCTAAAGTGCCGCCATTTTAATATCTTCCACCCTACAAAACATACTATTTTGATAATTAATGGAGTGAGAATATTATTTTAATAAATAAATTATTTTTTATATTATTTTAATAAAAAACCCGCTTCAGCTTAAACCCAAATTTTCTTACACAGGGAATAATATCAAATAACAATGTTGCTTTATATTGAATGTTAATTGGGAAATAAATTAAAAGTTAAAAACTTATATATAAACAAGCTAAACTACAAAAATTCAAGGACCCTTTTTTATTATTTAACTTTTTTTTTTACTTGCTTTTAGGGTGGGTTGATTAGATGGAGAGTTGAATGATTTGGTATTTCTTTAAGGGTAGGAAATGGGAATTATGATGATTTTTTTCTTGAATATAATAAAAATAAATTATTAACTATCTAATATAATATTTAAATTTATCAAAATAATATCAATAAGTGATTAGATGTAATAGTAAAACACACAATTCTTGAAGATAACATTATTGAGAGGGACAACTCCGAAACTCGAATATAAACGGTTAAACATACATGGATAATATTAAACTTTTTATTATCAAAATAGTATAAATTTGGTTTGTGCTGATTGAATAGTGAAATGGTCGAGAGATGAATACAATGGAAGTCAATTTTTAAAGTTTTGATTTTTCTCTCCTTCAATCAAATTCATGTTATTTTGGTAAAGATGTAATCATCAATGTAACTTTTAATGTTGATATTTTTTTTATCACTTTAGTTATAATTTTTTTTATTATTTAATCCTCAATTTTTAAATTTTAATCAAATCGTTTTTATAGAAAATATGAATAAAACCATAAAATTTTAACAATATTTTGAATAACTTTTATATATATATAAATATATTTTTTAATTTTTATGAAGTACAAATAAACTGCTATGTAAGCAATCATTATATTACTACCATTAAAATTTAATAGTTAATTAGTTTTTTTATTAAAAAAACAATTTAATTAAAAAATAAAGGTTGAGAATTAAAATAATCTAGAAAGAAATGTAAATACGATTGAAAGTAATTATTTTACGAAGTGAAATTAAAAAAAAAGAAAGAAGAAGAATATAAACACGTTTATAATGTTTGTTTATTTCATAAATATGATTAAAGAATAGGTGAGAAGGTTATAACTTGGTTTGTAAAAATCTATTTATTTCACAAATCACAATCAATGCATAGCCATTAATGTGAAAAATATAATTGAAAAGGTACTTGAGCCTTGAAATGTTGGTAGCCTAACAAAGTAACGATAAATAATGATAGGAAGCAGTAATGAGGGCATGCCAAGTACATGAATGAAATCAATACTTACACAATACAATGCATGTATTTGATTTTTTAGGGTTTGATATTATCCATTGCTGTGAAATGGAAATAATTAATGGTAGCTGTAGCTGCCTGCCTTTTCCAATTGCCAATTGCCACTATGATCACTTGCCCTACCCTTCTAATTTTTTTTCATGAAGCTATATATAGGTGTCCTCATGGGAAGCTTTCAAGTTAGTCCAATACTTGTATTCATACAATATCACTATACCTGTTCATGGGTCAGGTTATTTTCCTAGGTTCGAAGGCTTGCTCGAAATTTAAGAGGATTTGGACAAAAATATTTGGTTTGAAAAATGTGTCTAGGTAAAAAAATTAGGCCCGTTTAAAATATGGGTCGGGCTTAGGCTTGAATGTTCAAGCTCGAACCCAGCCCGACCCGCTTTAAGTTTATAATATTTTATATTATGTTATTTTTACACATTATGTAATTTAGAACACATTAAAAAAATAAACATATACTAAAAATATAAAACTACTCTAATGTAAAAATTAAAATAATGTTAAGATGATTATATAAAAAAATTATAAATAAAAAATGTATAAAAGTAATAAATATTAAAATAAGATAAAATAAACATTTTTTAAAAAAAAATTAAAAATAATATGGGCGGATCTAAAATGATCTTGGGTTAATCTTTTGCAAATATGGACGAGTTTGGACAAAATTTTAAATCCAAATTTTGAGTCAAGTCGAACCGAATTTGAATAAACATAAAATATATTAATATCATGCTTAGACCCGACCCTAATCCAACTCAAATTCAACCCGACCCATAAACACTTATACTCATGATTCATAACTACACTAATAATAGTAATAATTATTTATAATAAATTGTTATGGAAGAACAAAGCTTGAAGCTTTCGTGAGGATGGAAAAAGTGTAACACGTATAAAATGGGCTAATTATGCAACGGTAGCTAATGTCATAGACTTCAAACAATTTAAAGAGAGTTATGTCGAATAGTTATACACTGCTTTTTGTGAGACCCCGTTATCTATAATGATTCTAAGTACTCATGGTATACTCAAATTGGGGTCAATTAGTATTAATGAAAAAGATGTATTATTCAATATAAAATTTTCTTTTTCTTTTTGTAAATATGAATTGAATACGAGTTTGAATTTGAATAGTAACACTCAAAATTTGAATTCAATCAATCGAATTTGATCGAATGCATTACAAAAAGTTTGAATAAAGGAGGCCTAAATTCACAACTTGTAAGGTTAATTAAATACATCAAATTCTATTGAAGAGAAAAAGTAAGATGTATAAGAAAGAAGATATATGCAAAAAGTATTCTAAATTGAAGAGATGGTAATCACTAGTTTTGTAGTAATTAATGTGAATTTTGTTGTAGACATCATGATGAATATGTTAATCAAAACTAGGGCCAACATGGTATAGTATAACTACATTATAAGCAAACCAATAACTTGAATTTCTATGTTAATCATTTAGTTAAATTAAAAGATAATTCAATTCTTCATTTTTTGGATATTGAAAAATTCATCATTCATTTGAAAATTGAGATAATTTTAGCCATATGCAGTGGCGGAACAAAATAGAGATCTAGAGGTCATGGTTTCACTAAAATAATAAAATTTTAATTTAGTCCATTTATAATTTATAAATTTAAATTAGTAATGATAAAATTGTATTTTGTCTCATCAAAAATGATAAAAAATTAGTTTAACATTTTAAAAATTATAAATATTTAACTATTAAAATAATAGCATTATATTTTTACTATCGTAAAAATATACAATTTGATTTCGACCCTAAAAAAATTTCAAGCTCCGCCACTTGCCACATGATGCTATTATCAAATTTTGTGTTTGATGGAATTAATTAATAAAATAATTTTTAAAAATCAAAAACATATTGAATTCTTTTAGTATGTAATTGACACATATTTATATATAAAATAAAATAAAATCGAAGCTTCGTCGGTCACTAATTAAACTGAGGAAAGGTAAAAATAAATAGTAATTACGAAACCATTGATTGGGCCATTTCGCATGAGATGGGCTTTGGTTTTGATAAAATAATGAAGCATCGGCTATTTGGTTTTATTTATTTATTTATGAGGGCTAGTCTATGCTAATAATCCGTAAGTTCCCACCCATTTTTTAAAACATTTCATTTAAGATTTACAATATATATATATATATTTATAATTTACCACTAAATTTTTAATTTTTGAAATTTAATTATTTAATTTTTCGAAATTAAATATTTAGTTACTTTCCTGTTTGTTGCCGTTATGAGTAACAAAAGAATTGACATGAACTTTCCTGTAAATAGTGAACTATATTTATGCTCTTTAAAATTTTAAAATTATTTATTCATCTTAATGTTTATTAAAATAAAAATTAATTATTTTTATTACCATTAACATTAAAGTCCTTATTAAAGTGTAATTCCTTAAATGATTATTTAATTTTTATATTTACATTGATAAAATAAATTAATAATTTCTTTATTAAACTAAAATATGTCCTTATTGATGTGAAACTCTTCTAATTAATATTTTTTATTAAGCATTAAATAATTTTAATTAATTTATTTATTTAGTAAACTTTTTTTGAATATATTGGTGTGGTTACATGATAGTATATGTTTATACTTTTTAAACCCTTTGACAAGGCACACTATACATACATGCACTCCTAGATATCTACAACTAAAAATTCTTAGATACCACAACTATCACACCCAAATCCAATAAATAACATAAAAGAATTCAAACAAACTTCAACAATTAAGAATGAAAATACGAGTGGTATCTATAAATCTAAATTTAACTAATTAACTTTCCTAATGTAAGCGTACAAAAAAAAATCATCAACAGGAAACCGTCATACACAAAATATTCCTAACAACGATGTCAACAATTTGACCATGCCTCGGTGTACGTACATCGAGCAAAGAAATTTGCAACAAATATAATAAAGTGAAATGAAGTGTTGTGTTCACTACAAGTGTCACAGATTCGTTGTAATATTTATAAATATTTACAATGTAACATTGAGAATTATGAGGATCGAACCTAAATGAAACAGGGTGAAAAAATTGATCAATGACCAAACATGCAAACAGGAAAGTCTAGCTAGCTATTCTATAGACAACATAGTACAACAAATCATAAAGAGAGAAATTACACTAAAATCTAAATTATAAGGACTAATTGTAAATAAACCAATTTCACAAGTTAAACAAATAGGCAATCAATATGGTTGATTAATATCCATGTTAATGGTAAACTCCTAGTTTAGAGCGATAGAATGCCTAATTTTCTTCATTGGTCCAATTTTACTTTTCGAACACCATTTTGTCAAATTAAGCAATTTGATCCAATTTACCTCTCTTTACTAGATTAAACTGATTTAATCGAATTGGTCTACAATAGGATCTCCTCTCAGTCTCACCTATCTAGATAGGACCCTAGAGTCGTCAATTCTAGGTCTTCAATTTAATTCAATTTAGTTTAAAATTTACAGTTTAATCCCTAAACATGAAATTGACCAATTAACACTTCAATTAACCAATCATACAATGATTTATTTAAGACCCATTATCAATTCAAGGAACCCAATTAATTTCATGCTAAATAAAATAAGAAAATAATAGAAATTAATTTGAGTTTTCGAATGCTCAAAATAATTAACGAAATCCTTGAACCAATGAAGGTTTGATGCTTTGATTCCATGAATGTTGAAGACCCAATTAAATCGCAAAATTGGATGAACAAAATACAAAAAAGCTAATAAAATCTTAAGGAAAATGACAAAGGTGCAAATAGGTCCTTATACCTTTGCTAAGAAAAGTAAAGTGCATCGAAAAATTCTAAAAAAATTACTTTAAGAATCTAACCTAAAAAGTCTAAGTACTAAAATTGATATGGAAAAAGTGTCATAAAGTATCATTTATAGACTGACACCATTTAACCTGTAAAGGACGATTTTGCCCTCATTGAAAATCTGACTTAAAAGCTTGTTGGACTGAAAATACCCTTCAAAAATTTTCTTCGTCAAGGTTCATTGTTATGACATTAACATGCTAGTCTCGTGACACCTTCGACAATCAACTTAATTGGTGCTTTTGGTCTTCAGTGTCGTGACATTGTCCTTAGGCAACTCAACTTCTTCATCTTTAAGGGTTGTGACCCAGAAGAAGTTGATGTTGTGACATCATTAGCCCAATGTTGCGACCACGAGTGCTAGTGTCATGACATCAACTTTTTGGTGTCGCAACTTCGGAGGTAGTTCACTCGGTTGTGCAACTTTTTGAAGTTCAAATCTTTAGTTGATAGCAAAGGCATTGGTTTTGCGACATTGTCTCTAGTTTAAGCTCCTCTTCTCATTTTTGCTTTGATTAAGCACCTGAAACAAGCTCAACTCAAATATTAAGTCCCTAAAGGCATATACTTGCCATTTTATTCATAAAAGCTTAAAAATACGGTAAAAACTAGAATCAAACATGAAATCTATAAAGTGCTGAAAAAGAAATAATAGATGCTATAAAATACTCAAGAATAAACTCTTTTAAGTGTTTAAAGAATTTAATTTGATGTATATAAATACAACACACTAGAGAGATTAGTACACCAATATTCAACCATGACAATTCATGGGATTTTTTAATTAACATCAACCCAAATTCTTTAAGGGCCAACATAACCAATAAGGTCTTGGCCAAACCCTTGGAGAATGAAAATATATATAATGGTCTTAGAATTAATGGAGCAAAAAGTTATGGGATGAGTTAAAAAAAAATTAAAAAGGATAATGGTTCGTAAATGAAAACAAGGAATGTTAAAACTCTTGAAGAGAATAATGATGCACTTTGGTTGAGAGTGACTATTAGAAACTCAACAAAAAGAAAGAAAAGAGTAAACAAAAGAGAAAGGTGCAATCACTAGTTAATAGAAGTTTGGAATAATAAATGAGTCTCTTATTTATTCTAATATTCAAACCAAAACAAAATTCTATACAAAAACATAGTGGAGGCTTATAGGATTGGTAAACTCATCGGATTAATGGCAAAAGAATTGATTAATCTTAAAACCACTGCTTAGGATTTTGGGTTTAAGGCTTAGAGTATATGTAGAATTTTTTTTTTCAAAACCAATGCTTTTGTTAGTGGTAAGTCTTGCAACTAAGTTTTAGGGGGCTTAATTAAAATTTTCATAAATTTTAAGGGTTTAATTAAAACTTTTAAAACTTTTAAGGACTTAATAATAATTTCCAATTAGGGGTCTAATAAATATTTTTTAAAATTATGAAGGACTTAATGACAACTTCTCAAGTTTTTAGGGGTCAAGTTTTCTTGGCTCTTATAAGGATCTTACTTTGGTTTTAGTGTTAGATTGCAAAAACAAGAGATTGTCTTTTATGGATGTAAATAATGAAATTAAGTTGAATGCTTGATTATTTCTTCTTTAGTTCTTTGCTTGATAGGGACTGGAAAAAAACTACAAAATTTGGGATTTATAAGGAATTCAAGTTAATTTTTTGTGACATTGGTAGAGCTAAGGGATTGATCATTAGCCGAGGTAAAAGCATGTTTATAATAAATTTGAATATTGTTAAGCATGAGTGGTTGTTATTAAAATGAGGAGGGTGGAAAATTTTGAACATTATGATGGGCTATGTATATACATTGTGCAATACTAGAGTGTAAAAAGACTACCATATGAGATATTAGAGCTTAAAAGTCATGTTCAAGGGCAACGGTGATGGCCAATGTGTATACATTGTGTGAGATTGATGTGTAGAAAACTATGTGATGGGATATTAAAGACTTTAATTCTTGTTTGAATTAAGTGGAAATGAGAAGCATGTAATGAAAGTTTTGCAATTAAGCCTAATTCAAAGAATTCATTTATCAATGGGAGTTGGTGTGTTTATTAATTATAGGAAGATTGTTATTTCTTGATGCACTAATCATTACATTTGACCATAGAAATTGTGGTATATATTTAAAAGAACAAATCTATTATGGTATGGAGTTGGTAATATATGTTTTATTATTTTATTTCATGAGGTGAATATTATGGTAGAGTTGGTGCGAGGAGATCAAATATGTTCATGGCTTGGTGATAGAATTTTCTTTTTGGTACTTATATTTTTATTTCATTTTGTGGTGATTTATTGATCAAAACACATATACAATAGAAAAAATAGGCTTGCAATAGTTTAAAACACCTTAAAAGAAGGTGCCCTTCCAAACACTTGAAAAATACATAGCTAACCAAAATTTAGACAACAAAATCGAAACTTTATGTAACTAAAATCGTTATTTTATAAAAGTAGTATTTAATGAGAATCATGCATAATGAATTCCTCAGTAAAGTAAAATAATTAATATAAATGATAAAAGAGAAGGTTGATGGATGCCAAAGAAAGTTGATTTAAGAAGTATGTCATGATATATTAATGTAAGATAGGGATTAAATTGTAAATAAGTGAAAAGTTTTGTAACTCAAGTGCAAATATTTTAAATTTGTAAGAGCAAGTGAATATTAAAAAACATAAGGGCAAAATGATTATTTCTGTAACACCCCGTCTGACAAAGCCTTAATGTTTGGATTCTATTTAGGAAATTAGGACGGATGAGATGAGTTTTGAATATGCATAGTACTAGAACTAGACTAAGTATAAGAACCCTTGGAATATACTTGTGACGCCTTGATGCTGGCGAACACTAGGTTGGCACATAGTGATCGAGGAGTGTGTCTGGAAATGAAGGATTCGCCCCAAAAGCCTTTGTTGGTGTACATAGGATGGGTGGAATCCATTATAGGAAATAAGGAAGTAAACCTTATGACGTAAAGTTTACGTCAACAGTAAAGAGCACCCATAATGTTGGCCTTGAGTCAGTTATGTTGTAAGGAAAAGATAGTTAAGAACCAATCGAATGTGAACTAAGATAGTTAATAATCAAAGGAAAATACTTGATTAATTTTCTTGGAAATTGAAAAGTTGGATAAGATCGTCCAATGAATGATGTGATGTTTAACAAATCCAAACAAGGACTTGGGTTGAGTTAAGAGTTTAAGACTGATTAAGAAGGAAATACCTTCTTTCTCTCTCTCTTTTTTTTTCGAAAATAATAAGGTTAGAAGAAAAATGAGGTATCCCTCTAAGCTAAGTCTGAGACCACAATGTTTGAACAAGATTCCCTTAAAGGAAGATAACGTCCGACATTTAAGCGAGCCTTGAACTTAATAAGAAAACCAAGTATTCCTTCAAATGGTGAAACATTATCCGCCTCACTAATTGTTTTAGCGTGTTAAGTGAGCGTGTAACCAATTTGGGACTATGGCAAGAGACCGTCTTAGAAAGGAATGAGTCATTAGGAAAATAAAGTATAGTAAAGTAAAAAGGAAACTTGGATAATAGGCTCGCCACCAAGAAGGCATAATACGCCAAGAGTAATTAACTAAGATACCGACTACGCTCTAATGTAATGACTAAAGACCAAGGGTGGGCTAAGAACCAATGGTGTATTATGTAAAAGTATGTATTCTCGTGCAAGTCACTTTACAGCTATCAAACATCCACCAAGAGGATTGTAAGGACTGAGATGCGTGTTAAACATCTATAGGAAAAAGGAAAAATATCTTAGTGAACCAAGGTAAGAAATGGAGAACTATTCTACTAATTTTTCAAGAAGTAGTCTTTGTTTATATAAGGAATAACCGGGGAGAAAATCCCTATCATCCTTGAAGCTGAGTTAGGATATGAATCTAAGCTTTGAGATGCCCCTTGTTAAGCTAAGATTCACGATCTTGTATGCTATGTTGCCAAAGAGTAGATTTGTTTAGCTAAATAAAGTAAGTATGGTAAAGTATAAGTTGAATATGTATAATGTGATATTCTATGAGAAATGTATGTCTGATGAACTTGTATGAATGATTTGTGTGGTTTCTAGACATGATCTTTGAAGCCAATGGCTAATATGTTTTGAATAAGTAAAGTGTGTGGACAAATCTTGTGTGAAAGAGTTTGTCAAGAGTAAGTCAAATGTGAAAGAGTCTGCCAAGTATGAGTCTACAGGAAGTGTCTGTGTCTGTCTTCGGAGTCGTCTAAAGGGGTTCGTTGGGACTATAAACACGAATCTTTGAAAAGAAAAAGCCCATGGCACTCTGAAGATCATATAGTGTAAGACCTTGATTGGGCCATGACATAATATGGAAATAAGTAAAGGACAGTTAGGTAAATATCAGGCGATGAGAGGTAAACCTCACGATACTGAGTATAGGCGAATCCCTATTGTCAAAAACACCATTTTCTTAAGGACAGCTTTTGTGGCTAATCTCTGTAAGCCTTTGTGGCGATATTTGATAAAAAAAAGTCTTTGTGGCTGTATGTGTAAAAAGTGAGCTTTTATGGTTATCTTTGTAAATGGATGCCTGTGTGGTTATCTTTGTAAATGGACGCCTTTGTGACTATCTTTGTAAAAAAAGACGTCTGTGTGGCAAGATTCTGAAAGGAAAACCTCCATCGCTATCTTTGGAAAGGAGCTCCTTTGTGACGAAATATGAAGAACGACTCTCGTGATGAACATTTGAAAACTACACCATTTGGCAAACTTTGAAAGAAAGGCAAAAGAAGTAACCCTAAAGCAACAATTGAGAATGATCTTAGAAAGAAAGCAAGGAAAATAGGTTTCGAAAGAATAATGTCACTACATTTAATGAGTTGAAGTAAGTGAAAGGCTAATGGTGAATTTTCTGTGCTAAGAAATGGGCGTAGTCCACCTCGCCTATAAAAAGAAGAAGAAGGATTAAAGAGTATGTCACAAGTACCATTTCATGAGTAAGATAAGTAGTCTGACTAAAG
Source organism: Gossypioides kirkii (assembly GCA_005610355.1). Lineage (NCBI taxonomy): Eukaryota > Viridiplantae > Streptophyta > Magnoliopsida > Malvales > Malvaceae > Gossypioides > Gossypioides kirkii. The sequence goes on along the minus strand of CP032247.1, from coordinate 28,852,026 downwards.
TGTGATCGCTTATAGAGCACAAAGGAAAGACCTAGTAATAAAGTGCAACCACGATACAAAAGAAATGATCCGAGCAAGTACCTTCCCTAAGAAAAAGGGGATGTGCAAAACACTAAACTTATTATGATGTAATAAAACAAGTACTTAAAGTTTATCTCTTTAAGTTCTTATGAACTTACTAAGGATATTTTTAATTTCAGGATTATATAGAAGAGCAAATTGAGAGACGATGCTAGGGCTACACCAAAGGAGTGATGGGTTGGGCTGTTATGCATACAGAGGGGAAGAAAAATCTAAGTGACGAAGTTAAAGCCTATGCATAAGTTCACTATGTAGCGTTTTCAACAATAAATTCAGTAAAGCAAGAGATTAAATGATGATCTTCGTAGTTTTATTGTTTCAAAATGTAAATGTAGATATACACTGTACATTAAGTCACTCATAGTAAACGCAAGATGCAATTCAGAATGAAATCTAAGCAGTTTTATTAGCCATGACTAGAGTAGTTACATAGGAAAAGCTTATTAAATATAAGTTACATTAGTTTTTAGGTGTAACTCCTAATACTCGGATATGGTTAATCAGGTTGGGTGGAGGGTGTTACAATTTCTCAATTTGGATAAATATTAGGGGTAATGATTAAGGATGAAAGGTGCTGAGAAATGATTGGTTAAAATAATTTATGATTATTTTATTATTAGATATATTTATTAATTAATTAATGGTTAAGTAACTAGAAAGATAAAAAGCAAGTCATCTTCAGCCTCTCCATCATCTCACGACACTCTCCATGAAAGAAAATAGTTTTTTTTGCAATTTGGTCCTTTCCTTGAAATTAAGAGAGAAATCATTGAAATTTCATTAAAATTTCTAGTGAAATCAAGCCTCCAACAATCTAGTGAACTTAGATTTCAAGAAGAAAGATTGTATGTTCATGTTGGAGGAGAGAGAAAATCAAGCTAAGTCTTGAAATTAAGAAAACAAGGTAATATGAAAGTTCCATCATGCTTTTAAGTTTAATCTTGTTAGAAAAGTAAGGAAGTGATGTTAACGTAGAGAACTCTCATGAAAAGTTTTATGTCCTTGACATGTTATTGAAGAGAGAGATAGAGGAAGTGATTCAAGTAACAAAGAATAGATAAAAACAAGTGATTTAAGGTTGAAGAGAGGTAAAGTGCCTTTAATTCTCTTGTTACCTAAGGACTAAAATGCAAACTTTATGGAATTTATGGTAAACTAGTAAAATAAAGTGTAAAATATTTTGATATGTGAAATAAAATATTATGATGAAAGGCTTACTTGAAGTGTAATATGGTAGTGAAATAAACATAAAGTGTGTCAAAGTGAAATCATATTAAATATTGAATTTTCATGATGATAAAGACTAAATTGTGAACTTTATGAAATTTATAATTGAAAAAAGAAAAGTGAAGTGCATATAAGTTAGACATGTGAAATATGATATTATGATGAATTATTTGATTAAAGTGTTATGTGACATTGAATATTGAATTTCATGGTTAAAAGGACTAAATTGAACAGTATGTGAAAGTTTTACATGTTATTATTTGATAAGTGAAAATAATGTAGAGAACACAAAATATAAGTTGTATTGTGAATTAATAATTTTACTAAATAAATTTTCGTGATTTTTATAAATGAAATTACAATTGTTCTTTAAATCGTGAAAAAATGAGGACTAAATTGAAGAAGTGCAAAATATTAGTTAAATTGTGAAAATCATAAAATATATATTAACATGAATAAACAACGTGGACAGTTCTAAAATGGAAATGAAAAGCTAATGCTTTTGAAAATCTTAATGTTAAATAGTAAACCCGATTGAAATGAATGAGAAAGTGTAATGAAATCGTGATAATCGTGAAATAAATAATTTGTAATTAAAAATGGTAAATTCAATATCTTGACATGCCCATGTAGACTAGTGTTAAACATTGTGGATATAGTTGACATGTCATAGGAACTCGAGTGCTTCCATGTTAATTGTAACATGCACTTTCGTGCTACTCTATTCTATTTTGATATTGGACTTTGGTGCTTGTCTATTTTGTTTTGATATTGCACTTCGGTGTCGGTGTTTTTAGCACTTATGTGCTTTGCGTATCGTGATATGTTCCATGTATCCATCTAGTTCAAACGTGTCTAGCATGGGCTAAAAATTGTGGTAAGTAAGTTTTTGATAAAAAGTTCCTATTATATCGTGAAATGAAAAGTAATGAATCAAAGTATTAGTGAATTTTATAAATATTGAATAACTTTTGGATTAATATGATAAATTCATGAAATATAATAGTAGTATTATTGTGGAATAAACTAAGCAATGATAAGATTTGAATTCATGACTACTTACTAAGCTACAATGTAACTTAACGCGTTGTTGCTTAATGCGTAGGTGAAAGTCCAAATTTAAGCGCTCGTGTGAAGTAGCGACATCAACACATCACCAAGGCTTGAAAAAGAGTATGAAATTAATCTTTTGGTCTTAAATGATGGCATGTACATAGGTTTAATAATGAAGTAGTGAGTCTTTAGTTGTTTTTAATATTTGAATTATTGGTGTTTTGAATAGAAAATACAAGGTATTATATCGTATATAGATTTTGTTTATTATGTTGGATTGATCATGGACAATTTTGATATGATTTGGAAGTGTTTCAAAATAGAATTTTCAGATCCCTTGTCCTAAGTCTTGAGACAAAAGAACTTCAAAGCTAAAAAACTACAGTATTAGGGTCATGGCTCAAGACATATTGGACTTTGTCTTGAGACATATATCCCTTTTCTCTCGAGACATACACTCATTTGTTTCGAGACATACACTTATTTGTTTCGAGAGATGTTAATTTCGAAGCTAAAGTTCTACAGTAACATTGCATTGTCTCGAGACAAACTTTTAGTTGAGCCAAAGGAGACCCAAAATTTGATTTGAAATGTTATCCCTTCTTCTATCCAATCCAAAATATGGCCGACTTAACCTAGGACTAGATAGTGTTGATGGCCCATGGGATATGAATGATATCCCATCTTCTATCCAATACAAAATACGGCTCGCTTTTTTACTTTTGTTTATATTGTTTTATTTTATTTTTATACATTATATAATTTCTTATCACATAAAATTAAATACATAATAATATAGGTAAATATTAAAAAATTTGTTGAACTTTATGTGTAAAATTTTAACAAAAAAAATAAAATCATTAAATATTATATTAAAATTAATATAGTTTAAAAAATAAAAATAATATAGGTGGCTTAAGGCGAGCTTGAATTAGCTATTTATAAATATAGGACTTGAACAAAATTTTGTGACTCATATTTTTTTGTTAGGTTAGATTTGAAAATATAATATGAATTAATATTATACATAGACCTAGTCTAAACTTAATCTGACCTGACTAGCGAATAGATACTACAATGTAATCACATCAGTATATTCAAAAAAAAATTTAATGAGTTTTTTTTTACTAAAATTGTCTATTTTATGTTATTTATTACGAAAATTATATATTTCATAACTAAACAATTTTCACACATTATTATTTATATAATTACTTACAATTACTGGTTAATAAATTATGGATGAAACATATATATCGTAAACATCAATTAAATTTATATTTGCATGTATCATTATTATGTGTTGATTTTTTTTTAAATTTTCATCAATTATTTATTTGAATATGCATAATATCTTTTGATTTTTGAATGAAAGCATTTTTACTTTTTGAAATAAAAATATACTTATTTTAATATGGAGTGATTAAAAAATTTATAAATTATTTTATTTCATTAAATATTTTCAATATTAATTATGAATATACTTTTAATATCTCTATTGGGTTGATTATTTAGATTAAAGCAGGTGAGTTAAAACTAGTTTAAATAAAGTACGGAAGTATAAGGGCTTATTTAATAATTCGAATTGTGTCTATCTATGGTAAGGATCAATTATGGCAATAAAAAAAAGTTTAATGACAAATTTGACCACTAACGTTTATATGTTTTGTCAAAATGACCCTAATTATATTTTTGAACTTTTTTTGGTCATCAATCTTTGTTCTTTTTTTAATATGTTTTTAATAGATTTAATAAAAATACGGTTAAAAAAGTTAATGAGGATGATGTGGAATATTTTTAATGAGATGTAATTTATTACTTAGATAACCCAATAAAATAATTTCATGTGGAAAATAACAAAATAAATAAATAATACATTAAATTAAAAAAAAACTCTTAATTTAAAGAAAGTAATCATAATTATCTAAAAAAATAACTTAGTAGAAAAACTTCTTGATAAATAAACATATGAAAGATTTGAAACCTTTTGAAAGAAAAAAAGATTGAAACCTTGAATTTATTCATTTAATCTGTTAGAAAAAGCAGATTGAAAAAAAAAAAAATGTTGATGGCCAAAAAAGGCTCAAAAATTCAATTAGTACTATTTTGACAAAACATGCAAATGTTAGTGGCCAAATTTATCATTAAGCCATTAAGAAATTAACAAGAAAAACTGGATTAGTTGGTTTTTAGGAGGATTGAAGCTCTTATCCTCCCTCCTTATAATTTCAACAAATGTATTAATTATACAAGCAACCTGTTCAATAGTATAATGAGCCGCGAAACTATAGTTCTCAATTTATTAACTTATTATGGCCATTAATTAATATTGCTTGGGGGGCATTTAAGCAAATTTGGCAGTCCATAAAGTATTTGAGCAAGAAGATTAGGTTTCGTATGCGTCATTGTTTCTTCCACGATGGCTGCCTGCCGATTGTCATAAGAAAAACATGATAAATTAAAAACATATTAAAATGCATATGCAATCAAAGGTGGTATTGTACTTTTAAAGTAAAATGCATGTTCACAAATCTCGAATATGAATTTTCGAAAGATGCACGTGGTGATCAACTACAACTACTGCCAGACAGGCCAGCTAAAATTGGCAATCGACCACACAACAAAACTTTGACTATTTTGATTCCCCTCATTGAGGAAATGAATTGCCATAATTGGTGATTATTAGGAATTTAGAGGCAATTAAGTTCAAGATCAGCAGTTGATCACCACTTTGCAGGTGCAACATATGATATCACGTGAGGAAATGAAGTTAATATTAATATTAATTTTTATATTTAACCAACTGGAGGGGACAGAATATTTAATATGCTCGTGGCCTGTGGGGACTTGGCTGAATGAGGTGGACAGAATACTTAAAAGGCAAATTATGCATGCATTGAGCTCAACAGGTCATGAGAACATAGAGCCTAGATCAGTTTGAATCCATGCATTTAACTATATATATCGATTAGAAGAAGACAAAGCTATACGGAATTGGTGTAGGAAAATTTCAATTCGCAGTTAGTTAAAATAGTTAAAGATTTATTTGATGATCTGACACACATTGAAAGTATAACCTTTAATAGTTCACTCATCCATGGTCCTACTTTGGGGACTTAGCATAAATGCAGGCAGAGGGGGTAAGGGACTGGGGTTGGACGACACATGCCATGTGGTGACCAAAGTTCATTATGGAAGAGATTAGGGGCCGGGATGGGGGATGGGGGTGGGGATGGGGGATGGAAGACAAGATAAAATCTGACTGACTGGTCAACAATGTCGCCTCCCAATTTGCTCATGTTACTTAATCTCCACTGTCAACAACACTCATCCATAGAGCTGTAAATGAACCGACCTTGAACGAATAAATTTCTGTTTGTGTTCGTTTGTTTATTTTTGAAGTTGTTGATGTTCGGTTTGTGTTCGTGTTCGTTAAGAATTTCAAATGTTTTGTTCATGTTCGTTTATTTAAAATTATGTGCTCATGTTCGTTTGTTTAATGTTCACGAACATGTTCATGAACATATAATTGAACATGTTCACGAACAATGTTAATGAATAATAAACAAACAATAAATACATACACACATATACTATTTTAATATTTTTATAAGAAAATATCATTAATAAATAAACGAGTGAATAAACGAGCTTGTTCGTAAATATAAATGAACCAAACACATCTCTGTTCGTGTTCGTTCGTTTATTAAACGAACATAAAAATTTTGTTCATACTCGTTTATTTAGCTTAACAAACGAATATTAAACGAACGATTCATCGAACGTTCTGTTCATGTATACCCCTACTCATCCATCCCAACCTGCACTCTTTTGTATTCTATAGCTTTCTCTCCCTCTCCTTGCCTATATAATCCGCTTAGTACCTAGGGTTAAATCACTACTTTCAAACTTGAGATAAACCTGAATAAAAAAAAAAATCAAACTTCAATGCGAAAACAATTACCATGTCCCACCACTCTATTCATAACAGCATTAAAGAGAAAAAAAATAAAAAGGGAAAGCGGCTTAGACTCAGCATCCTATATAACAAGTGTGCTTTCTTCCATGCAAGTGTCTCTTGTTCGCTACTCGCAATCATCACTTCATCCTTGGCTCAGCTCATTCTGTTCCCCAATACCCCCATTAATTTTTCATATATAGGTTTTCTTTAATCTGACAAAACCACAGCCTCTTTTATCTCTAAAACTTAAGATTTCTTCCTCACCTCCATAAACCACAATGTCAAGCAGAGGATCACGTTCTAGGCAGTCAAGTGGTGTTTCCAGGATCAGAGATGATCAGATCACTGATCTTGTTTCCAAGCTGCAACTACTTATCCCTCAGCTTCGTAGAGGGCGCTCCCACAAGGTACCCAACACCCTCGTCTAGTTTCATGTGGTGCACTCTAGCCACAAGTTGATAGCGTGGGACTTAATCTGTTCCGTTTTTGCATGCTTCATTCTTTGACATCACCCATAATTACTCTTGTTAATTTTATTATTAATCTTTATCTCTAATTTCTCTTCAGGTATCAGCTTCCAAGGTCTTTCAGGAGACCTGCAACTACATCAGAAGCTTACACAGAGAGGTGGAAGACCTAAGCCACCGGTTGTCGGAGCTATTAGCTTCAACAGACATCGATAGTGACCAAGCAGCCATTATCAGGAGTTTACTTATGTAATAATCAGTCTTTCCCATTCTCAGTTTCTCACCTTTAGCGACCAAGCAGCCATTATTTACGATTTGGTGAACAGCTATCACCAGGTAGTTGTAGTAATGCAGAAACAAGGGGGTTAGAACTTAAGACAATGGGTAGATAACCATGTTAAATAACCCTTGTCATCAAGCCTTGCACACTAATCAAGTCTATCATCATATATTATAATAATAATAATTCCACATTTCTAAAAAAAATATATATTTAAATTTTCTGAGTTGATTTACAGCAATGGTTACGAAGGATTAAGACAATCAAATTACTGCCTCTCTTCAATGAACCCAAAGAGAAAATGAATACGGTATGTTTATAAATTATATATATCGGTTTATCGATGGTGATGGCTATGAATATGTCAAAAATTTCGAAAGTATAGAGGAGAAAGCTAGCCTTTTTTATCTTCACGAGCTAGTTAGATTGATGATCTTTAAGCCTGCAAACTAGGATATTTATATTATATGGTAGAAAATTTTATAAATCTGTTAAACGATATTAGATGTATCTAAATTATTTTTATCTTAAATATGAACATTTTAGTTTAAATTATGGAGATGTCCTTAGGGTAGAGAAGAGGAAAGGATTTTTTTTTTTTTTTTTCGATTTCCCGAAATGTTTCTTGGATATATATTATGACTGTTTCTATCTACCCTCTTTCATTCTCAATAAAGCCTATCAGTTTGCATTTAAAAAAAAAATAAAAATGAAGTTGTGCAATTTAAGATGACTAATTATTTATTATTTTATGGGTGCATTGGATTGAAAGTTAGTCATATAAAAATTGATTAATCGTTTATCTATTAAGGAAAAAGGTGAAGACGGAAAATTTTATTTAGCAAAGTCTTTTTCTTTGACAATTCAAATGGTCAATATTCCTAATAGCCAAAATTTGATATTGAAATAAAGATTTAGCTTCATTTTCACAAGCTATAATTAGTTATGAATGTAGATAAAAATGGTTCAACGCCATTAAAGGTGAGATGAAATTTATGGGACAAAATAAAGTTTGAAATATTGTTGAATTATTAAAATGTTGAAAACGAGTTGGATGCAAAGTTTTTAAAACCAAATGTAACTCAATTGGAAATATTAAACAATATGAAGTATTGTCAAGCTTATATTAAAAAAGGTGGTAATAATTATAAAAAGATATTTTTATCAATCTCGGAGAAAGGTTCCTTAAAAATGATCGGTGCGTTTAGTTTTTTTTTTTTTTGTCTTACGTTACAGCTTTGTTACATTATCTAATCTTACCATTATTATTGTTTTTACACTAACCGCAGGTAAACGCACTGTCAATCCAAAGGAAACTTTATATTTACATCAAATGGATGTGGAAACATCTCCAAATGGAAGGAAAAAGTCTATATTGGACCAACCTAATGGTTTTTCCGTTGAAAGAAAACGTCATATGGTTTGTAAACTTAAAAAGTCAATATATGTACTAAAACAAGCTTTGCGACAATGACACCATAAGATCTTTGGTTTTAAAAAAATGATTGATCGATGTATAAATAAAAAAAATCAATGGAAGCAAGTTCATTTTCTTAATTTTATACGTTGACGATATTTTGCTTGTTACAAATAATTTAGGTGTATTGAAGTTGAGGTTCATCAACTAGAGTACTGTAGATGACGATATTGTGAGTACTCACCACTTTCCCATATTTTACTTAATTTTATATGTTGGCAATATTTTGCTTGCTACAAACAAGAAATTCATTTTCTTAATTTTATATGTTGACGATATTTTGCTTACTACAAACTAATATTTTTAGCTCGGGTTTTGCATAAAGGTTCATCAAGAAGTGTTTTCTAGCTCAAATACTTACTAATGGATTGATAAACAAGGTTAGCTTTTTGGCTTTGGGTTATACCAAACAATGCTTTAGATCATTCCTAAGTATCTCAATATTCAAAGATTTAATCAATCAAACAATCACAATTTCAACTATTTATCATACATACTAGCATGCTCATTTCCCTGTATTTTTTATATCATTTGGTATATTCAATTACTCAGTGCCTATTTAAAGTGTAATATATAAAACTTAGTAATCTAATAATTGTAAATTTAAAATCATCCACTATCATCCCAAATTTAAGTAAACACAATTAACTTATATACATCTTCATAACCAATCACTTGTATTTCTAAAAGCTCTAGCAGAATTTGTCAATAAAAATAAAAAAAATCATAAAAATCAAAAACAAATTTCTTATGTTACCCCCACACTTTAGATAGTATATTGTCCCTAATGTTCAACCCTGAATAGATAAGGAAAGAAGTTACCCGACTGATCGTGACATTGTTGTAGGCTAATGATGGGTACTTCCTTCCTTTTTCGTTGAAAGCTCAAAATTGTTGTGCTTCTTTTACTTGGGGTTCCTACATAGAAAATTCAAAAACAAAAAAAAAATATAATTCTAATGTTAATCCTACTCCTAATGCAATAGACTAATTTTTTTTTGAATTTAATTATAATCCAAAATAAATAAATAAATAAATAGAATTAAAATATCCATTAAATCATTCTCATTTTCCTCAAAATCCATCGCATCCCCTTCCTTTTCTCCTTCCTCATCCTCACTATCTTCCTTTTCTTCACTCCCTTGCTCTTCTCGTTCATGCTCAGAATGTGTTTGGCCGAACATATTCGACGGATAGTTTGGTACTCTCATTTTATTCTACAGCGCGAATTCTTGGAAAACCAAGCTTGTCTCTTGCATCCATTTTATCATCCAATCTAATTTTGGAGTGCTGCTCTCGCCAATTACTTGTCGAGATGTCGGTTTTGCCTTCCATTGAAGTGAGGTCGAGACATCTATCTTTTCTTTTTGGCGCACTACAGGAAAACAGTTTTTTAGCGGCGCTTTCTTAGGTCTATAAGCGCCGCTAAAACATTTAGCAGCGCTTTCTAAAGCGCCGTAAAAAATGCCGCTAAAGATAACGCCGTAAAAAATAGTGGCGTTTATGCGAAAAAGCGCCGCTAAAGGCCATGTTCTTTAGGGACACTTTCTCCACAAGCGCTGCTAATATAACAGATTTTGACAGCCCTTTTTAATTCACATAGAACCCGAATTTCAGCATTTTTCCTGTAAATTCAAATCCAACCAATGCAAATCCAACCAATAACTTCAAATCTTAAAGGTAAATGATAAATGAAAGAAATATACATATGATTTAAATTAATAAATCAATGAAAAATAAATTTCAAATGTAGTATATTCTTCTCAAATAAAAAAACAAAAGTCTAAGATGACGGATTCTGCTGAAACATTTTCATCATATTTTGAAGCTATAGCTGCAATTTGTCATACTTTCTTGTCGCCTCTGCTTCCTTCGCTTGCCTCGCTGCTGCCTCCGCTTGCCTCGCTGCTGCCTCCACTTTAAGTTGTAGGTAGAGTTCTTCATATTTTTTTTGAGACTCTGCTTCTCTCACTACAACCTCCTCTTTAATTTTTAGATGGAGTTCATCATATTTTTTTGAGCCTCTGCTTCTCTCGCTGCAGCCTCCTCTTTAAGTTGAGCAATTTGCTCAACTGTGCTCGCTTGTACTTGAGCCAATTGATCTTTTAATCTCTAAACTTCAGCTTGATCCTGACTCCCCGAAGGCATGTATCTCTGCGAGTTCGATCCAAAATATAGGGATGGACTAACAAAAGATCCTTGAAATCGAACCCGACCATACTTTTCAGGACCCAAAACTTCAGTAATAACTCGGTTATCAATGTCCTCTAGATTAACCGAACTATCACTTGAAGCAATCGCTTCATACTCCGCCTTCTTATCTTTTAATTTATCCTAATAAGTCAATCAAAAAGTTAGAAATGAAATATATAATCAAACAAATGCAACATAACTTGACATTATTTGTATTACAAACGACAAATTAAACTGTTATAATTAAACATGATAAATGTTTAAAATAATTCAAATTTTATTAAGTTACTATACCATAATTTCTGCAGCTTCAGAAGTCATAGGAGATCCATCTTTTTTCCTATGTGTAATGTCAAAAAGCTGAAGTCGTCTAATTTTTTGACCTGACGATTGTTCCTACATTATAGTAGGAAAAATATTAATTAGTAGAAAGTAATTAATATTTGACACAATTAATAAACTCAAAATACCTCATCAGCAGCTACACAAGCAAAACTTTTCGATCTAGCTGTGTGCGTGAATTTTTGTTTTTGCCTACTTGTAGTTCCAACACGCTCACGATCCTACATTAATTATTATTACGTATATAATAAATACTATAAACCGAAATAATTATAAGCGTTTTGTAGTACATAATACCTCTCCTTTATTTGAGCTCCAAAATCTAACTTGTTCTTTCCATTGGTACCTCAGCATTCCCGACGAAACATTTTTCAATTTATCTTCGAGACTCATATTATTCTTAAAATAATTTTTCTTTATAGAACTTTTATGGTCTCTCCATTTCTTTCCTAATGATTTCTTTATATAATTGTCTGAGAGCTCTAAAATAAATCTTTCCTGCAAATAACACAAGTTTAGAAAGTAAATATAAATTAAAATAAATCAAAGTATTATAAATTATATTTACTTTATTACCTTAATATTATCGAGAGCTTGGTTTTTATTACTATTAGGCATATGATGCCATGACTCGTAGTTGATTGGCAACAAACTGCCATTTCGTGCTACTATGCCCAAGTATCCTCCCAGAAGTCGAGCTTCTGATCCAACAGGCTGACCATGACTATTTGCTGATACTTTGACACGCTCCTCAGGATTTAGGCTGTATAAATCCTTTAATACGGTACGTCCTCGAGTTCTGCGCCCCTCAGAATATTCAGCTAAAAAAATTGTATATGTTAATATTAGAATTTGAAACGAAAATAAAAAAAGAAAAGTGAACATGCATGAAAATTAAACCTAACATTACCTTCAATTTCTACAGTTTCTGGAACATTCGAAGATCCAATGTCAGTCTGTTGTTCACTATTTGTTCCTTCCGAATTCGGAGAATTTTGGATAATACTTAGATCTCGAAATTTTCTTCTAGGCATATTATCTGCAATACACATAAAATAGTTAGAATATTAGTAACTAATTACAACAATAATAGTAATGGATATATTTAACAAGATCAAGATTTAAATTATAATATACATATTATTAAAAAAACGTAAAATCTTACTACATTATGATTCGTAAATATCTTCATCCACATCCTGCCGAACCCATTGAAATTGTGTACTAGTACTAGGAATAGTTTCATTTAAGTTTTGTTCTGGAAAAGGCAAAGTTTCTGATCTTTCGTCCATGTCATCTCTACTCTCACTGCCCATATCAAACAAGTCTCTAGGGGTGTTACGAAGTACAACGTACCAACCCTCATCAGATGGATCTCTTGAGTAAAAAACTTGTTTGACTTGAGAAGAAAATACATACGGCTCGTCCATCAATTGTTGCCCAGTGTGAATTAATCGAGAGAAGTTCACCATTGTAAAACCAAATTGATCTTTTCTAATTCGTCGAGCAGTATTAACATCAGCCCAATCACATCGAAATAAAACAACCTTCCATTTTCCATAGTAATCCAACTCAATAATGTCCGTAAGAAGTCCGTAATACTCTACATTTCCTTCAATAGGATTATTATCCTTAGCACTAGCATAGCTTGTAATTGAAGAATTAACAACTATTCCAGAATTTTGAGTCCTCCTTAATCTTTCGTGAGATTTTGTATGAAACCTGAATCCATTAATCAATAAGGCATTATATCTTTTTACTACTCTATTGGGACCTTGGGAAAGCCATTTAACTTCTTCACTGACATCCTTCCCACTCCAAACCTATCGAATTGAAAGTAAATTGATTAATTATGATGTTATACGAAAACATTATTTTTTATCATTGAAAGCTTTAGTTGCATACCATCTGCCCCAACCATTCATGAAAAGATTCTGTGAATAACTTATGAATCTCTCGATGTTGTAATCTTCGGGAGCGTGAACGAGATCTCAAGAGTTGTTTATACTCACTATGTTAAAAAGTTAATAAATTAGTTAGCAAAAAAATAAACAGATGAAAAGGATGAATATTTATGAAATTCTAAAACTTACTTGCGTGATGGTTCAATTGAATCGTGGTGAAAAAGAACATATCAATGTGCTTGTACCCAAGATATGTCATCTAAGTGTGCAATTTCAACTTTCCCGATTGGTTGTCCACAAGTTTGAAATAGATAAGTTTCAGCTAAGCTATGATCATTATTGAGCCCAGCATTTCTACTTGGTCTATTCAATCTTGTTTCAACATCTTCTAAATATCTAGAGCAAAAAATCATACACTCCTTAGCTAAGTAACCTTCAGCAATTGATCCTTCTGGATAACGCTTATTACGACAATAAGACTTCAATTTGCATAGAAACCTAAACACGATGTACAACATTATCAAAAAGTGTAACTAAAGATATATTAATCAATGAATGAAAGCTTTGCAAATTAATTAACACCTCTCTATAGGATACATCCACCGATAGAAAATCGGTCCACCAACTTTTGCTTCATGAGGGAGATGGATTAACAAGTGCACCATAAAAGTGAAGAATGAAGGTGGAAATATCTTCTCCAAGTTGCATAACGTCAAGGCGACTCGATCTTGTACTTTCTCAAGTTCTTCAACATCCAGAACTTTGCCACAAATAACTTTCATTATATTGGACAGTTCAATTATACAAGACGTCACCTTTTTTGACATACAACACCGCAAAGCAACTGGCAGTAAATCTTGCATCAAGATGTGATAATCATGTGATTTTAAGGAATATAGTCTTCGATCTTTAAGACTCACACATCGAGATATATTTGATGCATACGCATCTGGGACCTTTATATCCTTCAACACCGTGCAGAACAATTTTTTTTCTTTCTTCAACATTGTAAAAATAGAAGGCGGCAACCGATATTTTCCATTCGGAAGTAATTGGGGGTGAAGATCATGCCGGATTCCCATGTCAACTAGATCAAGTCGACTATTAAGATTGTCTTTCGATTTTTCATCGACATTGAGAATTATCCCGATTATGTTCTCGCAAACATTCTTTTCAATATGCATGACATCAAGATTGTGTCTCAAAATATGATGCTCCTAGTAAGGCAAATAAAAAAAATACTTCTTTTTTTCCACAACTTCGCCTCATTAGGATCATCCTCTTCATCAGATTGATCATCACTCTCCCGGTCAACATCGCCAACATATGCCTCCCTCGGTCTTCTGTTTCTTTGCGTGTTAGATGGTTGATTCATCTTCCCATAACTGAAATCTACATCTTTCAATTTAGATCCAATGGTCTGCTCAAGAGCTTCTCTCAACTCTTCTGTACCATCAAATTGAGTTCTTTGAAATCTAAATCTATGATTTCTATCTAACCACCGACGATGCCCCATATAAGAGAACTCTTCCCATTATATAACCACTGTGAACATGTTTGCGCTGCACAACAAGGACAAGCATAACGTCCTTTGGTACTCTAACCGGATAAATTGGCATAAGCTGGGAAATCATTAATAGTCCACAACAGAGCTGCACGTAAATAAAAGTTCTCCTTTTAGGAGATATCATATGTTTCAACACCGACCCACAACTGTTTCAACTCTTCAATAAGTGGCTGTATATAAATATCAATATCATTCCCGGGACCTTTCTCTCCAGGGATAATCATAGATAAGATAAAAGAAGATTGCTTCATGCAAATCCACGGAGGCAAATTATAAGGAACAAGCATTACAGGCCAAGTACTGTACGAAGTACTCATGAGTTTAAATGGATTAAATCCATCAGATGCTAGCCCAAGTCTCACATTCCGAGGATCACTTGCAAAGCTTGGAAATTTATTATCAAATGATTTCCAAGCTAAAAAATCCGCGGGATGCCTTAATAATCCATCATCGGTTCGTTCATCATGATGCCACCTCATAGAGTCGACCGTCTTTGACGACATGAAAAGCCTTTGAAGCCTTGGTATTAGTGGAAAATATCGCAGAATCTTTACTGG
Source organism: Gossypioides kirkii (assembly GCA_005610355.1). Taxonomy (NCBI): domain Eukaryota; kingdom Viridiplantae; phylum Streptophyta; class Magnoliopsida; order Malvales; family Malvaceae; genus Gossypioides; species Gossypioides kirkii. The sequence goes on along the minus strand of CP032247.1, from coordinate 28,836,917 downwards.
CTTCTTTCTTGGCTGTGCCTCACCTTCATCCTCATCCTCATTCACATTCACATTTTCTGCATTCTTATTCATCCAACGAGATGTACCGCAAACATGACAAGACTGTTGGCTTCTCCAATCACCCCAATACAACATGCAGTCATTTGGGCAACTATGAATTTTTTCATACCCAAGGCCTAAATCCTTTATCAGTTTCTTCATATCTTTGCATGAATGAGAGATTTTTGCAAATGGAAATATATCTGCCAAAAACTCTAACAGCAACGTAAAAGAGTTTCCGGTCCACCCTCCCAAACATTTTAAGTGAAAAAGACGAATGCAGAAAGACAATTTTGAGAATTTTGATCCCTCGTAGAGTTCTTCATTCATTTCATTAAGTAACTTGTAGAACTTCGCCGCTTCTCCATTTGGCTCTTCATCAGGTGCACTTGTTCCCGTTTCGGTAAAAGCATTATCACCAATATCACAATCATTGGATGCAATAAATTCAGATGGAAATGATTGCAAACCATGATTGTGCATATTAAATGCATCCCGCAACATACCTTCCATGTCATCTTCTCTAGCATACTGATGATGAGCATAATGAGGATAACTCGGATTAATTGTTGAAGAGGTTCTACTAGGTGTACACTCTCCATGGAAAATCCATTTTTTATATCCTCGAATAAAGCCATCAACAACTAGATGTTCGTAGACAACTTCACGAATATGCCAATTGATGTTGCCACATTTCTTACACGGGCAAAGAATCATATTCTCTTCGCTTGCATTTTGAAATGCAAAATTTAGAAAAGTTTGCACTCCATTCCGATAGTCGTTGCTTACCCTTGACAATTGCATCCAACTCTTATCCATTTCGTAGTTCTTGAAGTCTAAAGTTGAGAATAAATTATGATTACTTAAGTGTTATAAATTGATTTAAATTTAAAAATATATATTAGTGACAACATTTTACTTTAAAATATATATATTAGTGACAACATTTTACTTAAATAGTTGGACTGTTTTTATTAATTAAATAATTAAATATTTAATTTAATATAATTAAATAATTAAATATTTTCAATTAAATAATTAAATAAAATTAAATAATTATATATAATTATTTACGAAAATATTTTAAATTAAATAGTTAATTAAATATAATTAAATAATTAATCAATATTGTTTATAATTAAATACATAATTAAACATAATTAAATAATTTAATATAATTATTTACTTTAATATAATTAAATAATTAAATCTTTTAACGTAAATATTTAATTAAAGGATTACTGTTTATAATTAAATACATAATTAAACATGATTAAATAATTTAATATAATTATTTACTTTAATATAATTAAATAATTAAATCTATTAACTTAAATATTTAATTAATCGATACTGTTTATAATTAAATACATAATTAAACATAATTAAATAATTTAATATAATTATTTACTTTAATATAATTAAATAATTAAATCTATTAACTTAAATATTTAATTAATCGATACTGTTTATAATTAAATACATAATTAAACATAATTAAATAATTTAATATAATTATTTACTTTAATATAATTAAATAATTAAATCTTTTAACTTAAATATTTAATTAATTGATACTGTTTATAATTAAATACATAATTATTTAATTATTTACTGGTTTTTATAATTAAAGGTAAATCTATTGTTTTCTTATGTATTAAAATTTTATTAGGTGTTTTAAATCTATCTTCTGCATAAAAATGGTGAATCTCATAGTAAATAGCTACTGTAGGAACACAAAGAGAGTTAAGCTGGATGTTTTTGAATGCTTAGTAATCTATGTATTTTTGTGCGAAGCTGAAAATGTTAGTGGAGCATAAACAAACCTAAATAAAGGCAAGCAGAAAGCTGTCTAGTTCGGTGAGTTATGGAGAGCCACAGGTGAGTGTATTTTTATGCAGAAATAAGAACCAGGACAGCAGCTTCTTGAAGAGCAACAATCAGTAATAAAAATAGTAGCAATTTGAAGCACAATCGGTAAAGCAATTTAAATAATTAAATAATTATTAACCTTCGACATTGAAGATTCCTATGTTGAATTCATCAAAATGGATAAAACAGATAGACAATTACTAGCCATTTGCTATTGGGCTTTCTGGTATCGGAGAAATAAGCTAGTGCATACTGGAGTCAAAGAGTCATTTCAGGAACTGGTGGGTTTTATTCATGGCTATAGCAGAGAAATAAATATAGTTCACTCAATGTTACCACCTACGCTACCAAGGATTAACGAGATGTGGAGACCTCTTGAATTGGGCTCTATAAAAATAAATTTGGACGCATCTTATCAAAATCAAACATCTATGGCATCTACTGCAGCGATTGCGAGAAATGAAAGGGGGAGATAATGGGTGCATGTTCTTACCCTCGATTGTTAGACCGATTATACAGAGCATCAAATCCTTAAAGAAAAATTTCGAGAAGATTACCTTTTGTTTTGTCTACAGAGAAGCAAACAAATCTGTACACGCTCTCGCTTCTGATGGCCGTAGATGGACACAACCACTGTTCTGGGTGGAAGAAGCACCAACTAACACTGCCGTGGTGGCTGCTAGTGACTGGGAACAATGGGTTTTGAATTCAACCAACAGATAATTGCAAGCTTTGAAAAGAAGAAGGTTCATTTTGAATCTCCTGGTTACATGTCAAAGTTTACCTCTTCTCTCAGATATTCCAAGCATTTTCGATACTGCTGCGGCCTGCTGGAGAGAATTTCTGATATTTTGGCTTAAAAAGTTTTGGTCTTTTGGGGAGTTGTTTTATCTTTATTACTTTGGGACTTGTTTACCTGCTTTTTATTTGCTTTTTATAGGGTTGTCTATTCAGCTGCCTTTTGCAAATGCTTGGGGCAGTGTGAGCTAGTTGATTCTTCACTCTTTCAAGCCAATTATTTAAATTATTTAATTATTTAATAATAGTAGCTGCCTATATCGATTAATAACACACTAACCTTCGACATTAAAGATTCCTATTTTGAATTTATTAGAATTTAAAAGATTCCTATGTTGAAAAAACTAAAGGTATATGAGAACCAGCAGATATTGTGTTTCTGAAGCATTACTCATTTCTCAAAGTTAGGCACAGGTATTGACAATCTTAAGTAAAAGTTTAGAAGATTAAGGGGTCAAATGCTTCTGAGTCAATACTGTCAGTCTATTAGATTCATCATTATGTACATCAAACCTGTCAGAAATTGAGTTACCTCCATTTTGATGATACCACTTACACCCCAACCAGATATATTTCTCTCTTTAGATTCTTTTTAAAGTTTCTTATCAGTCAATATTACATGATAAATTAAGACAGAAATTGCAATAAGACAATCATAAGCTATCGGAAAATCCTGAGGTCAAAATTTATGAATGTCTTAGATATAAAACTTACCAACCGTTCACCAGTAATAATTGTAGTGATAGAAACTGCTGCCTTAACAAAAGCCAGTCTAAGAGCTTCCGCAATGGCTCTAAAACCAATCTGAAAACCAGAAAAATGAGATTACTAAAGAGTGCCAATATAAGAAGTAGAAGAAGGTACCAGCTAATAACATAAAACCCAAGATTTTGGGGAAAGCACAAGTTCCGTTAAAGCAAATTAGTGGAGTAAGCTGCATGAAAGAAACATAAACAGAAATTAAGAAACCAATCATCAAAATCTGAGTTTGGAAGTAATCTTTATGAGAATCATAACAATGAATTTAGATACGTGTAAAAGACATACTATCAGAGTGAAAAACCACTATGGACCGAGCATCTAACATGTAATCAAACCAGAAAATACAACAAATCCATAAATAGAAACGAAGAGAATAGTAAATGAAAGCATAGAACTCATAGAAAGACTTGGAAATACTGAGCTTTATTTCTGAATTACTGGAATGAAAAAACAATGCTTACAACCTGCATTTAATTCTATATTTATAGTCTCACCAACATGTGTTTCTACTATTAATCACTTGTTAACAGACTACAACAAATTAACCATCTATTAACAGACTATTAATAGACTCCTAACGGCATATTTCTCATTTGCATAACACAAAGTGAGGCAACATAGGAATCTTCAATGTCGAATAAAGAACAAAAAGGAAAAGTAAAGTTGAATTTAATAGAATTTAGAAGACCTTACCTCTCCTTTTGATGAATTGATGAAGTCCAGCAATAAACAACAACAGACAACTTGACTGGTAGAAAAGAAAAGCAACAATTGAAATCCAAAAGAGAGAACAAGCTACAAAAGAAAAGCAGAAACAGAAAAATCAAATTCTACAGTAAGTGAGGTCGCCCAACAAAATATAAAAAAGAAATCAAATAAATCACATAAAATGCAAAAAGAGAAATTAGCTCCATACCCAATTCCTTAAGCTGCACTCAAGCAGTACGTGAGGTTTCCCCAAGGAAAAAAAAGGGAAACTCAAAACAAAACTCTAATTTCTACCTTAAATCATCACTAGATTTTTTAAAGAATTGCTTTAAAAACAAACGAAAGTCAGAGATAGAAGACAGCCAACTCAGAGGCCAGTGGTGGTGTTCGGTCGGTGATGGTGGAGATTGGAGTGGAGAAGGCAAATAGAGGAGGAGAGGGATTTAGAATTTAGGAATTTCGAAATCTGTTTTTAGAGGAGACTATCTGGAACGGCGTCGTTTCAAATAAAATGTAAAAATTTTAGCGGCGCTTTCCCATAAGCGCCGCTATTTCTCCGACCTTTAGTGGCGATTTCCCATAAGCGCCGCTATTGCTCCGACCTTTGGCGGCGCTTTCTTATAAGCGCCGCTATTGCTCAGACCTTTAGCGGCGCTTTCCCATAAGCGCCGCTATTGCTCCGACCTTTAGCGGCGCATTCTTATAAGTGCCGCTATTGCTCCGATATTTAGCGGCGTTTCTCCATAAGCGCCGCTATTGCTCAATCTTTTGCGGTGTTTATGTAAAAACGCCGCTATTATTTTAACATTTCCTGCGTTTTCTGCCCAAACGCCGCTAAAAATGACACTAATAACCTATTTTGCTGTAGTGGCGTTTGCTCTAATCCATTGTTTGTTTTTGTTGAAGCTCAGTGTATTACGTGTATAGGGTGTCCCCTATAATACTTTTGGATTACTTCATAAATTGTTCAGTGGTCATCATTGGAACATCGACTTTCTTGCACAAAGCCGTCACTAAGTGAGGAAAGAAAATTCCCACTTTCTGCTCGCTAATACATCTTTTCATGTAGTGGTAGATCCACGTCCCTATGCATACCTATTTAATATACAAAACAACATTTAACAAAACGCTCGAAAAGTGTTGACGTTAGAGACATTCAACGCAAGAGCAATCCAAGTGCACAAAAATTGCATCCACATTTTAGTGACATGAAACATAATTGCTTGATTAAAAGAAGTGGGAATAACAATGCTTAGGCGATGCTTCCATTCACCCTTACCTTCTAACAGATAGCTTATAATGTTATCCATATTAATATCCTTAAAATATTCCAAATCACTTTCTTCAACAAAATCAGATTCATAATACGGAGCAATATAAAATTCACAAATATCTCTAGGAGTGACGAGCACATTTACGCCCTGTATTGACACTTTTTCCCAAATTGCACCATATGGTCTCTTAGATTCTCTGTCCCTAAATAATGCATAAAATTATTGTACTATTGGGACTATAGCAAGATATTTAGAGGTTACACAAAAGTGCTCCCACCTATGGTATTGGAATAACGACCAAATTTCATTACATAAAATCATCGATGGTTCAAAACCCTTTTCTTGTATAAACGTCTTTCCTTGAAGTTCCAAAAAGAATTTTTTGACATTCGGGTTTGGAAAATTTGAGGGATTTACAACCACCAATGGTTCTTGTTTCCTAGTTCTTCTAGATTTTCTAGAAGTCATTTTCAGTAATATTCTAACTAAAAGAACTAACCAGAATCAAGTAATATCTTTCAAAGTAAACAAGAACCAATGCAATGGAACAGTAAAATTCTAGTTGGAACCCTTAACCTTGTCGAAAAGCTCGTGATTCATTGTGAAGATTCATTGCAATTCCTTGTTGATGTGACGTATTTTTCCTGCATCAACTTGAAAATGCAAGAAAAAGAAGCAAAAGAGGACGTAAAAGAAAAGAGAGGTTTTAGGGATTTAAGGGTTTAAGAGGTTTTAAAAAGAGTTTAAGGTTAAAGAGTATTTAAAACAAAGTTAAAAGTGTTTTGGGTTTAAAATTTTGGTATTTTTAGGTTTAAAATCGGGTTAAATAGGGTTAAAAGTTGATGGATTATGTGAGATGTCGGGTTGACCCTGTAGAAAATTGCGGCGATGTCATGACATAGGAGTTACATATCACAACACCCCTGGTAGGCTACTGATGTTGCAACATCGGGGGTTCAATGTTGCGACACACCTTGAAATTTGTAGATTTTAGGGTAAATTGATCACTTGGTTGCGACACGAAGTCTTATGTCATGACATCGAGTTGAGTTGTGACACTGACTCTGTTTTGACCCTTCCTTTTAAATAATTCAAATAAAACTAAGTCCTAAAATAAATGAGTCCTGATGTACTTCCCCCACGCTTTAGAGCATACATTTCCTTTAATGTTAAATGATTAAGGCACAAACAAGAAAACTTTCTTGAGAGGGTCGAAACCTTGTTGTTATACCGGCATCGGGATTCATTCGCTCCAAGTGGACAGAAAGTACCTATAAGAAAATACTATAACAAGAAATATGTAATATGTAATATAATATGAAGGAAAAGAAAACAAAAATAGAATAAAATAAACAACTAAAGTGACAAAAGAAGCAAAATAAAATTTAAAGCAAGAAATAAAAGTTCTTTAAAATATGGGATGATTTATGTTGTCATAATAGAAGAACCTCTAGTTGGTTCTCGAAACCCTGATCCGACGTTTCTGTCGATATATATGAGCTTGCCACTTTGGTCGATTCCAATGATTTTTCCTTATTTTCGACCGACGTGACATCAAAATTGTGAGTCATTTAGTACCAAATTCAAGCCAATCTCAAATTATTTTTCGAGTTATTATTGTCTCGAGTTTCCTCTCATTGTTGCGTGAGCTTTGATTACTCAAGCCTTGTTGTTGCCATCGAATGAGAATGAATCAAACTCCTCGACCTCTTCGATTGACACCTTCTTTGCTATGGCTAGAAAGTGTATTGGCTCTTCCACACTTTCATTCAATATCGGTTTAAGCTACATTTTAGTGGTTAGTTGATCTCCCACTTCTACCTTTATTGTTAGTTCAACTGTTATGCCAATTGGATTAGAGACTATTTCAACTATGTTAAACTCATCCCCATAGTCTTCAATTACAAGCTTAGGTTAAATTTCACTATAAATATCATCATGGTCATTGATAATACAAGGGTTCTCATGATCCGAGTGGTGAACGTCAAACATGCCCTCTTTCCTTGGAGGCAACACTTCAAATATTTCTTGCATCATTTTCATCATTTGCGCCATCATGTTTGACATGTTTGATAAAACCTCAGAGTTGACCGTTTTAATGGTTCACATGCATCTCATACAAATCACAGGGAGGCTTGTCTAAATTTTTGGGCATATCATGATATGCTTCAAGTGCCTTATACAAATTACCAATTAACTAATGTGAATGTTCGACTATATCAGTACATTGGTCATTACTCCACTAGTGCGTTAAGGCTTTGCTTCTGTGTTGGCTCAACTCTATCATGAACAAGTTTTATTTTCCTTGATCTCTCATTCCTCATATACTCCCTCATCGTATATTTCTTCATCATAGTTCATTTCATCATCGAACCACATGTAGCCAAATTTATCTATAGTAAAAAGATCTTTGCTGACTTAGTCTCTATGAATTAGTAACTGGCTAGACGAGTGTTGCTCTCCTCTAAAGCATTTACTAAGATTGAAAAAGAAATTAGTTAGTAAACGTACAATAATAAAAATAAAAATAAAATAAAATCATATTTATAATTTAAAATTTTCCTAATTATTCTATTAAACATAAATATTAAAACTAATTCAATAACGTTACCTCACTGGTAACGACGCCGACAACTTGACCGCCTCTAAACGTGCTAACATCCAGAGAGTGAATACTGCAACTAAAAATATAAGAATTAAGGTGGTGTCCACAAGTATACGGTTTAGGTTGTACTATAGTTTTTTACAATGATGTAGGTGAGTACTCCGAGGATCGTACCAAGGGAGGCGAGTATTAAATCAACTTTAACCTAAATGAATATAGATCTAATTAGTACTTTAAATAAATTATATTACGATTAAACATAAATAAAGGATTTTTGGTTTTTATAATAAATAAATAAAAACTTGCATAAATAAAATGAACTTCGGATAACTGAAATCTAAACTTAACCAAATCTAGGCATGGGTGATTAGATCGCTTCGGTGGTCATAACAAATTTCTATTTCGGGTTTCTATTCAATAAACTAGTCATTACCCTAGCAGGATCTCTCGATCTTCTACTAAACTAATTAATTGACAAGAATTACTTATCTCTCGACCTTACAGTCTAGACTGATTCGACGTTAAGGTGTTCATAGATAGACCACACCAATTTTGGGTTAATTCCCACCTAAATGACTTCATAGAGTTGTCAGGCCTAGTGTTTAAGTTTTTCCTTCGCCAAACAACTGATTCGCTAAAAACCCCTACATAGTACTTAGTTAATCAAACTTCCACTCCCTAATCCTCACAATAGGATTAGTTCCTCATGAAATCCAAAAACATAATAAACTTAGTAAATAAGATAAACATAAATAACAAATCAACAGTAAAGTTTAAGAGAATCTTGAATTATATTTATTGATGTAAGTGTAGAATCCACAAGAGTTTGGTCGAATCTACAAATCAGATTTTTTGAAGAACACGTATGGAAAACAACTGAAAATAAATCAAAAGCCTAAAAGAAAGGAAAACTGAAAACTAAATTACAGGGAAAATTTTGAACTATGAAAATTGTCCCCAAAAAAATGTCTAAAGAGCCTATTTATAGAGTTAGGTTAGTCGTCATCCTTAACCTTAGGTTGATTGACATTTTCATGTTAATTTTCATTGTACGAACCAAAATGCCATTGGTTCGTAATTATTTCTCATACAAGGTCGATGTCGCGAAACTCAGTGCCTGTGTCGTGACATCCTCTACCAGTGTCGCGACACCAAAGGTAATATTGGAATATTGACACTTTGTCCTCTAATTTGTGACATTGGACTTCCGTGTTGCAACATGACGTCCAACCTCAAGCCCCAATGCCTTTGAATGATGTCTTGCACATTCACTAAGTATGTTAGTCCACCTTTAGGTCTCATTTGGTCCCTAAGGTCATAAAAAGACTCAATTTATATTTTTTATTATATTAAAACTAAAATAGAAAAACTAAATAAAGTATAATAGAAATGCTTGTATTTAAGCTTATTAAGTATGAAAACTAGTTTAATCTGCTACACTGAATTACGGTAGATCAATGACTTGTTTGGTTGGCTTGTTTTAGTGTACAAGCAATGTTTCATAACTTACTAGGTTGTTTAGTGGTAGTAGTTGTGTTTGATAGAAAAGATTATCCATATAAGCCATGTAAAGTTATGATAATGCGAAAAAAAATTGGTTTCTTTTTCATTCCTTTCTAAAACGTTTTTGAACAAGCTCTTAAGCTCTTTATTCTTAGTTAGGGAAGACGAGGAAGATTTCCAATAGCTAGTCAAGACTCCATTGTTAAGTACCAGCTTATTACCTTTAGGTTTTTATTGGGGGGGACTTACATTTTTTGCATTAGTGCATGTATAGATTTTTAGAACAAGTTCGAAAGGAAGGAGACTTCCTAATTATGGGTTGCATGAAACCTATTCATGCATACATGTTAAATTTTAGTGGATAAATGATCTGATAATTATAATTGTTTATTATTTAGCTTAAGAAGCTAGTGAAGGTTCGAACAATCGAGGCAAAGGATCAGTAGAGAAGATTATGTTTTGGAGTTTGCTGGTGAGTTCCTTCTTACTTCCTTTGAGTTATGAAACTTCCATGATATGTAGGTTGTGTACAGTAAGTTGTCTCTACTATAAATGGGTTGTTGTGTTGTGTTTGGACATGTGTGTAATAAACTAGTGTTGTATGCATGAGTATGACCTTTGTCGATGTAAAAACACCCTTCTTGTTGCATGAGCTTAGTGGAATGATGAAAATATATAGACGTTTTCATACCATTTTTAACCCGAATTCATGCAAATTCTGAGTAATTAACATCGAAAAATATAACTTAATTAAAAAATAATTAATTTGTGCTAAAATTTCCAACATATTGATTTTTAATTATTTTTATAAATATTAAGCATTAATTTGATAATTTTTTGACAGATTTGCACAATTGGTGAAAATCGACTCGACAGATTTGCACAATTAGTGAAAATCAACTCGACAAATACTACTGATAGCGTAAACCGTTAAGGGAATTTTTACACCGAGTTAATGAAGAGGTAAGAAGAATATTTTTCCATTCAAGGTTTGGTCCAATATGAAGCTAAATTATGCTTTATAATTATAATTTTAATTCAATTAATTTGGATTAAAAATAAATTATAAAGGCTGAAGTGAAATGACTTGATGTGCATGCAACCCAGGGTCGAACCACCTTGATTGGGGCTAGCCATGTGTCGTCCACATGTTGACTAATTTCAGCTAATTATGTTGACCAATTCAACCTTGCAAACCATCCCCTAAAGTTTCCCAAAATCTCATTCAACCCCCCTCTACATTTTATGGTTTCAAATTCTCACCCAAGCTAGTTTCAAGCAAACTTTAAACTAGTCAAAGTGCTTGACTGGTGGCCGACCATGGGGAGTGAGTGGTTGATATTTACTTGCTAAAAATATCCCTCAACTCTCACCTATAAATACCACCCTCACTCACCTCATTTTCCACACCAATTCACTCACCAGTCTCTCTTCTTTCTCTAGTTTTCTCTCTAGCTTTCACCCCAATTTTCCCTTCATTCTCTTGTCAATTTCCCCTCTTGAAAAAGAGTGGTTCTTCAACCTTTCATAGCCTTTGTTAAGTTTTTATCAGAGACCTCAATCTGGGAAGAATCAAGCAATAACGATGAAGAACGCGGAAGCAGCTCTTGAGAAATCGTCGGATTTAATCCTATTCTTTTTCTCATATTTTAGATTTTTGCTTATTATCATGATGAATGCTATTATTTATTTAATTAAAATGGCTGAAATTCTTTAAGTGTTGGGTTGATTGTGTTTAATTTCTTGTTTGTATTTAATCCATGTTTATGTTGTTATAGGCCCTGAATATTTTATTTAATTAAATATTATCATGCCTAAGTTATTATTGCATTACCCTTGTGATATAACTATTAAATTAATCATTTAAGCGTATTGAAATTGTGATTAATGGAGACACTATTTAATTTGTGCATGTCTAATTTTCTAAGGAAGCTGAATGTTAGATTAGTGATGGTATTAAATAATACATAGCCTTGTATGACTTGTAGGATTTTTGTGATTAAATTGTTTCAACATAGAGATATGATTGTTACTTCACTTGATCCTTTACAGGCTTATGATTTTTAATTAGTCAGTTGAATTGACATAGGGATATGTTCAAGAGATTCTTTAGCTTTCATATATTATGTATGTGCAATAGCACATTTGTTTATTAGAATTGATTTAGTCGGTTGAATTGGCATAGTGATATGTGCAAGAGATGAATGAACTTTAGTAAGTGATGTTGTTCATAAGTTAGTAGAGTACTGGGTTGTCGTGAATATTATTTCATAACAAGAATGAACATGAGTCAGATTTAATTAACTAATTAGAGCAATTAACCTGACACATTTATGTCATATTGATTAAACCTTTAGAAATCGTGCATTGGAATATAATTTTTGCTTAGACTTAGATTAATTTAGTTTAGATTAAGACTTTAGATTAATATCCTTCACACATATTATCTTGTTCTTGACCAATTTATTGATTAAATATTTCATAAATATTTTTCATAGCACAGTCCCTGTGGGTACGATACTCGACATTACTTGTCACTTTATTACTTGAATACGATTGTGTACACTTGCACATTTCAATCGTTCCACTTAGTACCAAACAATTTGTGATATGCGAAAATGTGGAAAGGCGATTTCTTTGTGATGCCTTTGGTAAGGTAACTATATTACAAATCGGACTAGTAGATCACGGCCCGAACTTGCGGGAGAACATGTGTTCAACTTAACAAGGATGTTATGAGAAGTTATGGTGGAATATGAATAAGAAAATAAATATGTCTGATATGTGACTCTGATTTCTAAAATTTGGATCCGAGGCTGGCACAAGGATGAGTCATCATTGGTAAACATGCATGACTGTGAGAGATATGTATAAGTTGGCAGAATGTGTCTGCCCGAGTACTATATGTGTTATGTTTAAATTAGCATATTGTGTTTGAATGACTGAGTCCCACGAAAATAAAGTTTGTTTTATTTTCTTATGGGTTGTAGAATATTTGTGTCTATTTTTGGAACTCTCTAAGTTCAATTGAACTTACTCCGTTACTTTTCCTTCTCAAGCATTTTTGTAGTAGAAGAAAAATCAATTGAAGGGAACTACGCTAGATCTGCGTTTGCGAGTGAGCCACTTATTTATTTTTGTATCATACATGGCTATTTGGTGGACAACGTACATATGCATTTTTTAATTCTATTTATGTAATTATGTTCTTCATTTGTACTGTTTCGCTTCTGTTTTGAAAAGAATTACTCCTTCACTCTAAAAGTGTACGTCTAATTTTGGTGATTTGTTGATTATGAATTTTATCATCTATCTGTCTATGCCATAGATAAGTAGTGGATGGATAATAGATTTTTTCTTATAATTCCTAATAATTCATCTTTAAAATGTGTTACAAAAAGAAAGAAAAATAATAGTTTTTAACAAAAAGAGAAATCTTCAAAACAATTTTTCTAGAAATTTTAGGTTAAGTCAAAATGTTTGAATCCACCGCTAACGCCTTAGTTCATTGGACGAATTGTCTGGCTGAATGTTATACCCCATGTTTTCTTGACGGGTTAAGGGGTGTTACATTTAGGCTCCAAAACAGCTCAAAAAACATAAACTAATTCTTTCGATCATTTTTAAATAATCTATATAGAATTGCAAATGAATCATTTTCATTTCCATTTCCATTTTGGAAACCCACATTCATTTCCAAATGACTCCATTTTTCCGTTTCAGAAAAAAAACCATAATCATTCCTAAATGTTTTCAATTTCTCTTTTCTTATTCATTCTGTTGATTTCTATTCAAACATGCAATTCATTTCTAATTTCAATGAGTTAGCCGAGGGACTGATTGAGCATATGTAATTAGGGCTCAAAAGATTTATAATTGAGTTACGGCTTATTGCTTATTAATTATAAAATCATTTAGTCACGAAGTCATTCCACTATAGTATCGTGATTGAGCTCTCCCTAACAACATACCATTATGATACGAACTACTCAGTGCTCGTCCAATGACATTGTCATAACTGTGTTACCCTCATAGAATATCCTTGATCTCTTTGGGATAATATTTGTTTTCCTAATATGATCCTAGTTTATCTCATGGTAATCATTACATTTTACTTCATGAAAAGTCAATTACTATTGAATAGTAATTAAGTCATTCATCACAAAGACGAAAGACCTATGACCATGTTTACTTTTCATCAACCATGTAATGCCAATGCGAGTATATCATTTACCCATGCCTCGAACCATGAATTCCACTATTTTGAATGACGATACATACTGTAGAAGTCCCACACCCAATGCACCAGCTTTCTATTCCTTATCTATTGAACCCGGGCTTTTACTTATATCAAAGTGTATGAGTCACGCATATATTGTCCACCATCCATTCAAGATTTAGGTATGTCACACTATAAACGTTATAAGTGAATAAATTCATAAATAGATTTAGGATCTACTCTACTTGGATCCAATTCGATGTACTGTCAGTCACATCTGTGTCTCTATTTTTTGTGAGTCATCCGCTCTTATGTCCAAGAAAAGACATTCCCCTGTTGGACTTGATAGATGACATATTAGTCTTTTAATCGATTTGCTCATTTCCGATTAGGCTAAGGACATGTTTAGGTTCATCTATTGATACAAGTTATCTTTTCATATTACGATATGACCACGTAATATTGCTAAATATTAGTTAAACAATATGCAACCAGTGAGCAAAATTTGCTTCCATTTTGTTTTGCGTGCAAAAACCATATGAGGAAAATATACAAAGTATTAAAATAATTTGTGAATAGTTTTATTAACCAATATGTTTGAAAAATTACAAGTGTACTTAGACAAAAATATTACACTTATGGCATCAGATCTAACAACTATATGATAGGGGAGACTTATTGGAAGAAGATAACAAGTGTTTTAATCATTTGATGATGTGTTTTATCAAAATGCCAAAAAAGGGATATTTTTGGGACTTTAACTGTTTAGATGCTATTGTTTCATTCCTTGTTCAAACAACACTTGGGAAGTTAAAGTGTAGTGAATTTGTTGGCATTGTTGACTTGGACAATTTTGTTAACTTCTTAGCAGCAAATGATCTTTGGTTTTTCTTAGATTAATCTTAGTATTGTTGAAAGCTTATGTTTGAAAAGGAAGAAGGAAGTGGTGAGTTTGATTGAAAGCAAGCATTATCCTTATCATTATCTTTATCCTTTAAGTGTATTTGAAGGTGGTGGGAGAATTGTTTATGAAGGAATTTATGGGGAAAAGGAATGGAGATAATTCATGGGATAAATTCATATTTTATATGCGTTCTAGTATTAACCTATAAATATGCTTCTAGTTGAGTGTTTGCTTATATTTTTCTCTGTATTTTTAAAATCATGTGTTAGACATTTCTTAAAGAGTAAAACTTGTTGTGAGTGAGGTGTTTTTAAGGTGAACAATTGTAACAATTGGGGATATCTATTGGGGCTATAATTGCTTCAAGTTTGTTTAGGGTAGATTTGGCTTTAGCAAATAGGTTTCAAGATCCATTCTTGAATAAATCATTCACTGAATGAGGCTCTGCAGAATATGATTGGTGAATTTGAATTGCATTAATAAACATTGCATGTTGATTTCTCTCCTTACCTTACTCTCTTTTTATATTTTCTTTGTTAAAATATCTTATTCCAATCTGTTTCGAAACACCAGTTAGGACATTAATCTGTACAGCCATTAAATCAAAGGATTTTTCAAAGTTCATTTGGTTTTCACATATGCAGAAGCCAAAATATTGAATTATTTATGTTAGAATTAGAGATTGAGAGGACTCTATGAATACTCCAAAGATTAAACATTCATTCAAAGGATGAGTCCAAAGAATTAACCATTGAGGCGCTAATGTTTTGTTAATACTTGTGCTAATGCTAATGCACAAGCTCTTCTACTACTCCGATGTCTATCATAGATTATGCTACACCTCATGTTGAGGGGCTCAAGACTAGTATTCAATCTATAATGGTGGAAGCAAACAACTTGAGATCAAACTAGTGGTTATATAGATGGTGGACACTAATCAATTTTTTAACTTTTCTCATAAAAATCCCAATCAACATCTGTGGATGTTTGTTAAATTGTATGGTATATTCAAGTTGGTTGATAAATTGAAATTATTCCCATTTTATCTATTTGGAAGAGCTCTGGATTGGTTAGATGGGTTACCATATAAGTTTATTACAACTTGGAACTAAATGGTAGAAAAACTATTGGTTAAGTTATTCCTTCTAAAGAAGACAACCATGTTGTGGAATGACATCATCGTTTTTGAAAATATGATGAGTAAATTTTATATGAGTCATGGGGATGTTTTAATGACATGCAGAAGTTTCAAGTGTCAAATTGGTAGTTAATCCAAACTTTCTACATTGGATTAAAATAATCAATCAGTAGTAATTCGGATGGTAATAGGTAATGGGGCACTATTGAGTAAGTTACTTATAAAATTGAATACATGGTAGAAAATAATCAATAATGGATTTTAAGTAGAATAAGTGCAAGCCAAAATAAGGTTGTTGGAGTAGTAGAGGTTGATACAATAATCGCCTTTGTTGTTGAAATGACTAATATGAAATGAGATTTAAATAAAAAAAATGAGATTAACAATAAGCAATCACTCTATGTGATTTGTAAGCATTGTGGGAATATCCATCATTCTTGTAATGCATAATTGAATAGACTTGGTTGACTTTGTTCTTAATTTAGAAAGACAATAACCTAGCCCAATTGTCAACACTTATATCCTGAGATGGAGAAATCATCCCAATTTTGCTTGAGGTAATAATCAAGTCGGTTCTTCTTAAGATAAACTAGTTAGACCATTATGTTTTGAACAAAATTAGTACCAAAGACAGTTGTTGAAACAACCACGAGTAGTGGAGAAGAAGTCAACCACTAAAGAACTTTAACAATTTATGTTCGCATCTGATACTAGGATAAAGGCATTGGAAACTCAGGTGGTTCAACTAGCTTATCCATTCCATAATAAGCCTCAATGAGCATAACTATCAGATACCCAACTTTCTCTTAATGCTAATAATCCTAGAGAGCATTGCAAGTCTATAACTCTTAAAAGTGGTAAGGAGTTACCAAATGCCTCTCTATAATTAAGGTAAATTTGGACATTATCTCACCAGTCAACAAGAGTTAATATGAGTACAAGGAAAGCTCTATAGAACCTATCCAACATGAGCCAAAAGTTAGAAAACCACCAAATTAAGCTAGAATATCCCCCTCCACCATTCCTTCTAAAGTTGCAAAGAAATAAGTTGGACAAATAGTTTTTGAAATTACTAAGGTATTTAAAAAAATTTTCATTAAAATTCCTTTTTTAAGCTCTTGAATAGATGCCTAACTATGTGAAATTTATGGAAGATATTTATCAAAGAAATGACGACTAGGTGATTATGGGAACATAACACTTATAAAGGAGTGTAGTTTCATAATTCAGAAGAAGCTTCCTCCCAAGTTGAAAGATCCTAGGAGCTTTTCCATTGTATATGTCATTAGTTCTCACAAGAGGTATGCACGGGCTAGACCAGGTCCAACCAATTTTTTTGGCTTGTTTTCTAGACCTAGGCTCGAACCGAAATATGAGTCTAAAAATTTGCCTAAGCCCGACTCTAAATATAATAGTTAAGATCGGGCGCGACTCGGCCTAGTCAGACCCATATTAATTTTTTAATATTATTTTATTAAATAAATAATTTTTAAAATATAATATATCAAACAAATATAAAATAAATATTAAAACAACAAATAAATTAAAAATGATATTAAAAAATTCTTAAAACAATACACAAATTGAGAATACAACAAAAAATATTTATATTAAGATAGTAATAAGTTACAATTAAAATAGTAACAAAATTAATAATAAAACAAAAGTTCTATAATATCTAAATAATATTAAAAATGGCTTCCAAATAATATTAAAAACGAAAACGGAACAACATAATAAGTAATTCTGAAACAATAATAAAACAACACCAAACAACATAAAAACAACACCAAAAAAGGCACAAAAAACCTGCAAAATGTAACAAGCTATAAATCATAAGCTATAAATCATAACCAACCAAAATATCTATACATTAACCAATCAACATATTTAATTTTATAACAAGCTATAAATCATAAGCTAAATTATATTGTCAACAATTAGGAAGGTAACCTAAAAAGCAATTGGAGAAACATCGCCTCATCGTCGTCATCATTCTTGCAACTAGTTTCTAACATGAAATAAGAATAAATAATTAGATAATCAAATTGATAAAGTGTTATAAAATTATAACAATAAAATAAGAATAATAATTACCCATTGAAAATCCATTAGCTCGCATCCAATCATCTAACCAAACAACGGCTTGAACCGTTTTTGGCTTAAGTGAACTCCTTAAAGGTGTGATAACTTTCTTACATGCTAAAAGTCAACTCGGAAGCTACAGTCGATATTGGAATTTCCAAAAAATCACGAGCCAATAATGAAAGCTCATTATACTGAACAAAACTTTTGCTTTAATAATCCAAAACATCTATTTGACTATCCAACTCAAGCTTCGGTTCTTCCAAAAAAATGTCCAACTGTGACTTTTCACTCTTAGTGCTGGATTCAATAAAGTACCGTTTATAATCACTACTCTCATCATAATCTCCCTCAAAATCAGCATTAACATTGTTGGGTGTGGGTCCCACTATGTGGGAAATCCATTTTTTTAAAATAAGGTAACATTTTATTTTGGCTTTAAAAGGGGCAGCTGATATACAAAAAGATTAGAATTTTATTTTGGCTTTAAAAGGGGCAACTGATATTCAAAAAGATTAGAATTTTAAAAAGAAGAAAGAAGGAGCTATCTGGTTTGTGAGAAAAAGAAGGAGAAAAATTGGTTTTGTGAAATTTACACAGTAGTAATCAACTCTTCGATCGGAGGTTCATCCGTGGTTCAATTGAGCTGATTTTTGACAGTAGCTAGGCGACAAGGTGTTCTTGACTTTGTATCGTCGGATTTTTCATGCGAGTCTTGTAGCGTCGAACAAACCACTTAACAGTAGGTTGTGTTTTTGGTAATGTTCTCTAAATTTTTCTCTCTTTTGCTAAAGATTACTAGTTGTTAGCCTTGTTGGAGTTGTGTGCTCATCGTAGGCTTGATATTGTGATCTTTTTGCTAAACATTTGTTGATAGTGGAGCTTTTGATCGGACTCTAAAGTCTCGTGGTTTTTACCCTTGATTTAGAGGGGTTTTCCACGTAAAAATATCGATCTCTTTTTATTGCTTTTGTGGTTGCATTGGTTGATTAGTGTTTCTAGAGAACACATTTTTTATGTTATTGTGGTTGCCATAATTTTTGACAAGTGTTACAGGGAGAGAAAAAACACCGATTGCGTTTTCGCTTTGTTTCAGTTATTTGGTTTCTTCCCAACAAACTGGTATCAGAGCTTGGTTATTGTGTCAGATAATTATAGAGATTAATAAGAGCAGGATGATTATATTGAATGGCACGAATTATTAACTCTAGCAAAATAAAATGAAAGACTTGTTGTTTGTGAAGGCTTTGCATCTTCAGGTCTTTGCTACTCAAAAATTCGATCCGAAAAGTGATAAAGAATAGGAATTTGAACATCAACAAGTGTGTGGCTTTATTCAACAATTTGTTGAAGAGAATGTTTACAACCACATTGATTAGGAGACACATGCTCGCACATTGTGGGAGAAGCTTGAAAGCTTATATGCTTTGAGGTCGGGCAATAACAAGTTGTTTTTGCTTAAGAAGATGATGGCGTTGAAATACAAAGAAGGAACGTCTACAGCGGACCATGTTAGTGAATTTCAGAGTGTGATGAATCAGTTGCTTGGTATGGGCGTCAAATTTGATGATGAGATTTTAAGCCTTTGGTTGCTTGCTACTCTACCGGACTCTTGGGAGACTTTTCGGGTTTCGCTCATTAATTCTGCTTCACAGGGTATTATTACTTTGGATTTGGCTAAGAGTGGTATGTTAAATGAAGAGGTTAAAAGAAGATCTCAGGGTTCCACATCATAGTCCAAGGTGTTGGTTAAAGAGAATAGGGGGAGAAATAGAGACAAAGATGGAAAGGGTAGAGATAAAAGCTGAAGCAAGTTAAGATCGAGGTACAAGAATTTTGAGTGCCATCATTATGATAAGAAAGGCCATATCAAAAAATATTGCTTCAACTGGAAGAGAGAGAACAAAGGTGGTGGTGATAAACATGATCAGAAAGATGATGAAAAACCTGAGCGTGTTGCTACTGTTACTCGTGATGATCTGTTGGTTATTGGTGATGAGAATTTGGTCAACCTAGCATGCGACGAGACTAGTTGGGTAATTGATACTAGTGCTTCACTTCATGTCACGTCGAGGAGGGATTTCTTCACATCTTATACTCTCGGTGATTTTGGGGTATTAAAGATGGGTAATGACGGTTTGGTTTCGATTATTAGTATGGGAGATGTTAGCTTGGTGAGTAACAATGAAACAAGGTTAAATCTCAATGACGGTTTGGTTCCGATTATTAGTATGGGAGTTGTGGCATAAACGACTTAGTCACATGAGTGAGAAGCGGCTTAATTGTTTAGCCAAGAAGAATCAACTTTCAGGTTTGAAGAATGCTACATTGAAGAACTGTACTCATTGTCTAGCGGGGAAGCAGAGAAGAGTTTCCTTTAGAAGTCGTTCTCCTCATAGAAGATCAGAGTTGCTAGAGTTGGTCCATTCAGATGTTTGTGGTCCGATAAAGGTAAGGTCACATGGCGTTGCACTTTATTTTGTGACTTTAATTTATGATTACTTAAAACAACTATGGGTCTACACTTTGAAGTCGAAAGATCAAGTTTTTGAGGTGTTTAAACAGTTTCAAGCATCAGTTGAAAGAGAAATAAGGAAGAAGTTAAAGTGCATTTGTACTGATAATGGTGACGAGTACACAAGGCCATTTCATGAATATTGTCTGCGACAGGGAATCAGACATCAGAGGACACCACCAAAGACTCCATAGTTAAATGGGTTAACCGAAAGAATGAACCGAACATTGATTGAGAGAGTCAGATGTTTGTTGTATAATGCAAAGTTGCCAAGATCGTTCTGGGCTCAAGCTTTGAATACAATGACACATGTGATTAATCTGTCTTCTAGTGTTCCTTTGCGAGGTGATGTACCAGATAGAGTTTGGTTTGGTAAAGATGTGTTATATGATCATCTGCGTGTGTTCGGTTGTAAAACATTTGTTCATGTTCCAAAGGATGAAAGATCCAAGTTGGATGCCAAGACTCATAAATGCATCTTTATTGGTTATGGCTTAGATGGTGAGTTTGGTTATAAACTCTATGATCCAGTTCAAAAGAAGCTCGTGAGAAGCCGAGATGTTGTCTTCATTGAGGATCAGACCATTGGTGATATTGAAAAGAAGGAGAAAGCGAGTTCACAAGATAATGGTGACTTGATCGATGTGACTCCGGTTCCCTTAGACTATTCATTGGATCCTACTCAGGATGATGTGCAAGATGATGTTAATGATGAACAGCAAGACATAGGTGACTTTGATGCTCCCATGGATAATGTTGTGAATGATCAACAACAAGCACCTATAACTCTACCAGCAGTTCCACTTCGGAAGTCTTCCAGAGATCGACGACCTTCTGTCAGGTATTCTTCTGATGAGTATGTTCTTTTGACTGACGGGGGAGAACCTGAGTGTTATGAAAAGGCTATGGAGAGTGAATGCAAAGATCAATGGGTTGAAGCGACGAAAGATGAACTTCAATCCTTGCAAGAAAACTATACCTTTGAGTTGGTGAAACTGCCTAAGGGCAAGAGAGCTTTGAAGCATCGGTGGGTTTACAGGTTGAAGTAAGAAGAGAAGTCTTCATCTCCACGATACAAAGCTAGATTGGTCGTCAAGGGTTATACTCAGAAAAAGGGGATTGATTTTGAAGAGATATTTTCTCCGATTGTGTAGATGACCTCTATTAGAACTATATTGAGTTTGACAGCTTGTTATGACTTAGAGGTTTAACAAATGGATGTGAAAACTACTTTTCTTCATGGTGATTTAGAGGAAAAGCTTTACATGGAGCAACTAGAGGGGTTTATTGTATAAGGAAAAGAGGATTACATGTATAGGTTGAAGAAGAGCTTGTATGGTTTGAAGCAAGCTCCTAGGCAATGGTATAAGAAGTTTGAGTCTGTTATGGGGGAGCAAGGCTACAAGAAGACTACTTCTGATCATTGTGTTTTTGTCAAGAGATTCTCTAGTGATGATTTTATTATCCTTTTGCTCTATGTTGATGATATGCTTATTGTTGGTCACGATGCTTCTAGAATTGACAAGTTGAAGTAGGAGTTGAATAAATCTTTTGTGATGAAGGATTTGGGGTCAGCAAAGTAAATTCTTGGCATAAGGTTGACTCATGATAGAAAGGCCAAAAAATTATGGTTATCATAGGAGAGGTACATTGAGAAGGTACTTCATAGTTTTAGTCTGGACAAAGTTAAAGCAGTGAATACTCCTTTTGCTACTCATTTTAAATTGAGTGTTAAGCATAATCCTTCCACAAAAAAGGAGAAGGAAGAGATGCAAAAGGTTTCTTACTTTTCAGCTGTGGGTAGTTTGATGTATGCGATGGTATGCACGAGATCGGACTTGGCTTATGCTATTGATACAGTTAGTCGATTTCTTTTTAATCCATGCACAGTGCATTGGAATGCAGTAAAGTGGATCATGAGATATCTCCGTGGTAGTTCCAACTTGAAACTTTGTTTAGGCCTGATAAACCTGTTCTTGTTGGATATACAGATTCAGACATGGCCAGGGACATTGACTCGAGGAGATCTACTTCAGGTTACTTGATCACTTATGCAGGGAGAGCTATGGCATGTCAATCGAGGTTACAGAAGTGTGTTGCATTGTCCACCATTGAATCAGAGTTCATTGCAACAACCGAAGCGTGCAAGGAGATGCTTTGGATGAAGAAGTTTGTGCATGAACTTGGTTTTACTCAAGAGAGGTATGTCTTGTATTGTGATAGCCAGAGCGCAATTCATCTTGGTAAGAACTCAACTTTTCATGATAGATCAAAGCATATTGATGTGAGATACCATTAGATACGAGATGTTCTTGAAGCTAAGTTATTAGAGCTTGAGAAGATTCATATTGATGATAATGGTACTGATATGTTGACGAAAGCCTTACCTAGAGGGAAGTTTAAGGCATGTTGTTTGATCTCTGGCATGGAGGCATTCCCCACATAGTTGGAGGGGAGATTTGTTAGGTGCGGGTCCCATTATGTGGGAAACCCATTTTTTTTAAAATAAGGTAACATTTTATTTTGGCTTTAAAAGGGGCAGCTGAAATACAAAAAGATTAGAATTTTATTTTGTCTTTAAAAGAGGCAGCTGATATACAAAAAGATTAGAATTTTAAAAAGAAGAAAGAATGAGCTATCTGTTTTGTGAGAAAAAGGAGAAAAATTGGTTTTGTGAAATTTACACAGCAGTAATCAACTCTTCGATCGGAGGTTCATCCGTGGTTCGGTTGAGTTGATTTTTTACAGCAGCTAGGCGACAAGGTGTTCTTGACTTTGTACCGTCGAATTTTTCATGCGAGTCTTGTAGCGTCGAAAAACCCACTTAACAGCAGGCTGCATTTTTGGTGATGTTCTCTTAATTTTTCTCTCTTTTGCTAAAGATTACTAGTTGTTTGCCTTGTTGGAGTTGTGTGCTCATTATAGGTTTGATATTGTGATCTTTTTGCTGAACATTTGTTGATAGTGGAGCTTTTGATCGAACTCAAAGTCTAGTGGTTTTTACCCTTGATTTAGAGGGGTTTTCCACGTAAAAATATCGATCTCTCTCTTTATTGCTTTTGTAATTGCATTGGTTGATTAGTGTTGTTAGAGAACACATATTTTGTGTTATTGTGGTTGCCATAATTTTTTACAGGTGTTATAAGGAGAGAAAGAACACCGATTGTGTTTCCATTTTGTTTCGGTTGTTCGGTTTCTTCCCAACAAACATTATGGTAAGAGGGAGATGTGATTATTATCCGAAGCACTAGACTCCCAGCCAAAGAGGGAGACGTGGATTTTTATTTCTTAACATACTCATCAAACAAGAATCTAAGATTGCTAAGAATGGTTTGAACAAAATCTAAAGCATGAATATCATATATTGTAGTAAAGCAATATTGCACATAATTTAACTTGTAACGAGGATTTAAAATTATAGCACATGACAATGTCAATGAATGCTCAGTCCAATATTTATTAAATTTCTATTGCATTTGCTTAACCATTGGAGTTAAAAAAGAATAAGGACCTTTAATTGTATCAAGTAAGACCTTGTGAACCAAACCCCTCTAAAATAAAGATTAGCTGTTTGATAATTAGAACAGGAAAAAAAATAAGTCACATCATAAAAGACTTTAAAAAGTTTGCAAAGAATAACAACATTTCTCCACTCCTCATTAGAAAGTGCAAATATTTAATAATCTTTATCTCGTTGGCCAAAATAATCTAGCACATCTTTATAGTAAAGAGAAGATTCAAGCATCAAATAAGTAGAATTCCATCTCACACACACATCTTGACGCAATTTTTTGATCACATTCAAATGAAAACTTTTGTCGGTCATATCATAAAACTTTTTCTTACGAATTCCCAAATTTTTTATGTACTTAATTTCATTTTGAATCTTACCAACAACATTATCAGCAAGTTCCAAACCAACTTTAACTATAAGATTCAATATATGTGCACATCATCTAACTTGAAAAAAAGCACCATCACACAAAAGAGATTGGTTCATGAAAATGATTTTTAAGATAAGAAACCATAACATCATTATAAGAAGCATTATCCGAAGTGATGCTAAAAATTTTCTTGTCTATACCCCATTATGATAAACATAAAACAAGCTCATCCGCTATGTTCAAATCATCATACAGAGGAAATAAAGCTCTAAACCTTATGATTCTCTTTTGTATTTTCCAATTTTTGTCAACCCGATGAGTAGTAATGTAAATATATTCATCATTAGTATGCTCTACGTTCCAATTATCAAAACTTAGACAAATTAAACCTAATGCTTTAGGCAACTCTTCTTTAACATGATCTCTTTCTTTTGCATAATACATTAGGACATCCCTAGCAACTGCATGTCTACTTATATTCTTAAAATTAGGACTAGCAATCCTCATCATGTATCTAAATCCTGGTTCTTAAAATTAGGACTAACAATCCTCATCATGTATCTAAATCCTGGTTCTTATATTCTTAAAAGTAGAAACAGCTCAACGACACTCATCAGCATCAAACTTGTAGTTTTTTATAGATGGACCACCTCCTAAGGATGGTTGAGTGGCTATTGTGATGTCCTTATTAATTTTTTTCAAACAATTATTAAGATGATGTCTTAAATGAGAGGTTCCACCAGAAGATTTAGCAGAGAAGGTACTCTTACAATGATTACATTGTGTCTTCAATTCGTGTTTATTCTCACATTCAAGCTTTGTCATTTCATCCCACACCTTTGAAGTGGTAGACTTTTGACATTTGCGAGAACTTTCATATTCATTAAATCCATTGTCCTCAGGTAAAGTAGTGTTCGAACTAGCCTTAGACATAAAAATTCAAGTCCTGAAATCCAAATAAACGAAAAGATTATATAACTGTTCAACAATTGTAATTTTCATCCTGTTTGTAAAGAGAATGATTGAGAAAAAGCATTAACAATGAATGCTCAGTCATGTTGTATAAACAATCGTTTTCCATCTATAAAAAAAACCCTTAACAAATCAGTTTACTAAAGAAATCAAGTTGAGAAAAGCCTATTCTTAAGCTTAGTTATGCTAATCACCTAATCTGAACATCATGAATGTTGACTGGGAGAAATTCATTTCTCTGTATTTAAGTAAAATGTTGAAAGGGTTAACAACAAATAGGGTGATTAAAGTCATTCGAACATTTTTAAAACTAAAAAAGATACTAAAAGGAGGTCACTCAGGTTGCCCTTTACAGTCATTGTTTCCTTTTTTCTTTTTGAGCTATTAAATTAAAATTCAGTATTGTCAAAATGATATACATGCCACTTTGTAAACTGTATGTATTTCCTTCCCTTTGCTTCCCTCTCGAACCAACATTTTTTTTCCTAATGCAAAGGCGATTAGTGTGTTCTGCCTTTAACTAAATTTTACACTTTCAAGATTAACATTTTTACCTGGCCATTGCTAGTTACAACGAAGAGTCTCCCTCCCATAATCTTTACTAAGTTTAACATAACCATCCTTTCAAGCATATAAAGAGTCTCCCTTTTTGTGTATCAAGTTAATTACATATTTAACTTCCTCTTATTGTGTATAAAGGACGAAAAGAAGAAATGAAAAGAAAAATGAAAAATTGAAACAAGAATAAAAGCAAAGAAGGATCACATTCAAAAGCATTTTTGATGTGAAGACATCTAATGAAACAAGGACACAATGGCCGAAGATTTCTACTAATTTTTGAAATTATCATAGACCAAATAGATATTTACTACAACACATTTTAAAGGTGAATGGTCTTTTAATATAAAATTATATTATAAAACAACATAGATGTGAAACAAGCTCAAGGAATCCCTTATAGTTTATATAGCACGCAAATGCAATTATGCTTCATGACTATTGTTCCATATATATAACAATCTTCTATTTTAGAATTTAATTTTCCTTGTATTAGGCTATATAACATTAAGTATTTACAACATAGAAGAATTTAGTTTTAAAAATGGGTTGATGATGAAACACGAAAAAGAAAGCATAATCAAAACAAGAGGACAGTGGCGTTACACTTGGTAATTTTAATCTCAACAAGAGAATACTAAAACATAATCAAAACAAAATTTTCCTTCATTTTCTCGGTGACCAAGCAACAGGAAGAAAGTGTAAATGATATTTCTTACCTGAGTCAGTTGAGGAAATCAGGTGGGCGCCAACGACAAAGGAAGCGAGTGGGAGGTGGTGAGTGGCACCGACAGACAGCAATGCTAGACAACTAGAGGTGACGAGCTTAGGGTTTTTGGTTTTGGAGGGATTTGGGAATAAAGGGGATGGGGCATGTGAGTTAATCAGAAAAGTAAAATTAAAGTTAAAAAAATAAAAATAATTAAATAAAATATTTAGTATATAATTTGGGCCAAGTGCGGGCTGAAAAAACCTTACCCAAGGCTCGACTCGTTTTTTACCCAAGCCCATTTTTCAGGCCTATATTTTTATCCAAACTCTCTCATTTTTCGGACGGATCTTTAAGCCGGGTCGGATGGTCCGACCCATGAACAGGTCTAGGTCTCACCCTTTTGATAAAGAACTCTGTGATTTGGAGGCAAACATCAACTTAATGTCACTTTTTATAGCTCGGAAGATAAGTTTGGGGGGATAGTAAGCCTACTTTAGTCTCGTTGCAAATGGAAGACAAAATTGTGTTTTCTTAAGAGGATGGTTATCGATGTGCTAATTAAACAATATAAATTTATCTTTATGACGAATTTCACTATTCTAGATATGTAAGAAGATATAGTGGTCTCACTTATTCTTGGCATTAATCTCACTAATTAATATTCTTAATAATAAATTATATACATTTTTTAATTTAAAATTTCAAAAATCAAATATGATCTAAATCTTTAATGTTGTTATTAGTGTATAATAGACACCTCTCTATGACATTTAAAATTTTGATAGACAAATGAAATTATTATAAGAGATAGTTGAGTGTGCATATAAATATTTGAGAATGGTTGAGTCAACTTCCATTCATATGGGCTATTTTAATCAATGATATGATTTTAAATTTGTTTACAATTTATTTTCATGTTTAAAAAATTTAAGTCAATAAGTCAAGGTTTTAGAAGTTTGACACTAAAATTGTGTGGGTATGAAAAAAGTTACCACTTTTTAAGAATTTATTTGAAAAAAAAAATTATTTGCTAATAATAGAGTTTATTGAAAGTATTATTATTAAATATTTAAAATTCAAATAGTTTTAATAATAAAAATCATTTAATAAATTAAAATACACAAATACCATCTTTATTTAATAAAGGTAATTTTGTAATTTTGTAAAGTAGCATTATATTTCTAGGAAAGTGTCAAGTGTATCTATCGTGTTATTTATTTTAATTTTCTTGGAATTTAATTGATACTTTCTGATGTATGTCAAACATTGTAAAATAATTTTCTCAATAATAACATTATGATCAATCGTATTTCAACGAATCATATTCTTTTCAAATCATAATATAATAAAGTACCAA
The DNA here is from genome assembly GCA_005610355.1 of Gossypioides kirkii. Taxonomy (NCBI): domain Eukaryota; kingdom Viridiplantae; phylum Streptophyta; class Magnoliopsida; order Malvales; family Malvaceae; genus Gossypioides; species Gossypioides kirkii. The sequence goes on along the minus strand of CP032247.1, from coordinate 28,809,012 downwards.
AAGCATTTTATCATCACCTCTGGCATATTATTGGTACGGAGGTTAGTTCTTATTGCCTAAATATTTTAAATAATGGTGGTGATCTAAGTGAGGTGAATCATACTAATATTGTGTTAATACCCAAAAAAACTGCGCCTGTATGTATGAAGGATTTTCGCTCGATAAGCTTATGCAATGTTCTATTGAAAATTGTTACTAAGGCTATAGTGCACAGACTTCAGATGATCATGCCACATTGTATAGATGAAGCGCAAAGCACTTTTGTAGCTGGTCGTCTAATTACGGATAATGTTATTGTTGCATTTGAATTGTTGCATTCTTTTAGGTGAAGAAAGGGGGGTGGTCGGGGCTCCTTTGCTTTGAAGCTTAATATGGCAAAGGCCTATGATTGAGTTGAATGGCATTTTGTAGAGACTGTTACGCTTAAGTTGGGATTTAGGACGAATTGGATGAGTTTAATTATGCGGTGTGTGCAAACAGTGCGTTACTCTATTGTTTTTAATGGCCAGTCGATGGGTTCTATTGTGCCTGGGAGAGGATTAAGACAAGGGGACCCCCTGAGTCCTTTCTTGTTTCTTTTCTGTACTGAAGGGTTATCTGCTCTTTTACGTATGGCGTTACAGACTGGTGTAGTGAAGGGAGCTAAGGCCAATCGAATGGGGCCTGTTGTGTCCCATTTGTTTTTTGCTGACAACAGTTTGATTTTTGGTGATGCATCAACTGTGGAAGCTAGAAATGTTAAAAATATGTTAGCTGAGTATGAAGCTTGTTCAGGTCAACTTATTAATTATGATAAATCTCTGATTTATTTTAGTTCGAATGTGGAATTGAATTGCAGAGTATTGGTTGAAAACGATCTTGGGGTGCGTTGTTCTCTTGATCCGGAGCGGTATTTGGGAATGCCTATGTTGTGTGATGCAATAAGAAAGTGGCTTTTCAAACTATATTGGATCGCATTCAAGGTAAAGTTGGTGGATGGTGCAATGGATGGCTATCACAACGGGGTAAGATGGTTTTCATAAAGTCTGATGGCTATCACAATGGGGTAAGATGGTTTTCATAAAGTCTGTTCTTCAAGCATTGCCAACGTACGTTATGTCTTGTTTTCTGTTGCCAAGGACTTTTTGTGAGGCTATGGAGGCGGTGATGAGTAGGTATTGGTGGCAACGGTCTTCCTCGAATAGAGGCATTCATTGGTGTAAATGGGCGGATCTGTGTGAGTTGAAGGAGGGAGGTGGGTTGGGTTTTCGACAGCTTGATAAATTTAATGTTGCACTTCTTGCTAAGCAAGGTTGGCGGCTTCTTTATAATCCCACTTCTTTGGTTGCTCGTGTGCTAAAATCTAAGTATTATGCTAATAAAGATTTTATGGAGTGTGAGTTAGGGAATCAACCTTCGATGATTTGGCGTAGTATTTGGTCTGCGAGAGATCTTTTGCAAAAGGGTTGCTCTTGGCTGGTTGGCACTGGTTCTAGTATTCCGATTTGGGATGCGGCTTGGCTTTCTGGGGATAAACCGACCTTTATTCAGTCCGCAAGAGTGAGTGGTTTGAATTTAGTGTCGGATTTAATTGTGGACGGTAGCTGGAATGAGGACCTTATTACTCATACCTTTATGCCTTTAGAGGCTCAACACATCCTATGCATACCGTTATTGCGTGAGGGTCCAAATGATAGTATTCGTTGAATTGTGGATATAGCTGGAGATTATACAGTGCGCAGTAGGTATCGCTTGCTATTGAGGGGCTTTGTTGGCTCGGATGATGACAGATACAAAAATATTGAGCCACATGTTCGGCTATTATACAAATATATTTGAGGAGCTAAAGTCCCTGATAAAATGAAAATTATGGTTTGGAAGCTACTCCATAACCATGTGCCTACTCGTGAAAATCTCTACAAACGAAGATTGTTGCCTGATGCTGCATGCTATAGCTGTGGACTGACGACAGAGACGTCTGTTCATGTCTGTCGCGATTGTCCGTTTGCTATTCAAGTTTGGGAATATTTGGGGTTAAGGTGGAATGCGCCATTGGCAGTGGCTGAATTTGGGACCTGGTTGTCTAATCTTTTTTGTTCCTATAACCATAATCATGGTTTAATCGTTATCACCTTATGCGCATTATGGTTATCGCGTAATAAATTGATTCATGAAAAAAGAAGGCAAACAGTACATGACCTTTGTTCTTTTGTGCTTGGTTATGAACGGGAATTGAGAATAGTCGATGCTCCTTCCCAGCGACAGAGACCCATTGATAATCCTAGTTGGAGCCCTCCAGAACATACATGGGTAAAAGTTAACTTTGATGGTGGTTTCTATACAGATCTGCAATCTGGAAGTGTGGGTGTGGTGATTCATAATGACGCTGGTTTATTAATGGGGACATCTTGTTTCTGGAATAGATATGTGCTGTCGATCGATGCTGCGGAGGCAATTGCAGCGGTCCAAGCTCTCCGTTTTGCAAGAGATCTGGGGTTTCATCGGATTATTTTGGAGGGAGATTTTGTCTCTGTCATCTCGAAGCTCAAGTCGAACAAGCTAGACAAATCAACGATTAGCCCTTATATATGGGAAGCTCACCGGTTACTGAACTTTTTTGAGAAGGTAAAATACCAGCATATTAAAAGGGGTGGAAATAGGGTGGCTCATCTGATTACGAAAGAGGGGTTTTTGAGGCGGCGGGATGTTCAGTGGGTGGAGGACGGTCCTGTTGCAGTGCATAATCTTGTCGAAGCTGAAGCCTCTCGATTTGGCTAGTGTGATGGCTTTGTTCTATTGTGGCTGCATTTTAGATCTTCATCAGCATGTGTTTTCTCTCAGCTTGGGCATGGTTTTCGTCTGGTAAAGCTTGGATGGAGATGTTAAGTACGGCTTATGGCGGAGATGGATGATTTTCTGGTTTTCTGAGTTGTCTTTTTAGCTCTCTGGTTTAGTTGATGGTTTTTTCCTTCCTTCTTGGTACCTGCATCACTTTAAGGCAAGTTTAATTTTTAATGTTTCTTTATTTTTCTTTTAATAATAAAGTAAGTCGTATATTATTCTAAAAAGAAAACATTTAAATTGTGGGCAAACAAAAATGATATATAACTTATAAAAAATAAAAGAAGGATGTGAGCAAGCTAAAAATATTTTGGTTGGATCAATTAAAAACCATAAGTTAGAGCAAAGCCCAGGAAAATATAAAGTGGCCGCTCCAAAAAAATTGATTGGTTGGCCTAGGCCTGTGGAAGAGTTGTTATGGCTGGATCTGTTACAGAAAAAAGTTATAATATTAACTTATATAAAAAATAAAAAAAATATTCTATATCAAAATTTTTTTGTTTATAAGTATAAAAAGCCTTTAAAAAACTAAAAACTCAATTAAGTCCCTTCATTAATAGTTTTAATTTTTATCAAATTATTCATTAAAATTATTTGATGGATCAATCAGATAGCAACATGTGACAACTCATAATTAATCTTTCATTTTTCTAATAAAAAATATTAAAAATTTTATAAAAAGTTATAAAAATTATAAAAACCTATAAAAATCATAATGAATATATAAACATATAAAACATATTAAAAATATTTAAATTTTTATATAAACTTATAAAAATTATAAAAAATTCATAAAACTTATAAAATTCTAATAAATTATCAAATTTATTAAAAAAATTCATTTATTGCATTCTAATGAACACGTGACATATTAATTTTAGGATAAATTACCTAATTAATCACCTAATTTTCAAAGCGTTTTCATTTTAGTCACATTAAGAATATTTTTACGGTTGGTTTTATAAAAAAAAAAAATTGTAAAACATCAACAGTTACCTTAACATTTTCATGTCTTCCAAATACTGATCTAGGTTAAAGAAAAGTTTTTTCTTTTGTTCGAAAGTTGAAGAAAAGTTTGCATCTCCTCAAAATATAGTGGTTTTTTTTTTACCAAATTGAGCGTTGAGTTAGGAAGCAGAATAAAAACAAGTTTTAACATATGCGATAATGAGAAGAATTGTATGAAATTGAGATGTCTTGTCATTTGTATTTCTTTTCAATAGTTTAATGTTACATCAATTTTTTCTTTTAATTTCTAGAATTTTCTTCTTAAAAAAAATCAAATCCAATAAAAAATGCTGAATTCAAATAACTTGACATTCTAATTTCATACAATCACTTCTCACCTAACCCAACTAGACATTTCCTTATACATACCATTGATTACTCCAATTTCTTCATATGTGAACACTATATTGCCTAGGTTTTTTATATCATCCACCAATGGGGCAAACGTCCAACGTAGTTCCTGTGAGTTTCCCTTTATGATGCGCAGGACATGCTTGCAGTTTTCCTTCAAAAATGCCACTTCAATACCTCTTCTTTTAGAATGTATCAATACTTCTCGTACTATGAAGAGACCAATAAAATAAATAAATATGTGATGGAATTATTTAAATAATTTCAGTGACACCCCAATTGTCTAGACTAAGCAGTAAGCTTGTGAATAGTATGAACGGATCTATCAAAGGAACCCCACACAAAAACCTTTTGGGTCAATAGTCTAATGAGCTTCACTCATTAGCCAACAGGCCGAACTTCTATCACCATGTTTCGTCCAAAGTGACACAGGACATATTATAGTGCTAATCTACCTAAACTTATACCTTTAGACAGTTTGGCCACTTAACTGTGACCTACTAATAACAACTTGACATGTAGCACCTTGAGACAAGTGATCACTAATGGCAAGGGCGAATTCACGGAGGTTGGCAGGGGCTTTGGCCTTTCTAAAATGAAAAAATTTTCATTTAAGTCATTGAAGTTTTTAAAAATTTTAAATTAGTAAAGATAAAATTGCATTATTGCCCTTCTAAAAAATGATAAAATTTTGATTTAATCTTTTAAAAATTACTTTTTTACTATTGTAAAAATTACAATTTAACTTCAACCCTTAAAAAAAATTTCTGACTTCGCCCCTGACTAATGGTATATAAAACCCAATGCATGTGGGCAAAAGGGGATTCCCTCTCTCCATCCTATCAAAAGACTTTCCACCTTAGCCTAAACAAGGTGAATCTTGTATCTTGTCATTTTCTCTGTCGTGTGTGAACTTATCATCAACAATTGTTGTAGTGAGTATAGATCGAACACACGATCTTCAGATTGTAAACGCGTCAAGACATGTGACTAATGGTATATAAAGCTCGAAGCATGCAAATAGAAGAGGTCTCTCTCTCCTTAACTTTGGCCACCTTGGTGAACCCTGATCTCCACCGTGTTTTCGATCGTGTACAAACTTATCATCAACAGTTAGTACGGTAAGTATGAATTCAATCCGTCATGACATCCTTCAGACAAACTGAGAAAACATCGTTCCTACTGATGAAGTTAACCAAATCAAACCCATCAACCAACTCAAAACTTTGGAATATACTACTATGACCCTTATAACCGATATACTCAATCATACCCATACCAACAAAGATATTATAAACTTATCCCAGACACCAATATCCAAATCAAACATACACGAACCAAAATCAAAACGTCAGCTCTCAACAGTTCTCTGAGTTGCAGGGGCAATTCTGGAGTCTGCAAGAGCAGTTTAGACAGTCTCAAGAATCCCAACAACCATAGCAATTGGCCCATGAACGACACCAGAAATTATTGCAACACAACATGCAAGAGTTACTGAGTGCTTGGAGGCAAGAGCCAAATGGTTGTTTGAACTGAGAAATCCCGTGGCAAAGGGACACGATAGCCAAAAACCATGAAGGAATAGAGAAACACATTAGCAAGGGACCCAGAATATGTTCCTCAGCCTGTTTCGATACATGAAGCTGCATGGAAAAGATAAGGTGGAAGTACTTAGAAACTAGTTGCAAGATTTGCGAGCTGAATAACTTGGTTACAACTATTTCCAAAATAAAATTCAAATGAATTTTTATTTTTATTTATTTTTGTTAAATTTTTAATTTTCTAAAAAAAATTCATTTTTATTTTTATTTTTCAAAAACAAACATGAGAGGATATCTAAATATCCAGGCCACTTCATACCAAAATTTTAAGAAATTCATTAAATTAAATTAGAACAAATTAGCATTGTTTTTAATTTAATTAAAACTAAAATTAATTTAGAAGGTTAAATTTGTCTTGACCCTAGTAAAATCATTTTCTAGATAAAAACAAAGCATGTCTAAATCATTTTCAGGTAATTATATTTATGTTCTGATTCGTGGGGAATCCGAGACGTACGCAGTCAAATGGTCGGTTGTGATGAATATGATGGGTCATGATCTCATGAGAAAAAGTGAAGCATGGCACGAGGAAAAAACAATTAAATAAAAAGTTAATATGTAATTTACTCTTGAATTTATTTAAAAATATTTAGTTAGTATTTGAATTTTTCTTTTATTTAGTTGGTATCTAAATTTGTTAGTAAATTTAATTTTTTAAGGATTAACATGTAAGTTGTCCTCTGAATTTATCTAAAAGTGTCAAGTTGATACTTAAATTTATCCAAAAAATTATTTTTTTAAATTAATTTTTTAATTTATGTTTGTCGTGTGTCATACTGAGAAACTGCCATGTGTCACTATAAAATTAACCATCAATGTCACATTAGCACAAACTGACGGGGTTAGTACAAATGTACCAACTTGACTGGAGGAATACAAGTTTAAGTACCAATTAGGTAAAAAGAAATACAAATATCAACAAAATACTTTTGGACAAGTTTAAGGGGTAAACTACCTGTTCATGGGTTGGGCTATCCGCCTAGGCGCAAAGGCTTGATCAAAATTCGAGAAGGTTTGAGCAAAAATATTAGGCCCAAAAAATGGATTTGGGCAAAAAAACTAGGCCCGTTTAAAATATGGATTGAGCTTTATCTTGAACATTCAAGGCCCGAACCTGTTTCAAACCAACTTGTTTTAAGTGTATAATAGCTTATATTATGTTATTTTTAAATATTATATAATTTAGAATACATTAAAAAAATAAATGTATATTAAACATATAATACTACTATAATGTAAATATTAAGAAAATATTAATATGACTAAATAAAAAATTTCAATAAATAAAAAATGTATAAAATTATTAAATATTAAAATAAAATAATATAAATATTTAAAAAAATTAAAAAACAATATAAGTGTGCCTAAAATGGGTTTGAGTTAGTATTTTGCAATATGGACAAATTTGGGCAAAATCTTAAGCCCAAATTTCGGGTCGAGCCGGACTTAAGAAGCATAAAGTATGTTAATATCATGTTTAGGCCCAACCCAAATTCGACTCGATCCATGAACACTTTTAGGGTAAACTATATATTAATTCTTAAATAACTTTTTTAATTTAATGGTTGACAATGAATATGAAATTGCAGCAAAAAAAAAATCAGGAAAAAATAAAATAGAAGTAAAAGAACCCTAAAAGAGATAACAGAAGGGGACATACAGTTTGACGTCAAAGCAAAAGCTTAGCACATGGGGACTGCAAGCTGAACCAACTCCCCCATAACACAAGCAACAAGTATGGCATGTGGACAGGGAGATTCAGCTCTTCTGTTTTATTTATTTCACTAAATTTTATACTATTTTCTCCAATTATAAGAGTTGTAGAAAATTCAGAGGGAACAAACCAAGAAAAAGAAATTAGGGGGGGGGGGTATAAACATGTTGAAGAACATGCATGGATCCTCTTCTCCCCCCATTGAAATGGAGTAGGCTCAGCTTCCAACTAATAAAATCATGTGAAGGCAAGGCAGGCTTGCAAATTAAGGCAGTGACAAGAGCTTTTGTCTTTCATTTGCCCAAATTGTTTTCGAAGAGAGACCCCCAGTGGAACCCACCATGACCAGTATGCTGATTGGTGGGTCCTTTTTCCATTCCCCGTATCCTTTTTCCTTCCTTTAGATACATCCATCCCTACCCTAATCGAACTGTAATCTATTTAAACCTGCTCCTTATAATTTCTACACAATCATAATAATAATGAAACCCCATTACTTGTTTCTGCTCTTCTCATCCTCCCATGCATATATATATATATATATGCACTTTTTGTCCATTTCTATTTGTATCACCTAACTCCTCTGGTAATCAAGTTGAGTTAAGTTGCTGAATTAAGATATTAGTTTTCTGTTTATGGTAATTAATTTTAGGGTCAATTCCTAGTTAATCACCTAATTTTTAAAACGCTTTCATTTTAGTCATCCAAAATAAGATTATTGCAATTTGATTACTCAACTTTTAGGCACCCTTTCATTTTAGTCATCCAAGCGTTAAATCTCTAACAACGGTTAAATGTACACGTCACTCTATGTTTATACTTTCATTTTGGTCACTCAACTTTTTGGTCGCTTTCATTTAGTGTTGTTTGGGATTAAAAGAAATCAAGGGTTAAAATGAAAAATCAATAGAAATTAAAATAATACACAAAAACTATTAAACTGTACTTGTTTATCCTATTGCTTGGAAAATTTAAATTTAAATTTTAAAACATCAAAATAAATTTAATAAATTATTGAAAATTTTTTATTCATTGATAATGCCAACTAATTTGTTACTGTAATATTAAAATTAATTAATTTAGTATCTTTTTAAATTTTTAAATTTTAATTTATGTTTTCAAATTATCCTTAACGAAATCAACTCAAATAACTCATATTTAATAATTATCTACGAAACTTAAATTTTTTTTTTATTATATAATCTCGAATTGTCCATGTTAAGCTAAAGTGTAAAGGAAAAAAAATACTTGCAATTAATTAAATTAATTGCTTGTTCTTCATTTGGGTAAAGAAGTGATGAAATATGAGTTTTTTTTTTTGGAATGGAAGATAAAATTAATTAATTAAGTTAATTGTAAAGTTTTTTCTTTACTTTTAGCTTAGTATGAAAGATTTAAGATCATATAATCAAAAGAAATTTAGGTTTCGTAGACAACTATTAAAGACAATAATTTTCATTGATACTTTTTTAAAATAATTACAAAACATCAAAATAAATTAAATAAATTATTTAAAATATTTTATCCATTGATGATGTCAACCGATCTGCTACTATAATTTTGAATTTTAATCTTTAAAAATTTTTATTTCAAAACTCAAATTTAAAATTTTCAACAGAAAGATAAACAAGCACAATTTGATAATTTTTGTGCATTATTTTATTTTCTACAGCTTTTGCACTTTACTCCATGATTTCTTTTACCCCAATCAATACTTAAAACGATTTTTTTAGGTGATTAAAATGAAAGTGACTTAAAAATTGGGTGACCAAAATGAGAGTGCAAACATGAAGTGGCGTTTATAGTTAACCATCATTAGAGATTTAACGTTTGGATGACTAAAATGAAAACACCCTAAAAGTTGGGTTATCAAACTGTAAGGATTTCATTTTGAGTGATCAAAATAAAAGTGCCCTAAAAACTGGGTGACCAACTAGAAAATTTACCCTTAATTCAATATAATCACTAAACTGAATTCGATGTAGTCGGGTTTGAAGCGATGTTATTTATACTTCGTACTATATATAGTGTGGGGGCAATGTTAACGGAAAAAGAAGGATGTGAACCATTATATAAATCAATTAGCTTAAAAAAAGGTATAATGATTTTTTAGGCCTCCAACTTTATAAAAATTCATTTTAACCCTCCATTTATTTTTGGCTCCTTTTAATCTTTGAACTTGCATTTTTTTGACAAATCACCCCAAAATAGATGAAAAAAATAAGTTTTGTTAACATTGTTGACATGGCATACACGTGGATTGTCATACATGTCATCATTTAATTATATTTTTAAAACTTTATTAATATTTAAAAATACATTTTTATATTTTTAATTTTAAAAAATATTTTTTATAATTTCTTAAGTTTTTAAAATTTAAAAAATTAATTAAATGTTGGTTTTTCATCCACGTATATTTCACGCCAGCAACGTTAAAAGCATTTATTTTTCCATTCATTTTGAGGTGATTTGACAATAAAGAAAAGTTTAAGGAAAAATTGAAAAAATAAATAAATGAAGGGCTAAAATGATTTTTTCTTTAAAGTTGGAAGGTCAAAAAATTGATTAAGCCAAAAAAACTACTCAATGTCAAGATCAAACCATCAGTTGTACGAGTGTTGCAGTTGCGTGATCTATGAATAAGGTGCAGCAGTTGTCCGTTTGTGGTTATTTTCTACTTCTTTAGGGGCTATATGTTGGATACTTAATTCCTTCTATTGGTCCAATCTCTCCATTTTTCTTTTCATCGCTGTCACAAGCAATAAAAGGATTTGACTGAATAAATAAATAAAAGAGGGACTGTCTAACAATTTAAATGGAAAAAAACAAAGGTGAAATCTATTGACTAGATTCACCCTATGGAATGCCAATATGTGCTTCAATATTCTCCATGCAGGTGGTAATTTTGTGAAAAAGTCATTGTCTTCTTATTTTTGTCCAAATTGTACAGTCCTTACTATCAAGCTCAAGTACCAATTAAATAATTTTGGATAAGTTGAGGAGATAAACTATATATTAACCAAAAAGAAATGGAGTAAGCCAATGAAAGCTGAACTATTACTATCACCCCTTGACAGTATCTTCAAACGTAGTCAATAGTATAAGCTTTATTACGTGGGGGACAAGCTTGTGAAAGCAACATATTTGACATTTCTTAGGTGGCTTATGGAAACATATACTACTATTGATGATCAGTACATATGAAAGTTGATGAGGATAAACGGAAATTGTCTGCTAAAAAGAGTTGTTTGCCAGAAGAAAGACCCCAGCACCAGGAAACGATAATGGAATGGAAGCATCTATGTCTAATCAAATAAATAAACCCGTATAAGTATGTTAAGTTAGGGAGCTGGGATTTCATGTTGGTCATTGCAGAATCTTGCTTTAGCTTGGATTCATGAGAAAGATTTTGTTTATCTAATGCCAAATGATTAAGTGAAATGGTGGAGTGTGGACATTAAATGGAGTGTATGAGATATATAGGGAGGGGGAGATGGGGCTCAACTCAAAGACAAAAATGGACCTGCAGCTGTTGCAGGGTTCCTTGCATTGGCTTTTCAAAAACCCTATTCTTCTCTTTCTCTCTCTTTTATCTTTCAATTTCAAACACAGAGCCATTTACAGTTGCAGAGAGGAAAGGAAAGGACTGAAACTGAGGAAAGGATAATGGATGGAAAAGAGGGTTTGGTCCTAATGCACGATAGGTGTTGGTGGGTTAGGTAGCAAACCCCTGACCCCCGGCCCCCCATTGGTCTTGGACCCATCCCCTTAGATTCCTACCTCTTCTCTCTCTCTCTCTCTCTTTCTTTAGTTTAAACCCTAACTAAGATGCATCCAACTCATTTCTCTTTTTTCTTTCATGTAACCATTTCAAATATGACATTCATCACAAACTTTCTTTCTCTAAGAAACCTAAACATTTTTCACCCCATACTTTGCATCTATCTTATTTGCTTAAAACAAGTAGTAAGTCATGCTACTAGTAACAAGTGTTGGTGTAATGGTAAGGCATAATACTTTTTATAAGTAAAGTAAGTTTAAACTTTTAAAACCATATTACTGGAAAGAATAGTCATCAATCACATACATGATTATAAAATGAACATGAAAAATATCAAAAAAATGAACAATGACAAATCATCAAAAAAAATTAAAACTAAATATAATTAACTTCATTTTTATTAATCCGTCGTCATCTGGTTCATTAATAGTGCATAGAATTTTATGTTATAGAACACCACTATTCTAGGAGGAATTAGACGATGTGTTCCTCTTTGGCCTTGCATTTTCAAAAAGATTAGGCCAAAGCATCCAATCTATTGTTTCAAGGAATTGTTGGCATCCACTCTACCTATCTCGTAATGGCCTACCCATCTCACACTTCTTTGCAGATGATTTAATTATTTTCTATGAAGAAAATATAGAGCAAGTTGAATTACATATTAGAAACTCTTAATTGTGTCAAATACTATTCGAACATAAAATTAATGTTGGGGAAACCCAGATTTTTTCTCTAAGAATATCGTTGAGGAGAAGGCATACATTACCAATTTTAAATTGGACTTTCAAAGAACAAATGATCTCATAAATTATCTCGGGATACCAATTTTCTACAAGTGAGTAATCAAGGATATTTATCATTTTGTTGTTGACAAAATCAAATATAGTCTGAATGGTTAGGAAAGCAAGCTTATTATCTATGGCGGGCCGAGTTACTTTAGCTAAATTAGTACTAAAGGTCATTCCAGGTTACTTCATGCACATGACACTTATTCGAGCTTCGATTTGTAACAAGATTGAGAAGATTGTATAGGGTTTCGTTTTAGGATCTTTCGATTTGAACTGTAAACCCGCATTAGTTAATTGGGATACTTGTTGTACACTTCTTGAAAATGGTGGCTTTTGTAACACCCCATACTCGGTCTGATCATCAAACTTGAGCTACGGGATGCTACTACAGAAAACAGGGATCATCACATGAAATTTCGATTTAAAAATCAATTTATCATTTCATAATCCATGCAAAACATGATTAACAACCTAATTTGAGTCTCAATCGAACTTACGAAAGCTCTAAAACAAGTTTGAAATTGGACAGGAACTAATTTGAAACATTTCATAAAATAAAGGCAAAAATATGAAACAGAGGTCACACAATCGTGTGGCCAGGCCACGTGAAAGACTGAGACCGTGTAGCATTGAGATGCACGGTTGTGTATCCAAGTCATGTAACTCACTAAGGACATGTGGGTCAAATGCAAAGTTTCCTACAAAATTCGCACGGCCGTTGTAACACTCTCAACCCGATCTGATTAGTTGGATTATTTACAACTTTACCACTTATAGATTCGAACAAATATATATATATATATATAAACTTCAAGTAAATACCGATGTTAAATAAGGTAATTTAATTACAAATATTTCTAATCTAATATCATAACTTATTACAATTATCCAAAGTATAGACATCTATGAACACTATTGGATTTATTATGCCATTAAGGTTGCACTGTATGCATAATAACCCGATACGTCATTCCTTTGGCGCAATCTTGATGTTGTCCCACCTAGCGCAACCTTAATCCTTTAGGCTTGAAACAATAACATAAAACATTAATAAGTTCACGGGAACTTAGTGAGAAAATTATCATTTATCTTAATTAATACTTCTATAAAATAGCAGATAGCTCAACAATGCAATCTTTTCTTCTTTCAATGACATAGTTCTGCTATGGTGAACACTATCTAACTCATAAATATTTATTCCTACGACTAGCCATATCTTGATTTGTATCCACTTCCATCATTCTAACAATAACTTCGAACTTTTCAGGAAATTCTATCAACTCATTTTATTCATAGTTCCTTATCAGCATCCTTTGCAAACTGATGCATTCAGAACTTCATTTCATACTTAGATTTAATCCCAACTAACTTTCACAATTATGATTCATTTACGGATGCCCTCTTCGATTATTCAAACTCAAACCTTTTTTCAGAAGTGTCTTTTCAATACAAAATTCATACATGTCAATATCTCTTCAATTCATCACCTTCAATCATTTCTTAACTTTGTTTAGTACTTACCTTGTATTCATTAGCTACCTTAACTCATTCTAGTCTTACTGATAATGCTTAAGAGTTATACTGAATACGCCATATAGATTCATACAAAACCCACCACAAGGGAAATCCGTTAGAATATACCATGAAGGCCTTTTCATGGTATGCCACTAAGGCAGTCTATTCAGAGTACACCACAAAAGCAGTTCATTCATAATACACCACAAAGATAGTCCAAAGTTGTCGTGCTTGCGATATGGTTTTGCCTAAACTCACATTGTGTGAGGTTTGCCTATCATCGCCTTGGGACACGTAGAGAACCCTATTAGGTAATTGCCATTTAGTAGTTCCTTTTCAAAGTGTGTCATGGCCATGAGCTTTTCCTTCAAAACTTTCATATAAGAGTCCGTTTTTACTATCCCAACGAACTTCATCAATTACCACCACAATGACTGGACTCACAAGACAGCTCACCAATATAGACATAACCCAGACTCAACATTTAAATCGCTCATCATACAACCATCAAAATCCATACTATACATTCCAAACACATACATATAAATTTACTTCAACATAACAAATACTCACACTCAAGTCAACATGCATTTGGACTCATCTAACCTATTATCAATTATACAAACAATCTTCATCAATCATCCATATACTTAATAACAATTTTCAAAACATAGATCATAATAGACTTACCTAGAAGAATTGCATATATTCGTGTTAGGAATTCACCTGACTGATTCATACCTTTCCATATTCAGACTTTACCTGCATATTCATCATTCAATTTCTTATTCAAAAAATTCTTCGCATGTTATCATTACTCTTGCAACATTTCTCCCATTTTTTACTCATTTACTTGTTACTTATTCGTCATTTTTTAGATCACCTTCATATATTAGTCACATGTAAAAGTCAGAGTACAAACTCACCTAACACCCACCTACAGCAGCTTTGCTTTAGGCCAAACATCTATCATGCAATCAATAGCAATCACTGCTTATAGAACATAGAAACGTCATTAAAACTCATTCACATACCTTTTTTCGTCATCACAAGCATTGAAAATCCCCATGCAAAGCCTTAAACTTTTATCTTACTGTTTCACCACTTCTAATAGACTTACTCTTTCAGAACTCAACATGCATAACTATAGTACTTGCTCAGGAATGAATAATACACTGCTTTAGAACAAATCTTTAGTTTCCAGCTTAACGAGAGCAAACTATAATCAACTCCAAAGAGACTAAACAACATCATTTTTTAGGGAGAAAGAAGAAAAACTCCTTTTATGATTATATCTACTGCTTTTTTTTGACATAATGCTTAAAACTTCCCATGGCCCTTCCCCAACCCATAAATAGGAAGATAATGCGTTTCAGCACACTTAAATCCACGTCGTCCTGCATTGACAACAATACTCATACAAATCAAGGTAAAACTCAATCGATTACTAATTCTTATAATACTCATAACTAAGTGATATATAATAAGGTATTCCAACTGAAAATGACCCTCATATTATTGGACTTGGATTGGAAGCACTCCATGAAATTGTTTTTCATAGTCACCACACTTAGGGGTGAGCAAAATCTGATTCGATTCGAAAAATCGATAAAAAAAATCAAATTTTTAATTAAATAGTTCGAGTTATTTGAGTTAATCGAGTTATTCGGATAAACTCGAATAAAAAATTAAGTTTTTCGGTTTAACTCGAATATAAATTGCATAATTCGAGTTATCCGAATAAGAAAAGACAAAATTACGTTATTTTGATAAATGTTTACATTTTCTAAAGTTAAAAATCAAAACCATAAAGTTAAAAGGTAAAATTACATCATTTTGATAAATATTTACTCATTAAGTTAAAAGGCAAAACCATTATATTATTTATGTAGTGAAATAATTTTATACTTCATCTACTAATTAAATAATCGGTCAATGTAAACGCAACATTGAGTATAAATAATAGGATTTGTTAACTCGATTCGACTTGACTCAAAATTTTTTGACTCAATTCGATTCGATTCGATTCGAAAAAAATTCAAATTAATTTCGGTTGCAAAAGTAAAATTTGTCAATTCGACTAACTCGAATTTTTTTTACTCGATTCAACTTGACTCGACTCGATCAAATATTCACCCCTAACCACACCTGACTTAATTTAGTTAGCACCTAAGCCTTTTCTTCTTTTTTCTTTTCCTCGCTATGCCCCTTCTTTTTCTTGTCTCACTTTTGTCCCCAACATGCAAATGGGTTGTGTGTGTCAACAAATTATTTAATCAAAATATCATGAATTTTCTTTTTATTGTTTAAAGATTTTATATATATATATATATATATGTATATATATATATATAAAAGACAGCTTTTCCCTCTCCAATGCCTTATTTATAAAAAGTAAAATAAGATACAACTAAAAATAATGAAATAAATCCATCGTCGTATAAAGAGAAGAATAGAGTCATCATCGTTCATATACATCTCTTTCTCTCAATAGAAATAATATAAAAGAATAAACAGTTTCTTCCTAAAAAGCTACAGGTTGAAGTTTTGATAAGGTATATAAGCTATCAATTTTCTACAAATCTCTGCATCACCTTCATTCCAATTCAAGAAATTCTGGTTTTCCTTTTAGTCTGATATATGTATATATCTATATCTATCAAATCTCTCTTTTGCTTTTCTTACATTAAACTCTGTGTCCACTCCGAGGATCTGCAACAATCATGAGTTGCTGAAAATAGAGTTTTTCTTTAATATTATTGCAGCCTTATTTAAAACAAGACCTGTCTGTCATCTGCTCCATGTCTTGCAATGGAATGGCTTTCTTCCCAGCAAATTTCATGCTCCAATCGCCTCATCATGATCACGAAGATCATCAACGCTCCACTAATTCTATCAATCACATCCTCCCTTCTTGCACGGCGCCCCAGGAGTTTCATGGTACTTAGTCTCACATATATATCTTATGCTTTCATCTGATCTAAGTCTATGCTGGAATTCAATTTGACTTATGTTTTGGGGCCACAGGTGTTGCATCATTTCTGGGGAGGAGATCAATGTCTTCATATTCAGGTATAGATCATGTGTGTGAAGAAGCAAACGGAGAGGATGATATATCGGACGATGGGTCACAGGCAGGTGAAAAGAAGAGGAGGCTTAACATGGAACAGGTGAAGACACTAGAGAAGAACTTTGAGTTAGGCAACAAGCTGGAACCCGAGAGAAAAATGCAACTGGCTCGAGCTCTTGGACTGCAGCCAAGACAGATTGCTATTTGGTTTCAAAACAGACGAGCTAGATGGAAAACCAAGCAACTTGAGAAAGACTATGATCTCCTCAAGAGACAGTACGAGCTCATCAAAGCAGACAATGATGCACTTCAAGCTCACAACAAAAAGCTTCAAGCAGAGGTAAATCCACAGTATAGATATATATATGTTAAGTTGTTCACGAGCTAATTAATGTTGTGGGTGTGTGGAAGTAGATAATGGCACTGAAAAGCAGAGAAGCAAGTGAATGCATCAATCTGAATAAAGAAACAGAAGGTTGTAGCAGCAACCGAAGTGAAAACAACTCGGATGTGAAGCTGGATAACGACAGGCCGCCGGCTACGATTAGCAGACCAGCAAGAACCCTGTTTCCAACAGGACTGTTCCAAGCGGCGTCGTCAAATTCAAGCCACGATGATCATCATCAACCTCCTCAAATGGTTAAAGAAGAGAGCCTCATCACCAACATGTTCTGCACCATCGAGGAACAAACCGGGTTTTGGCCATGGCTTGAACAGCAACAACATTTCAATTGATTCATCAAATTTCAAGTTCCCGAGGGAGAGAGAGAGAGATGTTTGCTTAGCTAGGGTTGGATCATGCGAGATGAAATTTTTTTTCCCCAAGTAAAATTATATTATTTTTCAAAGTAAATTGCAGTGCGGGTTGGTTTGCAGCAGCTCTAGCATGGGCCATGAAAGAATAGAAAGGAGATTCTGCTTAGCTACATAATAATTTTAATTATTGTTTCATTTTTCTTGCGTTGGAATCATGTCTTTTGTGTACTTTGAGTGCATGGAAGAGAGAATCCCTTGTAATGATAATTTTATTTTATTTTTTTCTGATTTCATCGACATTCAGTACTAAGGGGTAAATAAATGGCAATGGTGAAGAAACAATATCTTAATTTCATTTAAATATACAAATAGTGAGGAGAAAAGGAGAGAGTATCCAACACGCATTCCAAGGGACAGAAGATGACAAACATGTAGATGAAGAGAAGAAGCAAACAAGGAGAGTTGGAAATGGTCATTTTCTTGAATATAACAATTCACATATTATTCTCCAAATTTAAAATAAAAAAATAAAAACCAGCTCACATATCCTGCTATTTCTTCAAATTCAAACTTGTATCATGATTTTTCCTATCCCTTCATATATAAATCGTTTTTAGTCTAATGTTTTTAACCATCCTTTCCTATTTTCAACTCATCACTAAAATTGTGTTTGAATTCAAATAGTTATCCAATCACTGTTGTCCATTTTTACTTTTTTAAATTCATTGCTATGGATTTAATTTCACAATTATAGTAATTAATTTTACCACCATCCATATTTTTAATTTCATTGAAACTAATCTTGGGATTCATCCAAAGGAAACATTAGTATTTAATTTTTAAAAAATTGAATAAAAATAGTAGAATTAAAAAGTAAAAATAAATTCATTTAAAATTTTAAAAATCATTGAAAGAAAACATTAAAAATTTTAAGTTAAATGCTAAATTTGGACTTAAACTTTTAAACTCTACTTATATAAAAGTTAAATCTTTAAATTAATTAAATAAGGGTCAAATCTTTCGAGCTTAAATAAGAACTAAAGTAAATTATTCTAAATATAATGACTCATAATATATAAAACAATACTATTATGTTCAGTAACCATGAATCTAAGTAAAGTATAAATTGTTGATTTTTTTCACACCATTATAACTAATACAATACCACATAATTACAATGAAGATTAGAGCAAGTTCAAAAAGGTTGGATCCTTATTTGGTAACTTTAAAAGGTTTCGTCTTTATATGAATAATGTTTTAAATATTTTTATATTCAAATTGAGCATTCAGCAAAATTTTTAAAAAAGTAAATGTAAATAACATATTTTTATTTTATTTTTAAAAAAAAAATAATATGATCACGCCTAAACAAGTTTTGTACCATACATTTATAAATACAAATGATTCAACCCAACTTGAGTAGTGTTAATAGTATGGATGTAAATACGATTTGTACTTTGAAAGAGCTTCCAACGAGTATTCGAGTATTATTATTGATTGGTCTTCAACAATTCAAAACCTTGAAAATTTCTCATTAGAATTATGTTTATGTAATTATTTTCACTATTTTTTATAAAAAAAATAGTATGGATGTAATGCAACTTAATCTAATTAACTGACCCAACTTTATAAACATCTTGTCACATTTCTTCTTTTCAATGGCAGATTCAAAGTAATTGTCAATGGCATCGATCATTGGTCCCAACGCAATCATTTTGGATGTAAATGTGTTAGGCAACTAATTATCTTACTGTCTGGTAGCTAACCTATGATCCTCATTCAATTATCATAAAGCACCACACA
Organism: Gossypioides kirkii; assembly: GCA_005610355.1. Classification (NCBI taxonomy): domain Eukaryota; kingdom Viridiplantae; phylum Streptophyta; class Magnoliopsida; order Malvales; family Malvaceae; genus Gossypioides; species Gossypioides kirkii. The sequence continues at coordinate 28,789,805 of CP032247.1, read as the reverse complement.
TTTTTGTTAGTTCAACTTCATATTCTATGTAGTTACCCAAAGAATGAATCTTCTTCATGTCATATTGATAGTAAAGTAATATATTTGTTCATATATTCATATTTAAGTCATAGTAAAAGTCAAAGTGTGGTAGACTAAGGATGAAATTATAAATTGAATGCGCCGTTATACGTTTGTTTATGAATCTGGGTCATTTAATTATACTTTATTCTTATGGGAGCATGTGAAGAGATTTGAGATAATCTTGCAGGCTGGAAGTTGAGTTTTAAAATAGAAAATGATTAAAAAAGAGTAGAGGTTATTGAGTGGCCACGTGCATGGTTTAAATTCCTTGAGTAAAAGATTCAATATATTCCCAAACATGTCTGGGATAAGTTAGATGGCATGTGAGCAGCAAAAGCATGGAATTAAATAATCAAATTGTAACATGATTTGGGGTTGTGTCAACTGCCTAAAACCAATATTTTGAGGATCCACTTTTGAGTTATTTAATGGGAACAAGTAGATTAGGAAAGCTATGTCTAGGTATAGGCAACAATTTAAGTAAACATTTTCTTTATTCGTATGAAGTATACCGAAGGTCGAGGTTGATACTGATATGATCTGATCTCCCCTTCAGATCAAACTGTATAATTCAAGTTAATTTAGGTAATTAGAGAATGATTATTTTTCACACTTGTGTCTTTCAAACCTTGAAAACAGTGTCATTTGGGAATCGAGCGAAGACCCACAAGAACCAACCAACTATTTTTTTTCTTGGGAACCCACAATCAATTTTTAAATTTTAGTAGGTGTCAGTAACCTTTTTTTTTTTCAAAAAAAAATATCTCGAAAATTATTTTAAATTAAAAAATGAGAGTCACCGTCAATTTTATATTTGGTGTGATTGGATCACAATAAAACGTTTAAAATTCGTTTTGAAAAATATTTTGGTCTTCAAAATCTAGAAAATGGGTCCGGGAGTCGGTTATATGTGAAGAAGAATTAGCACCCTCACACGCCCAAAATTGGTATCACGTCGATTTATTATCCGATCTTGATTTGTTAAAAATTTGAAAAACTTGAGTAAAATCTAAAATACGATCATTAAATGCATGATTTATTTGATGTACACGTTTAAAAAGGAAAATCGAATTTCGTGAGGAAGTCTCGTTATTTTGAAATAATCGAGGAAGAAAGTCACGTCCAGTGAGTTAGGACACAACATTTCGAGATCCGAAAATAACGAGCATTCCTTCGTTGCCAATTTCAAACCTTGAAAAAAGGTATTCGATTATTTCGGTTTGAAGAAAAATCGCGCCTAGTAAGTTAAGGCACGATTTTTTAAAATCCAAAATAAAGGAATATTGCCTCGATTTTAAAATATTCGTATTTTAGAGAAAATTAGAAAGCAAATTTAATTTAAAGATAAGTGCGTAAATTAAACATGAATGTGCAGATAATGGAAAAATTAAATAATAATTAAGCAGATAAGTAAATGTAAAAATTAAGCATATGATTAATGATATACGAAGCACAAAAAAAAACGTGGAACGAAATCAGAAAACAGAATTAATTAAAAGGCGAAGAAAAATAATTAAATTTTATGTACAAAAATTGAAGAAAAGGAAAAAAAGGGTCGAAAATGAAGTTTTAGAGAATTTGAGGTTAAAATGTAATTTTGGAAAATATTAAGGGTAAAAATGTAATTTTGGGAAAGTTTAAGGTTAAAATGTGATTTTAAAGAAGTTTAGGGTCAAAATGTGATTTTGGAAAGGTTTAGCGATCAAAATGTGATTTTGGAGAATTTTAAGGGTTAAAATGTAATTTTGGAAATGTTTTGGGTTTAAAATGTGATTTTGGGAAGTTTAAGGGTCAAAATGTTATTTTGGAAAAGTTTAAGTGTAAAAATGTAAATTTAGGAAAGTTTAAGGTCAAAATGTGATTTTGGAAAGGTTTAGGGGTCAAAATGTGATTTTGGAAAGGTTTAGGGGTTAAAATGTGATTTTGGAGAAGTTTAGGGGTCAAAATGTAATTTTGGAAAAGTTTTAGGGTCAAAATATGATTTTAGGAAAATTTAGGGGTTAAAATATGATTTTGAGAAGTTTAGGGGTCAAAATTTGATTTTAGAAAAGTTTAAGGGTAAAAATGTGATTTTGGAAAAACTTGGGGGTCAAATGTGATTTTGGAAAAGTTTAAGGTTAAAATGTAATTTTGAAAAAGTTTGAGGTCAAAATATGATTTTTGAAAAGTTTAGGGACTTACTGGATAATAAAACTAAAAATGGACACATGGTAGTTTCCTAGCCTTCAAAAGGTTAAAGGATTAAATTAAAAAGAAAATAAAATCCCTCAGTAAATTTAAAATAAATTAAAAATGTGAAAAGGACGAAATTACAAAAATCAGAAATTGCGGAAAGACCAAATGAGAAAATTACCCATTTTAAAAAAAATCTGATTCATGTAGCATCAAAACGACGTAGCCAAAACTACGTCTTTTTGGGAGGCTATATAATACCCCTTTAAAACCTTTTTTTCATTTTCCTCATTCTCTTCTTCAAAAAAACCAAAAAACCTTTCAACTCTCTCTCCCTTCTCTCCTCAAAGGGTTGGCCAAGGGAGCCATCACTGACCATCGGCAGCCGCCGCCGTCCATGGCGAACCAAAAGGTAATTTTTATTTTTTTTAAAAAAACGTAAATCGAGGTTAGATATTCAAAAATTTAAAAAATAACTTCCTTTTTTATTTTTTTCGAAACTCCATTTCTAAGGTTTTCTATTTTTTGTTTACTTTTATCTATATATTTTGCTTAAAAAAAATTAAATGGAATACACTTATATATATATGCGTACAAAAGAAAAAAAAATTAAACAAATATGTATGCCCGTATATATGTATGTATATATTCGAAAATAAAAAAAACAAATAAATAAACGTATGTATATATGGGTATTTATATATGTATCTGTATATGTATATGTATGTAGGTATACCTTGATAATGATATGTTGAACTTCTTTGCCTGAAACTGTTTTTCTATTTTTCATTTCCTTTCATGTCTGTAACCCTTACAACTATTTGAGGTTGGCTCTTTATAGCCACATTTACAATCATGTAATTTTGTTTTTTGTTATTAAACTCTACTAACATTTCTTTCATCAACTTACTTGCAGGAGCCAGAGATGGTGATGGTAGACGGCAGAGGTGTCGGGTGGCAGACCAAGTTGGAGGCGATTGGAAAGAGTGAGGGGAAATTAGTGTTTCCCCTCTTGAGTTAAGGTTGTGGGCTAGGTTTAGAGTGGGCTTAAGTTTAGTGGGTTGGGTTTTTGGGTGTATTTTGGGTTTTAGGTAGTTTAGGTATTTTAGGTCATGAAAATGGGTTTGTAATATGAACATTTTTAAATTAAATAAATTTAATTTAAAAATTTATTTTTAGGTAATTTTTTCAAATTGAGCCCAGTCAAAATTGGGCTCAAACAGCTGCCCCTCTTTGCTCGTTACTGTGTAACAGGAACAGAGTAAAGACTAATAGGATGGCCAATTTTGTCCGGTTCCACTGGATCTGGTCTCTTTAGCCCTTCTTCTTCAAGTAACCCACTCTTTGCTTCAGTAGTCTTTCAACTTCACTGCATTCGCTTCTCTATATCTTCAGCGTTAGGATTTCATCTTGCCTTAAAGCAATTTCAAAAAGACAAAATTTGCTATTGTAACTTCACTCAATTAATTTCTAACTTCAAGGAGAATGAGATCTGTCATCGTAGTCTTTGGTTCAATCCACTGATACTTCAAGTGTGTTGTGGTTTCATTTCTTGATCTTCTTCTCTGTATCTCATCAGGAAGATGACCGCTTCATTGCTTCGACCCACTTCTCTATATTTCATCAAGAAGATAGAGGTTTGAAGCTTCACTCGCATTGAAATTTGCTTCATTTGATTTCGTCTACTTCTCTGTATCACATCAGGAAGATAACCGCTTCATTATTGTGATCCATTTCTCTGTATCCCATCAAGAAGACGGATTTGGTTCACTTCTTTGCATCTCGTCAGGAAGATGTCCACTTCATTGTTTTGGATAACTGCAATCTGCCCTATGATTGGGGTAAGAGATTAGATGGCTGTGATCTACCTCATGGTCGGGGTAAGAGATCGGGTGGCTGCAATCTGCCCCTATTGTGGGGTAAGAGATTGGCTGACGGTGATCTGCCCCATGATCAGGGTAAAAGATCGGATGATTGCAATCTAACCCTGTCGCGAGGTAAGAGATTGACTGACGGTGATCTGCCCCATGATCGGGGTAAAAGATAGGATGGTTGCAATCTGCCCTTATTATGGGGTAAGAGATTGGCTGACAGTGAACTGCCCCATGATCGAGGTAAAAGATTGGATGGCTACAATCTGCCCTTGCCGCGGGGTAAGAGATTGACTGACGGTGATCTGCCTCATGATCGGGGTAAAAGATCGGATGAATGCAATCTGCCTCAAGCTCGGGGTAAGAGATTGGCTGATGGTGATCTGCCCCAAGCTCAGGATAAAAGATCGGATGGTTGCAATGTGCCCCAAGCTTGGGGTAAGAGATTGGTTGATGGTGATCTGTCCTAAGCTCGGGGTAAAAGATCGGACGATTGTAATCTGCCCCAAGCTCGGGGTAAAAGATTGGCTGATTGTGATCTGCCCCAAGCTCGGGGTAAAAGATCGGATGGCTGCAATCTGCCCCAGGCTCGGGGTAAGCAATGGCTGATGGTGATCTACCCCAGACTCGGGGTAAGAGATCAGAATCTTCAATCTGCCCTTCTTGATTAAGGGTAGAAAACTGGAATGATGTAGTTTGAATCCAACTCCGTTGCGACTTCAAGAAGATAAGATTTGATATCGAAACTTCATCTTGCTCTTACTGTAACTTCAAAGAGATAAAGACTTGGTATTGTAATTTGATCTGATCCACTGTAACTTTAAGGTAGAAGATTCATTGTTACGTCTTCAATCTACTCCTCTTCGTCTTTAGGGTATAAGACTCGCTATTGTGGCCTAAATCTTTCCCGTCATGTTTTTAAGATACCGAGTTTGCCGTTATGACCTCAATCATTCTCATCACATCTTTTAAGGTGTTGGGTTCGCCATTGCAGACTCAACCTTTCCCTTCAAATCTTTATAGTATCGGGTTTATTGTTACGGCCTCAATCCTTCCCATCACATCTTTTAAGGTACCAGGTTTGCCGTTGTGGCCTCAACCTTTCCCTTTAAATCTTCATGGTACCGGGTTCGCCGTTGCGGCCTCAACCTTTCCCTTCATATCTTCATATTTTCTCGGTTCATTTCGTCATTTTGTGGTAATGAAACATGTAGAATATGTTTTAATGGGCCTCTATGTAGGCTAGATTATTTACGATGTCATGATCAAGATGAGTCAAATGCTTCTAAATAGATGAGTATGGATGCTGAATGAAAAAGAAATGTCATTTTTTAGAATGATTTTATTTTTGGTCCTTAGTCAACATTGTTCATCGTTGGTCTAAGTCCTGATGTGTTATCATGTTCTTCTTTGGTATGGTATCTTTGTCGTGGAACCTAAAGAGGTGGTCATAATTTGAAATATTTATTTCAAGACCCTTCTAACCCTCGAGTTTGTGTTATTTCCAACTAGTGGTCCTGTTTCAGGTCCCTGCACAATTTAAAAATTTTCAAAACGATATGCAAAAATCCTTTTATTCCTTATATCGTTTAGAGCACTAACCGTCATTTCAAATGCAAAAATGCTTGAATGAAGGTTATAAGGTGGATGAAATTGAGGCAAAGCTCGAATGAAAAGATCATTGGTCCATTAACCATTATTTTGATGCGAAAATGCTTTAAAAATGGTCGCAAGGAGAATAAAATTGAATTTTTTGAAGGCAAAGCTCACATGAAAGAAAAGGATTAAAAAATGACTTGTACTGGTCAAAAGTTGCCAAACATAAGGTGAACAAAGAATGAAGTTAAGTGCCCCCAGATATCAAAGTATGAGCTTCACTAAGCACCCATATATCAAAGTATGAGCTTCACTAAGCAAACTTGATGAGGACCCTTCTGAGCTTGACATGTGTACATGAAACTTAAGGTACTTCGTCAATGCTTCAAGGTGTAAAGTTTCTCCACCTTGCTACTTTTGAGAGAGAAGACCATTTCACGCTCTTTTCTTCTAAATTGAGTCGCCCTTTCAGGTTTTCAACTCAAGTCTCCTTAGGTTTCGAGATGCCCTTTACTAGTTTTCACCTCGACCTTTCCTTTTCTTTTTCCCTTTTTTTTCTATTTTCTTTTTCCTTTTTTCTCTTTTTTATTTTTATTTTTCTCTTTATTTTTCTTTTCTTTTTTATTTATTTTTCTTTATCGAATCCGGGTTCACGAAGTTGGGCAGGTCTTTGCCGTCCATTTCGATAAAAATCAAAGCTTATCCAAAAAAGACTTTCTTCACCTCATGAGGCCTTTGCCAAATCGACATCCATTTTCCTTGAAAGTCTTTTGTAAGCAAGATTCTTTTCAAAACCAGAGCTCTCTCGTGGAATTCTCTAGAGCAGATCTTTCTTTGTCGTAAACCCTTGTCATCTAAATCATGACGGATGACTGTTAGTATTTTTTGTTCAATCAAGTTCAGCTGACTGCATCTAGATTGGATCCATTCTGCTTCATCAGCTCTAATAAAATCTGGAGGGAAAGAAACTTAACTTCAATGGGTAGTACGACTTTCATTCTAGTGAGAAAGGTGTTGCCTCGGTAGATATTCTGATAGAAGCTTGATAAGCCTCAAAGACAAATGGTGATTTCTCATGTCGAGCCTTTGTAGGTATTTGCTATGAATCCTTTTGATGTTCTTATTGGTCACCTCCAATGCCCCATTCACTTTTTTTTGGCAATGTGGTGCTGAGTCGTGATACTTGTTCTTGAATTGGCTGTAGACTTTTGTTTTTTTGTTGTTGCTCAAATTCAAGTCATAGTCGGAAATGATCCTTTTGGTGTCCTATATCGACATATAATCTCTCATTTTCAATAATCTACTTAACCGTCGATTGGCATAGAAAGTAGTAATCAATGATCATGAGGACGAATTGATGCACATTAGAAACTCTTTTGCAAACTTGGCTCGATGGTGTCCTTACTTCACATATAAAAAGGCCACGACGTGGAAAGAATAATAAATTTTCAAGATGCCCTTTGCAAGTTTTCGTTTTGAATTTTTTTTCTTTTCTCCTTTTTATTGGGTTTTAAAATGCCCTTTGCAGATTTTTTGACCCATCTTTTCTTCTTCTTTTTTTTTTTTTGTTTTTTTTCTTTTTGATAACACGTCGAGCCTCAATTTTTGAAGTTTCTATTGAATTGGATTGCATTCTTCCTTCATGGGAGCCTGTGTGTCACGACATCAGTTCCTTAAACCTAGCATGCTTTGATAGGACCATGCAAAGACCTTTGGATTCTCGAGGGAGCTTGCCTTGTTTCTACAAAGACACATATCTCGATTCTCACTCAAAATCACTACTCTTCGAGGTTATATTCGTTTCCAGTCTTGCTTAAATATCCGTAGCAGATCGGGAGACAAGTTACATCCTTGATCATTTTAAAAGTCTCAAAGTTTTTCTAGACACATGTCTTACTCAAAAGAGTTTAAGCCAACAACAGTGTCACTCGTGTCTTTGATATCAAGGGATCCAATATATGGGTAAAAGAATGAATTTAAGAATGAATAACTATTTGGCTGAAAAAGAAATGCAAGATGTTTGCCAAATGAGACACAAGAAATGCATCATTTTCATCGAAATAAAAGAAAGTGGTCATGTGCCCTTTATAAAAAGATCCCTATTACTCTCGAACTTAGAGTGATAAGTGTGTTCTGAATATTTTTCTAGAAAAGTCCTAAAACTATAGGAAGCTCCTCCAAAGTCTAGTTGTCCAAAACACTTCTAAAGGTGTAGGGACGAACTCTCAATTGGTTCCACTCTCAATATGACTTTTGCTCAAATTTTTATCATTTCCTATCTTGATTTATCATGTTTCCTCTCAGCTTTCATTTAGGGTTGATGACTCTTTCTCACACGAGTGTTTCAAATATGAGGGATTTCATTGAAATTTAATGCATGAAGTGCAATGAAAATGAATGGTAAAATGCATGCAAAAAGTCGTTGATTCTATTTCAATTCCGTTTAGAACAACTTTACTAGAAAACAAATTCCTGTACATAAGGCAGATACATGTATGGTCGTGCCTTAATGCTCAAAGTCCTAATCTTCCAAGCTAATTTGCTCCGATTTGATCCTGATTTTCAGTCCAAGGCGTCGGTCTTGAATGGCTAAAGTCTGCAAATGGTTAGCCGTTTCTCGCACTTGGTCGTTAGAGAATACTCAATAAGAGACTTTTTCAACTTTTCAGAACTTGGCCACGAAACCATACTAGGAAAGGTTGTGCATCGATACACCCTCTTTTGCCCCTTCTTTGACAGGTGTTTAGTGGCTAAGATTGCTAGAACATGAGTGATTCTCTTGTCAAACCGATCAAATAAATCTGCAACTGCGCCCTCTACGTGCCTCAACACTTTAGGGAAGACGACTAACTCATATGAAAATGGTAACATTCTTTCTTGCATCTGATTGTACTATGCACTCGTTATCCCCTTTTTCTTGATCAAGGTTGCAACCCAATGCTCACTCATTCAGAATAGGTCTTATGATTTTTGAATCCCCGGGCAACGTAACGTATACCTCTTCCTTATGTTCATGTTTCTAAAAGTGAAGCAACTAAGCTTGAGAGAGTAAGGCAAATCAACATATTCGAATTTGAACATTTGCCTCATTTTGTCTTCTATACTTCTTTCAGCTCTTGCAAACTATTATGGCTTTCATGTATTTGGGTGTAACCCCAAAACTCTGATATGTGCCCCTTTGACAGGCAATCACTTTTCGTTGTTATTTTTCTTTGACCACATATACGTACGACCACGTTGACTTTTACCTTATCAATGAATTCGTTTTCTTATGACCAGTTCTCTATTTGGCAATAGAACATGAATCAACACCTTTTTTATGAAAATGCAATGTAAATAGATCAAAATATATTGCAATTAAAAGCAAAAATATAATCATGTCTCTTACCTTATTCAGGTAACCACTAAAGGTTTGACACAATTTCATTTAAGGTAGACTCTCATGAGATTAAATGCAAGTTAAAATGTGCAGCTTATGAATGCATGTATGCATAAGAAAAAACATTAATTTTGAACTCAATTCCATTATATCAACTTCTCTAAAAAACAAATTTCTTTACATAAAACGAATGACATAAACAACTTTGCCTTACTGCCTAAAGCTTTGATCTTCCTAAGAAGTCCGACTAATTTTCTCCCCGTCCTGATTTGATTTGTATGGCATGCTCAATATATCAGCTTCAATGGCTAATGTTTGCATGTAATCAGCCACTTTTCTCATTTGGGTGAGTGCTTTCTACCTGTCTCTAAGCCTGTCGAAAGTGGTGTACAACCGATGAACCTCCCTTCTCCTTCTCTTCAATAAGCGTTCAATAATCTGAAGTTCTCGGCGAGGATTACTAGGATTGGAGTGACTCCCTTGCTAAAAAGATTTGCAACTGCATCTTCTACATGCCTTAATGCTTTTGGGAAAATGACTAACCCGTATATGCCTAGAGTGAGAATGTCGATGTGTTTCTTCACATTAGGGTGTGCCAGTATTGGATCTCACAGACTTTTCCAATTAATACACTTATTATCTCCTTTTACTTTGATCCGAGACGCAACCCACTGTTCACTCATTCCGGTTGTGTTCATTAGTCTTTAAAAGAGGTTAGGGCACATGCATCTTTTGAATACACATTGTCGACTTCAATCCTTGGGCAACGAATTAGTGCGATGTATTCTTCCATTGTGGGCATCATGTCGAAGTTTCCAAAGGTGAAACAATTATATGTAGGATTTCAATGTTGGGTAAGAGCTCGAAAGAGGTGTTTCTCTATAAAACATCTGCTTCGTCTCATTATCCCACTGACTCCGGATGTCTCTCAATTCTTACAAACTATTTTTAGTCACCTTAATTCGAGTATGATCCTAAAATTCTGATAAATGCCCCTATTTCAAACTCTCCTTTCTCACGCTGTCGTTCCTTTGACCATAAGCGTACAGCTATGTTATCTTCCACTCTATCAAGAAATCCGTCTTCCATGACAAAACTACCTATTTGGTAATCGAGCTTAAATCAATACATTTTCTTGTATGATAATGCAATGCAATCAAAAGAGACAAAACAAAACAAGTTAGCAAAATATATCAATATCAATATACAGGTATAAAATAAAGAACCTAAGAACTTGTCTTGAATAGTTGTTAAAAGGTTCGGTATAACTCCTTCTTAGGCAAGTACTTATGGCTCATTATATGCAGTTTAAGCTCTAGACTAAAGGATACCCAAACCAGCAGATTCCTCGATCCTCACCCATTACAGGCTCATATGGATGAGTTCGGTTTAGGGGGACACATTTCTCACATGTTTGCACGGAAGTGAAAACTTCACGAAAACATGGGTACGGATGTAATCCCAAAAGCGATTCACTATCCTGCACGGAGGTAAAAACCTCACGAAGGAGTAGCTTCTCGCTTCCACTTAAAAGGGACAGAAACAGATGCATATGAATGCCAACTTATACTAGATAATATAGCATCACACAAAATGCAAAGGATCGTATATTAAACAAAATCAAGTGTTTACAATTTTTAACAAAAAGACCTAGAAATAATCTACGTTTGGCTTGACTCTCTTTTATTTAAAAAAAAAGCCCCCAGCGAAGTCGCCAAGCTGTCAAAACGTTTTTTTTTCAAAAAAGAAAAAATATGTCTCGAAAGTTATATTAAATTAAAAAATGGGAGTAGCCACAATCTTTTATTCGGTGTGATTGGATAACCACAAAATATTTAAAATTCATTTTGAAAAACATTTTGGTCTTCGAAATCCAAAATATAAGTCCAGGAGTCGGTTACGTGTGAGGAAGGATTAGCACCCTCACACGCCAAAAAATTGGTACCACGTCGATTATTATCTGATCTTGATTTGTTAAAAATTTGAAAACTTGAGTAAAATCTAAAATACGATCCTTAAATGCATGATTTATTTGATATACACTTTTAAGAAGGAAAATCGAGTTTCGTGAGGAAGTCTCGTTATTTCGAAATGATCGAGGAAGAAAGTCACGTCCAGTGAGTTAGGACACAACGTTTCGAGATCCGAAAATAACGAGCATTCCTTCGTTGCCAATTTCAAACCTTGAAAAAGGTATTCGATTATTTCGGTTTGAAGAAAAATCGCGCCTATTAAGTTAAGGCACAATTTTTTAAAATCTGAAATAAAAAATATTGCCTCGATTTTAAAATATTCGTATTTTTAGAGAAAATTAGAAAGCAAATTTAATTTAAAGATGAGTGCGTAAATTAAACATGAATGTGCAGATAATGGAAAAATTAAATAATAATTAAACATATAAGTAAATGTAAAAATTAAGCATATGATTAATAATTTACAAAGTAAAAAAACGTGAAACGAAATCAGAAAACAAGATTAATTAAAAGGCGAAGAAAAATAATTAAATTTTATGTACAAAAATCGAAGAAAAGGAAAAAAAGGGGTTGAAAATGAAGTTTCAGAGAATTCGAGGTTAAAATGTAATTTTAGAAAAGTTTAGGGGTAAAAATGTATTTTTGGGAAAGTTTAGGGTTAAAATGTAATCTTAGAGAAGGTTAGGGTTAAAATATAATTTTAGAAAGGTTTAAGGGTTAAAATGTGATTTTAGGAAGTTTTAGGGTTAAAATGTGATTTTATGAGAGTTTAGGGGTTAAAATGTGATTTTGGAAAAGTTTAGGGGTAAAAATTTGTTTTTGGAAAAACTTGGAGGTCAAAATGTAATTTTGAAAAAGTTTGAGGTCAAAATGTAATTTTGAAAAAGTTTAAGGTCAAAATATAATTTTAGAAAAGTTTGAGGTTAAAACATGATTTCTGAAAAGTTTAGGGATCTACTGGATAATAAAACCAAAAAATGGGACATGTGACAGCTTTTTGGCCTTCAGAAAGTTAAAGGATTAAATTGAAAAGAAAATAAAATCCCTGAGCAAATTTAAAATAAATTAAAAATGTGAAAAGGACGAAATTGTAGAAATTAAAAAATACGGAATGATCAAATGGTAAAATTATCCATTTTTTAAAAAATATGATTCATGTAGCATTAAAATGACGTAGTTTTGGGGTGTTTTAAGTTACTCCCAAAACTACGTCTTTTTAGGAGGTTATAAAAACCCCTTTAAAACCCTTTTTTTCATTTTCCTCATTCTCTTCTTCAAAAAAACCAAAAAACCTCTCAACTCTCTCTCTCTTCTCTCCTCAAAGGGCCGACCAAGGGAGCCATCACCAACCACCAGCAACGGCCATCGTCGCCGTCGTCCACGGCAGTGCAAAAGGTAATTTTTATTTTTAAAAAAAACGTAAATCGGGGTTAGATCTTCAAAAATTTCAAAAATAACTTGTTTATTTTTTTCGAAACTCCATTTCTAAGGTTTTCTATTTTTTGTTTACTTTTATCTATATATTTTGCTTAAAAATAAAAAAAAAGGAAAAATTAAATGGAATACACTTATATATATATATGCGTACAAAAGAAAAAAATTAAACAAATATGTATGCCTGTATATATGTATGTATATATTTGAAAATAAAAAAACAAATAAATAAACGTATGTATACATGGTTCGAGCGTAAGGGGTGTCGAAGCCAAGAAGGCCGAAAGCGAGAAGAAGCTAGTCGAGTGCTTCTTGTGTCATGGTCCGCATAGGTTGTGGAAATGTCCGAAAAAGTCTGTCATCGAGGAGACAGATAAGGTGCCCATGAAGCTTGGTTCGAGCGATGCCAAAGGGGCAAAAAGGAGCAAAAAGAAGCGAGTCAAGTGCTTCTTGTGCCGTGGTCCGCATGAGTTGCGGAACTGTCCAAAGCAACAATCCGTGAGGGTCAAAGAAAAGGCAACATTGAAGCTGGTTGAGTCATCAGAGAGGCTTCCACCTAAAGAAGAGGTGAGTTTGTCATCGGACTTAATGGAGAAAGCCGCGATGAAAACAGTAAAGCTGAGACCAATGAGGCTCAATTCGAGGAAAGCGAAGGAGTTGGCCGAGTCATCGGCGAGGCTTCAACCCATTGAAGGGGTGAGTTTGGAATCGAACTCAGAGGAAGAAGTTGCGATGCAAACTTGGAAGCTAGGTTCAATGAGGCTCATTTCTGTTGACACATCGGAGGAGCTTCCACTTATGGGAAAAGTGGATGGTGCATCAAAGTTTGCGAGAATGACGATGCAAGTTGGATAGTTGACCAGAGTAAATGCGACGAGTAAGGTACATTCGAAACACTTTGATAGCGTTTTGCATTCTAACTTGGTTGCTTGGCAAGAGTGTAGAGGCCCTTTCGGAGTTCTTAAGCAAGAAGGCTGAGGGACTATGGGCGATTCGAGGCCAAGTGATGTGAATCAAGAAGATTCCGATCAAAGCGAGTTAGAATATGGGCAAGCGAGTACGAAGACTTCTTGCCAACCTGATGTACCAACAAGTGAGACGGTTCGAGTTAAGAGGTAACGAAAGCCGAGGTGAAAGTTTCGAAAGAGGGGACGGCCCGATAGTGAGACTAACCTGGATAAACTCGAGGCAACGAGACGAGATCGAGGCGAATCAAGTCAGTGCCATTCTGGAGCCACAACAAGGGCGTTGCGAGAATGGGTGGGGGAGAATGTCACAGGCCAAAGTTCAAAGCCCGTGACCATCGCACACAATGAGATCCATGGAGTTCTATCATTGACATTGGGATCATTTAGCCCACATGAGCTGGCCCGATTCAGAGAGCTGTTGGTCAAGCCTATCAGATTGAAGCCTGGATGGCCCAATGATGAAGCTTTGTCAACTTAAGGCATCTTGGCAAATATGAGAATATATGTATCTGTATATGTATATGTATGTAGGTATACCTTGATAATGATATGTTGAACTTCTTTGCTTGAAACTGTTTTTCTATTTTTCATTTCCTTTCATGTCTATAACCCTTACAACTATTTGAGGTTGGCTCTTTATAGCCACATTTACAATCATGTAATTTTGTTTTTTGCTATTAAACTCTACTGACATTTCTTTCATCAACTTACTTGCAGGAGCCAGAGATGGTGATGGCAAACGGCAGAGGTGTCGGGTGGCAGACCAAGTTGGAGGCGATTGGAAAGAGTGAGGGGAAATTAGGGTTTCCCCTCTTGAGTTAAGGTTGTGGGCTAGGTTTAGAGTGGGCTTAAGTTTAGTGGTTTGGGCTTTTGGGTGTATTTTGGGTTTTAGGTAGTTTAGGTATTTTGGGTCATGAAAATGGGTTTGTAATATGGACATTTTTTAAATTAAATAAATTTAATTTAAAATTTTATTTTAGGTAATTTTTTCAAATTGAGCCCGGTCAAAATTGGGCTCCAACAATAGGTTAATTGTAATGTGTGTTTTTTTTAAGTTTTACTATAGTAATATTTAGGTGATGACATAGTATAATTTTAAAGTGTTATATTATTATAGGAATCAAAATTGATAAAAGTTAGAAGAGAATTTTGAACACAGAGAAGAAGGAGATAAACTTGAGGGATTCATCCAAAAAATAACTTCAGCACCTGAGCCTTTATACAAGCTTACATAGAAGGAAAAATGTGGACATAAGACCCATTATTTGACCATTGAAAAATAGAATAATCTCACGAAAGATTCAACAAACTATTCTAACTGATTGACTTCTTAAAAAACAGGAACCAACAATAACAAACCAAACAAAACACTTATTGTGGTGTGGACATTGTCAACAATCCCTCCCTAAAATTGAAAGCACAAATCTAAAACTTTCCGTTTAAACAACTCCATTGTGCAACCCCTCCCTCAATGTGCAAACACCCAACAACTTTCTCAACTTTATAAACCTCTCAACCTTTAGGGTCTTGGTGAAAATATCAGCAGCTTAATCCTCACTTCTACAGTAAACAACTTTGATAATTCGCTTCTTCATGAGATCTCTCAAGAAATGAAACTTCACGTCTATGTGCTTCGTCCTTCCATGCAAGACAAGATCCTTTAAAAATTTTATAGTTGAGGTGTTGTCATAATAAATTGAGTAGGTCCTTCATGTGGAAAATAAACATCTGCAAGAACGTTCTTTAGCCAAATTGCTTAACAAGCACATGTGATGGATGCAACAAACTTTGCTTCACTGGTTGATAGAGTAACAATTGGTTGCTTCTTAGATGATCAAGAAACAGCTCCTGACCCCAGCATGAACACATAATCCAATGAACCCAATAAGGTTAGACTCTACTCCTTACTTGTATAAAATCCCATAATCCGACGTCCCTTGCAAGTACTTGAGGATCCTTTTAGCAACAAGACAATGCATCTCTTTTGGGTGCTCTATGAATCTGCTGATAAGACTGACAGAGTACATATTATCAGGTCGAGTGGCTGTTAAATACATCAAGCTTCCCACAAGCTGTTTGTACAGAGTGTAGTCAATCTTCTTTCCTGTAGGATTTTTCTCCAATTTCAACTCTAGCTCAATAGGTGTGACTACATAATTGCAATTCTTCATCCCGAACCAATCCAAAATCTCCTCAACATACTTCTTTTATGAAATAAAAATTCTACAATCTAATTGATATACTTCAATATCGAGAAAATAACGCATTAACCCAAGATCAAAAATATCAAACTCTATCATTGATTGCTTAAATTTATCAAGTATTGTTTGATCATTCCCAGTATAAATCAAACCGTCCACGTACAAGCACATAATAACCATCTTCTCATCTTTAACTTTGCAGTAAAGAGTATGTTATACGGACATTACTTAAAACCCACCAAATTGAAATAAGCATCTATTCGACTATACCAGGCTCTAAGAGCTTGTTTCAGCTCATATAATTCCTTTTTTTATAATTAAAGAGGCATCTAATACCCTTATTCTTATGTTACTTAGCCATTGTTCATGCTATAAGAGTCTTTTAATAGCAAGCTTCTAACAGAAAAATTAGGGACATCGATGATGTGTATGTTTATGTCGGAATGAGCACACAATTTTGCAATCCAATCAGCCACTATATTCGCTTCTCTTATAGTGAATAAAAATTGGACCATTTCAAAGTGTCTAGCTGCTTCCTCTATTTGTCGAACCAGTGTTGTCATCGTTACTCCTTCCATTTGTTCATTGATCAGGTTAATAGCTACCATACAATCACTCTTAATCACCACTTTGGAGTATCCACGCAGTTTTGCTAATTGGAGGCCATGTAAGATAGCCCACAACTCTACATTTAACCCCAAACAGTAACCCATCGATCTTTGAAACCCTGTTAACCAAGCTCCATAGTGATCTCGAAGAACTCCACATTTAATCTATATACTTTATGCTCACTTCCACATTTCACATAACCAAGGGGTTGATCGATGAGTGCCTACTCTTCTAACTCTCCGTGTAGGAAAGTCGACTTCACGTCGAGTTGTAAAATCAGCCACAAGTTTTGTGCTATTAATGCCACCATCGATCTAATTGCCTCAAGTCGAGGCACGGGAGAAACACTTCTTTGTAGTCAACACTGAATTGCTGCTTGTAGCCTTTAGCTATCAAACGTGTTTTATACTTGTCAACCTTGCCATTCTCCAAGCTTTTCCTTTTGGAAAACTACCCCGAGGCATCTTTCCAACAATACAATCTTTACATACTTTTGAAGGAGTATCAGATGCAGGGAGACCAACAACCATGTTCTTTTATTGTAATTTTTGCAATCCTCCAAAACTCAAGTGCCCTTACCTATAATGCCAAAACCATGCCGAACTAGTCTATCGTGTTGAAAAACAAGAGTGACTAGGTTCGATATACTGAATATGCAGTAGAAAGAGCTTAGTGACTGTCACGCCGACTTTAGTAGTCAACCTAAGATTGCAGTCTTGGGTCTTGCACACTCCATCCTTGATAATCACCTCATAACCTTTCTTTTGGAGTTGACCCACACTAAGGAAATTTGAATTTAGATCTGGAACATAGAAAACATCCAAAATACTCTAGATAGATGTGAATTTTGTTTAGATCTTCACCTTCCATTGTCCTTGGACAGAAATAAAAGAGTTGTTACCAAACTTTACTATTATTCGGAATGTCTCATCTAGCTCAAAGAATGTTGATCAGTTTCCACACATATGAGTGTTACAACATGTATCAAGATACCATACATTCTTCTTGGTTTCTTCGTTCGAGTCACACACCATCAAAAGAGTAACTTCTTCCTCTTCCTCAATTGCTTCTGCAAAATTTATCCTTTCTCCGCCACAAACTCTACCACAACCTCTCGTATACCTCTGTTCAGATTGGTAAAACATTCACTATGATAATGACCATATGTGTGGCATTGAAAGCATTCAATCTGGGATTTGTCTATAGCTTTCGGCTTCCCATCAAATACGTGATGATCCCAACCATTCTTTCCCACAATTTTCTCTTCAGCACCACTCGAGTTTCTTCCTTTCCACTTGCTATTAGTAAACCTAAAATCTTTTGGAGTTGATATTGCCTGCAAAACTTGCTCTTCCTCCTACAGGGCGAATTTTGACACATGAATCATAAATAAGTTCTCCAGCTCATCAAGGGAACGTGTATTTAGGTCTTTTACTTTTTCAACTGAGTAGACAACAAAATTATTTTTCGGCAAAAAGGATCGTAAAATATTCTTAATGACAGCAACATCTTTAAGCTTGTCTTCACGAGTCTGCATCCTATTTACGATTGCCATTGTCCTGGAGAAATAATCTGAAATAGTCTCTCCTGGCTTCATACACAAGGTCTCAAAATCACCTCGTAGAGTTTGAAGTAGTGCACAATTTGCCCTTGCATTGCCTTGATACTTCTTCTTCATGGAATCCCAAACATGTTTTGTCATATCCTTGCAAAAAATCGTCTCAAGAATTAAACGATCAATTTCTTAGAACAGATAGTTCTTAACCTTCAAGTCTTTCAATTTCTATGCTTCTCTCTCTGCCTTTTGTGCATCCGACAAATGGGTTCCAACTTCTGGCTCCTGAATTCCACCCTTAACGATTGGCCAATATTCTTTTGACCTCAAAAAATTTTCAATTAGCATGCTCCAATGATCATAATGACTATCAAAGCAAGGAATAGTTGGCTGGAGGAATCTATCGGAATCATTTTGATGTTGCAAAATTTTATCCAGAATAGATTGCTCAAGACGCTCTCTCAACCTGGCTTTGATACCATCGATAACAGCTAGAAGAAAATTCTTAACATAGAGAAGATGGAGATAAACTTGAGGAATTCATCCAAAAAATAACTTCAGCACTTGAACTTTTATACAGGCTTACAAAGAAGGGAAAATATGGACATAAGATCCACTAATTGACCATTGAAAAGCATAATAATCCCATGAAAGACTGAACAAATTATTTTTGATTAGTTGACTTCCTAAAAAACAGGAACCAATAATAACATAACAAAATAAAAACACTCAATGTAGTGTGGACATTATCAATAAAAATTGAAAAAAAATTATCAAATTTAAAATCTAACGTGAATCAAAAAAATTTTAGAGACCAAGTAAGAAAAAATTATCAAATTTAAGAACTAAATATTGGTTTATTACTTTTATAATTCCTAAAGGTATATATTGAAAATTTTTCATTTTGGAAGTGGAGGCCGCAAACCTAGACCTACTCAAAGTTCACTGCACTTTTTTCTTTAGGTAAATTATAGAAATGATCACTAAATTAGGTTAAAATTACTTGTAAAAATTATGGATTGTAATAATTTGATCGCTCATCCATTAATTTTTGTTATCTCTTAATGAAATGATAATGTGACATGCTAATTCAAAGAATTATTAATTAATTTAGCCATTGAATTATAGGTAAAATATTAATTTTGCACTTTCAATTATTTAACGATAATTATGAAAAATAAAAATATAATATATAAAAAAATAATTCATAATTTAATTTTTAAAATTATAAAAAATACTTTAAAATTATAATTATGTGCAAAATTAAAAAATTATAAAAAAATTGAATCAAATTCATAAAATTTATTATTATTAGGCATAATGGTAAACTTCACCCTTAATATTTTTTTTTTACAATGTGGTTTTTTTTTCCACGATGCCAACCCTTTCAATTTTTTTGTCAATTATATCCAATTTGGATAAAAAATTGATATGGTCATTGCTCAACTAATGGTAAACCATTTCGCAAATATGGCATGATACCTCATTGATGACTCCGATGACATGACACGATATGACATTAATAACATGACATTATATGTAATTTTTAAAAATTACAAAATTTAAAAAATATAAATTTTATAAAAATTAAAAAAATGAAAATATAAAAAAAAATCCCGATACTAAATTTTTATTATCGTGTTTTAGATCCGAACCCTATTTTGCTCTTTCTTTTTTCTTTTTTTTTGCTTTTTTTTGGTTGGGGGTGGGGGGGGGGGGGAATATTGTCTAAAACTTTAGAGCTGACAACAATGAAACCAACACTGAAATTGCCAAAGCTTCACGACCAAAAACACACTTGGAGATGTGCACTCCTAAGGATCTACAGTGTTGATGGTAGCATTCTTTTGAGTTGTAATTAGCTACTTTGTGTTCCTTAGGTAATCATGTTGTTTCAAGTTTAGGAGCGTGAACCCTATTAATTTTAGTAGTAGGTGATTTTTAACCTGTCAAAACTATATTTCATGCTTTCTCATTAATAAACTTTATAAAGTCTCTTATATGTGTTTTTTAGTACGCATAGTTTGAGCCGCCAAGCATAAGAGGCTTGGAAATTGAACTTCCTCTATGATTCAACAACTAACAATAAGATCTTTTCAAGTTCGTCTAATGTTTAGTTTTGATGCCAATTGAAAGTATTAAAGTTGCTAAGTAATTGTTTGTCAAGTTGTAATTTAAAAAACAACTAGAATAGAAATCAATAAACAAAAAAGACAAACAAATGATTACGTAGTTTTGGTTCAATCCTACATATACGAGCTTTATTCAGAGAGAATTCTATTATAAACTCACAATTTAAAATGTGATCTAAACTCAACCAGTTTCACTCATGTTGAAGCCTTATTATTAAACAATCTTTCCAAATAAAATTTCCCCAAAAAATCTAAAGTAGAAGATACAACAATTTAATCAATAGTGTTTACTGTTAACATGTTAAATGAAGCTCAAAGTGTTGACTTGTTTTGGGCCGAACGAGATCAAAGCCCAAAGAGAAAAGGAGAAGGTAAGGCTTGTATAAAATACTGAACTATGCATGTGTGTGTAAGTGGGTTAAGAATTAGACTTTGATTATAGCAATGCTGGCCCATATACTTATCAGTGAAATAAAAAAGAAGGCGAACTATCAGAATCGAACTTTGGTTAAGTTTAACTCTATTTTGTAAATAGATAATTTAAAATTCGTTTTAAGTTGGTACTAGACCTGATCATGGGCCCGACTCGAAGGCCCGTCCAAAAAATGAGAAAATTTGGATAAAAATATAGGCTCGAAAAATGAGCTTGGACAAAAAATAAAACTCATTTTCTAAACGAGTTGGGCCTCGGGTAAGATTTTTTGGCTCGGGCTCGACCCGATCTGAATAAATTAATTATTTTTAATAAAAAATTATATTGCTAGTTTTTACTTTTTCTGGTGTATTTTTTTGCTATTTTGGTTGCTGCTTTTGTTATTATTTTTGTTGTTGTTTTGTTGTTATTTTTGTTGCTGTTTTGATTGTTGTTTTTGTTTTTTGGATGTTATTTTTTATGCGTTTTTACTATTGTTTCGTTGTCTTTTTTAATATTATTTGAATATTGTAAAATTTATATTTTATGGTTACTTTTTCTACTATTTTAATATAAAGATTTTTTAATGTATTTTAAATTTGTTTTTTTTAATGTTTATTTTAATGTTTATAAGTGTATTTGATATATTATATATTTTTTAAATTTGTTGTATATAATAAAATAATCTAAAAAATTTAATATGGGTCGAGCTCGGGTTTAGCTTTTATAATTCGGATTGGGCTTGGATAAAATTTTAGGTTCATTTTTTGAGCCAGGCTCGAGCCTAACAATTGAGCTTAAAATTTTGTTGAAACCCGACCGACTTGACCCACAATCCTCTCTAGTTAGTACATATTTTTAATTAAAAATTAATTTCTGTTATCTTTAATTTAATATTTAATACTTATATATTTTTTCTGTTATTAAAATGTTAACATATACAACTTAATATGTTTTTTAATATTTATATTATAAGATAATATATTAAAGATTTAATTTTTTTATCTAAATTGCACAAATAATAAAAAAATATTACAATATTAAACTGGATCTGTATTTTAAACGAACCCATTTGTTATGTTCCCAACCTAATATTTTTTTTGGTAACAAAGAACAGCTAAAACAATGATAACATGAATAAATTAACTAGTAAAGGGAGTTGAAAGTTGTATGTCCTCCATGATAATGTCTTGCATGTGTCGTGGACAATCCTTGAAAATGTGTGCAAGTCATCATTGTCGCCTTGTCTAAGTTTAGCCATCCAGTCAGCTGCTTTATTATGCGCTCTAGGAATGTAGCAGAGACGAACCGATCAATCCCGAAGCAATAACTGCTTAATCAAGCGAAGCTCGACCAACATAGAAGGATTTGTCCCTCCAACTAGGATGGTTTCGATTACTAAAGCATTATCGCATTCCAAAAGCAACTGTTTATAACCCAATGACCATGCGAGTTTCAATCCTTCAAGGATCACCCGTACCTCTGTTCTAAAAATCAAATCCTTTTCTACTCGCATCGAAAAACCATTCAGCCAAGCACCATTGTGGTCTCTAAATAAATCTCTTATAGATGCTGAGTTAAAGGCCTTCGAGAAGCCCCATCGGTATTCAACTTGACCCAACCTCTTTTAGGCCTTTTCCAATAATCATCCAAACACATTTGGACACGACGAATATATCTTGTACTTGAGGATGCAAGACTATCAATCCAAATTAAGCTAGTAGCAACAATGGAATCGTCATTGCTATGATTATTATTAAAGATGAATTCATTCTGACATTTCCATAACAACCAACAGACTATCGCAAATTGAGTAGTCCAAAGCCCCCAATTCGTGCCAATTAATAAGCCAGATTCCAAATTCTTAGCTAGCCACTCATGAAAAGTATAAGAGAAGAAAGAATTACATACCGAAGTAGGAATCACTAACCTCAGAACTACTTTCGAAAACCTGCAATCTCGAATGGCATGTAAATTGGTTTCCAGCAAATGCCCACATCGAGGGCAATATCCATCATTCGCCATATGACGCCTCACCCGTTCACCATTGGTCAAGATCCTTTCCTGCAACAAGAGCCAAAGGAATAGCAAAACCTTTGAGGAGCTTTGCATTTCTAAATTAAGCTCTAAATACTAGCAACATTAGAAGAGTTATGGGAAATGGCGTGCTTGTACGTTTTCGCTGATTAGAAGAGCCCATTGGTAGGCCATTTCCACGAAATACGATCCGAACCTGCACTCAAACAAGGTGGAAAAATAGAAGCAATATGATCACTAATACTTGAAGGGACCATGCCTGAGATTTGATGCCGATCCCACCCTCCCGAGCTGTCCACTATGTCACAAACTCTCAAAGTCTCATCAAGTGCATTAGACCCCAAAGCATAATCTTTAAGACACTAATAGCATTTGAAATGTTCATTAAAATCTCCCTAATTAGTGTATATTTTGTTTCCTTTTGTATTATATTTAGCATACATTTTTAACATTTTATACTTAGTATTTGTATTTTCTAAATCAGTGTTATATGATCTTACTTTCTTTCATTTTATATCATTTGTGCTACTAATGTCGTTGCATTCAGCATCAATTTTGCATATTAAGTTGTCAGCATAGGAATCCACTTTAGAATATCGGAGCAGGCAAGCACTCAGAATTGTCGCCACAAGTTTAGTGTAGAATTGCACCTAAATATGTCATCACATGAACATTTCTACAATACATCAGAGACCTCATTCTGCTAACATATCCAGAAGCACCAGCGTAAGAGAATGCCAAGTTGTCGGAGCAAATAAAAATCATAATTTGCATCCAAAGATGTCGTGACAATCTGCAACTACATAATGCACAAACCAAATCTGCGTGAGTGCACAGTTGGCAATAACAAACTTGTACAGCTATAAAAAGGGAGTTAGATCTGAGAAGGGGGTAGACCTGCATTTTTTAGTGGTTATAAATAGAGGGAAGTGAGAGAAAATCATAATCAAGCTATGAAGAAAACAATTCCAATATTCTCTAAATATTTCTTAAAATGAGTTGTCATGGAAGTTTAACTTCTAAGAGGGTGATCTAATGCAACAAGGAGGTGACTGCTCCTGACGAGGAGTGCCTATGTGCGAAACAAGAGGAACAATTATGGGAGGATTCTAGTAGACTAGGAATAGCATGCTTCAATTTATTCTTTAATTCCTCTTAAATGTTAATGAATTCTATTGACTATTAATTGTATATAGAAGTATCTTTTAATATTAGATATACTTTGATTTCTACTCAATTCTTCTCATCTGTTTATATTTGGATTTAACTGTTTTGACCATAGAAGTGCAATTGCAGTCACAGCCATTGGAAGGTGCGGTGACAAGTTAGATTAACAAGCAAGACAACGAAAGTTGCTTGAGGCAAGAAGGAATTCTGGCCACTTGTTCTTGAGTACAAAGTATTACCAGCATTCGAAGGTGCGGTAACTGTGAGTACTTAGGTCTTTGTTAAACAGAGGAGTTGATAGTAGTTAGATCTCATTAAAACTTAATTGCAGAACAATTCATCTATCAGTTACCTTGTAGTCATATTTAGCATTGCCAATTTGTGAAGTCAGGGATCCCCCCATTTCTTTACACTTGATCTACTTCTTTTAATTTTTTGAATTTACATTTACAAACAACTTCAACAAACAATTTAGTTTTTTATTAATTTGCTCTAACATTTTATGTTATATTTGCATTGACAGTGTTAACTCTTTAATTGTGCAATTTTAATTAAATTGTGTTGACATTACTCTAGACAATTCTTTTTATTTAAACTCTAATTGCTTCGACAATTTTAAGCAATAAGAACATCATCCTCATGGGATCGATATCCAATAGATTCATCTCTATCTACTATACTTGCATCGACAGTGTCTGCTTGCACATAATTTCTGTGACGTTTACAGGCCGATCAAGTTTTGGCGCCAATACCGAGGATGGCGTTTGTTTGATGTTTATTTTTTGTAGTTGCAATTATTTTTTTATTTGCTTGACTTTTATTGATTGCTAATCTTTTTTTGATTTTCTTTTAAATTCTTGTTAGGTGTTTTATGTACACAAGGAGAAATCCTAACAACATTGTTAGTTTTGATCTTGAAATTGAGAGAACTATTCGGAGGAAGAGACAAGAGCAAAGAAAAATGGCTGGAAATAATAACAATCTACCACCATTGCTACCACAAAATATTGTTCCTCCAGTACAGCCACAAGGAGTTAACAATATGCCACTGCCACAAGAAGAGCAAATTCCAGATAGGACAATTAGAGATTTTGTTGTTCCTGTGCTCGATGATCTACGACTGGGGGTTGTTAGACCAGCAATACAAGCTGAGAATTTCGAATTAAAACCAGTGATGTTCCAAATGCTAAACTCGAATGGGCAATATGCTGGTTTTCCTCACGAAGATGTGAAGGAGCATCTCAAATGTTTTCTACTTATATGTTCTTCCTTTAGTCAACATGGTGTTCCTGATGATGCTTTAAAGATGCAACTGTTCCCTTACTCTTTGCAAGGAAGGGCACGTACATGGTTTCTTGGTTTATCGACTGGATCTATTACTTCATGGAATGTGTTAGCAACTCAGTTTGTTCTGCGATTCAATCCACCCACAATGAATGCTAGACTGCGGAATGATATCACGGCATACCATCAATTGGATGATGAGAACTTGCACACTACGTGGGAACGTTACAAAACTCTACTTAGACGTTGTCCCATGCACGGAATCTAACAAGAGACACAAATCAAAATCTTCTACAATGGATTAAATGCACAGACAAGAAATCTTATCGATGCATTTGCTAATGGTCCTTTATTGGATTGCATTTATAACGAAGCCATGCGAATCTTGGAGAGAATTGTGCAAAATGATTATCAGTACCCAATTTCTCGTTCTGTTCAAGTATAAACAAATTCTGGAGTTATTGAGCTAGACGTTATATCAGCTCTAAGTGCACAAGTATCCTTTCTGGCAAACATGATCAAGAACATGAAGGGGACGAGTGTTGTTGCTCTTATTTAAGTAGCCTAACAAATGGATGTCCTGACATTTTCTTGTGAAATTTACGGCGACAACCATAACTATGAGAACTGTCCACAGCATGTTGAGAATGCATTCTATGTCAATAACATCCAAGGGAATTTATATGGTAACTCATATAACAGTTCAAATAGGACTCAACAACCTTGGAAGAGTTAGAATGCATCTACATACAAATATGGAAATTCCTCAAATCAAGGTAACTTTAGACAAGGGAGTTAAAGTCAGCAGCAGCATAATATAATCACAATCTGCAGGTGCATGCGCAACCTGATCAGATGCAATCACATACTCAAATGCAGTCATATAACCAGATGCAACCACATGTTCGAATGCAGTCGCAACAAACTGCAATGTCAAATATGCAAGGACAACATCAACAACAACAATAGTAGTATTCTCAACCGAGATCAGATCTATTAGCTACTCTTGAAGCTTTGATGCGTGATCATATTACAAGAACAAAAGCTATCGTACAAGGAAATTCTTCTTTCATCCGAGCATTGAAAGCACAATTAGGACAATTGGCTTCTAACATGAGCACACGACCACCAGGTGCTTTGCCTAGTGACATTGAAAATCCAAATCAAACAGGAAACTAGCATTGCAAGGTTATCACATTGCGGAGTGGAAAGCAAACTGTCGAACAAAGTAACAGCTCCAACCAAGCACCTGTCGACGCAAACGAACCAAAGCAACAAGGAGAGGTTGCATTTGAAGAAGCCAGCAGAAGTAAATGAGGAGAGGCCACTAGTAGTCACACCTATGCCGACTATTTGTCCTACGAAGTTGTCGACGCAATTGCCCATGTCGACATAACCAACTATATCACAACAACCCACTGTGAACATACCTATGCCATTCCCACAGTGATTCAAGGAGAAAGAGCATGATAGAGATTATCAAAAGTTTATATCTACCTTGAAACAATTACATATTAATATACCTCTATTTGATGCTCTTGTGTAGATTCCCAACTATGGGAAATTCATGAAGGAGCTGTTATTAAAGAAGAAAAACCTATCCGATATTGAGACGATTGCGCTCACAAAAGGGTGTAGCGTTGTACTGACAAATAAACTGCCACAAAAAATGAAAGATTTTGGCAGTTTCACAATTCCGTGCTCTACTAGAAACCATTACTTAGGTAAAGCTCTATGTGACTTAGGAGCTAGCATTAACCTTATGCCATTGTCAACTTTCAGGAAATTAAGAATTGGTTATATGAAGCCCACTATAGTGACATTACAACTTGCGGACAAATCTTTAGCACAATCTGAAGGACAGATTAAAGATGTTCTTGTCCATGTCGATAAGTTTGTGTTCTTAACCGACTTTATCATACTTGATTGTGAAGCTGATAAGGAGGTGACCATTATTTTGGGACGCCCATTTCTCGTAACGAGACGTACACTAATAGATGTTTTCAAGGGTGAGTTGATCATGCATCATAATGATAAACATGTAACCTTCAGTGTTTTCGAAGTATCTCCTTTACGAAGTAAGGAACAACGTCACCACATTGATGCTCTAGATGAGTTAATTACAGAGGACTTTAATGAACGAAGTTCAGCAATGTCAGAGGAATATTCGGTGACATCGAAAGATAATATCCTACCTGAATGTGACCAAAAAGTTGAGGCTAATGCCTGTGAGTTTAGACATGGTTGACAATTAGAATCTTTGGATCTGACTAATAGGACGATCTCTGTCTTTAAACTATCGGTTGAAGAAGCTCCGACTCTGGAGTTAAAGCCACTGCCAATACATTTGAAATATGTTTTCCTGGGTGACAAGGATACATTGCTAGTAATTGTCAGCGCAAGTCTCGATGCGAGCCAAGAAGAAAAATTAATTAGAATATTGAAGCAGCACAAAATAGCCATCGCTTGGAGCATAGCGGATATCAGAGGCATTAGTCCCTCTTTCTGCAAGCATAAAATTAGGTTGAAAGATGAAAGAAAATAGTCAATTGAGCAATAACAAAGATTAAATGAGAAAATGAAGGAAGTAGTGAAGAAAGAGATTATCAAATGGCTGGACTCAAGCATAATCTACCCAATTTCAAATAGTACCATTGAGTGCAACAGGTCACCGGAAGGTCAGATTTCTTCGGGATGCTGCAGAATATCATTGGAATGAGCCATACCTGTTCAAGGTATGCGTTGACAACATTATTCATCGCTGCGTTCCTGAAGAAGAAATGCTATCTATCCTGAAGCATTACCATGATGCTCCTTATGGAGGCCATTTTGGTGGTGTTAGGACTACTGTAAAGGTCTTACAGTCAGAATTTTACTGGTCTACATTGTTTCGAGACTCTTACAATTTTGCTCAATAGTGCGACAAATGTCAGCGCACAGGTTCCATATCTTGACGCAATGAGATGATTCAATAGCCTATCATGGAGGTTGAACTCTTTGATTTTTTTGGGTATAGACTTCAGGGGACCATTTCCAAATTCCTTTGGAAATGTGTATATTTTGGTTGCTGTTGACTATGTCTCCAAGTGGATTGAAGCAATCGTTGTTCCAAAGGATGATGCTCGGACGGTGTTAAAGTTCTTTCACACATACATCCTTACACGATTCGGAACACCTCGAGCACTAATAAACGACCAAGACACTTACTTCCATTGTAATCAAGTGGTGACAGCTTTGAAACGTTACGGTGTGAAACATCGCATGGTAACCACATATAATCTATAAACAAATGGACAAATGAAAGTATCCAATCGGTAAATTAAGGGTATCTTTGAGAAGGTGGTTAACCCATCTCGACATGATTGCTCTTCGCGATTAAATGATGCATTGTGGGCGCTTCGCACCGCATACAAAACACCATTAGGGATGTCGCCATATCAACTGGTTTTTGGTAAATCATGTCACTTATCTGTTGAACTTGAACATAAGGTCATATGGGTAATCAAGCAAGAGAACATTGACTATGATGCTGCGGGAAAGAAAAGATTGTTGAAAATTTCAGAATTAGAAGAAATTCAACACAATGCTTATGAAAATGCTGCCATTTACAATGAAAAAACTAAGAGATGGCATGATAACATCATTTTGAAGCGATAATTTTCTCCTATTCAGTTAGTGCTTTTATTTAACTCACGTTTAAAATTGCATCTAGGAAAATTACGCTCAAGATGGTTAGGTCCTTTTGAAGTTATCAAAGCATTTCCACATGGTACGGTGACAATCAAAGATTTGAACGATGGGCACCAGCTCAAAGTGAATGGCCAGCGATTAAAGCACTACCTAAGCCCAAACATCAACGAACAAAACGAGACCATTAACTTGGTCACATTTTCTTAGGATGTCATTGCAAATTTTTCTGTTAATTTTTGTCTTTTATTTTACTTTAATTTGTTTCTTTAGTTTCTGTAGGAATAAAAGATCTCATTTTTGTCGACACACATAAAAGCACAATTTATCGACGCATCTATTTGCTGACTCATCAAAGCGTTTAGGGAAAGAATCACGCCGATTAATTCACCTCTTTTCCCAACCGTTGGATCGATCCGAAAAAGTATGATTTGTGTCTTGGCATTTATTGGCAGCAGGTGCAATGTAGTCTCACGACAGCAGCAATTATCATGACTTTTTACCTCCATCTTCTATAAATACCCTATTTGTACCGACTTTGTTTTCACACTCACATCTACCATTGTTACTGTAATTTTCCTTTTATTCAATCTTCAAGTTTTTCTGTAGAACTTTTTTCTCGGATAGATATGGCACAAACTCGTGATGCTAAAACCCCATCCAAACCAACTGTTAAATCGTCAGCAATAATGGTCCGAAACATCGACCAACCACCACCCAAGGAACCTGTCCTGTTCTTAACGAATGTGGCGAAGGACCGTAACCATGAGCTGATGTTAAAAAGAAACTGCCATCTCGAATAGGGATTTCAATTGTCCTCCCAATCGACATTGGGGAAGCAAGTTGCCAGAACGATTTCACGATTGGGCTGGGAGTAGTCCTGTGACCATCCAGCAAGGTACTCCCCATCAATGGTAAGAGAGTTTTATGCTAACTTGGTGGATCCAGAGTGGGAGTTCATATTCATTTGTGAAGGTTTGGTGCCATAGAGTGCTGACCACATCAATGCCCTTTTCCACATTGCCAAAGGAGAAGACAAGCATGTCGAGTTCTTGGAAGACTTGATAGAGGAAGGTACCGATTTATTGCTACATGATTTATGTGTCGACGCTGCTGTTTGGACTAGCAACAATCCAAACAATTATACGATGCACCATCGTTACCTCATCGTCTAGAGCAAGGTGTGGTTTCACTTCATCAACTGTCGTCTCCTACCATCCATCCATAGTATTACTGCTACGCTAGACAGAATGTGCCTGCTACATTATATACTCAACGGCCGAAGAATTGATGTCGGGACAATCCTTCACCAGGAAATTGTTGAATCTTCCACCAAACAAACAAGTATCTTACCTTTCCTTTCTTTGATCATGATGTTATGTAAACAGAAGGGTATTGTGCCTCGCGAAAGGAAAGAGATTTTAGAAAAAAAAAGGCCAGATAAATGATGTTTCGGTGGTAAGAATGATGAGGGGGCAGGAAATCCCTATTATGAAGGAGGTACCACCAAAAAAGGAAAAAAGAAAGGGGAAAAAGAAGGATACCCATACCCATGTGCCCATAGATCCTCAGATTTGGAGGAAGCTTACTGAAGTTGAAAAGATTGTTAATCGAATGAGCATCCAACAAATAAAAATTGTCAGTGCAATGGATGAAATGGAGTATAGACAGAACCTATTCTATACTTATACAAGGGCATGGAATATTTGCCATTGTCAACGCATTAAGCAATTTGAGCATGAATCCCATGCTAGAATTTCCTATCTTCCCTCCTATTATTAGGGGGGCTACTCCATCAACTGAACAGCCTACTTCAGAAGGAAGAATCAGCCCATCCAATCCCCGAATAGAATCCACATCTCTGATGATGAGGATTAAGAGGTGCACTCCAAGGATATGGAAGATTGCTTTTGAAATATCGCCAGCCTCTTTGAGGATGAATTTTCAAACAGTTTAGGGGCCAATATGATGGAAAGAGAGGTTGTTGTTGCAGAGGAGCATACAACAATTACCTCTGAGGGTGTTGAAGAAGAAGAGAAAAGAGAAGATGAAGAAAGAGAAGAGAAGAAAAAGAACGAGAAGAAGTTGTTTTGACAAATTTATCAGAGAAATTTGTCGACGCACCCGCCAGTGTGGGTGCATCTGTTGAACACCTGGCACCATCTGGGGCGAGCTAGGCCAAGGCAATTACATCCATAAATAAGGATTCTAATCCTCTGGCTATTGTGCCATATGTGGACCACTTGCTGAAATCCATCTATCGGATGTGATTGTCGATGAAGTCGACATTCAACTAGCCATGGAAGAGCAATCCACCCCACCGGTTGACCCAAAACAGAAAAAGCACAAACACAAGGAAAAGAAGAAGTGCAAAGTGGAGTGCCCTAAAAAGAAAAAGAAGTCCAAAGCAGTCACATCTTCGGCTGCAACAGATTGAGTTAGTTTTATTTTTCGGTACTTAGTTAGTTGCATATATTTTATCTAGTTGTCATTACATTTTAATTGTCAATGCATTTTACTTGTTATCACATTTGCATTGTAGTTCTATTTCCATTAATATTTGTATAGCATTGTCAGTACATTGGGGACAATGCAAACACTAAGTTTGGAGGGAAGTATGGAATGGAAATACAATTGCACCCACAAGTTTAAGATTATATTTGTCTTTTTAGTTAAATGAAAGTATGCATAATTAAGAAAAATGTGACCACAATTTTTTTTTCATTTGACGCTTAAATCTTTAATTATTTGGAATGCTAATGCGTGAATTGGATGAATGTGATTGAATGTTGAATCCTTCTATTTTTGGATGAATGGTTGAAATTGCATTAGTAATGAATGAATAGTATCATTCTTTGAATCCTGAATTAACTTGTCATCTTGTCGCTTTGTATATAATTATATCTACTAATAAAAGACACTCCAATGTGGGTGTATTGTGACCTAACAAGGGGGAACACTCCACTGCAAGTGTTAGAAAAATTATCTAGCCAAGCGGTGTCACTGCAAGAGTGTGTGTCGACGCAATTACATGCTCCTTGGAGTTTGTTGCACCCCATCGTTACTACCTAGGAACAAGAGTATAGTAATGCAATGACATCTCTCAATCGCATAAAAATAAAGAAAGAAAAGTTGATAAAAAGATATATATATATATATATATATATATGTATATGACAATAAACGTTGTATTGGTTAAGAAGATTTAAGGATTAAAGCATGATGCTAACATTAGTAAAGTTGCAATTTAGATTATTCATACCTATAAATTGTCAGCGCAATGTTATATCATATGAATGTAATTTATATATTAGGATCTCAGAGAATTTAAGTTGCTAGAATGATAATTGCGGTGACAA
Source organism: Gossypioides kirkii (assembly GCA_005610355.1). Lineage (NCBI taxonomy): Eukaryota > Viridiplantae > Streptophyta > Magnoliopsida > Malvales > Malvaceae > Gossypioides > Gossypioides kirkii. Next base: position 28,757,906 of record CP032247.1, on the reverse strand, counting down.
GAATTTTGATATGACTTTGCTAGCTTTTATTTACTTGAGGACAAGTAAAAACTTAAGTTTGGGGGTGTGATAGCATTTGAAATGTTCATTAAAATCTCCCTGATTAGTATATATTTTGTTTCCTTTTGTATTGTATTTAGCATACATTTTCAGCATTCTATACTTAGTATTTGTATTTTCTAAATCAGTGTTGTATGGTCTTACTTTCTTTCATTTTATATCATTTGTGCTACTAATGTCATTGCATTCAGCATCAATTTTGCGTATTTAGTTGTTACCGCAAGAATCCACTTTAGAAGATCGGAGTAGGCAATCACTCAGAACTGTCACCACAAGTTTGGTGTAGAATTGCAGCTAAATATGTCACCACATGAACATTTCTACAATACACCAGAGACCTCATTTTGCTAACATATCCAAAAGCACCAGCACAGGAGAATGTCAAGTTGTCGCAGCAAATAAAAAAAATCATAATTTGTGTCCAAAGATGTCGCAAGAATCTGCAACTATATAATGTACAAACCAAATCTGCGTGAGTGCACAGCTGGTAATAACAAACTTGTACAGCTGCAAAAAAGGAGTTAGATCTAATAAGGGGGTAGACCTGCATTTTCCAGTGGTTATAAATAGAGGGAAGTGAGAGAAAATCATAATCAAGCTGTGAAGAAAACAATTCCAGAATTCTCTAAATATTTCTTAAAGTGCGCTGCCACGGAAGTTTAACTTCCAGGAGGGTGATCTGATGTAACAAGGAGGTGACTACTCCCGACAAGGAGTGCCTATGTGCGACACAAGAGGAGTAATTACGAGAGGATTCTAGTAAACTAGGAATAGCATGCTTCAATTTATTCTTTAATTCCTATTAAATGTAGATGAATTCTATTGACTGTTAATTGTATACGAAAGTATCTGTTAGTGTTAGATCTACTTTGATTTCTACTCAATTCTTCTCATCTGTTTATATTTGGATTTAACTGTTTGACCACGGAAGTGCAATTGCAGTCATAATCACTGGAAGGTGCGGTGACAGGTTAGATTAACAAGCAAGACAACAGAAGTTGCTTGAGGCAAGAAGGAATTCTGGCCAATTGTTCTTGAGTACAAAGCATTACCAGCACTAGAAGGTGTGGTAACTGTGAGTACTTGGGTCTTTGTTAAACAGAGAAATTGATAGCAGTCAGGTCTCATTAGAACTTAATTGCAGTGACAATTCATCTATCAGTTACCTTGTAGTCACATTTAGCATTGCCAATTTGTAAAGTCAGGGATCCCTCATTTCTTTACAATTGATTCACTTCTTTTAATTTTTTAAATTTACATTTACAAACAACTTCAACAAACAATTTATTTTTTTATTAATTTGCTCTGACATTTTATGTTATATTTGCGTTGACAATGTTAACTCTTTAATTGTGCAATTTTAATTAAATTGTGTTGACATTACTCTTGACAATTCCTTTCATTTAAATTCTAATTGCTTCGACAAATTTAAGCAACAAGAACATCATCCTCGTGGGATCGATATCCGATAGATTCATCTCTATCTACTATACTTGCTCGACAGTGTCTGCTTGTATATAATTTCTGTGACGTTTACAGGCCGATCAAAGACGCAATATGTTTCAACTATGGATCATTCCAAAAATTGACCATCTTCCCATCACCAATTAAGCAACATGTATTAGCAATAACATCTGGCCAAATTCTCGAAAGCGACCTCTAAATAAAAGAGCTGGTGTTCCTCGAAATTGATTGTGGTAAAATCCCATGGACCTTATACTTACTCCTCAAGACTCAGACCCATAACTTTTCAGGGTGGGCTACAATATCAAACCCCAGCTTACGTAGAGAAACTCGATTTTGATTTGATAAACATCTAATTCCAAGGCCACCCAAATCCATTGGTTTGCAACAATCCGCCCAATTCAATAGGGAAGGTTTCCTACATGTCGTATTTGAACCCCAAATAAAGTCTCTAGCTACCTTCTCAATTTTCTCGCATAAGGAGGTAAGGAGTCTAACCGTGCTCATAAAATTAATTTGGTATAGTCAGCAAAACAGATTTAGCAAGAGTAATTCTCCTTGCTAAGGATAGACTTCTAGCATCCCAACCACTGAGTTTGTTACGAACCTTGTCCAGAACAAAAGAGAAGGTACTTTCAGATACTCTTGATGAAAGAAAAGCACACCAAGGTACTTCCCCAGATCATCAACACGAAGAACTCCGAAATCGATACAAATATTACTTGCAACTTCCAAAAGGGTATTTAGTGAGAAGAAAGCCTGCGTTTTCTTTCTATTGATCTTTTGACCCGAAAAACCACAGAAGCTCATTAGGATCTCATTAACATAAGACGTTTAAAGCCTCTCCACCTTGCAAAACAATAGTAAATCATCTGCAAAGAACATATGAGAGACCAACGGACCAATCCTCGAGAAAGAAAACAAAGTCCATTCTTATTTACCGACCACTTCCTCAATCAAATGTCACAACCGTTCCATACACAAAACAAATAAATACGGAGAGAGTGGATCAGCTTGCCTCAGTCCACGTGACGAAAAGAACTGCTCCGAGACTGCCCCATTCCAAAGTACTTGCATAGAAGAAGAAGACACGCAATTCAGGATAACCCGAATAAGCGACGATGGGAGTCCTATATCCACCAGAGTATCCTCTAAAAAATCTCAATGTACTTTATCGCATGGCTTTTCCAAATCTACTTTCAAAGACATCTTATACATCTTTCCTTTCATGGACTTCATAGTATGAACTGCCTCGTGGGCAATGATTATTTTATCCGAAATGCTCCTTCTAGCAACAAAGCTTGTTTGGTTCGGTCTAATGATAGATGACATAACAAACCGAAGACGATTAACAATAATCTTCGTTATAATCTTGTACATCACCGTACATAAGCTTATTGGACGGAATTGGGATATAACCTCCAGGCCCTGAATCTTAGGGATCAAAACTAGCAATGTTCTATTGATCATTGGATCTATAGAACTACCCCAAAACACCTTTTAAACTAAATCACAAACTGAGCCCCCTACCGTGTCCCATTGGGATTTATAGAACTTGGCATGAAAGCTGTCAATCCCAAGTGCCTTTAACGAAGCCATACTAAACACTGCCTTATGAACCTCCTCTCACGAAACCCGTAGTTAAACAATCTTGAACAGCTACTAAAATTGATGGGAACATGCCATGGCAATGGAATGCCCTTGAGTTACGAGGACCAGCCGTATATAACTCTTTAAAGAACTCAACCACATGTTGTTTTAATCGCACATCATCAAAGCACCAACCCTCCTCACTAATGTTTAAGCCTTCCACTCTGTTTAACTTCCTCCTAGCCTTCGCACGATTGTGAAAGAAACGAGTGTTCTAGTCCCCATTACTCAACCATTCAGATCTAGATTTCTGAAACCAAAGTAGCTCTTCATGCTTTAGAACAACATCAATATCTTTTCTAACCTCTAATTCTCAAGTAATCAAATGAGGAGAAGATCGAAATTCTAGAACTCTTTGAATACGCCCCAACACTTGTACAAGCTCATTCTTCGCAAAATATTGCCATAAATCAACTTGTTCCAGTTTTTCAAGACAACTCCAAAGCTTCAAGATTTTTAGAAACCTCAACATTCGAATCCCAACTCTTCTAAATCAGCCCCTTGAAGTCACCATGAAGCAGCCAATTAGCTAAGAATCGAAAATAATGTTTAATGTCCACATAAGAGTAAGGCGTAGAAGTGATCAAGAGTGGCCGATGATCTGATTTAAGCTTATGGAGATGCCTAACAAGATAGTCTGAGACCATTGTTCCTCAAGCATCATTGCACAAGGCTCTGTCAAGTCTTTGGTGAAGTGTCCCCCTACTCCACGTGAATCTTGGTCCAAAAAATCCCATATTAGTGAGACCAAATTTAAAAATAAAGTTCCTAAACAGATCACACCCTATCATACCTTCACTGTTCCTATTTGCCCCTCCTTGTCTCTCTGAATCATCAATAATGGCGTTGAAATCGCCTGCTAGAATCCATGGCATTTGGGTAGTACTGGCAAATCTATCAAGTTCCCTCCAAACATCACTCCTTTTCTAAGATTGAGGGCTTGCGTAGACTGCAAAGCAAAGAAATTCCTTATTGCCTTGTTTAACCTTCATGTGAATCACTTGAACATGCACACCAATGATATCAACCTCAACAGAATCCTTCCATAAAATCCATATACCGCCAGAAAAACCCATTGCCTCTAATCAAAAAGAGTTTAAGAATCTTAATTTTACCAAAATTCTATCCTCTCTCACTCCACTGAAGCGAGTTTCAAACAAACACAAAAGATCAATCGCAAACTCTCTACAATACTCATTAACAAAGTTGTGAAATCTAAGGTGTCCAACACCCTGACAATTCCAAAAGCATAGATTCAACCCCATAAAAATTAACAAAATATTGTAGAACAAAGCACATACCGCTCCAACATCCAAGTCAGCACTCCTCATGGATCTCATCCTCAGTCGCTCTATCAACCCCTTCCATATCTGTATAATTGTCATAAGGCAAGGGACCCGACTCAGTCGACCGCTCAATTGAGGTAATAATCTCCTGCACCGCTTCACCCAATTCCACAAAATTCTGATTGCAGCTTCTTCTCGCAACCTTTGGTGGTCGTGGAAGATCATTAGTCTCCATCGTCAAGAGTCCATGCTTGGAAGAGTCCCCAACTAGCAACTTACCCTCATCCTTCCTGACACTGCCCTTCATACCAGTCTTCAAACTAGTCTCTTGCTTTTGGGGAGAGATTTGTTTAATGGCACAATGATTGTCTTTGTCTAATTTACCCGAAACTTGAACCGAATGGAAACAAAAGGTGTTCCCATTACTCAACCCACGCTTTTCACCCATAACCGACCCATCATTAAAACTCTCGGGCCTCCTTTCATAGCCCTTATTGCTAGGCTTCAACACATTCCCATTCTTCTTTGGGCCACTGCCAATAACTATACCTTTCCCCTTGAATTTTAGCCTAGGCTTAGCTTTAGCCATAGTTGACTTTGGATTATTCTCCTTAGTTTGCACATTTAAAGTGTTGTTATCCATTGAGATAATACCTGCCATATTCAACCCAGATTCCTTAGATTCTGCTTGATTGACTTTTAATGCTGCGAATCTGGAGCCACTATCTCCTCCTCCGTGAGGATCTGAATTTTTTGCTCCCAAATTCCTTCCCGTTCGCCATTGACGTCCCTCTACTAGTATTCACGCCCCATACTGCTCCTCCTCCACCCATTTTTGTACGTCATCTACTCCCGTCCTCTCAACCCTTCCATCGTGCCCAACACTCTCTTCCATCGGAGCCGAATCAGTGTCTTTTTTGCACCCAGCCTTTGCATGTCCATATAAGCCACAAGTGAAACAAATATTAGGCAAGGACTCATACTTAACTCTTTGGAGACGCCCATTGATCCTTATTTTCGAAACCAAAGGTTTCTTTAAATCGACACAAATAGCTAACCTTGTAAACCTCCCTCTTGTCGCGCTAAGGGTATTTTCATCAATTCTGACCATTGTGCCAATCGTTTGCGCTATGGCTTTGAGTAAATAGGATGAGTAGAGGCTTTCAGAGAGACCTGAAAGTCGTACCCAAACAACTTGGACTCCTACCTAGTCTTTAGATGTCAAGAAGTCATAAGACCAAGGGCGAACTATAAGATACTGCCTGAAGATCACCCATGGCCCTTTGGTCAAAACTTTGCTATAATCCTCCTCCTCACTAAAACGCACCAAGTAGTAATCGTTTTCTAAGTCCATTAGTTGAAAACGACCAATCGTTTTCCACAGCAATGAGATCCTGCTTAACAGTGCGTTAAACGTTATTTTTCCTCCCTAGGAGTTTAATGATTATCGTTCTTGCCATCCTCTTCTCAATAAACTTTTCGACCCTATGGGAAAAAGTTATCGAAGTGACACCATCAACTAGTTCTGCTCTCACATCCCCATCTAGGATTTCGAAATCATCCTCCAACTCTGTCTCCTTTTGCTTATTAACACTCTGGGAACCCAAAAGTGTTTTTGTAACTCAGTCTCGGCAACAACTCCTCCGTTACCGCACTTCCACTCCCATCAACAATAGGATCATCCAAATCAAAACTAACCTATACCCTACGACGGACCTTCTTCGTAACCCTTGCTAAGCCGAAATTAGAGATACCACATATAATCATAAGTGGTACATTGACATCAACATTAATACGAGCTCAATACTTAAGCTTTAGAGCAAAATATGATATCTCATTATATCATGGTATTGTGACTTCTATTTTAAACGTCTTCAATAAGAAACACACTTCGAAAATGGTAAGAGTTATTTCTTGAGGGTCATCATTGTAGCTCCAAATGATGAACTCTTCTTTAAAATTGTTGAACACGATCTGACTGTTGTTGAAGTTGGTGCAACTTACACTAAATCCTTCAAAATCGACACTTTATTTCTAGATCTAGGCCAAAATCGACAAGTACTCAATAGTCGTATCACCATTAATGGACATCATTGTTTCTGTTGACACCTTAACTGGAACAACATACTTAAACTACAACCACACCCTTCCCTTTATTCCAACTACCATGACCACCATGCCTCCTATAAACGCCACTTGGATGACATCGGTTTTTATTGAATCTATTCGAAGCCTGAATTCCAAAGAATATCCTCCTTCCAATGTCTCTTTAACTGTTGATCATTCACTGTTTTTCATCGTTGGTGTTGGGATTAACCCTTGTGTTATATGCTCTAATGGTTCCAGGGATGTTGCAGCTATTAACAATGTCACTTTTGACATGCCAACCACTACTCTTGAAGCACGTTACTATGGCATAAAAAAAGGGGTTTTACAAATGATTTTCCTGGAAAACCCTTGATGCCTTATGATTATACCAGTGTTCCACCAACCAATCTTCGAACAATGCATGGCATCAGGGTTTACAGTTTGGCCTATTATGCAACAGTTGAGTTAGTGATTCAAGGGAACTCTATATTAGCCCTAGAGAGCCATCCAACCTATTTGCATGGATTCAACTTCTTTGCAGTTGGAAAAGGGTTAGGAAATTCCAATCGAAAGAAAAATCTCAAGAAATACAATTTAGTTCATCCAGTTAAAAAAGAACACGATAAGTGTACCAACCACGAAATAGACTTCGATCAAATTCAAGATAGATACCAACCAAACCATAGAAATTATTTAATGGTTGTCTGAATATTCATAATTACAAAAGAAAAGAGAAACACATGTGGGAACATCATGATTTAGTGGTTTTGTGTAGGGATGCCATTTGGAAGTTCACAGAACATGGAGGCTAAAGATGGCATTCCAAGTGGAGAATAGGAAGGGACCGAACGAGTCAGTCGTACCACCCCGAGTGCATGGGCGAAGTCAGGGGGGCTCGTAGGGCCTGGCTCCTAAAATGAAAAAAAAATTATTTAGGTCTTTAAAATTTTTTAAAATTTTAAATTTGTAAAGTAAATTTATATATTGACCCTTAAAAATGATAAAATTTTAATTTAATCATTTAAAATTATATTTTTATGAAAATTATATTTTTACTATCGTAAAAATACAATTTAACTTTGACCCTTTCTAAAAATATTTTTTTGGCTTCTCCCCTGCCCAAGTGAGATCTTCCATAGTGCTAGAGATAACACAAACTTCCCCTGTAGCTTTCGGAATCAAAGTTTGAAGTTAGAGATAATTTTTTTTTCTTTTTGTGATTGAAAAATAAATAATAAAGAGATTTCAGGAACCTATTAGACAGCAACGATCAATAATAAAATTATTATCTTATATTTCCAATCTCTCTTGTGGTGAGATGGAGTGTTAAAAATGTAAAAATTGTTTATTAAAGAAGACGCGCCAGATAGGGGTCGAACCTATGACTTTCTGCTTAGGAAACAGACGCTCTATCCACTGAGCTACAGACGCTTATGCTTTCCATTTGCTTTTGTAATTTTAAATAACCATCTTTCACTTTAACTATAGCCTATATGTTACTGGGAAGATTGATTTTGATTAGGGGTGTAAATGAACATAATGTTCGATGAACTATTCGTGAACCGTTCATATAACATTATTATTTTTTATTTATTAAGTTAAATAAACGAGTATGATCAAAATTTTTATGTTCGTTTAATAAACGAACGAACACGAACAGAGGTGTGTTCGGTTTGTTTATGTTCACGAATAAGCTCGTTTATTGGCTCATTTATAAGCTCGTTTATTGGCTCATTTATAAGCTCGTTTATTGACTTGTTTATGATTCGTTTATTTATTAATGATATTTTCTTACAAAAAAAAATTAAAATAATATCTATGTGTATATATTTATGGTTTGTTTGTTTATTATTCATTAATATTGTTCGTGAACATATTCAATTATATGTTCGTTAACATATTCGATTAAGTTAAATGAACATGTTCGTGAACATTAAACAAACGAACATGAACACACATAATTTTAAATAAATGAACATGAATACACATAATTTTAAATAAACGAATATAAATAAAAATTTGAAATTCTTAACGAACACAAACCGAACATGAATAACTTCAAAAATAAACAAACAAACACGAACAGAAGTTTGTTTATTCAAGCTCGGTTCATTTATAACCCTAATTTTTATATATGACAAATATGCAGTAGTCAAGTAGGGTTGACAGGTGACTGGCTCTCCCTAAAATGAAAGTTTTTTCATTTAAGCCTTTTATAATTTATAAAATTATAAATTAATAATAATAAAATTTTACTTTATCTCCTAAAAATGATAAAAAATTGATTTGATCTTTTAAAACTTATAAAAATATAGACTATTAAAATAGTGAAATTATATTTTTACTATCCTAAAAATATACAATTTAATTTCGAATCCTCTCAAAATAATTTTCTGATTCCGCCACTACGAAATGGATGGACAAAACCTACTATTTGTCAAAAAGGGTTATTTCCATTTCATTAAGCAGAATTAACCATAATAATTATAGTAAAGGGTTTCAAAATTTTAAGAGTGAAACACAAGTGTACATATATATTTTTGTCCAATAAAGACAAGTTTAGAAATCATATCGAGCCCTCTTAAAAAATTATAGAGACAGGGTACAATACTTTTATAACCAGGTGGTATATGTATATTTGTTCAATAAAGACATGAAACGTGACACATGCATAAAAGTAAACCGACGAGAATTTTTTACCACTGTGTAACTGTTTACCAGCTATGCAGCTGGAAATCAGTCACTTTAACGCTTATAATGCCTGCTTCAGTCCGGTATTGTTCACTTTTATACATGATACGTGTCCTTATTGAGCAAAGGAAATAAGGAAATTAAAGACCCTTTCAGTTTGATACAAGGAAGCAGGTGGTTCCCATCCATTCAATAGTTTCCTAGCCATGCCCCGTACCCAGACTCCCCCAAGTAATGGCTGCAGAGTCATTCTTCTCGTGGCCATGTGTTCTTTTGCAACCATGGATTATGCAGATGCTGCTGTAAGTTCCATCATTCTTCTCAAGCTCCATTCTTGTATCATCATCTTTATTCATTATCTCATCAATTTCGGTCCTGAAACAAAGTGTTTTATTAGTAACATAAGGTTCTGCCATATGATTCTCAGTGGATAAATCATGGGGGTGACTTAACTAACAGAAGGTATGCTGCTGGAGAAATACTTCTCAACCCGCTAACTGTCAGGAACTTAGCATTAAGATGGTCATTCTTTGCTGGCAGAGACATATCAGCAACTCCAGCTGTTGCAAATGGAGTAGTCTACTTCCCATCATGGAATGGATATTTGTATGCAGTGAATGCATTCAACGGTGCTCTAATATGGAGACAGAATCTCAGCGAGTTAACTGGACAATCTGGCACTGGAGTTGTTGTAAATGTTACGGTCTCGAGATCGACCCCGACGGTTGATGGGGACCTGTTGATTGTAGGGATATATGGACCAGCGATAGTGATTGCTGTTGCACGATCAAATGGGAGACTTGTTTGGTCGACTACACTAGACCCCCGTCCCAGGGTTCTGATCACAGGATCTGGAACAGTTTACATGGGGTTAGTCGCCTTTAGATCAGAGTTTCCAGTGTTTCTTGTTTGCTAATGATTTTATTTACCTGATTTTCTTGCAGGGCCTACTATGTAGGAGTTTCATCTCTAGAGGAAGGATTACCACCAGAGCAATGCTGCACTTTCAGAGGCAGCGTTGTAAAGCTAGCCCTACGAACTGGGGCAATCTTATGGAAAACCTATATGCTTCCAGATAATGGAGGCAGGTTGGGAGGATATGCGGGAGCAGCTGTATGGGGAAGCAGCCCTGCAATCGATACAAATAGGAGATTAGTTTATGTGGCCACTGGGAACCTCTACACAGCTCCTGCTGAAGTTTTGAAATGTCAAGAGGAGCAAAACAATCAGACCGCTAAACCAAGTCATCCTGATCAATGCTTAGGCCCTGATACAAACTACAACTCGATTGTAGCACTGGATATCGATTCTGGAAGGATCAGATGGTCCAGGCAATTGGGGGGCTATGACATTTTTTATTTCGCTTGTTTAGTTCCAAACAACCCTGACTGCCCTCCGGGTCCTAATTTAGATGCAGACTTTGGAGAAGCTCCAATGCTCCTCACTATAAGGTCTAATGGAACATCTCGTGATGTTGCAGTTGCAGTGCAGAAGAGTGGCTTTGCCTGGGCTTTAGACCGTGATAATGGTGATATAGTCTGGTTTAATGTAAACATGAACAAAAAGAGATTCTAGTCACATGACACATTTTATTATTATTATTTTTTTGCTAACTTAAAATTTGAGTTTCTCAGCTGGCAGGACCGGGTGGGAAGGAAGGAGGAGGACTATGGGGTGCAGCCACAGATGGAAGAAGAGTTTACACCAACATAGCAAACAGCGACCGCAAAAGCTTCATGCTCACACCTTCTAATCAAACAACAAAAGCAGGAGCATGGGTAGCTTTAGATGCCAACACAGGAGAAATCATATGGTCCATAGCAAACCCAAGCAATGACACTGCCCAAGCACCTGTTATGGTGGCCAACAATGTCCTTTTCACAGGTTCCGTAGCTTCTAACGGACCCATATATGCCATCGACACCAACACAGGAAACATACTATGGACATATAACACTGGTGCTACAGTGTACGGTGGAATATCGGCTAGCTATGGGTGTATTTACCTGGGAAATGGGTATACAGTCGGCCTGGCAAAGTTTCACCCTACTTGGTCTCCAGGAACTTCACTTTATGCATTTTGCATTGTCTAGGCTAGGCCAGGCTAGGCCATGCCAAGCTAAGCTTTGACTGACCTTGGCAAAGCCTGCCACTAAGAACTAAGCACAACCAACAGAAAACAATTAGTTCAACCCTAAAAAATCATATTCATTCATACTCATTAACAAGTACAACGTCAAGTATATAGTAACTCATTTGCAGATCAAGAACACTGTATTCTTCATGGTATTAAATGGAAAGAGATTATCATGTTTGAACTTTGATACAGAAAGGGTGAAAAAGCGGGAGCTAAAATTATGCATACAACAACAACAAAGTAGAAAGGATGAAAACTTAAAACCCCAACTTGAAAGGAATATTCATATAGCAGAAACGACAAGCAAAGATCTTAAACATCATGCAAAGATCTCATTCAATCTCTCAGATAAATTTACCTTCATTTCAAATATGACCAATCATCAACAACAAACACAAGGCATGATGTAGAGTGAGAAAGGTCCAACATTACCACCCAATGCCAAGTCAAACAAAAAAAGCAGAATTCTTTGGAAGGGTATACCTACCTAATTGCGAAATTCAGCATATGGTAATCCAACAAAAACTAGAATATGCAGCATTGCCAATCTTCATCGTATGAAGATAATCAGTACATGTTGAGTTTATCAGCAACCAAAGATCAAAAAACAATGAAAATGGTGTTGAAAGAAGAAAAACAGAAGCAAAGAACAAATTTGGATGAGAGGAAAAATCTGAAATCTCTTATTACATTTTTAGTATCATTACATAACACATAAGTAGCTCCGATACATTGGGAAAAAACAAAACATTAATTGTGCTAGTATCCAAGCTGTAGTATCCAAGCTGTAACATCAGCTTAATGATAACCTAAAAAGCTACCAAATCAGCTACTTAGCTGACTTACCTTAAAAACAACAAAATTACATTTGAACTAATTTAATTAACTTGTTACAATATAAAGTTCTAACAACTAAATTGAACACTAAGTGCTTCCATGCTGCTGCTGCAACTTTGCTCCATGCTGGTGCTGCGTTATTACCAACGTTCAACACTCCTCCTTGGCTACTACGCAGCATACACCAATGCTTCTCCTCAAATACTCAAACCTTGCATAGCAAGTGGCTTGGTTAAGATATCAGCAAGCTGAATTACTGAGCTACAATAACTTAAATCAACCTCTTTTGATAATTCAGCTTCTTTAACAAAATGATACTTGATTTTTAAGTGTTTGGTCTTGCCATGAAACACAGGATTTTTGGCAATAGCAGCAGCTGACTAGTTGTCCACCTTGATCTTTGTTGCTTCCTTTTGATCAGCATTCAAGTCACTCAAAAGCTTCCTAAGCCAAATGGCTTGATTAACAGCAGTGCTAGCTGCAATATACTTTGCCTCTGCAGTTGATTGTGCCACTGTTTGTTGCTTCTTAAAACTCCAGCAAAAAAACCTGAGCCTAAGGTAAAAAAGTAACCTGAAGTGCTCTTCATATGATCAACAAACCCTGCCTAATCACTGTCTGAATAGCCAAGCAACTTCCATTTTTTAGTCTTCTCAAATTTCACCCAAAAATTGAGAGTTTCTTTAACATATCTGAGAACTCTTTTTGTAGCTTTGAGGTGTGCAACATTAATGCAATGCATAAATCTAGATAGAAGGCCTACTGCAAACATTAAATCAGGCCTTGTTGATGTCAAATATAGCAGACAACCTACAAGACTTCTGTAGCCCTTCTCATCCACCCTTGCTTGACAGCTTCTCTCCTTGTGCCACAGGAGTGCTAGCAGGTTTGCAATTTTTCATGTAAAACTTGCTTAGTATCTTCATTGCAAAGGCTTTTTGACTTATGAAAATCCCATCTTCATTTTGATTCACTTCCATACCAAGGAAGTAGGTCATCAAGCCTAAATCAGTCATATCAAAAACATCTTGTATCTGTTTCTTGAACTCTTCAATTAGCTCATTTCTACTAACAATGACCAACAAGTCCTATTCTTTCTTTCACAAACACCATTCTGTTGTGGTGTGTAGATGGTGGTTAGCTGATGCTGAACTCTAGCTTCTTCACAAAGTTTCTGAAATTTTTGAGACACATACTCAATGCCATTGTTTGATATCAAAGCCTTTAGCTTGCAATCTGCTTGATTTTCTACCAAAGCCTTGAACTTGCTAAAAACATCAACTACGTCAGACTTTTGCTTCAAAAAAATTCACCCAACAGAACCTTGTACAATCATCAATAAATAGCACAAAGTACATGCTCCCATTCAGTGAAGAGGTCTTCATAGATCCACAAAAATCAGTATAGACCAATTGAAGCCTCTCTTGTGCTCTCCATGCCTTGTTTACTAGAAAAGGCAGTCTGATATGCTTACTAAGTTGACAGACTTCACAAACTTCATTCTTAACCTCAACCTTAGACATGTCTTCAACTAAACTCATTTTATACAGCAAATCAAGTGACTTGTAGTTCACATGCCCTAACCTTTTGTGCCACAAACATGACTCATCAGCTAGATGGGTATAAGACTTCACATCTAACTGATTCACATCCAAAACAAAAGATCTATCATGCATAGGTACTGTCACTAACTCTTGACCAAGATGATCCTTGATCAGACAAAATTTGTTCTCAAACGTAAGGGAATGACCATTTTCTAACAACTAACCAACACTCAGCAAATTTTGGTCTAAGTCAAGCACAAAAAGTACATCAAAAATAACCTTGTTGACTGAGTGTAGATCACAGCTTTCTTTTTACCTTGGCCTCAATGAACTCACCATTCCCAATTCTAACCTTGGACACAAAGCTGGTATCTAGCTCCTTAAACATGCCTTCATCTGATGCCATGTGATGGGTACTGGTACTGTTAATTAACCAATTCTTCTTGACTTTGCTTGAACTTGCAAAGCAAGAAGCTATAAAAACATGCTCCTCCTAAGCTTGAACATCCTCAGCAGCTTGAGCTTGATTTTGTTGCTGTGGTTGTGCTTTTACTTTGTTCTTGCAGATCTTTTCCATGTGACCAAGCTACTTACAACTTCTGCACTGAATGTCAAATCTATACCAACAATATTTTTCTAAATGAGTGGACTTCTTGCAATGGATGCATGGTGGGAACTTCTTCTTGACAGCATCCTTTTTTACCTTTTCTTTCTTTTTAGACCAGGCCTTCTTTCCCTCTGGAACTTGAGCTCTCCTTAGTTCTGACTTGAAATGCTAAATCAGAGTACTCCTCCATTCTGTTGGCCCTTCTTTGCTTTTATGTATAAAGAGCATTTATCAACTCTGTCAAGGAGATGGTTGACAAGTCCCTTGAGTCCTCCAATGAAGAGATCTTTGACTCATACTTCTCAGGGAGAGTTGTAATCACCTTCTCAACAATTCTGCTATCACTAAAATCATCTCCCAATAGCCTGATGTTGTTGATTGTGGGCATTATCCTGTTAGAATACAACTTGATGGACTCAGATTCTTTCATCTCAAGTTCTCAAAGTCTCTCCTCAAGTTTATCAACTGTTGCTGCCTTGTCTTGTCTGACCCTTGAAACTCTTCCTTCAGCTTGTCCCAAGCCAACTTTGGAGAGTCACAAGCCATTATCTTGGTGAAGATTACATCTGAGACCCTATTTTCCAAATAGGACATTGCCTTATACTTCTAGGCACAGTCCTCATTATGCTACCTGATAAAATTTAAATGACGACAATGAATAAATATCGCAAAAAAAACGAAAAAAAAGAACACACAGATTTTACGTGGAAACCCTTTTGGGAAAAAAACCACGAGCAGAGGAGAAGATGATTCACTAATGTCGAAAATTGAATGAATACAAGAGGAGATAACTATGCCTATTTATAGGTTGAAAAACCTTATTCCAATCAACAACTAATAGAAGTAACGTAGTAAGGTTGAAACACCTTATTCTAATTAAAAATAAAATAGATAACTTATTCTAATTAAAATAAAATAACAGAAGTCTAGTTTATTTGGACTTTACTTTTATTTTATTTTACCACTTATTTTATTTTAACAAGAATTCTAGTCACTCAATTCTAACAATCTCCACCTTGACAAGAATTCTTTACGAACAAGAACTCTCAACGAACAAGTTCTCCACCTCTTTCACTAAACCCCTTGAGGGGTATTCTTCAACAATAAACACCAACCAAGTCCATGCAATACTCAAACTTGGTTATGGGAAGTGACTTAGTCATCATATCTGTAGGATTTTCATGAGTATTAACTTTGCTCACAACAACATCTCCACGAGCAATAATATCACGCACAAAATGATACTGAACATCAATGTGCTTTGTTCTCTTATGAAACATTTGATCTTTTGTAAGAAAAATGGCACTTTAACTATCACAAAATATTGTACCAATCTGAAGATCTTTATTCAATTCACCAAAGAGTCCTTTTAACCAAATAGCTTCTTTACAAGCTTCGGTAATTGCCATGTTTTCAGCTTCAGTGGTAGACAAAGCAACTGTAGTTTGCAAAGTAGCTTTCCAACTAATTGCACAACCCCCAATTGTAAAGACATACCCAAAGTAGCTTTCCGGCAAAATCAGCATCAACATACCCAATGACTCCATCTTCAGTTCTTCCAAACTGTAAGCAAACATCAGTGGTACCTCGTAAGTATCTCAAAATCCACTGAACTTCTTTTTAGTGTTCTTTACCGGGATTCGCCATGTATCTACTAACTGCACTGACTGCATATGACAAATTTGGACGTGAGCAAACCATAGCATACATTAGAGAACCCACTGCACTAGAATATGGTACACGTGACATGTAATCAATCTCATCATCTGATTGCGGAGACAAAGCTGATGAAAGTCTGAAGTGGGCTGCTAATGGAGTACTAACAAGCTTGGCACTTTACATATTGAACCTGCAAAGAACTTTCTCAATGTACCCTTTCTGACTTAGGTACAACTTACATGCCTTTCTATCTCTAAGAATCTCCATCCCAAGCATCTTATTTGCTGCTCCTAAATCTTTCATCTCAAATTCTTCACTAAGTTGGGCATTAACCTTTCTTATCTCTTCTTTTTCTTTTGCTGCTATCAACATGTCATCAACATAAAGGAGTAGATATACAAAAGAACCATAACCATTTTTCTTAAAATAAACACAACTATCAAAACTGCTTCTTTTGAAATCATGGGTAGTCATAAAAGAATCAAACCTCTTGTACCATTGCCTTGGTGATTGTTTCAAACCATAAAGGGACTTTTTCAATAAGCAAACATAGTCCTCCTTTTCTGAGACTTTAAAGCTCTCTGGTTGTTGTATGTAAATATCTTCCTCAAGTTCTCCATGCAAGAATGCTGTTTTTACATCTAACTGATCAAGCTCCAAATCATACATGCCTACAATGCCAAGTAAGGCTCGAATCGAACTATGTTTCATAACTGGAGAAAACACATCTCTGAAGTTTACACCGAGAATCTGACTGTAACCTTTTGCAACAAGTCTTGCTTTATATCTGGGTTCTTCAATTCCTGGAATCCCTTCTTTCCTCTTAAATACCCATTTACAACGAACAACCTTTTTACCTTTTGGAAGCTTTACCAAGTCCCACGTTTTATTCTTATGGAGTGATTCTATCTCTTCTTGCATGACAATTATCCACTGTTCTGAGTCTTCACAGCTTACTGCCTCGGAATAAGTAAATGACTCTTGATTTACATCAATATCTTCAGCCACGTTTAAAGCATAAGCTACTAGATCAGCCTCAGCATACCTCTTCGGAGGTTTAATTTATCTTTTAGGTCTATTTTTGGCAATAGAATATTGTGGTGATGAAGTAACTCTATTCTGAACTTCTGTACTAACTTGAGAAGTTGACTCTGTTGCAGATACTGAATCAAGCTGAAACTCCACTTGCTTTTGTTGTTCTTTATTGGAAGAGTCTTTAAGAGATAAGTTAGGTAACATAGTAGTTTCATCAAAAACAACATCTCTGCTAATCATAACTTTTCTATTTTCAGGACACTATAACTTATATCCTTTTACACCAGCTTTAAAACCAAGAAAAACACATTTAATGGATCTTGGTTCCAATTTTCCATTATCAACATGAGCATAAGCAGGACACCCAAAAATCTTTATATCAGAATAATCAGCAGGCTTACCAGACCATATCTCTTGTGGAGTCTTTTTCTCAATGGCAATGGATGGAGATCGGTTAATCAAAAAACATGCAGTAGAGGCTGCTTCAGCCCAAAACGACTTCGATAAATTAGCATTCGACAACATACATCGAACCTTCTCCATGATTGTTCTGTTCATTCGTTCTACAACGTCGTTTTGTTGTGGAGTATGACGAACTGTCAAATGTCTCATGATCTCTTCTGATTTGTACAATTCATTAAACTCATCAGAACAGAACTCCAAGCCATTATCTGTGCGGAGGTGTTTTATCTATTTTCCTGTCTGTTTTTCAACCATAATTTTTCAAGATTTGAATACAAAAAACACATCGCTTTTCTGCTTCAGAAAGAATGCCCAAACTTTTCTGGAAAAATCATCAATAAGAGTTAGCATATAATTAGCTCCACCTCTCGAAGGCACTCTAGATGGTCCCCAAAGATCAGAATGAATATAATCTAATATTCCATTCGTGTTATGGATTCCTCTAGTGAATCGAACTCTCTTTTGCTTCCCAAAAATGCAATGCTCACAGAACTTCAGTTTGCTAATGCCTTGCCCATCAAGAAGTCCTCTTTTAGTCAATTCTGCCATGCCGTTTTCACTCATATGCCCTAGACGCATATGCCAAAGTCTAGTAATATCATCATCTGACAAGGAAGAGGAAGCGATTGCAGCATTACCAGTAATAGTTGAACCTTGCAAAACATATAATTTGGAAGTCTCTCTTTGCTCTTTCATCACAACGAGGGAACCCTTACTAATCTTTAGAACCCCACTTTCAACTGTGCACCTGTGTCCTTTTGAATAAAGAGTACTTAACGAAATCAAATTCCTTTTCAATTCTGGTACATGTCGCACGCCACTAAGAGTTTGAACAACCCCATCAAACATCTTTATTTTGATTGTGCTAACACCTGCGATTTTACATGAAGCATTATTTCCCATTAAAATAACACCTTCAGACACAGCTTCATATGTTGTAAACCAATCCCGATTGGGACTCATATGAAAGGTGCAACCAGAATCGAGGATCCACTCATCGCTCACTTTAGAATTATCGACAAAAGTAAGTAGAAGTTCACCATCACTGTAGTCTTTTACTACATCAGCTTCACCGGATTGTTCTGGTTGTTTTCCCTTTTGATTCTCTACCTCCCTTTTGATCTTATTTTGTAACTTGTAGCACTCTTTCTTAATGTGCCCTTTCTTCTTGCAGAAGTTACAAGTTTTACCTCTATTTGAAGATCTCGATCTACCTTTAGATTTACTGCGGGGATTTCGTTCTTGTGTCCTCCCACGATTATCATCACTGTTACGATCTTGTCTTCCACGAATAATGAGACCCTCTCCCTGAGAGTCAGATCCAGCCACAAGATGTTTCATCTTGTCATACGAGGCTAAGGAAGCATAGACTTCATCAACTGTGAGAGATTCACGGCTATACAAAATTGTATCTCTGAAGGTTGAATACGACGGTGGCAAAGAAATAAAGGAGAATTAACCCTAAATCCTCTTTATCATATTGAACTTCCATGGCCTCCAAATCTGAGACAATTTCTTTAAACACATTTAAGTGTTCATGCACAGACGCACCTTCTTCCAAACGATGAGAATACAGACGCTGTTTCATATGCAATTTACTTGTTAGGGTTTTCGACATACATAACTGCTGTAATTTTGCCCATAATGCAACAGTAGTCTTCTCCTTTAACACATCTTGTAGAATTTCATTCGACAAATGCAGCTGTAATTGCGTCAAAGCCTTCCGATCTTTATGCTTCTTTTCTTCATCTGTCAAATTCGAAGGCATCTTATCTAACCCTAACAGGGCATCCTCCAAATCCATTTGCGCAAGAACTGCTTGCATCTTTACCTGCCACAACACGAATCTGGTGTTGCGATCCAACAGGGGAATATCATACTTCAATGTTGCCATTATCGTGATCGAGACTACTAACCCGAAAAAGCTCCGATACTAATTTGATAAAATTTAAATGACGACAATGAATAAATATCGCAAAAAAAGAGAGAAAAGAACACACAGATTTTACGTGGAAACCCTTTCGGGAAAAAAACCACGGGCAGAGGAGAAGAAGATTCACTAATGTCGAAAGCTGAATGAATACAAGAGGAGATAACTACGCCTATTTATAGGTTGAAAAACCTTATTCCAATCAACAACTAATAGAAGTAACGTAGTATGGTTGAAACACCTTATTCTAATTAAAAATAAAATAGATGACTTATTCTAATTAAAATAAAATAAAAGAAGTCTAGTTTATTTGGACTTTACTTTTATTTTATTTTACCACTGTATTTTATTTTAACAAAAATTCTAGTCACCCAATTCTAACACTACCTAATCTGAGTTATGGTTGGATTAGCTCTCAAAGGTGGTGGCTCTGTGTCAGCTTGAGCCACACTTCATAGGTGCCTGCAAGTAAGTCTTCATCTTCACTGCCCAAATATTGTAGTATTCACCAATAAAGATAGATGGTGGTGGTGGTGAAAAACTCATGATTTTTAGCAACAAAAAGACTTCTGTTTCTTTCCTTTCAAACACTCAACTAGAAAAATAGATAACTCACAGTAGAGGTCCTCAAAGAATCAAGCTCTCCATACCATTTGTTGAGTTTATCAGCAAACAAAGATAAAAAAAATGAAAATGGTGTTGAAAGAAGAAAAACTAAAGCAAAGAACAAATTTGGATGAGAGGAAAAATCTGAAATCTCTCGTTACATTTTTAGTATCATTACATATCACATAAGTAGCTCCAATACATGGGAAAAAACAAAACATTACTTGTGCTAGTATCCAAGCTATAAAATCAGCTTAATGATCTAAAAAACTACCAAATCAGATACTTAGCTAACTTACCTTAAAAACAACAAAATTACATTTGAACTAACTTATTTAACTTGTTACAAAATCAAGTTCTAACAACTAAATTGAACACTAAGTGCTTCCATGCTACTGCTGCAACTTTGCTCCATGCTGCTGCTGCTTGTTTCATGCTAATGCTGCATTGTTGCCAACGTTCAACAGTACTTCTTACCAGCTTCTGTCTTCCTTTTGAGAAACTGGGTTTTGAAGATTTCTTCCCAAGAAGAGAGGTCTTTATCTAGTAATTAAAATCCCAACTTTCTAAATCAAGAAATCAGGAAAGCTACTGATAATGTGAAAGCAGGATAAACAAAATACTAGAAGCAAACAATGTTTAGAAATTTTACCAGCATTTGCAGATTTCCTTCCCAGACTCTTTGTTGAAGTTTTTGATTGAGTTAGTTGAATACCATTACCAACTCAAAAATAAAAACACTTTTTTTTTCTGATTTAGTTTTTTTTATTAATTGTTTTTATTTATTTATTTAGTTAAGTAGTGGAAATGTAGAAAAAAAAACTTTTTTAAAAATGTAAATTTTAGATTTTTTATAGATATTTTGAATTTTAAAAATTATTTTGTTTTCTTGTAATTTTTATTGACTGAGAAACCAATTTACTTATTTTTCAAAATTGATAGGGATCAAAAGGATATTTACACCAATCTGTTATTCAAATTGTAAAATTAAACTCGACTCGACTCGAACTCAAAACTTGAATTACTTATTTGAGTTGACTCGAAAAAATCGAATAACTCGATTCAATTAATTCGAAATTCGAATTTTTCCGGATCGAATCGAGTTTTACTCACTTTTAATTTCCATCACAAAAAAAAATATGAATTCCATTATTATTTGATATTCGATAATTTTATTGTTGTTTAATTTTAATAACACTTGCTTTGAAATATTATATATGTCAAAGACAATAGAGTATTAAAATAATATTTTACTATTTTGTTTTTCATTTTTTTATTTAATTACTTTTAAAATATTATTTTATTATCTAAATTATCTTTAAATTTAATAGATTTTTATTATATATTAGATTAATTCTAATTTAATTACTAAATATGTTTTTTAACTTATAAAAATATTAATTAATTAAAAAACACGTGTAAGATTGGAATTGGTTGCGTGAAAGTGCATCAAACAACGAGAGAAATGTACCATTGGAGGCCATTATCCAACAAGAGGCCCAACCTTATAATGTTGCTTTAGCCTGGCCCAAAATTTCAACGGTCTAGATGCGAACGCGTTTCTCAACTCGAGATCAATGGTCCATAAAACACCAACTATTTATTAATTAGGGTTATTATTTATTATCAATAATCTATATTTTTTTCTTCTCTGTCAAAGTCAAACAAACAGCCAGAAGCAGCCTGCCTGCCCTCGTTTCCCTCATTTTCCTCTTCATTTTCTCGGGAAAAAAGAAGCATGGGAAAAGGTCCCGGTCTCTACTCCGATATCGGCAAAAAGGCTAGAGGTCGAAATTTTCTAATTTTCTGCTTCGTCTTTTTCATTTCATTTTCATTTAACTCCTTTTTATTAAATTCTTTTTCTTCTTTGTTTTAATTCAGATCTTCTTTACAAGGATTACCAGGCTGACCACAAGTTCACTGTCACAACTTACACTTCCAGTGGAGTCGTGAGTTTTCCCTTTTCGCTTTTGGATATTTCAATATTATTTATTTATTTATTTATTTTCTCAGCTGAATTAGTGATGCTGCTTCTCTTCAGTTTTGATTAATTTAGTTTATTTGATATTGTGTCAATGAACTCTTAATTGAACTTACCGACTCTTCTGGGGTAATGCGTATATATATATATATATAGTTTATGATTGTTGAATTTCATTGAGCATGTTCTTTACTTATTATCGCATAACATCTTTATTCTTTTCCCTAATTCTAATCAGTAAGTTTCAATAGAATTCCTTTGGGTATATCTTCGTTTCATATGTTTGCATAAATGATTTTCATGCTTCATTTTATGATATATATATATATATATATATATATATATTTATTTTTTCATGGGCTACCTTCTTGTCTAGTCCATATTCTAATTCGTTAATTTGATGTATGCACGTATATATGTATGTCAGGCAATCACATCAACCGGGACTAAGAAAGGTGAATTGCTTTTGGCTGATGTAAACACTCAGCTCAAGAACAAGAACATCACAACTGATGTGAAAGTCGACTCCAGATCAAATGTAAGTTGTACAGTGCTTTTACAGTTCAGTTAGGGTTTATATCTCTAAGGTCATATTCATAGTTGTTATATCATGCTACCATATGTCATTCTCATGAATGCAAAAATAATGGAGGCTTTTGTCCCTTATAGACGTGCAAGTTGTTATTGTCCATTTCAATTGTCAAACCATGACATTGAGCCTTCTTTGTGTTTTTTCTCGATGTGTGAATTTATTGTAGTCTCAGATATTATCTCATTTGTTTCTCATTTTTGTAGCTTTTCACCACTTTCACTGTTGATGAACCTGCACCAGGATTGAAGACTATCTTTAGTTTCATTGTTCCTGATCAAAAGTCTGGCAAGGTAATGGACACTTTCTTACTCCTGTTCCTGTCATTAAGGTTTTTGTTGCTAACAACGAAATTTTCAGCATCTTTGTTTAAGTAATCAGTTATAGTTATAGTTGTGCATCCCTTCTGTTAATCTTGTTATAGGTTTTGTGAGGAATGACTGTCCTTATTTTTGTTGTAACAGGTAGAACTGCAATACCGGCATGAATATGCTGGCATAAGCACTGGCATTGGATTGACTGCAAAGCCTCTTGTTAACTTTTCTGGTGTGATTGGAAATGATTGTGTCTCTGTTGGGACTGATCTCTCATTTGACACTGCCAGTGGAAACTTTACCAAACTGAATGCTGGGTTAAATATCACCCATTCTGACCTCATTGCTTCCATGACATTGTAAGTAATTGTTTTATGTGATTTTGGCCTGGTCATTCATTAGTTGAAGTATTTATTTGCTTGGAAGCGTGAAAAGTTACCTGGAAGTATCTACATGAGTGGTTTTCTATCTTCACTTTTTCATGTATTCTTTTATTCTGCTTGTTGAGTTTGCTTTAACGGGGTTATTTTGTTGATTAATACAGGAATGATAAAGGTGATACTCTTACTGCTTCCTACTACCACATTGTTAGTCCATTGACTAACACAGCAGTTGGTGCGGAACTGACCCATGGTTTCTCAAGTAACGAGAACACTCTCACTATTGGTACGCAGCATGCTCTTGACCCATTGACCACTGTGAAGGCTCGTGTGAACAACTATGGCAGAGCAAGCGCGCTGATCCAGCATGAGTGGCGCCCAAAATCCCTCTTCACTATATCAGGAGAGGTGGACACCAGAGCAATTGAAAAGAGTGCTAAGGTTGGGTTGGCCTTGGCACTCAAGCCATAGGCAAATTTATTATCATTGTTGTGCAGGGGAAGGGAAGGACATAAATTTGATTGGTGGAGACCTGGAGAGAAATAATGTACTTTTTACGGTATTGACATTGATGGTCATGGCCCTCATGGATTGTAAAAATAATTGTGAGTGGCAAACTTAGCGATTCGTTTTTGTTGATTTTCCAAGGGCATACAGTTTTGTTGAACAAGCTTCATCTTGTCAAATGTCAATTGACCTGTGAAATTGAGTGTTGTTTACATATTTCTTTTCCTGTTTTTCAAGACACTTGTCATGTGCAATTTATCTCAATGCAAGGTGCTCATCTAATGATCTGCATTACATGACAGAGCCTTTCCATCATCAATTACCTTTTTAAGTTGCTAACAAACTCTTCCTTCTTAGTTTTTATGACATGAACCATAATTTATGAAGCTCCGCGCCCACCTCGCTGTTCCCCTTAGGTTATATTTAAACAAAAAGGAATGGAAAGGTGTTTTAAGGACAATTCTCTGGATTGGCTAATAGCCCAACCCTCTCAACTTGCATAGCAGTGGATTTTGCCAGTTGCCACCATCAGTCATGAACTTTAGACCTGAGTTCTAGTTTTCGTCAGCTGCATCATGGCCAGTTCCATTTCCTCTGTCAAAAGAATAGACATGGTTTAATGGCCAGTTTCATTTGTTTAGTTGATCTGGAAGGTTGCATTGAATCACTTGTCATTTCCTCTGAAAAACTCATAATATTGTAGCTGCTCATGGTTATTTGGCAATTTGCGTTTTCAACATGTCAGTTTCAACAATTCTAAATGATCTAACAACTCATTGCCAATAATCGATCAGTCAGGATAAAGGTGGGTAAAAGGTGTTCTATCAGCAGTTGCGTACCAAAATAGTTTTGCGTTCATCAGATACAGGATAAAGCAAGAGGTATATGCAACCAGCACCAAGTTTCCAAATTTCTTTGACAGCCTCTCTGAAGGAGGTAAGAACTTGAACACAAAATTGCATTCAAAGCCTCTAGATTTTTTTTAGTGCACTTGACTGTGGCCACTAAAATGTTATAAGATGTAGACAACCCAAAATGATTTAGATAATTGAGAACCAGGCCAAAGGAGGACAAAAACTCTACTGAGTTTGGCATTTTGCCCAAATGTGTAGGCTCATAGATTGAAACTTGCACTTTTCATAGGTGCAAGAAAGGGTACAAACTAATAGAAATATGCTCAAAAGATAAAATCGAAAAGGCCAGGAGCATCCTTTTTAGAGATACTATACGTTTTAAAAAAAAATTGTTAATCCATTTTTTGTTTGAAAGCAATGATTTCCATATTGAGGTTCGAATTTTTTATGGTAACCAACGTATTTCTCTAGTCATCCAACATTACAAGCAACCTTCTAAGTAAGAGTGACAAGTCATATTTTATGGTAATCTTATTGAATCCAGAATTGAATTGGTTAAGCGATACTAATGATCCCAGATGGATACGGTTTTGAAGAAACATGATTGACTTGATCTAACCTAAAAAACAAGTAAAAAAAACATTACCTTCAGTCACAAGATATTATAATCTCGTAGCTGCCGAAGTTAACATATTGGTTTCACAGTTTGGCTAGGTTGCACTATAACAATTTAATAGATCAGCCAGGGTGAAACTAAGGTTTTGCTTGTAGAGTAGAAAGAAAACCGAAATGAAGAAAAGTTGGAGGGGTAGAAAATTAGAAGAATAAAAAACATAATTTTTCATTCTATAGGTGTGTTTGGTAGAAAGATGGAAAAATGAGAAAAAAAAAAAAGTAAATTGTAGAGTTGAAAAATGAAAAGAATGAAAATAAATCATTTGGAAAATGCATAACTCTATTTCATTATTTCAATTTAAAAGGATTAATTTTTATACATTAGAATGAAAAATATGCATCTCTTATTTTTTTTCTATCACTTTTCTTCCCAACTAAACCCAATAAAATTTATTTTCTTTTCACTTTTCACTCATTTTTTTGATCTCTCCACTTTTTCACCTAACCAAGTACACCCTAAAAAGAGAAACCAGAGGCTATTAGACAAAGGGTTGGTGTCAACTAAAAGGTTTTCTCATTGTTTCCAATTTCAACTTTCTATCAAATTAGAGCAATTACTCAGCAAGATCAGTTGATCAACTCGAAGTTTTTATCGATTGAGTACTGGGCAGCCCACTTGTTGAGAGTCCAAGTTCTAAGACAAACTTTGATGAAGGTAATGATCGACTCTTGAGATTGTGACTCACCTCGTGAACTAGTTTATTCCTAGAGAATCATAGAGCCCAGAGAGAAACACAAACGTATTGACAAATCATAGGTAATGGTAGCTTAAAAAGATAACATACCCATTCCATAAGTCCACGAGTATCCAAATTTGCAGGCTAAGAAACGCATAACCCCGCCCGCACTCCTCTAGCAAAGTTACACTCCCATACTGTATGTATGCCCGACTCAGGAAGATGCTAACATTTTGGGCACAAGGGACTTGCAGTAATCCTTGTGTTGTATAAATTTTCCAAAGTAGGAACGTAATTTCTAAATAATCTCCAGTATGAAATTTTAATTTTTGGAGGGATAAAGAATGCCTATAGAAACTTGTAAAAAACAAAATTATCCACACCTTGTTGGTTAGTAGGGTTCACCTGTTGTAAGAAACTTATACTCACTACGCACAGTGTACTTGTTGGGATTATGGACTCATCAAACAAGTAAAACAATGTCTTGAGCTTGAAGCTTCTAAGACCTGCAGAGTAAACAATGAAAGTTGAATATGAAATTGCAGAACAAAAACGAGAGAAAAGAAGTTGTAAATTGTGATATGATATTCATTCATTGATATCTGAAGTTTTACATATACTTTAATAACCATACAGCATGGTGCAAAGCAAATCATTCACCTAAACTTTACCTAACAACCAAGCCCCTTTTTGATATTTTTGGGGCTTAGGCAAAATAATAAAATGGGGTATTAAATTCATTAAAAGTTGGAAAAAAAAAATTTTTAAGTCTCTTAAAAGTCGGTAAAAAAATTTTGGACCCTTAAAAACTAAAAAAATAAAATTGGGCACCTTAAAAATAAAAAAAAAAACATAATTTTGGACCTTTTTAGCCTTGGACCCTGGGCGGTCGCACCTTCAGACGACCCCCAAGGCCGGGCCTGCTAACAATAGTAACAACTATGGCATTTATAAACTTAACTTGTAGGCATAAGAAAGTTGATTTAATTAACTCAAATCAACACCTAAACAAAAGTCAATACATTGACATCTTAGTTCAAATGAAACTAAATAACAAAAGAAAACAAAAGACTAGTTTCTTCAACTGGTTCAGTTTCGGTAGAGTCTTCCACATGAACAACAGCATGTAAGCCATTCCTTAACACTCCTCCTTGGCTTGCATGCTGCAAACTCCCAATTTTTTTCTCAGACTTTCAAACATTGTTGTACCAAGAGACTTTGCCAAAATATTTGCCAACTGATTCTCAGAACTGCAATGAACCAGTTTGATTTCATGGGATTGCTCAGCTTCCCTCACAAACTGAAATTTAATCTTGAAGTAATTCGTTTTGCCATGAAACACTGGATTTTTTGCAACTACAACAACAAATTGGTTGTCACATTTAATCTATGTTACTTCTCCTTGGTGCAAGTTTAAGTCATCCATAAGTTTCCTTAGCCAAATTGCTTGACTAACAGCTACAACTGCTGCAACATATTCAACCTCAACTGTTGACTAAGCCACAATAGTCTGCTTCTTTGAACTCAAACTGAAAACTGCAGAACATAAGGTAAACAAATATCCTGAAGTACTCTTCATGTCATGTCATCTACTAAACTTGCCTAATCACTATCAATAAAACCAAACAACTTCATGTCATCTGTTTTGGTAAACTTGACTCCATAGCTTAGAGTCCCTTTGATGTACCTTAGAACTCTTTTAGCAACATGAAAATGAGTCACATTGCAGCAATGCATGAATCTAGACAAGAGATTGATTGCAAAAACTATGTCTGGTCTTGAGGTTGTCAAATAGAGTAAGTATCCCACCAAACTTCTATAGTCTGACTCACTTACCCTTTCAAAATCACCTTGGCTTAAAAGCTTTTCACCAATAGCAACTGGAGTGGTAGTTGCCTTGCAATTCTCTATGCAAAATTTGTTTAGAATCTTCAAGGCAAAGGCCTTTTGGCTTATGAGAATACTCTCCTGTGTTTGAGATACCTCCATGCCAAGAAAGTAGGACATCTCACCTAAATTAGACATTTCAAACATACTTTCCATTTTCCTTTTGAAATCTGTCAGCATTTCATCATTCCCACTAGTCACTAGCTGGTCATCCACATACAAAGAAACTATGATAAGTATCTCATCTCGAACTTTCTGATAGCATTAGAAATGACACTTAATTTCTCCTTGAATTAGTGTATAATTTGTTCATTTTGTATCATATTTAGCTTACATTTTCAGCATTTCATACTTAGTATTTGCATTTTCTAAATCAGTGTTCTGTGGTCTTACTTTCTTTCATTTTATTCCTTTTGTGCTACTAATGTCGCTGTATTGAGTATCAGTTTTGCATCTAAAATTATCAGCGCAGAAATCCACCTTAAAAGATCAAAGTAGGGAAGCATTTAGAGTTGCAGCCATAAGTTTGATCTAGAATTGCGGCTAACGATGTCACCACATAAATGCTTCTACAGTTTATCAGGGATTTTACGCTGCTAACACATTCAGAAGCATCAGTGCAGGAGAATGTCAAGTTGTCGCAACAAATTTAAATCATAATTTGCATCCAGATATGTCGTGACAATCTGCAACTGCCTAATGCACAAACCAAATCTGCGTGAGTGCATAGCTGGCAATAACAAACTTGTACAGCTGCAAAAAGGGAGTTACATCTGAGAAGGGGGTAGACCTGTGCTTTTTAGTGATTATTAATAGAGGGGAGAGAGAGAAGATAATCATCAAGTTGTGAAGAATTCAATTCCACAATTTTCTCATTCTTTCTCAAAGTCAGCTGCCATGGAAGCTTGATTTCTAGGAAGGTAGTCTGACGCAACAAGGAGGCGACTACTCCTGACGAGGAATGCCTAGGTGCGATGCAAGAAGAGCGATTACGGGAGGATTTTAATAGACTAGGAATAGCATGCTTCAATTTCTTCTTTAATCCCTCTTGAATGTTGATGAATTCTATTGACTATTAATTGCATACGAAAGTATCTATTAATGTTAGATCTATTTTGATTTCTACTCAATTCTTCTCATCTGTTTATATTTAGATTTAACTGTTTTGACCACGGAAGTGTAATTGCAGTCACAATCACTGAAAGGTGCGATGACAAGTTAGATTGACAAGTAAGACAACGAAAGTTGCTTGAGACAAGAAGGAATTCTGGCCACTTGTTCTTAAGTGTGAAGCATTACTAGCACCGGAAGGTGTAGTAATTGTGAGTACTTAGGTCTTTGTTAAACAGAGAAGTTGATAGCAGTAAGATCTCATTAGAACTTAATTGTGGCGATAATTCATCTATCGGTTACCTTATAGTCACATTTAGTGTTGCCAATTTTTGAAGTTAGGGATCCCCCTATTTCTTTACACTTGATCTATTTCTTTTAATTTTTTGAATTTACATTTACAGCATCTTCCACAACAATTCATTTTCTATTAATTTGCTCTGACATTTTATGCTATATTTGCATTAATAGATTTAACTCTTTGATTCATGTAGTCTTAACTAAATTGCATTGACATTGCTTTTAACAATTCTTTTCATTTAAACTCTAATTTCTTCGACAAATTTAAGCAACAAGAACATCATCCTCGTGGGATCGATATCCAACAGACTCATATTTGTCTACTATACTTGCATTGACAGTGTCCGCTTGCACATAATTTCTGTGATGTTTACAGGCCAATCAAGTTTTGGCGTCGTTGCCAGGGATGACATTTGTTTGATGTTTATTTTTGTAGTTGCATTTATTATTCCTTTTCTAACTTTTATTGGTTACTAATATTTTATTGATTCTTTTAATTTCCTGTTAGGTGTTTTATGTCCACAAGGAGAAATCCTAACAACATTGTTAGTTTTGATCCGAAAATTGAAAGAACTATTCGGAGTAAGAGACAAGCGCAAAGAAAGATGGCTAGAAATAACAACGATCTACCACTATTGCTATCACAAATTCTTGTTCCTCCAATGCAGCCACAAGGAATCAATAATATACCGCTGCTACAAGAAGAGCAAATTCCAAACAGGACAATTAGAGACTTCATTGTTCCTGTGCTCAATGATCTATAACCAGGGGTTATTAGACCAGCAATACAAGCTGGGAATTTCGAATTAAAATCGGTGATGTTCCAAATGCTAAACTCGAATGGGCAATATGCTAGTTTGCCTCACGAAGATGTGAGGGAGCATCTCAAATCTTTTCTGCTTATATGTGCTTCTTTAGTCAACACGGTATTCCTGATGATGCCCTAAAGATGCAGCTATTCCCTTACTCTTTGCAAGGAAGGGCACGTACATGGTTTCTTGATTTACCAGCTGGATCTATTACTTCATGGAATGTGCTAGCAACTCAGTTTGTTTTGCGATTCAATCCACCCATAATGAATGCTAAACTGCGAAATGATATTACAACATACCATCAATTAGATGATGAGAACTTGCACACTGCGTGGGATCGTTACAAAACTCAGCTTAAACGTTGCCCCATGCATGTAATCCAATAGGAGACACAAATCGAGATCTTCTACAATAGATTAAATATGCAGATAAGAAATCTTGTCGATGCATCTAGTAATGGTCCTTTGTTGGATTGCACTTACAATGAAGCTGTGCAAATTTAGGAGATAATTACACAAAATGATTATCAGTACCCGATTTCTTATTTTGCTCAGGTGAAAACAAATCTTGGAGTTATTGTGTTAGATGCCATTTTAGCCATAGGTGCACAAGTATCCTCTCTGGCGAATATGATTAAAAACATGAAAGGGATGAGTGTTGTTGCCCCTATTCAAGTAGCCCAGTAGATGGATATCCCAACATTTTCTTGTGAAATTTGCGGCGACAACCATAGTTATGAGGATTGTCCACAGCATGCTGAAAATGCATTTTATGTCAATAAAATCTGCGGGAATTCATATGGTAACTTATATAACAATTCAAATAGGATTCAACAACCTTGGGGGAATTAGAATACGTCCACATATATATATGGAAATTCCTCAAATCAAGACAACTTTAGATAAGGGAGTTACAATCAGCAGTGGTAGAATTATAATCACAACCCTCAAGTGCATGCGCAGCCTGATCAGATGCAGTCACATACTCAAATACAGTCATATAATCAGATACAGCCATATACTCAAATGCAACCACAACAGACTGCGATGTCAAATATGCAAGGACAACATCAACAACAACAATAACAATATTCTCAACCAAGATCAGATCCATTAGTTACTTTTGAAGCTTTGATGCGTGAGCATATTACTAGAACAGAAGCTATTGTACAAGGAAATTCTTCTTCCATCTGAGCGTTGGAAGCATAACTAGGACAACTGGCTTTTAACATGAGCACGCTACCACCAGGTGCTTTGCCTAGTGACATTGAAAATCCAAATGAAATAGGAAAGGAGCATTGTAAGGCTATCACATTGCGGAGTGGAAAGCAAACTGTCGAACACAATAGCAGCTCTGATCAAGCCCTATTGAAGCAAACGAACCAAAGCAACAAGGAGAGGTTGCATTTGAAGAAGACATAGCAGAAGTAAATGAGGATGAGCCACCAATAGTCACACCTATGCTGACTATTCGTCCTACGAAGTTATCGATGCAACTGCCCATGTCAACACAATCGGTTATATCACAACAATCCACTGAGAACATACCTTTTCCACTTTCACAGCGATTCAAGGAGAAAGATCATGACAGAGATTATCAAAAGTTTGTATCTACCTTGAAATAATTACATATTATTATACCTCTAGTTGATACTCTTGTGCAGATTCCCAGCTATGGGAAATTCATGAAAGAACTATTATCGAAGAAGAAGAAGCTATCCGATATTGAGACGATTGTGCTCACAGAAGGGTGTAGAGCTGTACTGACAATTAAATTGCCACAAAAAATGAAAGATCCTAGCAGTTTCACAATTTTATGCTCTATTGGAAACTAATACTTAGGTAAAGCTCTATGTGACCTAGGAGCTAACATTAACCTTATGTCATTGTCAACTTTCAGGAAATTAGGAATTGGTCATATGAAGTCCACTTCGGTGACATTACAACTTGCGGACAGATCTTTGGCACAACCTAAAGGACAAATTAAAGATGTGCTTGTCCAAGTTGATAAGTTTGTATTCCCAGCTGACTTCAACATACTTGATTGCGAAGCTGATAAGGAGGCATCTATTATCTTGGGACGCCCATTTCTACTAATACGATGCAAACTTATAGATTTTTTTCAAGGGCGAATTGATTATGCATCATAACGATGAACATGTAACCTTCAGTGTTTTCAAAGTATCTCCATCACGGAGTAAGGAACAATGTCACCACATTGATGTTCTGGATGAGTTAATTACTAAGGAATTTAATGAACGAAGTTCAGTAGTGCTAGAGGAATATGTGGTGACATCTGAATACAATGTCTTACCTGAATATGACCACAAAATTGAGGCTAATGTCTGTGAGCTTAGACATGGCTGGTAATTGGAATATTTGGATATGACTAATAATTTAGACCATCAGTTGAAGAAGCTCCGACTCTAGAGTTAAAGCCATTGCTAACATATCTGAAATATGTTTTTTTGGGTGACAATGATACATTGATAGTAATTTTTAGCGCGAGTCTCGACACGAGCCAAGAAGAAAAATTAATCAAAATATTAAAGCAGCACAAAAGAGCCATCGCCTGGAGCATAGCGGACATTAGAGGTATTAGTCCCTCTTTCTGCATGATTAAAAATTAGGCTGAAAGATGAAGGAAAACAACCAATTGAGGAATAACGAAGATTAAATGAGAAAATGAAGGAATTAGTAAAGAAAGAGATTATCAAATGGCTAGACGCAGGCATAATCTATCCAATTTCTAACAGTACATGGGTGAGCCCGGTCCAATATATGCCTAAGAAGAGTGGTATCACGGTGGTAAGCAACGATAAAAATGAGCTAATCCCTACTCGCATTGCTATAGGTTAGCGAGTGTGTATGGATTACCGTCGTCTAAATGCAGTCACAAAGAAGGACCACTTCCCACTCCCATTCATTAATCAAATGTTGGATAGGCTAGCTGAAAAGGCCTATTATTGTTTTATTGATGGATACTCTTGGTACAACCAGATTGCAATCGCGTCGGAGGATCAAGCAAAAATGACTTTTACTTGCCCATTTGGAACCTTTTCTTTTCGACGAATGCCATTTGGTTTGTGTAATGTACCAGCTACATTCTAGAGGTGCATGATGGCCATCTTCTCTGATATGATCGAGGATTCATTAAAGGTATTTATGGACGATTTTTTTGTTTATGGGCACAATTTTGATAAATGCGCTGACAATTTAGTAAAAGTGTTGAAACAATGCGAGGACACCAACTTGGTTCTAAATTGGGAAAAATGCCACTTTATGAAGGAATTATTCTTGGCCATCGTATATCTTGTCAGGGCATTGAAGTTGATAAAGCGAAGGTGAAGATCATTGAAAAGTTGCCTCCACCTACTAATGTAAAGGGAGTAAGGAGTTTTCTAGCCATGCTAGATTTTATAGACGATTCATCCGAGACTTCTCCAAAATAGCAAAACCACTTTTCTCTTTGTTGAAGCAAAATAAAATTTTTGTTTGATGAAGCTCGTTTGGAAGCATTCCTTAAAATTAAACAGCAGCTAGTGCAGGCACCTATTGTCGTCGTACCATATTGATCGCAATCGTTCGAGGTGATGTGTGATGCGAGTGACTTTGCTGTAGGTGCTGTGCTTGGACAACGAAAGGATAATGTATTTCATTCAATCTATTATGCTAGTAAGACTCTCACTGAAGCACAAGTGAATTACACAACCACTGAAAAGGAATTACTGACAGTAGTTTTGCATTTGACAAGTTCCGTTCATATCTTGTCGGCGTAAAAAATACAGTGTATACTAATCATTCTTCTTTGAGATACCTTTTTGCTAAGAAAGATGCAAAACCCAGGCTGATTAGATGAATTCTTTTATTACAAGAATTTGATGTTGAGATTAAGGACAGGAAAGGATCAGAAAACCAAGTAGCAAACCACCTATCTCGTTTAGAATATGGAAGTGAAGATGGAAATAAGTCACAGATTATTGACACATTTCCAGATAAGAAATTATTCTTTGTCGACGCATCTCCATGGTATGTAGATGTCGTCAATTATCTAGTCTGTGGAAAGCTACCATTGAGTGCAACAGGTCATAGGAAGGTCAGATTTCTTCGGGATGCTGCAAGGTATCATTGGAATGAACCATACCTGTTCAAGGTATGCATTGGCAACATTATTCGTCATTACATTCTTGAAGAAGAAATGCTATCTATCCTAAGCATTTCCACGATGCTCCTTATGGAGGCCATTTTGGTGGTGTAAGGACTGCTGTAAAGGTCCTACAGTCAGGATTCTACTAGCCTACATTTTTTCGAGACGCCCATAATTTTGCTCAATAGTGCAACATATGTTAGCACACCGGTTCCATATCTCGATGCAACGAGATGATTCTATAGCCTATCATGGAGGTTGAACTCTTTGATATTTGGGGTATAGACTTCATGGGATCATTTCCAAATTCCTTTAGAAATGTGTATATTCTAGTTGCTGTTGACTATGTCTCCAAGTGGATCAAAGAAATCGTTGTTCCAAAGGACGATGCTCAGACGGTGTTAAATTTTTTTCACACATACATCCTTACACGATTCGGAACACCTCGAGCATTAATAAGCGACCAAGGCACCCATTTTCATTGTAATCAGGTGGCGACAACTTTGAAACGTTACGGTGTGAAGCATCATATGGAAACCACATATCATCCGCAAATAAATGGTCAAACAAAAATATCCAATCAGTAAGTCAAGGGTATTCTTGAGAAGGTGGTTAACCCATCTCGACGTGATTGGTCTTCATGATTAAATGATGTGTTGTAGACACTTCACACCGCATACAAAACACCATTAGGGATGTTACCATATCAGTTGGTTTTTGGTAAATCATGTCACTTACCCATTGAACTTGAATATAAGGCCATGTGGGCAATCAAGCAAGTGAACATGGACTATGATGCTGCTGGACAGAAAAGATTGTTAGACATTTCAAAACTGGAAGAAATTCGACATAATCCTTATGAAAATGCTGCCATTTAAAAGGAAAAAACTAAGAGATGGCATGACAACATCATTTTGCGGTGATAATTTTCTCCTGGTCAGCTAGTGCTTTTATTTAACTCACATTTAAAGTTGCATCTAGGAAAATTGCGCTCAAGATGGTCAGGACCTTTTAAAGTTGTCGAAGTATTTCCACATGGTGCGGTGACAATCAAAGATTTGAACGATGGGCACCGATTCAAATTGAATGGCCAACAATTAAAGCACTACCTAAGCCCAGACATCAACGAACAAAACGAGACCATTAACCTGGTCATATTTTCTTAGAATGTCATTACAATTTTTATATTTACTTTTTTGTCTTTCGTTTTCTTTTAATTCATTTTCTTTAGTTTTCTACAGGAATAAAAGATCTTCTTTTTGTCGACGCACATAATAGCACGACTTGTCGACGCATTTCATTTATGACTCAGTGAAGCGTTTCGGGAAAGAATCATGCTAGTTGATTCAACACAATCCCCAACCGTCGGATCAATCCGAAAAAGTATGATCTATGTCTTGGCATTTATTGGCTACAAGCGTAATGTACTCCCACGGCAACAACAATTATCACGTCTCTTCACCTCCATCTTCTATAAAATAGCCTATTTGTGCCGACTATATTTTCACACCCACAACCACCATTATTGCTGTAATATTCCTTTTCTTCAACCTTCAATTTTTTCTGCAAAATATTCTCACTTCATTTTTCTTAGATAGATATGACACGAACTCGTGGTGTTAAAACCCTATCCAAACCAGCTGTTGAATCGTCAGCTGCAATGGTAAGAAACATCGACCAACCACCACCCAAGGAACATGTCCTGTTCTTATCGAAAATGACGAAAGACCGTTACCATAAGGTGATGTTAAAAAGGAACTGTCATCCTGAGTATTGATTTTAGTTGTCCCCACAATTGACATTGGGAAGCAAGTCGCCAGAATGATTTAACGATTGGGCTGAGAGCAGTTTTGTGACCATCCGGCAAGATACTCTCCCTCCATGGTAAGAGAGTTTTATGCTAACCTGGTTAATCCAGAACAAGAGTTTATATTCGTTCGTGAAGGTTTGGTTCCATGGAGCGCTGACCACATCAATGCTCTCTTCCTCATTCCTGAGGGAGAAGACGAGCATGTCGAGTTTTTGGAAAACTTGACAGAGGAAGGTGCTGATCTATTGTTGAATGACTTATGCGTTGATGGCACTGTTTGGACTGGTAATAATCCAAACAATTATATGATACACCGTTGCTACCTCACCATCCAAAGCAAGGTGTGGTTTCATTTCGTCAACTACCGTCTCCTTCCATCTACTCCTAACACTACTGCAACGTTGGACAGAATGTGCCTACTGCATTCTATACTTAAAGGATAATAAATTGATGTCGGGGCAATCCTTCACTAGGAAATCGCTGAATCCACCACCAAACAGACAGGTATCCTGCCTTTCCCTTCTCTGATCATGATGTTGTGTAAACAGAGGGGCATTGTGCCTCATGAAGGGGAAGAGACTTTGGAAAACAAAGGGTCGATTAATGATGTTTCGGTGGAAAGAATGACAAGGGGGTAAGAAACCCTTTTGTTGAAGGAGGCATCACCAAAGAAGGGCAAAAGGAAAGGGAAAAAGAAGGAAACCAAAATCTATGCGCCCACAAATCCTCAAATTTGAGGAAGCTTAATGAGATTGAAAAAATTGTTGATCGAATGAGCATCCAACAAATCAAACTTGTTAGTGCAATCGACGAGATGCAGTATAGACAAAACTTATTCTATGCCTATACTAGGGCATGGAATACTGCTATTGTTAGTGCATTAAGCAGTTTAAGCAGAAATCTGATGCCATAATTCCCCGTGTTCCCTCCTATTATCGATGAAGCTACTCCATCAACAGAACAACCTGTTTCAGAAGGAAGAACTCAGTCCGTCTAGTCCCAGCATAGAATCCACATTTCTGATTATGAAGATTAAGAGTTGCATTCCAAGGATATAGAGGATTGTTTCTAAAACATAGCCAGCCTCTTTGAAGATGAACTCTCTAACAGTTTAGGGACCAATATGGGGGAGAGAGAGGTTGCTGCTGCAAAGGAGCACACAATAATTGCCTCTGAGGGTGTTGAAGAAAAAGAGAAAAGAAAAGACAAAGGAAGAGAAGAGAAGGAAAAGAAAGAAGAAGAAGAAGAAGTTGTCCCGATAAATTTATCGGATAAATTTATCGACGCACCTGTCAGTGTGGGTGCATCTGTTGAACATTTGGCATAATCTGGGGTGAGCTGGGTCAAGGTAGTCACATCCAGCAATCAGGATTCCAATCCTCTAACTATTATGCCATATTTGGCACCACTTGCTGAGATCCATCCATCGGATGTGACTGTCGATGAAGCCACCATTCAACCGACCATGGAGGAATAATCTACTGCACCAGTTGATCCCAAAGAGAAAAAACGCAAACTTAAGGCAAAGAAGAAGAGCAAAGAGGAGCACCCTAAGAAGAAAAAGAAGTCCAAAGCAGCCACATCCTCAGCTGGAGCACACTGAGTTAGTTTACTTTTTAGTAGTTAGTTTAGTTGCATGCATTTCATCTAATTGTCATTACATTTTTATTGTCTCTGCATTTTACTTGTTCTCACATTTGCATTGTAGTTGCATTTCCATTAATATTTGTATATTATTATCAGTATATTGGGGACAATGCAGACACTAAGTTTGGGGGGAAGTATGGAATGGAAATGCAATTACACACACAAGTTTAAGAATATATTTGTCTTTGTAGTTGAATGAAAGTATGCATAGTTAAGAAAAAAGTGACCACAATTTTCTTTCATTTGATGCTTAATTCTTGAATTATTTGGAATACTAATTCGTGAATTGGATGAATGTGATTGAATGTTGAATCCTTCTATATTTGGATGAATGGTTGAAATTGCATTAGTAATAAATTAGTAGTAACATTCTTTAAAAATTGAATTAACTTACCATCTTGCAGCTATGTATATAATTATATTTACTAATAGAAGACACTCCAATGTGGGTTCATTTGACTTAATAAGGGGGAACATTCTGATGCAAGTGTTAGAAAAATTATCTAGCCAAAGGCTATCACTGCAAGAATGTGTGTCGGCGCAATTACATTCTCTCTGGGGGTTTGTTGACCCCATTGTTACTGCCCAAGAACAAGAGTATAATAATGCAATGACATCTCTCGGTCACATATAAAAAAAATATAGAAATAAAATTTGATAAAAAGAATATTATATATATACGTATATTATTATATAATAAATGATGTACTGGTTAAGAAGATTTAAGATCTAAGTGTGATGCTAGCATTAGTGAAGTTGCAATTCTGATTACTCATGCCTATAAATTGTCGGGGCAATATTCCAACATATGAACGCAATTTATACATTAGGATTCTAGAGAATATAAGTTGCTAGAATGATGATATTGGTGATAAGAATTTGGTTATAACTTTGCTAGCTTTTATTTACTTGAGGACAAGTAAAAACTCAAGTTTGGTGGTGTGATACCAATAGAAATGACACTTAATTTCTCCTTGAATTAGTGTATAATTTGTTCCTTTTGTATCATATTTAGCCTACATTTTCAGCATTTCATACTTAGTATTTTCATTTTCTAAATTAGTGTTGTATGGTCTTACTTTCTTTCATTTTATTCCTTTTGTGCTACTAATGTCGCTGTATTGAGTATCAGTTTTGCATCTAAAGTTGTCAGCACAGAATCTACCTTAGAAGATCAAAGTAGGGAAGCATTTAGAGTTGCAGCCACAAGTTTGATCTAGAATTGCGGCCAAAGATGTCACCACATAAATTCTTTTACATTTTATTAGGGATTTTACGCTGCTAACACATTTAAAATTACCAGTGCATGAGAATGTCAAGTTGGCGCAACAAATTTAAATCATAATTTGCATCTAGAAATGTCGCGACAATCTACAACTACCTAATGCACAAACCAGATCTGCGTGAGCGCACAGCTGGCAATAACAAACTTGTACAACTGCAAAAAAGGAGTTAGATTTGAGAAGAGGGTAGACCTGTACTTTTTAGTGATTATTAATAAAGGGAAGAGAGAGAAGATAATCATTAAGCTGTGAAGAATTCAATTCCACAATTTTCTTATTCTTTCTCAAAGACAACTGCCATGGAAGCTTGATTTCCAGGAAGGTAATCTAATACAACAAGGAGGTGACTACTCCTGATGAGAAGTGCCTAGGTGCGATGCAAGAGGAGCGATTACGGGAGGTTTCTAGTAAACTAGGAATAGCATGCTTCAATTTCTTCTTTAATCTCACTTGAATGTTGATGAATTCTGTTGACTATTACTTGTATACGTAAGTATCTATTAATGTTAGATCTATTTTGATTTCTACTTAATTCTTCTATCTGTTTATATTTGGATTTAATTGTTTTGACCACGAAGTGCGATTGCAGTCACAATCACTGAAAGGTGTGGTGACAAGTTAGATTAACAAGCAAGACAACGGAAGTTGCTTGAGGGAAGAAGGAATTTTGGCCACTTGTTCTTGAGTGCAAAGCATTACCAACACTGGAAGGTGTGGCAATTGTGAGTACTTGGGTCATTATTAAACAGAGAAGTTGATAGCAGTAAAATCTCATTAGAACTTAATTGCGGCGACAATTCATCTATCAGTTACCTTGTAGTCACATTTAGCGTTGCCACTTTGTGAAGTCAGGGATCCCCCTATTTCTTTACACTTGATCTATTTCTTTTAATTTTCTGAATTTACATTTACAACATCTTCCAAAACAATTCATTTTCTATTAATTTGCTCTGACATTTTATGCTATATTTGCATTGACAGATTTAACTCTTTGATTCATGTAGTCTTAACTAAATTGCGTTGACATTACTTTTAAAAATTCTTTTCATTTAAACTCTAATTGCTTCAACAAATTTAACAACAAGAACATCATCCTCGTGGGATCGATATCCGATAGACTCATATCTGTCTACTATGCTTGCATTGACAGTTTCAGCTTGCACATAATTTTTGTGACGTTTACAAGTCGATCACTTTCTTCACATACAAAGTTGGCTCATTAATACTTCTTTAAAAGCTTAGGCTTGACAAATAATTATCAATTCTGTCATACCAGGCCCTTGGTGCTTGCTTCAAACTATACAAGGCCTTTTTCAACTTGTAGACCTTTGTTTTTTCACCAGCCACCTGGAAACCATTAGGTTTTTCAACATATATCTCCTTATTAAGAAAACCATTGAGGAAGGTAGATTTTATATCAAGTTTATGAATTTTTCACTGCCTTTGAGCTGTTAATGTAAGCAAAAATATGATAGTACAAGTCTTACCACAGGTACAAATGTCTCAAAGTAGTCAACACTATACTTTTGGCTAAAACCCTTCACAACCAGTCTTGCTTTCAACTTGTTCAAGGTTCCATCAGCATTGTGCTTGGCTCTAAATACCCATTTCACCCCAATAACTTTCTTATGGACTGGTCTTTCAACTAGTTCCCAAGTCGGATTCTTATGAATCATGCTCATTTTAGTAAGCATAGTTTCTTTGTGCTTGGCTCTAAATACCCATTTCACCCCAATAACTTTCTTATGGACTGGTCTTTCAACTAGTTCCCAGGTCGGATTCTTATGAATCATGCTCATTTCAGTAAGCATAGTTTCTTTCCAACCTTGTTGTGCTTCAGCTTCTTCAAAACTGATTGGCTCAACATTAGCCATGTCAGCTCTTTCATACACTTCACTGAGTAGCCTTGTTCTTCTAACAGGCTCATCATCAAAGTCCATTTCTTGATCAACTTGGACTGCTTCATTTGGATCTGGCACTAAGTTTTCAATCACACTTTCTGGCTCAGACTTGTCCCAATTCCATGATGATTTTTCATCAAACACTATATCTCTGCTCACATACACCTTAAGTGTTAAAGGATTAAGAATTCTATAGCCTTTCTT
The DNA here is from genome assembly GCA_005610355.1 of Gossypioides kirkii. Lineage (NCBI taxonomy): Eukaryota > Viridiplantae > Streptophyta > Magnoliopsida > Malvales > Malvaceae > Gossypioides > Gossypioides kirkii. The sequence continues at coordinate 28,716,773 of CP032247.1, read as the reverse complement.
GACACTACTATAGCCTACAAATATGTCAGGTTGAGCCTTTTTATCGAATTTGTCTCTTTTGACAATAGGAATATATGCATAACAGATGCAACCAAAGATCTTCAAGTATGTAATTGATGGTTTGAATCCAAACCAGACTTCAAATGAAGTTTTCTACAACAAGGCTTTAGTTGGAAGCCTATTTAAAGATACACAGTAGTATTAACTGCTTTAACCCAAAAATTCCTTGGCAAATTTCTTTCAAATATCAGACATTTGGCCATATCCATCAAAGTTCTATTCTTCCTTTCACTAACACCATTTTGCTAAGGTGTATAGATGTTTGTAAACTACTTCTCAACCTTCGATTCTTCACAAAACCTTTGAAACTGATCAGAAGTATACTCTATCCCATTGTTTGACCTCAAAGTCTTGAGCTTGCAACCTGAATGATTTTCAACTGTTGTCTTGGACTTCCAAAAAACTGAAGCAACCTTTGACTTCTTCTTGAGAAAATAGATCCAATAAAAACTGGAATGATCATCAATAAAGAGAATGAAGTACCTACTGCCATTCAAAGATTAATTGTTCATTGGACCACAAAAATCAGTATGGACTAGTTGTAATCTTTCAAAGGCTCTCCAAGCCTTATTAGCTGGAAAAGGGAGCCTAGCTTGCTTTCCCATCTGACACACATCACAGACATCCTTTTGTTCAACCAATTTTGTGAAATTTTCAACCAAGTCTTCCTTGGACAGCTGAACAAAAGACTTGTAATTGACATGGCCCATTCTTTTATGCCATAACTTAGACTCATCTAAGACAGTTGTATAGGAACTAATTGAATCCTCATTCCAATTAACAACAAAGCTTCTATCAGTCATGGCTACTGACATAAGCTTGGATCCACTTGGATCACTAATCAAACATTCTTTATTTTTAAACATAACAAAATACCCTTTTTCAAGCAACTGAGCAATGCTAAGTAAATTTCTATCAATCTCAAGCACTAAAAGCACATTAGAAACAAGTTTGGTACCTAAGGGAGTGTCTATCAGGACATCTCTTTTTCCTTCTTCCTTGATATATTGACCATTTCCAGCCTCCACTCTTGATTTAAAGCTTCTACCAATCCTCTTGAAGATACCACCATCATGTGTCATGTGGTTTGTACAACCACTGTCTAATAGCCAACCTTCAATATTTTTCTTCTGATTGCAAAACAAGAAACTGCAAACACTTGCTCCTCCTGAGCATTACTTTCATCAGCTACTTGAGCTTGAGTGTTAGGCTGCTGTGGTTGTTGCTGCTTCTGTTGAGCCTTGTTCTTACAAACTTTCTCAACATGTCCCATCTTCTTACAACTTTTACACTGCACATTAAGCTTGTACGAGCAATAAGCCTCTAAGTAGTAGTCTTCTTGCAATGAGAGCATAGAAGATATTTTTTCTTCACTCCTTATCTTTTAGACTTCTCCTTCTTGCCTGTCCATGGCTTCTTTCCTTTGTAACTAGAAGAGCTCGAGGATGATTTACCTTTGGCCTGAAATGCACCTTCATGATGCTCCTCCTATCTTCTAGCTCTTATTTGTTCCTGAGCATAGAGTGAATTGATCAACTCAGTCAAAGTGATCTTTGACAAGTCCTTTGAATCTCCCAAGGAAGAGATTTTGGCTTCATATCTCTCAGGTAAGGCTGCAATAACCTTCTCCACTATCCTGCTTTCATTGAATTGATCCCAAGAAGTCTTATGTTGTTAACTACAGCCATGATCTTGTCTAAGTATTGCTTAACTGTCTCGGTCTCCTTCATCTTCAAATTTTAAAAATCCCTCCTTAAATTGATAAGTTGTTGTTGTCTTGTCTTTTCAGTGCCTTGAAACTCGTCTTTTAACTTGTCTAAAGCCTATTTTGGAGTCTCCCAGGCTATGATCCTTGTGAAAATCAAGTTTGACACATTGTTTTGAAGGTAAGACATTGCCTTGTACCTATTGGCTCTATCATTAGAGTGTTGCTTGATCTAAGCTATTGTAGGGCTAGCTCTTAAGCGTGGTAGTTCAACATCAGCATTAACAACCTCCCATAAGTTAAATGAATGCAGGTAGGTCTTCATTTTTACTATCCAAATGTGGTAGTTCTCACCATTAAACTGTGGTGGTGGTGTTAGAGAGAAACCAGATGAAGACATGGTGTTTTCGAGAAAAAAAAATAGAAAAGTTCCTCTAAGAAGTAAGCTCTAGATACCAATTGTTGGGATTATGGACTAATCAAACAAGTAAAACAATATCTTGAGCTTGAAGCTTCTAAGACTTGCAGAAGAAACAATGAAAGTTGAATGTGAAATTACAGAACAAAAACGAGAGAAAAGAAGTTGTAAATTGTGATATGATAATTAATTCATTGATATCTGAAGTTTTACATATACTTTAACAACCATACAACACGGTGCAAAGCAAATCATTCAATTAAACTTCACCTAACAATAGTAACAAGTATGGCCTTTATAAACTTAAGTTGTAAGCATAAGAAAACTGATTTAATCAACTCAAATCAGCACCTAAACAAAAGTCAATACATTGACATCTTAGTTCAAATGAAACTAAATAACAAAAGACAACAAAAGACTAGTTTCTTCAACTGATTTAGTTGCTGCAGAGTCTTTCGCATGAACAGCTGCATGTAAGCCATTCCTTAACAGTACTCCCTTGTGTTATCCCCACGCCAACCATCATATTCTCTTGGCCCGAAAGAGCTAATGGGATACATAAAACACGTTTGGCCTCAGCATTTGAAAGTAAGCTCTAGACCAAAGTTAAATTCCATATTGCCTCATTGGGAATCATCAGATCACTAATAGTGTTGATATCACTTCTAACACGGTCTTATTGGATATTGTAGTTACTAGGCCTTGGCAACCAAAAATCATTCCAAACCAAAATTGACCTACCATTGCCAACCTTCCAGTAGAGACCCAAGTCCAACAACCCTATTGAATTCCAAATACTATGCCATGTATATGAAAGGTGAGAACCTAACTCTATTCTTATAAAACCGATATAAGGGTAATATTTTGTGTTTAACATACAAGCAACAAGTGAACCTAGATTGGACAATAATCTCAATCTTTGTTTTGCCAAAATAGCAATATTAAACTTGCCTAAATTGCGAAAACCCATCCAAACCATAGATTTTGATTGACATAACTAAGCCCATGGACACCAATGAATACTACATTTATTATGAGATTTAGCTCACCAAAACCAACTAATAAACTATTGAATTCTCTACATAGTGAAACCGGAAACAAAAAGCACACCATAACATGTTTATTTTGTTTTCATATTTTTTATTTATTAATGTTTATTTAATTGATGTATTGATTTGTTAATTTAACTCTATTTAGTTTGTTTCTATAAGAGTTCTTCTAAGGCACCCTTGACAAATTTCAAAATAAACATGCACTCTAGAAGTTTAAATGTCTGTTACAATGAGGAATATTAATGGTTCTCAAGTTAACGCTTGCGACCTTACCCCTTTACATGTTCTCCTATTTTAAACTAACGTCTTATTGTGTAAACCTATACAAAAGGGTGGATTGGGTTGTTGGAAATATACTATTTCAAAACAAAACCATTAGCACTGATAGGAAACCAAATTGAGTGTAAATAAAATAGGAATTATTGTGCCGTGGAAGAATCACAGCCTTAAAAGCAAATTCGCCCTGATCGATGTAATCGTGTAGTGGAGGTTGCCCCCAAGGTTAACATAATACTTAAATATTTTTACAATCAGATAAAGAAGGTGGAAAACAATTGACATTGGCATTACTCTTCTTGAAAGAATGGAAACCGAAAAACAAAAGCAATTGATTGGAAAATAAACTGGAAGAAACCAGTGAAACCACACTAGGTTCAATTTCCAGGAATGATTGGAGAAGTCATAGACGATCCACCTTAAAACCCATTCTCATAGATAGAATTTCCTTCTCATGTAATTTCGCAGAACACTAAAAGTTAGAGAATAGAGAGAAACTTTTTTTCTCTTGTTGTGTTTTGTGAAAAATGAGGAGAATGACTTCCTATTTATACAATTTTCTGAAGGGCAAAATGGTAAAATAACAATTTCAGTTTCGAAAAATAGTAGAGGATTTTCCTTAACTGAAAATATTTTCTGCAGCAGTCAGAGGATTTTCGCAACTAAAAATATTCTTTTGCATTACCAACATAGATAATCGACATACAAAGTTGATGAAGGAAACTCTGTTAGCAAAATAAATTTGAAGCATTATGATAACACCGTAAGTAATTACAACCAAGACTAAAGGAAAGGCATTACAAAAATTAGGATATTACAACCATGGAAACAAAACCTTCTTATTCTTAAATTTGAAAGGGAATAATAGTATGGAAGTATGTTTGTAATTTAGGAAAAGACAAAAATTAAGGGGTGGCTCAAACTATGAGCTAGGAACGAGGAATAATGCCATAACCACATGGACAATTAACACGACAAAAACACATAACTCTCTTCTAAATTTCTTGAGAGAGATGGTAGGCATGGGTTGAAAGATCCATCAAAACTACTTTTGGGAATGATTATTGGCAAGACATATCTAATAGATCCTTGTCCTTCTTTGGTGGAGAAGACAAAATGGTATGGAAAATTGATCACAATAGATTATTCTTTGTTAAGGAAATATATTATGCACTATGAGATTATAATTTTAATGAAAGAATTACCCAAAGTGAGATGGACAAGAAGTGGAGGGTTTTATGAAAGCTTAAGTTTTCATTTAAGCTCATTATATTTTTCGTGGAAGATTTGTGATAGTTACCTTCTTGCGAAGTATGAACTTTAGAAGAGATAGATCCCAGTGGATAGTTATTGTTCATTTTTGCAATGATGGTGGTGAATCCTTAGAACACCTTTTTGTGAAATGCAACTTTGTAAGAGTTGTTTGGTTTGGAATTTTAACTTCAAAATTCAAATGTTCAATTTGAATTCACTAAAAGATTGGATATTCCAGTAGCTACAAACTGATGATTTAAATGGTACTGAGGTAAGAGAGTTCTATACCAACTTTACTTGTACACTTTGAGGTATATGAAAAGCTAAGAATGTGATTATTTTTGAAAAATTTAAACCAAACCCACTCTAGACTTTGCCCTTGATTAACAATAGGTTCTTTTTAATTATGAATACAAAATTTGAGATTAATAATCATGGTAGATAAGGGAGACTGAAAGCCCAAAATCCTTCAAAGAACATGATAAAGGTAGAGAGTCTTCAAGTTAGAAAAATACGATGATAGGGGTTACTACGAAGGGGTTACTATGAGGGTGTAATCATTCTCAAAGATAGAAAGGGCAATACAATATTGGTTTGCAAAAGACTATTAGCTTAATTGAAGATTCATGCAAGGATTGCTTTGATTCGTCAAACTTTCCTCATAAAGTTATAGCAAGGAGTAGCGAGATACAAGGCACTTAAAAAAGATAAATCTTGGATCAATATCCTTTTCGAAAGAACACAAGGTGAATTGGGAACTTGAACTGAATTTTGTTGATAGATGCCTTTTCCAAAATATTGTCATCATGGCAAGGCAAGGAGATAGAAGTATACAACAAGAAACAAATGGTTGGGCTAAGGAGGCGGTATATGTTGATACCTTTTTTTTTTGGTCGTAACTTTTATTACTATTGCTTTATTCTTTTGTGAAAATTGTCATTAGTGTAACAAAAAAATAAGGAAAAATTCTAAAATAAGTCCTTTAAAATGAAGTTATCATAAGGCTAAAAGAATGGAAACTATCAAATCAATAAATAATTAATCACAACCATTCAACCAAAATGATAAACATAAAAAACTGGTATTACCCGATTTGTAATTGTTGAAAAACCCCAAGCAAAGAAAACCTAAGTTGATCCCTCTTTTTACTATCTAAGGAAGAATGTGCAAATTGATAAAACTCGATAGGCGAATTTTCCATCTCCAAGAAAAAACGCTTTAATCCTTTATCAGAAAATTTCTTAATTCTCCATTTGGTGCTTCCATTCTCGCATAAAGTTCTTGTCTCGGTAATTCAAATGTGGGAGAAGGTTTTTTACTAATGAATCGATATTAAAAATCATTCCATTTTGGATCCCTTTCTCGATCAAAGCATCATATTTCTAAATTCTCATAGGGACCACTCGAAATTCCTTCTAGGGCTTGTTGAACTATTTTTATAGATTCCGTCATTTCAATGATTTGGACTAAATAACGAGCTAAAGTGCTTTCTCATTTTCAAACCTCCTTTTTCCCATTCAAATTGATAACCACTCTAAATTTGCTTTTGGAAATCAAAACCTCTCAAATGCCTCAAACATTAACCCATCACCAAAACCATTCCTTTTGAAAATTAAATGCTTGTCTAGTTTCATGGAGGTCCAGGTAGAAAGCAGGTGTACAAAAGGCTACATAATGAGGAATTGTTATATGGCTTTGGTTATGCATATTAGATAACTCATATCGCTCATTACTGGGAATTTTTATGTGTGTTTTATGTTGTAAACTAATTGTTTTATCAATTTGGACCAAGCATTCATGAGGAAAAGTCTTAGTGTGAGAGTTAATCTTTACAATTGTAAGAGAGTAAGACTATAATGAGTGTGAGTGAGTTGAGTCTAAATCATGTTTTATTTTGTTGAGATTATAGTGGAATACTCTCTAGACAAAGCTTGCAGACATATTGGATTTGAACTACGTAACCAATTGGTTATGTTCAACATTTAATTTTCTAATTTTAAATTGTTTCTAGTAGTTGCAACTCACATTGTAACACCCAAAACTCGATCCGTCACTGGTTAGGGTCCTATGTCCTTCCAATCATCTACTGCAGTTTATCTTACATTATAGTTCCATTTAACCATAGTTTTATAGAATATTGCAATGAACTCGACAAGAATCATTAATTGAAAGTCAACACAACTCAAAAATGGAAAAATTATCTTTTTTACAAAATTTGAAGACTTCTGCCGATACCTGTTGGACAAGTATCGGTAGTAGTCAAGTCAGTAAGCAATTTAGAAATAGTGCAGACTTCTACCGATACTTGTGATAGTTCTACCAATACAAGTGTAACATCTACCGAAACTAGTTATGCTTCTACTGATATTAAAAACTCCAAAGAGCTAAGAAGTCCTACGCTGCAACTTCTACCGATACAAGCATTCTAACTACCGATACAAACGTGCAAAAAACTACCGAAACTTAAAATGTAACTACCAATACAACCCAAGTCAGTAAACAACCTCTCTCCTACCCTATACTTGTACCGATACATGCAGGAGTTCTACCGAAACAAGTATGCAGAATTCTCAATTTCACATAAGTTCATTTACAAAACTTTAGTCATAGACATAAGGTGCAATGGACAACACATTTGTGTACAAGTACAACACTTAGCATAACATTTAAGTACTAGATGTCATATACAACATTGATCAAGCATTCAAAGTTCAACATTTAACCAAGGTACTACAAGTATCATAGTCTCAAAAGAAGCATATACAAAACTAACATCATCCTAGTACATGCCATATAACCAAGTGATGTAAGAACTACCGAACCCACTCCTGGATAGTGTGATGTCTTCGAGGTAATCCGATCTTCAACCAGCCAAAATGAAATCTACAAAACAACAACAATACATAAGTAAGCTATCTAGCTTAGTAAGTTCATAAACAGTGAATCATGGCTCAACAATAAGCATTGTAACAACAATTAACATAAGAGTTGCAAAACTTCTTCTTTAGACAATCTTATGCTCTACCGAGTCATAAGTCTTCCTTTTTAAACATAATCCCAAGCTCATTCTGAGTCATGAGTCTTCCTTTAATCATATTCTCATTCTCATTCTAAGACATGAGTCTTCCTTTAATCATATTCTCATTCTCATCTTGAGACATGAGTCTTCCTTAAATATATCCTCATGCTCGTTTCGAGTCACGAGTTTTCCATTCATATAAATTCTCATGCTCAAACCAAGACACGAGTCTTCTATTTATACATCAAGTGTCTCAAGTACTTCCCCATTAGGTAATATTTAGCAATCCAAATAGGAAATCTAACAAACGAACTTACTAGACGAAATTGCAGTTCAAGTGGAACTTTAGGGACTATTCTACGATTTTCCCTTTCCCACGATTGGTGGCTCAATCTTGATCTAACACTAAAAATAATCAGTTCTCCTAATAAATCATGTAATTTAATCAATTTACACATATAAATCCTTTTTGGGAAAATTATAAAATTACCCCTAACTTTTGCATTTCTATTCAATTTAGTCCTTAAGGTCAATACATGCAAACTAACCTTTCTCCTATACACCATTTTAACATTTTAGTCCTTAAACCCTAATTTCATCCAAAATCACTTTACAAAAAGATTCAACCTAAACATCAAACATAAAAATCCATCAAAATCTTCCAAGAACAAGCATTTTCAACAATGGAAAATTTCATAACATTTGAAAAATTCACAAATTGGTCCCTAGGTTAGCTAGATTAACCTAATACGGACTCAAAAACACAAAAATTACTGAAAACGGGTAACAATAGCTTACTCAAATCAAAGCTCAAAGCTTTAGAATGAAACCCTAGCTTTTCCTTGTGCTTTTCGAAGAAGATGAAAAAACATTAGAAGAAAATAGGTTATTTTCTTCTTATATTCACTTGGGCATAATGACAAAATTAGCCCCTAATGTTTGGATGTTTTGTCACTTTGGCCCTTTTTTTTTTTTGCTCACGTTCATACATAACAGTTTTTTTGGTCAAATTGGTAATTTTTAACAGCTTTGCTGACGTGGCCGTTAAGGGACTAACAACGCTGATGTAGCAATTTTTTTCCAGTTGGGCGCATCCACGTAAGCATCTACTGACGTGACATATAAGACAAAAATATGCCATGTCAACGAATGATTTTAAAATTATTAAATTTATTTTTAAAAATATAAATTTTTTAAATTTATTTTAAAATTAATTTAAATTTTTTAAAATATAAAATTATTAAAATTATTTTAAAATTATAATCATCATCATCAGCCCTTCTTTCTAGGTTTTTTCCCCTTCCCCTTACTGACTGCACTTTCTAATCTTTAGAAATCACAAGTAGTTTCCAATGGCACCCAAAGCCAAGAAGAAGCCAGCGAAGAAAAAGTAATTTGAGGAGAAAAAGCCAGCTAAAGAAGCAGGGGAGAAGAAGAAGAAGCGAAGCAAGAAAAGCATCGAAACCTACAAGATATACATCTTCAAGGTGCTGAAGCAAGTCCACCCTGATATTGGCATTTCCAGCAAAGCAATGGGGATTATGAATAGCCATGGGTATTATGGTCATGAGAGTTGGCCAAGCATGTTGTTTCTGGAATATTACTGGGTGGGTTTTAATTAATCAAGCGAAAACTAGGTTTCGGTTTTGGAAACTGGAACCATTTTTTTATTATATTAAGATTTTAATTTGGAACATTTAGGATTTGTGCATGTGTTGACTGTTTGTGAAGGATGAATGAAAAGGACCACTAGATTGAAAAATAGGAGCAAGTTAGTCTGGTTTTCCATTCCATTCGGCTCTTATTGGGTTTACCAGTCCTATTTGGTTGATGGGAAAATGTACGAAAATCTGGAAATTTCTTGTTCCTGAAGAATTTACACTTGGTTTTGAATTGTAATTGGGTCTTAGGGAAGGAAAGATTGATGGGTTTGTCTTTTAAATTTGAACTATGATAACCCATTTGATATCTATGCAAGAATCTCAATCATATGCAAGAAAAAACAAATTTTTTTGGGTGTTTGGTTGATGGGAAAATGTAGGAAAATCTAGAAATTTCTTGTTGCTGAAGAATTTGCACTTGGTTTTGAACTGTGATTGGGTCTTAGGGAAAAAAAGATTGATGGGTTTGTGTTTGAAATTTGAACTATGATAACCCATTTGCTATCTATGCAAGAATCTCAGTCGTATGCAAGAAAAACAAGTTTTTTTGGGTGTTTGGTTGATGGGAAAATGTAAGAAAATCTGAAAATTGAAATGATAATGAAGAAGATAATGAAATTGGAAATTAAAATTATTTAATAATTTTATTATTTCAAAAAAATAATTTTAATAATTTTATATTTAAAAAATAATTTAAAAAAATTATATTTTAAAAATAATTTTAATAATTTTAAAATCATTTGCTGACGTGGCATATTTTTTCTTATATGCCACGTCAGCAGATGCTTACGTGAACGCGCCCAGCTAGAAAAAAAATTACCACGTCAACGCTGTTAGTCCCTTAGCGGCCACGTCAGCAAGACCATTAAAAATGACCAATTTGACAAAAAAAAAGGTTATGTATGAAAGTGAGCCAAAAAAATGATAAGGGCCAAAATGACAAAACACCCAAACATTAGGGGCTAATTTTATCATTATGCCATTCACTTTTATACTTAATGACAAAATTGTAATTTTCATGACTTTCATAATTAGGCTTCATTAATCCTCTTTTTAAACCTTAATTAATCCTATTTATATTCAATTTAGCTCATGATAATCCCCACTAAAATACTTTAGGGAAATTTGTTCATTTGGTCCTTCTAATTACTTAACTCTACTTTTGCACCTTTTACGATATAATCCTTCCTACTCAATTCACTATTCAATCGATAAAATTTTCTAACAATAATTTAATATGACACTAATGACATCATATATATATATTTACTGGTTAATATTTGACCCGACTTGTTGGAGTTGTGATCTCGAAATCACTATTTTCGACACCACTAAAATCGGATGTTACACATATTTAATCGACAACTCAACACATTCATTCATTAATCAATCAAGAAAATGCATAATCCATCATTTATAGTTTTAATATATTAAAGAGCAAGCAATTGCGGAAGAATTACATTTTCCAAATGAAATATTTAATACTCAATACAATATTCATCCTTATAAAATAAAAAATGTAATATCTCCCAAATTGAATGGGATTAAAAAGGCAAATAAACCTCTTCCATACGAATAAAGGAGCACCCGAAATTTCTTGTCTGAATACGGGTTATTAGCTATTGATATTGCAGCTTGGTTGTCCACAAATATTTGTGTGCTTTCCTCTTGCTTCATATGTAAATTTGTCAAAAGTTTTCTAATCTAGAGTGCTTGATTTGCAGTAGCAATAGCTACCACATATTCTGTTTCTGTTGTGGATTGTGCATCAATTTGTTGTTTCTTTGAACACCAAGAAAAAAAATTCAAGAACAAGACTAAAACAGTAACCTGAGGTGCTACACAAATCATCAATACATCCAGCCCAATAGCTATCCGAATAACCATGAAGATTAAAATTTTCAACTTGATTGAACTTTATGCCATAACAAACTGTGCCTTTTACATAACTCAATTTCTTTTGTTGCTTGAAAATGAATTTCACTAGCACAGTTCATGTACCTCGATAACAAACTCACAGCATGCATGATGTCTGGCCTGGTTGCTGTCAAATACATCAAATAACCAATTAAACTTATATATAGTTTGTCATCAACTTTTTCAGCTCCATCTTCTTTCGAAAACTTCTCCTTTTGATTCATTGGAGTTGCAGTAAACTTGCAAGCTTTCATGTTAAATTTGTTGAGGACTTCTTATGCATATTTTTGCTGGCACACAAAAATTTCATTTTGCTTTTGTTCACTATAGCAAAACAGGTTATTAGTGGAACTTTTAGTGGCATTTGGACAGAAAACGGCACAAAAGGTAAAGCAATAGCGGCGTTTTTCCATAAACGCCGTAAAAGGTAAAGCAATAGCGACGTTTTTTCATAAATGTGCAAAAGGTAAAGCAATAGCAGTGTTTGTAGAAAAAACGCCACTAAAGGTCAGAGCATTAGCGGCATTTTTGGAGAAGCGCCGCTAAAGGTCAGAGCATTAGCAGCGTTTTAGGAGAAGCACCGCTAAAGGTTAGAGCATTAGTGGCGTTTTTGGGAAAGCACCGCTAAAGGTCAAAGCATTAGCGGAATTTTTGGAGAAACGCCGCTAAAGGTCAGAGCATTAGCGGCGTTTATGTGAAAGCGCCGCTAAAGGTCAAAGCACTAGCGGCGTTTTTGAAGAAGCGTCGCTAAAGGTCAGAGCATTAGCGGCGTTTATGTGAAAGCGCTGCTAAAAGTCAGAGCATTAGTGGCATTTTTGGGAAAGCGCCGCAAATTTATTTACATTTTATATATCTTAAATTAAATTAAGGATAAATACCAAAATTATACATGAACTATGGTTTAATGTGCAGTATAATAAACTTTGATTTTGTACATTTAGATACATGAAAATTTGATTTGATTTGATTCTTGTTATAACATCATTTTATGTTTATATATTGCATACATAAATAATATGTGTCATATTTAACATGTCACGTAAGATAAACGTTATCCCATTAAAGATGCTTAATGAGTAAGTGATCATTTTATAACAACTCGATATTGTTAATGACAGTTTTGTAAGATTTAAAAGATGGGTGATTGTTCGATTGAGTTTTATAGTTCGATTGGTATAAGTATTGTTAATTATTAGAATAAGATACTTTTAATATTACTTGGAAATGACCCTTAAACAACTATTTCGATAAGAATAATGACAAATGACAAGACATGAATGTACTTCCACTTTGCAGTTTTTCAAAAATATGATACTTTTAGGATGGTCCAATTGGGTTAAATTGCATATTTAATTTTTAGATTATATTTGAATATTTGGATTGGGTAAATTATATTATTGGTCCCTAAATTTTAATTAAAATTTCATTCCAATCACTTAATTTTTATTTTTTAACAATCTTGTTATAGTTCTGATCATATTTGTTCTGATCATATTTGTTCTTTTTGACCTAATGTTTATAACTACCTATAATCCCTCCCCAACCCATAAATAGGAGGATAATGCGTTTCAATGCATTCGAGCTCACGTCCTCTTGTACTAACAAAAATATATATTTTAATTATTATTTCGATATCATCTTAATTTTTTTTTATTTTAAGATAATTTTACGTTAAATATTAAGTAGGGAAAACAACATATTTGACTCTTGTATTTTGTCAAATCTCTAATACTATGTATATTTTGATACTTGAAGTTTGACTTTGTCTTAAAAAGAATTAGATCAAAATTAAAAAGTTAATTCAGTTGTTGATAAACACGTAAACTTGATCTATCAATTTCTTTTTTTTTTAATTTATTATATAAATCGCTAAATTATTGATTCTTACTAATCTCTTACATACAAATTGTTGAACCGTTGATTCTTGTATCAACGATTTAACAATGCTACTAATTAGATTTAACTTCTCGATTTTTCATAAAATATAAGGACCAAATTCTAACAAATTAAAGTACCCAATTTGACTTTATTAATAATTCAAAGTTTCTTTTTTTTTTAATATTGTTTTCCAATTGACTCAAGTGCCCTCGAAGGCATGACATTTCATTCTCAATAATTTATATGACAAAATGAAAACAAAATTCGAAGTTTTGAAATGTGTTATGTGTCGTTATTTGATTGATTCATTAATTAATTTTAATTGTAGATCAAAGACGAAAATTATTAACGGGATAATTTAATTGATTCTATTATTGATGAAAGCTTAATCGATGAGAGTTTAGTGCATATACTCAATTGATTTTTTTTTCATTTTTAATTTGAAAGGATTTTGTACCCCAAGGGAATTTAGGGGGACAAGGGCCTTGCCTCCCAAAAAATGAAAAATTATTATTTTTATCCCTTCAAAAATAATGAAATTATAAAGTAATATATGATGAAATTGCATTTTACCTCAAAATGAAAAAAATTAATGCCTTAAAAATATAAAATTATAAATTAATAATAGATAAAATTATATTTTGACCTCTCAAAATTTTATAATTAATTTTCGATTTTCTAAAGAAAATTTAAATTCTCTCATGCTTGTGCCTATAAGTTTTTTTATTTAAGGTTATTTTTATAACTTTTAAAATTTTAAATTACATATTATAAAATTTCATTAATAAGAATTTTTAAAAAAATCAAAGGTCAAGCAATAACGGCGTTTGTGGTAAAAACGCCGCTAAAAGTCAAGCAATAGTGGCGTTTATTTGAAAAACGTCGCTATAGATCCAAAGCATTAGCGGCATTTTTCTCATAAACGCTGCTAATGGTATTGCAATAGCGGTGTTTTTACATAAACACCGCTAAATCATTTAACTTTATTGAAACGACGACATTCTACCTTCTCCTTATCAAAAAGTTGATTTGAAAATTCCTTCTCTCATTCCTTATAAAAAAAATTCCTCTTTCATTTCAAAATTCCTGATCATTTCTAAATCCCTAATTTCATTCTCCGCTCCTCCATTTCATTCTCCACTCCAATCTACACCAACATCCACCGATCGACCACCACCTACCTTCTCCTTCTCTCCAAAAGCTGTGAATTTGAAGCATAACCCTAAACCCAAAGCCTACTTAGCCTCCGCCCACATCCACGCCTCCTTTTCCGTTGTTGTTGGCTCCACCCACAGCTGTGCCGACAGCTGCTGAAATTAACCCACACCAACCATCACCGTAAGCGTAAGTTTTCTTTTGCTACTGAAATGGGTAGGTGAGGTCGAGAGTGATTTTTCTCTTGAATGACAAAGTCATGAGCTTATATTTTAAACTAGACTCTTTTTACCTAAGCTCGTATTTAAATTTAATATTTTTATCCAAATTTTTCCAAGAACTTCGGATGTGTACAGATAATCTGATATTTGTACAAATCTGGTTAGACATATACATATATGTGACACTTGGATCCAAGTCATATGATTTTGCAGAAAGTTGTGTAGGATTGAGGGGTTTTTTTTTTTTTCATTAAATTGTTGTTTGCAGCCAGATATATCAGCACCAAGGGTTCACATTCTACCAGCATGGTCTTCAATTTCTCCTGTTTCTTCAGTTACAGGCGACAACAGGTTCGTGACATTCAACATAATCTCAGGAACATCAATGTCTTGTCCTCATGTTTCTGGTGTAGCTGCCTATGTTAAAGGGCTCACTTTAAATTTTTAAGAATTGTGATTTGATTATATGTGCTAGTTTGCTACCTTAATCTATTCTTCAGCTGCTAATTTCTTCATTTGCCTTTTGTCTTTCATTTCATTAATTTCATCTATAAATAATACCAGTTCTGCTTTGACTTTATATCTGCCAATGAGAACCAAAACATGTATTGTTCTATAAATGATAGACATTGTAGTACATAAGTATATGTAGTGGAGATACCATCCAGCTGGAGCTAGTAATGATAATTGTGCTGTAGGGACATAACTTGATGTCCATCTTTACTTTGTGTTGATACAATGGTGAGATACCAAGACAACACTGTAACTCTTCTTCAATGCTGCTTCACATTACATTAATTAGCCGACCTATAACAAAAATAGAGAAAATTTCATAAAAATGAACATACACAAATATAGTTAGAATTGAAGAGGAAATGTTTAATGGACATTTGAATGAAGGCTCAAAAGGCACCAAATCATGGGGGTTATTTATGTAGGAGGACACAAGGGTAGTACACTATACTATATGCATAAGAAATGGCTATAAATCATACATATTGTTAGCAGTTAGGTCAATAAACGATAAAGAAAACAATCATTACCCTAAATTAATGGTAACAGTTGTGACAGTTTGTCAGTGTGGTAATGATGCTGCAACTGTGGCTTATTATAGGATAATGTCTGTCTTCACTTTTTTTGCTTTTTTTAGCAATTCCTATATACCTGTCTTATTTCCATCATCTGGTTAGAATTGAATTGGATTGCCTCTATTGTGAATTTCTTAATTGCTACAAAAAAATAAAATTATTTAATTAATTCTAGAAAATTTGTCACGAAATCAGTAAAACATCAAATACTCTCATGATAGCTAATTATTTGGACCATTTGACATGTTAGCTTACTTGATGTGATTCGTTTTATTTGTTCAGGTTCAACTGTGACAACTTGCTCAAAAGACTACTGCTTTTAGAGGTTATATCAAGAAGCTAGATTCTTAGAGGTTACTAAAAAAAATCAAAAAAAAATATTATGTTTGTTTCGGGGTATTGGTTTTGGCTGCTGAAATGTTGGTTTTCTTGTCTGATATGTCTGATACAAATTTAAAAATGTTAGATACAAATTTTCTTGTAAATTCATGTTTTGGGTTCTCATTGAAACAGAAACATTTGTTCAAGTTTTAATTTATGAAAAAAAGAACATAATAATCTTATTGAAGAACTATTGAGGGAAAAAGTAACCAGAAGCAGAAACTAGGAAAAAAAAAGAGAGCCCAAAATTCTACAAAATAAACAGATTGAAATAGGTAGAAAACTTGCATGTGAAATTATGGTAGCTACAGAGAAAAGCTTTACCGAAAAGAAGCAAAGGAACAACAATCTTAAAAGCACTGATTCTATGAAGAGTAAAGGAAGAAAAGGATTGAGTAGGGGAGTCTATAACATCATTGTTTTGTCAATTATGATCACTTTATTGATTAAAATTTATAAAATAAAAAAAAAGTTATTGTTTGACAAGTCTACTTGTACATGTTTCGATCTATTACTTGATCATGCTTAGCAACTTAGCTAGTTATGAACTGAATAATTACATTTAAATTACAAAAAAAGGAAGAAACAAAATCTAACAATGTGGTCTATTGGTCCTCTCCATATTAAACAAAATGCCAATAAATTGCTTACAAAGATCAAAATTGTATTGACAAAACAAATCAGATCAAAATGCCAATAATTAATTATTTAATTAGTTTTTTATTAAACTCTAAACTCAAATACTTAATTATTTAATTATATTAAATAAATATTCAATTATTAAAAATAGAACAAATATTAAAATAATTAGTTATTTATTAAACCCTAAATCAAAATATTTAATTTAAAATATTAAATTATTTAATTATATTTAAATAAATATTAAATTATTAAAACATAACAAGAATTGAAATAATTAATTATTTAATTAGTTATTTATTAAACCCTAAACCAAATTATTTAATTATTAAAAACAACTCAAATATTTAATTATTTAATTAGTTATTTATTAAACCCTAAATCAAACTATTTAATTATTAAAAATAACTCAAATATTTAATTATTTAATTATTTAATAAGTTATTTATTGAACCCTAAATCCAAATATTTAATTCAAAATATTTAATTATTTAATTATTTGTAACTATGTGCATATAAGTACTTTTATAAAAATTTTCCCTAATTACATATTTAATTATTAAATAAAACCCAAATATAACAACTAAATATAAATATAAGTGAGATTTAACTAAATAAATTAATTTTGATAATTCTCTAGAGTTTGATGCAAAGAAAGTACTTGCATAAAATTTTGCCAACACTATAGGCTAGAGGTGTCTTATGACACTATAGGCATAAATTTTTCCTACTAAGATTTAAGTAAAATGTTGTCACTAATATATATTTTTAAATTTAAATCTATTTATAACACTTAAGTAACCATAATTTATTGTCAACTTTAAACTTCAAGAACTACGAAATGGATAAGAGTTGGATGCAATTGTCAAGGGTAAGCAACGACTATCTAAATGGAGTGAAAACTTTTCCAAATTTTGCATTTCAAAATGTAAGCTAAGAGAATATAAATCTTTGCCTGAGTAAGAAGTGTGGTAACATCAATTGGCATATTCGTGAAGTTGTCTACAAATATCTAGTCGTTGATGGCTTTATTCGGGGGTATAAAAAATGGATTTTCCATGGAGAGTGTACACCTAGTCGAACCTCTTCAATGATTAATCTGAATTATCCTCATTATGCTCATCATCAGTATGCTAGAGAAAATGACATGGAACGTATGTTGTTGGATGCATTCAATATGCACGGTCATGGTTTTCAATTGATTCCACCTGAATTTATTGCGTCCGATGATTGTGATATTGGTGGAAATGCTTTTACCGAAACGGGAACAAGTGCACCTGATGAAGAGCCAAATGGAGAAGCAGCGAAGTTCTACAAGTTACTTAATGAAATGAATGAAGAACTTTATGAGGGATCAAAATTTTCAAAATTGTCCTTCTGCATTTGTCTTTTTCACTTAAAATGTTTGGGAGGGTGGACGGAAAACTCTTTTACACTGCTGTTAGAGTTTTTGATAGATATGTTTCCGTTTCCAGAAATCCCTTATTCATGCAAAGATATGAAGAAACTGATAAAGGATTTAGGCCTTGGGTACGGAAAAGTTCATAGTTTCCCAAATGACTGCATGTTGTATTGGGGTGATCGAAGAATCCAACAGCCTTGTCATGTTTGCGGTACATCTCGTTGGATGAATAGGAATGTAGAAAATGTGAATGAGGATGAAGGTGAGGCACAATCAAGAAAGAAGCCAGTAAAGATTCTGCGATATTTTCTACTAATACCAAGGCATCAAAGGCTTTTCATGTCGTCAAAGACGGCCGATTCTATGAGGTGGCATCATGATGAACGAATCGATGATGGATTATTAAGGCATCCCCGCAAATTCTTTAGCTTGAAAATCATTTGACAATAAATTTCCAAGCATTGCAAGTGATCCTCGAAATGTGAGGCTTGGGCTAGCATCTGATGGATTTAATCCATTTAAACTCATGAGTACTTCGTACATTACTTGGCCTATAGTGCTTATTCCTTACAATTTGCCTCCGTGGATTTGCATGAAGCAATCTTCTTTAATCTTATCTATGATTATCCCTGGAGAGAAAGGTATCGGGAATGATATTGACATTTATATGCAACCACTTATTAAAGAGTTGAAATAGTTATGGGCGGGTGTTGAAACATATAATGTCTCCAAAAAGGAGAACTTTTATTTACGTGTAGCTCTGTTGTGGACTATTAATGATTTACCGGTTTATGCCAATTTATCTGGTTTGAGTACCAAAGGACGTTATGCTTGTCCTTGTTATGCAGCGTAAACTTGTTCGAAGTGTTATATAATGGGAAGAAGTTCTCTTATATGGGGCATCGTCAGTGGTTAGATGGAAATCATAGATTTAGATTTCAGAGGACTCAATTTGATGGTACCAACGAGTTGAGAAAAGCTCTTGAGTAGACCATTGGATCTGAAATTTTGTTCATGTTGAAAGATATAGATTTCAGTTATGGGAAGATGAATAAACCATCCAACACGCAAAGAAACAGAAGACCGAGGGAGGCGTATGTTGGCGATATTGATCGAGAGAGTGATGATGAATCTAATGAAGAGGATGATCCTAATGAGGCGGAGTTGTGGAAAAAAAGAGGTATTTTTTTATTTGCCTTATTGGGAGCATCATATTTTGCGTCACAATCTTGATGTCATGCATATTGAAAAGAATGTTTGCGAGAACATAATCGGGACAATTCTCAATGTCGATAGAAAATCGAAAGACAATCTTAAAAGTTGACTTGATCTAGTTGACATGAGAATTCGGCATGATCTTCATCCCCAATTACTTCTAAATGGAAAATGTCGGTTGCCGCCTTCGATCTTTACAATGTTGGAGAAAGAAAAAGAATTGTTCTACACAGTGTTGAAGGATATAAAGGTCCCAGATGCATATGCATAAAATATATCTCGATGTGTGAGTCTTAAAGATCGAAGACTATATTCCCTAAAATCACATGATTATCACATCTTGATGCAAGATTTACTGCCAGTTGCTTTGCAGTGTTGTATGTCAAAAAAGGTGACATCTTGTATAATTGAACTATCCAATATAATGAAAGTTATTTGTGGAAAAGTTTTGGATGTTGAAGAACTTGAGAAAGTACAAGATCGAGTCGCCTTGACGTTATGCAACTTGGAAAAGATCTTTCCACCTTCGTTCTTCACTATTACGGTGCACTTGTTAATCCATCTCCCTCATGAAGCAAAACTTGGTGGATTGGTTTTCTATAGGTGGATGTATCGTATAGAGAGGTGCTAATTAATTTGCAAAGTTTTCATTCATTCATTAATATACCTTTAGTTACAACTTTTGATAATGTTGTATATCGTGTTTAGGTTTCTATGCAAATTGAAGTCTTATTGTCATAATAAGCGTTATCCAGAAGGATCAATTACTGAATGTTACCTAGCAGAGGAGTGTATGACTTTCTGCTCTAGATATTTAAAAGATATTGAAACAAGTCTGAATAGACCAAGTAGAAATGTTGGGCTCAATAATGATCATAGCTTAGCTGAAACTTATCTATTTCGAAGTTATGGACAACCAATCGGGAAAGTTGAAATGCACACTTAGATGATATATCTTGGGTACAAGCACATCGATATGTTCTTTTTCACCACGATTCAATTGAACCATTTCACAAGTAAGTTTTAGATTTGATAAATATTCATCTTTTTCATTTGTTTATTTTTTCGCTAACCAATTTATTCACTTTTTAACATAGTGAGTATAAACAACTCTTGAGATCTCGTTCATGCTCCCGAAGATTACATCATCGAGAGATTCATAAGTTATTCACAAAAATTTTTCATGAATGGTTAGGGCAGACGATATGCAACTGAAGCTTTTAATGACAAATAATAATGTTTTCGTATAACATTATAATTAATCAATTTACTTTCAATTCGATAGGTTTGGAGTGGAAAGGACGTCAGTGAAGAAGTTAAATGGCTTTCCCATGGTCCGAATAGAGTAGTAAAATGATATAATGCCTTCTTGATTAATGGATTCAGGTTTCATACAAAATCTCGCGAAAGATTAAGGAGGACTCAAAATTGTGGAATAGTTGTTAATTCTTCAATTACAAGTTATGCTAGTGCTAGGGACATAATCTTGTTGAGGGAAATGTGGAGTATTACAGACTTCTTACGGACATTATTGAGTTGGATTACTATGGCAAATGGAAGGTTGTTTTATTTCGATGTGATTAGGCTGATGTTAATACTGCTCGCGGAATTAAAAAAGATCAATTTGGTTTTACACTGGTGAACTTCTCTCGATTAATTCACACTAGGCAACAATTGATGGACGAGCCATATGTATTTTCTTCTCAAGTCAAAAAAATTTTTTACTTGAGAGATCCAACTGATGAGGGTTGGTACGTTGTACTCCGTAACACCCTTAGAGACTTGTTTGACATGAGCAATAGGAGTAAAGATGACATGGACGAAAGATCAGAAACTGTCTTTTCCAGAACAAAACTTAAATGAAACTATCCCTAATACTAGTACACAATTTCAATGGGTTCGCCAGGATGTGGATGAAGATATTTACGAATCATAATGTAGTAAGATTTTACATTTTTAAATAATATGTAATATTATGATTTAAATCTTGATCTTGTTAAATATATCCATTACTATTATTGTTGTAATTAGTTACTAATATTTCAACTATTTTATGTGTATCGCAGATAATATGCCTAGAAGAAAATTTCGAGATCTAAGTACTATCCAAAATCCTCCGAATTCGGAAGAAACAAATAGTGATCAACAGACTGCTATTGGATCTTCGAATGTTCCAAAAACTGAAGAAAATCAAGGTAATGTTAAGTTTAATTTTCAAACATGTTCACTTTTATTTTTTATTTTTGTTTCAAATTCTAATATTATCATATACAATTTTTTTAGCTGAATATTCTGAGGGGCGCAGAACTCGAGGACGTACCAATAGTCATGGTCTTGGTCAACCTGTTGGATCAGAAGCTCGACTTGTCAAAGTATCTACAAATAGTCATGGTCAACCTGTTGGATCAGAAGCTCGACTTTTGGGAGGATACTTGAGCATTGTAGCACAAAATAACAGTCTGTTACCAATCAACTACGAGTCATGGCATCATGTGCTTGATAGTAAAAAAAATCAAGCTCTCGATAATATTAAGGTAATAAAGTGAATGTAATTTATAATACTTTTGTTTAATTTTAATTTATATTTGCTTTCCAAACTTGTGTTATTTGCAGGAGAGATGTATTTTAGAGGTCCCGGACAACTATGTGAAGAAAGCATTAGGAAATAAATGGAGAGACCATAAGAGTACTATAAAGAAAGATTATTTTAAGAAGAATATGAGCCTCAAAGATAAATTGCGAAATGTTCCGCCGGGACTACTGAGGTACCATTGGGAAGAACAAGTTAGATTTTGGAGCTCAAAGACAGGAAAGGTATTATGTACTACTAAACTCTTATAAATATTTTGGTTTATAGTATTTATTATATATATAATAGTAATTAATGTAGGATCGTGAGCGTGTTGGAACTACAAGTAGGCAAAAACAAAAATTCACGCACACAGCTGGATCGAGAAGTTTTGCTTGTGTAGCTGTTGAGGTATTTTGAATTTATTAATTGTGTCAAATATTAATTACTTTCTTCTAATTAAAATTTTTCCTACGATAATGTAGGAACAGTCGTCAGGTCAAAAAGTTGGATGTCTTCAGCTTTTTGACATTGCACATAGAAAGAAAGATGGATCTCCTATGACTTTTGAAGCTGCAGAAATTATGGTATATTTACTTAATAAAACTTGAATTATTTTAAATATTTATCATGTTTAATTATAATGGTTTAATTCGTCGTTTGTAATGCAAATAATGCCAAGTTATATTGCATTTTTTGTTTGATTATATATTTCGTTTCTAACTCATTGATTGACTTATTAGGATAAATTAAAGAATAAGAAGACAGAGTATGAAATGATGACTTCAAGTGATAGTTAGGTTAATCGAGAGGACATTGATAACTGAGTTATTACTGAAGTTTTGGGTCTTGAAAGGTATGGTCGGGTTCGATTTCAAAGATCTTTTGTTAGCCCATCTCGATATTTTGGATCCAGCTGAAGTTTAGAGATTAAGAGATCAAATGGCTCATATGCAAGCGAGCACAGTTGAGAAATTTGCTCAACTTAAAAAGGAGGCAGCAGAGGTTCAAAGAAAATATGATAAACTCCAACTACAACTTAAAGCGGAGGCAACAGCGAGGGAAGCGAAGGTAGCAGTGAGAGAGGCGAAGGAAGAGAGGCAACAAGAAAGTATGACGAACTGTAGCTACAGCTTCAAAATATGATAAAAATGTTTTAGCAGAATCAATCGCAGAATCCGCCATCTTAGACTTTTGTTTTTTCTTATTGTGAGAATAATATACACAATACTACTTTTGAATATATTTTTCATTTATTTATTAATTTAAATCATATGTTTATCATTTACATTTAGATTTTAAGTTATTGGTTGGATTTGAATTTACAGGAAAAAATATTGAAAAATTGGGTTCTATGTGAATTAAAATGAGCTATTAAATTCTGTTAATTTTAGCAGCGTTTTCAAGGGAAGCACTGCTAAAGACCATGATCTTTAGCGACGTTTGTGAGGGAAGCGCTGCTAAAGACCATGTTCTTTAGCGGCGTTTGTGAGGGAAGCGCCACTAAAGACCATGTTCTTTAGCGGCATTTGTGGTAAAAGCGCCGCTAAAGACCATGTTCTTTAGCGGCGTTTGTGGGAAAAACGCCGCTAAAGACCATGTTCTTTAGCAGCGTTTGTGGGGAAAGCGCCGCTAACGAACATGGTCTTTAGCGGCGTTTATGAAAAAGTGCCACTAAAGACCATGTTCTTTAGCGGCGTTTATGGGAAAAGCGTCGCTAAAGATCATGTTTTATAACAACGTTTTCCCCATAAACGTCGCTATTTTTAGTGGCATTATCTTTAGCAGCATAGTTTACGGTGCTTTTGTAGGCCCAAAAAAATGTCGCTAAAAACCTATTTTCCTGTAGTGGTTGCATCTGCATACTAAGAAAAAATTTCATTTCTCCAAGATATGTCATTTCAAAGATCTCTTTCATCTCCCCTTTGAATTTATCTATCACCTCTAGTCTACTTCCTATTACAAGTAGGTCATCAACATAAAGAGACACCACAAGTAATTCATCATCATTCTTCTTGATATACAAAGTAAATTCACTTAGGCATTTTTCAAAACCTAAGTCAAGCAAATATGCATCAATTCTGCTGTACCAAGATCTTGGTGCCTGTTTTAAGCCATTCATAGCCTTTTTCAGCCGATACACCTTCTCTTCTTTTCCTTGAACAGTAAAGCTTGGTGGTTGTTTAACGAATATTTCTTCCTCTAAGTACCCATTCAAAAAAGTTTATTTGACATCCATTTGATGTACAAGCCAACCTTTTTTGTGTAACAAGAGCCAATAACATTCGTATAGTATCCATCCTAGCAAACGGAGCAAAAGTTTTCTAAAAATCTACCCCAAACATTTGAGCATACCCCTTGACGACCAGCCTCACCTTGTACTTGTTTACAAAACCATCAAGATTAAGTTTGGTTATATAAACCCATTTCAATCTTATAGCATTCTTGTGATTTGGTTTGTCCACCAGTTCCTATGTTTGATTCTTTTCAATCATGCTAAGTTCTTCCTTCATTGCAGCCAACCATTTTTTATTAGCTGCAGCTTCTTCATACCCGGCAGGCTCCATCACAGCGACATTACACCTTTGATAGATGTTAGAAAGTGGTCGGGTTCCTCTAACAGGTTCATCATATATATCATCATCTTCCTCATGAAACTTAATCTTTTTGTCAGCATCCCAACTCCAGCTATTTGACTCATGAGATTAGACATCTCTGCTGATTATGACTTTGTTGTGGTTTGGCAAGTAGATTTTGTATGCTTTTGAGGATGAGCTATAGCCTATAAAAATTCCAACATATGCTTTCTTGTCCAATTTGTCTCTCTTAACCTAATGAATGTAAGAGAAACACAAGCAACCAAAGGCTTTCAAATTAGCAAATTCAGGTTTGCAACCATACCATGCTTCAAATGGAGTTCTTTTATGCAAAGCTTTGGTTGGAAGTCTATTAAGTAGATAAACTGCAATGTTTACTACCTCAGCCCAAAACTTCTTCAGGAACCCTTTGTCACGAAGTAAGCATCTTGCCATCTCCATAATTGATCTATTTTTTTCTCTTTACCACACCATTTTGTTGTAGAGTATAGGGTGCAGTCAAATGATGCTCGATGTCTGCATCTTGACAAAATTTATTAAATTTTTTGGAGGTATATTTAGCTCCATTATCAGATCTGATCACCTACATCTTGCAACCACTTTGAGTTTCCATGAAAGCTTTAAACTTCCAAAAAATGTCAGCAACTTCATATTTCAACTTCATGATATAAACCCAACAAAATCTTGTGTGATCATCAATGAAAGCAATGTAGTACTTACTGCCATTTAATGACGGTGTTCTAATGAGCCCTCCTACGTCAGTGTGTACTAATTGTAATTTCTAAACAACCCTCCATGCCTTATTTTGTGGAAAAGGGAGCCTTGTTTGTTTCCCATATCGGCAAATTTCGCATGTAGGTAGCTCCTTCTCCAAATGAGGCAAGCCTTTTACAAGATTATTTTTCTTCATAAAAAGTATGGTGGCATGGTGAAAATGCCCCAACCTTTTGTGCCAAAGCAAAGTATTGTTATCTTCTTTGTGTACAGCAGCCTGCTCTTCTTGCATCAAATCTAAGGCAAAGCTCTTGTCTTTCATATGGACTTCGAACTCATCTCTATTTTCTGCATCTCTGATTATGCAATTTTTGTTTTCAAACAACACCTTGTATCCTTTTTCCAATAGCTGAGCAACACTCAAAAGGTTCTGATTAATTTCAGACACATATAAGACATCAGAAATAAATTTCAAACCTATGTGACCTTCAATTGCCACTGTTCCTTTGCCTTCCACAATGATATATTCTGCATTTCCAATTTCGACTCTAGAGATAGCAGTTTGATGAAGCTCTTTGAAGAGTTCACGATCATAAGACATATGGTTTGTATAACCACTATCTATAAACCAACTCTCGATTGAGTTGCTATGCCACAAACATTTGCTTGCCATCTTATGGATTTTAAATAGTATTAGCTTCTCCTTGTTGTTGTGGAGACCTGCATATTTTCTTCACATGTCCTAACTGTCTACACTTACTGCATTTCACATATTTAATTTATAAATTATTAATAAAAAAAAACTACTTAAGAGAAGACAAAATAAAAAGTAAATAAGAGTATGGAAAATTTGAAGAAATAGAGAGAAGAGAACAAAAGGATGATTAAGTAATGGTCCATATATGGAGGAAAGAAGTAACTAGAACTCCTAGAACTAAATATTAGGATGTAACAATAACCTTATGCATAAACAATGATGTAAGCTTACATATACTAAAACTTGTACTCATAATGAATGGTTAAGGAAAGTTCAAATATATAAGTCTAGAGTCACAAAATTTTATATTAACCTATAGGTTTAGCAACCTATATGATAAACTAGTATTCCTTTTCTATTTATCAAAATGGTGAGTTAGAAGCTCTAATATCTAATTATTAACCACAATCTATCAATCTTAAATCCTTGTGATAGAACTAGATAACAACTATTCCACTACATTTAAAAAAAGTAAAATTATTTGATTTGGTATTATTACCATGTGACTAACCTCCTCAACTACACAAATTATCATGTACTATAAACATATAGGAGTAAAATCACTTGCCACTTCTTCATAATAACCCATCATAATCAAATTTCATTTTTCTACAAATGTTCACAACTCGGATTCTGATAACCTAAGACAATTTCATAATCAAATTGCTATATATAGAAAGTGAATAATGCAAATGGTTATGGTTATATATTCATACTTGTGATCTCATACAGATTTATTACATATTCATACTTGCAATCACATATATATATTCATAATAAAAGAAAGGTCCATACTCATAAAGCAACCTTGTGAAGGTTAAAAGAATGTTAGCATGTACACCTTGTAATCGTCCCAAATGACAAGGCCCAAAACATAGCCAAATCAAAGAAATATTGGATTACGACCACGTTCACTCTAAAGGCAAGGTCCTAATCATGAGGTAACCTAATAATGTCCATTGCATTCATTCCCAATGACGGTCCAAAATATAACCAAGTCAGATTCAAAACTAAAAACCAACAATTCATATCTAAAATTTTTATACCAATACTTTGTACAATCATGGTAATGTCCAATAACCTCAATACAAATTCAAACTCAATAAACTAGTTGTCTTAGGTAAAAGTACATTTATATTCAACCTCATATGTATTTATACACACATACACATTGATGGAACAATTATAGATTTGGCAAGTAACTTACCTTAAAATTTAAACTACCAACTCATAAATCTAGTTGATGTATACTTGAAGAATCTATAATCCATATTAGCCATAATTATTACTAGATTAACTACTACAAAATACATATCATGCAAATACTTGTGATGATTTCTTTCAATTAATTAAAATTAGAAAAACTTGTAATACAATCACTGGCCTAATTACAGAAAAATAGAGAAATATTCTTTAGCTAATCAATTCATTTATGGATCCTCACCTCACCTTATCTCTCCTCTCTCTCTTTCCTCGTTAGTTGATTAAATATGGCAGCTTCAATGTATCTCCTGAAATAGCCAAACTTGTAGTTTTAGTTATTGGGTTGGCTTGTTGAGATTTTCTATTGCTAGTGTAAACAGCTGTTGCAAAGCCTGTTAGCAACAAGTCGACAACAAGCTGAAACCTTTTTCTAGGCTTGAGTGTTGGCAATCTTTTATTTGTAATTATGATACTAATAAGCAACAAAATAGAGGATAAATGTTTGTAAACAGAAAGCAAGAAAAACATTGGAGCCCAAACAATTAATTTTGGTTAGTATTTTTTGCTATTAGTTGAAAAAGTGAGTTCTACTGAATGTGGGATTAATTGGTTGAGTTTAAATAATTAATTGTAATGTAATTTAATACTGGATTCATTTTTAGTCTTACAGTCATAAGTTTACACTAAATTATATTATCAACTTATGATATTATTTCATATGTTGTTTTATACTTGTTATCATTGTTTGTTACAATAATGCATATAACAACTAAGCACCACATGCTCTTTGATCTATCATTCAATATTCTTGAAGCTACAAGCAAGTGCAAAATAATTTGAGATATGATCATGCAATTAGTGATAAGTACCAAACGTAATATATTTTAATCTCGTTTTTAATACGTTTTTGGATGATTATTCAATATTAATTGTGAACTTTATGCTCTTAATTCTTAAAATTCATATTCTTATGCTTAAGAGATCATTTGAGAGAAAAAGGAGGGAAATTCGAAAAATCGGAGCAAGCTACAAGAGTCACATGGGTTGACCCAATCTCACGACCTACCACACAACCATGTGGTAGGCTATGTTGATTTCACAGATTTGTACTTCGAACTATAGAAAATCACGATTTTTAGGTTTTTCGGTCATTCTAAGACGTATATATGACAAAAATAAGAAGATAAGGGTGAGACGTTATAGAATATTCAAGAAAACAACTTGAAAACCAGCATTGAAGCCAATTCTGAAGCATATTTCCTTCAAGATTGAAGATTCTCAATTGATTTATTAAGAGATTATTATGATATTCTTCATTTCTTTCGGTTATATTATATCTTGGAGGTTTTTATTTTGAAGCATGAACTAATTTTTTAAATATATAGGGAAGATGAACCCTATGATGGATTCTGCCATTTGATTTTTATTTTATGCAATAAATATTTAGATTTTTTTCTCAATTATGTGTGCTTAATTCTTGGTTTAATATTCTATTTTTTTATCCATATTTGATGTACTTAAATCAAAGGTGGAATAGACCTTATTTAAGAGTAGATCTTACGTAATTGAGTGGATCAACATGCAATCTTAGAAATAAGACGACATAAATCTACCGAATTAGAGTCAAATCTAATAGGGGAATCCATAGCACGAGTTAATGTGATAATAGAGATTTTAATTAGAAAGAAATTTCAATTAATCAACCTAGAGTCAGTTGCTCTTATTCTCGAAATAGATATTAACATAATTTAGGGATTTCTACAGATCAAGTTACTAAGTAGAGAAATTACGTAATTTAGATTGATAGTGATAGATGAAATCTAGGTGAATTCTTTCCTGAGTATTGTTTCACTTATTGGTTGTTAATAGTTTATTTTACTGATTTGGTGTTCATTAGTTAATTTTAGTTTTAATTAATCACTCGGTTTATTCGGTTAAATAATAAAAACACAGTAATTCCTAATAATTTTAATCTTCGTGGGAACAATATCTTTACTCACCGTAATTATACTATTAATTGATAAATACATTTACTTTAATCAAATTTTTATTTAATTTCGTGGACATCAATTATCATTTAAATTTTAGAAGATACAATTATGATCAATAATTACATTCATGTATCGTTAATAAATCCAAATATATTTGGACAAATCCAAATTTAAACCTGAAGGTTAAAAGTATTCAGGACCTCATTCTTACCATCAAGCTAATTGCCTTAATGGTAATGCACCTAGGAATATTAATTATACATTTCGATTTACTGTTGGTTTCCCTTTTGGAGGGTAACTGTTTATATGTTCAAAGGAATGCAGTACAAATATATACTGCAAAACATAAATTATAAATTACATGAGAGATTGAAGATTATACTTTGTCTGTCTCATGCATAATCACTGTCAAAGCTAGAATGAAGGCATAGTCCACCTCTGGATACACTTTTAACTTGAAACTTTCTTTGCCCATGCAGCTTCCCCATGTGTAATTATGCATAACCTATGTTTTCATGATACAGCAGTGGGTTTTACAAAAACAAAAACGGTCACATATACCATTTATTAATTGGTTAAACAAGGGCCTCAATCTAGCCACTGCAGCAATAATTGAAGCAGAAAAAGCTTTACATACCTCTGCAATAACTGAGTTGCCTTTCCAAACTTTGAAAGACATGGAAGTGAAGCTTCCAGTTACATGAAAATCAGGGCCATCTTCCAAGTAGCTGCCTGCTAAGTGAACATCAAGATTGTTCTTCATTTGAAGCGCATTGGATCGCTGCACGTTGCACAAAAAGTTGTTTTTCTCTGAGCTTTCACCTTGATAGATTTGCCATTGCTTTTTCCAGGATAGTGGCTGTTCATATCCAAAACACCCACCGTCACCTCCAAGTGTAAAATAAAAAAGAAAGAGGAAAATGTTATACAATTATTGCCTGCATATATTATATACCTTTTTGCGCAGAGTGATGACAGGAAAACCAGCAGGATCTTTGATGACCCTTCTCTTTTTGGAGTTCCAGACACCTCCATCGACTTGAAGGAGAGAATTTCCAGTAGTATCAAACACATCGTAGTGTATATTGGAAAATGACTCTACTTTTCCCTTCACAACCAGCTGCATTGTGTAAGGGACACAGAATTGATCCCCGACAATCTTGATCATCTGCTCATCACTTGCCATTGAGGAACAAAAATCGATGCTCTCTATTGATTTTGATGCTAATGTTCTTTAGTAAACTGAAGGAAAACACTTTCGAAATAGGGGCCGTTGGACGTGGAGGCTGCTGGCAATGGGAAACAATTTTGCACATTAACACTTATCCTTTGCGTATGTTATTTAATTAGCTATTTAATTTGGAAGAGACGAAGCAAAGCAGATTGATGGAACACAAAATTTCAGGAAAATGTGAAAGAAAACATCTGCAGAAAGACTACATTTCAGCATTGTACGATTGACGGAAACAACAAATTGACCTTTGAAAACTCTATTTTTTTTTTATTCTATAAAGTAATAATAACAATAATAATCTTATGTTTTCTGCATTAAATTGTTTTCTTCCATAAACGGAGTCCATTAACGTCGAGAAAAGGGTTCGTGAAATACCATATATATTCATATATATCAAAACTTGACCTATCATGCATAATCTCAGATTGACAAAGTTGAACAGAGGGATACATATACATAGATATATATTTACATGTACAAACCTTGTAATAGAGAACCGGACTTGAAAAGAACCAGACCAATAGGAAAAATGATGGGATATCAGATGCGATACAAGAAATTAAATGGGGTGAAGAAGGAAATGAGATGAAGTCACTTTTATAGTACAAATAAAAGAAACAAAATCCTGGATTATCTGTTGTGATGATGCAACAGCCTTTGTCTCTTCCTTCTTCATTGGATTTAGAATGAAAATTTCGATTTTCCAGAAACAAAATTCTGGTAGTTTGTTGTTATGATGTACAATGAACAACAGTTATTCGTAGCCACAGTTAAACATGTCTAATTTTGAGTATCTAAACCCTAAATATAAGAATAAAATCAACAGCTTCATCCTCATAATTATACCCCTATTATCCATTGTTAAAATATTTGTTAAAATATACTCCTAATTCTAAACTCCTACCCTAGCTAGTTAGGGTATCTAGAAAAACCTAATATAGATCCTGATTAATTAATTTCATGAATATCCTTTCTTCCCAATATTGTTTTATTGTATTAATTTTTTATGTTTTATTACTTCAATTTTTTCTTTCATCATATTTTACATAATTATTAATTAAAACATTAAAAAAACTTAAGTGACAATGAAAAGTTTCTAAATTTGATTGTATAAAAAAAATATCTGAATTTGATAGTTGACCAACTCCATGAAGGAAACTGTCACCGTAAAGAATAATCAGGAATACGTCGATAGTGGGAAAAATATCATGAATGGTATTGTATTAGAACTTGTTGAGTAATATTTTCTCATGTTTTATTGACGGGAGTATTCGGGTATTTATACATGTTGTTATAGATGCTATTACAGTTTATGATAGGAGCCCACTATTTTGTCTTGACTCTGTTGCATCTAGTACTGGCATTCTCTGTCCCTAGTATTGGCATTCTTTGCGGACTCCAAATCTACTGGACACGTGTCTATGGAGCACACGGTCTTTTCTGTTCCTGGGACTGACATTCTGAGTGGGCTATGTACCTACTGGAAATGTGTTCTTTCTATGAGCCCCTTGGGTATATGCGAGTTGAGGTTGTGGCCTTCCCTTGGCTTAGGCGAGCTAGATCCTTAAGCTTGCCTCGCGAGCTGGATCTACGAACTCCATCTGTGAGCTGGGTCCTCGAACCCAGCTTGCTATCCTCTCGTGGTTCACCTTGCACCCAATCTTTTGGTGGGACCTCTCTGGTTCGCAAGTAAGTGACCCGAATCCTGTCTAGGACTCGAGTTGGTAATTACTGATGTATAACAGTAGTCCCCCTAGTGGGTCTAAGGAGGGTTACAAAGTGGCACTTCTTAAATCCATCACATCAAGTTTAAATGCAGCTTGCTGGGCACGATGCGAGCTGTGATGCACAACGACCGTTCTACCACGTGTGCGAGTGGGTTTCGAGTGCGTGTATTTGACCGTTGAAATTTGAACTGTTTCCATCTATTTGCAACTGGATCGTTGATCTTCCTCGGTTATATGAATCGCCAAAATGCAGGAAGAGAAATCCTTCTTTAAAAGGAGAAGCTTTTCAGCCCTAAATCCTTCACACTTATTGAAACAAAGGTAATTAAAAAAACACTCTTGCTTTTTAATTTTTGCTTTCTTCTTTTATCCATAATATGAAGAAGATGAGAGGGATCGGTAACCGAATCGTCCAAGCCCGTCTATCACGGGAACTATTGTCTCAGGTTCTGGTGACAACCAAACTCCATCCCTACACCACCAAGCAAGAGGAACTGCAACAAGTTCTACCTGTGCGGGGGATAAAGCTTCCCAATTTCGTGTTCAAGTTCTCTATCCCAAAGGGTCATACTAGTTGTGTGAAACCATCCCAAGTCCTAAATAGGATTCGATCCACTTACTTGTGACCCGAAGCAGTCCCACTAGAAGATTGGGTGCGAGGTGAATTGCGAGAGGACAGCAAGTTGGGTTCACGGACCCAGCTCGTAGGTGGAGTTCATGGACCTAGCTTGCTCGAGCCAAGGGAAGGCCACAGCCTCAACTTGCATATACATAAGGAGCTCGCAAAATGACTGCGTGCTCCATAGGTTACACGAACACTTTTTCAGTAGGTACGAAGCCCAGAATGTCAATCCTAGGAATAGAAAGGACCATCATAAACACGTGTCCAGTGGATCTTGAGTCCGCAGAGAATGTCAGTATTAGGGACAAAGATGTTTGTACTAGAGGCAATGGAGTCAAGACAAAACATTGGGGGCGCTATCATGAGCTATAATAGCATCTGTAACAGCATGTATAAATACCCGAATACTCCCATCAATAAGACACGAGAAAATATTACTCAGTAGAGCTCAAATTATATTTTGTTCCATTTATTCAAAAAAGAGTAAATTAACCACTATACATTAGATCAAAAAGCAAATTAGTCCTTCCATTAAAACATTCATAAATTTCTACCATTAACTGATGACGTGGCTAATGGAGTAAGTAGGTATTGACAAGTAGCATGCCATGTGTACCTCATACTAATATGAGATTTTACCATGTCAGTAAATA
This sequence comes from Gossypioides kirkii, assembly GCA_005610355.1. Lineage (NCBI taxonomy): Eukaryota > Viridiplantae > Streptophyta > Magnoliopsida > Malvales > Malvaceae > Gossypioides > Gossypioides kirkii. The sequence continues at coordinate 28,683,365 of CP032247.1, read as the reverse complement.
TTTTTAAAATAAAAAATTCTATAATATAAATAATTCTTTTTATAATTATTTGAAAAACTACAACTAAGATGAATCTAAAGAAACGGTTAACGTGGTTTTTCAAGTAATTATGCAAAAAATTATTAAGAATTATAAAAAATTATTTAAAAGTACAACAAATATTCAAATTGCAAATTAGTTATCATCATCGAATTATAATTTATTTAAATATTTAACAATTATTATTTTAAATTACTATAAATATAAAAAAAATTGAATCTTTTATTTTGGATTTGTGGTTTGGTGTAGTTATTTTAATTTTGGTTATTCATTTTAAATTAAGATTATTTTTAATAATTTGTAATAATTTTAAATATTTTAAATATTTTTTAATTATTTGAAAAACCAAGAATTTTAATTTTTTAAATACTTGCTGACCTAGCAAAATGCCACATTAAGATGAGGTACACATGACACATCACAAATTGCTGCATATTTGCTCCATGAACTATATCATCACTTAACAATAGAAATGGATGAAATTTTTAACGGAATGATTAGTTTTCTTTTTGATCTAATATACATGAGCTAATTTGCACATTTTTTAGTAGTGGAGGTAAAATGCAATCCAAGTCATTGTATGAGAGATAGGGGTTCATAATTGGGTACCTAAATTTTTGGGTATTAAAAATTTCGACTCGTGACCCGACCCTTGAATACCAGGAACATGTAATTTCTGGTACTCGTATTTTTGGATCACAAGATACCCGGATTAAATTTGTATAAATTTTTTTACATATCATATAATTTATAGTGATTCAACATGACAAATTTAAAAATCTAAAGTAGATAGTAGCATAATCTAAATATAAAGTTTAGAAATCCAAACATAATGTTTATAAATCCAAATTACATAATCCAAAGATAAAACTTCAAAAAAAATACAACTAATGATAAAACGTATAGTTGCGTACTCATCAATCATCATAGCATGGTGTGATGTCCGAAATCATTTGTCTCATCAATGATAATAGTTGGTTGTTCCAAAGTCAAATCTTGTATCTCTATAAAAAAAAACATTTCAAATATACAACAACAGTGTATGTTTAGAAATATAAAGATTTAAACATCTAAACTATATAAATAAATATTACAAAATAAAAATAATAAATTTGAAATCGAAAACTAACCTTCTTCCATATTCTCCAATGCTAGCAAGCTCTTCTTTATCATAAGGGGTCATGAGAAGCATGAATTCAATCTTGAATACAAATAAGAGCTTCCACCAACCTAGGAGTCAAAGAAGTGCGGAAGGAATCAAGAACACATCCTTCCGTGCTAAAAGCGAACTCCAAAGCAACTGTAGAAACTGGAATTGCAAGTATATCTCATGCCATTGTCATAAGAATAGGATAATTGTTTGTTTGTGCAGACAACCAAACCAAGATATCAAAACTATCATCATTATAACGAACACATTTATCCCTCAAATATATGTCTAGCTCAGTTATTGTTTCTGAAGTATCAATTAATTATGTCTCAATCACATAATCCTTCCTCAAGTTTTTTCCTTTTAACCTCCTTATTTCTCCCTCACCATCATGGTCACTAGAAATTGGATCCGAAGAGCATGATCTCATTTGTGTTGATGAAAAATACGAAGAAGCATAAAAATGAAACAATTATGTCAAAGTATTTTTAATTTGATGACACAAGACATAAGAGTTGTTAGGATCATAAGAACAGCGAACAATCCACTCAACATATCTTAACTTATGTCTAGGATCAAGAAAAGGCAATGTAGTCTCATAAAGGTAGTCACATACCTTGATCTAGAGAACCTTAATGTAGTTTGAAAAAAGATTTCAAGAAAAGGCAAGAAACAAGCAACTTTGTCCTAATCTTCATCATCGGGAGCACCACCAACTTCCCTAAGCTCTTTTGTGTAAGGAAGGTACTTAGTTTTCATATATTTGAATGCCTTCCTAAACACTAAAGCATTTTTAAGCGTGGAATAGGTGGAATTCGACCTTGTTTCAATGTTCAAGCAAACAAGACCTTTACATTTTATATTCTCCTCTTCAACACAATATTTAAACTTTTGAAGCCTTGTAGGGGAAGACCTCAAAAATTTCATAGCAGCACGGACTCTCATAATAAAAATACCATCTTTCAGCCCATCTTTAACAGCCAAATTCAAAATATGTGCAGCACATCTCATATGCAAAAATTCAGCATTCAAGACACTTCCATCCCATAAGTTAACAATGTTGGAAAATAATATGCTCAAAATGGTTGAGTAATGAATGAGAAATTGAAGCTAAGTAAGCTACATGAAAATGATTTGTTGAGGAAAAATGGTGCTTAAAACCTCATATCCCACATTGTTAAAAGTGTGGTATATGGGAAGGGTTTATAAGCTAGAAGCAACATGTTGGTTAGTAAATGACTAAACCAAAGCTCTCTCTAGCATGTAGGGAGGGGGTGCGGATGAAACAAAAATGGGTTAGGATGCACCAGCACGACATGGGAGATGCGAAAAGTCCAGATCGGTTGAGCCTTAATGAGCTTACCGAATTTTTAGCCCATTTAAATATTCCTCTTCAACATAACTATCCTTTGGTGTTTCCAAAGGCAGTTACTATAGCTTTATTTTTCTTTTAATTTTTTGTAACTCACCAGTAATTATTATTTTGTAACTCTCTTGTCATTATATTTGTAACTCTCCTGCCATTATGTTTGTAACTCTCCTACCATAATGTTTTATTTTAAATTACATGAAATCGTTTCATGAAAATTTCACTATAAATAGCCCTTTTTCATTTCATTTTTACAAATCAAGAGAAAGAAGAAAGATCTCTTTTAAATTCCTGTTCTTAGTTTTCTCTCAAAATATAGCTTTTGCTTGGTGATAGAGGAGGCTTGGTTAGAATTCGTCTATTCACTGAAAGTTGTGCTGCTTTTGGTTGGTATTCGTTGTTGTATCTTGGGAGATAGACGTTCAAACACTATAGGAAAACAGGTTTTTAGCGGCGTTTTTTTGGATCTATAGCGACGCTTATAAGTGCCGCTAAAACATTTAGCGGCGCTTTAACAAGCCCCACAAAAAATGCCGCTAAAAATAGCGGCGTTTATTTGAAAAAACGCCGCTAAAGAACATGGTCTTTAGTGACGCTTTTCCCACAAACGCCGCTAAAGACCATGTTCTTTAGTGACGCTTTTCCCACAAACGCCGCTAAAGACCATGTTCTTTAGCAGCGCTTTCTCACAAACGCCGCTAAAAACATGGTCTTTAGCGGCGCTTTTACCACAAACGCCACTAAAATTAACAAATTTTACCAACTCATTTTAATTCATATAAAACTCGAATTTTCAAAATTTTTTTTGTAAATTCATATTCATTTTCAATTAAAATTTTATTCAAACCTTCATAAATTTCTTAAAAGATGGAGCCTTTTTTAAGTGTTAGTGATGAAGTCTTGCAAAGCATGTAAATACATATAGAGAACTTCAATTTGTTATTTCATGGTAACTAATTAAGGTAATGTGCCATATCTGGACCAGTCTCTTGTAAAGCTTTCTAGTCTCTTCATTTTATGCACAAATTTCCAAATTTACAGTAGCCTATGGGCAGATCAATAGCTACCCCAGGACCAGTCTGCCGACATAAAACAATATTAGCACCTCAAATCTTTAAGGCAGACTAAGATGTTATATAAAGCAAGAATCACCTAATATGCTTCTTTCTGCAACATAAAATTCACCTGGTGGATTAGTTGATAAAAGCTATGCTGGCCATTTGTTCCAGGTTCACCAAAATCAATTTCACCAGCCTCATAAGGAAGTGGCACACCATCAATTGACACCCGCTTGCCATTACTCTCCATGCTGACCTGAATTGAAGTAGATTTATCAATATAAAATATTTTAAAGCACAAATTCAACCTCCCACTTAACATCCTCCCCCCAAAAAAAGAAGAAGAGAAACACAAAAAGCTGGCTAGTGGAAAAGGAGTTGCAGTAAACATGCCTGTTGAATGTGTGGAGCAAATTTCTCGAGGGCCTGGGAGTACGGTAAAATAGCCTATATACATGAAGTGTTAATGATAGGTTGTAAGCATGTAAAAAGGAGGAGGAGAACCAAGAAATGATAAGTTTAACTAAAGTTAGAAGCAGAAAGACTCACTCTTGCAGGATATCCAAGAAATGAAACGTTCCATACGCTTAGCAAACCCAAAAGTACCTATGCATCCAAAGAATGTTATCATACAATGTCATTAATACCACAAAGCAGATCCTGATACCAATTAGGAAAGAAATTCAACTATCCACCAAACTTCTATTAGCAAAAACAATGTTATATGTAGTTAAAATAAACATAGTGTCTGGCTATCCACCTTGGAAAACAAAGTAGATTATACTAGATTAATCCATCCTTGTTTAAAATACCATAACCTTCATCGCATCATACATTGATTCTAACCAAATTCATCATCCCATAATATAACTGGTAGAAGTATGCTAATCTAGTAAGTAATAAAGAACAACAGCTGCAGTGGAAGATTTTACATTAAGACACTTACAGGTATATTCTTCTCAAAAGGAGCTGAACGGAAATGCTTATCAATACTTGAAGCCCCCTTTAAGAACCTTCAAGTAACAAGTTAAAAGAACGAACTTATGTATATAACAAATTATGCCAAAAGAAAAATAAAATAAGTACATAAATAAATAATTTTCAGAAGCACCAAGGCAAAATGGAGAGTGGATTAAGTTGGCTGAAACTTAAACCTACCTTTTAAGAATCTTGCAGTTTTAGTTGTCATACTTTTGCAAGTATTTGGAGATTCTCATAGTATTGTAACTAGTTTTGTCTCACAAAATAATTGTTTTAAGTTAAAGATCTGTGCATTAGCAACTAACAGTTTTTATTGTCCATTAGGCTACAACTTGATTTACTAAGAATTGTTTTTGGCTACAACTATTAGCCAAGAAAGGAGGCAACGTCTTCTCAGTACAGCATGTAAAACTGATTTTCATGGTAGATGAACTCCATGGAGAAAAATGAAAAAGAAAAACCCCTTTTATTCCTAAGTTCTGTTTGTCATATTTACATGATGTATTTCCTTAGAACAGTGAAGCGGGCTATAAACTGCACAAATCTGTCTCACCTATAATATATGGACTTCTAATGGATGTTATATATAATAAATTATAGGGTTCGAAAAGTGAATACAATAGAGTCAAAACAATAACAGGTTACCATACTTTTCTATTATTGAAAAACCATACTGCAGAGACAAAGGCAACACTCCAACTGCATTGCAAACTGCAAATGGCAGTTAAAAGATTAGTCAACTTCCACAATTCAATTAGAAAAAAATCAATCCTCAATAGAAATCAAGACCGTAAATGATACTCAGAGGTAGGCAAGGGGAAAGGGAATAATACTTACCACTGTATCGACCACCAACCCAATCCCAGAATGCAAATGCATTATTAGGGTCAATTTCGAACTTTTCAACAAGCTGCACGGAAAACATTTATAAGCTGCATAGGATCAATACTAGCATATAATATGTAATGTACAGTCTAGTTTATTGGCCCTTTAGCAATTGACGAGGAAGGGAATAAATACAAAGCTATGAAGCATGGATATTCAAAAAGTGAAAGAGCAATGCATAATAAGGGGCCATCTGCTTCAAGCAAAAAGAGAATAAACATTTTCATTTTATCAAAAACAAGCCGCACTGTACTCTAACACCTTAGCAATGTTTGGTTTGTGGCACAAAAACCCAAAACAAACAATTCAGCATTCAAAAACATGGAATTTACGTTAAATAAATTAATTTCATTTATATGTATTTATTATGTACCTGGTAGCAGTAGGAGAGCCACCGTCATGGGGGACAGATTGATCGGCGGCTCTTTTGGTCCCTGAAATGGTAACTAAAGGAGGAGTACCGCCGTTAATGGAAGCTCAACGAGGAACAGGGAAGTCTTTGGCAGTCAAGATTCTACCACTAGCCTTACTAATCTTCCCTGTAGGACCACCAATGCTCAGCCCTAGTGTCATGGGTTGCGTATGGGAGCCCGCAACCATGGCACACTTAAGTGATCCATCGAGTTCAAGGGAGGTCTTTTGGCCCAATCGGACTGGCCCAGTGCTTGGAGAGATTAATGGTCCATCTACAAATTTGGCAAATATGGAATGTAATCTTCAAGATAGGCAATCTTAGAAGATATGATCCTTGTGATCTTAGAGATTTGATTTTAATCTTAAAGATTCTTTTTGTAGATACTTTTCAATCTTAGCCGTTGATGTACTTTGATCTGTACCGTTGATTTTGGGGAGGCTCAACTATAAATAGAGGCCTTTTCCCCTCATTGAAAATCACTTCATTCTTTGAGTAATAAGAATTCTTGAGAGCATTCACTCAAAACTCTCTCTCTTTTGTTCTTTGATTTTTCATTCGTTCATCTTGAGTTCTTCCGCTTTTGTGTTGGTGTCTTAGAGAAAATTCTGTTGAATCCTCATTTGTTGGGAAATAGGCTGACTTAGGCGTTTTTGGAGCAAAGAAGCGACCTAAGGCCGCACGGATTGCGTGGGAAAAATCTAAGTCCGTGACACTAGTCCTAGCTCAAGCTCAGTCTCGGCTGGATACGAGCTTGCCTCTGACATTGCTGACTCGTTTGTTGAAAACCCAGAAGAACCACCGCTTCCGCCGCCGTTGGCACCGCCACCAAGTAAAACTAAGCCACCTTCCATTACAAGAAAAAGCAATAAATTATAAGGGTTTTGGGGAGATGAGAAGAAGAAGGAATAAGGAGCGGGTAATCAAAATTTATTTTTGGGATTGAGCAGGATTTAGCGGCGCTTTTCCATAAGCGCCGCTATTGCTATGATCTTTAGCGACGCTTTCCCATAAGTGTCGCTATTGCTATGATATTTAGCGGCGCTTTCCCATAAGCGCCGCTATTGCTATGATCTTTAGCAGCGCTTATGTGAAAGCGCCGCTATTGCTCTGACCTTTAGCGGTGCTTTCCCATAAGCGCCACTATTGGTCTACTTTTTACGGCGTTTATGTAAAAACGCCGCTATTGCTTTATCTTTTGCGGCATTTTCTATCCAAACGCCGCTAAAAGTGCCGCTAATAACCTATTTTGTTGTAGTAAAAGTTCTTTAGCACCTAGGGGAGGGCGAATCTGTCTTAAGGAGACTGTTCATACAAGCCTCAACAGACTTTTTTTTACAATCCATCTACAAATACTACGTAAAGTATACTTGTTATTTATTTTTAAATTTATTATTAAATTTAAATTATATTTATATTTTTTATATACTACCTTTTGTCTAACAATCTTAAGACAGAAACCTACAAATCAAAGACGAGTATGTACGGATAATTGAAAAACAATTTGGGAGTGCATGTCTAGAATTGGTTTTTTTAAAGACTTGGTATTTAAGCGTGTCTAGTGCATCACCTCTCTTTCAAAGTGACCTACCTAGTGCATTGTTGATTTTTGTGTTTTCTATTAGTCCGTGTGAACTTTTGTTTTGGGTTTTTAGTTTTACTAAATTCCTACCGTTTAACAAAAATTGTGTTTATGTTTCTAGTTTTTAGTTTCTAACTAAATTCTTGACGTTTAATAGATTCATAAATTTAAAAATATTGGTTTTATTTCTGAATTCCATATGGGAAAAATGTCTGAAACATCCAAGAATTCAACCAGTCCTCAATCTAGTGGCACTATTGTCCCTACTCAGGCTCAAAGTCATAGTTAAACATTACCGGTGGCTATAAGCCATAATGAAAAACCTGCAAAATTCACCGGAGAGAATTTTAAAACGTGGCAACAAAAGATGCTATTTTATTTGACCATGTTAAACCTAACCAAATTTCTAAAGGATGATCCTCCTACTGTGAGAGAGGATGAGGTAGATCCTGCTAACGCCTTCAATGCTATTGAAGCTTGGAAGCACTCTGATTTTTTATGTCGTAATTACATTCTGAACGGTTTGACTGATGCACTATATGAAGTGTATAGTGTGAAGAAGTCAGTTAAAGAACTATGGGAGTCATTGGACCATAAATACAAAACTGAATATGTTGGAGCTAAGAAATTTTTAGTTGTCAAATTCTTGAATTTTGTAATGATTGATTCTAAAGCTGTTGTGAATCAGATGCAAGAATTTCAACTAATCATTTACGACATTCTTGCTAAATGGATGGTTATAAGTGAATCATTTCAGATGGCAGCCATTATCGAAAAGCTACCTCCTGCTTGGAATGACTTCAAAAACTATCTGAACCATAAAAGAAAGGAAATGACAGTGGAAGAATTAATTGTTAGACTTCAGATTTAAGAAGACAATAGGAGTGCATCTAAAAGGCTTAACAAAACAGTCAATATTAATGTAGCTAAGGCAAATGTAGTAAAAGTTATGAAGGACTTCAAGAAAGGAAAACAATCTCAGATTAGGTCTAAACTGGGACCAAAAGGAGGTGTTTCCAAGAAGCCCAAATTCCAAGGGAAATACTTCAATTGCAATAAGATGGGACACAAGTCATCTGATTGTAGGCTTCCAAAAAGAGTTAGAACCAACGAAGCTAATGTTGTGGACGATATTTCGAAAGAAATGTCTGATATAGACTTGTGTGCCTAATATAGGTTTTATGTGGGAAGGGGATATGTAATCTCTGTAAAAGTAATGACAATGAATAAAAATGTTGCTTCTTCTATTTATATGTTTGAGTCATTTAATTTATGGCATGGTAGGTTCATACTTGTTAATTAAATACTTTATGAAGATTAATTAACTTAGAGCAAATTCACATTAATTATATTCATAAATGTGAAACATGTGTTGTGGAAAATTGACGAGATCTTCATTATAAACAATTGAAAGAAACACAGAATCACCTGATCATAGCAATGTTTGTGACTTAAGATTTGTTCAAACGAGAAGAAAGAATAAATTCTTTGTTACCTTCATTAATGAAAGCACAAAACATTGCTACTTGTATTTGCTTAAGAGCAAAAACGAAGCTTTTCTTTATAAGCAAGAAATTGACAAGTGATTGTGGTGATGAATATGTTGAATCATTTGATGACACCACCATATTTTCCTTAAATCAAATAGAGTAGTCGAATGGATAAATCTGACTCTAAAGGAAATGATGAACTCATTGCTAGAAAGCTCTGAGTTATCACAAAACATGTGGGGGTGTCCTAGAATCACTTGGAAATGTGGGGGGTGTCCTAGAACCACTTGAAAATGTAGAGGTGTCTTGTTAATGTAATGGTAAGTCGAGACATATGCGTCATCGACATAATACCATTAGACAACTGATCTCAAATGGAGTTATCTCTATTGATTTTGTAAAATCAAAAGATAACGTTGCGAATCCGCTAACAAAAGGCTTAAATCTAGATCAGGTCTATAAAACATCGAAAGGAATAAGACTAAATCCCATGAAAAAAAAGGCGCTATGTGAAGGAAAACCCTACCTAGCTGATTGGAGATCCCAAGAACTAGGTTCAAAAGGACAACCTACTTGCATAGACATGTGAAATCACTGTGGGGGTTATTATCCCAAGGCCATTTCTATGATGATAATAGTGATTAAAAATGTGGAAAGGTTAAGCAAATGCTTTTAATGACCATTGTAAGTTTCAGTGAACCGAACAACATAAGTCACCTATGTGAGAGTGAAGTAGAGCCGCTTCAATAAGACTACTGGGGCATAGTTCTCTAGAACTCTTGCATAACCAGGAGATGTTCACGGCCAAATGTACATACCTATGAGAATCAAAAATCTTGTCAGTGAGGTATTTGAGTGAGGTATATCATCGTTTACACCAAAGGCAGAATAGTTCAAGGACATCATGTCTACTGGTCAGCCAGTAAAGTAAATATACTTTCAGAAGGGAATGTTCAAGGGTTGATATCTACCTATCCTATGCAAATATCTAACGTAAACTCTATCACCACTCTATGTCATTGAATTTTTTTGATCTTTCAATTTCATTCATGTGGGGGATTGTTGGAAAATAATATGCTCAAAATGGTTGAGTAATGAATGAGAAATTAAAGCTAAGTAAGCTACATGAAAATGATTGTTAAGAAAAAATGGTGCTTAAAAGATCATATCCCACATTGTTAAAAGTGTGATATATAGGAAGGGTTTATAAGCTAGAAGCAACATGTTAGTTACTAAATGACTAAATCAAATCTCTCCTTTGCGCGAAGGGAGGGGGTGTGGATCAAACTAAAATGGGTTAGGGGCGCATCAGCATGACGTGGGTGACGCGAAAAGTCCAGACCGGTTGAATCTTAATGGGTTTACTGAATTTTTAGCCCATTTAAATAGTTTTTCTCTTCAACAGAACCGTCCTTTGATGTTCTAAAGGCAGTTACTATAGCTTTATTTTTCTTTTAATTTTTTGTAACTCACCAGTTATTATTATTTTATAACTCTCCTACCATTATGTTTGTAACTCTTCTGTCATTATGTTTGTAGCTCTCCTGCCATTATGTTTGTAACTCTTCGGCCATAATGTTTTGTTTTAAATTACATGAAACCATTTCATGAAAATTTCACTATAAATAGCCTTTTTTCATTTCATTTTAACAAATCAAGAGAAAGAAGAAAGATCTCTTTTAAATTCATGTTCTTAGTTTTCTCTTAAAATATAGCTTTTGCTTGGTAATAGAGGAGGCTTGGTTAGAATTCTCCTATTCACTTAAAGTTGTGCTGCTTTTGGTGAGTGTTCGTTGTTGTATCCTGGGAGGTAAACGTCCAAAGTTCTTTAGCACCTAGGAGAGGATGAATCTGTCTTAAGGAGACTGTTCATACAGGCCTCAACGGATTTTTATTTACAATCCATCTACAAATACTACGTAAAGTATACTTGTTATTTGTTTTTAATTTTATTATTAAATTTAAATTACATTTATATTTTTTATATACTACCTTTTGTCTAACAAAAAATTGCTTCAAATACTTGATCGTTAGATCATTAGAACTAGCATTATCAACCATTATAGTCAAGATCCTCTTAAGACCCCATTCTAGTAGCCACTTTTCAACAGCTCTACTGGTAAGCTCCCCAGAGTAACCAGCACTTGGGCAAAAGTTAATGATAATTTTATGTAATTTCCAAGCATAATCTATGAAATAGGCGGTAAGACACATATATGAAGAATTTTGACCAAATGTTCATGTATCAGTGGTAAGACATACCCTAGAAGACAAATTCTTGAAAAAGTTCTTTAACGTCTTCCTTTTTTCAATAAAAAAAAGCATAACAATTGTAATAGTAATACGTGACGAAGGAACAAAATCAGGAATGACAATCTTGCAAAAGTAACGAAAACCTTCACGTTCAACAAAACTAAATGGCAACTCATCAATAATCACCATTTTAGCAAGTTCTTGTCTAATATCATCGTGATCAAAACACCATAATCTAATAACACTAACAGTTTCTATGGTCCCATCAGCGTTGCACTTTGTCTTAGACTCAAAATCTAAGGTTGTTTTTTATCTAGGTTGAAAGGGGCTTTCTTACACCGACTACTGTGACGCCTCATTGCATTAGTTCTACTGTTGGATGAACAAGTTATCTTTCCACCACAATAAATACATTCAGCATGATTTTTATCACCATTAGTTTTTTTAAAATGATCCCAAACAGTAAAAGGTTTTCTCTTTTTACCTCCATCTGTTGTAATTTCAATGGCCTCCCTTTTCCTTTTGTATTTTTGCACTTGTTGGAGTCTCCATCACTATTTTAGCCTTCTCCCAAACAGTTAAGATGATAATTACAGTCAAAACAATTAATAAAGAAATGAGTTTTTCATCAAAGACAATATCGTCAAAACAATTTAAATTACAGTCAACAAATAATATCAGAAAAAAGGAACATGATTTATGAACAGAAACTATCCATGGGGCATAGGCAAAGAACAAAGTGCATTCAGAAAAAAGAAGTATAAAATCATCTTATATGATTAAACAAACTGTAGAAAACAATCAATGAAAGTATGTTTGTCTAATACTAGACAAAGCCTCATTTGTATAGGGTCACAACATGAGGTAAAAATGAAAACAATCAAGCAAGAATTTAGAATCTTTAAACATAATAATAGTAAATATCAAGCTCTAGCTTTACAGTTGTTATAAAATATCCATAATTTCTAATTTTCTATCACCCAAAAGATTTGCAAAGCACCATAGTGAAATAGAAAACAAAAGCTCAAACTGATAGGTTAACGGGTCAACGGGTCGGGTATCTCGAGTCAAGTATTTTTTAACACCCCTAGTCACAGATGGTCAGTTGATTGGTGAGAGTAGGGTTGACAGAGATTATTTGCATGGAAGAACTGAACGAGTGGGATAATTATTTAGTAATTAGGATAAAAAATTGAAAATCAATTTAAGTTTTAACTAAAAATTATAAATAATTTAAAAATAAAAAAATACAAATACACATAGGTAACCTGGTCGGGTACCTGTAGAATTTAGAATTTGCGGCCCGAGCTCGACCTATGAACCCGTAAAAATAACAAATCGGATACCTAGCTTGAAAATTTTATTAAAAATAAAAAAATACCCGTTTATTTTTTTACCAAGTCAACGGATCAATTATCTTGAATTGAGTATCCCGGATCTGATATTTTTGAACACCCCTAATGAGAGCCTCCATGGTACAATAAAAAAATTTTAATGAGAAAAAGAAAATTAAATTTTTATTTACTATTGAAACGGTATATATAATTGGTATTTTCAAAATCGATGTGAAACTGATTACCTTATTCTAAGGGCCTATTGGTTTCAAACGGAGCCTCCTAGGGATTGACACTACCTTGCAATGGAAACTTTTTTCACGGAGGGCTCCCGCCTTGCTATCCCAATTGGGAACTAAATCTGACCTCCACCTTTACTTGATCAGACATATGAATGGTATGTTGATGAAAACTAGAATTTAAACACCCCTCAATAGGCTTACACTCACATTGAAGGGAAGGTTAGGAAGAAGCGCTAGGACCACTAACAAGTGCACGAGGAACAACAATAGCAAGTTTGCCAACATTTGGGACTTGGGGCGAACGGCAAGAATTTGGAAAAATTCACTTTATAAAACAAGTTTGTTGCACAGCAATTTTTTTTTCTAAAATCAAGACTTCTGTTATTTATAGAAATAAACTTTATAGATTAAGTAGTTGTGTTTTCGACTAAATAGTTTGGTCGTTTTTCGGCTTTTAACCAACATGATATTTTTTACTATTTTCAAACCTTCAGTTTACTTAGTGAGTGGGCTAATGAAAACTTATTAACTTTCCAACGGGGAAAATTAATTCTTTCTATGAGCTAATTATAAGTGCTAAGAGTAAAATGTTTTAATCTCATTCTTAATGGGTTTTTGGATGATTATTCAATTAAAATGGTGAATTTTATGCTCCTAATCCTTTAAATTCATATTTCTATCCTTAAGAAAGCATTTGGGAACGAAATGAGCGAAAATCGAACAAAAAAAGTAGATTTTAGGAGCCATACGGGCTGGGCACACGACCATGTGAGCCACACGAGCTGGACAGACGGCCATGTGAGCCATACGGGCTAGCACATGGTCATGTGCCAGATTGTGTGGATTTCACGAATTGTACTCCAAACAAGCGGAAAAGCGTAATTTTTAAGGTTTTGGGGCATTCTAAAACCTATAAATACCAAATATGATAAGAGGGGAGTAAGCAGTCATAGAATCTTGAAGAAAAAAAACTTGAAAAACATCATTAAGCCGTCTTAGGAGCAGATTTCCGTAAAGATTGAAGACCTCTTTTTAATTTCTTTCAATTTTATAATGTGTTTCTTTATGTTGTGGTTATACTATCTTTGAGATGTTTTTATTTGTGATTATGATCTAATTTTCTAAATACCTAGGGGAGATGAATCCTATGATGAATTCTGCATTTAATTTCTGTTGTACGCAATAAGTACTTAGATCTTGTTCTCAATTGTGTGTGCTTAATTCTTAATTTAGTATTTCCGGGATATTAATTCATGTTTGATGTGCTTAAATCAAAAGAGGAATAGACCCTATTTAAGAGTAGATATAGCATAATTGAGTAGAGTTGTATGTAATATTAGAAATAGGACGATATAAATCTACTAGATTAAAGTCAAATCTAATAGGGGGATCCATAGATCGAGTTAATGTGATAATAGAGATTTTAATTAGAAAGAAATTTCAATTAATCAACTTAGAGTCCGTTGCTTTTATGCTTGAATAGAGGTATTAGCATAATGTAGTGATTTCTACGGATCAAGATAATAAGTGAATATATTATCTAATTCAGATTGATAATAATAGATGAATTTTAGGTGAATTTTTTCTTGGGTATTGCCTCGCTTTTTGGTTGTTATTTTATTACTTTCTTGCTTTGTTCTTTGTCGTGTTCTTTAGTTTATTAATTTAGTTAATTTTAGTTTTAAGCAATCACTCCAATTTATCGGTTAAATAATAGGAAGATAATAACTACTAGTACTTTTAGTTCTCCTGGGAATGATATCTATGCTCACCGTAACTATATTATTAATTGATAAGTGCACTTGCCTTAATCATATTTTTAATTAGTTTCAACTGCATCAACTAAAAACCTAACATGAGCTCTCACGAAAAATAAAATTTACTAGTAAAAAAATCTCACTATAATTTGATCAAGAAACTGCACTCAAGAATGATATATTTTGATTTAACCCGTAATCTCTCTTTCTACGAAAAAACACACAAAAGCTATATAAGAGACAAAATAATAATATTTTAATAGAAAATACACATTTTACGGAGACTAACCTTTATGAGAACTAGTGTACCGCCCATCATCTAACAAAGGGGCTTATTAGGCTCATTTTTCGATTGGATACAATTATATTTGTTTCCTGGCATTTAAACAGATTATAGGTCTCTGTTATCACTGTTGCAAGTAAAGATAATCAACAATATTAAAATCCTTTCTATTTCTTCGTAGGATGGTTGTCCCATAAATCGTTCAAATAGTTGGTATACTCAAACTCAGATAACCAGTGTCCTCTGGTTGATAATGTAAGGAACTTCATCGAAATTGTCAATGTATAGAATAGAGAATTATTCGACAACATTAGGGCTAGGAAAAATAAAGCAATGTCAGGATTGTATGGTGTACAGATAGCTTTGAAGAGATATATATTGTCGCTTTCAAAAAAAATCTTTTTTTTATTGACATAATAATATAAAGATATTTTAAATAAATTAATATTAGAATTTTAATCATATTAAAATATTTTATAAATAATTAGAGCTTGACTAAAAAAATATTGTAAAATTTAACTGGAAAAATAATACGAGATACACCCTACATTAGATTAAGAATATATAAGGCCCAAGGCTTGGGGCCATAACCAAGATTCTCTTTCCCTCTCTCAATCTCTCCTCCGCTCTTGTCACTTACCCCCACTTCCGATTTTCTCAGCCTCTTAGCCATCTTCGACCACCTTGTTTGATGGCTCTCTGCCTTGTATCAATCGAGGTGCAGCCTCTCCATCCTTTCTGCCTTTATCCAACTAGGCCATAACAATATTTTTTCTTAATTTCAAACCAAATAACAATGTTATTAATTAAAAAGTCGTTAGCTCAATAGATCAAATAAAAATTGTAAAGAAGAGGGGTGAATTGACTTTTAAAAACTTTGTGAAAGCTAGAGAGGAAAAAATAGAAAAGTGAACACAAGAATTTAGGGTGATCCGACCCCAATTGCTTACTCAATTATCTTAGCTTTCCACAGCTAAGAATTTTTTCAAATTCACTAATTGATTAATATTTTAGGACAATATTTAATCTTACAACTCTGTTAAGATTTCTATTCAAATATTAAGACACTAACCCTCTCAAAGAGTAAATACAAATAACAAACTAAAAAGTAATCCTTACAAGATTAGAATGTTTGTCAATTAAGCACAAATATATAAGAATATACTTGAGCTAAAGAGTAACAATGAAAGCTCACAAGTGTGTATAAGAAAAATATGAAAGAGTTAAGCACTAAGGTTGTATTGATTGATCTTTAGACTTGATTGTCTCTCTTGTTGTTGTAGGACCTTTAAAACTTGGTATTTATACACTCTAATTCATTTCCAATCATTGTAATTGTTGAGAAAATAAATAGAACAGTTGGGATGAAAATATCAGATTATTAAATTCACTTGCAACAAAAAGTACTGATACTAGAAGCATTTAATGCCTGATTTAGTTACCGTTAAAGTTAGTTTCCAACGTTACTAGAAATGATTTATCAATACCTGGTAAACGGTATCAATATATTTTTATGGGTATCGATATTTTTTGACATTTTTGAAAGATCATGAAAAAAAACATAATGCAAAATTGGTATTGATATAAAATTTTGGAATCGATAAAATTCAATAGGTTTCGACAAAATTTTACTTATTGTTTGTGTTCAATTTTTTATTGAAAACAGAGAAAAGTTTTGGTATCGATAAAAAATAAGGTATCGATAAAAATTGTACAAGTATCGATACATTTTGGAAAATATTGATACTGCTTGTAAGGAGCAGTTTTACAATTGATTTGAAAAGGTTTTTTAATTAAGTTCAAGAGTTTAAATTTATTTTTAGAACTTTGTCAAAAATATTCTAAGTGTTCAAGCATTTTTAGGGATGTGTTGGAAGTTTTGAAATATTATTAATGCTTTGAATTCTTTCTTCAAAAACAAATTTTTATTGAATCTTATATGATGACTTGATGGTTAAGGGTGTTTATAGTTTCAGGTGTGACTTGGGTTCAAGTTGTACTAGTCATGTTTATTGTTTGAGTTTTGTCTTGTTATTATAATAAAAAAAAAACAAGTTTTTATTTAAAAACATTTTTATTTGTTTTATCAAAATAAATTATTAAATAAAACTAATTCAACAAAACTAAATTCAAATTGTATCAAATATAATTAAATTAAGTTTTATAAATCTTTTTCAAAATCAACTTATCTAATTGTTTATCATAATGATTTTCAAAATTTCTAATAGTTCATTTTCATAACTGAAACAAGTACTAAGATTATAAATCATTTAATTGTATTAATAGAAGTACGAAATAAATTAAAAACAAATTTAAAAAACTTCATCTTTCTAAAAGTAATTAAAATAAAAGTATATATAGACAAATTATATAATCCAACTTCCTAAAAAATTTGAATAAAATCTAATTTTAAAATAAATACTAATAATATTAAAACTATATTTAATTTTTTATTTTAATCATCTCCTTCAATCTATCATTTTCGTTCATTTTCTTTCAACTTAATCATATAGCTCAAATGAATAAAAACTCTATTATTTAAAAAATTAAAAAGTTTTTTTTATGTCAACTTAGGAATATAATGCACAATCAACCCAATGAATGGCTCCAGTGAAAAAAAAGATGATATTCATCCTAAAATATTCGGGTTAGAGCACCTGCATGTAAGGTGTGTGCGCGTTGTCAGAGGATTAAAAAAGTATGAACATATACTACCATATAATCAAATCAAAATATTAAAAAAAAGTAATATAATGCACAATAAAAAATATTCTCCACTATTTAAAGGTTTTTCTAAACTCGTTCTCCAAACTCGCATTTTGAAATATATATATCACCCATCTTTCATAAATTTTTATTTGGACACCGAAAATAAAAAAAATTGGAAATTTGACATTATCATTAAAAAACCGTTTTCATTTTAGCCGCCTAACTCAAATAAGTTTTCATTTTGGTCAATCATCGTTAATTCGGTGTTATCGTACACTCATTTTAGTCACCCAACTTTATTAATTTTTCATTTTGATCACTCATTTTATTTTGTTTTTAAAACAATCTATTTTTTAGAATTAATTTTAATTTTTCAAAAAAAAAAACTTTGGATTTTATAAGAAATTTACCTAGGGTTTTATAGGAAGACCTTAGATTTTCATAGGTAAAAATCCATTTTATCTTTTTAATTTCTTTTACTTTTTCCTTTTCTTAAAATTAATTTTAATTTTTTTCCCAGTAAAAGAGAAAAACTGAGATTTTACATGGAAAACATGAGATTATTTATGATTTTATAGGAAGATAATTTGTCTTTTTAATTTCCTTTTTTTAATTAATTTTAGTTTTTTCCTTAAAAGGAAAAAAATATGAAGTTTTATAGAAAATTGCTTGGGTTTTTATAGGAAAAACCATTTTTAAAATTTCTTTTTTAGAATTCACTTTTAGTTTTTTTCAAGGAAGGAAGGGGAAAA
Source organism: Gossypioides kirkii (assembly GCA_005610355.1). Classification (NCBI taxonomy): domain Eukaryota; kingdom Viridiplantae; phylum Streptophyta; class Magnoliopsida; order Malvales; family Malvaceae; genus Gossypioides; species Gossypioides kirkii. The sequence goes on along the minus strand of CP032247.1, from coordinate 28,665,069 downwards.
TATGGGTTTTCTTAAGAAAACTCATGTTTTTACAAAGATTTGGATTAGAGCTCCACAGCTGAATAATTCATTTTTTTGTAAAAATTTAGTTTTTCAAAAATAAAATTAATTTTTAAAAATATAAAAAGAGAGACTAAAATGAAAGTTTAATAAAATTTGATGACTAAAATAAGTATATAATATTATTAAATTAACGTAATATAAAATGAAAATTTATTAAAATTAAAGGATTAAAATGAAAATGATTGCTAACCGCGATACCCATTTGCTAATGTTTTATCTTTCAACGGTGCCATTAAGACATATCTTAATGCGTTTTATGTATTACTTTTTCTCTCATTAAACCATGGATTTAAAATGAAGATGACAACTGGCCAAGAAGGAAAAAGAAATCTAAGATGTTAATGTTTTAATATTTTTTAAATGATTAATAATTATTCATACTTGTTTTATTGTTGATGAATTTTTTTAAAAGTTTGTATCTATCTTTTCAAATAATATTATTTTTAAAATTTGAATTTTTTTTTTAAAAAGTAAAATGTATTTATTATTATATCTAATATTTGTCTGATAAGATTTTTCTTTTCACTAAAGGATATAATCATGTTTGTAAAATTGAAAAAGCAATGCTCTCAATCAATCGAATTCTACAATCAAATAGTTGAATTAATTGAATCGCTGAATTCAATCCTCTTTAAAAAATTAAATAATTATGATAATAAAAAACTAGAATATTCAAAAAAAAACTAAAATGTTTATTAATTAAATTATAAGATATTAATTCTTATTAAATTTTTTTAGGTATAGTTGAGTTGGCTTATAATAAATTACTAAATAAATTCATTATTTTTTTGAATAATGAAACAAACCACAATATTTACCCAAGATCATCCTAGGTCGATTTTGATCAAATAACTTATTAAAAGAATTGATAATATTTATTCCGTGTGTTGAATTGATGATCAGGGTATTTACCGCGTTAAATGTAACTCGGATTCGGGTAGTGTCAATTGCAATACTGTTAGAATTTTGCTCTCTTCTCGTAATTCAACAACAATAAAAATCCAAGAACATTCTCTCAATGGCTTAGGAAACATTACCGAGATTTCTGAAATCAAAGTCAGAAGAATATTCTGTGTTTCCTGTTTACTAATGTAGAAGCTTTTCTAGTTTTATTATGGAAAATATTACTATTCAAGAACCAGCTGATTTTAATTAATTGATTAATCAAAGTTCTGATTTACAGGAACAATAAAAAAGTAGTCTGTGAAGAAAGCAAAGGCTGCATTCATGAAACTAATTATTCACTTTTAATACACAGGCTAGTGGGTGCAACAACCACTTAAGCCGGGCTCGACCACTTGACTACATTTGCCTGGAACCATTTTGCTCAAACAACGTATCTTCCTATAAAAAGCACCCGTCTCTGCCACCAACTTATCCTCGAACAAAAAAGGCAATTATTTCGATCTAGCTGCTTAGCTACATATGGAGACTCTCAAGAAATTTTCCATCGGCCTTTTCCTTCTCATTTCTTCTACATTGTTGTCCTTAACAAGTGGAGAAATTCAAAGACATAAATTTGTCGTGTGTTTTCTTTTCCTTATTAGTGGCTTTGCTTGTTTCTATGTTATTTCTTTATATTTTCTAGCGACTCTTTCTTGGCTTTTTTAATTTGATTAAATTATGAATGAAACAGATCCAAGCAACACCAGTGAAGAGGCTGTGCAACACTCACAACAGGATCACTGTAAATGGCATGTTTCCTGGACCTACCTTGGAGGTCAGGAATGGAGACTCCCTTGAAGTTAAAGTTGTTAACAAAGCCAGATACAATGCTACCATTCACTGGTATTTCAATTATTGCACATTCGATAATATATAATATAGTATACCCTAAGTATTGGTTTCGAAATTAATGTTTTAACAGGAAATATTACTTTAAGTTTTCATATCATGACCACTTTCATTTATAGGCATGGTGTTCGGCAAATGAGAACCGGATGGGCGGATGGACCAGAATTCGTGACTCAGTGCCCAATTAGACCTGGTGGAAGTTACACCTACAGGTTCACAATTCAAGGACAAGAAGGAACATTGTGGTGGCATGCTCACAGCTCGTGGCTTAGAGCCACTGTTTATGGACCTCTCATCATCCGTCCCAGACTAGGCGAATCCTACCCTTTCCCTAAGCCAAACCTCGAAACACCAATTTTACTCGGTAATTAATTAATATATAAACTTTTTAATTAATTATAAACAACATGATGAGTCCTAATTAGCAAGCTGACTGGAGAAATAATAATTAATTATGAGGGCTATGCCTAGATTGAATGAATCTAATTATTGTTGATTATGACTACAAGGTGAATGGTGGAATGCAAACCCCATTGATGTTGTAAGGGAAGCAACAAGGACAGGGGCAGCTCCAAATGTCTCTGATGCTTACACCATCAATGCTCAACCTGGTGATCTATACAAATGCTCCAGAAAAGGTTTGCTTCTTCAAATTTAGAACTTGAGTTCCATTTATTATATGATTTCCCATAAGATTGACATGCTTTGCTTTTTTTTTTTTTTTTGCAGACACCACAATCATTCCCATGGACGCCGGTGAGACCAACCTCCTGAGAGTCATCAATGCAGCCCTGAACCAACCGCTTTTCTTTGCAGTGGCAAACCATAAGCTCACTGTTGTTGGCGCTGATGCCACTTACATCAAACCCTTCACCACTTCAGTACTCACGCTAGGTCCCGGCCAAACCACTGATGTACTGATCAAAGCAGACCAGCGACCGGCTAGATACTACATGACAGCCCGAGCCTACCAAAGCGCCCAAAACGTACCCTTCGACAACACTACTACAACAGCAATTCTTGAATACAAGTCTGCCAAAAAGGGCAATGCACCCAAACCAATTATGCCTTCCCTGCCAGCCTACAATGATACCAACACCGTTACAGCCTTCAGCCGAAGCTTCAGAAGTCTCCGGAAGGTCCAAGTCCCAACTGAGATCGACGAAAGCCTCTTCTTCACAGTCGGTTTAGGACTCAACAACTGCCCACCAAATTTTCATAGAAGTCGCTGCCAAGGACCAAACGGTACACGTTTGGCTGCTAGCATGAACAATGTCTCATTCGTGCTCCCTCGGAACTTCTCATTGTTACAAGCTCACCAACAGGGAATTCCAGGGGTGTTCACCACAGATTTTCCAGGAACCCCACCAGTGAAATTCGATTATACCGGGAATGTGAGCCGAACTCTCTTCCAACCTATTACAGGAACTAAACTGTACAAACTGAAGTTCGGTTCAAGGGTACAGGTTGTGCTTCAAGACACAAGCATTATCGCACCTGAGAACCACCCAATTCATCTTCACGGATACGATTTCTACATCATTGCAGAAGGTTTTGGAAACTTCAATCCCAAAAAAGATACATCTAAGTTCAATCTTGTTGATCCACCTCTAAGGAATACGGTTGCAGTCCCTGCGAATGGATGGGCGGTCATTAGATTCGTTGCTGATAACCCAGGTAATAATTTCTTTCAAATAGTCTCTCAATGAATCCTTCATTTGATGGTTGAATCTAAACTCTTTTGCTAACAGGTGTGTGGCTAATGCATTGTCACTTGGATGTTCACATCACATGGGGTTTGGCTATGGCTTTCCTGGTTGAGAATGGAGTTGGAGAATTACAGTCTCTCCCAGCACCACCGTCGGATTTGCCTATATGTTAGGATTCATCACAGAAGTATTAGAAATGTTGAAATGCATGAGGTCATTATAAGAAACGCAATTTGGACTAAGTTTATTCATCTGATTGTTTCGTTCGGATAAATAAAGCGGCTGTCAGGAGAGATGGTGCTGTGGTCAAAACTTAAAGAGTGCCATGTGATTTTAGATTCGAAACCTGCCATGTTTGTTGATTCTAGTTGTATTCTTTTCCCTATAGCTAATGTTAAAAATAAATTTGTGTTAAACACAAAGATTAAGGTGCCATGGGCGGTGGAATTCTTCCCATGAGATTAAAATTGTAAGATTTATTATTATATTGAGTCATTGGATAATGTAATTGTGACTTTAAAATTAATGTTTTTATATTCAAATATAATTGTCACTGTCACATAATGTGACAATAAAATATTACAATTAAAGAATCTTATGTGATGATTTGACGGTTAAGGGTGTGTATTATCTTAAGTGTGATATGAGTTTAAGTCGCATCAATTATGTTTGTTATTTGAGTTTTACCTTATTATTATAATTCACCCAAAAAAATTACCAAAATATTATAGATAATCAAAATTTTGGGGTATTTGTTACCTATGAAATTAATAAAAATTAAAACGTCAAATAATAATTTTCTTAATAAAATGATAAAATATAATTTTAGATTATTAGTAATGTTATATAGAAATGATTATTTACTTTTTTTTATACAATTACTAGTGTGATTTATAACTCTTTCGAAGCTTAAAATTAGAGGGAAAATGTATTTTATCGTGTTCAAATTTATGTCTACTTTTTGTTATAGTAGAAACTATATCAATAAAATTAAAATTGAATCAACAATTGTTTACATTAATATAATTGTAACCTTTAAAATTTAGGTAAACAATAATAGTAGTCACTCAATTATTAGTATTTTTTTGTCACACAATTATGAAAAGTTACAAAATGGTTGCTCATTTATTTAATTTTTTCCTTTTGGTGGGCCAACTAGCTAACGATGATAGCATTTAGAATTGACAAAGTAACAACTTTAACTGTAGACATTTATACATTTGTAAATTTAGTATTGATTTTAAAAAATCTAACCCTCAATATTTACACATTATGTAATTTGGTCTCTCTTTTTTGTAATTTTGCTTTTCTTTGTGACATTTTCACCTAAAAAAGCTTTTAAAACAATTTATCAGCTAAATTTGATTGAAAATATGCACAAAAAAAACCCAAAAATTTGAGATTTCTCATACTTTTAAAATTAACATAGTATGTAAATGTTGAGAGTTATATTTTTTAGAATCAAGTCCAAATTGACAAAATGTATAAATATTGAGAGTTATATTTTTTAGAATCAAGACCAAATTGATAAAATGTATAAATATTGAGAATTAAAACTACTATTATATCAATTGTAAAAGCTGCGACTTGATGACTAAAATAAAATTTACTAATAGTTAAATCACTATTTTATTATTTTTTTAGTTAAATTACAGTTTTTTTTTTTTTTTTTTTTGAGAAGAATGCAAGTGGGTTTTATTCATTAATCATAAAGCAAAACAAAATACTAGGCCTCAGCAGTTCAAATAAGGTCTAAAACCTACTCGGCCCAAGCAATGTACACATCAACGAAATCAAAGAAAACACAAATATCCAAAATACAACTGCCCACAAGCCTAGGGAAACTCGTACTACCCGAACCATAAAGATAAACATTACTCAGCTGACGGTTTGTCTCCCAAAAACCACTTTCCTAATCCCCACCCAGACACAACCCTATCTCTGCAAACAATCTGGTTAGAAGCTAGGGTAAACTTTGAAGGGGATACAAACGGTGGACACCAAGGAGCCTCAATTTGGTTCTCTCACCGCCTCGTCGAAAACTAGCCTCCGAACAAACGACGGCGCCGAGTCAATAAGGTACGTTCCCACGCCCAATCTGAGAAACTCCTTTGCAATTTCGTCTACGACTTGATTCGCACTTCTACTGATATGGTGAAACTGAATACCCTGACAATGTTTTGAAAAATGTTTGATATTGTGAATTATGTGCCCAATTTCAGATAAATCTACAGAATCTTCATTGCATTTCCGTATTACCGATGATGAGTCTCCTAAAATTTTCTTTCGAAACCCAAACGTCAACCCAACACATCCCATCAAAAGCCGCCATGGCCTCAGCAGCAAAGGCAATAGGAACAGACCTTATGGATTACTGACGATGTAACCAATACTCGCCCTAGGCTATCCCGAATAATCACACCAGAACTGGATCGAGAGGAAGCTTTGCTAAAAGCGACATCAAAGTTGACCTTTACCCAATCCTCTTGCGGAGGCAACCAGCTACACAGCCCTAGATTCCTGGTAAGCATCTGCTCTTCAATGGCATCTAATTCAAGAATGAATTTCAGAATAAAATCAGAGATATCCTGACTTGTTTGGGAAACAGATTCATGAATCCTTCTATTACGATCAAACCAGAGTGCCCACAGTATACAATACGCCACACGCCTCTGAGAGCCAGAACATTGGTTGAAGAACCGTGTAAGCCAATCATCCTGTCTTCCATCTATACTGTGTAATATTCTACGAAACCCCTGTAATTCCCAAACTTCTTTTGATAAGGGACAGAACCAGCCAAAATGCATGAGAGTTTCAGCCTCAGTTCCGCAGTGAGGACACATAAAAGTACCGGACACCCTCTTGTTGAAAAGGGTTACCATGGTGGGAATAAAATTGTGAAAACACCTCCATACGAAAAGTTTAATTTTACTGGGCAATTTTACATTCCATAGATTTGGGTAAAGCAATCTAGTTTCTGGTTGTATAGGATTAGCCCTAGGAATTACTTGTAAAAGTTGATAAGCACTTCTTACCGAATACATTCCGGATGCCTCGCCACTTCAACAAGCAACTTCACCATGGGGCTCGACAGATAGCGGAACCTGTAGAATCAGGGCTGCTTCCTCCTTATCAAAAGCTTTGGTAATGAGTTCCCTATTCCACTGTCTTTGATCCAAATTAATCAATTCTGCAACTAAAATGACAATTACTAATAGTTTTATTGAGACTTAAACAATTAGAACTAGGGAGCCAACGATGATAAAAATAGACACGTTAACCCCATTCCCAATCTTCCAACATGACTCATCCAATAAAACCTTTTTAGTAGACCAAATGCTCTTCCATATGTATGATGCCCCATGACGATATTTCGAACCTAAAAAATCAGAATAGGGATAATACTTTGCTTGAACGACACAAGCCACAAAGGAGTTTGTATTCTTCATAAGCCAACAACCTTGTTTGGCTAGCGAAGCTTTATTAAAGTCTCCAAAGTTACATAAGCCTAAACCCTTGAATTCTTTTAACACAGCTTTTTCCAATCGCACCAGTGAATCTCTTGTTTACCTCCCTTTTTATGCCACCAAAATTTAGCCACAACTTGCTCCAACTCACAAAATGTTTTTGAAAAAAGAAAACACGACATGGTATACGTTGGAATTGCTTGGAGAATCGCCTTAACGAGCACTTCCTTCTCGCCTTGAGACAAAAACTTCATGCACCATCCATCAATCTTCTTTTGTATCCGTTCCTTCAAATCCATAAAAGACGATTTTTTATTGTGCCCAACTATATTTGGAAAACCCAAATAATGTTCGGGATTATTAGAATACCTTACTCCAAGGTTACTTGCTAAATCACAACGACGAATCTTAAATACATTAGCATTAAAAAAGATCGAAGATTTATTGAAATTAACACACTAATCGGAATTCACCTCATACTCCCATAAAACATCTTTTAACACTTGCGCAACTCTTAAAAAAGCCTGTCTAAAAAGTATACTATCACCGGCAAATAGAAGAGGGGATATCACAAGGCCTTTCTAGCTCACTCGTACAGCCTTTAAATGTCCTTCAACGAACGCAAGTCACATAAGAGAAGATAACCTTTTATTGCAAAGTAAAAATGAAAAAGGGCTAGCGGGTATCCTTGGTGCAAGCCTCGTGTAGAAGACAGTAGAAATGCGTTTCATTATTAAGGCCATCCACCTTTTCTCAAACCTCATACGAACCATTACAACTTTCAAACAATCCTATTCCACCATGTCATAAACTTTACTCATATCCAATTTAACAACCATATAACCTTTACCTTCACCTCTCCTACGTTGAAATGTGTGCAAAACTTCATAGGCTATCAAAATATTATCAAAATTCAACCGACCAAGAAAAAGGCACTTTGCGCCTGATCTATACATTTGTTCAGTATCATCCGGAATCGATTTACCAGTATACGAGGAATGATCTTATAAATAACTATACACAAACTTATGAGGCTAAAATTTACCATACTAGTAGGATTAAGAACCTTTGGAAGCAAGACAATATTGTCTTTATTAGTGACCTTCAACCCTTTTCCATCATTGAGAACCCCCAAACAGTAATTGCTAACATCATTTCCCACAATATCCCAAATTTTTTGAAAAAAGATATCCGGAAATCCGTCCATACCTGGCGCTTTAGTGGCCTCCATAGCCTTTAATGCTTGGGAGACCTCCACCCGAAAAGGAGCCATAAGTAAAATATTATCATCATCAGTAATACATATATCAATATCGGATAATATGTGCTCTCTACAACCCACATCACCAATCAATTGAAACAAATGCTCAAAAAATCCCTTTGCTATCCCTTTCATTTTGGGTATATCATCTGTTAAATGCCCCTCAGGAAATTTTAATGCTTTAATCAAATTTGAGCGCTGCCTTTGGTTTGCAAAATTATGAAAAAACCGAGTATTCTTATCCCTAACCTAAAGCCAATTAGCTCTAGCCCGCTGCTCCCAATACAATTCTTTATCCATTTCCAATTTCAATTGAACCTTTGTATCAATTAATTCCTCCAAATTTTTACTCATCTCGATCAGCCTTTATTACCAGTTTCAACTTTTGATTCAGAGCCGCCTTTAAACCATTTCGTGACCTATGTATCCGCTTCGACCACATAATCAAACCATCCCTCAAAGTACTTAACTTTGCCATCACATCCCTTGAAGCCAAATTCCAAAGAGTAGACACCTCTCTAGCAAACGACTCTTCCATCATCCAACACACCTCAAATCGAAAGTCGAGAACCCGATTAGGACGAGAACAACCAACCAAATCTAACAACAAAAGACAGTGATCAGAAGCCGAAGTAGATAAATGGCGAAGTCCCATATCAAGAAATAAACCTATCGAAGACTCATTCACAACCCATATCAAGTCTTTCTTGAATATTAGTACGCATGAAGTACATTATTCACCCCTAATGATTTAAAAGCATCCCAACACTCATTTTTATTCTGTGCAAACAGTGTTCCATAAAAACCCATGAATCTCCACTCACTACTTCCATTCGAACCATCTATCAAAACATCAAATAAATTACTAGAAAAACACTGTAATGAGATCGATAGATCCTCTATCCAAACCAGACACACTCCTCTTTTCGATCCATTGACACTAACATCAATTTCATTACTAAAACCGCATCGACGCCTAACAACTTCCATTCTTCTCTTATTAATCTTAGTTTCCATCAAAAATACCAACTAGGGACTGCGAAGCCTCAACAAATGTTTCAGCCTTCTAATCGCTTGAGGGCTCTCCACCTCGAACGTTCTAACTTAAAATTTTCATTGCGCCCGGTCGGTAAGCTTATTAGTTATTATCGATCCTGAATAACAAAACATCAATGACTCACCATCCTAAAGAAAAGAATCCACTCTAATCGATAATCCCTTCCCTTGCAACTCATTTATTCTCGCCTTCTTAACAAGTCCTCTCGCATCCAACTCCTCCACGTTTAAGTCGCAACTAGACACACATTTTCTTTTCCCATTCACACTTGAAAAACCTTCCGAATTATCCTTTAGCCCACAGGCCAGTTGCTTCTATTTTTTACCACAACTTCCTCCAATATCTTCAACCAATCAGCATCCGTCAGCATTATTCCCACCAGATTGGTCCAACAATATCTTCAACAATATGTGCGTTCGTTTCGAAGAAGGGTTGAATGACGAGATAAGAATGATGGTTGGTGGTTTTGAAATTCAACCGCTAGTAGTGTTAACTGACAGAGCTCAAAAGATGGAAGAAATCTACAACAGTAAGAGACAGAGAGAAAAGAGATTTCAAGAATCTAGAAAGAAAACCATTGCCAGGACTTTCTCTATGCCACCTCTGAAGAGATTCAGAGAAAAGGCTAGTCGGAGCCTAGTTTTTTCGGGATTTTTTAGTAGGAGTAAGTCGGGACCACCAGAATCTAAATTCCAGAACAAACCCACAGACAGTGTGGTTAGCGTTCGTAATATACCTAATCCGATATGTGGGTATTGTAAAAGGAGCCATGTAAGTGAGTGTCGTAAGATGAAAGGGACATGTTATCGATGCGGAAGTGCAGACCACTTTTTAAGAAACTGTCAGATGAGATCTGAAGCAAAGGAGAAACAAAGTGTAAAATCTCCTACTACACCACAAAAGAATAGACGCCCAGGGCAGAGTAGCGGAACAGGTGGAAATCGTGAAGATAACAAAAATACTGTAGCCAGATCTGAGGCTCGAGCACCTGCAAAGACTTATTCTATCCGAGCTTGAGAAGAGGTTACCGCTCCTGATATTGTGACTGGTATATTCTATCTCTTTAATGATATTGTATGTGCATTGATTGACCCGGGATCAACTTATTCATATATTTGTACTACATTAGCTACTGAAAAGAAATTGCCTATTACGTCGACTGAGTTTGATGTACAAGTTAAAAACTCATTGGGTCATAGTGTCATTTTTAATTTGATATGTCGTAGATGTTCACTGAGAATTCGGGACTATAAGTTCCCTGTTGGTTTGATGTTATTACCATTTACTGAGTTCGATGTAATTTTGGGAATGGACTGGTTAACTGAGCATGATGCAGTGGTTAATTGTAAACGAAGATAGATCGATCTGAAACGATCGACAAAAGAAGTAATCATAGTTGAGTCAGAGAAGTTAAGTAGTGGCACCAGAATAATCTTATCGTTATTAGCACAAAAGATGGTTCGTAAAGGTTGTGAAACATTTCTGGCTTATATACGTGATATTCGAAGTACTGGAATAGAGTTAGAACAGGTGTCGGTTATCAAGAAATTTACAGATTGTTTCTAGAGGAGTTACCGGGTTTACGGCCAGTCAGAGAAGTAGAATTTGGCATTGACTTAGTACCTGGAATTGCACCGATCTTGATTCTACCGTATAGGATGGCACCCACCGAATTGAAAGAGTTGAAGGCACAGTTACAAGAGTTGTTGGATAGAGGCTTTGTCCGATCGAGCATATCGCCTTGGGGCGCACCAGTTTTGTTTGTAAAGAAGAAGGACAGATCCATGAGAATGTGCATAGACTACAGACAGCTAAACAAAGTAACAATCAAGAACAAATATCCGTTACCTTATATTGATGAGTTGTTTGATCAGTTGAGAGGTGCGACCGTCTTTTTTAAAATAGATCTCCGATCTGGTTATTATCAGATGCGAGTAAAAGATAGTGATGTGCAGAAAATCGCATTCAGAACCTGATACGGACACTATGAGTTTTTGGTAATGCCATTCGGATTAACTAACGCTCCGGCAGCGTTTATGAATTTGATGATCCGAATTTTTAAACCTCAACTGGATAGATTTGTAGTGGTGTTCATTGATGATATATTGATTTATTCCAAGTCAAAGACAAAACATGTTCAACATCTGAGGGAAGTTTTGCAAATAATGCGAGAAAAATAACTATATGCTAAGTTCAGTAAGTACGAATTCTAGCTTCGGAAAGTGGGATTTTTAGGCCATGTGGTATCATCGAAAGGAATTCGGGCTGATTCAAGTAAAGTTTCGGCTATTCTCGATTGGAAGATACCTAAGAATGTTTCTGAGGTACGTAGTTTTCTGGGATTAGCAGGCTATTATCGTCGATTCGTGAAAAATTTCTCTATCGTAGCTTTGTCGATGACGAAATTGCTACAGAAGAATAGTTAGTTTGTGTGGTCAGAAAGGTGTCAGCAGAGTTTTGATCAGTTGAAGAAATTATTAACAGAAGCTCCGGTATTGACACAACTTGAAACGGGTAAAGAGTTTGTTGTATATAGTGATGCATCTCTAAGTGGCCTGGGTTGTGTATTGATGCAAATAAGACAAGTAATAGCTTATGCCTCCCGACAATTAAAATCGCTTGAACGGAACTATCCGACCGACGACTTAGAGTTGGCTGCCATTATGTTTGCTTTGAAGATCTGGTGACATTATTTATACGGGGAGAAGTGCCATATATTCACAGATCATAAAAGTTTGAGGTATCTGATGACTCAAAAAGAATTGAATTTGAGGCAACGTTGGTGGTTAGAATTATTGAAAGACTATGATTTAGTAATTGAATATCATATAGGAAAAGTTAATGTTATTATCGATGCTTTGAGCCGAAAATCATTATTTGCTTTAAGAGCAATGAATGCTTATTTGTCACTTGAAGGTGATGGTTCTGTTACTGCAGAACTTCAGAAGAAACCTTTATTTTTACAGCAGATATTAAAGTTACAGGAGAATGACTCAAAGGTTATGGCTAGAAAAGGACAGATGTAGAATGATGCAACTACTGAATTTAATACTGATAATGATGATATGTTGTACTTCCAAGGCAGAGTATGTATTCCTGATAATCCTGACTTAAGACGGGACATTTTATCAGAGGCTTATAGCAGTACTTACTCAATTCATCTGGGTAGTGTGAAAATGTACAACGACCTGAAGAAGATGTATGGGTGGCCAGGTATGAAACAAGAAGTCTCGGAGTTCGTAACTAGATGTTTGGTGTGTCAGCAAGTAAAAGTTGAACATCAGGTATCGTCTGGACTGTTACAGCCTATTACAATTCCTGAGTGGAAATAAGAACGAGTTACTGTGGATTTTGTTACAGGATTACCTGTGGCGCCGAGGAAGAAAGACTCGATTTGGGTTATAGTAGATGGATTGACAAAATCGGCTTACTTTATCCCTATCCGAATGGATTTTCCACTAGAGAAATTGGCTGAGTTGTACGTATTTGAGATAGTACGACTGCATGGGGTACCGACATCCATTATCTCTGACAGGGATCCCCATTTTACCTCGAGGTTTTGGGGTAAGTTGTATGAAGCTTTGGGCACCCGATTGAATTTTAGTACTGCATATCATCCGCAGACGGATGGTCAGTCGAAAAGAGTGATACAAATACTTGAAGAAATGCTACGGTGTTGTATACTTGAATTTGAGGGTAGTTGGGAAAGATATTTGCCATTGGTGGAATTTGCATACAACAACAGCTATCAGACTAGTATCAAAATGGCCCCGTTCGAAGCATTATATGGTAGGAAATGCAGAACACCCTTGTATTAGTTAGAGTTGAGTGAAAACAAGTTAGTTGGATCCGACTTGATTCATGAGACCGAAGACAAGGTATGAGTAATCCGCGACTATTTAAAAGCAACATCCGACCGACAGAAGTCTTATGTAGATCTAAAAAGGAAAGATATAGAATTTGCAGTGGGAGACCGAGTTTTCTTCCGAGTCTCACCTTGGAAGAAAGTGCTAAGGTTTGGAAGAAAAGGGAAGCTAAGCCCCCAGTTTATTGGGTTGTATGAGATTATTGAACGGGTTGGTCTTGTGGCATACAAGTTTACTTTACCGCCAAAATTAGAGAAGATCCATAATGTGTTTCACGTTTCAATGCTGAGACTGTACAAGTCAAATCCTTCACATGTGATTTCGCCCTGTGAGGTTGAAATACAACCAGATTAGTCATATTCCGAAGAACCAATTAAGATTTTGGCTCGTGAAGTAAAAGAATTGTGAAACAAAATAGCACCATTGGTAAAAGTTTTGTGGAATCGACACGGACTCAAAGAAGCTACATGGGAAACAGAGGCTTCAATGAAATCACAATACCCTACTCCGTTCACCGGTTAGAAATTTGGGGATGAAATTTCTCTAAAGGGGGAGAGTTGTAACAGCCCAATTTTTAGTGGGGTCAGAAATAATGGATGCGAGACCACAACTCCGACAAGTTGAGTTGTAAATTTTTTTTATTTAAAATTTTTTTGGTGATATATGCATCGTATGAATTATGATTCGAAAATATCATTGATTAGATAGTTAATTGAATAGAAACGACTAAATTATAAAATGGGATAAAGGTATAGTTGTTAAATTAGAAGGACTTAATAAGTAAATTAACCAAGGAATATAAGTTAGTGGATTGGTATGGTTTAAATTAAGAGGAAATAGATTTAATAAAGGTTAAAAATGTTTAATTAAAGCTTAATGATGAAAGTCTCAATAATTACAAAATTACCATTTATATATATATGAAATTAAAAAAAAAAAAGAAACTGAGAATTTCATCCCATTTTTCTTTCTTCTTTCTTCTTCACACGACACTAAGGGGGAAAAACCTAGGGTTTTCATTTCCAATCTTTGAGCTTTGATTTGGGTAAGCAAACCTTAATCGTTTTTAGTAATTTTTATATTTTTGAGTCCGTATCAGCTTAACTTAGCTTATGCAATGACTAATTTGTGAATCTGTCAAATGTTAGAAAACTTGCCATTGTTGAAATTGCTTGTTCTTGAAAGCTTTTGATATATTTTAGTGTTTGATACTTAGGTTGAATCTTTTTTGTAAATTAATTTTTGATGAAATTAGGATTTAAGGACTAAAGTGTGAAAATGGTGAAATTACATGTATTGTTGTGAAAATAAATGTGTGAATGGGTTGAATAGATACTTATGAGAATTCGATTAGGGTTAGTTGTGTGTGAAAATGGTTATTTTGCATGTTTTGTGTTGAAAGGACCAAATTGAATCAAAAGGAAACTATTAGGGGTAAAATCATAATTTTACCAAAAAGGACTATACTGTGTTAAATGAATTGGTGGTGTGATTTAATGTAAGAAATGGAATGATTTGTCAATATAGACTACGATCGTGCCACGGGTTGAGGAAAAGGAAAATTAACGGAGTAGTCCCTGGAATCCATCCACAACTGCAATCCAGTCCGGTAAGTTCGTATGGTTAAATTCTAACTTAAATTGCTTATTCTTGTAATATGACTATTGCAGTGAGATGAAATGCTAATCATAATTGTGGAAGACGAGTGTGAATGAAATACGGAAGATAAATGGGTTCGAGCTATAAACGAAAGAGTTCGATGACTAAATGTCATCGTGAGTAAATGAATCCTTACGGATTAAAGGTCTGATGACTTAGTGTCATCGTGAGTAAATGAATCCTTTATGGATTAAAGGTCCGATGGCTAAGTCTCATCGTGAGTAAATGAATCCTTTACGGATTAAAGGTCCGATGACTAAGTATCATCGTGAGTAAATGAATCCATGACGAATTAAAGGTCTGATGACTCAGTGTCATCGTGAGTATATAAATTCCTATATGGAACAAAGGGGTCCAATGACTATATGTCATCGTGAGTATTAAATGAAATGAGTTCCAATACGGAACAAGGATCCGCTGACTTTGTGTCATTGTGAGTTCCAAATGCGGGTGAAACCTACCCTAGATGTAAACAATGTTTCATTTGGTTAATTAGATTTTTCAATTTTTGAAGTTCGTTAAATCTATTTAACTTTCTGTACTTACTAAGCCTCAAAGTGCTTACCTGTGTATTTGCATTTGTTTTGTAGATTCACTTTTGCTGTTCGGAGATCGGATCATCTTGAAGCATCACACTATCCCAGAAGTGTTCGGTAGACTTTTACATCACTTGGTTAATATGGCATGTACTAGGATGACGTTACCTTTTCTTTTTACTAAGAGTTGTGAAAAACTATGTTATGTTTGATGAAATGTTGGGTATAGTTTTAAGTACCTTGTATTGACATAAATCTTGTATTTGTGTTGTCTTGAATGCATAGTTAAAAGTTGTGCTTATGTGGAAACAATGAACTTGTGTTGGGTATAATTTTTGAGATTTAGCTTACTTGTTTCGGTAGAACCCATGAATGTTTCGTTAGAAGTGCAGGGTAGGAGAGAGGTTATATACTGACTTGAGTTGTATCAGTAGTTGTATGTATAGAAGTATCGGTAGTTTGCATGGTTATATCGATAGAAGTTACAGGATGGAAATTTAGCTCTCTGAAGGTTTTAGTATCGGTAGATGCATGACTTGTATCGGTAGAAATTATACTTGTATCGGTAGAATTAGTACAGGTACCGGTAGAAATTTGAACTGTTTAGAATTGTTCATTGAATTGACTACTACCGATACTTTACCTTCAGGTACCGGTAGAAGTCTCCTAAAATGTTGGAAATTTCATTTTTATCCTTGACAAAAATAATGTAATGTTTAGATATTGTTTTATATCGTGAGAAATGATTTTTGAATTGAATAAAGATGTGAACAATCGGATGTGTAAAAAATGAATAGTATAATATGAATAGATGACACCGCAATCCTAACCGACGATAATACTTGGGATTTTGGGTGTTACACAATCCCCCAAAACTGTTTGACCTATCATGCTCCATCAAAACCAATTCCATTATAGGTTGATCATTATCCAATAAATCACCCTTATCCCAACCAGTATAGACCCCATCAGGAGACATCCCCTTAATAGTCCCATTCGGAATCAAACTAGTCATCATCCTATATTCTCGTGGTTAAATCACCGAATTTTCATAATTATCCACAAGGCCAATCTTATCCAAATTATCCCTTAACACGACAGTAGAGTCCTCCTTACACAACGTTACCGTACCACCAGTAAACTTCTCACCAGAATCAACCTCTCCTAACTCCTACATCGAAACAGCCACCGGAACGATCATCCCACCTGCCCCCTTCCCGACATAATTCTTTAGGCAAACATCTTTCTGATCAGACAAACTATGACACTCCTTACCCCGAACATTGGAATCTGCCTTAAGCACGATAGAATAAGGAAAATCTTCTTCAGGTAAATTTTGATCCCCATCGGGTGTAGTTCACAATCTCTCACACCATGCCCCATCTTACCCCAACCAAAACAAAACACTAGCAAACCCTCGTACTTAAAAGGCACCCACAGTTTCTGTGACCCACCAGTAGTCACAAAAACACCTTGCTGTAACGGCCGTTGCACATCCAATTCCACTTTAATCTGACAAAAATCCCTAATCACCTCTGATCGTAATAAACCACCAAAAGTAGACCCGATAGCATGCTTCAGATCTTTCTTATCACATTCCGACGGACACGGCCCAACCTTCATCCAAAATACTGATTTAACCAATCGAATATCCCCCTGTCCACCGGTTACAAAAGACGTTCAAACAGAATCAACTGCCTCCTAAACAACCACGGACAACCTTCCAACACAAACTTCATATCATTCTCATCATAAAAAATGATGGTGAACAAATTATGTCCCGCACTCTTAATAACAAAATTCTTTTTAGTCTTCCACAAACATTTGAGTTGCGCTCTCAAACTACTCGGATTATAACTCGTCTTAGTCCAAACAAATCATAACAACGTTGGCTTGTCTGTGGGTATGACCATCGAACACTTAACCGACAACTGCATCAATTCCTCCTCCAACAAACGAACATCGTCTTTCCCTTTCTCCGTCGCCATAAGTACCACCACCCCTCCAAACCTAATCACACAAACTGCCTCCTTAAAGAAACTCAGAGAGAGTACTCGTGGAACCTTGGCCTTTTTTATTGTTAATGTTTTTCTAAATTACAATTTTTTTTAATAATAATCAAGTGGCTAGTAATATGATTTACCCTTAAAATTTTAATAATGCTATTTTAATATGAAGTGTATATCAACAATCATTCATAAGAATTTAAAGAAAATTTCGAGAAATTCAATTTTTTTCTTTTCATTTTCATTTCCATTTAAAAAATAATTCTCATTTTAATTTTTTGAAGATTTTAAAAACATATTTGAAAAGCAAAAAAAATTGTTCTCAATTTAAATATATGAGAACATGTTTAGTAATTATGTTTAGTTCCTATTTTACAATAATAGAAATATAGGAAATAAAATAAAATAAAAATTACTAACAGGTGGTTGGGTGCAATGGTTAGACACATTGCATTTTCAAAGAAAGGAACATTATTATGAGGGGCAGCCACGCACACCGAACATGAACCGTAAAACGGACATGAAAAATAATAAAAATAAAATAAAAATTCTTACATAATTCAGATGATAATAATAGATTTGATATTAGTCTGTAAAAAATAATTTTTTTTGGTGAAAAAAAAATCACAACAACTTTCATTATTTTCTAATTTACACATATTTAAAGTTAAATTTTTTTATATTTATATTTATATGAATTTGAAGAATTCATTTAAAGTTAATTTTTTTTATTTTTTATTTTTTCAAATTTACAAAGCATTTTTAATAAAATCAATCAAAACAACTTTCATTATTTTTTAATTTACACATTTGTTTTTAAAAATCATTTTTAAAATTTTCAACCAAATACATTCTCTTTAATATTTCTTAAAACAAATTGATGCATTAATTTACGTAGTTCTTTAATTCTCTATTTTTCTTGTATTGTTAATGATTGTGAAGCTCAATATTTTTTTTGTTTGAAATGAAAATCATGAACAAAATTTATTAATTTTTATGATTACAATGGATTTGAACAATTAACTTGATTTTTTTTATTCATTGATTTCTTTTGATAATGAATTTTTTTTTATTCTTGTTTCATTTGTACTTCATGCATCTAAATTGAGTAATCATCTTTTTAGATTGAATTGGATTTCTTAAGTAGTTCTTGGAAAAGATAGTTTAGGAGTTAGACAAAAATTAAACAACATGATATCAAGACATATTTTGAACTTGATGAATTGATTTGTTGATATACCTATGAATCTTATGCAATCAAAATTGTAGTTTATTTGTAAAATGTCATTCTAATTTAATTCATGCAGACCAATAAGGAGTTGATATAAGAGGATAGATTTACACTTTGAAAGAAATGATTAAATTACATTAAAACTTTATATTGACTTGTATAACTCTATATCTTAGAACCTCGTATGTTGATATGATGGTTAAGGGTGTTTATTGCTCCAAGTATGATTTGGGTTCGAGTCGTGTCAATTGCATTGTAATTAGGGTTTTGCCCTCCCTTTGTAATTCACAAAAAAAAATTCTACATCTTAATACCACAAGAAAAAGTAACATTGATGACAATGTCACTTTGAAAAAGCTATATCTAGGAGGATATAAGAGGATAGATTTTCCCTCTTTATTTTTTTAAATTCTTAATGAGCAAAATCCTAGAATTGCTAATGCAATTGAGAAGTACATAAGAAACCTGTAGAGCTGAAGTTCAAATACAATGGTTGAAAAGAAAGTATGTTGAAGTCAATCTATGCACTATTTTAGTAGATGAAGCTGACAAAGATGAAGCAGTGCCTACTTCAATTGGCACTGATCTTGGCACTCGTGAAAATTTATCAATTTTTGTTCAATAAATGCTTTTATTGGATCTAGTTCCCTAAATGTAATATATTGATTTTGTATATTTGTATTTTTAAACAAATTGATTTAATAAAAATATTCATTAATTACATTAATACCCTTAGTCTAGTCAGGAATTAGAAAATCAATTAAAAGACTAATATGTCATTTATCAAGACTGACTAGACTGACAGTACATGGGACAAAATCCAATAGAATAGATCTTAGATCCGTTTATGAATTTTTAC
Source organism: Gossypioides kirkii (assembly GCA_005610355.1). Taxonomy (NCBI): domain Eukaryota; kingdom Viridiplantae; phylum Streptophyta; class Magnoliopsida; order Malvales; family Malvaceae; genus Gossypioides; species Gossypioides kirkii. Next base: position 28,645,561 of record CP032247.1, on the reverse strand, counting down.
TTATGACATTCATAGTGTGACAGACTTTAATCCTAAGTGGGTGATGGACTATGTATACATGACTCGTATACTTTAATTTATGTAAAAGCCTAAGATTAAATAGATAAGGAATGGAAAGTTGGTGCGTAGGGTATACAAATTTTTTCGTATGAAGCATCATTCAAAATAGTTGAATTCCTAGCCCAACTAATGGGTAAATGATATCCTTTCATCGATACTACATGGTTGATGAAAAGTAAACGTGACCAAGGATCGTTTGTCTTTGTTAAGATTGACATGATTACTATTTGATAGTAATTGACTTTTCATAAAGAGAGATGTAATGGTTACCATGAGATAAAATAGGATCATATTGGGAGGCATGATTTAACCAAAAGAGATTAAAGATATTATGAGGGTAACACTCTTATGACAATGTCATTGGATGAGCACTTATTAAGTAGCTTTCGTAATGGTTTGTAATTAGGGAGAGCTCAATCACGGTACTATAGTGAAATGCCTTCATGATAAAATAAGTTTATAATTAATAGGAGAAAAGCTGGAACTTAATTATAAATTATTTGATCCTTAGTTATATATGTCCAAACAGTCCCCCTGGTAGCTCGTTGAAACAAAAAATGAATTACATGTAGAAACAAATGAACATAAATGAATGGAAATGATGAAGTTAGAGAAATAGGTCATATTCACAAATGAATATGTTTTCTTACTAAGTATAGAAAAAGACTTTAGATTAATTAAATTAATTATAATTAAATAATTCAAGTCCGAAAATGAAATTAAATTAATTAGTCATTTTGAATCCATTTGTAATGCCTCAAAAATCTAATTCTTGTTTTGTTAAATCTTGTTCCTTTTGTTTTTAGCTCTGTCTTGGTTGTTTGGCTTAAATTTTAATCCTTGCGCATTTGTGTCAATGATGAACCTAGTGGTTCAATGGTAAGGTTTTAGCTTACCCTTTGGTCTTGTGTTTGAGGTTTTGCGTAAGCAATAAGAAGATATCTTTTTTGCTACCTTGTAAATTAGTTTATTTTTTGTAATTATTTAATTAATTATCCTTCTCAAAATTCCCTCTTTTTCACATTATTTTTTCCCATCCTTATTGTCATTTCTTCTTCTCCTTGCTCTTATTCTTTTGTCCTTTTTCTTCTTGATGATTTGCTACTGGTTTGTTAAGGAGTTTGTGTGTTTCTTTGTTTCCGATTGAAAGGTTAACAACGCAAGTTTTGTTGCTGAAATTCTGATAATGTTCGCTTTCGCTCTTTATTTGTCAAAACTGGTTTTTCCTACTCGTTTAGTTTATTTTCTCTTTTTGAGTGCTCAATTGGTTCTCTTTCTTAGGTGACAGGATTGCAAGTCAAGGTCCTCTATCGGTTTAATTTCTCGTGTTGTTGCTTACGTGCGAGGGTAAGTGTTTAAGTTTGATTTAGTGTTTTAGGTCGAAACTTTTTAACGTAAAATTGGCATGTTAATTTTAGTGAATTTGTTTTGTTAAATCATTTGATTAGTCATTTGAATGTTATTTTTAGGTTTCAGAATCATCGTTGTTACTTCTGTATCGAAATCCAACCAGGTGTGTAACGAAAACCCGAGAAATTTGTGAACGGTGAAAGCTAGAATTGAGGGTTGTCAATGCTACACGGTTATGTGCCAAGTCATGTGACAAGCCGTGTGAGGGAGTAACTAGAGTCACACAATCGTGTGACAGGCCATGTGAGGCACTAATTTGAGTCACACGGCCTTGTGCCAAGCTGTGTGGGCATACGTGCCAACTAAGTAGGTCGTGTGAAGTCATACGAGTGTGTGGATCAAAATGCTAAAAATTTTCCCTACGGTAGTAAATGTCATTTTGATCGAACATAGGCCTTTCCTAGGGCCTGTATGATCTAGATTAAGGTATAAAATTTGACATCTGATGATCTATTAGTGTATAATATGTTTTCTGCATAATGTCTGATATGATATAAGCTAAGTAAGCATGATATGTATTATTCAAATATGATCTGAATTTGTATCACAACATCTACATTTTTTATATTTGTTAATTTTGCATCTGCATTGGGATGGGTTTTGTGTTAAAGGAGGAAGTGTGAGAAGTTTAATTATATGTCGTTTCTGGTGCTAAGCCACATACACATCTGATTCTGGTTATTTATTACACTTAGATATTACAATTAGCCTACAAATTTTCTAAAATGTGACATATAGTCCCTATGCGATGTGTAGGGATGGATGAGTACTTAATACCCTATATGGTGTGTAAGGATGGACGAAGATGGTGTGTAGCGGATAGGGGTAGGATTTTGAATTATCCGATATGCTCTACGTTCCTATCTGAGTTGCTCTATTTCTGTTTTTGATTTTAAAACCTGTCTGAATAAAAGTCAATAATCATATCTGATTTCATAAACTATTTAGGTGATTATATATGTTACACACTGAACTTGTAAGCTCATTTTTTCTATTTGTTGATTTCAGGTAACCCTTAGACCTAGGTGGAACGGTGCGATGGGAGCTCAATCAATCGAATTTCCGTAAACCTACTATTTTATTTGAAATTATACTGTTTCAGTTTATTGGAATTGTTTTCCTTAAGTTTGCATTGTTATTTCTTTTAAGTTTGGATTTCTATACCCGTTTATGTTGGTTAATTACTTTTGTATAGTTTTAATTCGATTTACATAACACTAAATTTTTTCATATGGATTGTGGTAACTCTCTAGATCTGACCATAATGTTTAGGTCAAGTTTGGGGTGTTACATTTAATAGTATCAGAGCCAGGTTTCAAAACTTGGATTGTGATTTTTGGGCTCAAGTGTTTATGAAAGTATTTTTGAACAAAATATTTTCTTGGCTAACTCTGAAAATTAATTTTTATGAAAGATCGAGTCTTTGACATCGAATCTGTAAGTACTTTTGCTTTAGCTATACTGTTTAGCTAGTAAAAACCTATAATGATTAGAATCACCTTGCTTTAGTTAAAGACTATAACAACACTGAAAAGATTCTAATAAGAACTATGGCATAAGACATCTGATAAGAGATTTCAAACTGATTCATAAAACTTTTGAAATTTGTAGATAAATTGGTACTATAAGTTATCATGGAAGCCATGTATGAGGTACTTATAGGCGCTATGGGTGCCGAGGGGAAGCTCGAGTTGAGTCTTCCTCAATGTGAAGTATGCCCAATCTAAACACTAGTGAGACCATTAGTACTCCTACTGTTGAGATCAGGTCTCAAACTCCGACGACTAGGGTTGATGCACTGTCCGAGGCCATGTTACCTGTACTTGAGAGGGTCGTTGGGACCCATTTTGGAATTAGGGGCCAAGGGTTGGTAACTGAATGACTCCGATTGAGTGGTGCTGAGGTATTTAGAGGTGCCACTAGGGTTGCCTCGATAGTGGTCGAGTATTAGTTAGTAACTATTGAGCGAATTATGAATGATATCGATTGCACTCCTGAGTAGAAATTAAGGGTTGCGATGTCCTTACTTCATAACAAAGCATATCAATGGTGGCTGACCATTGAGGATGGTACCCAACCCGAATGAATCATGTGGGATTACTTCCGGAATGCCTTTTAGAGTAAATATCTAGGGGCAAGTTATGTGGAGGCTCGTAGACGCGAGTTTATGAGCCTAACTCAAGGAAAGAGGATTATGGTCAAGCATAAGATCGAGTTTCTGAGGTTTAGTAGATACATTCGGAGTCTAGTTTCGAATGATTATGATAAGAGGGTTCGGTTCAAGGAAGGATTGAGATATGATTTGAAAGTTCTTATAGCTCCTTAGAGAGAGAGAGTTTTTGAGGCCTTGATTGATAAGCTTAAGAGGGATTCGGGTCCCTCTAGTTTTATTCAGTGACCTAAGAAATGGGCCAAATTTGATGGGCCATCGTGAGCTGAGGCATTGATTATAACTTTTTAGATTTAGATTTGTGGAAATTGTGGTAGACACCATTCGGATGAGTGTTGGAGGAGGTTAGGAGCTGCGATGCAGGTGTTTGGAGCATCGCATTAGGGATTCCCCCTCCATTTTGATTCGGCGCAAGCCCTTATGCAAGTTTCACCTCCTAGACCAATTCAGCCTCAAAGGGCAGTTCAACAGGCACCTAAGTGTCGTGGTTCGGCAAGGGGTCGTAATGGTTCTAATAGAGGTTAGAGAGAACTGGGAAGAGGTATGAATCAGACTGAGGTTTGGCAGCCTGCTTTAATGTATACGACGAGGCACTGCGAGGATAGAGATGACATCGAAATTATCGCTGATACGTTTTTAATTATATTTCGTATTTTGCATTGATTGACATTGGGTCTACACATTCCTATATAGCTCGTACTATTTTTGTGAATTTGGGAATACCTGTTGAGAGTAATTCTAGAGAGGTTTTTATGATTTGTCCACTGGGTCAGTCTGTTCGGGTTAATAAAATTTATAGGAGTGTGGTGTTGAAGATTCATCGTGTTGTGTTTCCAGCTAATTTGATAGAGTTACTATTTGAAGAGTTTGATTTGTTATTGGGAATGGACTGGCTCGTGGAACATCGAGTTAGTTTAGATTGTGCTTCTAAGCGGGTAATTCTAATATCTGAGGATGACACTGAGATCATCATGATCGAAGAGCATCGAGATTACCTCTGTAATGTAATCTCAGCTCTAGTAGCTGAAAAGTTAGTTCAGAAAGGATGTGAGGCATATTTGGCCTTTGTGCGTGATTCTAGTTCTGTGGAATCTTCTATTAAGGACATTTGGACTGTAAGAGAATTCCTAAATGATTTTCCTGAGGAGTTGTCATGGTTACCTCTGGATAGAGAGGTTGAGTTTGGAATTGAAATTTTATTAGGTACAGCACCTGTGTCCATTGCTCCTTACCGCATGGCACCAAATGAGCTTAGGGAATTGAAAGCTCAGCTTCAAGAACTTCTTGATCGAGGGTTCATTAGGCCTAGTGTGTCTTAGTGGGGAGCATCGATTCCGTTCGTAAATAAGAAAGATAGTACTATGAGAATGTGTGTAGATTACCGTCAGCTGAATATATTTACGGTAAAAAATAAGTATCCACTTTCGAGGATTGACGACTTGTTCGATCAATTTCGTGGGGCATCCATATTCTCTAAAATCAACCTTCGTTCTAGGTATCATAAGCTAAAGGTTAAAGAGGCTGATGTGTGTAACACTGGTTTTAGGACTCATTACAGGCATTACAGGTTCATAGTCATGCCTTTCGGCTTGATGAATGCTCCGACTGCGATTATGGATATGATGAATCAAGTGTTCCAACCGTATTTAGATCAGTTTGTCGTAGTTTTCGTCGACGATATTCTAATATACTCTAAGATTGAGGATGAGCATGATGAGCATCTTAAAGTAGTTCTACAGATACTCCGTGAGAAATAGCTCTATGCTAAGCTGAGCAAGTGTGAATTATGGTTAAGGGGAGTTAGCTTTCTAAGGCATCTGGTTTCTTTGAAGGGATCCGAGTTGACCTTAAAAAGATTGAAGTTATGCTTGAGTGGGTTACTATCAGAGGATTGTTGAGTGATTCTCACTTATCGCAGCTCCTCTAACTAAGATGTTGCATAAAAATGAACCTTTTTTGTGGTTTGATGAGCAGCAAGCAAACTTAGAAAGCTCAAGTCATTTTAACTGTTGCACCCGTTTTGGTACAGCCTGAATCTAATAGAGAGTTTGTGGTCTATAATGATGCTTCTCACATCGGATTTGTAACCCCCTAGACCGAAACAAATAACCCATAATTGTTATCATCTCGATTTTGAAATCAAATCTTGAGTCGTTATAAATAGCAAGACTTAAAACATATTTTGCAGCGAAAAACTCATTTATCTAAAGTTTCATAATGACCATATAGATGGTAAAATCATTATTCGAAATTCAAGAAAACTTATTGTATAAAATCCAATAATAGAGTTTCAAATCAACATTCTCCGGAGGATTCATATGCTACCATGCAAACATAACCCAACAAAACAAAAATCCAAAACAATCCAAAATTGAAGTTTAGTTCAAAATCCAAGTTGTAATAATTTAAGTCAATCAATCTCATGATGAGATCCAATGCTATAATTTTTGAAAACATTTTCATTACCAAGAGTCCACTTCGAGAATCCAAATCCAAGCACTAATCATGAGGATTTCCTAAAAAAATTAAATTATCGTGGGTGAGCTTTTGAAGGTTCAGTATGAGATTTCCCACTATAATCACATATACACATATAAGGCAATAAACACATTTGATATTCACATCTATTTCACATATTCACATCAATTTCACATATTCGCATCAATTTCACATGATAAAAAATTCCACATATTTTCATATCTCATTTAGATTATATACTTCATCACTGATGCAATAACATAGAAACATATATATTTCAATTTCACATAACAACACAATCGTATATCACATCATTATTACTATGCATGATCATGTCAATGCACTTTTTTGAAATCGATACACACTTTGAAAAAGATTCCTACCCATCTCCACTACACACCGTAATCGAGTTCCCCAAAACTCGCCCATCCAATCATAGCCAGTTTTATAGACAAGCCACCACTTAAGTCATCTCGGGTTGCCAGACAACAATGACTCGCCACCCCGGGTTGCTTGGTAACGATGACTCACTTATATTGAATTGCTACCCTGGGTTGCCTAGAAACGATAGCTCACTTATGTCAAAATGCAGTTAAAATGCCACTTAATGCTAATAAAGGCCACATCTTCCTCCTTTCATAAATCCTGCCCCATGCATGTGAAATGGAAATATACACTTAACACATGTGAATCACTTTAACACATCGACATATAAATATGCTCACATAATCACAATTATTACATGCTTAACATGTATTTCACGTTAGATCATATATCTTGATAATCACATAATCACTTATCACTTAGGCATATAGATATGCTCACATAATCACTTATTTCGCTTTTAACATGCTTAACATGCTTTTCATATTAGATCAAAGATCTTGATAATCACATAATCACATATCACAATAATCACATGTTTAAGACACAATATCACATAACCCATAAATTACATGTCATGAGATCAAGATTGCATGCTTATTCATATTTCACAAAAATCACATCAAATCACACATCACATACTTTTCATCAAAAAGTGTCTAAGTACGAGTCACTTACTTGGATTCTTCGCTTTTAGTCATTTAAAACTCTCACATGATCAATATATCACTTATCTCACTTATTTATTATTTATTAAAATATCATATAATAAAAAATAACACTAAGATCCCACACATAATATTCATTTCATTTAGTTAAGAACACTTAAACTACTCATGGTATAGTCTAGATCCCATACATAATCCATGTCACGATTTACACATTTTAGCATGTAGCATGCTCATATATCACATTTCACGATTTCCACATTTTAGCATGTATCATGCTTACATATCACATTTCACATAGGCATGCTTTAACGTAAATATCATATATTAAAACATGGATCTCAATGTACATATTTAAGAATATCACATTTGAACATTAACAAGTCGATCTAGCCACAATCACATAACATGAGATGAAATCACAAATCATACATCAGGTAACACTTTTCATAGATCACATAACACATCACATTTTTCACACCAATAGTAGTTAAATCACTTACTTGGTCTCCTTATCACATTTTTGTGTGTTTTTAAACTCCACACGAGCACTTATGTACTCACACATTATTTATTTTATTTAATTAAAAACACTTAGAAGATTAAAGGCATAGACTAGATTAGATCCTACTCCTTTCATACCATTTGCTCCCTTAATGAAATCCTTAAACACTTAGTTTCACTCGAGATCTGATCACATGATTACTCGTGTTAGTCACGATTTACACAAATAATACACTTAATATGAAGTCTTAGCGTAGATCTAACGGTTACCCTTTATTTTCGAATATTCAAATTCGTACTCTCACGTATTCACAATTGATCCCTCGGAGGTTGATCGTTCAGTCCTTCACAATGTTATACAATACACTTATTAGTGCTAAGTACTCAATCAAATAACAAAATGAGAGTCTCTCCTAAGGCCCTACAATATTCGACCATGACATAGGAAAATAGGAAAAATATCTTTGATTGTAAAATAATCTTCACTTACGCTTGAACGAGATCGATTCGAATGAATAGTATAGAAAGATAGTTTTGGCAAGATTAAAGATCGAGGAATACTTTTTGAACTACAAAAATTCCAATAAAAATGTAAGATTCGACTTTAGGAGATGAAAAGGAAAAGAATCGAAAAAGGAAGATTTTCGATCATCGACGGCGGCAACGACGACAGTCCACGATGGTGACTCATGATGACGATGGTAACGGCTCATAGTGGTTCGATTATGAAGGTGTGATGGTGCAAATATTTCACAAGGAGGAGGTTTGATCACTTATGAAAGAAAGAGAGAAGGATAGAAGAAAAAGAAAGAAAAATGAAGAAATATGGTGGCGCTCGCGGTGGTTTGCGATGACGGCCATGGTGGAGGACGATAATGAGCGATGGAGGAGAGGAGGAGTGAAAGGTGGCAGCTTTTGGTGGTACGGCGGTCTCAAAGTACCGTGAAAGCTCGATTTGTGGTGGTGGAATACCGAAAAAGCAAAAGAGGAGGTGGTGGTGCTATATCAGTTTTTGAGAGAAAAAGGGAGGAGAAAGATATTGAAGAAAATGGTATTTTGGTAGCAATAAAGGTGCATGGCCGACCAAGGGTAACAACAAGGGTCAACTCACTCGTTTTTGGCAACATTAAGTGCATGGAATGTAAAGGACCAATGGAGCAAAATATGGAGTAAAAAGGGGGATTGATTTGGAATTTATGGCAAGTTTGACTTACGCAATAAGGAAAGGATTCAACCTATTTTTTGCACGCTTGACCGTGGTGGCCGACCAACTAATGACACATGCCAAAAATGTGCAAAAATTAAAAATTAAAATAAGCTCCCTTCCACTTTACTAATCATTTCTTTATGTCCATAATTGTGTAAATATTTTAAAGAACTAGTAATTGACAGTCTCACCTTCTTATAACTAACTTAATTAATTAATAAAAATTAATTAACTACATAAGGAAAATTGAGGTGTGACAAGATTAGATTGTGTTTTGATGCAGGATGGTAAGGTTGTGACTTATGCGTCTCGACAACTTAAGTCACACAAAAACAACTACCCCACGCACGATCTTGACTTGACTGCAATTATCTTCGCTTTAAAAATTTTGAGGCATTATTTGTATGATGAGGGGTGTATTATTTACACCGATCACAAGAGCATTAAGTATCTGTTAACTTAGAGATAGTTGAATTTGAAGCAATGTAGATGGATTGAATTGCTTAAGGACTATGACTGCACTATTGAGTACCATCCTGGTAAGGCCAATGTTGTGGCCGATGCTCTTAGTTGTAGAGCGATGACTGATCCGAGGGTGATATTTACTCGTTTAAGTTTGTTTGATGATGGTAGTCTGTTAGCTGAGGTTCAAGTTAAGCCGACTTAGATTTAACATATTTGGGTTAAAAAGTTGGTTGATGAATCTCTGATTCTGCGATTTCGACAGGTTGAAGAAGGTGGAACTTTTGATTTTTGTCTGAACAATGATAGGGTTCTATGTTTCAGAGGTTAGGTTTGTGTACCTAGCGATTCTGAGTTGAGGAATGCCATTTTGTGGGAAGCTCATAGAAACCCTTATGCTTTACATCCAGGTGAAAATAAGATATATTGGGATCTCCGAGAATTATATTGGTGGCTCGATTTGAAACGGGAAGTTACTGCTTTTGTCTTTCATTATTTGACATGCCAGGAAGTTAAGGCTGAGCACCAATTGCCTTTAGGTTTGTTACAACCTGTTAAGATTCCCTCTTGGAAATGAGAGATAGTGACTATGAACTTCGTTAGTGGGTTGCTCTTGACACCCACTAAGAAGGATTTTGTTTAGGACATCATAGATCGATTCACCAAATTTTCTCATTTTTTACTTGTCAACACTGATTATTCGCTGTAGAAGCTAGCTAAGTTATATGTTTCTGAGATTTCTAAAGTCTGCATGAGGCCTCGATTTCGATTATCTCTGATAAAGATCCACGTTTTACTTCTCGGTTCTAGAAAAAAATCCACGAGGCTTTGGGTACTCTGTTGGACTTCAGTATTGCATTCCATCCCCAAATTGATGGTCAATTTAAGAGAGTGATTCATATTCTTGAGGACATGTTACATAGCTGTTTGATTGACTTTTGAGGTAGTTGGGAGCAGTTTCTAGCACTGGTTGAGTTTTTCTATAATAATAGCTTTCAGTCCAGTATTCAGATGGCACCTTACGAAGCTCTGTATGGTCGTAAGTGTCGTACCCCTCTGTGTTGGACTACATTAGGTTAGCGACGAGTTTTGGGTCCTTAGTTGGTTTCCGAGACTACAGACAAGATTAAACTGATTCAAAACCATCTTATGACAGCTTCTGATAGGGAAAAGTCATATTTTGATCTGGAGAGGAGAGATATCGAGTATTCTATGGGTGATAAAGTCTTTCTTAAGGTCTCTCCGTGGAAAAATGTTCTTCAATTTAGACGTAAGGGCAAGTTGAGCCTTAGATTCATTGGGCCTTATCGGATTATGAAACGTATTGGATCAGTCATTTATCAGTTAGAGCTACCTCCAGAATTAGATCGAAATCATGATGTTTTCCATGTCTTGATGTTGAGGCGGTATCGGTCTAACCCATCTCACATTATCCTTATTGAGGAGATAGAGGTATGATTGAATCTGACTTTCGACGAGGAACCTGTTCAGATTTTGGATTGAGACGTTAAGGTCTTTAGGAGGAAAACAGTCTCTTAGGTTAAGATCTTGTGGCAGAATCATGACATTGAGGAAGCCATAGGGAAACCTAAGGATTCAATTTGTCAGTAATACCCTCTTATGTTTGAATCAGGTAAAATTTCAAGGCTGAATTTTTTGAGGGGAGAGTTGTAACGCCCAAAAAATGTAATTCTTGTTTTTTTAAAACTTGTTCCTTTTGTTTTTAACTCTGTCTTGGTTGTTTGACTTAAATTTTAATCCTTGCACATTTGTGTTAAGGATGAGCCTAGTGGTTTAGTGGTAAGGTTTCAGCTTACCTTTTGGTCTTGTGTTTGAGTCCTTGTGTAAGCGATAAGAAAATATTTATTTGATGCCTTGTAAATTAGTTTATTTTTTTTGTAATTATATAATTAATTGTCCTTTTAAAAATTCCCTCTTTTCACGTTATTTTTTTCTCATCCTTACTATCGTTTCTTCTTCACCTTGCTCTTGTCCTTTTGTTCTTTTTCTTCTTGATAATCTATTGTTGGTTTGTTGAGGAGATTTTATGTTTCTTTGTTTCCGATTGAAAGGTTAATAGCGTAAGTTTTGTTGTTGAAATTTTGATACTGTTCATTTTCGCTCGTTATTTGTCAAAACTGGATTTTTCTACTCGTTTCGTTCAATTTCTCTTTTTGAGCATTTAATTGGTTCTCTTTCTTAGGCGAACGGGTTGCAAGTCAATGTCCTCCACCGGTTTAAGTTCTCATGTTGCTGCTTACGTGCAAGGATTGGCATTTAAGTTTGATTTGGGGTTTTAGGTCAAAAGTTTTTAACGTAACTTTAGTGAGCTAATTTTAGTGAATTGGTTCAGTTAAATCGTTTGATTGGTATTTTGAATGTTTTTTTAGGTTCCTGAATCATTGTTGTTGCTTTTATATCAAAATCGAACTAGGTGTGTAATGAAAACCTGAGAAATATATGAACGACGAAATCTGAAATTGAGGGTTGTTGTCGCTACACGATTATGTGGCAGGCTATGTGTTTCACTGTGTTGAACCACACGACCATCTACCCAGATCGTGTAAGGCACTAACTTTGGTCACACGAGTGTGTGCCACGAACGTGTGGGAGACTGAGTAGAGTCACATGGTTGTGTGCTAAACCGTGTGAGACATTGATTTGAGTCACATAGTAGTGTGGTAGACTGTGTGAGTCATTGATTTAAGCCACATGGGCCAATCTAGTAGGTCGTGTGAAACCACTCAAGCATGTGGGTTAGAATGTTGAAAAATTTCCCTAGGGCTGTAAACGTCCTTCGGATTGAATATAGGCCTTCCGTAGGTTCTGTATGATCTGGATTAAGTTATAAAACTTGATATCTGATGATCTGTTAGTGTATAATTTTTTTTGTACATATGTCTAATATGATATGAGCTAAGAAAGTATGATTTGTATTATTCGAATATGATCTAAATCTATATCACAGCATGTACATTTTTTATAGCTGTTAATTCCACATCTGCATTGGAATGATCCCATAATGAATCTTGATTTGTATGGTTCCTACCCCGGCTATTTTACACGAAGAATTATTCCCCATTATCATACTTCCACCTTCAACCAAATTGTGCGTAGAGAACCAGTCCATATTGGGACACATGTGATAGGAGTATCCTAAATCTAAGATCCAATCGAAAGTATGAAAGGAGATTTCGCTCTTTGATACCAATAAGAAATCATCACCTCTATGTTTGACTACACTAGCATCAGCAACATCGACATTTTGTTTATCTCTCTCGTTGCTTTTAACATCCTTTTTTATTTTATTTTTGAGTTTCCAACATTTTGCCATAACGTGGCCTTTTGTTTTTTGGAATAGCCATAGATCTCGCTTTGGACCTATTACAATCTACATTTCTCGATTTTTGTCTGCCTCTTGCAGCTAGAACTAAGGCTTTCCCATCTGACCTTTTGTTTGGGCCCAGCTCGTTGTCGAGTTTATCCTTGCTCAACTAATTCCCCTTCACGTCTTTTGAATGAGAGATGATCTCTCCCATAAATCAGAGTTTCCCTGAAAGTTTTATAAGAAGAAGACAAAGAGCATAACAACAACATATCTTGATCCTCGTCACTAATCTCTACTTTGAGATTGTTTTAGTCATTAAGAAGGGTAACAAACTCCCTAAAAGTTTCCCTGGAAGTTCTAATGGACTCACCTTCGACCGTTCTGAAAGTGTAGAGACTTTGTTTTAATACAAACCTATTGGCCAGAGATTTCATCATATATAAGGCTTTCAGTTTCCTCCATAATGCAGACGTTGTTTTCTCCATTAGAACCTCCTGTAACACATTATTCGTAAGGTATAATTGAATAATAAATAGAGCCTTTTCATCGAGCTCTTCCCATTATGACTGATCCATATCTGCGGGCTTCTTCCCTATAACCACCTTCTTCAGACCGTTCTAAACCAATATTATCGTCATTCGAACTTACCATAAACTAAAATTTGCAATTTTATCGAACTTCTCAATATTGAACCTTGAAGCAGCCATCCCTGGATTGATTGCAAAAATCGAACTAACTTTGATACTAGTTTGTAGGGGATAAACCCGATGAACCAATGAACAAAGTGAAGAAAATACGAATCGAAAAGATCAACACGTAAACTTTAACATGGAAAAACTCCTCAATTGAGGATAAAAAAACCACGGGCAAAAAAGGAGATTCCACTATATTAAATAATGAGTACAAGAGATGGAGACAATTGAAGGAAAACCCGAAACCCACAAGAATAAACCCTTCAAAACAAAGAACAAAATTCTCTAAATCTCAATATTCTATTATGTATTTAATCTAGGGTAATGTGGCCTATTTATAGCCTAAAATTTGTAGTATAATATAACTAGAAAACATCTAGATTAATCAAAGTTTAAGTGGGGAACTGAAATAGAGTTTAACTGGGAGAAGAAATGGTGAAAAGTTGGACTGATCGTCGCGACACTGTTTCTTTGCTCGTCAGGACGTCAAGACATTTGCGTCATCGGGATGAGCTTTACTTTCTCGTCAAGACAAAACCCAATGTTTGGGCCTAATAAAATCATTTTCCAACAGTTTGGGCTCTTTGCTACAATGAATGTTTGAGTCTTTATTTCTTATTGTTGAGTTTGTTGTTTCTATTAAGCTTGGTGTCTTGCTTTCTACTTTGAGGTCATTTTGATGTTTGTTTTATGAATTGTGAGATATATTTCGGTGTTCTTTTGTTGGGTGTTAGGGTCTATTCGAGTATAATTATTGTGTTTTTGGAGTTTTTTTTCTTTGAGCCTCTTTTCTTCCCGTTGTCAGAGTTTTGTTTTTTGATACAATCTTTTAAGGCTGTGCAAGAAAAAAAAAGAGTTGATTTATGTTATAAAAGAATTAAATTATTTATTTTTGGTGCATTGATTTTTTTTCTAAGTTATAACAGTAACAATGCATTCAACCATTATAAGCAATAAATAACTTGAGAACTAATAAATTAACTAACAACCTACACATTTTACATAAGGTGAGATACAAATTTGAGACCTCAACTTTGCCATTGTCATTGAGCCAATGCCTCATCAAAATTTTTGATGCATTGAAATGAAAGGAAAACAACAGACAAATGTTTGATAATTATAAGGATATAAATATACTTATCCTTTCATAATAAAGCTTTTGATAATGTCATAACTTTATTTTATTGACTTGGCTCAAGTTAAATAAGTGCCTCAGTCAATGCATAAGCTCCTCATAAATATATAAACCTATATATATATTTTAAAAAAAAAATTAATTTCAAAACTTTTAGTATCAAAAAAAAATATTATAATTGAGTAATCAAAGCAAAAACACTCTTATATTTGGATGACCATTCGTTTAATTTATACCCCATAATCTATTATTACAAAAGTTAGATTTTTCACGAGTAAAGTTAGAGAAACTTTACTAATTCATTATGAACGAAAAGGTACTAATGTTACGAATCTACTAGACCTTTGTGCAAATTAGGTTACCAACATGATTATGGAGATTCGACTCGGCTTGAGTTGAACTTTAAATAAAATAATTTTGATTTCAAGTCTGTCTAAATCGATCTAAATTAAAATTAAACAATAATTTAATAGTATATTTACATTGATTGTATAAACATTGGGGAGATCCACCTTAATGAGTTGATCATGTCGATGCAATGAAAGAAAAAGACAAAGGTTTGATGGTTATAAGGATGTGAATGTCATTTTACCATTTTATTTTTCTATAGATAGGAGGGCAGATTAATTATATGAATAGATTTATGTTATAGAAAAAGTATATTATTTGTTTTCGGGACATTAAATAGAAAGAAAATAAAAAGTAAGGACAAAAGTTTTATAGTTATAAGGATATAAATATAGTTAGAACTTTTGATGAAGTCATAAACTTGTTTAATTAATAAAATCTTATTGATTTGTCCAAGCTAAATAATTATAAGCTCACTCAATGCCTAAGGGCCTAATAAATATATAAATTAAGGATCTTTATAGAAATTTAGAAGTACTTAAAGTTCATTTAACAAAATAAGAAAACCTTCCTTTTAACAGATTTTAGTTTTTAGTTTCCTAGAAATATGCCATTACAGTTGTATTAATAAAATTTTATTGACGAACTCGTATATTGACCTAATGATTAAAGTGTTCATCGCACCAAATATAATTTGGGTTCGAGTCGCGATAGTCATATTGCTGTTAGAACTCTACATTCCTCTTATAATTCACTGGAAAAACAAAAGAATCTTATGGACTTGGCTCAAACTAAATAATTATAAGCTTACTCAACACAAATTGATAGTCATAGCGATAATGCCAATTTATTGGTTTTTTTTTTTTTTACATTAAATAAAGCTCGTTGACTTCATTATTTTATGCTATAAACTTGTGTATAAATATGCGTGTATGGAACCCTGCATGAAGCACAACACAAGCAAATCAAAAATCAGACTCAGTAAATAGCTGAAATTTGTATAAACCAACTACAAATGGCTTCTACTATTACCACTGAGTGCACTATTACAAATGTTGCTGGCCAGAATCTAGTATTGAGTTTGTCGAACTTCGAAACTTCTAAGGAAAAGATTAAGAACACAGAAACAGAAACTTTTCCGCTGACTATGCCGGCCATCTATCTAAACGGAGCTCTTGTGTATCAAGTGGATCATTTTTTGGATCACTGATAATCGGGTAAATATATTGATCTTAATTAATTATTTCCCATAGTATTGCATCTAATTGACTTCACTTTTTTCACATGATAATTATATTAAAACTTAACTATTTTTTAAAAAAAATATATAATAATCGATTCATTTATCAATTGTAGGTCTCTACTAAGATGTTTGAAATTACTGATTCCCTTGATTGGAAGCAAGTTGTAAACAATCTTAAATCCGGTCAGAAGAGTGAAGATCCGTTTACTTCTGAAGATTTTCAACATACGGCATGGGCAAGTATTGAATCACAACCAAATTCAAATGGTCAAGTATTGACTGCCAATATCTACGCCACTGCCATGCCTAAATAATCTAGCTTTGCTTTTCTGAATTGTTGTCTATCATATTTGGGAAATCTATGTGTGGTGGTGAGGCTGTCAAAACAAAATAAAATAGTTTGCACTACTACTATTTTATTTTATATTATGTAATACCATATTTAAATAAATTTGACAGCCAGCAATAAAAGATTGTCACGTGTGCTTAGTTTGTTTCCTATTTCGTTTGTAGTAAAATCATTATTTCTATGATGATTATGTCAATTGATAAAAGAAAAAGTATAATAAAATTTGATGAACCAAACACATTTAATTTTTGGAATTTTATTAAAATATTGTAAAAGTAAAATTTGAGGCTTAAAATCTGTAATTTTGAAATTTGTTTTAGAATATTTAACTTTGAGATCTAATTTGAAATTCATAAGTGTTAAGGTCCTTGCGATATAAAGTACTTTTGGAATCTGTGTCTCTAGCTGTTAGGAGACTTACCAACTGATTACACAACACCTATAGGTGTCAAATTAGTTTCACACACATAGTTGCTTATACACAGGGCATACTAACTATGTCCACTAAATTAATTAATAAATTGATCAAGATAAATGTACCTATCAGTTAATAGTATAACTATGGTGAGTATAGATATCGTTCTCTCAAGGACTACAATTACCAGTAATTATTACCTTTTTATTACTTAACCTAATAATTCAAAGGATTGATTAAAATTAAAATAAACTATCTAAATTAACTAATGAATGCACCAAAGAATGAAACACAAAAACAATCAAATATCAACCAAGTGACAAAACAATACCTAAGTAAGAATCCACCTAAATTTCATCTATAATTCTCAATCTACTTTTTGCAAATTTTTTTTCTTAGCTCTTTTGTAGAACCCCAATTTTGATGAGTTCAAAGTTTTGGCGTGTAGTTATAAATAATCTATTGGGCAAAATGTTATCCACCCAATTGCCTCTTTTGGCGTATAGATTGGGTGTATAGAAATCGTCTGGATTGTAAGTAAAGATTTAGTTCGGAATGTCTTGCTATATGAAGAGTAAGATTTTAGAAAATAAAAAGGTAAATATGATTTGAGTTAGTGCCAAAGGTATATCGCACCGAGTTTGTGTGAGCTTACTGTGATAGCTAAGTTGTTAAGTGATCTGGTTAGGAATCAATTGGATAGTCTGGTCTGATATTTATTACTTTGTTTCCCAAGGCGATAATGGGCAAACCTCACATAATGTGAGTTTAGGAAAATTCATATCGCAAACACGACAATCTGGGATGCCTAAGTGGCATTCTGTTAGCCATTATGGCTTATTCTGATTTGGCCTTTACGATAATCTTATCTAGCCTTTGTGGCGTAATATGTATGATGCCTCCGTTGCGTGCTCTGATTTGGACTTTATGGTGTATTCAGTATGATTCTTTAGCGTGCTTAGTACAATCAGTGTGATATAAGGCATCTATCTACTATACGATATGTATTGTATAAGGCTAAGATATGAGTGAAGTTAATATATTGAAGAGATACTGTGATGCAATGGTGTAAATTTGAAAAGATGTTTCGAATGACAATGAGAACCTAACTGTATGAAGAAAGCATCTACCCTTTTTAATTTTAATCTCTTTACCTTTGGAGTGATATGAAATTGTATTAACTTTTTTTCATATTGGGTGTAAGTGTATTTCGTTGAAATGGTTTGGACAAAGCTTCGTCAAAATAAGCAAATATTAAAGAGGAGCTAGACTAAGACTGATTGGGTAAACTGATGATAGGTTAGTTGATGGAAGTCGCCAACTGTGTTTGTGTTCATTAATGAATTGTTATGGTAAATGTTAGTCTGAGTTAAGTCTACGTATGAAGTGATGTTATAGATGCATCAGTTATGCAAAAGATACTAGTATGGATTTATGAATATCTTAGAAAGTTCGAAGTCATTGTCAGAATAAAGGAAATGGGTTCAAACTAAGGTATGGTAATTAGTGGAAAGGATTACGTTTGAGTTTTAATGGTATTTGCCTGAAGCATAACCATGAGATCAAGAAAGAGAGGTTCGCTATAAAGAATATTCAGTTACTATGTTCAAGTATCATCTAAGGTAATTTGTGATTTCACTCACTAAGTTCTTATGAACTTTTTATGTTGTGTTATGTTTTAGGTATTAACGTTATAAGACTGTGCCTTGAGGAACGAAGCCATGACTACACCAAGGGAGAGGCGTATCGGGCTATTATGCATACAGCTTAGTGGTGTGGTGTATTGCATTTTATATTGTTGTATTGAGATTTCTTCAAAAGCCTGTTTCGTAAAACAATTATTAAGTTAAGGGTTTAGTTTGTACATCTTTGTAATAACACATTTTAGACTAAACTGCCTAGAATTATGTCATGTCACAATTTGAATTTATATTTTTTATAACACTTATACTTAGCTTATTTTTCTAATCAACAATACAAAGGAGCATACAAAGTATTGATGACCTACTTCATAGCTCAAGCATTGAAGTGTCTTATGGCATTTTTAATTATTAACTACACCCTTACAAAAATTTTCTTTCTTTTTGAGCAACTAAATTTTCGAAAATTTTTTTAAGTCTTTAAAAAGAATCTACTTTAAACAAGTTTCTTTAACAAACAAAATTTTCTATTCTAAAGAAAACTCAATTTTTAACAAATCTTTATACCTAATCTACTTATTCGGCTATCAAAAGTCCTAAATTTTCAAATAAATTTTAATCTCATCATCAAACATCACCAACAAAATAATATGCTCTATTTCATTTGCATTCTCAACTATGCCATGGCAACATGCAAAAATGATAATGTCATGACATAAAAATCATGTCATGGCATAATGCAACTATAGTAATATCATGGAAAAATAATGTGATGATAAAACTAAAACTATATGCAACTATATGTAGGACAACACTCCCCCAAACCTAAAAGTTGCATGTAATGATGTATTTCTCTCATCAGATGGAGCACCGGTCACTCGAAATCACTACCCGAGGTAGTTGGTGCTCCAGGCGTTGGTGGCATGGAAATTGAAGGACCTTTATTGATTTACTGTGGCATTTATTTGTCCATAAAATCATGTGTTGTCTTTTTCAAAATGGCTCCTGTGTTGTAGGTGATATCTTTGTTCGTCTGCAGTAGGACTTTAGCCTCTTCACACAATGATGAGATGAGTGTAGCGAAGAATAAACTACCTGCATTTCGTTGGGCGCACTTGTGGACCTCCTTAAAATTGATTTTGCACACATTAATCTTCCTTCCTACGATTATTGTGTGCACCAACAATAGTCTATCCTTCAAAATGGAAATGTGGTGCATACAGGGCATCAAACCAGCCTTCGCAAAATGATTCCAAACTCGATATTTTGGTTTCAGAGAATTTCCATTAATGGTATAGCAGTCCTGCTTGGACACTATCCATTCAGTACCAGGCACACACAAATCCACCAGCACCCTCTTCATACCTTCCTCATCAAGGCTCTCCAAGAATGGCGTGTGTTTGTCATCAGTGTTCGTCAGGCAGTAACGGGCACTGATGACATCCCCACTAATTAGGATCGACTTGCCGTTCATGTATACAAAGGTATTTTCAGGGGTTGTGATGTGAGTGTAGAACTCGCACACCATTTTTGTATAAACATCATTAGGGTGGAGGCAAAAGATCTCTCATCGATGTGTACGTACCACAGACATGACGTCCTCACCATATTTGGTTACTTCGTCTTTGAATAAAAATCCTTTCTTCAGCCACAGTCCTTGTTTGCTAATGTTTTTGTTATACTTATCTTCAGTAGCTTTACTGAAGAAAGTTTGGCCTAGTAAAGATGGGTTGACTAGCATTTTTCTTCACATGGTTTTAGAGGTTTTCGAAAATAAAAATGGAGTCTTTCTTTCAATATGAGGGTTAAATGAAGAAGACAAAGGTTTTGAAACGGTTGAGTAAGTAAAAATATTTCAACAACCTAGGTTAAATGAAGGGCAAGAGAGTAGATAGTTGTCAAAGTGATTATGGTTAAAAATTTGGAGGCGTGGGTGGTGTAGTAAAGCAATAAATTTGGGGCTTAAGGTAGGATGAAAACTTGATGTGGCTTTTGGGTGTTATCCTTCCATGTTGACAATCGGTTGGGGTGTCCGTGCATCTGTAGGGAGAACATTCCCCTCTCGTGCATCCCTCTCCTAGACTTACACATGCTTAACACGTTTTTAGCTAAAAAGAAAACTTAAGAAATTGAATAAGACAAAAGAAAAAAAATCACCTGAAATAAAATCACATGCAACAAAAGAAAAAAAATAAAAACAAAAGAAATTCTAACAAATTTGTAAAGGTTTAAAATAAATATCCCTACGCACTACAAGTTTTTCTTTAAATTTTATTTCGTGCCTTAATGATTTAATAGGATTCTGAATAGACCTATGAGGAAAATCACAAGATATTTTGAAAGGTTCAGATAATAAAAATTGGGTTTATCCTTGAACAACTCTGAGTCAGATAAAGAAACTCGTTATCCAGGTTCAAATTGCCATGACAAAATTTCTTTGTTAGAGCATTTTTTGATCTTTACCCTGTTAACCCCGTCAGTTTCACTGTATTGTGGTTTTTTCTCATTGAGAATGTCTAAGAGCTTAATGTCGTGACATTCCTCCTTAACATTAGAATTTTTCACAGCATCAAACACATTGAACGTTACCTGCTGATCATTAACCCTCATTATGAGTTCACATTTTTGTAAATCAATAAGAGTTCTTCCTGTAGCAAGGAAAGGTCTCCCTAAAATGATATGTACTTCATTGTCAGTTTCGCAATCAAGAATGATAAAATCACCAAGAAAAATAAATTGATCTACGCTTACCAACTCATCTTCGATTTTACCTTTCGGATGTGCAAATGATCTGTCCTCAAGTTGCAATGTCACAATGGTAGGCCTCACTTTTCCAAATCCCAGCTTCCTTAAAATAGACATAAGCATTAGGTTGATGCTTGCTCCTAAGTCACTTAATTCCTTACCTACATAATGATTGCCTATAGAGTAGGGAATAGTAAAACTCCTTAGGTCTTAATTTCGGTGGCAATTTATTCATCAACATTGTCATGTATCCTTTAGTGAGAGCAACGGTTTCAAATTCTCCCAACTGCTTCTTCTTCGACAAGATGTCCATCATGAATTTGACATATTTGGGCATCTGTTCCAAAGCTTCAACAAGTGGGATGTTGATGTGCAATTGTTTCAAGACTTCCAAAAATATTTTGATTTGAATATCTTGAATTGATTTCTGGAATCTTTGGGGAAATGGTTGTGGTGGCCTTCCTTCTGTATGTTGTGACTATTTTGCTGTGGCATTTTTATCAGGCTAAGGTTCTAGCATTGCTTCTTTTTCAACCTTCTCAGACAAAGGTTTTTCTTATGGTACTTTAGTTTCTTATTCATGGGCATGAGTTGTTTCTCCTCCTTTTTCCGTGGCATTCTAGGTAGCAACGCAATATGGTAATTTTACTCCACTCTTGAGTGTGATGGCTTGGCATTGCTCCTTCCCTTTTGCTTTAGCATTCTCTGTATCGATAGGTAATGCTACTTGTGGTCTGGCATTCAGCAGATTGGCTATTTGGCCTACTTGATTCTCCAAGGCTCGTAAAGCTGCAGCTTGGCTTTGAATCAATGTATCATTTTTTGACATATATTCCTTCAGTAAATTTTCAATTAAGGATGTTGACATTGAAGGTTGTTGTTGATTTTGTCATGGCATTGCTTGGTTATAGCCTTATGGAGCATTGGTGGCATTCTAACGCATCATGTTGCTTGGATTTCCTCCCTCTTGGTTATTCCAGCTGAAATTAGGATGGTTCTTCCAGCCTAGATTTTACATGTTCGAGTAAGGGTTGTTTCTGCGATTGAAGTTTTTCACGTAACACATGGGTTCAAGATTCAAATGGTGTTCTTCCAACTCGTGATTGCCTCCACGATGTGTTACGAATCTTTGCATATTTTTAATCATATTGGCTAGAGAGGATACCTGAACCCATGTCAAGGGTTGTTGTTGCGATTGAAGTTTTTTACGTAACACACGGGTTCAAGATTCAAATGGCATTTTTCCAACTCATAATTGCCTCCACTATGTGTTTCAAATCTTTGCATATTTTTAATCATGTTGGCTAGAGAGGATACCTGGGGTGTCAGCGATGTCATGGCATCAAGCTCCATTGCTTCTGAAGCTTTTCTGCCACTTCCTAGCCTTGTTGTTGGATATTGATAGTCATTGGTGGGTATCCTTTCTAGTATCTCGTATGCCTCATTATAGGATTTCAATGTCACGTTAGCTGATGCATCAACTACCATACGAGTGTAGGCATTTAGCCTGTTACAGAACATTTCCATTTGAGTCCAGTGTTGGAAACCATGCATTGGACATTTTCTCAATAGATCCTTGAACCGCTCCCAAGCTTCATACAGAGTTTCATCTTCTCTCTGCTTAAATGAAGTAATATAGTTACCTAATCTAGCAGTCATATTGGGAGGATTATACCTTAAAATTTTTTTGACAAAGGTCATTCCATGAAGAAACTATTCTAGATGGCCAAGCATTCAGCCATGCTTTTGCTCTATCCCGCTGTGAGTATGGAAATAATTTTAATCTCAGGGTATCATTAGGAACACCCTGCTGGTGAAATGAATCACAGACCTCAAGAAATAATCTCAAGTTTAGCCTTGGGTCTTCAGTTGGCATACCACTGTATTGCCTAACTGTTTGCAACATTTGGAACATAACTGGCTTCAGTTCGAAATGAGGAGCCTGTATCTATAGCCTTACAATGCCAGGGCTTAAATCGTCTAGGATTGGGATGACATGATCTTGTATAGGTCTATCCTTGTCATCGAACGCTACCACAGGCAGATTCCTTCCTCCAGGATTAATTAGATCCTTTACTCTAGGATCGTGTCCAGTCATATTCCGCATCTCTTTTTTTTCTTCTTCTTAGTGTTCTCTCTATTTTCAGATCAAAGTTGTACTCTTGAAGAGAAATGTCTCTTCTCATACACTGGCAAAGCTATTAAAAAGAATAAAAATAGTTAGCACAAAAAAAATATTAATGCACTTAACAACAACTAAATCAAATCTCATTAAATTCGACGATCCCTGACAATGGCGCCAAAAACATGTTGCGACTGTATTGTATGCACAAACTATGCAAGTATTCACGTCGCTCAAGTAATAAAGTGATAAGTGAGTTATCGTTCTCCATAGGGATTAGAATTGTTAATGTGATTTAATTTAGTTATTGTTATGGAAAAAATAATGTCATGGTATAGTCAGTGTATGTTAATGTCATGACTTTAAAATCATGTCAGGGAAAAGTTAGTAAATACTATGTTATGGCAAAGTAATGTATATATATATAGAAAGAATAAAAATATAATACGTATTAAAAATATATATAAAGAATAGAAATATATATATATATAATAATACATATTAAAAATATATATAAAGAATAAACAAAATAGTAAATATGTATATATAAAGTAAAAATAAACTAAGTATGTAAATATATATATATATATATATATATAAAGAATAAAAATAAAAGAATACTAAAATTATATATATATAAGTGCTAGAAAATAAAGGATAAAATAGTTGGTTGTTTTGGTGCGAGAAAAGTAAATGCAGAAATTTAAATGCAAGAAAATAAATTGGTAAACAGTAAATGGAAAGAGTTGAACAGTGGTGGAAGTGTTCGCAAGATATCAAGGGGAGACAATCAATGAATAATAAGCTCGAATAGATTTGGAGTATATTCTTATATCCTAAAATGCCATGACAAACCTCCAATACTTATACTGCTCTGTCACGCAATTCTTATGGCTATGATCACAAACATTCAAACTCCTATTGTATCAATGTGAAGTGCATTGTGAAAAGTCCACTTGAATAAATAGTAAAATATAATATTAACCATTAACTAAAATATAATAAAAATCATCCAAATAAATTCAGAATTAAATCATTTGAAAATCATCTCAACAAACACAATCAAATAAAATTAAGGAAACTAGGAAAAACATAGGATTTGCTGTCACCAGCCTCCTCCTTCTCCGGCGCTCGGGCTAGATTTAGAGGGTAAAGCATCTTCTTTCTCCTACTTATCCCTTCAATGGAATCATCAGCTTCATACCTTACTTACCTCGGAAATCCACTCGTGATTTGCGCATTGGTCGTGCATGATGTGCCTCAATTCACTTAGATTTTTCCCCACTACTGGTCACACCTTTCATCATCATCTTCACAAGTATTTATAAGAGAGAGGCAGCCCGGTATTCCTTGGACAGCTCAACGTCCGTACTGATTCTAGAAGAGATCTAGCAAGTCACACCTTCAGCGTGTGTTCTAGTGCATTCTCCCAACTTATCATCATCCAGCTATCCTCTTCTAGAATATGCTAAGTCATTACTCAGTTCAATTGACGTAGTTAACAACACTCCCAAGATTGCCATGACATAAAAATTATGTCACGACATAATTCTGCATCCTGGCTCCTTCTCCTTCTCCTTCATCTGCTCTTGCGTCTGCACATACACCAAATCCTACTACCGCACCTTTCCTTTTAAACTTAGAGTAAAAATGCAATAAAAATGTACAATCAAGCTTTTTTGTATGAATGCATGAAAAATATAAAAATCTATCCTAAAATGCCTAATTTCACTCAAGTTCAAGTACTTTCCCGAGGCTAGAAATGCGTAAAAGATAACTCTTTTCAAGAGTTATAAAAAAATTAACTTGGAATCTTCAATCTTATTGGAGAATTGCTTCAGAATCAACTTCCAGGTATTCTTTTGGATAACTTTCTTGTTGAATTAAGATGTGTTTCTCTCTTTTTATTTCCTTATATATGCTTTATTAGACAAATTATTCAGCTGAAAGCTTTGTAAAACTTTATAGGATTATAAGTATAAAACGTATATGAGTTGTTCATCATTATTAGTTAAAACAATAATCAATCCATTTGGCGTATCGGTTCAAAATGGTAATCATGGAAAAAAATATAATAACTTAAATTCAAGCAATGAAGTTATAAAGTTTCTTATGAAACAGTATCTTGACAGAATAGTAGTTCATTAAACGGGTTGATTTCAAAATACAAATTAAACGTCACCCCCAAAATATCATGCATGATACAAGACTAAACAGACAGCTCACAATATCAACAGTTCTCTGACGTTGTCCCTTCAACAGAATTCCTTCCTTTAATCAACAATCTTGAGAAGGAAAAGATAATAGAGTAAGCTCATATGAACTTGGTGAATTCCAATATAGAGAGAGTTATAGATAAATAGTACACATTAATGCTCAACATAATATCAAACCTTTCAGAAGGGTTTACAGAATATTATCATAATACACCCACTAGCGTTCATAGAACACAGACAGACTCACTACGCCAATCTTATGTAACATATGGGTGGTTACTATCTGCCAACTAACATGACACAAACCACCCATCCTTATGTCAACCTCATACCCAGAATTCAGAATAAGAAGCATATCAGATAGTCGTATTCGTATACATAATTCCCCTTAAGATTAGAAAAACCATGGAAAAAATGAAAATCAAATAGAATAGAAGACAAGAAGATAGAAAAATCCTTAAGAACTCGGTAAGCAAAAAGAGCCTTCTTGAGCACCAAGGAGCTTGTGGCAAATCAAGGTTTCTATACCTTTTAGGAACTAAAAAGTTAGATTAAAAATATGGAGAATAAAACAATAATTTTTAGAACTAAAGAAGTAAGAAAATAAGCAAAGATGGAATGATGAAACTGAAAGTAGAATATGATGGATGGTAGGCAACAAAGATAGTTAGATATTGAGCCTAGCCTTTTTTAATGAACTTGCACCAATAAAGAATTATTTTTATTTTTTATCAATCCTCTTAATCAACTAGAATTAGACATTTTGATATTATGATGAACTTCCTCAACATTCCTTAAAGAATTGAAGCAAAAGTTTATAAAAAAAACCAATAAATTATTCTTATCTCTTAGAGTGTTTTATTAATAAAAAATCAATCTTACATTATTGTCTATTACAAAGCATAATGTTATATATATAAAGAGAGAGAGAAACCTAAGCTACTTAGGAAACAAGGAAATAATCCCTTCCTCTGTCAAGCAATTAGACTTAATCATAGTTTTATTCTTCAAGCTAAAGTACACTTGCTTATAATAAATTAAATTACAATTGTACCATTTGTTGAAGCTCAATTTGTTTAGACCCAAACTGAACCCATTTTTAAATTTATTTTAAGTTTAAATTTATTTTAAATTTAAATTAATAATGTCCAAAATACAATTCCAAAGTCCAATACAAACCCAATAAATCAATACCCAAAATACAAATCCAAATCCACAGCCCAATCTAACCCTGGCCCAATAAACCCAAAAATACAAAAAACCCTTAATCTGCTACAAGTTACACCAACTACCGCTTGTCCCAGCCACCCAGTAGCCTCCACGTCAACACCACCACAACCAGCACAACCCCATTCAACTTGGACTGCCACCACCACCACTGGTACCTGCAAAAGAAGAAGTGACCGCAATTCAATTGAAAGAAACAAAATAGAATGATTTTATTTTAGGCTATAAAGCCGAAATTGAAATTATAGCCTAAAATAAAATCAATTGTAAGGTTACAAGCCTTTTTTAGAAATCAATATAGAGAGACCATTTTCGAAATACAAAAACAGTGACTCGAAATCAATGCAAACAGAATACATCCGGAATCAATAAGAAAAAGAAGCAGTTAACATTGAAATATTGATAAGATTTCAAAGCATTCAAGGCACTCCGTTCCTAAGGTATTGATTCAAGTACACATTCGTTATTTGTTTATTTATTATTAGAAACTAGAAACTCTATTTTAATATATTAATATATTTATTATAATTATCATCATTTATTATTATCATTTATTTCACAACGTAATAAATACTTAATAAATAATGAAATAAAGAAGAAATTTTGGAGACTTATCTGAAGACGAAAGGCTGTCGTTGCAGTGGTGGTCGGAGTTTCTCCGAACCCGACATATTCGGGAAAGACCCCGTAGTTTGAGCGTCATGAAAAAGAAAACATGCAAACAAAATATTAATAAAAGGAAT
This sequence comes from Gossypioides kirkii, assembly GCA_005610355.1. Taxonomy (NCBI): domain Eukaryota; kingdom Viridiplantae; phylum Streptophyta; class Magnoliopsida; order Malvales; family Malvaceae; genus Gossypioides; species Gossypioides kirkii. The sequence continues at coordinate 28,618,015 of CP032247.1, read as the reverse complement.
AATAAAAAAACAAAACAAAGATTACGAAAAGAAATATTTGTGTTTTTTTTTCATTTTTGAATGTAAAAAATAGATTATAAATTTAAAAAAAAGGGAGAAATGAACAGATTCGAAAAGAGGATGTTTTCAATCGTTTTCTTTTTTTTGAGATCCAGGCTCGATCTATTCAGATATGAGTCTAGATCTATCTCTTTTAAAAAAGGGATAGTTTTTTACCTCGGGCCGCCGCGCACGACGACGGACGACGACCAATGGATGGCGGGTCAGTGACCGGAGTTTGGCTGGGCATGAGGAGAGAGGGGGGAGAAGAGAGAAAAAAAAAGAGAAGAAGGAAGATTTATTTTTGTAAAATGAAGGGAAAGAATGGTTTTTTTTAATTAAAAATTGGTTTATATACTCACATCAAAACAACGTCGTTTTGGTGTCAAAGCTTTGAGGCCAAAACGACGTCGTTCCAGGAGCCCCAATCTGACCCGCACCGGACCCGATTAGGGTCCGCGTGTTTTTTAAAATTGGGCTATTTATGCCTTTAGCCCTTCTACTTTTTTAGAATGTTTCAATTTCATCCTTAATGTCATTTTTAATTTATTTTAAATTTGCCCAATAATTTTACCCCCTTTTTAATTTAGTCCTTTAACCCATTTGAAGCTTAGAAAGCTGCCACGTGTCCTTTTTGGGTTATTTCTACAATTAATCGTTTTTTTTTGTATTTTGTTTCAATTTCATCTTTAATTCAAATTTTGATTTATTTTAAATTTGCCCAGTAATTTTAAAAAACTTTACAAGTTGGTCTTTTGACTCCAGAATGTGTAAGAAGCTGCCACGTGTCCCATTTTTGGGTTTATTATGCAAAAGTCCCTATTTTATTTAAAAATTACATTTTTACCTTCAAACTTTGTAAAAATTACATTTTGACCCCCAAACTTCTCAAAAATCACATTTTAACCCTCAAACTTTCCTAAAATTACATTTTAACCCTCGAGCTTCTTCAAAATTACATTTTGACCCTCAAACTTTTTCAAAATCACATTTTCACTCCAAACTTTTTCAAAAATGCATTTTTGCCCTCGAACATCCAAAAATTACCATCTTGAACCCGAACATCCAAAAATTACCGTTTTACCCTCGAACATCCAAAAATTACCATTTTGACCCCAAATTTTTACAAAATTACCATTTTGCCCTCAAAATTCCAAAAGTCACATTTTCGACCTCAAAATTTTTAAAAGTTCGATTTTAATCCCAAATTTTCCAAAAATTTTGATTTTGATCCTCAAATTCCTCAAAAATTACATTTTCATCCTGAATTCTTCGAAACTTCGTTTTTGCCCCCATTTGTTTTTCCTTTCTTTTTTTCTTCAATGTTCATACATAAAATTTAATTATTATTCTTTCGTATTTTGTATTATACTAATTTTATGTTTAATTTTTATGCATTTATTTATCTTCTTAATTATTTTGTTTCGTGTTATTTAATTCTTACTATAAACTACCTATTCATATTTAATTTACACATTCTTTTTCAAAATTATTTTTATACAAATTAACCTTTAAAACCTAGGTAATATCCTTTTTGTGTGGAGATCTCAGAAAATCATGCCCTAACGTGCTGGGTGTGATTTTTCATATAATCTACACAATCGAATATCATCTTCCAAACTTTTCAAATGCCCTTTAATTTCGAGATTTCGAGGACGTCGTGCCCTAACTGTTGGACACGACTTCAATTCTCCGAGAAAGTCGGAACAAACGGGCATTTCTCTTCAAATCTAATTTTTGAAAATCACATGAACTAAGTTATGTGTCTGAGGATCGTATTTTAAACTTAATTCGAAGTTTCAAATTCTTAAAAAATATAAAAATAATTTTAAACAGAAATGAGGCAATATTCCTTTCTTGTGAAAATCTCAAAAAATCGTGTCCTAAAGTGCTGGGTGTGATTTTTCATATAATTCACGCGATCGAAACATCCTCTTTAAATCCTTTCCAAATGTCCTTCAATTTCGAAATTCTGAGAATGTTGTGCCCTAACGTGTTGGACACGATCTCAATGAAATTCGAAACACACGGGCATTTTGTTCCTCGTATTTTAAACATCACTAGAGATTTTAAAGTTTTAACAAACAAAGACCCGAAAGTAATTAATACCAATTTTAGGCGTGTGAGGGTGCTAATCCTTCCTCATACATAATCGACTCCCTAACCCATTTTCTGGATTTCGAAGACCAAAATATTTTTCAAAACGGATTTTAAACGTTTTGCGGTGATCCAATCACACCATATAAAAAGATTGGTGGCGACTCCATATTTTGATTTTTTAAAATATTGTTCGAGACCTATTTGTTTTCCTAAAAAATAAACGTTTCGACAGCTTGGCGACTCCACTAGGGACATTTTTTTTAATAAAAGAGAGTCAAACCAAAAGTTGATTATTTTCGGGTCTTTTGTTAAAAACTTTTTAACTTTCGGTTTTGTTTAATATACGATCCTTTGCATTTTTGTGTGATGCTATATTATGTCGATATTGCTAGTTAAGTTTGCATTCATATGCATTTGTTACTACCCTTTAAGTGGAAGTGGGAAACTACTCCTTCGTGAGGTTTTCACCTCCGTACAGGATAGTTGAACGCTTTCGGAATTACATCCGTACCCATGTTTTCGTGAAGCTTTCACTTCCGTGCAAACATGAGGGAAATGTGTCCCCCTAAACCGAACTCATCCATATGAGCCTGTTATGAGTGAGGATCGAGGAATCCGCTGGTTTGGGTACCTTTTACTCTAGAGACTAAACCTCATGTAATGAGCCATAAGTACTTACCTTAAAAGGAGTTATACCGAACCTTTTAGCAACTATCCAAGACAAGTTCTTAGGTACTTTGTTCTATACTTGCATATTGATATTAATGTGTTTTTCTAACTTGTTCTATTTTGTCTCTTTTACTTACATTGCATTATCATACGAGAAAAGGTATTAATTTAAGCTCGATTACCAAAAAGGCAGTTTCATCATGGAGGACATATTTCTTGATAGAGTGGAAGATAACATGGCCGTGCGCTTATGGTCAAAGGAATGACAGCGTGAGAAAGAAGACAGTTTAAAAGAAGGGCATTTATCAGAATTTTGGGATCATACTTGGGTTAAGGTGACTCAAAATAGTTTGCAAGAGTTAAGAGACATTTGGGGTCAGTGGGATAGTGAGACGAAGCAAATGTTTTATCGAGAATACGAAGACTTACCTTATTTACTTGATGTGAAGATAGACAAGCACCTTTTTTGAGCGCTTACCCAACACTGGAATATTGCATATAGCTATTTCACCTTTGGAAACTTCGACATGACGCCTATAGTGGAAGAATACACTGCATTGATTCATTGCCCCAAAATTCAAGTCGACAAGGCATACTCGAAAGATGCATATGTCCCAACCCTTTTTGAAAAGACTGATGAACACCACTGGAATGAGTGAACAGTGGGTTGCATCCCGGATCAAGGCAAAAGGAGATAATAAGTATATCAATTCGAAAAGCCTACAAGATCTAATACTGGTACACCCAGATGAGAAGAAACGCATCGACATATACGGGTTAGTCATTTTCCCAAAAGCATTAGGACATGTAGAAGATGTAGTTGCAAATCTTTTTTATCAGCTTAGCAAGGGAGTCACTCCGGTCCCAGCAATCCCCGCCGAGACCTTCAGATCATTAAATGCTTGTTGAAGAGAAGGAGAAGGGAGATTCATCGGTTGTGTACCTCTTTCAACAAGCTTAGAGATAGGTTGAAACCACTCACCCAAATAAGAGAAGCGGCTGATCACATGTAAGTATTAGCCATTAAAGCTGATATATTAAGCATGCAATTCGAATCAAACTAGGACGGGGAGAAAATTAGCAGGACTTCTTAAGAAGATCAAAGCTTTAGGCAGTAAGGCAAAGTCATTTATGTCATTCCCTTTATGTAAAGAAATTTGTCTTCTAAAGAAGTTGTTCTAATGGAATTGAATTCAAAATCAATGTCTTTTCTTATGCATACATCATTCATAAGCTGCACTTTTTAACTTGCATTTAATCCCATGAGAGCCTACCTTAAATGGGATTGTGCCAAACCTTTTGTGGTTACCTGAATAAGGTAAGAGACACGGTTATATTTTTTCTTTTAATTGCAGTATATTTTGAATCTGTTTGCATTGCATTTTCATAAAAAAATGTGTTTATTCATGTTCTATTGCTAAATAAAGAACTGGTAATAAGAAAATGGATTCCTTGATAAGGTAGAAGTCAACGTGTTCGTGCGTATAAGTGGTCAAAAAAATAACAATGAAAAGTGATTGCCTATCCAAGGGGCACATATCAGAGTTCTGGGGTTACACCTAAATACATGAAAGTCATAACAGTTTGCAAGAGCTGAAAGAAGTATGGAAGACAAAATGAGGCAGATGTTCAAATTCGAATATGTTGATTTGCCTTACTTACTCAAGCTTAGTTGCCTCACTTTCAGAAACTCGAACATAAGGCAGAAGAATTGGCTACGCCGTCCGAGGATTCAAAATCATAAGGCCTATTTTGGATGAGCGAGCATTGTGTCGCAATCTTGATTAAGGAAAAAGAAGACAACAAGTACATTGCTTTGGAAAACCTACAAGACACAGTACACTCAGATGAAAAATGTTGACATTCTTGCCTCAAATACATACGAGATAGTCGTCCTCACATTCTAGCAGTTGTAAATTTGTTTGATCGACTTGACAAGAGAATCACTCACATTCTAACAGTCTTAGCCATTAAACACCTGTCGAAAAAAGGGCAAAAAAAGGTGTATTGGTGCACAACTTTTACTAGTATGGTTCTGTAGCCATTTTGGAAAGTCGAAACAGTCTCTTATCAAGTATTCTTTGAGGACTACTCTTTATTGAAGAAATTTATGGCTATCCACAGACAAGGTGATTTTTCCAAAGAAATTGGAAATAAACGAGGAATGACTCTAACGCTCTTAAGGGCAAGTTTGAGATAGGGACCATTTCGCAAGCAAAAAATGACTAACCACTTGCAGACTTTAGCCATTCAAGATCGACACTTTGAATTTGAAATCACGGTCAAGCTGGAGCAAAAATTAGCTTGGAAGATTAGGACTTTAAGCATCAAGGCACGACCATACATGTATTTGCCTTATGTACAGGAATTTGTTTTCTAGTACAGATGTTCTAAACGGAATTGAACTAGAATCAACGCCCTTTTGCATGCATTTTACCATTCATTTGTATTGCACTTCATGCATTAAATTTCAATGAGATCCCCCATGTTTGAAACATTCGTGTAAGAGAGAGTCACCAACCCTAAATCAAACTGAGAGGAAACATGATAAAAAAAGATATGGAATGCTAAAAATTTGAGCAAAAATCATGTGGAGAGTGGAACCTATCGAGAGTTCGTCCCTATGCCCTTGGAAGTGTTTTGGACAGCTAGACTGTGGAAGAGTTTCTTGTAGTTTTTAGGACTTTTCCAGAAAATATTCAGAACGCACTTATCACTCTAAGTCCGAAAGTAATAGGGATCCTTTTATAAAGGGCACATGACCACTGTCTTTTATTTCGATGAAAATGATGCACTTCTTGTGTCTCACTTGGCAAACATCTTGCATTTCTTTTTCAACCATACTCATACCAAACAGTTATTCATTCTTAAATTCATTCTCTTACCCATATGTTGGATCTCTTGACATCAAGGACACGAGCGACACTGCTGTTGACTTAGACCCTTTTAAGTAAGACATGTGTCCAGAAAAACTTTGAGACTTTAAAAATGATCAAGGATGTGACTTGTCTCCCGATCTGCTACGGATGTTTGAGCAAGACTAGAAATGAACATCACCTCGAAGAGTGGTGATTTTAAGTGAGAATTGAGACATGTGTCTTTGCAGAACAAGGCAAGCTGCCTCGAGAATCGAAAGGTCTTTGCATGATCCTATCGAAGTATGCCAGGTTTAAGGAACTGATATCGTGACACATAGGCTCCCATAAAGGAAGAATACAATCCAATTCAACAGAAACTTCAAAAATTGAGGCTCGATGTGTTATCAAAAAGAAAATATAAAAAAAAGAAAAAAGAAGAAAAGATGGGTCGAAAAATCCGCAAAGGGCATTTTAAAAAACCTAATAAAAAGAAGAGAAAAAAGAAAGAAAAGAAAGAAAAAGTCAAGATGAAAACCCGTAAAGGGCATCTTGAAAATTTATTCTCCGTCATCTTTCCACGTCGTGGCCTCTTTCTATGTGAAGCATGGACACCATCGAGCCAACTTTGTAAAAGAGTTTCTAATGTGCATCAATTCATCCTCATGATCATTGATTACTACTTCCTATGCCAATCGGCGGTTAAGCAGATTATTGAAAATGAGAGATTATATGTCAGTATGGAATGCCAAGAAAGGATCATATCCAACGATGACTTGAATTTGAGCAATAGCACGATAGCAAAGTCTGCAGTCAATTCAAGAGAAAATATCACAACTCAGTACCACATCGCCAAAAAATGGGGCATTGGTGGGGACCAATAAAGACACCTAAGGATTGATTGGAAAATAACATAGACCTACAAAGTTTCGAAATGAGAAATTACCATTTGCCCTCGAGGGTTATCGGGTTTTTATCAGAACAGCCACCGGGGCAACACCTTTGGCACCAGAATAAAAGTCGTCCTACCCATTGGAATCAAGTTTCCTTCCCTCCAGATTTTGTTAGAACTGATGAAGCAGAATGGATCTAATCCAGATGCAGTCGACTAAATTTGATTGAAGAAAAGATACTAAAAGTCATCCGTCATGACCAGATGACAAGGGTTTACGACAAAGAAGGATCTGCTCTATAGAACTCCACTAGAGAGCTCTAGTTTTGAAAAGGATCTTGCTTACAAAAGACTTCTAAGGAAAATGAATGTCGAATTGGGAAAGGCCCCATAAGATGAAGAAAGTCTTTTTGGAGAAGCTTTGATTTTGATCGAAATGGACGGCAAAGACCTGCCCAACTTTGTGAGCTCGGATTTAATGAAGAAAGAAAAAAGGAAAAAAGGAAAAAAGAAAAGAGAAAGAAAAAAATAAAAAAAAGAAGAAAAAGGAAAATAAAAAAGGAAAAAACAAGAAGAAAAATAAAAAAGAGAAAAAAAGGAAAAAGAAAAAGAGAGGTCGAGGTGAAAACTCGTAAAGGGCATCTCGAAACCTAAGGAGACTTGAGTTGAAAACCTAAAAGGGCGGCTCAATTTCGAAGAAAAGAGCGTGAAATGGTCTTCACTCTCAAAAGTAGCAAGGTAGAGAAACTTTACACCTTGAAGCATTGACGAAATACTCCAAGTTTTATGAACACATGTCAAGCTCAGAATGGTCCTCATCAAATTTGCTCAATGAAGCTCATACTTTGATATCTGGGGCACCTACCCTATTCTTTGCTCACTTTATGTTTGGCAACTTTTTGACTAATATGGGTCATTTTAAATATTTTCATTCATGTGAGCTTCGTCTCCAATAAAATTTCATTCGCCTTGCGACCATGTTCAAGCAATTCTGCATCGAAATAGTGATTAATGAGCCAATGATCTTTTCATTCATGCAACCTTTGTTTGCGATCAAACTCAATTTCATCCACCTTATAACCTTGATTCAAGCATCTTTGCATTCGAAATAACGGCTAGTGATCTAATAGTAAAAGGAATAAAAGGATTTCTGCATATCGTTTTGGAAAATTCCTATATAGTACAGGGACCTGAAACAGAACCACTAGTTGGAAATAACCAAACTCGAGGGTTAGAAGGGTCTTGAAACAAATTACGACTACCTCTTTAGGTTTCACAACAGAGATATCATACCAAAAGAAGAACATGATAACCCATCAGTAATAGGACTAAGACAAACGAAGATCGATGTCGGCTAAGGACTAAGAATAAAATCATTCTCAAAGATGACATTTTTTGCATTCATCATTCATACTTACCTTTTTAGGAGCATTTGATTCATCCTAATCATGACATCCTGATAATCTGGCCTACATAGAGGCCCATTAAAACATATTCTATAGGTTTCATTACCACAAAATGACAAAATGAACCGAGGAAACATGAAGATATGAAGGGAAAAGTTAAGGCCGTAACGGTGAACTCGATACCTTAAAAGATGTGATGAGAAGGATTGAGGCCGCGACGGGGAATCCGATACCATGAAGCTGTGATGGGAAAGGTTGAGGCCGCAATGGCGAACCCTGTACCATGAAGAGTTGAAGGAAAAGGTTGAGGTCGCAAAGACGAACCTAGTATCTTAGAATCATCACGAAGCAAATTGAGGCTGTAACGACAAATATTTTACCTCGAAATTGCAATGGATCAGATCAAACTACATTATCAAGTCTTTATCTCTCTGAAGTTGCAGTAAAAGCAAGATGAAGCTTCAACATTAAATCCTATCTTCTTGAAGTTGCAGTGGAGTTGGATTCAAACTACATCATTCCAATTTTTTACCCTTAAATAAGAAGGGCAAATTGAAGATTCCTATCTCTTACCCCGAGCCTGGGGTAAATTACAACCATCCGATCTTTTACCCCGAGCCTAGGGTAGATCACCATCAGCCAATCTCTTACCCCGAACCTAAGGCAAATTACAGCCAATCTCTTACCCCGAGTCTAGGGCAGATTACAACCATTCGATCTTTTACCCCAAGGCTAAGGCAAATCACCATCAGCCAATCTCTTACCCCGAGCCTGGGGCAGATCACCATCAGTCAATCTCTTACCCCGAGTTTTGGGGCAGATTGCAGCCATTTGATCTCTTACCCCGAGCTCGGGGTAAATCACTATCAGTCACTCTCTTACTTCGAGCTTGGGGCAAATTGCATCCATTCGATCTTTTACCTCGAGCTTAGGGCAGATCACCATCAACCAATCTCTTACCCCAAGCCTGAGGCAGATTACAGCCATTCGATCTTTTACCCCGAGCTTAGGGCAGTTCACCATCAGCCAATCTCTTACCCCGAGCCTAGGGCAGATTGCAACCATTCGATCTTTTATCCCGAGCTTGAGGCAGATCACCATCAACCAATCTCTTACTCCGAGCCAAGGGCAGATTGCAACCATCCAATATCCAAAAAAAAAAAATCTCCTACCCCAGTCATGAGGCAGATTGAATCCCATCTTTTACCCTCAAGTCAAGAAGGCAGAATATCAATTTCTCTGAAGTTCCAATGGAGTGGATTGGAATTTCAAGCCCCATCGTCCTGGTGAAATACAAAGAAGTGAACCAAGATATGAAGCTACGACATAAAACCCCTGAAGTTGTAAGCAAATTGAGTGAAGTTACAGTAGCAAATTTTGAAATTGCCTTAAAGCAAGATGGAATCACAACACTGAAGATGTAGAGAACGGATGCAATGAAGTTGAATGACTGATAAAGCGAAGGGAACCCGATTGAAGAAAGAGCGTCAAAGAAATGAAAATTGACAAAATTGGGCCTCCTTTTGGTTTTTGCTCCGTTCCTGTTACACAGCAATGAGCAAAGAGGGGCAGCTGTTGAAGCCCAATTTGTCCGAGCTCAAACTGAACCTATTTTTAAATTTATTTTAAGTTTAAATTTATTTTATTATTTAAATCTATTTTAAATTTAAATTAATAATATCCAAATTACAATTCCAAAGTCCAAAACAAACTCAATAAATCAATACCCAAAATACAAATCCAAACACACAACCCAATCTAACCTTGGCCCAAAAAACCCAAAAATACAAAAAAAACCCCTAATCTGCTACAAGTTGCATTAACTGCCACTCGTCCCAGCCACCCAGCAGCAGCCACGTCAACACCACCGCCACCAGCACTACCCCATTCAACTTGGACTGCCACCACCACCACTGGTACCTGCAAAAGAAGAAGTGACCGCAATTCAATTGAAAGAAACAAAATAGAATGATTGTATTTTAGGCTATAAAGCCGAAGTTGAAATCAATTGTAAGGTTACAAGCCTTTTTTAGAAATCAATACAGAGAGACCATTTTCGAAATACCAAAACATTGACTCGAAATCAATGCAAACAAAATACATCCGAAATCAATAAGAAAAAGAAGAAGTTAACATCGAAATATTGATAACATTTCAAAGCATTCAAGGCACTCCGTTCCTAAGGTATTGATTCAAGTACACATTTGTTATTTGTTTATTTATTATTAAAAACTAGAAACTGTTTTAATATATTAATATATTTATTATAATTATCATCATTTATTATTATCATTTATTTCAAAACGTAATAAATACTTAATAAATAATGAAATAAAGAAGAAGTTTTGAAGACTTATTTGAAGACAAAAGGTCGTTGTTGCAGTGGTGGTCGGAGTTCCTCTGAACCCGACGTATTCGGGAAAGACTTCGTCGTTTGAATGTCATGAAAAAGAGAACATACAAACAAAATATTAATAAAAAAGAATAATAAAAAAACAAAACAAAGATTACGAAAAGAAATATTTGTGTTTTTTTTTCTTTTTCGAAAGTAAAAAATAGATTATAAATTAAAAAAGAAGAAGAAACGAATAGATTCGAAAAGAGGATGTTTTCAATCGTTTTTTTAGATCCAGGCTCAATCTATTCAGATCTGAGTCTAGATCTATTATTTTAAAAAAGGGACAATTTTTTTACCTCGGGTCGCCTCGCACGACGGTGGACGACGACGGACGACGATCGGTGGATGGCGGGCCGATGATCGGAGCTTGGCCGAGCATGAGGAGAGAGGGGGGAGAAAAGAGAGAATAAAAAGAGAAGAAGGAAGATGTTTTTCTGTAAAATGAAGGGAAAGAATGATTTTTTAATTAAAAATTGGTTTATGTACTCACATCAAAATGACGTCGTTTTGGTGTCAAAGCTTTGAGGCCAAAACGACGTCGTTCTAGGAGCGACGATTCGACCCGCACCGAACCAGATTAGGGTCTGCGTGTTTTTTGAAATTAGGCTATTTATGCCTTTACTCCTTCCGCTTTTTTAGAATGTTTCAATTTCATCCTTAATGCCATTTTTAATTTATTTTAAATTTGCCCAACAATTTTACCCCCTTTTCAATTTAGTCATTTAACCCATTTAAAGCCCAAGAAGCTGCCACATGTCCTTTTTTGGGTTATTTATACAATTGATCCTTCCTTTTTGTATTTTGTTTCAATTTCATCCTTAATTCAAATTTTGATTTATTTTAAATTTACCCAGTAATTTTAAAAAACTTTACAAGTTGGTCCTTTGACTCCAGAATGTGTAAGAAGCTACCACTTGTCCCTCTTTTGGTTTTATTGTGCAAAAAGTCACTATTTTATTTAAAAAATTACATTTTGACCCTCAAACTTCTCAAAAATGACATTTTAACCCTCAAACTTTCCTAAAATTGCATTTTAACCCTTAAACTTCTCTAAAATTACATTTTAACGCTTGAACTTTTCCAAAATCACATTTTCACCCCAAACTTTGCCAAAATTTCATTTTTGTCCCCGAACATCAAAAATTACCATTTTGCTCTCAATCATCCAAAAATTACCATTTTGACCCTAAACTTTTACAAAATTACCATTTTACCCTCAAATTTCCAAAAGTCACATTTAACCTCAAATTTTCCAAAAGTTCGATTTTAATCCCAAATTTTCTAAAAATTTTGATTTTGATCCCCAAATTCCTCAAAAATTACATTTTCATCCCGAATTCTTCTAAACTTCGTTTTTGCTCCCGTTTGTTTTGCTTTTCTTTTTTTCTTCAATGTTCATACATAAAATTTAATTATTATTCTTTCGTATTTTGTATTATACTAATTTATGTTTAATTTTTGTGCATTTATTTATTTGCTTAATTATTTTGTTTTGTGTTATTTAATTCTTGCTATAAACTGCCTATTCATATTTAATTTACACATCTCGAAAAATCATGCCCTAACGTGTATAATCTACATAAATCGAATATCCTCTTCCAAACTTTTCAAATGCCCTTTAATTTCGAGATTCCGAGGACGTCGTGCCCTAACGTGTTGGACACAACTTCAATTCTCTGAGAAAGTCGAAACAAACGGGCATTTCTATTCAAGTCTAATTTTTGAAAATCACATGGAATAAGTTATGTGTCCGAGGATCGTATTTTAAACTTAATTCGAAGTTTCAAATTCTCAAAAAATATACAAATACTTTTAAACAAAAACGAGGCAATATTCCTTTCTTGTGAAAATCTCGAAAAATCGTGTCCTAATGTACTGGGTGTGATTTTTCATATAATTCACGCAATCAAAACATCCTTTTTAAATCCTTTCCAAATGTCCTTTAATTTCGAAATTCCGAGAATAATGTGCTCTAACGTGTTGGACACAACCTCAATGAAATTCAAAACACACGGGCATTTTGTTCCTCGTATTTTAAACTTCACTCGAGATTTTAAAGTTTTAACAAACAAAGACCCGAAAGTAATTAACATGGTACCAATTTTGGGCGTGTGAGGGTGCTAATCCTTCCTCATACGTAACTGACTCCCTAACCCATTTTCTGGATTTCAAAGATCAAAAAAATTTTCAAAATGGATTTTAAACGTTTTGCGGTGATCCAATCACACCATATAAGGTGGTGACTCCATATTTCGATTTTTTAAAATATTGTTCGAGACCTGTTTGTTTTCCCAAAAAATAAACGTTTCGACACCATTAATGAAATCAGATTTTGCACATGATAATTATAATATATAATTGGACTCATAAAATAGCATAAATTAAACTTTAAAATTTGGCCAAAACTAATCCAAAACTTTAAAATTCCTAATTCCTAAATTAATCATGTTCAAAATTTTTTTATCTATACAGTCTTCATTAAAATGGTCAAAACATAAATTTTTGAATTCAAAATAATACGTTTAAAAGATCATTGCGAAATTAAGAAACAGTTCTACGATCTGTATGAAGACAACTAAACCAATCTCATCGAAAAATGCATTGCAAATCGATTGATCTTTCAAACTTGAAAAAGGACATCTTTGATGAATTTAATTTAATAATTTTCAACATACCCATACATACATAAACTGATAAGTGATATTAACTTAGCTCAGTTATATATATATATAGGGACTTTTAGAATTTTTGACATTTTGATAATTATTATTCTCTCAAATCAAATTCTTGGTTAATGTCAATCATCTTTCCACCTTATCAAAAAACAGTTGGTAATGTGGACGGATAGTTTTAGAACACTATGTGCTGATGTAGAGGAGTAATTTTACGGATATTTGGAAAACCTATGTTTTTGCCTTAAAGTGTAGCACAAAGCAAGGATAGGTTAAACATTTCAAACTACGCAAGGACAAAGTTGCCGGAAATATGTTTCAGTAGAAATAAATAAAAAAAGAAATGGAGGAAGAGGACAAGAATAAGGAGTTCCACAGCCCAAGGCCGATGGAATCCTATTCATTTCAAATGTTGCAGGAGTAAATTAAATGGGAGAAACTTGGCTTTTTCTTTAGCTTTTTGCCTTTTGAGAGGGGTAGATGATTAAAGCTATTTATGGGTAATAATACAGAAGTAACAACTTTTGATTTATTTTTACTTCTAAAGGGGAAAAAAACTTGTACTATGAATAATATAATTGGCTTAGATATGTGTATATATACCTAATTAAACAAAGTCCAAAAGATGCTGCAACTTGGTGATCCACTTGCTGTAATGGTCTCTTCCTTTTCTTCTTGTAAAAACTTCAAGCTCTGCCCTAACAAATTAATGCTTCAAACTATTCCAAGTGGATCTGTTTATATATGTATATATGATTTGGAACCCTCTCCTATATATTCAACCTCTACCTCTGCCCTACGCGTTTTTGTTTAACATGACCTCTAACCCAAACTCACATTCATCTACTTAGCCGCCATGCCTTCCTCACTGAAGCTCCATCCACCGCTCGCCGCCACTATTGGCACCTGCCACCAGAAACAAAATCAACCCATCACAACCAGTACCGCGATGACTAGGTTTTTCCCTCTTCCTTGCGGGATCTCGTTGCCTGCCACGGTGTCGACGTACCATGTCCACACCCTGGGACCTAACCAGTGTGGTTCAGCCGTTGTTCAAGCCATCGAAGCCCCTATCGAAACCATTTGGTCAGTGGTTCGTCGTTTTGATAACCCTCAAGCTTACAAGCAATTCCTCAAGAGCTGCCACATCATTGTCGGGGATGGAAACGTGGGCACCCTCCGTGAGGTACACGTGGTGTCCGGCCTCCCAGCGGCTTCCAGCGTGGAGAAGCTTGAGATCCTTGACGATGAACGTCATGTGCTTAGCTTTAGCGTGGTTGGAGGTGATCATCGGTTGACCAATTACAGGTCTGTCACTACCCTACACCATTCCCCCAAGGGTAACGGGACACTTGTCGTTGAATCATTCGTCGTAGATATACCAGTCGGTAACAGTAGAGAAGATACATGCTTTTTTGTGGATACCATTGTACGTTGCAACCTTCAATCTTTGGCTCGAATCGCAGAAAATATGGCTAGAGCAGAATCATCATCATCATCATCCCCATAATTTATAAAAAGAAAATTCTAATTCTCTTTTTTGCGATATGAATTATCTATCTGTTTCATTTCTTTCCCATTTTCTTTTTTGTGTAGATTATTGCTTTGATGAGGACAGTCAGCTTTTCCCTTCATTTCTCTTTATGTAATTATGAATGTGTTTGCTCTTCTATTTTAGATGTGTTTCAATGGAGAAGCTAGATTACATTCTTATCCTTGTTTGTGCTTCTACTACGTATTGAGAAGGTAACGTATCGAAATACAAATCAGGCATTGAATGCAGTTTGAAGGCAGACAAGTTTATTTTGATAAACAGTGTGCTTTCTTCCATTATCACAACTTCAACAGTTGTTTAACCATTTAATTAATATAATATTCCTCTTAATTGTGGTCTAATTTTTACATCGTACTATAGTACTACTAAATTATTCCTTTACATTTTCCTATACTCTTTGGAAATTATAGTACTTAATTACACTTCAATAGAATAAATTACTAATGATGATCCGAAAGGCGGTTTATGATAAGCATGTGAGAGACTAATATATTGTCATTCGTTAATTTATACTATGAAAAAATAATATTTATTTATACGGTTCTTTAAAGTTTTTAATTCATCATACATTCTTACAAGATGGAGGGTGCATGAAGGAAAAAAATCTCAAATGTCAATTATTTTAATCATTTCAGATTAATTTTTTATCAGATAATGGTTTTGATTTCGGTTTATTTCAAGTTTCAGATGTTTGGGGTTTAGGTCATTTTAAATCAAGTTATGTTAGGTTAAGTTATTCTATTTTGTTAGTTGGATTTTTCGATTTGAATTATCCTATATTGAGATCATTCTAAATTATGGATTCATGTCAATTCGAATCATTTTTCTATTCAGAGAGATTTTGAGTACTTTAACAATAAAAATATATATAGTTGAGGAGATATTCAAAAGAAAAAAATAAAGTAACGAATACGTTATCTCTTGTTGAATTTGATGAAAAACTGAACATCAGCTTTAATGAAAGCGTGAAATCATGATTATGATTACTTTTGGAAGAGAAATAATCAACAGCTCCGGTATTAGCAAATTGCAACTTGAATTTTATAAACTCCAACTTGGTGTAGCCAACGATGCAAGTTGCTTATATTTGTCTGTGTTTTTGGGAAGGGAAGAGGATGCAAGTTGGGTTGCAACTTGGCAAGGAGGCTTTTATTATTTCACATTATATTAATGGTTTACATATCAAATTAAAAGCCATCCATTTTAGTTGTTGCTGTTAAACTAAAGAAAAAAGAAGCATTTATGGGTTGAATCTTGATTGTATTCAACTCAACTTTACACACATCAATGCAGCCTATTTATAAGCATAGTCTGCATCTCAGTTACAACTGATATTAACCAAATAATTCTGCTAGAGCTAACTGCTAACTTCCTTAACGACTTCAACTGCTACACTAACAGCTGACAACTATAGTTGCTATTTCGCTGTTTTGACCGAGTGCTGCTCAAATCTTCACCACATGAAAGCTGGTTGTAATTTTTATTTGGGAGCTACGAATTTTGTATTAGCAGTTGTTAGAAATTAAAGTTAAAAGTTGTTTAAATTAAATTATTAACTTTTATAAGAGATTAAAAATGGAACTTTACCATTTCACTCTGGTAAGATCATGCAATCTCAAAGCTACCGTTTCCTTGATCCTCTCCAAAAGCCTATTCACTTGCAACTGTGTGATTGAATAGTGTAGTGTTCCTTTCCCTCCAAAGCAAGTAGAAGAATGGATTCAAAGTAATGCGCAAGATGAGAGTGATCAATTATCTTCCTTTTCTGTCGGAAAGTGCCCAATGCAACTCTTCCCTCCAGCTAACAATCCTCCTGCTAATAATGTTCTAAGATTTCTTGCCGAAGTTGTTTGGAGTCCTTGTATGTGAAAAACAGGTGATCCCAGGTTTACTTCTCTTGTTTTCAGAGCACACAAACTTCATCTGTTTTCATGCTCCAATTAGCTAGTTGATTTTGGTCGGTAATCTGTCTTGAATTGTCACCTAGAACATAATGGAATGGAGAAAAAGATCAAACCAAAACCAAATGTGTTTATGTTGGAGACTGTTGTATAATAATTCTTCCGAATAATGGTATAGGATCAATTAGTTACTATTGAACTATCACAACTCTAGTAGTTAAAATAGGATGTCAAAGAGATGATACACATCCTCTTGATAATAATAATGCAACACCCTACACTCGATCTAAAAGACAGCCAAATATAGAGCGTCACATCCTTTGCCAAAGCAATTCAAACAATTAAGATTAACAAACCCTTTAAGATTGGTGAGCTACAGCAAAGTGACGAGATGACCGTTCATGTAGCATGCAAAGATTGGCGAATCTTTTAAGATTGGTGAGCTACCGCAAAGTGGTGAGCTCATTACTTTGGCAAACTAGGGCCGCGAGAAAGATAAGAACTAGGATCGCGGGAAAATATCGAGCTATCTAAAGCTAAACCTTGAAGTTGCGAAGTAATTAAATTTAAAGAATTTGCGTGCAAGTTATTTTCTAGATTTTTTTAAGATTTAGTATTTATTAGCATAGTATATTTGGCATTTATTAGCATAAAACGTTAGTTATTACTTTCCATATTTAGTAGTTTTTCTTGTTATAAATACCCCTATTTCATTATTCAAAAATAGTGAGTAAAATATATAAAACTTTAGTAGATAGTTTTGTTTCTAATATTTTTGTTTTTTCTCTGCAATTCTTTCTTCTTTAGTATTGAAATTCCAACAAAACTTACAACAAAAGACCAATAAATTTGAGTTAAAAACATATTATCCAATGATCCAAATAACTATAGATCAATATAGGTGAAAATTGAGTTCAAATGGGACATAATACGAAGTTTCGAGGTCAAATTTATCAAACAAGGACCTAGGTCTCAATAGTTTGGCCAAAGTATCAAGACAAGGCATGATGTCTCAAGACACAGGGTTTATATCTCGATATTTGTAACCTCTGAAATCAAATTTGAGACACAGAAGCCATGTCTCGAGACTTAATCCTCTATGTCTCGATATAATTAAGCACGCCACATCTTGAAACATACACTTAGAAATGCACATTCATGCAAAAATACTCATCCTATCTCGAGGCATGCTCAACCTGCCTCGAGACTTGAACCCAAAAACGCATAAAAATGACATTCTAAGCCATGCAATCATGCTCTAATAATGCAAAAACATGTTCAACACTAAAGTAACTATTAGAGTTGTGTGATCCAAATTTCTATTAAAGAAATAAATTACAGTGGCAAGATATAAGGATATGTGGGACGAAGGCTGAGGGCCAAATAAGGTGTTTCAACCTTACTACATTGCTTCTATTAAACATTGATTAGAATAAGGTTTTTCAACCAATAAATAGACGCAGTTGAAACTCCTGTTGTATATTCGAATTCGACATTAGTGAATTTTTTCTCCGTTACCTATGATTTTTTCTTGAAGGATTTCCACGTAAAATATATGTGTTTTATTTCTTTTTTTTTTGCAATATTTCAACATTGCCATTATCAACGTTCAGTTTTAACACTAACATATTACCAACAAGTCTAACATGCTAAAACAAGTACAAAACACATAATTTTATGCTTTTCGGGTTGCTTGTCTCGATCACGGTAATGGCGACAATGAAGTTTGATATTCCGTTGTTGGATTGCAACACCAGATTCGCGTTATGGCAGGTAAAGATGTAGGCAGTTCTTACGGAAATGGATTTGAAGGATGCCCTGTTAGGGTTAGATAAGATGCCCTCAATATTGACAAATGAAGAGAAGAAGTGTAAATATCGAAAGGCTTTAACACAATTACATCTACATCTATCGAATAAAATTCTACAGGATGTGTTAAAGGAGAACACTACTGCTTCATTATGGGTAAAACTGTAGCAGCTATGCATGTCGAAAACTCTAACCAACAAATTTATGAAGCAGTGTCTTTATTCTCATCATTTGGAGGAAGGTGCATTTGTGCACGAACACTTAAATGTGTTTAAAGAAATTGTCTCGGATTTAGAGGCCATGGAGGTTTAGTATGATAAAGAAGATTTGTGATTAATTCTACTTTTTTCATTGCCCTCGTCTTACTCAACCTTTAGATATACCATTTTTTATAGTTACAAATCTCTCACATTTGATGAAGTCTATGCTTCCTTAGCCTCGTACGACAAGGTGAAGCATATTGTGGCTAGATTTGACTCTTAGAGAGAGGGTCTCATTGTTCGTGGGAGACAAGAACGAAATGCTGATGATAATCGTGGGAGGACACAGGAATGAAATCCCCGCAGTAAATCTAAAGGTAGATCAAAATCATCAAATAAAGGTAAAATTTGTAACTTTTGCAAGAAGAAAGGGCACATTAAGAAAGACTGTTTTAAGTTGTAAAATAAGATCAAAAGGGAGGCAACGAATCGAAAGGGAAAACAACCAGAATAATCTAGTGAAGTTGATGTAGTAGAACACTACAACGATGGAGAACTCCTAGTTGCTTCTGTTAACAATTCTAAAGTGAGCGATGAGTGGATTCTCGATTCTTGTTGCACCTTCCATATGAATTGCAATTGGGATTGGTTTACAACATATGAAGTTGTGTCTGAAGGTGTTGTATTGATGAGAAATAATGCTTCATGTAAAATCACAGGTGTTGGCATGATCAAAATTAAGATGTTCGATAGAGTCGTTAGAGCACTTAGTGGCGTTTGACATGTACCAAAATTGAAGAGGAATTTGATTTCATTAAGTACTCTTGATTCAAAAGGGTACAAGTACACAACTGAAAATGGGGTTCTAAATATTAGCAAAGGTTTCCTCGTTGTGATGAAAGGGTAGAGAAAGACTGCCAAGTTATATTTTTTCAAGGTTCAATTATTACTAGTGATGCAGCAATCACCTCCTTTTCCTTGTCAAATGATGATGTTACTAGACGTTGGCCTATGTGTCTAGGGCATATGAGTGAAAATAGCATGATATAATTGAGCAAAAGAGGATTTCTTGATGGACAAGGTATTAGTAAACTAAAGTTCTGTGAGCACTACGTTTTTAGGAATTAAAAGAGAGTTTGATTCGCCAAAAGAATCCATAACGCGAAGAGAACGTTGGATTATATTCATTTTGATCTTTGGGTATCATCTAGAGTGCCTTCGAGAGGTGGCACTTTATATGTGACAATTATTGATGATTTTTCCAGAAAAGTTTGGGCAGTCTTCTTGAAGTAGAAAAGTGATGTGTTTTACGCGTTTAAAGCTTGGAAAATTATAATCGAGAAGCATACAGAAAAACAGATAAAATACCCCCGCACAGACAATTGCTTGGAATTCTATTCTGATGAGTTTAATGAAATGTGCAAATTAGAAGGGATCGTGAGATACTTAACATCTCGTCAAACTCCATAAAAAAATGACATTGCAGAACGAATGAATAGAACAATCATGGAAAAGGTTCAATGTATGTTGTCGAATGCTTGTTTATCGAATTCGTTTTGGGCTGAAGCGGTCTCTACTGCATTTTTTTATTAATATGTCTCCATCAGTAACCATTGAGAAAAAGACTCCACAAGTGGTATGGTCTGGTAATCCTACTGATTATTCTAATTTGAAAATTTTTTAGTGTCATCATATGCTCATGTTAATAATGGGAAATTGGAACCTAGATCCATTAAATATGTTTTTCTTGGTTATAAGGCTACTGTTAAAGGGTATAAGTTATGGTGTCCTGAAAATAAAAAAGTTGTGATTAGCAAAGATGTTATGTTTTATGAAACTGCTATGTTACCTAACTTATCTCTTAAAGACTCTTCCAATAAAGACTAGCAGAAGTTGGTGGAGCTTCAAATTGATCCAGGATCTACAACAAAGTAAACTCCTCAAGTTACTATAAAAATTCAAAATAGAGTTGCTTCTTCACCATAATATTTTATTGCCAAAAACAGACGTAGAAGAAAAATTAAACCTCCAAAGAGGTATGCCAAGGCTGATCTAGTGGCTTATGCCTTAAACATGGCTAAAGATATAGATGTAAATCAAGAGCCATCTACTTATTCCGAAGCAGTTAGCTATGAAGACTCGGAAAAATAGATGTTTGTCATGCAAGAAAAGATGGAATCGCTCCATAAGAATAAAACATGGGACCTAGTGAAGCTTCCAAAGGGTAAAAAATTTTTCGTTGTAAATGAGTGTTCAAGAGGAAAGAAGGAACTCCAGAAGTTGAAGAACCTAGATATAAAGCAAGGCTTGTTACAAAAGGTTACAGTCAGATTCTAATTGTAAACTTCAAAGACGTGTTTTCTCTAGTTGTGAAACATAGTTCGATTCGAGTCTTGCTTGGTATCGTGGCCATGTATGATTTAGAGCTTAATCAGTTAGATGTAAAAACATTGTTTTTGCATGGAGAACTTGAGGAAGATATTTACATGCAACAACTAGAGGGTTTTATAACCCCAAAAAAGGAGGACTATGTTTGTTTATTGAAAAAGTCTCTTTATGGCCTGAAACAATCACCAAGGCAATGGTACAAGAGGTTTGATTCATTTATGACTACCAATGATTTCAAAAGAAGCAGTTTTGACAGTTGTGTTTTTTTTAAGAAAAATAGTGATGGTTCATTCGCATATCTACTCCTTTATGTTGATGACATGTTGATAGCAGCCAAAGATAAAGGAGATATAAGAAAGGTCAAAACCCAACTTAGTGAAGAATTTGAGATGAAAGATATGGGAACAGTAAAGAAGATACTTGGGATGGAGATTCTTAAAGATAGAATAGCATGTAAATTATACCTAAGTCAAAAAAGGTACACTAAGAAAGTTATTTACAGATTCAATATGTAGAGTGCCAAGTCTGTTAGTGCTCTATTAGCAGCCCACTTCAGACTTTCATCGACTTTGTCACTAAATGTAACCCCCTAAACCCGGCCCAAAAGATACGATCGGATCTAGAGGATTATTTAAGTAATTTACCCACACTTTGACTTGACAACTCAAACTCATCCTCAGGAATACATATAAATATTCATAAATAAAACTTTAACTCTATAATTAATAATAAAATAAATTAATTAAACCTCAAAGAACAAAATACCAAAAATTCCCAAAACAAATTATATTTATATCCCAAAATAATAATAATAATAATAATAATAATAAAATAGAATATTCTAAATTTGTAATTAAGCCTCCGGGTACCAAGTCACCTAATATCCGAAAACCTGAAATGAAACTGTGGAGGTATGAGCTATAAAGCCCAGTGTGTCTCTAAAGTAAATACAACCTAATGCTAGAATACATCAACATATCAATTTTAAACACGAAAGAGTAACCACAAATCATATTGCACACACAAACACAATGCAATGCACCCATACTCCATCACACCAACACAATGAAAAGGTTCCCCAGAACCCTTTCCCAGCCAACGTCACCAATCGCAGTGTGGTTTTAGTATCAACCTAAAAAGGAATGATAACCACTTCTTCCACCTTACAATCCCACCCCATGAACACACAATGGTATGTTTACATGCTTATCAGATATTCATATTTTTCCCAATCTCAAGCTCAATTAATATTGCACATATCACAACCCCTGTAAGCATAGTACATTAATTATCTGTCACATGCTCAATGTAAAATTATAACTATATGCATGTCACTAGCACAACTTAATTAATCATACCATTAATTATTTTTATCACAGCACAATCATCTCAATCAGCATAAAATCACATAACCTCAGTATCTTCACAAACATTAGAGTAAATTACAATTAGAAACACACCTCGAGCAATTAAAACTCTAGCGACGAGGAGGTCGTCCACCACGCACAGTACGAGTTCCCGGTCTAACGAAATTAGATCCTACGAATACAACTAAAAATTATTACAACCTAGCCACCACTTAAACACAAAATTAAACTAAAATAACTTACGAGTAGCTCTCGGAACCGATGCAGGAATGGGTTGAACAGTAGGAGGAGGTAAATCGTCTGCCTCGGACTCATGATCACCTAAATACGAATACTTAATATCAATACCACTCAAATTAAAACTCTAAAATAATTTAAAGTGCACAATTTAAATTAAGACATCAAAAACAAGACTTTCGGGTCGAAATTTGGCAAAACGGACAGCGAAAACGGACTCAGGATGTCGAAAAAAGGCAGGATAGGGTTTTTCAAAAAAAGTCAACGGTCAACGGTCAAAGTCAACGGTCAGTGGTCAATGCCGGTCAATGCCGATCAACGCCGGTCAACAGTTTGACTTAGATTGGGTTGGACTTGGTTCAATTGGTTTGGTTCAAATGGGTTTGGTTAGGTTTTAAATGGGTTTGGTTTGGTTTTAAATGGGTTTGGTTTAAATGAATGTGGGTTTGGTTTAAATGAGATTTGGGCTTGATGGATTTTTAAAGAAATAAAAATTATTGGGTTGGGTTGGGTAATAATAAGGTTTGGGCTCTCACAAAAAAAACAAGCAATTGGGTCACAAATTTGGCACCAACAATGGCCTGCCACTATTCACCCAATTTCACACTAACAACACAACAACAACAACAACAACAACAACCCCCTACACACCTCCTCTGCCCACCGACGGCACCACTACACCACCACCACACATGGCACATCACCACCCCAACTTCAAACAAAAAAACTCCTAAATCCAACCCCAACACAATTTTACAACTTACCTACACCAAAAATCAACAAAACACAAAGCAAAGCAACCCACAAAAACCGATCGCCTCCTCAAAATATTTCACACAATCAACAGCAACAAGAGGGAAGTTTGAGGGCGTGATTTTGCTCATAAGAGCCAACGATTGCAAGGTTGAAGATGGTGAAACAAAAAGATATGTAAGGCAAGGAAAAAAGAAAGAAAAAGAAAAAAGAAAGAAAAAGGTTTGGGGCACCAAACGGCAAAACTAAACAAAAGGGAAGGAAAGAAATGGCCAGGGAGAAAAAGGTGGGTTTTATACCCAATAAAATTGGGATATTTATGTGAGAGTCCCTAGACAAACATAGGGTTTTTACTATGACCCTACACTTTCACACTCTTCACAATTAAGTCCAAACTCCTCAACTAACAAATATTTACCTAGCAAGTCCTTAAAATTTTACAACCAACACCCTTAAAACCTTATAATTTTTAGAGTGTTACAGACTTTGTCTCCACAATTAGATGATGAGATTAACTACATGTCACGTGTTCCATATTCTAGTGTAGTGGGATCTCTCATGTATGATATTATTTGCTCACGTCCAGATTTACCATATGCAGTTAATGTAGTTAGTTTTGTTAGTAGATACATGGTGAATCCCAGTAAAGAATACTGGAAAGCAATCCAGTGGATTTTGAGATATTTACAAGGTACTACTGATGTTTGCTTACAAATTGGAAAAACTAGAGATAGAGTCATTGGGTATGTTGATTCTGATTTTGCTGGACACCTTGATAAAAGAAGATCTCTCACGGGTATATCTTTACAATTGGAGTGTAATAGCCCATTTTTCAGTGGTGGCAGAAATAATGGTTTCGGGACCACAACTCTGACGAGTCGGGTTGTAGATATTAATATTATTTAAATATTTATGATGTCATTAGTGTCATATTAAATTTTGGTTAAGAAATTTTATCATTCGGATAGTTAATTAAGTGAAAAGGATTAAATCGTAAAAGGTGTAAAAGTTTAATTCTATCAGTTAAAAATTAGATGCTAATTGATGGATAAGGAAATGTACTTGAGTTGTAGTTAGCCCTTTGTAAGGGTGAGTGGACGGTTAAGGGCATTTAAATGTTGATTTTTGAATGACAATAATAAGGGCATAATGGTAAATAGTTTATAAAAGTAATTTAAGTAAAATAGGTAAGGAAATAATGTCATCTTCAACCTATTTTCTATATTTTATGTATGGAATAAGCCATTGGAGAAGAGAGGAGCTTAGGTCATTAGGGTTTGCTAAATTAGTAAGTAAACTTCGTCCGTTTTTATTAATTTTTATGTTTTTGAGTTCGTATTAGCTTAATCTAGTTAACCCAATAACTAATTTGTGAATCTATCAAATGTTATAAAATTTTCCATTGATGAATTAGTTGCTTCTTAAAAGTTTATGGAAGATTTATAAGCTTGTGGTTGAATTTGATGATTTTGTAAAGTGATTTTTGATGATTTTAGGGTTTAAAGACTACTTGTGAAATTATTGCATGTAGGGATTTATGAGAAAGCCTTGAATATTCGAATGGGTTTGAGTGTGGAAGAAAATGGTCTTTTTGCATGTTTTGGGCTTAGGGACTAAATTGAATAAAAGTGAAATATTAGGGGTAATTTTGTAAATTTCTAAAAAGAACTTAAATGCATCAAATGATTTAAATTTAATGATTTAATGAGATAATTGAATGATTTAAGATCGAGAACGTATTACGGATTGTGGAAAATAAAAAATTACAGAATAATCCTTGGAGTTAATTCATAACTACAAACTAGTCTGGTAAGTTCGTTTAATTAAGTTTTCAATTTGATATTTTTAATTACGTTTATCTTGATTGTATTCTTAAGCATGGAACGAGACGGAATATTTGAAGAATATTCTAGACTCTGGCTTGGTGGAGCAATAATCTGAAATCTGGCTCAATAAGAGCGTATTTTGTTTGGGCTCGCATGAGCTAAATTCTGTCTGGGCTCACATGAGCTAAACTCTGTCTAGGCTTGTAAGAGCTAAAATCTATCTAGGCTCGTAAGATCTAAATTCTATCTAGGCCTGTATGAGCTAAACTTCTGGAATGACTTGAGGAGACCTACCTGGTTCTAATGATATGAGACAACGAAGATATTTTTATTACTCATTTTATAACCGAATATGTTATTCAGTAAGCTAATCATTCTTGCGAACTTACTAAACTTTGTAAGCTTACTTGTGTATTTGTTTATTGTTTTGTAGATTCGTTTTGCTATTGAAGATCGGATCCTCAAGAGAATCACACTATCCCAGGAGCTCGTTCAGTAGTTTTTCATATCACTTGGCTTACATGGCATGTATTAAGGCTGTATTACTTGAGATATTTTGGTTTGCATAGTTAATGAGTTGTTAGTCAAACAGAAATGGTAACCTCTTTGGTGAATGTTCTTAAACGTATTTTTGGTTATTATGTGATGATTCAAGTATAAACACGTGAATGACTATGTAAGTATGATCTTGAGAAATTTGCAAATGACGTAGATTGTTTAGAGAACTTAGAAATTTATGTGTATATTTGAAGCCTTCACACTTGTTTCGGTAGAACTCTTGCATGTATAGATAGAATTACAGAGTATTTTGAACTTTGGCTACTGACTTGCACTGTATTGGTATAAGTCTTTTAAAGTGTCAGTAGTTTATATTAGTATCGGTAGTTTGATCACTAGTATCGGTAAAAGTTGCAGGGCAAATCTACCTAGCTCTTTGGAACTCATTTTATCAATAGAAGTATGGGTTGTATAGGTATTACCCATATTTGTATTGATAGAACCTTCACTTCTATCGATAAGAAACTACAGTTATTTTCCAAAGCTTACTGACTTGACTTCTACTAATACTTGTCCAACAGGTACCGGTAAAAGTCCCTCAGACTAAAATTTGAAATTTATTACTTGAATATTTATGTGACACTGTAATTGTTAAGATGTGGAAATTTAAATAGTGATAAGGTTTGAAAAACATTGGGATCCTTAACTAGCGACGGTTACGTGTTTTGGGTATTACATGAAGGTTGCGCAATCAATTGGAAAGCCATTTTGCAAACTACATTCGCTTTGTCCACCACTAAAGCTAAGTACATGGCGATTACTAAGGCTTGTAAAGAATTTATTAGTTAAAAGGACTCTTTGGTGAACTCAATAAAGACATTAAGATCAATACAGTATTTTGTGACAATTAGAATGTCATCTTCCTTATGAAGGATCAAATGTTTCATGAGAGAAAAAACACATTGATGTTCGGTATCATTTTGTGCGTGATATTATTGCTCGTGGTGATATTGTTGTGAGCAAAGTTAGAACTCAAGATAATCTTACAAATATGATGACTAAGCCATTTACTATAACCAAGTTTGAGCATTACTTGGACTTGATTAGTGTTCATTATTGAAGATTAACCCTTAAGGGGTTTCATGGAAGATGTGGAGAACTTGTTCATTGAGAGTTCGTGATGAAGAACTAGTTCGTTGAGAATTTATATCTAGGTGGAGATTGTTAGAGTTGTGTGATCCAAATTTCGGTTAAAGAAATAAAATACACTAACATTGATTAGAATAAGTTTTTTCAACCTATAAATAGACATAGTCGAAACTCCTCTTATATCATTCGAATTCGACATTAGTGAATTTTTTTCTTCTCTGCCTGTGGTTTTTTTTGAAAGGTTTTCCACGTAAAATCTGTGTGTTCTATTTCTTTTTTTTTTGCGATATTTCTACATTGTCATTATCGACGATCAGTTTTAACACTAACATATTACCAACAAATCTAACATGCTAAAACAAGTAAAAAACACATAAGTTTATGCTTTAAAACATAATGTATAAAGATTAGAGCACTTGAGTAATTAAAAGTAACTTGAACAATATGATAACATCAAATCTTCTAAAAAAAATCAATATAAGCATATCAAAGATCCGCAAAATATTCAACAATAATAACACCAATACAAAACCCCTAAAAGATATGAAAAGGCCTAAGTACATGCCAATGTCTACTAGAAATCATAAAGGGTTTATAAAAGCAAGTTCTAAGACTTCAAATGTCGTTGTTGCTCGAACACAAAATCCACCATTGAGTTACCTATAATTTGTGCACAAAACAATAAGTTGCATGCCAAAATTTCCTCAAAGCTCAGTATTACACAACTAATGTTTAACAAACTTTATGCATAAGTCAAAAGCATACTCTATATATGCCAATATACAACAAAACTTGACGTAACATAAAACCTATTAGTCCAACAGCACCGTGGAAAGCAACAAATGTCCAAAGACCACCCAACGGGTAAAACCTCCTTGTGCTTCAGGACACCATAGTAACAACAAAGGATGTGCTAAACTATTAACAGGGGTAGAAATAGCGGCAGTTAAGAAATTGCAACCTTCCAAATAGGAGCTGGCCAATCCATGAGTATACCACGAATTTACAAAGGTTGTACCTGTAAACCAACCCTCTACAGCGAAATAGGCACAAGGAAAGAGCAATAGGCCGGACCAACCTACAAAAACAAAACGGTCCCTATGTAACCAATCATTCATAATATCAAATAAATCATTTTCATCTTTGGTAAATTTACCAAGGGCTATAGTCATAGCAATCCTCTTATTCAACTACTTCAACCATTTTCGAGCACCTTATGTTATGGGGGCGTTGGGGGATTCGATTTTTTATGTATGATTTGATTTCTCGTGTACTACCCCTTATAATTAATCGGTTTCGAATATAAAAAATATTTTCTTGTATTGGTCCATAACCTGACTTAGGTAAATCCATGAACTCTATTTGTTTATTCTTTTCTATTTTTACTAGTCGTCTAAACCATGAATTGTCTTATGGCTCATCAATCAAATAGATGAATTTTTTGAACGAACTCTTCAATTCAAGGAAGAAGCGATCCCCTCTCTCGCTACTGGTTGATCCCCAGATCTACCCATCCCCCTCCATCAACTAATCTTATTCTTGGATCTTGTTCGTGAAATTGATAAAAATCAATATTTTTATGTATTTTTATAATTTCTATGTGTATTAAATTACTATAGTTTGATAATATATATATATATATATTTCCTTCATTTTATTTCTTTTATTTATTGTTTTCTTTCTCATATTTCCTTCAGATGAATATAAAACAAAAAAAAAACTCCGGAGGCTATTTTTTCATTTCACGATTCGAGAAATCTACTTCAAATCTTTTTCTATTTACTTTATGCATATTAGAAAAAGATTCGAAGTTCCTATTTTTCAATCTAATACAATATTTAATAATATTAAATTAAATAATAGGAGACTCAAAATGAAAGTTTCTTTTTCGCACTCACTCTCCATCTCATTGTCAGAACAAAAGTGTCATATGTATCGATATGGAAATATTTGATATGGGAAGACATAAATTGATTTAGGTTCCTATCTATTATAGAATCTATAGATAGAAATGGTTGTGTTCTGGAATCAAAGAAAGATAAGATGTTGAAAAAGGCTCTTAGGTTGTAACTTGAAATAAATGTTTCTCTTTATCTAGAAAGGAATAGAATATTAATTTATTCCTAGGAACAAGAAGATTGAATTGGAAATATCGACAGATTCTTGTGGAGTCCAAATAAATATGAAATAAAAAGAAATCGACTGTTCCAATTTCATCTCTATCGAATTTTAATATCGTTTGTTTGCTGTGTTTCCATGTTGCGTTTTAAGATTTATTGATTGGAATTAATCCTATTTTATTTACATTCCACTTATTTCAATTTAATTTCGATATAGTACTCATTTGTATAGTACTAGTATAAATATATATTTATACTATATATAGTATAATACTATACAAATCCAAAACAAGTAATACTTTTTCGTTTTCACTTCATTTCAGATTTTTCTAAATAAAAGGAATTCTAATATCTAACTAATATCTAATATTTATAAGAATTTTAGAAATAAAAAAAACTTTAAATTTGAAATTTCTATTTATTCTATTATTTATGAACTTTTGCTTGCATTGTATTATTTGGTCTACGTACCAGAACTGATAACATTCGAAATAATGCAGGATTATACACAAAAGATCCTTTTTTGGCTCTCTCTTTAGCTCTATGTCTCTTATCTCTAGGAGGTCTTCCTCTACTAACAGGTTTTTTCAGAAAACTCCATTTATTCTGGTGTAGATGACAGGCAGGCCTATATTTCTTGGTTTCAATAGGACTCCTTACGAGCGTTATTTCTATCTACTATTATCTAAAAATAATCAAGTTATTAATGACTGGACGAAACCAAGAAATAACCCCTCACGTGCGAAATTATAGACGATCCCCTTTAAGATCAAACAATTCCATCGAATTGAGTATGATTGTATGTGTGATAGCATCTACTATACCAGGAATATCAATGAACCCGATTATTGCAATTGCTCAGGATACCCTTTTTTAGTTTATGGTAAAATTAAATGTCGACAATGAAAGAATATCGCAAAGAAAATGAAAAGAAAGAAAAACATACAGATTTTATGTGAAAACCCTTTCGAGAAAAAACTACGAGCAGAGGAGAAGAAGATTCACTAATGTCGAAAATCCCATAATTACAAGAGGAGATGACTATGCCCATTTATAGGTTGAAAAACCTTATTCCAATCAACAACTAATAGAAGTAACGTAGTAAGGTTGAAACACCTTATTCTAATTAAAATAAAATAGATGACCTATTCTAATTAAAATAAAATAAAAGAAGTCTAATTTATTTGGACTTTACTTATATTTTATTTTACCACTGAATTTTATTTTAACAAGAATTCTAGTCACCTAATTCTAATAATCTCCACCTTGACAAAAATTCTCTACGAACAAGAACTCTCAACGAACAAGTTCTCCACCTCTTCCACAAAACCCCTTGAGGGGTATTCTTCAACAATGAACACCAACCAAGTTCAAGCAATACTCAAACTTGGTTATGGGAAGTGACTCAGTCATCATATCTGCAGCATTTTCATGAGTACTAACTTTGCTCACAACAATATCCCCTCGAGCAATAATATCACTCACAAAATGATACCGAACATCAATGTGCTTTGTTCTCTCATGAAACATTTGATCTTTTGTAAGAAAAATGACACTTTGACTGTCACAAAATATTGCACCAATATCTTCAGCCACGTTTAAAGCATAAGCCACTAGATTAGCCTCGGCATACCTTTTCGGAGGTTTAATTTCTCTTCTAGGTCTATTCTTGGCAATAGAATATTGTGGTGAAGAAGTGACTCTATTATGAACTTCTGTACTAACTTGAGAAGTTGACTCTGTTGTAGATAATGGATTAATCTGAAACTCCACCTGTTTTTGTTGTTCTTTACTGGAAGAGTCTTTAATAGATAAGTTAGGTAACATAGTAGTTTCATCAAAAACAACATCTCTTCTAATCACAATTTTTCTATTTTCAGGACACCATAACTTATATCCTTTTACACCGGCCTTAAAACCAAGAAAAACACATTTAATGGATCTTGGTTCCAATTTTCCATTATCAATATGAGCATATGCAGGACATTCAAAAATCTTGATATCAGAATAATCAGCAGGCTTACCAAACCATATCTCTTGTGGAGTCTTTTTCTCAATGGCAACGGATGGAAATCGGTTGATCAAAAAACATGCAGTAGAGGTGCTTCAGCCCAAAATAACTTCAGTAAATTAGAATTCGACAACATATATTGAACCTTCTCCATGATTGTTCTGTTCATTCATTCTGCAATGCCGTTTTGCTGTGGAGTGTGACGAACTGTCAAATGTCTTACGATCCCTTTTGATTTGCACAATTCATTAAACTTATCAAAACAGAACTCCAAGCCATTATCTGTGCGGAGATGTATTATCTGTTTTCCTGTCTGTTTTTCAACTATAGTTTTCCAAGACTTAAATGCGGAAAACACATCACTTTTCTGCTTCAGAAAGAATGCCCAAACTTTTCTGAAAAAATCATCAATAAGAGTTAGCATATAATTAGTTCCACCTCTCGAAGGCACTCTAGATGGTCCCCAAAGATCAGAATGAATATAATCAAATGTTCCCTTTGTGTTATGGATTCACAGAACTTCAGTTTGCTAATGTCTTGCCCATCAAGAAGTCCTCTTTTACTCAATTCTGCCATGCCATTCTCACTCATATGCCCTAGACGCATATGCCAAAGTCTAGTAATATCATCATCCAACAAGGAAGAGGAAGCGACTGCAGCATTATCAGTAATAGTTGAACCTTCCAAAACATATAATTTGGCAGTCTTTATCTGCCCTTTCATCACAATGAGGGAACCCTTGCTAATCTTTAGAACCCCACTTTCAGCTATGTACCTGTGTCCTTTCGAATCAAGAGTACTCAACGAAATCAAATTCCTTTTCAATTCTAGTACATGTCGCATGCCACTAAGAGTTCTAACGACCCCATCAAACATCTTTTTTTTTATTATGCCAACACCTACGATTTTACATGAAGCATTATTCCCCATCAAAACAACACCTTCAGACACAACTTCATATGTTGTAAGCCAATCCCGATTAAGACTCATATGAAAGGTGCAACCAGAATCGAGGATCTACTCTTCGCTCACTTTAGAATTGTCAACAGAAGCAAGTAGGAGTTCACCATCACTGTAGTCTTCTACTACATCAGCTTCACTAGATTGTTCTGGTTCTTTTCCCTTTTGATTCTCTGCCTCCCTTTTGATCTTATTTTGTAACTTGTAGCACTCTTTCTTAATGTGCCCTTTCTTCTTGCATAAGTTACAAGTTTTACCTCTGTTTGAAGATCTCGATCTACCTTTTAGATTTATTGCGGAGATTTTGTTCCTGTGTCCTCACATGATTATCATCAATATTTCGATCTTGTCTTTCACGAATAATGAGACCCTCTCCCTGAAAGTCAGATCCAGCCACAAGATGCTTCATCTTGTCATACGAGGCTAAGGAAGCATAACTTCATCAACTGTGAGAGATTCACGGCTATACAAAATTGTATCTCTGAAGGTTGAATACGAAGGTGGCAATGAACAAAGGTGAATTAACCCTAAATCCTCTTTATCATACTGAACCTTCATGGCCTCCAAATTTGAGACAATTTCTTTAAACACATTCAACTGTTCGTGCACAGACGCACCTTCTTCCAAACAATGAGAATACAGATGCTATTTCAAATGTAATTTACTGGTTAGGGTTTTTGACATACATAACTGCTACAATTTTGCCCATAATGCAGCAGCAGTCTTCTCCTTTAACACATCTTGTAGAATTTCATTCGACAGATGCAGCTGTAATTACGTCAAAGCCTTCCGATCTTTACGCTTCTTCTCTTCATCTATCAAATTCAAAGGCATCTTATCTAACCTTAACAAGGCATCCTCCAAATTCATCTGCGCAAGAACTACTTGCATCTTTACCTGCCACAACGCGAATCTGGTGTTGCGATCCAATAGCGAAATATCATACTTCAATGTCGCCATTATCGTGATCGAGACTAGTAACTCGAAAAGCTCTAATACCAATTTGATAAAATTAAATATCGACAATGAAGGAATGTCGCAAAGAAAAAGGAAAGAAAGAAAAATACACAGATTTTACGTGAAAACCCTTTCGGGAAAAAACCACGGGCAGAGGAGAAGATTCACTAATGTCGAAAATCCCATAATTACAAGAGGAGATGATTATGCCTACTAATAGGTTGAAAAACCTTATTCTAATCAACAACTAATAGAAGTAACATAGTAAGGTTGAAACACCTTATTCTAATTAAAATAAAATAGATGACCTATTCTAATTAAAATAAAATAAAAGAAGTCTAGTTTATTTGGACTTTACTTTTATTTTATTTTACCGCTGAATTTAATTTTAACAAGAATTCTAGTCACCCAATTCTAACAGTTTAGCTTCTAGTTAGCTTCTAGAATCTATTTCTTAGTTCAAGGTTCCTCTTTACTAACTGGAATCAAATAATTACTAGATCTGTTCCGCCCAAAATAGGAATGGGCTGGAGTTATGAACTTATAATCTATAAGCTGATGATCGAGTCGATTCCATGATTATAAGTTCATTCCATACCGAACCAGACCGGAATAGGGCTATATATATTCTCATTATGAGAAGGGGTTATTCAAGCGTATCTAAATAGATATTATGTTTACATATGGATCCCTACGTTGTTACGTTCCATTTAGGATTAGGAATGGGCGTAATCGGGCCTTCTTTTTACATATCTCTCGTTGTTTGGGACCTTATTCACCTCTTTTCTTTTTTTCTTCTATTGAATCAAGAAATAAAAAGGTTTGATTGTCCATATTTTTAATAGAATCTATATATATTTAATATAATCTTAATATAGACATCCTCCGAATACTTCAAATCAAAGCAATTGGATGTCCGACACGGGCCTATATGACATGACCGATCAATATTAATACTCCAACACTCTACCTTTGTCATATATTCCATACATCACACTAGATAGATATCATATTCACGTAATACGATTCACTTTCAAGATGCCTTGGTGGTGAAATGGTAGACACGCGAGACTCAAAATCTCGTGCTAAAGAGCGTGAAGGTTCGAGTCTTCTTCAAGGCATAATATTAAGAATGCTCATTGAATTGGAATAAGCTTGTCAGCGGATCATGAGATCTTGGGGATCTTCTCTGTCTAATGAATGGGGAGCCCGCTTTGAAATCGTTCGCCTTGCACCCCTCTCCTCGAGTATATTCTTTAACAGGAATCACGCACACAAGGGTAGATTGATACAATATAAACCTCTGGAAAAAGGCCCCCTAACCCAGCGGATAAAGTACATTACATAGTCCGTTTTAAGGATTAGCGACTTACCCATTCCGTGACTTTGGCATTCCATATAGACGCCTAGTGGCATTCCAGCTTTCCTTCTCCTTTCAAGACCTATCCGAAAGAGAATCCAGTACTTCTCGGTCGTGAATATCTGAATAGGGAGAATTGCCCCGTGGATATCTTTGTTTCGAAACAAAAGAATTAGAATAGAATTAGGCTCGATCAACTGGAATTTGTATTATCCATATAGAGGATCCTCTAGTTGAGAAGACCCATTGACCTGAGACAATGAGAAAGGTCTATCTATTTTATTTAGTTATTCAGTTAAACCAATGATTTGTTATTGGAGCAGATAGCAACAACCATTTCATCCGACATGCGTATTTTTTATTTTCCAATGGATTTACATCTTTCATTAATGGAAATTTTTTTATGTAATGAGTAATAGCTCTGGTTGTTCGCTATTCAATAATTCTTGTTTAGGCAGTTCATACCATCCATACATAGTGTTTTGATCTAAGATTTCAATTCTTCCACGTTTCAATAGTAGCATATTGTTTCATGGAGCTAAGGAATAACCGTAACAATAAAGAAATCCGCTACTTGACTAATAAATAAACTCCCTTCATTGAAACCCCTATTGTGACGAGCATTTGCTGCTGCAGAATAAACCAATTTTAGGATAACATGCTCGATAAGGCATGAGTTCTAGTATCATAAGTGTTTCTTCGTAGGAACGTCCACGAATCTGATCAATTATTCTTCGTGCTTTGTGAGCAGACATACATTTATGCTGACCTAAAGCGTATACTTCGTAGGAAATGCTATGCTATTATTACTTACTAATTCAAATTTCATATGGCGAAGGTAGTCTTCTTTTTTCTTTCCATCAACTAAAAAAAACTCATTGGAGCCAAGCGTGAGGGAATGCTAGACGTTTGGTAATTTCTCCTCCGACCAGGAGAAGAGATCCCATTGAAGCGGCCAATCCCATGCATATTGTATGCACATCTGGTTGTACAAATTACATAGCATCATAAATAGCTACTTCAGGTATTACGCATTCGCCAGGAGAGTTTATAAACAAATACAGATCTTTGGTATCATTCTCTATACTAAGATATACCATAAGACCAATAAGTTGATTCGAGATCTCGCTATCAACCTCTTGGCCTAAAAAAAGTAATCTTTCTCGATAAATTCGGTTTATTAGGATAAAATTGTATCCCTTAGTAGCCGTACAGGCACCTTTTGATGCATACGATTCAACAAAAATTATGAAAAAAAAATCAATGTGTGCTTCCAGCCATCCTTCGTTTTTTCTAGTGTGCCCTTTCTAACTTCTAATTTCTAACGAAGGGGCTTTTTCTTAAATTTTTTAAATAAAATGAAATTCAAAATGAAATTAAAGAAAGATAAGTTTTGACCCGTTTTCCTATACTCTATCCTATAATCTATAATATAGAAAAAATTCGCTAAACTTATCGCACAAACTTTTCATTGATCTATTTTTTTTCATTGGGATTCAATCCAAATCATGATGCCATTTTCTTGTTCCTGAATGGGTTTCATCAATTTTTTATTCAATTTTTTTAGGTTTATGCTCTACTCCGAGTAAAGATCCGCTCGATTTTGATTTGCGCATATAGGACAAATGACCCAATACCACATCCTTTTGCTATGATTTCATTTCCTTTTTTTTTTATTCCTTTTTATTTTATGTTTTTTGCCAAATATTCAATGTATTTCTGATATTATTCGATTGATTAATAGTTTGAAATCGTTCTTATTTCTATTTAGAATTTGTAAATAAAAATGATTTATGATTATGATATAAGCGGTAATCATAAATGTATTATTGATTGGATTTTTTCTAAACGGAGCCTTGATGCTTAATTTTATCGGTCCAACCAAGCCAACCATAAATCATTCTAAATGAAAATATTAATCTGGATACCCCCCAAAAAAATGAAATGGATCTCTAATTGCACTTCATTACACTTCACGCTACAAATTTTTGATAATTCAATCAATCTTTTTTGGGCGAAATAGAGGAAATCTCGATCGGCGAGAGAAGGGGGAATCCCATACGACCCAATATATTTGACAAGCCGCACTATACATCAACCCAAACTGCATCTTCCTCTCCCGGATTTCAAAAAGGAACTTTTGGAACACCAATAGGCATTAAAGGAAAGGAAAAGAATTAAATACTATATTTCACTTTGATCTGGAAGTGTAATAATGGTCTTAATAATATTGGCCTCATATTTTATACATAGATAGAATAAGGCCATAAAATAAAGAAAGACAGGATGAATGAAAGAGAATTCTGACCAATAGGTCCTTTGAATGATGAACAAATAGGGATACGTTCATTCATAAAAAATAGGATCAACCTCCATTTCGTATTGATACTTATCAGGTATAGAATAGATCTGCTTCTCTTTTTTCTTCTGAGCCGAATTCTTCTCTTAATTACTAATGGAATAGAACAAATATTAATCCTTTCTCCAAAAGAATCCATCGAAAATGGGAGGTATTCCAATGCAATAAAGTTACATAGTGTTTATTTTTCATTGATAAAGGGGTATTTCCATGGGTTTACCTTGGTATCGTGTTCATACTGTCGTATTGAATGATCCCGATCGCTTGCTTTCTATTCATATAATGCATACGGCTCTGGTTGCTGGTTGGGCTAGTTCAATGGCTCTATATGAATTAGTCGTTTTTGTTCCCTCCGATCCCGTTCTTGATCCAATGTGGAGACAAGGTATGTTCGTTATACCCTTCATGACTCGTTTAGGAATAACAAATTCATAGGGCGGTTGGAGTATTACAAGAGGACTATAACAAATCCGGGTATTTAAAGTTACGAAGGCGTGACTAGAGCACATATTGTGTTTTTTGGCTTGTGCTTCTTGGCAGCTATCTAGCATTGGGTATATTGGGATCTAGAAATTTTTTGTGATGAGCGCACAAGAAAACCTTCTTTGGATTTGCCCAAGATTTTTGGAATTCATTTATTTGTCTCAGGAGTGGCTTGCTTTGGCTTTGGCTCATTTCATGTAACAGGATTGTATGATCCTAGAATATGGGTGTCGGACCCTTATGGACTAACTGGCAAAGTCTAACCTGTAAATCCGACGTGGGGCATAGAAGGTTTTGATCCTTTTGTTTCGGAAGGAATAGCCTCTCATCATATTGCAGCAGGAACATTGGGCATATTAGTGGGCTTATTCCATCTTAGTGTCCGCCCGCCTCAACGTTTATACAAAGGATTATGTATGGGAAATATTGAAACCGTCCTTTCCAGTAGTAT
Organism: Gossypioides kirkii; assembly: GCA_005610355.1. Classification (NCBI taxonomy): domain Eukaryota; kingdom Viridiplantae; phylum Streptophyta; class Magnoliopsida; order Malvales; family Malvaceae; genus Gossypioides; species Gossypioides kirkii. The sequence continues at coordinate 28,580,600 of CP032247.1, read as the reverse complement.
AGCTACTGTCTTTTTTGCAGCTTTTGTTATTGCCGGAACTATGTGGTATGGTTTAACAACTACCCCCATCGAATTATTTGGTACTACTCGTTATCAATGGGATCAAGGATACTTCCAGCAAGAAATATATCGAAAGGTCAGTGCTAAGTTAGCCGAAAATCAAAGTTTATCAAAAGCTTGGTCTAAAATTCCTAAAAAATTAGCTTTTATGATTACATTGGCAATAATCCAGCAAAAAAGAGGATTATTCAAAGCGGGTTCAATGGACAACAGGGATGGAATAGCCGTTGGGTGGTTAAGGCACCCTATCTTTATAGATAAAGACGGGCGTGAACTTTTTGTACGTCGTATGCCTACTTTTTTTGAAACATTTTTGGTTGTTTTGGTAGACGGAGATGGAATTGTTAGAACAGATGTCCCTTTTAGAAGGGCAGAATCAAAGTATAGTGTCGAACAAGTAGGTGTAACTATTGAGTTCTATGGCGGCGAACTCAATGGAGTGAGTTATAGTGATCCTGCTACTGTGAAAAAATTTGCTAGATGTGCTCAATTAGGTGAAATTTTTGAATTAGATCGTGCTACTTTGAAATCCGATGGTGTTTTTCGTAGCAGTCCGAGGGGTTGGTTTAGTTTTGGGCATGCTTCGTATGCCTTGCTTTTCTTCTTCGGACACATTTGGCATGGTGCTAAAACCCTGTTCAGAGATGTTTTTTCCGATATTGATCCAGATTTGGATGCTCAAGTGGAATTTGGAGCATTCCAAAATCTTGGAGATCCAACTACAAGAAGACAAGTAGTCTGATGCAAGGTTGATTTGTTATTTTTCGCTTCTATTTGTGATTTGCCATAGGCTGTTGGAAAAATCTTGATTTAAATCGTTGCCTTTTCTTTGATTCTTATTCTTTCTTTATTTTATTCGGGAGATGATTCCAAATAAACAGGTACGGAAGCTATAAATGTAAACCACGATTGAATTTATGGAAGCATTGGTTTATACATTCCTCTTAGTATTTACTCTAGGAATAATTTTTTTCGCTATCTTTTTTTGAGAACCGCCAAAAATTCTAACTAAAAAAATGAAATGATTTTTCATTATCTCAATTGAAAGAGTTGGGCCTATTGCTTATCGACTAGCTTTGCCACCAAAATTAGATCGAATCTATAATGTGTTTCATGTATCGATGCTCCGAAGATATAGATCGAATCCATCACATGTGGTGTCAATAGAAAACATTAAGGTACGACTTGATTTATCGTATGAAGAAGAACCAGTGCAAATTTTAACAAGAGAGATAAAAGATTTGAGTGGGAGGCTCATTACTTCAATTAGTCCCTGTGTTCCTCGAATTGATCTCTTAATTGTTGAGAGGGTTGCCCAAAAGCAGTATATAAGGCGTACCCAGTAAAACTTACAAGTAAACTAGATATAAAGATGACAACTAAGGTTGTTGTTTCCATTATTATATAATTTAAAGATCACAATAGGTCTATGATAAGATTGTTTATTTACAGCGGAATGATATACAAAGTCAACAGATCTCACTGAATACAAAATAAGATTTATGGCTACACAAACCGTTGAGGGTAGTTCTAGATCTGGTCCAAGACGAACTGTTGTAGGAGATTTTTTGAAACCATTGAATTCGGAATATGGTAAGATAGCCCCTGGATGGGGAACGACTCCTTTGATGGGTGTTGCAATGGCTTTATTTGCGATATTCTTATCTATTATTTTGGAGATTTATAATTCTTCCGTTTTACTGGATGGAATTTCAATGAATTAATTCACAAGAACCACGAAGCCTCGCATTTCAATACAAAAAGTGAAACTTCTAGTTCTCGGATTTTTTTAGCCCCATTCTATTTTGGTAGTTCAATCGCGAAATTTATTTGTTTATGTATTTTCGGAATATGAGTGTGTAACTTGTTATAATTTATCCTATTGATAGTACAGAAAATGAGTCTGTCATCGTGATCTAGATAGTTTTACCCCGTTGAATAGTCAGGCTAGTATCTGAAGCAAATATATGAAATGGATCACAAAGTATTTGAACTATGATTCATACTTAATATTCAAACCTCGCGGCTAGACTCAAAAAAAATTCAAAGAAAGAGTTATATTATTTATAAATCGAATGATTTTTTATTCTTTCAAACTCTCATTTAGTTTATGCTTATTTTGATCAAAGGACAAACCTTTCTTTTCTTTGTATTTTTATTTATTATATCTATTCTATTGAATAAGTGATGATCCAATGGTTCTTACTCAAAGAATCTTTGGACTTAGTTTGAAGGTTTTATTGAATCATCACGATTCTGGTATAAATCTGAAGTTTCAATTGATTCATAGGGTCTTAACAAGAGAATTCCTATCAAAAAGAAAGAAAATAAGAATAAAGCCACATTTCATGCAAAGATCAAATCAAAGCAAAGAAAAAGAAATAAGTAGGTAAATAAAAGATTCAAGAGGCCTGTAACGATCAACGTAAAGACGATTACGCTGACTTGATTTTTTGGCATTATAATTACAACTACAAAAAAGAGCTTTCGGTTTTTCACTCTTTTATGTCTTCAGATAAAATTGAATGAAAAGATTAGAAAGTTTCAAACTTTCTATTCCATATCCGTTTCAGCTATTACTTGGGTGTTTTTGTTTGAGCTGTATGAGATGAAATTCTCATATACGGTTCTCGGAGGGGTCCTCTTGGTTTACCTATTTTAATAAAGTCTATGATTGGTTCAAAGAGCACCTCAAAATTCAGGTGATTGCGGATGATATAATTAGTAAATATGTTCCTCCTCATGTTAACATATTTTATTGTTTAAGAGGAATTACGCTTACTTGTTTTTTGGTACAAGTAGCTGCAGGATTTGCTATGACTTTTTACTATCGTCTAACCGTTACTGAGGCTTTTGCTTCTGTTTAATACATAATGACTGAAGCTAACTTTGGTTGGTTAATCAGATCAGTTCATCGATGGTCGGCAAGTATGATGGTCTTAATGATGATCTTGCACGTATTTCATGTCTATCTCACTGGTGGTTTTAAAAAACCTCGCGAATTAACCTGGGTTACAGGCGTGGTTCTGGCTGTGTTGACTGCATCTTTTGGCGTAAAAAGTTATTCCTTACCTTGGGACCAAATTGGTTATTGGGCAATCAAAATCGTAACAGGCGTTCCGGAAGCTATTCCGGTAATAGGATCGCCTTTGGTAGAGTTATTACGTGGAAATGCTAGTGTGGGACAATCCACTTTAACCCGTTTTTATAGTTTACGTACTTTTGTATTACCCCTTCTTACTGCTGTATTTATGTTAATGCATTTCTTAATGATACGTAAGCAAGGGATTTCTGGTCCTTTATAAAGAATATAGACCATAGCTCTATTGTAACCAATAATTTATCTTATTAATTGGGGGAGGAACAATAGTATTTCATTGCTACAAATATGGATTATTGAAAATAAAATAAGACATGTATTTGGATATTTCCTTTCAACTACAACAATATTCTATTATTTATTTGATATGACATGAATAGTTGAAGGGAATTCCCCGAAGAGAAAATGGATTATGGGAGTGTGTGACTTGAACTATTGATTGGGCTGTACAGAAATATGCCTTTATCTGCTACATTGGAGTTCACAACCAAATGTATCTTTGTTTTAACCATTGTGTAAGCCCCATACAAAGATAGGCTGGTTCGCTTGAAGAGAATCTTTTCTATGATCAGACCTGACGATGTTGTGTCTAAATAGGGCTCCGTAAGATCCAGTAGAATAAGTGATTTGGCATAATCCAAATTATATTTTAGTTTTTTTTACTTTCTTATATTAATAGTATGAAAATGCATTCATTTCTTCTACATCGACCCGATTTAATTATACTATCAAAGTGAAATAAGGGATCTAAAGAATAGCAAAGGCTTGACTATATTAGTAACAAGTAAATCCTTTGTATGTAAAAAACCCATAAAGCACTTGATCACGATCAACTTTGTACGACTACTTGGGTATTGAGCATTTACCTGTAAAAATGAAATTCCTTGGAATGTATATTTGCAACTCCGTAAAATGGAATCAGGTAACTTTTTTCTTACATATGGAACCATTCATATATGTGGGGATAACATATAGATTTATTTTAAACATATAGAATATAGATTTATTTTATAAGTATTCGTTTGTATCTATTTTATTCGATTGACTTTTGCTTGAGCCGAATGATGAAAAATTATCATGTCCAGTTCCTTTGGGGGATGGATCTAGAAAAATTCACCTATCCTAATAACAAAAAAACCTGACTTGAACGATCCTGTATTAAGAGCTGAATTAGCTAAAGGTATGGGTCATAATTATTATGAGGAACCCGCATGGCCCAATGATCATTTATATATTTTTCTAGTAGTAATTCTCGGTACTATTGCTTGTAACATGGGCTTAGCGGTTCTAGAACCTTCAATGATTGGTGAACCTGTGAATCCATTTGCAACTCCTTTGGAAATATTACCTGAATGGTATTTCTTTCCTGTATTTCAAATACTTCGTACAGTACCTAATAAGTTATTGGGTGTTCTTTTAATGGTTTCAATACCTTGAAGATTATTAACAGTACCCTTTTTGGAAAATGTTAATAAATTCCAAAATCCATTTCGTCGTCTAATAGCGACAACCGTTTTTCTGATTGGTACTGTAGTAGCCCTTTGGTTGGGTATTGGAGCAACATTACCAATTGATAAATCGCTAACTTTAGGTCTTTTTTAAACTGAATCAATTAAAACAAATATCATGATGTGCATATCTAGGGAGTAGTCACTTCAAAGTCAAAGTGAATTCTTCCTAGATTCATTTATTCAATTCTGGTCCGAATCTATGGATTGTGCTGAAGGTTCAAAATCCATTGGATTAAAAATTTTGGTAAACCAATTTCGAAATGCTTTGTCTACTTCTTTTCTAGAATGCCCAATATTTGTTTTACATCTTCTATGCGAAAGTGTTCAATTTTCATAAGGTCTTCTCGACTGTTATTCAAAAGGTCCAATAATGTATGTATATTGGATTTTTTGACACAATTATAGATCCTAGGAGGCAATTCTGATTGGTCAATAAAAATATATTTCAATGCTATTTCTTTTTTCTTTTTTGTTAGTTTAACTAATCTATCATGAAACAGAAAAAAGGTAAAGTAACATCGTGTTGATTGTTTTCTAAATGTAAGTTTTCTTCTTCTGCATGTAGAAAAGGAATAAATAAATCAATCAAATTGCGAGAGGCTTCATGAAGTGCTTCTTTCCGAGTTAAACTTCCATTTGTCCATATTTCTAGAAAAAGCATCTCCTATTTTTCATTACCATTCCCATAACAATGAATACTATGCTTCGCATTTCGAACAGGCATGAATACTGCATCTATAGGATAACTTCCGTCGTGAAAGTTCTTTGGCATTTTTATACCGTATCCTCTATTTCTCTCGATTTGTAATTCAATACACAAATCAATTGGTTCGGTTAGGCTGGCTACATGCTGTGTATTATCAACGATTTCCACAGAAGGTGGTAAGATGATGTCTTGCGCAAGTACATATCCGAGACCCTTGGCACAAATAAAGGCGTTACGAGTTCCATACGAATTCCCTCTTAATAAAATTTCTTTCAAATTCATTAAAATTTCATGGACTAATTCTTGAATACCTATTATAGTAGAATATTCGTGTGGTATTTTCTCAGATTTTGCACATGTAATGCATGTTCCTTCTAATTCTCCAAGCAAAGCTCTTCACATCGCAATGCCTATTGTGTCGGCTTGGCCTTTCATAAGTGGAGACAGAATAAAGCGTCCATAATAAAGGCGCTTACTATCTGTTCTTGATTCAGCACACTTCCACTGTCGTGTCCGAGTCGAAGTAGAGACTTTTACTTTCTCTCGAACCATAGTAATATTATTTTATTTGATCAGATCATTGAATCATTTATTTCTCTTGAAATCTCTTTAGTGTTTATTTTTACACACGTCTTTTTTTAGGGGGTTTACAGCCATTATGTGGCATAGGGGTTACATCTTGTACGAAACTTAATACTATACCACTTCTACAAATAGCTCGTAATGCTGCATCTCTTCCGAGACCAAGACCCTTTATCATAACTTCTGCTCGTTGCATACCTTAGTCTACTACTGCTCGAATAGCATTTCTCGCTACGATTTGAGCAGGAAAAGGGGTCCTCTTTCTTGTACCCTTGAATCCACAAGTGTCGACAGAGGACCAAGAGATTACTCGACCCCGTACATCTGTAACAGTAACAATGGTATTGTTGAAACTTGCTTGAACATGAATAACTCCTTTTGGTATTCTACGTGCACTACTGTGCCTATTCCTACGTGAACCAACTTTTGGTATAGGTTTTTCCATATTTTATCATTTCATAAAGATAAGTCAGAGATATATGGATATATCTATTTCATGTCAAAACAGATCTCCTATTTTTATTTATTTATCGCTTTCTTTAATATTAGTTTCTTTTCTTTCAAGAGTTCTTTTTAGAATAGAGAGATTATCCTTGTCTTTGTTTATGTCTCGGGTTAAAATAAATTACAATAATTCATTCCCACTTACGAATTAGGTGTCATTTTTCACAAGTTTTACGAACGGAAGCCCTTATTTTTATAGTCGTTATTCCTTAAATTTTTCTGAATTCGCTTATTGGAAGAAAATATGTTTCTTGAAATTTGAATTGGATCCCTCTGAAAGGAATCTTGAAGTTGAAAAAACTACCTAATCATTCGAATTCTTGTTGCGAAGTCTATAAATTATATGCCCCCTTGTTGAATCATAAACACTTACTTCACTTTTGTTGACTCTATCCTACATTGGTAAAACTCTCCTGAAACATAACCTAAAATCAGATCTTCATTATCTAAAGGAATCAGGAGTGGGAGTGATTTACTAATTAAACCTTCATGAATCCATTTTTTTGTTCTTTTATTCTAGGTAAAACTTCCTTGACTCATCAACTACTGTAAGGCTGGAGGAGTTCTATTAGACAACCTATTCTTTTTTCTTCTTTTTTTTCACACATAGAGAGTTTAGGATACAATTCGTATACCAGACAGATTACCATATATAACACAAAATTTCTCTACCGATTCCTTCTAGTCCAACCTCCCGGTCTGTCATTATACCCCGAGAAGTAAAAAGAATTACAATCCCCATCCCACCTAAAATGCTCGGAATTTGTTGATAGTTAGAATAGATTCATAGACTTGATCGACTAATCTGCTGTAAATTTAAAATAGTTCTATGTGGTCTTTTTCTATTCCTTCTATGTCATAGGGTTAAAACAAAAAAATATTTGTTGCGCTCCCAATGTTTCCTTACGTTATCGATAAAACCTTCTCATAAAAGTATTTTAACAATGTTTTTCAGTGATGTTAGTAGATCCTATTTGAATCGTTCCTTTTCTATTCATATCAGCATTTCGTATAGAGGTTATTATGTCAGCAATAGTGTCCTTACCCATGGTAAACTAAAATTTTTGTTGCTCCCAAATATTGATATAACCAATGTGTTCTTTTTTTTTTACTTAGTAAAGGTATATACGTGAGACACAATCTACTAATTAATCTATGCCATTTAAATACTCTAAATACTATAACTATACTTGGGTCTCATCTTATAATGCCTCGGGAGCTAATGAAACTATTTTAGTGAAATTTAACTGTCTCAATTCCCGGGCGATCGCTCCAAAAATTCGAGGATTTCCTTCTTGATCAATGACAACGGCATTATTGTCATCATATAGTATTATCATCCTATTGTTGCGCTTGAGTTCTTTACAAGTACGTGCAATTATAGCTCTGATCACTTCTGATCTTTCTAGAGGTGTATTTGGTACTGCTTCCTTGATCACAACAATAACATCACCAATATGAGCATATCGGCGATTACTAGCTCCTATGACTCGAATACACATCAATTCTCTAGCCCTGCTGTTATCTGCTACATTCAAATGGGTCTGAGGTTGAATCATTTTTTAAATCTCTTTTTTCAATGTAACAAAGGACGAAGAAAAATAGAAATATTATTTGTCAAAAAAAAGGAAACTCGTAATTGTTTTTTTTATTCCCAAGACAAGACCTCTTTCCTTTAGTTCTATATTCCTATCCTGAAATAATGAATTGCGTTTTTATAGGCATTTTTGACGTCGCTATTGAAATAGCCTTTTTGGCTATATTTTCGGCTACTCTACTCATTTCATAAAGTATTCTTCCCGGTTTAACGACAGCTACCCAATACTCAAGAGATCCTTTCCCTAAACCCATACGTGTTTCTATAGATTTTACTGTAACTGGTTTGTCTGGAAATATACGTACCCATAGTTTTCCACCACGGCGTACATTTCGTGTCATTGTGCGATGCCTCACTTCTATTTGTCTAGATATAATCCAAGCGGGTTCAAGTGCTTGAAGAGCATATCTACCGAAACAAATCCGATTACCTCGATAAGATATCCCCTTCATTCTTCGTCCATGTTGTTTACGAAATCGGGTTCTTTTGGGGTTATAATTGATGTTTGTTTATGAATTCCATCTCTACTACAGAATTGGACATGAGAGTTTCTTCTCATCCAGCTCCTCGCGAAAATAATAGAATCTTGGGATTCTTTGCTTTGAGATTTTATCTGATCTATTAGAAATTTGTCTATCTTGTTTGGATATATTGGATATATATAAGGAATTAAACACAGATTCTATTTTTAGATAATGTTTTATCTTGCTTTTGTTAGGATTCAAGGAAAAACTAAAGTAATGGAAAGGAATCAGTAAATCTTGATATGGGAGCCCCCCTTACTAATGGAGTGGCTACTAGAGGAGTCTTGAATTAGATTGGATAACGAGAGTGTCTGATTAACTAATGAATGGTTGTAGAAGGGTTGGAAGATACTTTGTATACAGACGGATGAAAGTCTCTGAGTGTTCAGGCATCTGATTAATATTAGATTGGATAGATAATTGGTTTTTACTTAATGAGGGACACTAAAAGAAAGAATAAGTCTTATTATTGATACATGTGAGTAACATTCATTTGATACTTCCAAAAGTGTTATTGTGCATTTTGCTTGTGCTTAATGGTTCTTGATTTTACTCGTCGAAATATGGTTAGAGCCCTTATGTGTCTTGAACTTATACTGAATGCGGTTAATATAAATTTTGTAACATTTTCTGATTTTTTTGATAGTCGACAATTAAAAGGAAATATTTTCTCAATTTTTGTTATAGCTATTGTAACCGCTGAAGCAACTATTGGATTAGCTATTGTGTCCTCGATTTATCGTAACAGAAAATCAATGTGTATCAATCAATCAACTTTGTTGAATAAGTAATATTAATAATATTAAATAATATTAAATTATAAGATTCACCAATTTGAATTAGCATGTACAATATGTTGGAATCTACATCATGTTTTCGAAAACATAAGAAATCAAAGTATCTTGGTCCTTTCTTATGAGTTGATCCCAAAGGAAATTGATTAGAAAATATCTGGTAAATCGTTGATCCATCTGGTGTTTAACTATATTTATTTACAAGTTTACTAGATTGAAATCTTATGATGTTCACAAATTTATAGATCCCGTGTCACATTCAGTAAAAAATTATGATACATGTATCGGGTGTACTCAATGTGTCCGAGCCTGCCCCACCGATGTGTTAGAAATGATACCTTGGGATGGATGTAAAGCTAAGCAAATTGCTTCCACTCCAAGAACAGAAAATTGTGTTGGTTGTAAGAGATGTGAATCCGCTTGTCCAATGGATTTCTTGAGCGTTCGAGTTTATTTATGGCATGAAACAAATAATAAAAAAATGGATTTAATAGAAAATAGAATAAGAATAGAATTTAATAGTAATAGAATTTTCTAATTTCTAATTCGAATTTCGTATCCTAAAACTAAAACAATAATAATAAATAAACAGAGAGCTCTTGTTTTTATTCGAAACGCCGCGTGATCTTTAACTAATTCTACGCTTCAATATAATTACCAAGAGTAAGCGCTATAGCCTGTTTCCAATACTCAGCGGCTTGATCAAACCTAGCCTCCGCTATTTTAGAATCCCCCTGTCGAATGGCCTATTCTCCCCGATCGAAATAGGCGGTTCAATTCCTTCCTTTAGAACCGTACTTGAGAGTTTCCTACCTCATACGGCTCGGTAATCAATTATTTTGGTGTCCCATTTTTTACCCTACCATATATCCAATTGAATGAGATTTCTCATAGATCTATTGATTTCGCTCGGGTTAACCAAAAGGGGTTTGGTATAGAATAGATCTGCTTCTCTTTTTTCTTCTGAGCCGAATTCTTCCCTTAATTACTAATGGAATAGAACAAATATTAATCTTTTCTCCGAAAGAATCCATCGAAATGGGGAGGCATTTCAGTGCAATAAAGTTACATAGTGTCTATTTTTGGTTAATAAAGGGGTATTTCCATGGGTTTGCCTCGGTATAATGTTCATACTGTCGTATTGAATGATCCTGATTGCTTGCTTTCTGTTCATATAATGTATACGGCTCTAGTTGCTGGTTGGGCCAGTTAAATGGCTCTATATGAATTAGCCATTTTTGATCCCTTCGATCCCGTTCTTGATCCAATGTGGAGACAAGGTATGTTTGTTATACCCTTCATGACTCGTTTAGGAATAACCAATTCATAGGGCGGTTAGAGTATTACAAAGGGGACTATAACAAATCCGAGTATTTGGAGTTACGAAGGCGTGACCGGAGCACATATTGTGCTTTCTGGCTTGTGCTTCTTGACAACTATCTGGCATTGGGTATATTGGGATCTAGAATTTTTTTGTGATGAGCGCACAAGAAAACCTTCTTTGGATTTGCCCAAGATTTTTGGAATTTATTTATTTCTCTCAAGAGTGGCTTGCTTTGGCTTTGGCGCATTTCATGTAACAAGATTGTATGGTCCTTGAATATGGGTGTCGAACCCTTATGAACTAACTGGCAAGGTCCAACCTGTAAATCCGGCGTGGGGCGTGAAAGGTTTTGATCTTTTTGTTCCGAAAGGAATAGCATCTCATCATATTGTAGCAAGGACATTCGGCTTATTAACGGGCTTATTCCATCTTATTGTTCACCCGCCCCAATGTTTATACAAAGGATTACGTATGGGAAATATTGAAACCGTCCTTTCCAGTAGTATAGCTGCTATCTTTTTTGCAGCTTTTGTTGTTGCCGAAATTATGTGGTATGGTTCAACAACTACCCCCATCGAATTATTTGGTCCTACTTGTTATCAATGGGATCAAGGATACTTCCAGCTAGAAATATATCGAAGGGTTAGTCTGGGTTAGCCGAAAATCAAAGTTTATCATAAGCTTGGTCTAAAATTTCCTGAAAAATTAGCTTTTTATGATTTCATTGGCAATAATCCGGCAAAAGGAGGATTATTTAGAGCTGGTTCAATGGACAATAAGTTGTTAGTGTCAGATTAAAATGTTACAGAATGAGTTTTGTTTTCTAAATTCAATTTGATTAGATACTAAACATAAGATAAGTAAGTGGAGAATAGAAAGGAAGGATAAATGAAGGGAACAAATAATTACAAGGAGTATTCTTCGTCTTTCTAGCCTTCGACACAAGAAAAGGAATTTTACACATCCTTTTCTTGTGTCAAAATAATAACAATTTCGGGGCCCGTTCGTTAAAGATTTCTATTCTTAGTTTTGATTTTTCCAAATTTATCAGAACCCTTTATTTTTTTGATTTACTTATAATATATAATATAATAAGTAATAAGGATAATATAATAAGTATAAAATAAGTTGAAATACGTATAATATACTAAGTAATGGACAACCAAAAAAAAGAAAAGGAATCCTTACCCTTTTTTTATAAAATAGAATCAAGACGATAAATTTATAAAATAAATAGAGTAAGGTTAGACTAGTCTAGAAAAGGTTTGATTGATATCTGGTCGATAGAAAAAAAAAAGAAATATTAAATATATATATTGTATTGTGTCATCCAATTGAGTGATTTTTTTTCTTCTAACCTTGAAAGTATCAATAAATACTATCGAAGAGCAGATGCTATGAATCAATTAATTGAAATTGAGTTCATTTTTCAAAAAAATCATCGGAAAAAGTGATCTATTTGTTGTCATTTATACGACCAAGATATTATAATCATGATCATTAAGAATTCAACGGGACCCTTCCTCGCGAATCAGACAAAGAAAGAGGAGGTGGGCCCCGTTACGTTTTTACACTTTCATGCCTATAACTTAGTTCATCCCATTATCCATTATTCCATATTACAGAGACGAACCCAATCAAGAATATGAACCATAAAAGAAAATACCTATTAAACCGATCACAGGAATACCAGTTACTGTACCTATTATCCAAAGAGGAATCCTTCTAGTAGTATCGACCATTCATCCCGCTTCCCTCCGCATTTCATCAAGTGGTCATGCTAAAGACATAAACAGTTATAGATAATTATGAGATACAATTCTTCCGAATGAGATAAGGGAATTCCTACTATTATTTAGTATTCTACTACTCTTTTTTTTTTCTTAATTGAAGAAATAATTGGAAAATAAAATAACAAGTACAAAAATGAGTAATAACCCCCAGTAAAGACTGGTACGATTCAATTCAACTTCTGATAGTGGGTGTCAGCCATTTTTATGGTAAGAGACTATGATCCAACTACTCGATACAACGATCTATTAGATTGTGTCCTTAGGCATCGTAATGCAATCATATCACATCTCAACTAGGTATATATATTTCTAGGCTTTCACAGTTTTGGTTTGTATATTCATAATGATACCATGAGCGCTTTAGGGCGTTCACAATATATGTTTTCAGATACAGCTATACAATTACAACCCGTCTTTGCATAATTATTAACCATAGTCTTAATATTTTTGTTACTCTTGGTACTGGTATCAACCCAGGACTCAATATCAACCTTATTTCTAAGACAAAAATGAAGAATTCTCCAATTAAAAAACTTTCTGTGCGAAAAATTCTCCATAGCATCTAGGGTATCACCTTCTCCTAAATAATTATGGATAGGGATATCCCTCAATGTATCAAAAAAAATTTTATCCATGTTGTAATAATAAGAACTCTTTTCACTCTTATTTACTTGGAATGGTGATCCATAAGCATACTGATCCCTCTTATCTTGATAATTAATAGATTTATATGATAAAAAATCATATCCATAGTGTTTTTTAAATTTTGATTTTTTATATTTTTGTTCTTGATTTAGTTTATATTCTTGATTCAGTAATGAGTTCGCTTGAAAATCATTTTTTTCGTAATGAATTAATCTTTCTTTTTCATTTGAATCCCATTTTGTTAAATCTTTATTTTGAGCTAGATAGTGTTGATTGACTCTACTTCGCCATTGTCCTGGTTCTAATTTCAGCCATCTATTCGGAAATAAATTGTATTGATAACGACTCCTTAACCAGTTTTTCCATTCATTCAATCCAAAATGCCAAACTATTTTCTATCTTAACCCATAATGATGTCTTAATTTGGAATGAGGTACTCCATGTTCTTCAAAATAATCTTTTATTTCATTTTTAAGAAAAAGAGATGTTCCATGATATTGAAGGATAGGTTTGAATTTATAAAAACTAATAATTTGGGTTTGTGATAATTTGTAAAATACATATGCTTGTGAGAGGGAGGATAAGTCATAAAAAGCTTTTTCATTTTGATTTCTAATACTAACATTAGAAAGTGAAGAAAGTGGGGTTTTTCTAGTTGAAATAAAATGAGTTGTATTTTTAGTTGTTTTATTAGTTCTTTCTTGACTTGCTTCATTATTGTGAATGAAGTTCTCAATCATTTTTTTTGTTAATTCAAGAAAAAGTTGGGTATTGGTTCTTGGAATATTAATGATATATAGAAGAATATCCATGTATATCTTTTCAATGAAAAATTTTATAAAAAAATAGAATTTTTAGATTAATCAAATATTTCTTCTTTTTACTATTTGCCAAATTTTTTTTGCTGATTCTAATATTTTATCCTGATAACTTATTTTGTTAGAATTACTATTTATTTCTTGAGTTAGAAATTCGTTTTTCTTGTCTTTTATAATTAGAATTTTTTGTATTTGATTTTTGATTGTGTTTGTTCTCTGAGTCAGATCTTTTTTTTCTGTTAATGAATAATTTGTCTACCCCATAGATTGAATTTGAAGGGATGATTTGCGCATCATCTTATTACTGATTGTCGAATCTTTTTTAGTTTCGCCCAATTCATATATTTCTCTCAACCCAAAAAATGGAATTGTCATCGACTCCCTCGAAAGGGTAGAAGAATGAGACCTATTATGGGACATACAATGCATTACAGGCGTATGATCATTATGCTTCAACCGGGTTATTCTATTCCACCTCTTACAACGAAAAGAACTTAAATCAAAATACTTAATAGCATGGCGATACATTTATAGAAAACTTTTATCCCAGGCAAACGTAATGGAGCCGTAGACAGTCAAGTGAACCACGGATCGGGTTGCACCATACATATGAAAGAATATAGAATAATGATGTATTTGGCGAATCAAATACCATGGTCTAATAAGGAACCTTTCGGATTCGTTGATAATTTTTTGAAAGAGTTCTTCGAAAAGGTTCATTAACTCCTCATTTATGTCGAGTAGACCTTGTTGTTACGAGAATTCTTAATTCATGAGTTGTAGGGAGGGACTTATGTCACCATAAACAGAGACTAAAGCAAGTGTTGGATTCAAAGCTGGTGTTAAAGAGTATAAATTGACTTATTATTCTCCTGAATATGAAGTCAAAGATACTGATATCTTGGCAACCATTCGAGTAACTCCTCAACCCGGAGTTCTGCCCGAGGAAGCAGAGGCTGCGGTAACTACTGAATCTTCTATTGGTACATGGACAATCGTGTGGACCGATGGGCTTACCAACCTTGATCGTTACAAAGGGCGATGCTACCACATTGAGCCCATTCCTTGAGAAAATGATCAATATATATGTTATATAGCTTACCCTTTAAACCTTTTTGAAGAAGGTTTTGTTACTAACATGTTTACTTCCATTGTGGGTAATGTATTTAGGTTCAAAGCCCTACGCGCTCTACATCTAGAGGATCTGCGAATCCCTACTGCTTATATTAAAACTTTCTACGGCCCGCCTCATGGCATCCAGGTTGAAAGAGATAAATTGAACAAGTATGGTCGCCCCCTATTAGGATGTGCTATTAAACCTAAATTGGGGTTATTCGTTAAGAACTACGGTAGAGCAGTTTATGAGTGTCTACATGGCGGACTTGATTTTACCAAAGATGATGAGAATGTGAACTCCCAATCATTTATGCGCTGGAGAGACCGTTTCTTATTTTGTGCCGAAGCAATTTATAAATCACAAGCTGAAACAGGTGAAATCAAAGGGCATTACTTGAATGCTACTACAGGTACATGCGAAGAAATGATCAAAAAGGTCGTGTGTGCCAAAGAATTGGGAGTTCCTATCGTAATGCATAACTACTTAACAGGTGGGTTCACTGCAAATACTAGCTTGGCTCATTATTGCCGAGATAATGGTCTACTTCTTCACATCCATCGTGTAATGCACGCAGTTATTGATAGACAGAAGAATCATGGTATGCACTTTCGTGTACTAGCTAAAGCTTTATGTATGTCTGGTGGAGATCATTTTCACGCTGGTACAGTAGTAGGTAAACTTGAAGGAGAAAGGGACATAACTTTGGGCTTTGTTGATTTACTACGTTATGATTTTATTGAAAAAGATCGAAGCCGTGGTATTTATTTCACTCAAGATTGGGTTTCTATGCTAGGTGTTCTGCTCGTAGCTTCGGGGGGTATTCACGTTTGGCATATGCCTGCTTTGACCGAGATCTTTGGAGATGATTCTGTACTACAATTCGATGGAGGAACTTTAAGACACCTTTGGGGAAATGCACCGGGTGTTGTAGCTAATCGAGTAACTTTAGAAGCATGTGTACAAGCTCGTAATGAGGGACGTGACCTTGCCCGCGAGGGTAATGAAATTATCCGCGAGGCTAGCAAATGGAGTCCTGAACTAGCTGCTACTTGTGAAGTATGAAAGGCGATCAAATTTGAATTCGACGCAGTGGATAAATTAGATAAACCAGCTTCATAAATCAAATTTGAATTCGAAACAATGGATACTTTGTAATCCAGTAATTACTGTCGGTTTGTTAAATTGCAATTAAACTCGGCTCAATCTTTTACTAAAAGGATTGAGCCGATTCTATTGTCTATATTTTTTATAGATCTATTTTTATCTAGATATACAAGATCTTAAATACAAAAGTAAAAGACTAAACACAACTCAAATTTTCTCCTGGGTCCATAATTAATCCTATGTATGAATCCTTAGGATTGGTGTATTCTTTTCTATCCTATATACCATGGTTTCGGATCATGGATCAAGCCAAGCATCACAACTTCTTCTACCCGTCCTGTATGTTGTCCTTTTGGCTTTGTGTTGGAATAGAAACTTATTGTATTGTATTAGTAGATGAGATTTTACGAAAAAGGTTCTTAATAGAAGAAAATTTTCTTTTTTCAATTTTTTCTTTTGAATTAGAAATATCAATTTTCAATTAGAAATAGTGATTTCCCCATGTTGTGTAAAATTGTCCATACACTGATAAGGGATGTATGGATTATTGAGAAGAGAGGAGCCGTGGTGGCCCTCCCGGACCGCCCAGATCCTACTAGTGAATAGAAAGTTGGATCTACATTGGATCTACATTGGATCTCACCTGAATCGCCCTATCTATCCTCCTTAGGAGAAGTTTGGTTTCAAACCCCGGTTCAAACAGGAGAAGTACGCCATGCTAATGTGCCTTGGTTATTTATTAATTCAATTCAACAATGCATTGCATTGAATTTACAAGGGACAAATTTATCATCTCTATGGGATTAAATCCCGAGTTATTGCGAAGTAAAAAAAATAATGAAATTATGGAAGTAAATATTCTCGCATTTATTGCTACAACGTTATTCATTCTAGTTCCTATCGTTTTTTACTTATAATATACATAATATCGTATGTGAACCTATAGGTCAATCTATTTATCTGTATATATAGATAGATGAAATGCATAACCTAGCATGCCTATTTGTGAACGTGAAATAAAAAAATCACCCTCGACCCCATGTCCGAATAAAAGCGGTTAAAGGGTTGGAAATAAGTCATATAGAATCAATCGATTCATGGTAAAATCCCTCTACCTTGCATTTTATTAATTTTTTTTGGTCAATATCATAGAGGGATCAAATGGTATAGTTCTTTTGTTGGTAGCTTGGAGGATTAGAAACATGACTATTGCTTTCCAATTAGCTGTTTTTGCATTAATTTGTAATTGAATTTTTATTTATTAACCAAAGGCCTCATTCTTTTTTTTAATTCAAACCAAACAATCTTTTAACTTAAACCAAAACGGAACCTTAAAAGAATGAATGGGAAATTTCTCTTTACTTTAATAGAATAGGAGGTTTACTTACTGAGTTTTTCTTTGTATTGAATTCAAAATTGTTCTAATTGTATAATCGTCAATTACTGACATTGGTAACGGCCCAAAGCAATTTGATTATAATTCAATTCGTGACGGTCATAAGTAGAAAGTTCATATTCTTCAGTCACTGATAAACAATTTGTTAGACAATACTCAACGCAGTTACCACAAAATATACAAATTTCGAAATCAATACTGTAATTAAGCAATCGTTTTTTTTGAATATCCGTTTCAAATTTCCAATCAACAACAGGTAGATCTATAGGGCATACACGAACACATACTTCTTAAGCAATGCATTTATCAAATTCAAAATGGTTCAGAATATCACACATTGATCAATCAAAGAGAGATTCAACAACTAAAAGAAAGATCGAACAAGATATCCAGCAACAAGAAGAAGGAAAAGGATTGAATAGAGGAACTCCTAAACATTTGGCGATCTCAAATGTGTCGATATCAATGGTGACTCATTATTTCGATGAATCATTTCTTCGTACAGAAGAAAATTATGTAAACACTTACTCGAAATCTCACTTATCAGATTCCATTGTAGAAGACACAATTTTTTCTGAAGAATTCGCCATGATATATCTGATCCATGCATAATATCATGAAAAATGGATACAAATTTTTGACTGCTACTTAATATCGGTAATAGGTCTGAAAAAGTATCTAAAAATATTAAATTTAGATATTTGTACCTTGTCGAAGTAAGGAACCATGGCATCTATATGACTTATTTCCAACCCTTTAATCGCTTTTATTCGAACATGGGGTCGAGGGTGATTTTTTTATTTCACGTTCACAAATAGGCATGCTAGGTTATGCATTTCATCTATCTATATATACAATAAATAGATTGACCTATAGGTTCACACACGATATTACATATATTATAAGTAAAAAAGCGATAGGAACTAGAATGAACAGCGCTATAGCAATAAATGCGAGAATATTTACTTCCATAATTTCATTGTTTTTTTTACTTCGCAATAACTCGGGATTTAATCCCATAGAGATGATAAATTTGTCGCTTGTAAATTCAATGCAATGACTTACATTTCAATGACATCGAATCGGATCAATATCATGAATAACAATATCTAGGCTATCAAATCGATTCATCGTCAAAAATTGAATAGTATAACATAGGAAGACCTTTTATCCACACCAAATACAAAAAGTGATGCTTGGTCCAATCAAAAGAATTCCTTTCCTTTATTTATATTCCATATGCTATCCAGAAAAAAAAGAAGAAGAATTTGTATTTAATTTATTGGTACCTTTCTTTTTTATATCTCCATTCAAATCTATAGGATAGATTAGCATCTATATTTTTCTAGCATAGTCTCATTATATATCACATCTCACATAATTCTCAATTAATATTTTCATATATCAATTTCCATTAACCAAATAATGTTAATTGGAGTGACATTTTCCAATTCGATAATCTCTTTCAAAACTTTCAATCTAAAACTAAACTTAATACATCAATATCTATGTAACTTCCATGTTCTAAAGAATTTTCAAGATTAAGACAACATGCTTTCAAACTTTCATCATCTAGTAACTTTAATTTTTTTACATTGAATAAAAAATCAAAAGTATCTTCATATCTTTTAAGTTGTTCGAAACTATTTTGGAGAGAAAAATTGCTTGATCTACTATGCATAAAAAGTAGTCGATTCTTAAAGATTCTTGATGAGATTTTATTGTTTCATTATCAACATTCTCATCAAATCATTTATTTCTACGGATAATACGTTTTCCACTAAAAAATTCTAAACGTTCTAATAGGTAAATATGAAAAATTGTATAGCAATAACTTGATATGTCTATTTAGTGCAAAGTAATAAATGTTTTTTTTTCTTTTGATGATTTGGTATATATAAATAAATGTACATAAGTTTGGTTCAACTTTCAATAAAAACGTTTAAAGTTCTATTTAATAGCTAGTTATGCTAGTTATGACTCTTATATCTACCTATTTATCTATCTATATAGGAGGCTTATATTTTTTAGGGCCTAAAGCAAGGGCTTTACTTGTTTTACCCTTGATACGCCTTTACTTTTGCCCTAATTAACAAAACATGGAGATAAAGTTTTGATACTCAAATTTCCATCCAAACACACTAAGGTCACAAGCGCCATATACAAACATCAATACTTCGATGTGTGCAACACACGATTTATCTAACTAAACACACCAAAAATGTGTAAAATTCGATGTGTGCAAACTCTTGTCCGACCGACCCATCTCTTGCATCCATCTTATCATCCATTCCATGTTCGGGATGTCTCTTCCCTCAGGTTCTTTCCGAGCAGCTAATGTTGATTTGAGTTGTTCCTGATACTTTTCTGAGTCATTTGTTCCTTTATCAACCTTAGTTGTTCTTTTAAACCAAATAGTTGTTGCAACGATACCCCATAATCAGAGGGAAAAGATGGTCCTTGACCACAGGGAGCATTGAGATCAAAAGAATTAGAGGCACCTGCTTAACTTGAGTAGCCCAAATTTTCCAATTGGTTAGCAAACCAACCAGTAAAAAAAGTCCATTTCACGGGGTTGATTGGTCGTGTCAATACCTCCTACTTGGTCTGGCCGGAAGCTATTGGGGAAATTCTCGTTAGGGTGAGTCATCTTGGTTTTCTGATTTTCTGACGATCAGAAGCCTATCCATGCTCACCGCACAAAATTGTTGAGTTTTTTTGTTTGTTTGTCCTTCAAAGGGGATTAAAATTCTATTTATATGATACGGTCCCTATTTCTAGATGTGATGTTTTAGGTAAGTCCCCATGCTCTAGGATTAACACGTTTTCTCTAGGTGGAGGTTTGACTGCATGGTGGTGTGAACCCACATCGTGCGAGTTTATAAGAGGATGCGAACTCATCACATGCAAATCCCCATTTGCGAACTATGTAAGTTACGGGTCAATCCCAGTAAAGCAATCGGGTAGCGGGTCAGTAATAACAAACACCATAATATATATATATTCAACCTTATCTATTATGTTATTAATCTTTTCATTATATATATATATATAATGAAAAGATTAATAACATAATAGATAAGGTTGTAGATTAATTAGTGAAATAGTCGAAGTTAGCTGTTGGAGTCCCCAACTTCAAAGTCGGCACCTTCTATGTGTATATAGTTTTAGCTCAAATAATAAATGGACAAATATAACAAATAGTCCCATATCTTATCAAACTTTCATAATAATTAATTTTAGTTAGTTTCATTTTTTTTTTCAGTTTCAATACAATATTAATAGGTTTTAAGCCAAGAATTAGGTGAGAACTACAAGTAAATATGGCTTTTATTAATTAATTTTTTAAATAATTTTTCTTGAATATTTGATCTGTGATATTATTTCACTTTTGGTCCAAAGCATAGAAACAAGTTGTTCTTACTCTCAACTAAAAGAAAAGAGTAACATAAAAACTGGTCTCTCATAATTTTATTTATATTTCAAGATATTAAAAGAAGAAATTAATAAAATTAATGTCATATTTACTTGTAATTCCCACTAAAATCTTGGCTTGAACTTATCAATAATGTATTGAAACTAGGGAAAAAAATAATTAAAACCAACTAAAATTAGTTATTATGAAAGTTTGATAAAATATGAGAACCATTTATAATATTTTCCCATTATATATATAAGACGGCACCTAGAGATGTCAGGGGCAAAATTAGGAAATCTCGGTCTTTTCAATTAAATTTTTTAATTTTTTTAAAATTTTAATTTTATAAATGTAAATTTACACTTTAATCACCTTAAAAATATAAAAATTTGATTTAATCTTTTAAAAATTATAAAAATATAAATTATTAAAATAATAAAATTATATTTTTACTATAAAAAAATTATAATTTAATTTCATCTCTTAAAAAAATAATTTTTGATTTCACCCCTAAAATTGCCAACACTAAAGTTGGGTTCTTAAGTGCCGACTTCAATAATTTTACCAATTAATTTACAATCTAATCTATTTTGCTAATTAATCTTTTTATTTCATGAAAAAATGGAAACTAAAATAATTTAAATTTTATATTTAATTTATAATATTTTTAAGTTCAATTTATAAAAAAAATTTGATTGGAGCTTATTTCACATTACCTTAGAAATTAGAAAATAAATATTAGAAAACCGATTTTAGCTTTTTATTGTTATTAATTTTTCAACTGATTTGACAGGTATTAATTAATGATGGAATGATTGATGGCTAAATTAGATATTTTTATCAAAATAATATAAACTAAGAAATTATTTTTAAAATAATACAGGTTAAAAGATTATTTATCAAATTAATGTGTTATTTTTTTATTTAAAAATTTAAAAAAATTAAATTTAATAAGTGATTCCAGTGAAAAAGATGATATTATTTATCCTAAAGGTCTCGAGTTCAAGAGTTTGTATATGCAAGGTGTGCGTACATTATCACTTAAAAAAGTATGAACAAATATTATCATGTAATACTATATTAAAAAAAAAGTTGAAAAAAAATATAAATCTAAATATTGTTTTAAAAAAATAAACAATGATAAAACCAAAAAAATTGCTAGAAAATTTGAGTAAGAAAACACTTTAATTCTGTGTTTAAGTCTTGCATAATAAGAAAAACATATCTAATGTATATAATATTTTTTAAATTGAATCAAGAATTGATCTTATTAAGTTATTGATTAGTCATACAGATTAATTTGATCGATTCAATTGATTTGATTAAAAATATTAAAAATTTAATTTTTTTTAAAAAATTAATTAAAATAATTTTTTTAGTTTATTCAATCGATCAATATTAATTTTTAATCTAATAGATTTAAAACTTTTTTTGGATCGATTTATTAATTACTTCTCAACCTAATCGATCAGTTTGATTTGATTCAATTGATTTATACTAATTTATTACATATAAATTACTAAATTGTCCTTACTTTATTTCCAAGTCAACAATTTAATGGTAAGGTTGAATAGCATTACCCAATCGAACTAAATTCTCTATTTTCAAGATAAACTTTTAATAATTTAAAAATGAAAATTAGTGTATTGATTTTGTAAAGTAAGAAATAAAATTTGAAATTATTTAAAAATATATCAATAAATAAATAACACAACCACTTACCAAACTCCAAAAGCCACAACCACTTCGGTTAAAAGTCAAATTTTCTAGCAATATGTTACATATATTTTTTGAGTTTTATTATTGTTTATTTTAGTAAAAGTACATATTAAATTTGTTAAGATGGAATGAATATCAATTGGGTCACGTCTTGTCATAAGTGGGACAACTATTTTTTTTCTTTTAAATTCTATCATTATTGTGTAGTTTTAGACTGACATGTTGGTTTGACGTATGTCACATCGTCTTTTAACTTTGGAAAACATATTAATTTGATAAATAATCCTCAACCCATATTATTTTAGAAATATTTTCTTATTTTGATAAAAATCCCTTAAAATTTATTTTTTAATATTATTTAGATAAAAAAATCAGTCGTGGATTCGAATAGACGGTCCAAAAAAAAAAAAAACTTGAAGAAGAACGTTTTAACTATCCTCAAAGTAGAGACTCCGAGATTAAAAGAAGATTGCTGCAATAATTATAAGGGAAAGGTGGCTTTCCAGGATCACAAATACAAAATTCCCTCTGAAATATTTCACAATACACATAGATAACTCCAAATCAACCTCGAGTGACGAACCTGCCCGCCTGCCTGCCACGCTCCCTTCCCTCCACCTCCTCATCTTCACCCTCCACGTTTCATCCCACCCCTCTCTCACGCTTTTCCATTGCTTTCCTGATCTCACCTCTCTCTCCTTTCTGCTGCTTCTTCCGCTGTTTGCTTTTGAAAAATTCTGTTTTCCTTTTCATCAAAAGCTTGGGTTTCTTTTTCTTCTGTTTTTGCGCCATGTTGCTGAAAGCTGCTCCAGCTTTTTCTTTGTTAAATCCTCAACTGGAAAATCAGGGTCCCCTGTTTTCCTCTTTTTCTTCTTCGATTCATCATCAGCTATCTTCTCCAAGAAATGGACCTGGGTCTGTTGTAGTTTGTGCAGCCAAAGGAGCCAACCACAAGCCACTAAGTGGTGTTGTTTTTCAGCCCTTTGTGGAAGTGAAAAAGGAGCTTGATCTTGTCCCCTCCGTGCCTCAACTTTCTCTGGCTCGCCAAAAGTTTACTGATGAATCTGAAGCTTCCATCAACGAACAAATCAAGTGGGATCTTTTCTTTTTAGATTTTTAAGAATGAATTTTGAATGATTTCGTGATATTTACTAATGTCTTGTGCGTTTGGCAGTGTCGAATACAATGTTTCCTATGTCTATCATGCTATGTTTGCTTACTTCGATAGGGACAACGTTGCACTCAAGGGTCTTGCCAAGTAATTCTTTTTGAAAATTCTTTATTTTGCTGAGCCCTTTTAGCACCCCTTTTTGATGTTAAGCTGACATCAACCTTCCTCGTAATAGGTTCTTCAAGGAATCGAGTTTAGAAGAGAGAGAACATGCTGAGAAATTTATGGAATACCAGGTTTTCTATTCATTTTGCTTAGATCACAGTATGTGATTTTACTTTTGAACTTGCATGTATCATCATCATCATAATTATGTATTTTCTGTACGTCGATAAAAAATTAGAGTTACAATTTATTTAGAAATTTTCTATTTTGGATTATAAAAAACTGTCATGAAAGGGTCTTCCCTTTTTGCTTATTTTTTGCTATTCTTTTGTTTATGACATTGTTTCCCAAATTGGGGTTTTTTTTTCTATTATTATCAGAACAAACGAGGTGGAAAAGTGAAGCTGCAGTCCATAGTGATGCCCCTCTCTGAGTTTGATCATGTAGAGAAAGGAGATGCATTATACGGTAAGTTGATATCTGAATTATTAGTCAAAGTAGCATGGTATATGTGATTGAAGCTAATTGTTTCTAATTCTTTGGTTCAGCAATGGAGCTTGCCCTGTCCCTGGAGAAACTTACAACTGAAAAGCTCTTTAACCTACGTAATGTGAGACTCTCTCTGTCTATATATATAGAGACTGTTGCCTTTACATTTTGCATGTTTCTAAGATGATGGCAAACAGTTTTGTTTAAAGTGCTAATAGTGCAGGCTCTGGTAAACAGGTAGCCGTGCGGAACCATGACGTGCAGTTGACGGATTTCATTGAAGGCGAATTCTTAGCTGAGCAGGTATAATACAATTTTTGGTGTCCATAAAATTTGCTTTTACTGATGAATGATAAAAGAAGTAATGGGTTCGTTCCTGGTTTGCTTTCTCTTTAGGTGGAGGCCATCAAGAAAATATCAGAATATGTAGCTCAATTGAGAAGAGTTGGAAAAGGACACGGTATGAATTTAAACTTCTCCATTGTCATCAAATTAAAGAAAAGTTCCATCTTTAACTCTATGCCACCATGATTTTCATCGCAGGGGTGTGGCACTTTGATCAAATGCTTCTTCATGAGGGAGAGGAAGCTATTGCATGAAGCCCCAACTTGCTGGTTCGTTCCATGTCAAAAGTTTGTGCATAAGTTCTTATTTCAGTAGTTCTTTGTTGATATATTTTGGCTGTAAGTTGTAAGGTAGTGCCGGATCCTTGGTTTGATGATAAAAGCTCGTAAGGGATATATGTTTAGTCCTTTTAATCAAAGTAGTTATAGATTCGTGGATTTCCTGTATAGGTATTTCCGAGTTACTTACCTGTTACGCAATCGATTCCTTCTCTTCCCGCTCTTTAGCCTTTACCTCGTTTTGAGTCTCAATCGTGTCCTTTTAAGTTCGTCAACTTTCCCAGTATATTCACGGGTAAACTGGAAAAATACAGACTCAAATAAGGTTGCAACGCTAATCTCCAAATGAAGAAGTATCTTCATAGCAAATTTAAATCATAGTAAAGTGGGACAGTGCACTATGATCAACCGTCCAAGCCTTTTAGCAAGGCAGTATGAGACAGAAAAAAGTCTAGCTAATAAAGCCCGGATTAAATGAAAGATGAAACGAAAAGAATCACCTGCAACAGATACAGGAATGTGTAGTCAATCATATCGTTAATCCAGGCTAGCTCAAGAACAACGTCAGCTCGAATTAAGTCATAACAAACAAAGAGGCACGATGCAAAGCATTCCTTCTTTCCCTGTACAAAGAAACAGCAACATTGAGATTATGTCCATTGTTGTTATGGGACCAGAGCAAGGCCATCACGGGGAAAAACGGTGTACGTTAAAGCTTCACTTCCATATCCTATGCCTATAGTCCGGTTACCAACTACTAAGATTTTATACTTGCACCCTTAAAGGAACAAGTGGAAGAGAGCAGTCCATCTCGCTATTAACCATTTACCACTCAGTATATATTTTTCTACATGTTCAGGAATGACTTCTGTACCTGTTGAATGAAGTAAACAAACAACTCCTCAGCAAGATCACGGTCACCAGACTGTGAAGCAGTTAGCATTGAATCTTTGTAAATCTTGTCCTTCTTTGAAAAGGCAATGGACTGCTTCCATTTGCCTGCCTTTTTGTAAATATATGCAGCTACACGCCTCATCTCAAGCAGCTCATGCTTCTCAATCAACTCAAAAATAACATCAGAAATCAACCTAACAGCAAACAAGAATGTAAGAGCAACAGTACTTCACCTTTTGTGCGAGGCCAATGTGATCAACATTGTCATGCAAGTCAATAGATTCTCTTAATCTATCATAGTCTTCTTCCTCAACATAAATCTCATTCAACGCCTCATTTACTACTGACACATTGTTGCTCTGAACAGCAACCATGTGTGGCTTCACAAGACGCAGATGACTAGCCTGAAATTCCAGAAGGAAATAATTGACAAACCAAAATGAATTGAAGAAATACTAAAGCAAGTCAGTGGTATTTATTTAATATTTGATCTGCCAAATCAAACCTTTATCAAGATGTCAACAACACGAGTGTGATCCACTCGAAGTGCAAGCACGTTTAACATATCATTGATGAGATCAGGATGTTCTTGTAAGTAGAAGTGGACGGCCTTGTAATATATAGCTCAACATTAGCAACTTTGACAACAATATCTTTAAACTTCATATGATCCCATGCTTCAGGAGAGTGGTTCATCACAGTAGCCGCAGCATTATCAAACTCGTCATATTGGATATACAAATAGGTAAGTTCCTTCCAATGCTTTTGCTCGTCACAAGCTCTTATCAGCTTGGGAATATTGAGACGAATAGAGAACAATTTAATATGCTCCATGAGCTTCTCTGGACGACATCTGGCATACAGAACTCCCAACTCAGTAAAAATACCCGTGTGTGCACGTTTCAACCCTAAACCACTCTCCATGAGAGAAATCAACTCATTGAAGCATCCTCTATTTTGATAGTATTCGCTGACTTCTTCCAAGTCATCCACCTACAAAATCAACAAACATAATGATCAAATTATCATGGACAAATAGCCTCCAACAGACAAACATGAGGAAAGAAAAAAACAGGGAACTGAATATGCACACTTGTGAACAACTTTACTGTTCTCAAAAATTGTAATTCAACATGGAAGCAAATTCACCTGTACAATAATGTTAAGACCACATATCTGTGCCAGTCGGAATTCCTCTGCATCAACGCAAGCAAAGCAAACCTCTTTCCATGTCTTGGCACTGTTGGCTTTTCGTGCTGCATCAACAGCACCCTGGAATTGTTTAAGCCTCACCAGAGTAACAGCCAACTTAGCCCAGTTGGATATAAATGGAAATATTATTTTTGCAGCTTCATAAAGGGTTTCATCAAATAAGCGATCACCAATATTTTGAAGATTAGCAACATTTGGCATGAGAATAAATTCTTCAATTTCACCCAATCTATCAATCTTGCATAGGCATAAATGAGCTCACCGTCCAACTTAGGCTCCTTGACCTTCTGCCTAACCAACAGAAGGTACCTCACAAGATCAGGGTAGACATCAGCATCCTCAGAAGCTCGGATAACGTCAAGGAAACTGAGTAGCATCATCTGCACACGAGTAAATGATCCAATTGCATCGCTCACCAGCCCCTCCCTCAGTCGTGCCTTTGCCACCTGACTCCAAACAGCATCTTCTTCAACTCGGAATGCAAATTCCACAGCCCGATCAATACTTCTCTCAAAATAAATACTTACTAAATCCCAAATTTCTTTCTCTCAAAAAAAAAATCCCAAATTTCTGAAACTGAGAAAATAATAGCTATGGTCGTTGTTTCAAAAACACAGGAGAAGAAATACTCCGAAGTCCAATTCATTGTAAAAACAGCTAATTGGTAAATTAAGTGGCAGCAGATCATCTGGTCTATACTATCAACGTTAGTTTCAGAATCCATTTCCGACCAATGATTCAATATCCTTTCTTCTTTCTACCCATCTTTCCAATATGCATGGCATGCAATACCATGGTGGTTTGGATCCACTGGCCCTCGAATTA
Source organism: Gossypioides kirkii (assembly GCA_005610355.1). Lineage (NCBI taxonomy): Eukaryota > Viridiplantae > Streptophyta > Magnoliopsida > Malvales > Malvaceae > Gossypioides > Gossypioides kirkii. Next base: position 28,552,569 of record CP032247.1, on the reverse strand, counting down.
GAAATCAGTAGAACTAAATACTGCTGTTTTGTTTTCCTTCTTCTTTTTTTTCTTTATGTAGGTGAAAATGGTGATTTCTGATCAGTATGGAAGGGGTTGAAAAAAACTCATTTTATCTCTCTCGTAGTCTCTTGCAGCAGGAGCTGGTGTCTAGTTTCATTTCTGAAAATAAAATGCTTGCACCGCATGCAGAATAAAAATTCAAGGCCTAATTAGGAAAAGAGAACTTCACTTTCGGTATTTTCTTAAAATGGAGATGCGGGGTATCGATCCCCGTACCTCTCGCATGCTAAGCAAGCGCTCTACCATCTGAGCTACATCCCCTTTGTTCTTCGAACCAAAAAATTTTAATAATTTTTGTATAGTTTCCCGTTGAAAGCCTAAAATTGCTACTACTTGCTTGCATCAGGCCCCCTCTCTGATAAAAGTTTTTGGTTTTTGGTAATGTACAAAACGGAGAAACACAATAACAAGCTACGGTGACCATGGTTGAAGGCACAGTGTATATCAACTGGAATTCGTCGACTGGAATTCGTCGTTTTTGTATATGAATGCAAAGTGTATATGAATTCCAGTTGATATACACTGTGCCTTCAACCATAACTACAATGGAACAGTCGGCCATCTTGTTCGACTATGCCCTATCGTCAGATCCATCTGGTTCGACATTCCTTGGGCAGTTCATATCGACACACTTCAGATATCTTATATCCGAGAATGGCTGACTTCTGCGATAAATAACTATCACACCGCTGAGAAGAACAGTCTGCTTCACGCAAGCCCAAGTGACTCCCATGGAAGTAATCTGACGTACTATCACAAATTACTTTGAATACAACTGGGCATTACACGTAAGTGGAACTACAGAGACCGAGCAGTCGACGGAGGCCTCAACTCACAATCAAAGCAACTCCAGACCTCCACACACCAGCACCACAGCCATCACCAGTTAACCTTTGCATTCATATACAACCCTTCCAGCTCCGCTTTGTACATTACCAAAAACCAAAAACGATTTCATATACACTTTGCATATCAACTGGAATTCGTTGGTTTTGGAAAAGTTTTTGGTTTTGTTCCATTGTAGTTATGGTTGAAGGCACAGTGTATATCAACTGGAATTCGTCGTTTTTGTTGCTACGCTCGGACTGTTAGTAAATTACGATAAATTTTCCACAAGAAATTTTGTAGTTTGTAAATGTTCGAGCTTGAACATAACAGCGAAAAGAAAGAGAAGAGAATAGAGAAAATCGTCTACTTGTTTTATTACCATAGCTCTACTGATCCAAAGGACCGAACCATCAAATTTATACAAGATTTTTAATGAATTTATTAGACTATTCAGTGCTAACAATCAATCTTAACTGAATCTTAGTTCATTCACTAACCGAATTGAACAGAAACACGGTTACAAAACTAACAATTAACTTCCTAACAACAAACTGAAATAGTTATACAACTTGAGCACAACACCAACCAACTAACTGTTAACTACCAGCTTAACAATGGTTCACTACTATACCTTAATATTCATCAAACTGTCTGCTCTCCTGCGCGTTTTCTGTTCTGTAACTTTTCCATACCTGCTAACAACTTAAAGCCTGCATCGAAAATTAGTGAAGAATTAGCTGACAAAGGTTTGGTGAGCACATCTGCTATCTGATCATGTGCTGGAACATGACCAACAATATATCTTCCAGCTGCTACCTTCTCTCTCCAAAAAAAAATCAAGTTTTACATGTTTGAACTTAGAATGCATAACTGGAATTCCTGAAACTGCCACAGCTCTTTTGAGTTATCACACCAGACAACAGCTTTATTTGCAACTTTGATCTTTAATTCAGATAACAAAGGCTCCAGCCATATAATCTCTGCAGTGGAATATATTTGTCAAAATAGAAAAATTTGTGGAGTTTTTAGATTAATAGTCAAAATATCTAAAGGTATAAAGCCAGTGAGGATACAAATTAAGTAGTTTTGTAAAAATAGAATAAAATATGACGTTTTTCACTAAGTACTAACATTGATTATGAAGAGATATACTATTTTGTTGTAACGGATGTAATAACTTTTAGATATATTATTAAACTGACACTTTATAAAATATTTAACTTACGTTTAATGGTTGTTTTATAATCTTTTATGAATTACTATATAGTAAAGTTTATATTAAAATCACTGAAGGATTTAGAATGCTAAAAGAATATTGAAATTTTGACTTAGTGAATAGTAGTTGAAGGAGGATTATAAAATGATTCAAAATACTTATTTGTATTTTTATAAAAGAATTATGATTAAAGTTTTCTATGATTATAAAGAGAAAATTTTTTTACTCATGCCTTTCAAAAGAATGGTCATATAAATGCTTAACAAAAACGTTCAAATGGTCATTTGAAAAGCTAGTATTCAAGATTGAATATGTAGGATATGAGATATTATGCGATGTTTTCATGAGCATGAGGGAGAGTAAATACGCGTCGTTCTTTTTTTCCATAACCGAAGTTTTGTCCCATTTGATTTTCCTGATAAGGTTTTTAATGAGGCAGCATGTTATGCATATTATATACAGGTGTACTCTTTTCTCTTCATTAGGTTTTTATCTCATAGGACTTTTCCTAATGAGGTTTTAACAAGACACATTTTTCATTTGATGGATATTTAAAAGGGAGTGTTATGAATATTTTATTATTAAGTGGATGTTCATCAAGATTAAATATAAGTTTGATATACATTAGGAATCTAATATTCATTAGAAGTAAAGTTTTATATTATTTATATTTTTTGGGTCTATAAATATAACTTTGGAGAAGCATTTTATGGATCCCGATTAAACAATAAAATACATTCTCTTTTACATCTCATATTTTTTTTGTTCTTTACTCTCTAGATTTTTCTCTATTTTATAATATTATTTATGAAAATAAAATTTATACTTAGCAATGTAAAATATGGGTTGCCAATGTATCTTTTTTATTTCACAAGTAACCTTAAAAAATTGACATATGTCTTTTTTTTTAAATATTTAATTTTTTAATATTTTACTATATCTAAGGATACTTTTCAACCCTCTAACCTTATTTGCAGAGTCTAAAAATTCCATTGATAGTATACCAAATATTTTCTCATAAAATATTACATATGTTTTTGTATTTATTTATAAACGAATAAAAAAACAAAAAAAATAAAAAAAAATATAAGTAAAAGGGATGAGTATCAAAACTATACGTGAAAACTTTGATTTAATGTGCAATTGTCACGGACTTAGATTTTTCCCACGCAATCCGTGCGGCCTTAGGTCGCTTCTTTGCTCCAAAAACGCCTAAGTCAGCCTAATTCCCAACAAATGAGGATTCAACAGAATTTCCTCTAAGGCACCAACACAAAAGCGGAAGAACTCAAGATGAACGAATGAAAAATCAAAGAACACAAAAGAGAGAGTTTTGAGTGAATGCTCTCAAGAATTCTTATTACTCAAGAATGAAGTGATTTACAATGAGGGGAAGAGGCCTCTATTTATAGTTGAGCCTCCCCAAAATCAACGGTACAGATCAAAGTACATCAATGGCTAAGATTGAAAAATATCTACAAAAAGAATTTTTAAGATTACAATCAAATCTCTAAGATCACAAGGATCATATCTTCTAAGATTGCCTATCTTGAAGATTCCATTCCATATTTGTCGACTTTGTAGATGGACCATCAATCTCTCCAAGCACTGGGCCAGTCCGATTGGGCCAAAAGACCTCCCTTGAACTCGATAGATCACTTAAGTGTGCCATGGTTGTGGGCTCCCATACGCAACTCATGACATTCTCCCCCACCGAATCTAGGGACGTCCTCGTTGCGTCCTTTGCATGGAATTGGTCTATCTTGTCTTAGAATTGCCACAAGGCCTCGGCAGGTTCCCAACTTGTCTCACTTTCGAGAAATCCTTTCCATCGAACTAAATATTCATACCGCGGCCGATAGTACTTCCTTCTGAACACACGGTCTGCCTCGATGCTCTCAACTTCATGATCGTAGGAGACCTTTACCTCCATTGGTGCTCATTCAGACATGCCTCGATTTAGATCCTCTTGACCCTCAAGGAATGGCTTAAGCATACTTACATGGAACGCTGGGTGGACTTTGAGCTTTGCAGGCAACTCAAGCTTGTATGCCACCTTGCCAACTTTCTTTACAACTCAAAATGGTCCCTCATACCGTCGCACAAGCCCCTTGTGCAAGCCATTATGTCACAAAATCAAGTGGAGTTTAGCAAGGACTGAATCACCAACCTGAAATTGCACGTCCCTTCGATTTTGATCCGCCCATTTCTTGTTGCGTTTGCTTACCTTGTGAAGGCAAGATCGAGCCAAATCATTTTGCTCTTGTCAATCCCTCGCAAATCGGTAAGCTGTTAGATTAGGTCCCGCATAACGAGTTGCAACAGCATTAGGTGTAAGTGGTTGTTGACCCGTCACTATCTCAAATGGACTCTGATTCGTCACCTCACTTCGTTGCAAATTGTACGAGAATTGGGCCACGTCCAACAACTTCGGCCAATCCTTTTGTGTGGCACTCATATAGTGCCATAAGTATGTTTCCAACAACGCATTCACTCGTTCGGTTTGCCCATCGGTTTGTGGATGCATGCTAGTGGAAAAGTTCAAGTCTGAGCCCAATAACTTGAACAATTTCATCCAGAACCGTCCCGTAAATCGCCCGTCTCGATCACTTATGATAGACTGTGGCACTCCCCAATACTTCACTACATGTCTTAAGAACAAACGAGCTGCCTCCTCAGCAGGACACTCCTTGGTTGCTGAAATAAAAGTTGCATACTTCGAAAACCTGTCTACCACAACCAAGATACTCGCAAACCCATCAGATTTAGGCAAACCCACAATAAAGTCCATGAATAAGCTCTCCCATGGACGCTCCGGAATGGGAAAAGGTTGTAACAAACCGGCGGGAGTCTTTAACTCGACTTTATCTTGTTGGCATACCAAACAAGTCTTCACATAGGTCTCCGCATCATCACCCATTTGAGGCCAATAAAATCGATCCTCCAAGAGAGCCAAAGTACGGTGCATACCTGGATGGCCAGCCCATTTCGAATCATGACATTCTTTCATGACTTCTTTTCACAAATTCCCGTATTGTGACATATAAAGACGGTGTCCCCGAGTGTATAGCAATTCTCCATCGAGCCAAAATCGCCTTATTTTTCCATCTTTGGTAAGCTCCATCAAATTTTTGGCCATGAGATCATGGGATAATCCTTCTCGAACACGCTCCAATAGGGAACTATCGGGCTGGCTGATTGTTGCCAATTCCATCTTCCGGCTTAGTGCATCAGCAAAAATGTTGGCACTCCCCGGTTTGTATTCCAAGCTAAAATCAAACTCTTCGAGGAAAACCTGCCAACGAGCCTGCTTGGGAGACAATTTTTTCTGAGTCAGGAAATAGCTATTTGCAACATTATCGATGTATACCACAAACCTGGAACCCAGTAAATAGTGCCTCCATGTGCGCAAACAGTGCACCATAGCGATCATCTCTTTCTCTTGGACCGTATATCGCCGTTCTGTCTCATTCAACTTTCGACTCTCGAAAGCCACCGGATGCCCATCTTGCATCAGTACTCCTCCAATGGCATAGTCTGATGCATCCGTGCGTACCTCATACGCCTTGGAAAAATCTGGTAAAGCAAGTACCGGCTCACTCGTCATTGCTTGCTTTACTTGCTTGAAGGCATTCTCACATCGAGGATCTCAATCCCATATTTTACCCTTTTTCAACAAATCCGTCAAGGGTGCAGTGATTTTGGAATAGCCTTCAATAAAGCGCCTGTAGTAGTTTGCCAACCCAAGGAAAGACCGCAACTCTGTTACCTTGGTTGGTGGCTCCCAATCAGCAATAGCCCGAACTTTGCTTTCATCCATACGAATCTTGCCACATCCCACAATGTGACCAAGGAATGACACCTCTTGTTGGGCAAATGAACATTTCTCTTCTTTCACATATAGCTCATTTTCCTTCAAGGTTTGGAACATTTCCCTCAAATGTCCCACATGCTCCTCAAGCGACTTACTATACACCACAATGTCATCAAGATAAACAACCACAAAACGATCTAAGAATGGATGCAATACCTTGTTCATCAGTGTGCAGAATGTTGTTGAAGTATTCGTCAACCCGAAGGGCATAACAAGGAACTCAAAGGATCCATATCGAGCCACACAAGTCGTCTTGGGCTCATCCCCTTCGGATATTCTCACTTGATGGTACCCCGATCGCAGATCCAACTTAGTAAACCATCTTGCGCCACCAAGTTGATCGAACAAGTCTACAATAAGAGGAATGAGATATCTGTTCTTCACAATAATCTTGTTTAAAGCCCTGTAGTCGATACATAATCTCAAAAACCCATCGTGCTTCTTTTGGAATAACGCCGGTGCACCAAATGGGGCTTTAAATTGTCTAATGAACCCGACATCTAAAAGCTCCTTCAATTGTTTCCGCAATTCCTCCAACTCAGGTAGAGACATTCTATATGGGGCCCTAGCTGTCGGCTCCGAATAGGGCATCAACTCGATCCTGTGGTCCACCTCCCTCTTAGGTGGCAACTTCTTGGGCAACTCAGCTGGCATCACGTCTTGGAAAGACCTTAATAACTAACCTACTTCCCTTGGAATTTCACCAACGGATTTCAAGCCCTCATTGACCTTCAAGGGAACTAAGTAAGAGACTTCATCTCTTCGTACTCCTTTAGCGAACTGGATTGCTGACAAGGTTTTCCCTTCCATGCTTGCTTTCCTTTTCATTCTCACCATACATTGATGGTTTGAATCGTTGATCACCATATAATTACCGGAAGGGTAAATACCCACATTTACCTGATCAAGTAAGCTTAGACCAACTACAAAATCATAATCATCAAGTGGTATTACCTTAATGTTGGCTTTGCCTCTCCATTCACCAAGCTGGAGTTCTACTCCCTTTTCTATACCCGTTATAAGCATGCTCTTCGAGTTCACTTTTTTAATGTGACTCGAATCTTTCTCGATTTTGAGATCAAGTTCCCTCGCCATTTCCTCAGACATGAATAAATCAGACGCACCAGTGTCAACAAGTGCATTCAATCCTCTGCCAGCCACAATAATGTCCACAAACATTAGTCCCTTACTCGTCTCGTCTTCGACACCTCCTAGAATTGCACTGAGATTTTTTGTCTTTTTCAGCTTCCTTGGCACCCCCACGTGCCTCCATGGCATTGAAGGCTTCCCTCTTTGGACAATCCTTCATCCTATGTGGGCCTTGACAAAGAAAGCACTTCAATGGCCCCTTTCACTCCCACGTCTTGCCTTGACTAGCTTTTGGGCCATCATTCTTCTTGTCTCCCCCACCATTACCCTTGGCTTTTGGCTTGGGTTTGAAGGACTCATTATTCTCGAACTTTCTTCCCTAAATTTCCAAGAAATTTTCTGCCACAGCCATGCCTACGGTCAATTCAGTGATGCCTTGGCGACGTAACTCTTGCTTCGCCCACATTTTCAGCCCATCGTCGAACCAATAGAACGCTTCTTTCTCATTCAAGTCTGAGATCTGAAGCATCAACTCGCTGAATTCCCGCACATATTCTCGAACAGTGCCTTGTTGCGTAAGCTGGCGCAACTTGGCTTGAGCCTCTTTCTCAGCATGCTGCGGGTAAAACTGCTTCTTCAACTCTCCTTAGAACTCCTCCCAAGTCCCAATAGCCGTTCCTCCACGTTTCTCATCCGTGGACCTACGTCGCCACCATAAGAGAGCAACATCAGTAAAGTAAATCGAAACAGTATTTACCTTGGTGGCATCATCCTCGATGCCCATTGCTCGGAAGTATTGCTCCAATTCCCACAGGAAGTTATCCACTTCTCTCGCGGACCTAGCCCTCTTGAACTTCTCAAGTTTTGGAACATCAACCTTGCATTGCTTCGAACCTGAAGCCATCATCCCACTTCCCAGGGCAGCCTTACAGATAGTAAGCTCCCCCTTAAGCTCAGCAATCTCCTCCTTCAAGGCCATCACCAAGGCCTCAAGAGCATCATCTCTTTCTGTCAACCTATCAACAGTAGACTTAAGAGAATCAATCACAAACTCTTTGCTATCTTCCCTTAGATCATCAATACGGCTCATGGAAATCTCAAGTCTCTTTCATGTCTCCCATGGACTCTTCGAGATTGACCACGCGATTCTCCAAGCTCGACAGTATGTCCCTCGATCGACTAGCCTTCCTAGCCCTTCCGCGGGTCTCCATAGGCTCCACATGTTCAACGGTTTCCTTCGACATCTCGTAGGGTGCCTTCGCAACATAAGCTCGGATACCAGCTGTCACGGACTTAGATTTTTCCCACACAATCCGTGCGGCCTTAGGTCGCTTCTTTGCTCCAAAAACGCCTAAGTCAGCCTAATTCCCAACAAATGAGGATTCAACAAAATTTCCTCTAAGGCACCAACACAAAAGTGGAAGAACTCAAGATGAACGAATAAAAAATCAAAGAACACAAAAGAGAGAGAGTTTTGAGTGAATGCTCTCAAGAATTCTTATTACTCAAGAATGAAGTGATTTACAATGAGGGGAAGAGGCCTCTATTTATAGTTGAGCCTCCCCAAAATCAACGGTACAGATCAAAGTACATCAATGGCTAAGATTGAAAAATATCTACAAAAAGAATCTTTAAGATTACAATCAAATCTCTAAGATCACAAGGATCATATCTTCTAAGATTACCTATCTTGAAGATTACATTCCATATTTGCCGACTTTGTAGATGGACCATCAATCTCTCCAAGCACTGGGCCAGTCCGATTGGGCCAAAAGACCTCCCTTGAACTCGATGGATCACTTAAGTGTGCCATGGTTGCGGGCTCCCATACGTAACCCATGACACAATGCCGTACATGAACTTTGATTTTGTGCGATTTTATACATGAATATTTGATTTGATTCAATTTTCAGAAATCACTAACACCATTATTAAATTAACACAATTTTACGTTGATATATTGCATACACAAGCTATTATTTTAATCCAATATGAAAACAAAATGTACATATTAATTTCTTTAAATGTATACAATTGAATTAAATCAAGGTTTAATGTATACATATGAATCACAATTCAAGTTTCATGTGTATAATTGCACCAAACCAAAGTTAATGTATAAAATTGATATTTATCCCTAAGTAAAAAAATATTCAAAGTATATTTTGGTTGTAGTTTAAAGAAAGAAAATGGCAGGAATGGGAAAATAGAAAAAAAATATATATTAGAATATAAATTATAAATTAGTTCAATATTTTTTTTATAATTTTTTATCAAAATATTAATTTAACTTATTATATTTCCATGGCCACCATGGAAATTAAGGTATATCAAAAATGTTTCATAAGAAACCCTTTTCTGTTGAACTTAACTGTGTTTATCAGACAGGAAGGGAGTTAGTTGGGAGGACTAGGAAGGCTTAAACCACTTGATGGTGACTAGGGATGGATCAACAACATCCACCATGACATTGGAACTCATCTTACGCCGTTCATCATGTTTTCCCACACTATCACTTGATTGAAGCCGTGAGTCTGTAGATATGTTGCTTTCGGTGTCTGGAACCACTCACTGAGCTTGTGCAAAGGTGTAAATATGCAAAGAAAAGCGAATGTTCCATTCACCAGTTTTGTCACTTTCAACTTTCTTTTTACTTGGTTGATGATGATGATGATGATGATGATGATGATAAAAGGTCATGGAATATGCTAGGAACCATCCAACTCTTTCAGGGTGGGGTACCAATTCGCAAGTCGAGCCAAATTTGACAAGATATTTGAACATTCACCATACTCCTTCAATTCTTCTGCAAATTAACTTTGGTTATACATAAGAAATCAAACCAAGCAAAATACTATAAGTCTTTTTTTTTTTTTTTTTTTGTGGTGAAGAATAGACATATCACACTAACACCTCACTACAGATTTGATTATACATAGTAGAATACATGACCTAAGCTGGAAGACGAGAAGATGCCCCCAAATTTTATGGGATTATGAAGCTGAACATACTTCACAAGATGCTAAATCCTCATACAACACCTTCCCTAAACTGCCAGATTAGGCTTTTGAAAAAGAAAGTTATTAATTGAGAACAACTTTGGGGGGAACACAAACTCCTAGTCCTAGTGTTTGCTCCTCAGAAGTAAGACCATCGTAGGGAACAAGTTTCACGACGAAGTGAGTGTTGAACTTGTACTTTTTCTTAACTTCTGCGAATCCCTTGCTAAGAACTTGTTCCACCCAATCCCTCACCACCCTTTTCTCGTCAGATACATATGCAACTGCTACTAGTTGTTCCATAGCTTTCAACTCTATCTCTAGCAAACACTCTGCACCTACAGACTTGCAGAAACTCTGGTTAATGTCGTCCCATAGTTCTTCTGCAAGTGCATCAAAATCAAATGGCTTGAATACCACATTTTTGACAGATTGACCAAAGAAATCTTGCAACCAATGCATGGGGCTCTCATCAACCCAGTCATTGTCAACAGTTGCATCATCAGTGTCCTGCACTTCACTTTCTTCAGCCAGAATGTTCAAATCTAGCTTCAAAGATGATGTTCGGTTAGCCCGTTTGGTAATTTCCATCATCTCATGCTGCTCCGGAGTTTCATGGGAGCCAATCAGCTTTCTTTTATTCAAAAAACCCTGCTTAGAGATGCTTTTTCTAGTTGTAACAGGTAACTTCAAGTCTTGGCCAATTATGTTGTCGTCATGCTTGATCACAATCTGCAGTGGCCATCCTTTGGCTCCCAATATTTTATCCTCAGATGTGTGTTGTTTATGACAAACAACTTGAGTTTCCTTAGTTAATGTCGAAGTTGTCACGAAAATCGCATTGCTGGTGCTGATTTCTCTTCCATGTGAGTCTGAGAACTTGCCAATTCGGATAGCTTGGCACAAGCAGCTCTGAACCTGAATATCAGCTTTATCCACATTTTCAAGGAAGACAACTGACAAGGGCTTTTTGCTTAACTCTTCAGCAATATAGTCAACCACAGTCTTTCCTCTGAACCTTAAATCATAATTCACTTCCTGGGAATTAAAGAGCAACTGTGTATGCATCAACCCCCCATCTTGGGAACTTACATCCACGCAGATGAAATTTTCTCTGCTTCCATATACTATGTCTGCAAGTGCAAGAGCAATTTTCCTTTTACCACACCTATCAGGTCCACAGAAATTCAACCATATATCACCTCTTTGACTGGCTCCATGACATTTTTCATTTCGTGCACGCCCATTGGCCACTGTTTGGCAAATAACACTTGCAGCTTCATGTTGCCATCCAACTCTTTTGGTGACAGCTGTAAAAAGCTTCTCGAAATCGCTTGGATTAAGCTTTCCACAAAAGTAGGGAGAGAAAGACGAAGAGGACTGAGAAGGATGGCCAGAGATGTTTCCATTATTAGCATCAACATTTGCAGGAAGGAAACCTGAGAAGTCCTCCGCAAGCCCTGCATGGTTCTGATTTGAAGGTTTCATCAACGTGTTGCTTGAAGAAACGGAGCATAAACCCAACCCTAAATCAGTTGTCACAGAAGTCACAGATGTAGGAGAGGCTTGACTAACGTCACCCCCACTTGAATTGGACAAACTACAAGGAGATATGGGTTCAATCGCTTCAAAAACACGTCCTTTGGAAGGCTTTTCCCATAGCTTGGGCAGGACACTTCCATTTCTAGTCTTGGACACTATAGAGGAAGGATTCTCTGATAGTGATGTAGACATCTTTTCATCGGGCGGTGCATTTTTGTTGTCATTACTATGACCATGAGCATTTTCCTTCTTGTCTTCCACGACATGGAAGCCCATAACAGTCGGGAATGGAGGACTTTCTTCATAAGTTTTTGACTCAGGGCCTGGACGAGTGTGATGAAGGCGCTGGCAAATATTGTCCCACTTCTTTTGCAGTCCTGCTACCATAGTGTTTAAAAACTGCCCATCTTTGGTCTGCACTGATGAGAGACAAACTTGTTTTCACATAAATTTAAAAAATTATCCAAACTAAACTGATTAAGATTTGGAGAAAAGGGGCAGAGGCAGGAACAGGGTTGGGTAGATTTAGTGAATAAAACATGGAAACCCTTGATCAACACAACAGATCTGGTGAACAACAAACATTTTAAAACCGGTATAAGTGTATGCTGTGGGTGCATGCAAATGATTTCCATCTTTTAAGAATGGCAGCAAATGAATCGGATTAGGAATATACTCCGGTTCCCCACCACATATATTTGAAACAAAAGAATATGAACACAAAATAAGCACGTGAAGCATAGACGAACAGACACACACCTTCAAATCTAATCCATTGTTTGCACCAAGCTCTGTCATCTGCAACCAAGAAGGCAAAATAGATTGGCACTGATCTGCCATGGAAACATCGAAACCTCCCTTTGAAATTGCAATTACTTCCTGTTCACACTTCTCATTGCATAGATGACATCGTGGTAAATGTTGATACGAGCTGCTTAAGGACCCCTTTGACTCGGAAGGTGTAGCAAAGAACCCCCCAAATGGAACAAATGACTCCATCAAGCTGTAGTTACATAAACTATCAGATCAGGTCGGATTAAATACGAAGACAGCCATGGAAATCAAAGGAATCAATAAACGCAAAGTTTAAAAAAAAAAAAAAAAGTGATGCTGCATAACAACAAAAAGAATGAAACAGATACCAACATTCCACTACTATAGCATTCAACACCTTACATAAATTTAAAATTATAAAAGTATCAGCTTAAATCACAAATCACATCCCCTCTAAATCCTAGGTTTCACCATGGTGAATATTTTACCCCAACTAGTGCAACTCTGGCAAAGGTTATGACTTCAAAGAGTTACACAACGAAGCATCATCTTTAAATCACACAAAATATTAGGTTAATGCAAGAAGTCAAGATTACCTAATCCTTAAATCCCTCAAACTCGAGCGTAGGACAAATAAAGAGCTGTCTAAACACAACATAAGTATACTTGACCCAAATAAATTAGTTAAAAGCATTGAGAATAAGGACCAAACATAAAAGATAGTATAAAATAAAATATCCAAGAAAGTTGATAATTCAATTTACATACCTGGATTTGGGATAAGACTGAGCCAATGAATTCCTAACCGAAGTTATAGGCAAAATCTGCAAATCCCAGTCTTTTTCAACTGAAGGAAACCTACTTAGAAACCTCAAATATGTCTGGTAACTTGTTGCGGCTCCCAGCAACCAGAGTTTCCCTCCATAAACTTGTAATAACCTCGTTAACTGTCCAACCACATAACTAACCCCAACTTCATCCACAACCTTGTCGTCGTCGTCATCATCTTTTTCACTCTTGCCACTGACAAGATTTTTCAGATCCCCATAATTCACCACCAACCCGGATCCTGATTCTTCAATTTCCCGACCCATTTCTTCAAATTTTAAATCCATCTCCCCTTCATTAAAGCCTTGATTAGTAGTGCACTTGGAAATATAATTTTGGATGCAAATTATGTTTAACCCCGAAATTTCTTTAACCAAGAAGCCATCTTTTTTTTGGTCCAAACAATCCGTGAAATTGGCGAGTGCATCGTTTGCACATACACCAACAAGTAGTGGATTCCTCCTTCGCGCCAAAACTTCTCCTATTCTCCTACAGTTTTCTTCTCCTCCATAAAAAGATGCAAAACCCGGAAACGGGAAACTGAAGCCGCCATGAGATGGAAACCTGGTGTTTTCATAACCCGGATCCGAATTTTCTAGATTGCAAAGAAAAACCGGTGGGCCACGCGGTCGAGAGTATCTTAGGAGATTAGGGAGGGGGCGGATGATTGCCAGCTTGATTTCGGAGCTCCGAAATCCCGCCTCGCCGAAGACCCGACTAACAACAGGGTCATCCAGGATGGATAAAATCAAGTGTTGGAGCTCCACTTTGACGCACGAGATACTGGAAGGATTTTGCTGCGACATATCGCGATAAAGGTGGAAATTTTCGGGCTGCCTTCGTTGGTTCGCCTGAGACCGCTTTATCGCGGCCATGAGCGAGTTGGAGACGGGAGGGTCGTTGCTGAGTTGACTCGAGGGGACTCGGTCCAATGACACGCTAAGGCAAAGCTCCAACGCTTTGAATTGGAGGCGAGGGGAGTAAGCCGCGTTACGAGCACGAGCGCAGGCGTCGCGTAACGGGGACGAAGGGAGAGATAGAAGAGCGGAAACGGCATGGAGCGACGTCGTTTGCGCATGTCCCCTCCGTCGCGCGACTCTCACCGCCTCGTCTAGTGCGTGAGTTGCCTCTGGCGTTAAGCATTGCCGCGCTACACTTACCGGCGTAGGCATCGTCGGCTATCATAAAGAAACAAAAACATTTTTTTCTTTATTAAAAAAAGGAAAAAAGGAAGAAGCTAAACTAAAAATATATATTTGTTTGTTTACCGTATTTTCCCTCTAATGCTAATGGAAAGGGGAACTGTTGGCTGTTCACTGTGGAGGAGATCATTTGGTGAATTTAGATTCTCTACTATATACAAAGAAATTATCTCTTTTTCCTCTTTTATGCGTATATGCTCGAGTCTACAAATATGATTTTCTTTTTTTTTTTTTAATTTTAAACTTCTTACACAATTGGTTTTTGTTTTTCAAATAATCAACACTTCAATCTTTTGTTATTCAAGTAAATTATTTCACAAATATATTTATAGTTAAAATGATCAAATATGTTAAAAATTCTAGTGTGTTTAAGTTGTGTTTTTTTTTAATCCCAACAAGTGGTTTCAGTGAAAAAAAAAATTCAAGTTCTAGTATCTGTGTATAAGGTGTATGTACATTGTCAAATGGTTAAGAAAGTATGAACAAATACTACAACGTAATCACACCAGTATATTCAAAAACAAGTTGTGTATTTTTTATTTTTATATAAGATATAAAAAATAAAAACATTCCAATATAATATAATTTACTTTATATATATTTCAATTATTATCAACCTAAATCAACTTCTTATTAACTTTTCAAGAGGATGATAAACTTCTAACGGCAACGAGCCTAGCGCCATTCGAATTCCAGTCAGGGACGAATTCAGGAGGGCTGACGGACCCTGGTCTCCTAGAATGAAAATTTTTTCATTTAGATCCTTAAAATTTTTTAAAATTTTAAATTAATAAATGTAATATTGCTCTTTGCCCCCTAAAAATAATAAAATTTTGATTTAATCTTTTAAAATTTGCATTTTTACTACCATATAATTATAATTTAATTTCAACGTTCTAAAAAAATTTTCTGACTTCATCCTTGACCTCAACCACACCTGAAGTGATGACCACTCTAACCATCGAGTCAACACATAGATTCACTTACAAAAGTTTTTAACTATGGAAAATGATAATATGCTGAGAAAATAAAAAAAATATGAAGTATGAAACATTAAAAAAATCGTGATTTTAAAATATCCTCTAATTATAAAAAAAATTATTTGGATAAAAATTTCAATTTTCATTGAATTATTATATTATCGCACAATTAATATTTTTTTTTATTTTTATAGAGTAATAAATATTAATATGAAAGTATTTTATTTTTAAATAAAATTTTAATTTTTTTTTTGAATATAAAATTTTAAACTTGAGACATGAATTTTAAAATTTTAAACTAATCATTTCAACTAGATCTGTATGGATCGAGTTACATGTCCAAGCCCGAAAATTCGCTTGAAATTTGGAAGATTTTGATAAAAATATTAAGCCCGAAAAATAAACTTGAGCAAAAAAATTAGAATTGTTTAAAATATGGATCGACTTCGGGCTTGAACATTAAAGGCCCAAACTCGACCCGACCCGATCCATTTAAAGTTTATAACACTTTATATTATGTTATTTTATATATTATGTAATTTAAAACACATTAAAAAAATAAACTTATACTAAATATATAATACTACTCTAATATAAATATTAAAAACGTTAAAATGACTATATAAAAAATTTTAATAAATAAAAAATTTATTAAATTATTAAATATTAAAATAATATAATATAAATATTTTTTTAAAAAAAATAAAAAACTAATATGGACGAGTTTAAAATGTGCTTGAGTTAGTTTTCTTACAAATATGGACATATTTAGGCAAAATTTTATGTCCAGATTCCGAATCGGGTTGAACTTGAACAAATATAAAGTATGTTAATATCATGTTTAGGCCCAGCTCGAACCCAACCTGACCCATAAGCACCTCTAATTTCAACCAATATCTCATTTGGTGTTAATCTACATATTAGAAATCCTATCAAACATACATGTGTGGAAACCACATATTTTAAAAAATAAATGTGTTTAAAAAAACAAATAATAAATAATGAAACTTATAGTTTGAAACTAATTAATCATAATAACACACAAAATATTTACAATGTTAAAATAAAAAAATTAGATTAAATTATGAGTAAAATGAAATTTAAACACATAAATATATCAAATTAACAATATTAAATGCACTACAATTGTTTATCATGGTGTTGTCATCAACTATTAAGTAATGTCGAGTTACCTTGTGACACCAACTCAATTAACAACATTATTAATAAAATACTAAATGCACTACACTTGTTTATCATAGTGTGAGTTAGTGTCGAGTTGCATTGTAACACAAACTCAATAAACAACATTATTAATACTAAAAATCTTATCACACCCGTATGCGAGTGCAAATATATATATATGTGTGTGTGTGTGTGTGTTTAAAAATAATATACAATAACGATTAAATTGTAAGTAAAACAAAATTTAAGTATAAAGACACATCAGATTAAAAATATCAAATAAATATAGTTGTTTATTATAGTTTCGTTATCAATCCAGAGTTTGTGTTGAATTAATTTGTGACGCCAACTCAATCAACAACATTATTAATACTAGAAATTTTGTCACACGCATATGCGTGTGGAGATCACATATTTAAAACATAGATATTTGTTTAAAAGTAACATACAATAAACAATGCAACGCATGATTTAAAACTAATTAATTATAATAACACATGAAATATGTATGTTATTAAAATAAAAAAATTATATTAAATTATGAGTATAATGAAATTTAAACACATAAATACATCAGATAAATAATATTAAAGGGTGTGAGTTGAGTGGTATATTTAATGTTTAGTAATCCTATTTCAACTCTATCCTTATACAACCCTCTACAATCAATATTTACAAAATCAACATTATTACATTTTAGTCCCTAAACTCAAAACAAATAAAATTTATTTTACAAATTAATCCTATTTCATTTCCTAGCTTTAAAAATCTACCATTAACATTCAAAAAACATCAAATAACATCAACGAAAACTTTTTATAACTTTAACAAGTTTAAAAACGAAGATACAAATTAACTAAATTAAGTTACAATAATCACGAAAACATAAATTTACGAAAAATCAAGCTGAAAAGAGCCTACATGCAAGCTTGTGAAATGGCCGAACCTTCCTAGCTCCAAAAACGGTGTTTTTGTGTTTTTGTTCGGTGAGAAGACCAAAATGAAGGTGATGACTTTCCTTTTTATGTTTTAACCATTATTTTATTAACTTAACATTAAAATTAAGTAAAAATTTTAATTATAAAATTCAAATAAAACATCTAACAAACTACCAATAAAAAATAAAAGGGTAATTTTCTACATAAAACCCGTAATATTAATTAGCTTATCCTTTTAACGAATAAAAATCAATATCGATTAATTGTTACTACTCTTATGATTTAGTCATTTTTTCTCAATTAATTATCTATCTAATCATAACAGTTTTCTAATTAAACTTCAATTCACCTAAATAATAACTCCATAAATATTCATTATAAATATTTACAAGCTTGGTTTATAGAAACTAGGTCCCGATACCTCATTTTTCAAAACCACTTAATTTTAGAATCGAATCACTTGTACTTAACTAATTATTCAATTAATAAAAATTATCAAATCAAAATTTACTATATCATTATACTTTACTCGTAAATATTAAATAATAATATTTACAAATTTAATCGTCGGAATTGTGGTTTCAGAATCACTGTTTCCAACACTACTGAAAAACGAAATGTTACATTGACATATTCTATTAGATTTAACATATTTGAAATGGTGAAATGAATGATGGTAAGAATATATTTTGGATGATATATGCAATGTGGTTATGTTCATAGTTTAAATGACTAAGTATGTAGTATAAGGGTCTGATTGGTTTGAACTAGGAAATATGGCATTGGTACACTATTGATCAAGTTGTTGGTTCATATTTGATTTATAAAATATGTATGTTTCAGTTGGAATTTTAGTAAGAATGTGTAAAGTGGTTAAATTTAGAAATTGTAGATTGAAGTTCATTAAAAATTGCAGAAACAGTTTGTCATGTCGCGACGAGATTAAGTTACCATGCCACGATGCGACGTCGAGTATTGGTCATTACGATGAGACCTACTCAGTATGTTGTGTCGCAACGAGGAACCCTTGACATCACAACATCAACTTGAAGTTCTGAAAATATTACGGTTTAGTCTCAATTTGATCTCAAGTTAGCGTTAGAGCTCTCGTAAGGTCTTACTAACATAATAAGATTTACCAATCAACATCGGGAGACCTAAATAACTCTCCATACTGAGAGATCGACGTACCCCCAACTGGTTAATAATCTGGTCACACACACCCTCCTCCACATTCGAACTAAAAAAGATAACATACTTCTCAAAATTAACTTATTGACTCGATGCTCTTTCATATTTCTCAAGAGTGCTTTTAATTAGTTGACTCCTTTCTTCCGTTACCTCCCCAAAAACAATGCTATCATCTACAAAAAGTAGATGAGTCACCGACAAGCTACCTCGATAGACCCTCAAACCCCTTAGCTGACCATCCCTCTTTGCCAACTTAAGTAATAACGAGAAACCCTCCATACAAATCAAAAACAAATATGGGCTGAGCGGATCTCCTTGCCGTAATCCTCTACTCGATAGAAAAATCTCACTAGCTCCCTTATTTACCATAATTGAATAGGACACAGAGTTTACATAATGCATTATCAAATTTACCCATCGGTCTCCAAAGCCCATTTTAAGCATCATTCCTTCAATAAAGCCCTACTCGACACGATCGTATGCTTTTCTCATATCGAGCTTCAAAGAAAACGAGCCCTTCATACCTATCCTCTTCCTTTTAAGGGTGTGCATTAGTTCATATGCCACAAGAACATAGTCCGAGATAAGACACCCGGTATGAAAGCTCCTTGAGCTTCATTAATACAATCACCCAAAATCGTTTTTAATTGGTTAGCAAGGACTTTTGAGATTATTTTGTATAATACGAAGCACAAACTGATGGAATGAAACAGTGACATCGTGTCTGCCATATTAGTCTTAGGAATCAACACAATTTTAGTGCAATTTATCGGTTCCATCGGGATCTCCCTTTTAAGGACTTTTAAACAGAATTACGTAATATCAATCCCAATAAGAGGCCAAAAGTGTTGATAAAAAATTCCAGAAAAGCCATCATAACCCGAGGCCTTCATAGACCCCATCTTTTTAACCACCAGTCTAATCTCATCCCCCTTAAATTCAGCTAATAACCAATCATTCATTCTTTGATTCACATAAGGACCCACTCTATCAAAAATCTCATTCCCATTCTCACTTCTCGAACTGGAAAAAGTGTTCTTAAAATAGGAAGCAATAACATTTAATTTATCATCCTCCTCCGTCCTAACAACCCCCTCCCCATCACGTAAACCTTTTATATAATTCACTTTACGCCTAAAATTAGTATAAGAATGAAAAAAATTTAGTGTTACGATTTCCATACCTTAGCCAATTCGCTCTAGAACGCTACTCCCAATAATGCTCCTCTTTGTCGATCTTCATATTCAACGCCAATTTTGCCTCAATGATCTCCTCAAGAACATCGTCCTCCACATCAGCCTTATATAATTCTTCAAGACGATTTTCATTTGACAAAAGCATTCTCCTTATATCTTTTGATAGCCCATGTCTTTAAGGCCTTTCCCAAAAACTCTAAACGATCAGGAACAGTAACATGATGAGCTTCTTGCCACAAAGAGAATATAGTTTCTTCACAAGATTTTTCCAATAACCATTTAACTTCAAATTTAAAAGCCGAAACCAGCCTAGCCCATCTATTCTTTTGGACCGCAACTGTTGTGTCTAATAATAATGGATAGTGGTCCGAAACAGAACAACTGGGATGATGGACTTCGTAATTAGGGAACACATCAAACCACCTTTTCGTCGCCACACCCCTATCAAGTCGCTCACGTATATTGTTCGATGCAAAGTTTCCCCTCTCTCACGTGTACCATCTTCCCTTATAGCCCATATCCTCCAAACCACTATCTTCCAAAGTATTGCAAAATTATCTCATCTGTCAATCCTCTCTAAGCCTTCCTCGTTTTTCATGATTAGAGACAATTTCATTAAAATCGCCTATGACCATCCAAGGGCCATTATAGTTCTATCTAAAACGTCTCAAAAGATCCCATGATTCAGCTCTCCTACGATCATTCGGGGTTTCATAAAAACCAGTGAAGCGCTAGTTAAAATCCACCTTCGAATTGGAGATAAGCAAGTCTATCGCACAATTACAATAGCCTTGAATCAACAATGACATCATCTTTCCATCCCAAACTAAGCCCACCTCTACTTCCAACGAAAGGGACATCAATACCATTGTTATAACCTAATTTTCTATGAATTTTCTCCATCTTCCTAGCATTCACCTTTGTTTCCATGAAGAAAAAAATATGGAGACGATTCACTTTCATCAAGTGTTGAATTCTACGAACATACCATAAGTTTCCTAACCCACGAATGTTTCAACACAACAGTTTCATAATGCGCAGCTGACTTGCCCTGCAAGTTCAGCCATTAAGGGGTACGAACCATCCTCATTACCCATTCTAGGCAAATTGATCCAATCATTTTTCCTTAGCCCATTTTCCTCATCAAGTAGTCTGGGCCTTTTTTTCCCATCAAGCAAATTAAAGGGCCTTTCTTCATTCAAATACCAATCATGTACAACATCAGTAATCTCCTCATACATATTTGGCAAGTTTGACTTCCCTTTCAAATTAATGCCTAAATTTCTACCATCATTCCGCATGAGATAAAAAAGGTTCGCACTTAAAATCGATTTTCCCCTATTAGCATTAATTCCCCTGATTTGTTTCCCCAAGTTCCACATAGCTCCCTCAACCAAATGTTGCCGTCGATTTCTTTGCCGCTGCCTTGAGATAAATATCCCTCCTTAAAGGCCACTCCATGCTCCCTTTAACCATTCGAATGGGACAAAAGCTTTCTCCATGCCTAAGTCGTCCACATAAAAAACAAAATGTCAACTTTTCATACTTAGAATTGACAAAAATCTCTTTTGTTTTCCTCATAATCAATTTTTCTTTCGTTTTAGAGGCTACTAGATGTCCACCATGACCCTAATTCTTATGGAATTCTTCAAACACACCGTTACATACTTCGCATCATACTCCACAAACTCTCCAATAAAAGCACCAAATTGTTTGGCGATCACCTCTTAATACAAACCGGAGGAAGATTATGAATTTGTACCCAAAACCTCGCTGTCAGTAATGGAGTTTCCAGTGTATCTTCACTATTAAATAGAGTTTTAATAATCAGCAAGTGATTATTGAAGGTCCAAGGCGAGTCTTTAACAACTCTAGTGATATTAACCTCACAATAGAAACAAAAAAGGAACCTTTTTTCGCCAATATCAATGATCGTAACACCACCAAGTGGATGCCATAAGTTTACTAAAACAATTTTCATAGACTGGAAACTGATTGTAGTAGTCGTGAGGAAACAATTTTCATAAGTGAATACTTTCTTTTTTTTAAAAAAAAAACAGTTTTGATTCAAGAGTTTATTTATATTATTCAAGTATTTTTAGTTTATGTCTTTTGCACTCGTTTTATTTCTTTACTCCAATCAAAAGATTTACTACTCCGTTCTCCATTCGATAATCAATCCATGATTTCTCAAATCTCTTTTCTTCTCCAAATCGATCATGTTCTTTACATGGCTTATTCAATTGAAAGAGAGATAATGAATAACATGAGTGGCTAAATCCCTTAGGAGAGATTAATAAGTGGATGAGAATGTGATTAACAGAGGATTTGAGATTTCTTAAGATAGATTAGTTGGTATAAATTATGTGTTCATAAACAGTCAAGCTTAACAACCCTAATAAGTTATCATAGGCTAGACGAGGTCGGAAGATGAGTCAAACCGAGTAAATCATAATTTATCCTGATTGAGAAAGTGAGATCGGGAGATAAGCAAGTATCAACCAATCTATTAAGTTAATTAGACACTGGGACGTAATAATTGCTTAATCGATGACTAATCCACTCTAGAACCCTAATATGAAGTTAGTTACAAACCCTAAAGTGAGTTAATCTTTTTGATTGGTTTATTGGTTTATTTCATTTGTTTATTTTTTTATCTCTTCAACTTATTTTATGATTTATCGTAATATCTTGTTATTGTAAAAAGGTTTTCATTATTTATTCCATCCTCCATTGGGTACGATCCTCAAAATACTTTCGGTATTTCATTGTACATCTATATTACAATTTGAACCGTACACTTGCAAACACCGCCATTCTTAATTTCTTGCATTTTTGGTGTATTATTTAACTATAAACGATAACACGTTTATATGTTATCATTGTTATCTTTAACCTTCCTTCTTATCCGAAGATCGACAACATTGTGTATGCAAGAGGACTCTCAAGAGGGCAATGATTGTGACGATGGAGTAAAGGTGATGCTCCTTTCGGGGCGATTGTCGTTATTAAACAACTTATTAATAACTATAACCGCTGTTGCACCAACTTGACTTTGACCTCTATTCTGCCGAAACATCCGCTCTCCTCCTAAGATTCCTCTTGCATCCACATCGATGTCAACCATCAGATAAGAATGAAATGTTAAAGATACTGGTTGCCTGGAAGTTGAGAAAACAATTACGTTGATTACACCGAAAAGCCCCTTCCTTTTTTCCTATGATTATGACATCAATCTTATGTAAGGTATATATAAGGCATCATCTTCGGGTATCCAAAAAGCTTGAACTCGTGATTGCTTAACAGTTATTGACTAGGACCTATACTTAGACTTCGACCCGTAACTGTATAAAGCATTGTTAGCTCGGAACCCGACTTTGCATAGGATGGGTTTCTGATGTAATGGTCCCATTCCGGCACAACATATGAAATGTATGTGTTTTGAGACGCGTTATCGCCTCCCCGAGCCCTCAAATCCACTTATAAACTTTCACGATGTCATCCTCAAAACACTAAGCAATAAAAAACCCTAAAATACCTAAATCTTAAAACTCTAAACTTAGAAAACCTTAAAAACTCTTCGATGGCTGAGGAGAGAGAGAGTGTGCTCTCTCTAAAAAAATGGTCTATTTCCTTAATTTTTTTTAAAAAAGACCTATTTTTCTAATTAAAGTTTTTTAGCATATATGACTAATTTAGCCTGTTTTAGGTATATTTAATATGTTTTTATGTATTTTCTTTTATAAAATATGCTTATATGTTAATTTATTTTATTTATGCTGCATTTTAATTATTTTTATAGAATTTTTTGTTATATTAATTAATTAAATAGAATCCAGTGAGTGGCTCCAGTGATAAAAAAGATGTTGTTCATCTTAAAAAACCCGGATTCGAGCATCTGTGTGTGCAAGGTGTGTGTGTTGTCAAAGGATTAAGAAAGTATGAACAAATACTACCATGAAATCACACCTATATATTAAAAAAAATTAATTAAATATATCAATTATCTAATTTTTAAAATAAATGATATATTTAAAGAAACTAGTCTATATGTTCACCCGCATTATGATTTGAGTTTTAAAAATGATTTGTTCGGAAGCTAATGTTTTAATTTTTGTTTTGATTTTAAATGATGCATATAAAGAATTGGATTAATTAAAATTGATCTGTACCCAATATCTTAAATAATTATCATAAGTTTGATTTCAAGATAATAAAATATATTAATATTACTGCATTTTAAAAATAGAAATTTTGAAAAAATAAATAATTATTTAATAAAATTTAATTTTAAAATTAATTATAAAAAAAATGGACAGAAACCCAGCGTAAGAGGGGATTTAATGCTAGTTTGTTATAATGAAACAAAGTTGTCCATCATTTTAAATATCAGCTCTTTAAAATTAAGGGCCCTTTAGTTGAGCTTTTAGTTTTAGTTCGGTGTGTTCAGTCTTTTTTGTCTCATATTATAGTATCGTTACAGTATCAATGACGAACTCAAGAAAAGTTGGTAGGGTCCTCAACTCCCCCTAAAATAGGAATTAAATTTCATTTTACCCCCAAAAATGATAAAAATTTGATTTAATCATTTAAAATTATAAAGATATAAACTATTAAAATAATAAAATTACATTTTTACTATCGTAAAAAATATACAATTTAATTTCGACTTCCTCAAAAAAATTTTAAATTCGCATCTGTATAATATTTAATTTCATTATCACTACTATTTTTACACTAACCGCAAATAAATTCACACTTTCATTTTTACTTTCCTCTCCTTTGGAAAGGTATAATAATGTCTCAAAAAAAAAAAAAGGAAAAAGATAGGTGTCACTCACCATGGCCAATCACACTTAAAGAATGAGAGGCCTAAAGATTCTATTTTTGAATAGATTTCTTTGAAAGGAAATAAAGAGGAGTGATGGAATATTGTTGTTATAGGTAAAGAAGTTTGAGAAGAAAAAAGGTGGGGTTGGTTGAAATTGATTAAATTGTAAAAAGGTTGAAAGTGATGGGGGGAGGAGGAGAATAACCCCACACCCACCTCCACAAACATACTATTCATCATATCATCACTCTAGAATATCAAAGTTAAAAAGTCTCCAAAAATTAGTCCACATCCTTCATTTTCCCCCTTTTCCCTCTCAAGTTATGTTTGGGTGTAGTATTGATTCTTTTTAATTAAGGACATGATTTGAATTCCAAATTTATAACAAAAATTTAAACAATTTTATTATTATTTTATTTGAAAGAGTTAAAAATATTATGGAGATTCTTATATTAAAAGTTAGATTGTATTTTATTTTTTTTGTTAAAAAATTAGGTAAATTAATCCCTATATATTGGATCAAAGACGAATTGGTCATTCTATTAAAAATTAATCCATGTAAGACAGCATGAGGTGCATGTGGCATGTCACATGTCACTGTCTAATTATTTTGTTAATCACGCTAGTTTTTATAATACAAATGAATATAATTTTTAACAGAAAAGACCGATTTGTTTTTTAATCTAATGCACATGGATTAGTTACCCATTTTTGAGTATAAGAGATAAAATACAATCTGATTTTTAATATAAAAATTTTTACGAGAGAAAAAAAAATTCCTCTCTTGAATTATGTTTGGATGGGAGATATGGTATTAAGGATGTTGTAATAATTAATTTTCAATATCTCAATAGAGAACGGAGAGAACCATCCATGCATGCATCCAACCAAACAGGGCCTTAAAAGAAAAAGAATCAAGGAGAAAGTGTGGAAAGGTGTTTGATTTGATGTCTGAGCTTTGCCGTCTCATTTCCTCACTTCCTTTCACACAACTATAACCCTTTTCAATTCCCTTTTCTTCTTGCTAATGTGTGGATTTTTTTCTTTATTTTTTATTTTTATTTTATATTTCATCCTGAAAATTAGGTCTTTTTTATTTCAATAATACAAAAAAATAATTTAATATACTCATGAAATTATTTATCAAAATGATATATTTATTACAGTGTTTTACCGGTGCTGCCTGATAAATTGACGACACCCAACTGAAATATAATAACTTAAAATATTCAGAGACCTAATATATAAAATTTCCATTTTAATTGACTGCAAGGTGTCGCGTGACAGAATTTTATATGATCATAAAGTAAAAATGTAATAATAACTTATCTTTTAACATTAATCTGGAATTACGTAAGATAATTAAAGTGCAATACTTGAAAGAGAAAGAGAAATGATGTTTTCTTTTTCTAAAAGCTATTATCACTTTCAGAAGATTAAGGAACCCTAAAAATCTTATAATTGTGTACCCATCACGCTAGTTGTTGTTGCTAATCAAAATGACTAAAGTATAAGCTTTATTAAAAGGAAAGGATATAATTAAGTTGGGATTACATGAAGCTAAACCCAGGCTTCAATGCTTTAGCCTGATTGGACATCCTTTCATACTTAATTACTTCATTTCTTTACCTATATGTAGAATGGGATTTTCCTCCCCATGGATGACTAAGATTCTTAACACAAAATGATAGATTTCATGTATTTAAGGAGAGTAGTTAAAAAATATAATGGGTTTAATTCCATGATTGTTACTTCCAACAGAAAGATTTCCTAAATTTTTAAAATTATTATTGACTATATAAAACAACATATATGTATTTCTCTAATATATTGCTTGAACGCATTATACTTATTAGGGGTGTAATTGAGTTGAACTGAACTCAAGTGGCAAGCTAAATCTCAAGCTCAACTTGAAATTCAAAGCTTAATATTCAGCTCGAGCTTGATTGAATGTCAATTTTTAAGCTCGAGTTTTGCTCGAGACATAATGAATTGCTTGAGCTCAAGCTTGATTCAACTTGTTTGTATTCAAGCTTGAGTTCATCCATACATAAGCTTGTTCATATAATAAAAACAAAAATATAATTTCATAATATAAAATATGTTAAAATAAAATAAACTTGAGTAAACTCACAAGTCATTCAAATCAAATATTAGGTGCTCAAACTCAATTTGTTCGATAACTCAACTACTTGACCTCAAGCTCATCTCGATAATTATCGAATCGAATTTGATTTTTTTTTCTCGTCAAACTTAAAAAGCTTGTAAGCACCAAAATCTCATGTTTATTACTACTAAATCCATCAATGGGTGGTATTGTTTATTATTATTATTTTGAAGAAGAATGTGAATGTGGAAACAAAAAGGGTAAATTCTAAATTTTATCCCTCTATTTTATGAAAGATGAGAAGTTAATCTCTCTAGTTTAATATGTCAAAAACTAAGAAATTGTTAATAAATACATGAAATTGAAATATCGATTTCTATTAATTTATTGCCTATAAATTATTGAATTGCTTATTCTTTTTTCTAATTAATAAGATTGAAATTAGAGCAAAGAACAAGGGTTAGAAAATTTAGCTCATCTAAGGATTTTGTCCCCATATCGTTGACAATGAAATAATAATAATTCTAGAAGCTTTTTGAATCCTTAAAGCCACTGATTAGAGCCAGACCCAGGTATAGAATTTGAAACTGTGGATAGTCTATCGTTCTCCGATTTGCATGCTTTTATAAACGCTATAATCCCAATGACATTTAGCTTGTCCCCTTGATGATGGATTTTATTTCTTGCATACCAAATTTCCCAGCATGAAATAGCAAAATATACCTTTTGAGTGTCAATTCATATTCCGAAACCAAGATGCTAATCATTCTTCCCATCCTTGTGCATGGTTGATGACAACAACGACAATCCCTATTCCTTGGAAAATTTGATTCGACATCGAGCACACTTCGACTAAAAGTGCCACTGGCTCCTCCGCGCAGCGGCATAACGGACAAATATTAGTTACTAGTAGTCTTTTATTCTGTAGATTTGTAAAAGTAGGAATGTAGTTTTTGAAGAATCTCCAGAGTTTAATTTTAATTTTGTTGGTTACATGTAAGCCCCTTAAACTGTTGTAAAATTTGTGTAAAATTGGAGGCTAGGTTAAAACCCCCCTTGCCTAGGCAGCATCATGCATCAACCATTTGTAGCCGCTCTTGGCCGTATACACTCCCGAGTCGTCTCCCCTCCAAACCCTTGCGTCTTTGATGTCAAAGCCAGCCACTGGAATGGACAGTATCGTCTTTATTTGATCTTCGTTGAAGAGTTCCTCTAATGTTTCCTGATGCCAGGTAGTATTCTCACTATCTATTAGATCAGCTACAAGTGTATAATTGATATTAATGTCCTGACCAGTTATTCTTCCTTGCATAGGGTCGGGGAGCCATGCTTCACTCCAGATATTAATATCCTTGCCATTGCCTATCCTCCACCCCAGACCTTCTTCCATAATACTCCTTGCGCTCCAAATACTTCTCCAAGTATAAAAAGGGTGAGATCCTAACTTATCACTTAGAAATTCTTTATTTGGGTAATACTTTGCTTGCATGACTTTCGCTAGTAGACAATTTGTTTCCGTAATCAATTTCCAACCGTAATTAACCAACAAAACAACGTTAAATTTAGCTAAATCACGAAAACCCATCCCTCCATCTTTGGTAAGCGAAGATTTTTCCAATCACACTAATGAATCCCCTTCCCGCTTTTAGAATTTTTCCACCAAAACTAACACATAATTTTTTTTTCTAAATCACGGCATAATGTAATGGGTAAAAGAAAACATTGCATGGTGTAAACTGGTAATGCTTGTAATACGGACTTAACAAAGATTTCTTTACCTCCCATAGATAGGAAACATGTACTCCAACTTTCTATGCGTTTGACAAAACTGCTTTTAAAATTGGAAAATGCTTCTTTTTTTCACGTTTACCAACCATTGTAGGAAGACCTAAATACTTTTCAGAATTGGAGGAAATTCGCACACCCAAATAGGCACCGATCTGTAATCCAGTATCACTCGGCAAATTGTTGCTAAAATAAATTAAGGATTTTTCGAAATTATTTAATTGGCCAGAAATCTCTTCATATTCATTAATAATGGATTTCAAAGCTGTAACTCCTTCTGAATTAGCCTCTCCGAATAAAATACTATCCTCTACAAAAAATAAATGAGTAATGGCTAAACTACTTCTTCTCACTTTTATTACTTTGATGGCTCCTTCGATTTTTGCTAAGTTTAGAAGCAAAGAGAAACCCTCCAAACAAAATAACAAGAGATATAGGCTGAGGGCATCACCCTATCTTAAGCCCGCGCAGGTCGAAACCTTTCTCCTTTATTTCCATTTATAATAACCGAATAATCCATCGATTTAACACAGCTCATTACCAAACTCACCCATTCCTCATAGAAACTAAACGCAACATTACCTTTTCGATAAAGCCCCACTCCACTCGATCATAAGCCTTGCTCATATCAAGTTTTAAGGCAAATTGACCCTGACGACTTCCTTTTCTAAGCTTTAAAGAGTGTAGAATTTCATAGGCAATCAGAGCATTATCTGTTATTTGTCTTCGTAAGACAAACACCGCTTGAGCCTTATCAATGCGCCCATTAAGAAAAACCTTGAGCCTGTTCACGATAGTCTTAGTCACTAATTTGTAGATTACATTGCATAGGCTAATTGGCTTGAACTGAGTCATCTCTTCGAGATGATCTGTTTTTTGGGAAGCATCACAATAGTGGTGTTGTTTATACAATCAATTGCCTTTTTTCTATTCAAAATGTCTAAAGAAAATTTGGAAATTTCAGCCCCCATTATATGCCAATATTTTTTGAAAATAAACCGAAAAAGCCATTTTCACCTGAAGCTTTTAATGGAGCCATACTTTTGAGAGCAGTTTCTAATTCCTCTTTTTGAAAAACTTTCATAAGCACCTCATTCATATCCTCTCGAATACATGGCGTTATACCTACTAAAGATCTATCTGCATTCAATATTGTCGATGCTTCAAATAGACTTTTCAAATAGTCTGTGGCAATTTTAAATTTCCCATCCTCATCTGTAACCTAAGAGCCATTCGCAGCTTTAAGCTTTTTACCGAATTTCTTCTTTTTCGCTGTTTAGCGAAATTATGAAAAAATAATGTATTGTGGTCTTCAAACTTAAGCCAATTGGCCCTAGCTTTTTGCTCCAGTTCGACTTTTTCCTTGTTGGCTTCCCAATTAATCACAAGCTTTACTTCCTCCATTTCAGCCAATGTTGTATCGTCAGCATCTAGAGTTGATAATTCCCCTAGATGCTGAGATAGGCAAACAACTTCCCTCTTTTTCAATTTAGAAAAGTGGCTCATCTCTTTTTTTTTTTAAAAAGCGCCTAACTGTTGAAGCTTCACTTCGACCCTTTTGAATGGTTGTCCTAAAAATGTCTTATAATCTGTTCACAATATTCTTCAAAAACCCCACCAGCGTTGAACCTAAATCCCCTCTTATTGAACTGCTTATCGATTTCAACACCCAAAGAAACTAAAAGAGGGCAATGATAAAAGATTGTGTGGGGAAGGTGTTTTAATGAATGCTTTAGGAAAAATCCCCACCATGCTTGATTAGCGACACCTCTCTTAAGTCTTTCTCGAACATTATTCTCCAAACGTTTGCCTTTTTCCCATGTGAACCAACTTTCAGAAAGCCCTATATTCGAGAGATCACAATCGACAAGCACAGCTCTAAACCTAGCCATATTTCGTTCATTACGTAAATGACCCCTTTTCTTCTCAAAAAAATACATAATCTCATTGAAATCACCCACTACCATCCAAGGCATGTTATGAGATTTTCCCAACACTCGAAAAAGGTCCCAAGAGGCTTTTCTATTACATTCTTTTGGAGCTCCATAAAAACTAGTTAATCTCCAAGCTAGAATATCGTCTTTTTCAGATATAATTGTTGGAAATTTATAGATTGCAAATTAAAGAGCACTATTCAAATTAAAAGTGATGATTTATCATCTTTCAAAATTAATTGAAAAGTGATGACTTATCATCCAATGGATACATTTCCATGGGACAAGTCTCTTCCAAAAGGTATGTCCAATATGAAAGAGTTGTGACTCTTCAAAAAGGTGTCCATTGAATGCATATAAATAGATGGACTATGATGCTCACAAATTCACATTTTTTTCCCTTTACAATCAATTCCAATTTTCAGAAATTAAAGTAAGAGTTAGGGAATTCTACGATTTTGCTAATCAAAGGAAATTCAAAACTTTATTATATCCCGAGAGGACCTTTGTCTTAACCCTCTAGTAACTTTTTGTGGGGGAAAATAGTTCTCTTTGGAAAGCGTTACCCGTGCCTTAAAGTTTACTATTAAATTTAATATTGTTTTCTCAAAATCTCTAACAATCAAAGAGAACTATTTTGAAGATGGTGACGGAGGCTACCACCGCATTCAAAGTGATGAACCAAGAGTTTGTAAAACTTGGCCGATTTGACGGCTCAAACTTCAATCATTAGAAGGATAGGATGCTGTTCCTTCTCATCATCTTCAATGTGGCGTATGTTTTGGATCCAAACTTACAACCCGTGGAGGATCTCGCCCCTAATGCAAATCCCAAGGAAATTGTGAAAGTGGTCGAACTCAAAAAGAAGCATGAGGAAGACAATTTCACATGTCGTGGACACATTCTCAACACCTTGTCCGATCGGTTGTATGATCTTTACATGTTGATGCAATCCTCGATGGAAATATAAAAAGCTCTTGAAGAGAAATACAACATCGAGCGACAAAGTCCCAATAAATTTTTAATGATAAAATATTTTGAATTCAAAATTCTTGATAGTATCCCGATCATGGATCAAGTCCATGAATTACAAGTCCTTGTAAGCAGACTTCATGACTTGAAAGTTATTATTCCGGAAATGTTACAAGTCGGGGCTATCATCTCAAAGTTGCCCTCATCTTGTAACAATTATCGAAAGAAACTTCTGCATATGGTAGAGGACTTCACTGTGGAGAAAATGTTTAGGCATTTACGTATTGAAGAGGAAACTCGAAAGCGTGATGTAGTGTATCTTCCCCAAAGTTCTAAAGTGAACCATATGAGCAAGTCCAAGAACTCTCGAAATGGTAAAAGAAAGGCCACATTCGAGACTAATGACATGCAAAACAAGAAGAAAAAATCTCGCAATTGCTATAATTTCAATAAGAAAGGACACTACATTAAAGATTGTAAACTTCTCAAAAAGAAGCAAGATGGCGCAACTTTCAAAGCTAATATGGTGGAAGATATGAACTTAGTGGCTATGGTTACAGAAGGGGTTGAGAATTTGGAGATTGGTATGATTACCGAAGTCAACATAGCCATGACCGATAAGTCTCATAATTGGTGGCTTGACTCTGGTGCTACTATCCATGTGTGTAATGACCGACAACAATTCAAGAATTATGAACTAGTTGTAAACCGCGAAGTGCTTATGGGCGACTATCAGTCGATTAAAATGCTCGATCAAGGGACGGTGAAACTTAATTTCACATTTGGGAAGAAATTGACTTTGACCAATATGTTTTATGTTCCCGATGTGAGAAAGAATTTAGTGTCTATGAGTCATTTATGTAACAAGGGGTTCAAGGTTATCTTGGAATCCGATAAGTTTGTTTTGCTTAAGGGTGATATATATGTAGGAAAAGGATATTGTAATGAGTATATGTTCAAGTTGAGCATTGATATGAATAAAGTCAATTTTTCTGCTTATATTGTTGAGTCTTATCCTTTGTGGCAAACGCATTTAGCACATTTTAATTTTAAAACTTTACAATATCTGCAAAATAATGGTTATATCATTCTAAATAATAATGAGTTTGTGGATAAATGTGAAATTTGTACTCAATCAAAAATTACCAAGAAGCCATTTCCTAATAAGTGTGAAAGGAATTCACAAGTGTTAGATTTAATTCATTCGGATGTTTGTGAATTAAATGGGACTCTAACAAGAGATGGAAAACGATATTTTATCACTTTTATAGATGACTTTTCTAGATTTACTTAGGTGTATCTCATGAAAAGTAAAGACGAGACTTTTGATATGTTTAAATGTTTTAAAAATGAGGTTGAGAATTTGTTTAGTAAGAAAATCAAAGTGCTTCATAGTGATAGAGGTAGTGAATATTTTTCAAATGAATTTAATGTATTTTGTGAGGAACAAGGTGTGGTACATGAGTGTTCTACGCCTTATACTCCGCAACAAAATGGTTTGGCTGAAAGAAAGAACTGTACTTTAGTGGATATGGTTAACTCGATGTTGTTAAATGCTAAACTTCCAAATAATTTATGGGGTGAAGCATTATTGACTGCATGTTATATTCTTAACAAAATACCATCGAGAAAATTCAAAGTATCTTCATATGAGTTATGGAAGGGTCGGATGCCAAACTTAAATCATTTCAAAGTGTGGGGGTGTTTGGCTTATTATAGAGTTCCCGACCAACGGAGAACAAAGTTAGGACCAACAGCCGTCAAAGGTGCATTCGTTGGATATGCCCAACATCCTAAGGCATATCGTGTTCTTGACTTAGTGTCAAATACGATAATTAAAACAAGAGATGTTGTATTCATTGAAAATAAGTTTTTCGATGATTCAACGGATTCAAAAAAGGAATATCAACCAATGATCTCAAGTGATCAAACCAAACAAAGTCTTTGTGACAATAAGGTTACGGAACCGAGGAAAAGTCAAAGAGTGAGAAAAGTAAAGGACTTTGGTCCCGATTTCATTTCCTCACAATCTCTAGCATTCCTTGTTGAGGGAAATAAAGAATCTGTAATTAAGAAGATCCCCATAATGTTTATTGTGGATGGTGATCCACAATCCTATGGTGAAGCCATGACTTCTAGAGATGCAGGATTTTGGAAAAAGGTGATCAATGATGAAATGGATTCAATATTATCCAATAATACTTGGATTCTAGTTGATCTTCCTCAAGGATCGAAGCTTATCGGGTGTAAATGGGTGTTTAAGAGGAAGAACACTCCAACATGGGGTTCTCCAATCTTTAAGGCTAGATTGGTGGCTAAAGGATTTAGGCAAAAAGAAGGCCTAGATTATTTTGACACCTATGCACCAATGGCTAGGATGACCTCCATTCGAATTCTTATAGCACTTGCATCCATCCATAAGTTACACTGTACATCAAATGGATGTTAAGATGACTTTTTTGAATGGTGATCTCGAAGAAGAAGTTTACATGAAGCAACCAAAAGGCTTTATGCTTCCTGGGAATGAACACAAGGTGTGTAAGTTGATCAAGTCATTATATGATTTAAAACAAGCCCCTAAACAGTGGCATGAGAAATTTGACTCTGTTATTTTGTCATATGGTTTTTTACATAATGGCGTGGATAAATGTATTTACACTAAATTAACTAATAGGTACGGTGTAATTATTTGCCTCTATGTAGATGATTTGTTGATTTTTTAGATGAACATGGAAGGTGTTCGTGAGACCAAAGAGTATCTAGCCTCGAATTTTAAGATGAAGGGTCTTAACGAGGTAGATACAATTCTAGGTATAAAGGTGAAAAAACATGAAAGGGGCTTTGCATTAAGCCAATCTCATTACATCGAGAAAGTATTGGAAAAGTTCAAACACTTGAATATTAAGGATTCGAGCACTCCATACGATTCGAACTACAAGTTAAGTAAGAATAATGGTAGGGCTATTGTAACAGCCCGATTTTCAGTGGTGTAGGAAATCGTAATTTTGGGACCACAACTTCGACGAGTCAGGTCGTAAATTTAGTTGTTTTAAATGTTTCTGGTGATATATGCATTATATGAATTATGAGTTGAAAATAGCATTGATTATATAGTTAATTGAATAGAAAGAACTAAATCATAAAAAGGATAAAAGTATTGATGTTTAATTAGAAGGACCAAATAAGTAAATTAACCAAAGAAGAATTAGTTAGTGGAATGACATGAGTATTAAGTGATATAGCATGATTAATAAGGTTAACAAAATGGTTAAATAAAGTTAATTATAAAAGTCATAAAAATTACAAGTTTGCCATTAGTATATATATGAAATTAAATTAAGAAAATAAAGAAAACCATCATAATTTCTCACCTTTTTCTTCTTCATTCGGCTAAGAGGAGAAAGTTAGGGTTTTCACACTTTCAAGCTTTAAGCTTTGATTTGGACTACGATCGTGCCATCGATCGTGGAAAGGGAAAATTAGCAGAATAGTCTCTGAAATCCATTCACAACTGCAATCCAGTCCGGTAAGTTTGTATGGTTAAATTTTAACTTAAATTGCTTATTCTTGCAGTATGACTATTGTAGTGAGATGAAACGATATTCGAAATTGTGGAAGACAAGTGTGAATGAAATACGGAAGATAAACGAGTTTGAGCTATAAATAAAAGAGTTTGATGACTAAATGTCATCGTGAGTAAATGAATCCTTTACGGATTAAAGGTCCAATGACTAAGTGTCATCGTGAGTAAATGAATCCGTAAATTAAAGGTCCGATGACTAAGTGTCATCGTGAATAAATGAATCCTTTACGGATTAAAGGTCCGATGATTAAGTGTTATCGTGAGTAAATGAATCCATGACGAATTAAAGGTTCTATGACAATATGTAATCGTGAGTATTAAATGAAATGAGTTCTTATGCGGAACAAGGGTCCGATGACTTTGTGTCATCGTGAGAAATAAATACGAGTGAAACCTATCCCAGATGTAAACAGTGTTCCATTTGGTTAATTAGATTTTTACAACTCTTAAAGTTTGTTAAATTTATTTAACTTTATGTACTTACTAAGCCCTAAAGGGCTTACCTGTGGATTTGCATTTGTTTTGTAGATTCACTTTTGCTATTCGGAGATCGGATCATCTTGAAGCATCACACTATCCCGAAGTTTTTCGGTAGAGTTTTACATCACTTGGTTAATGTGACATGTACTAGGATGATGTTACCTTTTCTTTATACAATGAGTTTGTGAAAAACCTTGTTATGTTTGATGAAATGTTGGATGTAGTTCTAAATACCTTGTATTGATATAAATCTTGTATTTGTGTTGTCTTGAATGCATAGATAAAAGTTGTGCTTATATGGAAACAATGAACTTGTGTTTGGTACAAATTCTAGAGATTTAGCTTGCATGCTTGTTTCGGTAGAACCCATATGTGTTTCGGTAGAAGTACAAGGTAGGAGATATTGTTTTAAATCATAAGAAATGATTTTTGAATTGAATAAAGATGTGATTAATCGGATATGTGTAAAAGATGAATAGTATAATATGAATAGATGACATCGAAATCCTAATCTGCGACAATACTCGAGATTTTGGGTGTTATATTTAGTGGTATCAAAGCTTTCGATTTAGCCGTTTCTTGGACTGAATGGTCATGTTTAATGATTTAGAAGTACATGCCATATTGAACCTGTGATAGTGTGATATAGATGAATTCGATCTAACTAAGATTTTTGTAGATAAATACAGGATGCCTAACTCTGTTAAAGAGGAAACTAATGAGGTAAATAGCAATGCTCCGACTAATGATTCTAGAGGTAGCCATAGGGCATCAATATTACCGATGACAGAGAATGAAGCAAAGAATATATCCTTCGATTTAATGGGGCATTGGTTTACGGAATTCATGAAAACTAATTCGATGGCACCATCCCCTATGCCTCCTGTCACACAGGTAGGTACCCGATCGGTAGCACCCCTAGAAAGGCCTCCCTCACCTCTAGTGGTGAAATCGAGGCGTCGTATCCCTACAGATAAGGTTAGGAAATACAGGGCTGAAGACTTCTGAGGTAGTGTGAAAGACAATCCTTCTAGAGCTGAATATTGGTTAAAAAATACGCTAAGAGTCTTGAATGAAATGGCTTGTCCTGTTGAAGACTATGTAAGGTGTGCTGCATCATTACTGAAGGACGAGGCTTATCACTGGTGGGCTATGCTCGCGGCAATGATGTCGAAAAATGAAGTTACTTGGGACTTTTTTCAAACAGAGTTTAAGAAGAAATATGTTAGCAAACGGTACCTGGATAATAAGAAGAAAGAATTTCTAGAATTAAGACAGGGAAATAAAACGGTGGCAGATTACGAACGAGAGTTTTTACGGCTGAGCAAGTATGCCAGATAGGTGGTACCAACTGATGAAGCTATGTGCGTCTGTTTCGAAGAAGGGCTGAATGACGAGATAAGAATGATGGTAGGTGGTTTTGAAATTCAACCACTAGTAGCGTTAGTTGACAGAGCTCAAAAGATGGAAAAAATCTACAATAGCAAGAGACAAAGAGAAAAAATATTTCAAGAATCTGGAAGGAAAAACATTGCCAGGACCTTCTTTATGCCACTGTTGAAGAGATTCAGAGAAGAGGCTAGTCGGGGCCTAGTATCTTCAGGATTTCTGAGTAGAAGTAAGTCGGGACCAGCAGAATCTAAATTCCAGAACAGACTCGTAGACAGTGTGGCTAGCGTTTGTAATAAACCTAGTCTGATATATGGGTATTGTAAGAGGAACCATGCAGGTGAGTGTCGCAAGATGAAAGGGACATGTTATCGATGCGAAAGTGCAGATCACTTTCTCAGGAATTGTCCGATAAGATCTGAAGTAAAGGAGGAACATAGTGTAAAATCTCCTATTACACCACAAAAAATAGGCGCCCAAGGCAGAGTAGCGGTATAAGTAGAAACCGTGAAGATAACAAAAATACTATAGCCAGATCTGAGGCTTTAGCACCTGCATAGACTTATGTTATCCGAGCTCAAGAAGAGGCTACCGCTCCTGATGTTGTGACTAGTATATTCTATCTCTTTAATGATATTATGTGTGCATTGATTGACCCGGGATCGACTCATTCATATATTTGTCCTGCATTAGCTACTGAAAAGAAATTGTCTGTTGCGTCGACTGAGTTTGATGTACAAGTCACAAACCCATTGGGTCATAATGTCATTATTAATTTGATATGTCGTAGATGTCCACTGAGAATTCGGGACTGTAAGTTCCCTGCTGATTTGATGTTATTACCATTTACTGAGTTGAATGTAATTTTGGGAATGGACTAGTTAACTGAGCATGATGCAGTGGTTAATTGTAAATGAAGATAAATCAATTTGAAATGGTCGACAGAAGAAGTAATCACAGTTGAGTCGGAGAAGTAAAGCAGTGACACCAGAATAATCTCGTCGTTATCAGCACAGAAGATGGTTCATAAAGGTTGTGAAGCATTTTTGCCTTATATACTTGATACTCGAAGTACCGAAACAGATTAGAACAAGTACCAATTATCAAGGAATTTACAAATGTGTTTCCAGAAGAGTTACCGTGTTTACCGCCAGTCAGAGAAGTAAAATTCGGCATTGACTTAGTACCTGGAATTGTACCGATCTCGATTCCACCGTACAGGATGGCACCCACCGAATTGAAAGAGTTGAAGGCACAATTACAAGAGTTGTTGGATAGGGGCTTTGTCCAACCGAGCATATCGTCTTGGGGCACACCAGTTTTGTTTGTAAAGAAGAAAGATGGATCGATAAGAATGTGTATAGACTACAGACAGCTGAACAAGGTAATAATCAAGAATAAATATCTGTTACCTCGTATTGATGAGTTGTTTGATCAATTGATAGGTGCGACCGTCTTTTCTAAAATAGATCTTCGATCGGGTTATTATCAGATGCGAGTAAAAGATAGTGATGTACAGAAAATCGCATTCAGAACTCGATACGGACATTATGAGTTTCTAGTAATGCCATTCGGATTAACTAATGCTCCGGTAGTGTTCATGGATTTGATGAACCGAGTTTTTAAACCTCAGCTAGATAGATTTGTAGTGGTGTTCATTAATGATATATTGATTTATTCCAAGTCCGAGATAGAACATGTTCAATATCTGAGGGAAGTTTTGCAAATAATGCGAGAAAAACAGCTGTATGCTAAGTTCAGCAAGTGAGAATTCTGACTCCGAAGAGTTGGATTTCTAGGTCATATGGTATCATCGGAAGGAATTCGGGTTGATCTGAATAAAGTGTTGGTTATTCTCGATTGAAAGATACTTAAGAATGTTTTTGAGGTACGTAATTTTTTGGGATTAACATGCTATTATCGTCGATTCGTGAAAAATTTCTTTATTGTAGCCTTGCCGATGACCAAATTGCTACAGAAGAATATTCAGTTTGTGTGGTCAGAAAGGTGTTAGTAGAGTTTTGATCAGTTGAAGAAATTATTGACAGAAGCTCCGGTATTGACACAACTTGAAACGGGTAAAAAGTTTGTTGTATATAACGGTGCATCTCTAAATGGCCTAGGTTGTGTATTGATGCAAGCAGGACAAGTAATAGCTTATGCCTTCCGACAATTAAAATCGCATGAACGGAACTATCCGACCCACGACTTAGAGTTGGCTGCCATTGTGTTTGCTTTGAAGATCTGGCGATATTATTTATACGGGGAGAAGTACCGTATATTCACAGATCATAAAAGTTTGAGGTATTTGATGACTCAGAAGGAATTGAATTTGAGGTAACGTCGGTGGTTAGAATTATTAAAAGACTATGATTTAATAATTAAATATCATTTAGGAAAAGCTAATGTTGTTGCCGATGCTTTGAGTCGAAAATCATTATTTGCTTTGAGAGCAATGAATGCTCATTTGTCACTTGAAGGTGATGGTTCTGTTACAGCGGAACTTCGGACGAAATCGTTATTTTTACAGCGGATACGAAAGTTACAAGAGAATGACTCAAAGCTTATGGCTAGAAAAGGACAGATGCAGAATGATGCAACTACTGAATTTACCACTGATAATGATGGTATGTTGTACTTCCAGGGCAGAGTATGTATTCCTGATAATCTTGACTTAGGATATTTTGTCAGAGGCTCACAGCAATACTTATTCCATCCATCCGGATAGCGTGAAAATGTAAAACGACTTGAAGAAGATGTATTGGTGGCCGAGTATGAAAGACAAGTCTTAGAGTTCGTGATTAGATGTTTGGTGTGTCAGCAAGTAAAGGTTGAACACCAGGTACCGTTTGGACTGTTACAACCTATTACCATTCTCGAGTGGAAATGGGAACGAGTTACTATGGATTTTGTTACAGGACTACCTGTGACGCCGAGGAAGAAAGACTCGATCTGGGTTATAGTAGATAGATTGACGAAATCGGCTCACTTTATTCCTATCCGAATGGATTTTCCACTAGAGAAATTGTCTGAGTTGTACGTATCTGAGATAGTAAGACTGCATGGGGTACCGGCATCCATTATCTCTGACAGAGATCCCCATTTTACTTCGAGGTTTTGGGGTAAGTTGCATGAAGCTTTGGGCATCCGATTGAATTTCAGTACTGCATATCATCCGTAGACGAATGGTCAGTCGGAAAGAGTGATACAGATACTTGAAGATATGCTACGGTGTTGTATGCTTGAATTTGAGGGTAGTTGGGAAAGATATTTGCCATTGATGGAGTTTCCCTATAACAACAGTTATCAGACTAGTATCAAAATGGCTCCGTTAGAAAGCATTATACGGTAGGAAATGTAGAACACCATTGTATTGGTCGTTGAGTGAAAACAAGTTAGTTAGAGCCGGTTTGATTCATGAGACCGACTTTTCTTGTGAGTCTCACCTTGGAAGAAAGTGCTAAGGTTTGGAAGAAAAGGAAAGCTAAGCCCCCGGTTTATTGGGCCGTATAAGATTATTGAACGGGTTGGTCCTGTGGCATACAAGTTAACTTTACTGCCAAAATTAGAGAAGATCTATAATGTGTTTCATGTTTTGATACTCAGACGGTACAGGTCAGATCCTTCACATGTGATTTCGCTCTATGAGGTTGAAATACAACCAGATTTGTTGTATTTTGAAAAACCAATTAAGATTCTAACTCGTGAAGTAAAAGAACTGCGAAAAAAATAGTACCATTGGTAAAAGTTTTATTGAATCGACACGGACTCGAAGAAGCTACTTGGAAAATAGAGGCTTCAATGAAATCACAATACCCTACTCTGTTCACCGGTAAGAAATTTCGGGACGAAATTTCCCTAGGGGGGAGAGTTGTAACAACCCAATTTTCAGTGGTGTCAGAAATCGTGGTTTTAGGATCACAACTCCGACGAGTCAGGTTGTAAATTAAAGTTATTTTATATGTTTCTGGTGATATATGCATCATATGAATTACGAGGACTAAATCATAGAAAGGATAAAAGTATTGATATTTAATTAGAATGACCAAATGAGTAAATTAACCAAAGAAGAATTAGTTAGTGGAATTGCATGAGTATTAAGTGAATATGGCATGATTAATAAGGTTAACAAAATGGTTAAATAAAGTTAATTATAAAATTCATAAAAATTACAAGTTTGCCATTAGTATATATATGAAATTAAATTAAGAAAATGAAGAAAACCATCATAATTTCTCACCTTCTTCTTCTTCATTCGGCCAAGAGGAGAAAGTTAGGGTTTTCACACTTTCAAGCTTTAAGCTTTGATTTGGACTATGATCGTGCCACCGATCGTGGAAAGGGAAAATTAGCAGAATAATCGCTGAAATCCATTCACAACTGCAATCCAGTCTGGTAAGTTCGTATGGTTAAATTTTAACTTAAATTGCTTATTCTAGTAATATGACTATTGCAGTGAGATGAAATGATAATCGAAATTGTGGAAGACAAGTGTAAATGAAATACGGAAGATAAAAGGGTTCGAGCTATAAACGAAAGAGTCCGATGACTAAATGTCATCGTGAGTAAATGAATCCTTTACGGATTAAAAGTCCGATGACTAAGTGTCATCATGAGTAAATGAATCCTTTACGGATTAAAGGTCTGATGACTAAGTGTCATCGTGAGTAAATGAATCCATGACGAATTAAAGGTCCTATGATAATATATCATCGTGAGTATTAAATGAAATGAGTTCCTATGCGGAACAAGGGTTCGATGACTTTGTGTCATCGTGAGAAATAAATACGAGTGAAACCTACCCCAGATGTAAACAGTGTTCCATTCGGTTAACTAGATTTTTACAACTCTTAAAGTTTGTTAAATCTATTTAACTTTATGTACTTACTAAGCCCTAAAGTTTTTACCTGTGGATTTGCATTTGTTTTGTAGATTCACTTTTGCTGTTCGGAGATCGGATCATCTTGAAGCATCACACTATCCCGGAATTTTTCGGTAGATTTTTACATCACTTGGTTAATGTGGCATGTACTAGGATGATGTTACCTTTTCTTTATACAATGAGTTTATGAAAAACCTTGTTATGTTTGATGAAATGTTGGATGTAGTTCTAAGTACCTTGTATTGATATAAATCTTGTATTTGTGTTTTCTTGAATGCATAGATAAAAGTTGTGATTATATGGAAACAATGAACTTGTGTTTGGTACAAATTCTAGAGATTTAACTTACTTGTTTCGGTAGAACCCATGTGTGTTTCGGTAGAATTGTAGGGTAGGAGAGATGTTGTATACTGGCTTGAGCTGTTTCAGTAGTTAAATTGTAAGTATCGGTAGTTGTATGTATAAAAGTATCGGTAGTTTGCATGCTTGTATCGGTAGAAGTTACAGGATGAAAATTTAGCTCTCTGGAGTTTTTAGTATCGGTAGATGCATGACTTGTATCGGTAAAAATTTCACTTGTATCGGTAGAACTAGTATAGGTATCGGTAGAAATCTGCACTGTTTAGAATTGTTCATTCAATTGACTACTTTCGATACTTGACCTTCAGGTACCGTTAGAAGTTCCCTAAAATATTGGAAATTCCATTTTTACCCCTGACAAAATAATGTTATGTTTAGATATTGTTTTAAATTGTGAGAAATGATTTTTGAATTGAATAAAGATGTGAACAATCGGATATGTGTAAAAGATGAATAGATATGAATAGATGACACCGAAATCCTAACCGACGACAATAGT
Source organism: Gossypioides kirkii (assembly GCA_005610355.1). Lineage (NCBI taxonomy): Eukaryota > Viridiplantae > Streptophyta > Magnoliopsida > Malvales > Malvaceae > Gossypioides > Gossypioides kirkii. The sequence goes on along the minus strand of CP032247.1, from coordinate 28,509,842 downwards.
CAGGATTTTGGGTGTTACAGCTATGCGCAACTTGAGTATGCCAGCGCAATTGGAAGTCTAATGTATGCAATGCATTGCACTAGACCTGATATTGCATTTGCTATGTGCAAATTGGCGAGATTTACAAATTGTCCTGGTACCTATCATTGGAAAGGAATTTGTAGGATTTTTTGTTATCTTAAGAAAAAAAATTAGGATTATTCTATAGTGATTGTAACACCCCTATACCTGGTTCACACGTAGGAACTCGGTATCGAAGTATTACATACAATACCGGAGAATTAAACATGAGTATAATAAAATTTTTCTTCCAAACAATATGTTTTTAAATCATTTTATTCAAAATATCATCAATTCATTTTATCAACTCAAAGTATTCCTAAACAACATTTTTCCTTTCATTAGGGACATATATAAGTGTCATTGTACATGCCATTTTTACCAAGAGTAAATACCTGGAATTGAATTTTCCAAAGGTAAGTTGATGTGATGAGAGGTCCCTTGCCTTGACTTTATCCCCTCGTAACTACTATACCTACGCGTTAAAATAAACGCGTTAAACTAGTGAAGGCTTAGTAAGTACTACAAAAGTAATGAATAACTATTAAATTTCTCATGTTTATAAACTTCTTGCCTTACTTGCATAAACCATGTAACTTACCACATTAGTTTAATTCATACTTTGATCCACTTTTTCCTCATATTAGCCCATTGTAGACTTTCATAGAACCTCTCGGATATACGGAACTAATAGTAAGTATCGAAGTACTATCAATGAGCACGTAAGTGCTCGGGAAATAATAAGCACACACAGTGCAAATTAGTAGGCACACACAGTGCAAAATAGTAAGCACACACAGTGCAAATCAGTAGGCACATGCAGTGAAAAATAGTAAGCACACACAGTGCAAATCAGTAAGCACATATAGTGCGAATTAGTAAGCACACACAATGCTGAACAGTAAGCGCGCTAATGTTTCTTAATGGCATGCCACTGATATCACAATGGTTCTAACTTGTCTACATGGGCATAAAATCTCATATAACAACATTTTTTCATAGTTGTTATATGTCACTCCTTCACTAAACACAATCACATCATCATGTATATTTCACATATATATCATCATATACCTCTTTACTCTTATTTTCACATAAATTTTCAAAGATGTCCATTTGAGTCATATTCACTAAATTATTTATATCCTGAGCTAAAGAATTTGAAATTATTATCCGCTTGATGTTTCTAAAACTAGACTCAATTATCTTTTTACCATAAAATTTTCAGAATTTTTACTTTAGCCAATTCTTTCAATTTACCCCTTCTCTGCTGCCTGACAGTTTCGACCTTTCTTCACTAAAGCTTAATTATCTTTTAGTACAGGAATCTAATAATGTTACCGTTTTTTTATTTTAAAAATATACTCATTAAGAATTCATCCATATAAATTTCAGTCTTTAATAATTTTTATATGATTTTTCAAATTTAGAATAGGGGAATTCGAATCTACTCTGACCTTTATACACAAAAACTAGTATATCTCAAAATATACAATTCCTTTTCTTTCACCGTTTCTTTCATATGAAACTAAACTAAATAAGATTTAATCACATGTTTAATTTGACCCTTAACTATTTTTATACAATTTTTGGTGAATTTTTGAAGTTAGTCCTCTGATTCTGTCCAAACTGTTTTAATGAGAATATTTCCCTTCTCATATTCCTTTGCACTAAATTTCATTTAATCACAAATAATCACCATACTTATAATTAAACATATCATTTTACTCATTTTTATCACAATTAATCATATACTAAAATCATATACTTTAAAGAGAATAAATTTTCAATTTAAAATCTTGTAGTACTTACAACAAAAAGGTTGGTATTCTTCTCTTCTTACTCCTTGCTCTTCTCTTTGCCCTTTTCTTCAATTTGGTCCCTCTCTTTCTTTCCTTTCTCTTCAATTTCATATAAACACATATAAGCTAAAGGCTAAAACTCATTGATTTTCATGCTAAATTATGAAAATACACATGTATATCATGAGAATTTAATCATTTCTTATCTTTGTTCATGAAACCCCAAAATTCTAATTCAATCGCTACACACTTTAACCCTTCAAAGTGAGTTCTACAAGGAAATTAAGGTGACTACTAACTTCCTTCTATGCCTTTCTTAAAGAAATTTCGAAGAAAATGGAAGATTTTGAAGCTTGAAAGGTTTAACAATGGCGAAATGACCTATTTGGAATAAAAGCAAAAGTTGGAAAGGAGAGATATGCATGTGACGTTGGAAATTAATGACAAAGATGATATTTTCATCTTTTATTTAATTTTATTTCTCTCAAATTCTCTAGATTTCTCCACTAAAAATATCTCTCTTATAAAAATGGTAAAATTACACTTTTAGTCCTTGGACCTTCCAACTTTACACTTTGGCCCAAAACATTGTCTCCAAAAATATCTTCCACCAAATTACTCTTTTGACCTTCCTTAATCAATCTAATTCCCATGATGACTCATAATTCAATTTGGATCAATTGCTATTTAGTCCCTCATGATTTCTCACAATTACTATTTAATCCTTAAAATTTCCTAACCTTTCTTATTTTAACTATATATTCTAATCCTCAATTCTACTCTAATGTTTTTCCAACTCCGGTTCAAAAACACGGATGTTACAGTGATTATCTTACTGTACTAGAAGGTTACTTAGATGCAAGTTGGATTACAAGTTTAAGTGACAATAAGTCCAGATCTGGTTGGATTTTTATGATCGGAGGTGGAGCCATTGGTTGGGCCTCCAAGAAACAAACTTGCATCTCACATTCAACTATAGAGGTTGAATTTATCGCCTTGGCGGCTACTGGAAAGGAAGCGGAATGGCTAAGAAATCTATTGCTAGATATAAAGTTGTGGCTACAACGTAGATTCACCATTTTCGTATATTGTGATAGTGAATCCACCATGTCTCGAGCGTACAATAAGGTGTACAATGGAAAGTCTAGACATATGAGTTTGAGACATGAGTATGTGAGACAATTGATTAGGGACGGTGTGATAATTGTTACCTATGTTAAGTCAAATGACAATTTAGCGGATCCACTGAAAAAAGATTTATCAAGGGATTTAGTTAAAAGTACCACCACTAAGATGGGATTAAAACCATTCTAATTGCGCCATTGATAATGGAAACCCTACCTTTTTCTAGCCAAAAGTTAGTTTCAAGGTTCAAAGGGTAATAACAAGTTATTGAATGACAATGTGCACTAAAAATCAGGATTTAGTGATTAAATTTTAGGAGGATGAGTTTTACTCTTAATGGATGGACATTAATTGTCATGAAATCCACCTATATGGACATGAAGTGGTGCCGCTTCAACGAGATTTTATTTATGATTTTCTCTCGTATATGTTCATGAAATGGGATGAGCACACAGTCATAACGGTGCTAAAACAAATTAAACTCTTACTCTATTTCTTTACGATTATGTGTGAAATTTTTCGGTATTGACTTTAAGTGTGATGGTTCAAGCAACTAGCCATCATTCACTTTTTTGATACTGTGAGAAATTTGCAATAAAGAAAGGTTCAATCTGCGGACATCCTTCCTTATGCTTAATCGTTGTGTACTTATTTTCTGAAATTAGCAATCTAGTGGGGGATTGTTGGAAATTTATAGATTGCAAATTAATGAGCACTATTCAAATTAAAAGTGATGATTTATCATCTTTCAAAATTAATTGAAAAGTGATGACTTATCATCCAATAGATACATTTCCATGGGACAAGTCTCTTCGAAAAGGTATGTCCAATATGAAAGAGTTGTGACTCTTCAAAAGGTGTCCATTGAATGCATATAAATAGATGGACTATGATGCTCACAAATTCACATTTTTTTCTTTTACAATCAATTCCAATTTTCAGAAATTGAAGTAAAAGTTAGGGAATTTTGTGATTTTGTTAATCAAAGGAAATTCAAAACTTCGTTGTATCTCGGGAGAACCTTTTTCTTAACCCTCTAGCAAGTTTATGTAGGGGCAAATAGTTCTCTTTGGAAAGCGTCACTCGTGCCTCGAAATTTACTATTTAATTCAATATTGTCTCCGGATCTATCTTCTCTCAAAATCTCCAGCAATAATTATGTCAGTATGATTTGCTGAGAAACTTTGCATTTAAATCTCAACATCGTCCTTCCAACCTTTGGTTCCTTGCACCTTCACATCAATTCCATTAGCGAAGCCGCATTTTATTCAAACTCGTTCCATCTGTTTACTATCTAACTTTGTTTCAATGAGAAACAAAATTTGAGGCTGTATATGCCTTACCTTATTCCTAAGGTGATTAAAAACTCGTGAGTGCCTCAACCCACGAACGTTCCAACTCAGTATTTTCATTGCGTCAGGTCGGCATGTTGAACAGCGACCGTCGATCTATCGTTTGGTTGAACTGAGTCCCTTGTATTATCTTCTTCCTTTATCTAGTTGTTCCTTGCCCCTGGGCACTTCTTCCCTTCAATTATCTCAACTGGCATATTCTCCAAAGCTTCCTCTCTAAGACGTAATGGATGAATTTCGTCAGTGACGTCCTCTTCAAACTCGGGATTTCTTCTTTGCTTGTCAATATCCATTTTGTTTGATGAAAAGCCCCCTCCTGACCTGTATGGATCTTCTTCTTTGAGCCATTTACTTCCAGCACGAAGCTCTCCTCTAGTTGGAGCTCGAAGCGATAGATCCTAACCAAATTTGACCTCTTGCACCCCACTTGTTTTCCTGATTGGAACAAAACCCTCTTTATGCCCTAATTTACCACAAATAAAACAAAAGAGGGTAAGTCATTCATATTAAAAAAACGCATGCCCTACCTGCCCTCCCTCAATCAGCAATTTCTTTTTCCTTTTCAACGGTAATCTGACATCAATCTTGACTCGAAACCGCATCTAACGTCTTTTCCCCTCTTGAGATTAAGGTAATGTCATATTTAATAAATTCACCTACAAAGTCTCCCAGACTCTTGGCCAACCTCTCCGAAACTACTCCATGAGAAATATTATGAATTTGCATCCAGAAGAATGAATAATTTAATGGAATTGTTTTTGGATCCTCTTGCTGCCCTAGCTGATGAAAAAGAATAAGATGTCTATAAAAGACCAAGGGATTCCATGTATAACCCTTTTAATGTCAACTTCATAAAAGAATCTAAATAAATACTGCTTGTCCCCAAGATCAGAAATTATGACTCCCCCTAAAGGATGTCATAGATCTACCAGCATCCTCTTAAGGGAAGGAAAGTGAATTCCACAATCTGTGAGCACTCTCCCAACTAAACAAAAGCGTCAGTCTTCTTCTTCGGATGACGAATCGCCTATACAGGGAATAGAGTTCCCTTCTTCCTCATCCTCCAAACTCATATTAGTCAACTCTGCTTCCATTGTGACAAGAAGCGAATTGAGAAGAATAAACTACAAGTGGCAACTTTGAAATTTTGGTTGATTACGACTATGAACAGAAATAAAACAAGAACAAAGGAACGACGTGCTACGAAACCCGAAAGAACTAATTATTTAATGGGGGTAATTCTTAAAAATACATATTAATTTTGATTTAATGTGTAATTTAATATATGAACTTTGATTTAGTATAATTATGTAGATGAATTTTTTTTAACAATACTATAAATATGACAATTTTTTATAAAATAAATTTCTTTAACTAAATATTTTAGTGAAATTAAAATTATCATTTATAACCGTGATAAAAATTATCAAAAATAAAAATATTTAACTGAAAATTTAATAATATAATGAAAAAAAATTACATTTAACAGTTTTAAAAAATTTTAAACTCGTACATTTATATATTATATAAATAGATAATTAATTCTATTATTATACGCACCAAAATAATAATAACTAGCACTTTTCAGTATGTAAAAAAAAAAAAGTTTAAAACAAAATTAAGTGAATTCCCAAAAAGAGTGATAGGATTTGACTTCAAATGTCCTCAATGGCCCATTCATCATCATCAGCTCAGCTGCCCTTCATATTGCGCATGCATCAACTTCCTCTATTCCCCTTTTGCTCTTCTTTAATATTAATAATATTAATTAATTTGATTTCTAAATTTTTCAAGTGGATCCTCAGTTTTTTCTGTAAAAAAGAAAAAGTGGGTCTTCTGTTCTCATCATTAGCCATTTTTCCAATTAAAATTTAGAAAAAGATGGTATAAAATTGTGATTACATATTATTCTAATATCTTTTCAATAAGAGAATGATAAATTAGATTTTTTCTTTTGATTTTCAGTTTTTTTATGAAAAATTCAAATCCAACTAAAAACATTAAAAATCAGGAGAAAAAAAATCTGATTTGATATCCTTTTATTGAAAAGAGATAGAGATAACATAGAATTGCAGTTTATATAATCCTTTCTCTAGAATTTAGATACCATTTGTTTTTTCTAGTTTGGTAATCATCTACTTGAATTCAAAGATATAACATTAACAGGTTGAAGCTTGTTGATGGAGCATAATTTATCTTAGGGACAAAGCAACTGTTTTATTCCTTTTGCATTTGAATTGCCTTTATAAGTATATATTCACATATTGAGATTCTTTGGTGTAGGCTTTTCATGGCAAAATATTCACCAAAACTTTTCAACTATATGCGTATATATATTGTTCTCAAAGGGATTGATGCCTGAGCAAAAGTGGAGGGGAGAGGGTTATAAAAATTAATTAGGGTTGAGTTAGAATTCGATTCTGTCGAATTTTTTTAGTTTTTTAAATCATTCATAATAATTTAGTTTGGTTCAGTTTTAAATTTTTTCGTTTTGAGATTTTAAAAAAAAAAAATAGTTTTGTTTTAAATTTATATTGTATTTAAAGTTCTCTTTATTATTATTTTAAATATTAAATATTTATTTTTCATTGTAAAAAAATGAAATTAATTATAATTTTATTTTATTTTTACTTATAAACCAAAACCATCCATTTATATCAATTAATTTCTTAAAAATAAATAAAGAATACCATAGAAAAGGATCATTTGAAAAGGGTGAAGGGTCGGTCCATTTTGGGACCAACATGAAGCAATAATATTTTCTTTTATTGATATGAAATGAAAGCTTTTGGTGTTTGATTAATTAGGTTGCAATAAAAAGATTAAAGAAGAAATAGAAAGTGGGGTCGAATATGTTCAACGTTGCTATCAACTCCATACTTGAAATTTTACTTTACCACCCATTAGTTGTCGCATTAAGTGTGATAGGATAAGACTTCACTCTCTCATTTCTTTCTTTATGCTAATATTCTAACCTAACTATACATAAAATCGTTCCTGATATGTTGTGTTTGAATTATAATAGAGTTAATTGTCAACGTATCATAATGTTTTATTGATATTAAAGTTGAAGTTTTTATTATGTTGATGGAGCTTGTTCTTTAGCGTGTACAACGAGTGTTTGTTATCTCCTAAATTGTATAGTCTCATTCATTGAATGAATTAATAAATTTCCCTTTAAATAATACATCCACATAACTACAACCATACAAATAACTATGATCACAATTAATCATTATATAACACAATTAGATTGATAACCAAAATATATCCAAATCTATACTAAGATGACTCTATACATAATCCACATACAACGGTATATAAATCGAAATAAATATAAACAATTATACATGATTTACACGGGTGACACTCAAACATATAATCTTAAATTTCTCGTGACCTTAGACTTTGTCATTGGTTGTAAACTTATCTTTCAAAAAATGTTATCAATTATAATTATAGTTTGTTTGTGTCTTCTCTTCTACTTTTTGTGTTTTTTTTAAAATAAATTTTATGCAAATACATGTTAAATATTTAAATTTAAATTTAAATTTAATTATAATATTAACTTTGAGATGAATTATTTTATTTTTTTACTTTATATTTTAATTAATTTTTTTCTCATTACAACCTTCTAAACAATGGTAACTAACTAATTCTACATAAAAATAATTTAATGAATTTATCTCTTGATTAATACATATCTGAATTAAAAATTAATTTAAAATATTTAATTTTAATTCAACTCAAATATATTTAATTTTATAACATTTCAATACTTTAATTATTTTGTAATTAAAAATAGAGAAATGAATAAATTAAACCGAAAAGATAAATAACAAGGGTATAATTATCTTTTTATTTAAAAATTGCTTGAGTAAATAAATTTCAAGGCGATTTATGAGATTTATATTGTTGAAGGATATATTTTTATGATAAGTGTTGAATGGAAACTTTTTGGTGTGAAAGTTTTGATTTTTTTTCAGTTGAGATTTGGAGATGGTAAAAATTGGTTAATAATTTAACAAATGCATGGATTCAAAATATAAAGATTTATATTAAAAAATATATTTTTTGTATTTTTCTAAGAATAATCTCAAATTGAATTACTTATTTAAAATAATGTTTGGGATTGCAATATATATGGTTTGGATTTACATTTGATTTTTTTTGTGGTTTTTTCTTTTGAAGTAAGAATAAGAAATTTGGACTTTATTTTAGATTTTTAAGGTTTATTTTATTTTTAATTTCTCTTTTTATGAATAATTATAATTTTTAGAAATTTTTATTGAAATACAAAAAAAAGAACTTTTGAGTTTTTTTTTAATAATATCTCATGTATTTTTAAAGAGTAAAGATTAAATTAATAAAAACTATAAATAATGAGTGTTAAAAAAATTATGTTTACATTTTATGCCACACTAGTAACTTTAACAACAAAATTGGATGGACGAATAAAATTTTAAATAAAAAATGTAGAGATTTATTATCTTAAAATATAAAATAAAAATATTTAGGGGTTATTTACAAAAAAAAAAGCCTTTTTTAATTTTATTTACGAAAATGGATCATATTGTAAATTAGTTACTAGAATGGGTCAATTTTGCAAAAATGCGCCTACGTGGACTCCATGTGAGGGGGAATTCAAGAAAAGCATTTCCACGTGGAAGCTTTTTTCCAAAAAGAGCACCAACGTGGACGCGCTTTAGGCCGTGTTTTTGCATACAGGGCATGCTTTTGCCTGTGTTCCATGATCGACCTCCCCTCTTTTAAACCCTAAAAAACTATAAAACCCTTCAAACCCTTTTTCACTTAATTTTCTCTCTAAATTTCACATAAATTTTTCTTTAAAACTCTCAAAATTCGTTAAATTTAATTACTTTAGTTTTATTTTATAATTTAATTATTTTTTAATAATATTTAATTAATTAGTGTCAATAATAATCATATCTCCGTTGATAATAAAATCGTTGCAACCACCTCACTGATTTCGATATGGACATTTTGACATTGAATGACTCGGGTTCCTACACCACCCACATAACTTCTGCTGGCTCGTTCTTTCTCGAATATCCATATTATCGCATATTCGAGTCAATAACAGTCAACCTCTTGGTTTGCGACAAAATTCTCTATCCGGTAACAACTTAAATGGAGCAAGCGATACAGACGACCACTTACGTTATTTTGGGACTGGTGAGAATACGTGTCTCCACACGTTGTACATGTATTCTAATTTGTACACTTTATCAACATAGCTCATGGGATCTAAGTGAAGATTTTGACAAGCTACAATTACATAAGCGCATGGATAACAAAGTGTGTCAAACCTCCCACAGACACAAGTTCTATTTTTGAGGTGTATAAGATATTGTCCACCGATAATACCTTGGTTCGGTCTGTCAAACTCCGTCACCTGAAATCATAGGTTGTCGTGATCATGACACACTGCATGCATGGAGTTGGCTCGCGCCTTATTTTGATTAATTTCTTGCAGTACCTTTCGGCACCATAAATGGTCTTCCTGCATTTGGCCTTTATAACTCGCCACTCGCTTTGGGAAAAATGCTACCAGACGGAAGTATGTCTCCTTTACAATGAACGTTATCGGCAAATGATGGGTTTCTTTTAAAACGAAATTGATGCATTCCGTCAGGTTTGAGGCCATCTGCCTATATCGTAGACTGCCGTTGTAAGATTGTGTCCACTGATCGAAAGGTATGTTACAAAGGTAGATTGCGTCTTGACCGTTAATTGACTGCAAATTTACCATCATCTCATGAAAACGGTCATTATTTATCTCGTACCCTTTCAATATAAGTGGATAGCGATGATTACATACAAAAAATATATTCAAAACATAGTAGTATTTTACAAACAAAAAATATTGGCCACGATTAATTACCCATGTTAGTCACTAGTTTACGTTGAGCGGTATACTTATGTTGCCTATAGTAGTTGGATGCAACGTGCCTTAAACAATATCGATGGTGTGTGCGATCCCAGAGGCTTTCATCCTGTCCAATTACGGTTAGTATGAAGTGTCCTACCCACTGTGCATCTTTTCCAACGCCTTCTGCTTAACTATCCAAGCCTTGCGGTAAGATGGTGTGTAGTTGAATTGGCTGCGAATATTAGCAATTAAGACCGACACCTCAATCTTGGAATTCGCTCTCACTATCGGTAGTATTAAGCTAGCTATCATAGATGAATCCAACTTGGGATGATCTTGTGATACACCTACAGCCAAACAAGTACATTAAATAATACAAACCCTAAATCTTAATATTCTAAAACCCTAAACACAATGATATTATACTAGAGGCAATACACGTATGCGGTCCGATGAACTTAATCTCCCATAATCCTCTCTTCTTCTTAACTGAAGCCATGATTTTCCATGAACATATACCATCTCGTACTGCACACTTGTCCTAGAACTTCTCTGATTTGGATTTAACGACGTTATAGTTAACCCTATTCTTGATGCTATATTGCTTTAATGCACCAAGAAAAACATCTTTGCAGGAAAACTCCTTACCAACTTTTATGTCACCCAAATCCAAATATGTCACCCAAATCCAAAGACAAACTTGTGTGACCACCCCTCCTATGTGGTAGATCTAGAATCGTGGATCTTCTTCTTCATCATTCGAACCCCCTTCAGTTGGAACAATCTTCAATTCAGAAATGGGCGCAACTTCTGCACCGTCAGGACCGGGCTCTTGGGGTAGAGCCACATCGGATTCATCATCCGACCCAGCAACATCTACCATGTTAGAGGTCCCCTCGCCGATGGATGTCGTAAGGAGTACATCATCCATTCTCGTGTAAATTTCAGAACATCCCCAATCAAATGTGGATTTCCAACCACTAGAAGTTAATGTCATTTCATAGTAAGTATTTCCAGCATTAAACATCAACCCACCGAGGTGCATGTCCCATCCACTAATAGAGTGTCATGCAGGGGTCGTGTATTCCTCTCGAACATGAGTACCTGTTAAAGTCCCTTCATCTGGCCTTGAAAATTCCACATATAACTCAAGATAAGGTGATCCACTAGCGAGGTGCGTCTGCACCATCGCCTCCAAGTCATGAAGACCTTTCATCTCAAATAAGTCATATGTCATGGGATTGATCAAAGCACAAAATCGATACTTAATAGTTGAAACTCTCACTAGCATCGTTCTGAATATTTTGCGTCTAATTCTTTTACGAAGTTTTAGCAATTCTATGTTCTGGTTAAAAACCAGTCGCACTATGTTTTTCTATAAAAAACAACATCGTTCTTAGTGTCACGGACCTCACCGTTGTAGTAAATAACAGCACTAATACGTTCACTCATTTTCAACCAATTATCCGTTGAAAGAAATTCAAAACAAAAAATATTATGAAAAAATATAACGAGATTAAAAAATATAAACACGAAAAATCAACTTATACCTTCTTAACAATAAAAAATTTCTATTCTTCTAAACTTCTTCAATTTCTCTTGCTGCAACTTATGCAACCAGAGAATGAAATTTAGGTCATTTATAGCCATTTTTGTATAATTCCTTAGATAGTAGGGGTTAAAATTTGTAGGAAAAAATGCAGCATCTTGCTTGGAGCATTTTCCCTACAAAATTCAACCCCCACTATTAGATATCAAATTTCCCAAGAATCCTGGGTTATTTTTTCAGAACCATCTTCTCATTTTTTTTCAGAATCATCAGTATGAAAAAAGCGTCCAGTTTGAAGCTTTTTCTGTACTATCTCTAACATGACATCCTACTTAGAGCGTTTTTAAAAAAAATCATCTCATCAAAATAATTTTTTCAAAACACATCACGTCAAAATAATTTTATTTTTCAGACCTATCTTCACAAAATTATTTTTTCCAAAACAATTCCATTTTTTAAAATACAATTTTTTAATTTATTTTCAAAAATTATAATTCTATTAATTTTTTAAATCATACAATTTTCAATAAACCTTAATTTAAAATACCCTTCACCCGTATATAAAATACCAAAACCCTAATTTAATAACTTAAACCCTAATTTAAAAGCCCTAAATCTAATTAAAACAAAAACACCCTAAACCTTAATGTCCAAAATTGTAATTTTCCCACTAAAAACACGTTGAAAATTCCTTAAAATTTGAGGGTTAAAATTGCAAAAATCCCCCTCTAAAAAAGAGGAAAAACATGTCCACATAGACACTTTTTTGGAAAAAAAGCTTCCATGTGGAAGCGTTTTTCTTGAATTCCCCTTGACATGGCATCCACGTAGGCGCTTTTTTGCAAAATTGGCCCATTTCAATAAATAATTTACAATATGATCTATTTTCGTAAATAAAATTTTAAAAAAGCTTTTTTTGGTAAATAACCCAATATTTAACATATTTAAACCCTTGTGTATGAGTTGGGTGAAGTAGGATGGAGTTTTGTTGTATTATACTAATTGTTTTGAGTGCAATTTACAATTTTCAAACCTCTCTTTTTGAAATTGTTCGCTTCATGTTTGCCATATACTTTGTTGTATGAACCATATAAATGAAAGGTCAAACTACCTTTTATTAATCTCACCAATTGGGTTTTAAAGCATTATATTTTTTTTTGTTTGAATAAGGGTTTTAAAGCATTATTATCTATTCAAAACTTGTATTAATAATTTTTTTCTCAGTGGTCAACAAGAATATTTAATTCTCATGTCATGTCACCTGATAGAGTATTAATATTAAACTCTAAATCATAAAATATAAAAAAAAAGTCTACTCACATGTAATAAGATCAAAATGTCTTATATTATTAAAGATTAAAATGAAATTTGATACAAATATATTTGGGTGGTGTCATTTGTTAGCTTATCATTGTTTATGTTAATCACATCAACATTTATTAAGGGCCAAATCGATTAATAATAATTTTCGTTAATAAAAATATTTAATTGATTTTTTTTTTACTAAGTGCTCATATAGGTGCACTTTTTTTTAAAGATATTTTGATTTTTTTGGTAAATACTTTTTAAGCCATTTTGCATTCTTCTAATATAAAAATATTGCTTAATACCTACTTCGAAACCTGTACTATACATAAAATCCCAAATCGGTACCTAAAGAATTGATTAATCACTTTGGCTCCTAGACTTTCCTTCTGACTATCTCATTAATTTCACCCCTTTTCAATTAGGTCCTAATTCAATTAAAATATAATATTTTCAAGTTAAACTTCATAATCAAGTTTCATTTTAAATCAATTAATATAATAATACATGATTATATTATTTTAATATTTTAAAAAATTATTTATGACCCTAATTTTGGTATCCGTTTTAAACCCTAGGTTTATTTACAATACACAAAGATAACCTTATAAATTAGGACGTGACCACTCTCGATTTTCACAAATCTGATTCTTTTATCTCGGTTTTTGAGGTGTAACAAACTTGAGTTTTACTTTCTTTTCAATTCCAATTAGAATTTTCTTTTCATCAAAGTCCGATAACTACATTCGTTTCAATAAGTAGAACTCGTAAATTCCGCAATAGCATCGACCACGCTAATCTTTCAATTCAATTACTCAATTTTTTTGTTTCTTGTCAAATCTTTTGATAATATTGTCGAATCTTGAAATCAACCATTAATTCATGTGTAAATGTCATTTGAAGGACTAATTTAAGTGAACCAGACTAGAATCGAGCATGAGGAACATCGATCGAACCCATGGTGAAAGGTGTGTATTCTTTCCCAAGTGAATTGGTGGTGATCGTATGTAGGAATAAGGTCACACGGTCTCCCACATGGGCGTGTGGACCACACAACCATATGCCATCATTACGTTAATGTACTTCGATTTTCACACGGCCACTAACCTTCCATACATCTTGCCACACAATTGTGTCTCTCTTGTAGGGTAATATTTATGTTTGTCACACGACCACAATCTGTTACATGGCCTGGCCACATGGTCATGTAACCCTTCCACACGGCTTATAGCTTCTCACACGACCGTGTGACCCCTATTTTACACTTTTGCCTAGAATTTTATGAATTGTTCAATTTAATCTCTGTATAGCCCCGAATTATTTCTGGAGATTTTATTCACTTAATTGAGTCCCTGATATTATGAATATGTTAGAATATGTGAGTTGATTATTGAATTACTACTAATAAAATGTTTGATATGTGAATGTTTCATGTATATTGTCATTATATTTCTGATAAATTGTTATTGTATTATTAATTGTATGATAAGCATGCCTACTGTTGTTGAACTTAATACAGGTTAAGCATGTCTAGTGCTACTGTTGAATTGAATATATGATAAAACATGACTATTGTTTTTACATGATACTGTTACAAGCATGTAATATCGCATTACATGGGGTGGGACGATTGTACAGAGGAAGTACTGGCAGTTTAATGATCTACAACACTAGTGATTCATCCACAAATTACTGGCAGCTTTTATCTGTAAATATGTTGTGCATCCACAGGTGGCAATTTATCTGCAAATATTTTTATCTAAAAATACTTGTGGTTCATCCAAAATTTTTACTACTGACAGTTTATCTGCAAATATTGGTGGTTCATCCATAAACTTGACTGTATTGGTTGGAAGAGTTTTAGGGAACTGTTATTGTGGAGTGTAGCAGAGTATGAGTAGGATCTTTCCTGTTATTCTTGCATCGCATTGACATTCACATACATGCTCAAAATAATTGTCGGATTATGCTTCGCTATACGATTGCGTTTGTTTTGAAAACTGTTTGTTGTATGCATGTTTACTATTTTGCATTGGTTTACTTGTGATAGGACTCACACTGACCTTTTTAAGCTCACTCCCCTTTAATTTTCATATTTACAGATAACCCATTAGGTTAAGGTGCGAACTCGGCTCGTAATGTTTTTTTAAAGTATCTTAGATTTACTGTCTGCATTTTCTTTATTCAAAGACTATACTGTTTTATTTTTGAACTGTGACATGAAACTTAGATTTTGGGATTTATATAGCATGCATGGCATTTAATTTGAATTTAGGATATGGAAACATGAATTTAGAATTAATCATGCGTAAAATAATTCTAATTTTTTTGAATTGAAATTAAGTTGAAAATCACTTTTCCGTAGCTAGATTATAAGTAATTTTTGAGTAATAAATAAATTGAAAATTAACTAAGTTTTCAAAAGTAGTCACTGTTACAAGGAAAATGTTAAACTTAATCGATTTTTGCTAACTCGTGAGTTTTTCAGGAAATAGACTAAGTTTCTCTTAAGATAAATAAAAGTTGTAAAATGATTGTTTTATAAACGTCGTTATCTTACTGGGTCATTTCGATGGCCAATATAATTTTTTGAATTTGGGCCTAACGTCTAGACCGGGTTAAGGAGATTACAAATTATCTATATGCAAATAAAAAATTAAATTAGAGAAAGATTTTATATTCAATTTCTATTGATATTATGCTTTAAAAAGTTTATTAATTTATTTATATTTAAAATTAAAAAATATAAATATAATATTGTTACATTTCTCCTACAAGCCTTTTAGCCTTTTACATGTGTTCTCATTAGACAAACACCACCCCGAACAAACTTTAGACATAGGCAACATCATTGTGAACTCTTACTAAGTCATCTTGGTTAGGAGCACATAAAATCATAAATTTATTGATTACTCAAATGTCATGTCACCAACTTAAAAAGTCATATCACTGTCATTGTGAGAAGACAAAATGTGATTCTGACGACTATAAACTTAAGATACATGACACCTTTTATCTCTTATATATAAATCCACTCACAACACCAAAAAGATCATTAAACACACAACAAAACACTTAACCTTCTTCCTCCCTTATCCTTTCTCTCCCTCACTCTACATCTTGGCTTCCCTTCACATTGCGGTTTACGACGACTTTTCGCCCCATTTTCACCGTTTACTCCTTATCAATTTGACATGTAAATTGTTGTCATTAGATTTTTTTTATAAAAATATTAAATTAATTTTCCGTGCTATATAACACGTCATCAAAACTAGTATTATAATAGAATATAAATTAGAATTGTGTAATGAGTGATGATAACTTAGTCGCGGAAGTGTCCATTTAATATATTAATGCATTTCACAGTTTCATTACCACTACAATTCAACCATAACTACATTTTGATTTATACATATTCACTATTATATTTTTATCGAAGGAATTAGTCAAAGCTAGAGTTTAAGACTTGATATAAATATTTCCTCCTCTAAATTATAATATAAAATTTTGATTATAACAAAAGAATTATTTAAAAAAATATGCATTAAAATTAAGAATCTATTATAGACTGCAATAATGGTAATAGATGAATAACCAAGACAAGACACCAATATCTAAAAATATAAATGGTCCGAAAAATACATAAATATAATGATGAAATGTGTGGACGCCCCCCCCCCCCCCCCCCCCCCCCCACCCCCAGGTTGCCAAAAATAATATGAGACAAATCCCCTCCAAATCAAATCAAATCAAATCGTTGAAATATAATTCATCCCTATGAGGCTATGACCTTTCTTCTTTTCCATATTTGGTACACACCTGTCTTTTACTGTTTCTTTCGCCCCACCAATCGCCACTTATACACTCCCATTATTTTTATTTTCTTGTTTCCTTTTCAATCTCTTTTTCTTCCGGATTATCCGTTTAAATTATTTAAACATTCTACAAAATTAATTGAGCCTAATTTCACCCTGTTTTTTTACAAAATTAATAGAGCATGTTTATTGAGACACAAATGACATAGTTGATGTATTATCATGGTGCGAAAATAAGAACGTTTGAATATCATTTTTTAATAAATTTTTAAAAGAAACTAAATCGACTTTATATGTTGATAGTGCGAGTATAACTTACACAAAAATAGCTGTGTTCTCTGACCATAGATGGCTATTCAAATAGTTTCCTTTAAAGTCAAATAGGTATGTCCATTTGGTGGTTTCAAAGCCAAATAAATTTGTTGATTCGGCAACCTTCTAATATGAAGGGTTATGGCCATTCCAATGAAGCACTTAAACCCCTGTTCGAGCACTATATATAGAAGCCTCATGTGAGAGTTAGAATCAATCAAAATTTTGAGTCAAAACATACTACTACTAGATTCATTCTAAACTATTTAAGGGTGCAATATCAATTATTCTATTTGAAATAAAGATACTGTATGGTAGGAATAAGATTTTTTTTTTAATTGTTTTTGCTTATGGAGAGATAATAACTATTCTTGAAAAAAGGATTTTTTTTTACCCTGATTAGGGTTTTTTACTAATTTATTATAAAAAATATTTATTTATTAAAATAATATCATCATCCCATTAATTATCAAAATGATATATTTAGTTAAGTGGAGGGTTTAAAATGGCAATATTAGTGGGTTTTTCTGACACAAATTTTTTTATTTTTTAATTATATTTATATATTATATTAGTGGAGGGTTTGAAAATGGAAGCACCAAAGAGTTAAATTATACATGCAAAATACACGAAAAAAATACCTGACACAGGTGGAGGGACACAAAGTGGCGGCACCCCTGGAGGGGGATTGAGTGGTGACACCAAGAGGTATTTTCGTCATGTGTCAATCCCTCATTTAGTCGTATGTGAGGGTTTTGGAGGTAAATTAATGTTGGGGGTTGGGGGAATAATGTAGGTAAAATTTTTGTTATAAAATAGGGGAAGGGGAGACCAAACGGGAGAGAGAAGAGAGAAGAAAGAAAGAAAGAAAGAAAGAAGAATGAGAGAAAAGTAAATTTATTTTTTGTGTTTATTGTTAAATTTATTTTTAAAATTATTTAATTTGTTAGTTAGTAGTAGTAATTAATTAATTTTTAATTTTATTGTTTAATGTGATTGATTTATTATTATAATTTTATTTGTTTAATAGGTTGATTAAAAGAGAAAAAAATTAAAAGAAAGGTAAATGTAAATATTTTATTGGTAATTTAAAGTTATATTTTGTTTAGTAATTATTATTTTAAGTTATTTGTTTTGTTTAATTTAATTTTTAATTGATTTGTTATTTAATTTTTTTATTTAGTTGAGTAATTTAAGAGGAGAGGGAGAAAGGTAAGTTTGGTTATTTTTAATTTAATTTAATTTAATTTTATTTTATTTTATTTTATTTTGTTAGTAAGTAATTTTATTTTGTTAGTAATAGTAAGTAAGTAATATAAATTAATTTAAAAATTAAATGCCAAAATGGATTATTTACTAAAATGGTACAAAATAAATATTTATATACTAAATTGGTATCTCCACCACATTTTCGTAGTTAATGGGGTGTAGATACCATTTTGGTATATAAATATTTATTTTGTATCATTTTGATAAATAACTCATTTTAGTATTTAATTATTATTTTTGTATTATATTGGTAAAAAATCATAAAAATCGTAAAACTTAATTACTTATGTTTCAAACTAATTGATAAATTTTTTTCAAGTTGCAGAATGGATTCATTAATTAACGACCAACGTCCTCACATAGCAAAGTCGGTGAATGAGGAAACACACCTAGCCAATCCAATGTAATAAAATTATTATTTGTTCCTTATATCATTTATGAAATTATTATATGTTTACGAAATTAAGTTAGGTTATACTAACTATTTTTGTAAATTAACAGGGAGAGCTCCAGTACCGTGCATTGAAGGGTCGTGCGCAGGGCCTCAAATATAGTTCCCATGCATGTCTGCTTCCATACTTGCGGACGGTCGGATTTGGATTAGTGGCATTGATCCAAAAGTTTGAGTTGTGGTATGATTTAATAAGTGCATTGGTGGAGCGCTGGCACCCGGAGACCCACACATTTCATCTGTCATGTGGGGAGTGCACCATGACGTTGGAGGATGTTACACTGCAACTCGGGCTCCCAATCAATGGTTTAGCTGTAACAGCTCGTTTTTCAGTGGTGTCGAAAACAGTGATTTCAGGATCAGAAACCCGACAAATTGTTTTTATAATGTTGATTAAATTAAATAAGTCAATATTAATTTTTATATGAAATTTTGAATTGAGGAATTTTAGTTATTGCATTAAAAGTTAGTATAAGTGGTTTGGTTCAAAAGTCAAATGGTCTTAGAAAATGAGGTATCGGCCCCTCGTTTTTGAAATTAAAGGTCGTAAATATTTTTATTAAATACTTACAGAGTCTTATTATATGTGAATTGAAGTTTGGTTGGGTAATTTTGATGATTAATTGCTTAATTAAGGAAAAAAGAGTTAATTGTAAAAGAGGTAAAAGTTAATTGCTATACATTAAAAATAGTAAAAGGGCTAAAATGGTAATTAAACCATGGTCAAAAATTCCAATCGGTGGTGACATGATTACCATCCACTAACTTTTGGGTTATTTTTCGTGTAGTCCTAATTAGTTTAGGACTAAATTGAAAATAAGTTTGTTTAATCAAAATTTAACGTAATTGAAGGACCAATTATGAAATTGGACCCTCTTTAAATGGCATAATAATATAAATGATGTGAAACTCTTTATATTTTGGTAAATTTCTATTAAATTCTAATAAAATGGGGATTTACTAATTAGTTTATTTTTAGTATGATCGGAAATGGTGATTTTGAGGTCACAACTTCGATATGTCAGACTGTAAATATTAATTATTTAATATTTACAAGGTCATTAGTATAATATTAAAATTTGGTTATGAGATTTAATCGTTTAGATAGTTAATTTAGTGAAAAGGACTAAATCATAAAATGTGCAAAAGTGGAATTCTTTGAATTAAATGCATTAGATGCTAATTTAAAGGTAAGTTAAGGTAATTTAATGGTAATTATACCATTTTAAAGAGTAGTGGACGGCTTTGGCTATTATTTTAGCTAAATTTCATATGTGAATAAGGGATAAAATGGTAATTAAGTAAAATAAAGGTTATAACTACAAAATTAAAGGAAACAAATTATCATCTTCTTCCTTTCAAAGTTCAGCCAAAACCCTAATAGAAGAACTTCAAGTTTTGGCTAACTTTGGTCCTTCAATTGGGTAAGTAAACATTGTTTGTTTTTAGTAATTTTTATGTTTTTGAATCCGTATTAGCTTAATCTAGCTAACTCAAGGACTAATTTGTGATTCTGTCAAATGTTATAAATTCTACCATTTGTGAACAAGCTTATTCTTGAAATTTTATGGAAGATTTATAAACTTGGTTGTTAGATTTGATGATTTTGTAAAGTAATTTTTAGAAATTTTCATGTTAAGGGACTAAAATATAAAAATAGTAAAAGTACAATGAATTATTGTTAAATAAAACAAATATAGGAAGTATTGAATTGCCACAAAATTCGGCTGAACTTTTTTTTAAGGAAAAATGGTTAATTTGCAAGTTTGAGCTAAAGGACTAAATTGAATAAAAGTGAAAAGTTAAGGGTAATTTTGCAAAAATAGCAAAAAGACTTATTTGCATAAAATGATTAAAAATTCATATTTATTTAAATAATTGAATGAAATTATTGTAATAGATCAAGATCGCGTCTTGATCGTGAAAAAGGAAAAAATTACGGATTTACCTTTGAAGTTCACTTTAACTGCAATTTCATCCGTTAAGTTCGTAATGTTAAATTCTTGCTAATAACTTCTTATAATTTCCTTTTAATGATTATTAGAAATGAGAAACAACGATTGGAATCGTGAAAGATAGAAACGACGAGATTAGAATTTTCCGACTTTGTGCCAAAGTTAAAAAAACGGTCCGATGGTTGAGATCCTGCATTTGTTGCGGATTCTCAAAAGCATCGTGAGTCATCGTAAGGTGAGTAGAATCCAAGAATGGATTACAGAACCTATGATGACTAAGATTTATACTTATTTGCATATTCTCATCAGCTTAGTGTGAGCAACATCGTAAGGAACAGATATACCGTATCAATGGCTAAGACTAGCATCGTTACTGGTAACAGGCATGACCTTTGGTTCAACAGGGAGTAAAATGAGCATCATGACCTTTGGGTCAACAGGGAGTAAAAGGAGCATCATGACCTTTGTGTCAACAGAGAGTAAATCGAATATCGATCACCGGAGTACAGTTCCAATTTAACTCGACTGATTTAGGGATTTGTTCAACACATGTTATTCGATAAATTGATAAACCTTGCGAACTCATTAAGCTATGAAAGCTTACCAGTGAATTGTTGTTGTTTTGTAGATGCTATTTTGCTGCTTGAAGATCAGATCACCTCGAAGAAATGACACTATCTCGGGAGCTTGTTCGGTAGTATTTTCACCACTTGGTTATATGACATGTACTAGGATGATGTTACCCTTGAAATGCTTGATTTTGGATTGTTGGTTTCTTTGTTGAACTAAACTTGCTTGCTTGCTTAATGTTGTAATTAAGCAAATATGTTTGGTAATGAATTGACATGTGAATTTAAGAATCCTTGTGATGATTGGTTGTATTTTGTGTATATGATGAAACAAGTATTGTCATGTATAGATTTTGCAAGACAAGAATTTGAATAAGAGTCTTGTGTTGAATGATGGTTGATAAACTTGAGGTCTTGTGTGAATAATCGAATTATGTATACTTGTTTCGGTAGAATTCTTGCATGTATCGGTAGAAGTACAGAGTAAGGGAGAGGTTGGTCACTGACTTACATTGTATCGGTAGTAACATACGAAATATTGGTAGTTCTGTTCATAGTAGTATCAGTAGTTTAAGTACTTGTATCGATAGAAGTTGTAGGGTAAAACTTTTTAGCTCTCTAGAGTGTTTAATATCGATAGAAGTGTGACATGTTTCGGTACAAGTCATACTTGTATCGATGGTATTGTCTCAAGTACCGGTAGAAGTCTGCACTGTTTTTGAACTATTAATTGACTTGATAACTACCGATACTTGTCCAATAGGTACCAGTAGAAGTATCCAAAAATCATGGAAATGACATTTTTGCTATTGTTGAGTTATGATTATATTTAGTTGATTATTTATGATATGATATTAAAAGATGAATAGTGATAAATGAATAGAAAGACACTAGGACCCTAACCGACGGCGATTTCGGCCTTTGGGTGTTACAGACATGAAAAATGGATGTAATAATATGTGATTTGAATATTGATTCTTGATTGATTGAAATGTTATAAATGATTGTGTAAGATTAAATGGAGTTAGTATTCTGAGTTGCAAGTTTGTAATTAAATAAATTGTAATTGATTTGTATGTAAAAAAAAGAGACTCGTAAAGTTTTGTAAACCCTGAGAGCTTAAACCAAAAATGGTTACAATTTTTGGGTGTTATATTAATAGTCACCGGCGTTAGTACGCTTGAAGAGCCGTCAAGGATTTGCAACGAATTACTAGGTCGCTCACCTAGTAATAACAACGATTTTACGTCATTGAAGTTTAAATGGCTGAGGGCCAATTTTACGGAGTTGCCCGAAAATGCAATCGAAATGAAGGTGATGTGGGCCGTTCGAGCCTATATTTTGCAAATCATAGGGGGCGTACTCATCACTACAACAAAATAGGTTATTAGTGACACTTTTAGCCGTGTTTGGACAGAAAACGCCGCAAAAGGTAAAACAATAGCGGCGCTTTTCCATAAACGCCACAAAAGGTAAAGCAATAGCGACGTTTTTTCATAAACACCGCAAAAGGTAAAGCAATAGCGGCGTTTGTCGGAAAAACGGCGCTAAAGGTCAGAGCATTAGCGGCGTTTTTGAAGAAGCGTCGCTAAAGGTCAAAGCACTAGCGGCGTTTTTGGAGAAGCGCCATTAAAGGTCAGAGCATTAACGGCATTTTTTGAGAAGCGCTGCTAAAGGTCAGAGCATTAGCGGTGTTTTTGTAGAAGCGTCACTAAATGTTAGAGCATTAGCAATGTTTTTGGGAAGCACCGCTAAAGATCAGAGCATTAGAGACGTTTTTGGGAAGGCACCGCTAAAAGTCATAGCATTAGCGGCATTTTTGGAGAAACGTTGTTAAAGGTCAGAACATTAGTGGCGTTTTTGGGAAAGTGTTGCTAATTTATTTACTCTTTATAGATCTTAAATTAAATTAGGGATAAATACCAAAATTATACATGAACTATGGTTTAATGTGCAGTATACATAAACTTTGATTTTGTACATTTTATACATAAAAATTTGATTTGATTTGATTCTTATAAATTATTAACACAGTTATTGTTATAACATCATTTTATGTTTATATATTGCATACATAAATAATATGTGTCATATTTAACAAGTCACGTAAGATAAATGTTATCCCATTAAAGATGCTTAATGGGTAAGTGATCATTTTATAACAACTCGATATTGTTAATGACAGTTTTGTAAGATATAAAAGATGGGTGATTGTTCGATTGAGTTTTATAATTCAATTGGTATAAGTATATTGTTAATGATTAGTATAATATACATATTACTTGGAAATGACCCTTAAACAACTATTTCGATAAGAATAATGACAAGACATGAATATACTTTCACTCTGCAGTTTTCCAAAAATATGATACTTTTAGGATGGTCCAATTGGGTTAAATTGCATATTTAATTTTTAGATTATATTTGAATATTTGGATTTGCGTTAATACTTTTTGGGTAAATTATATTATTTGTCCCTAAATTTTAATTAAAATTTCATTTCAATCACTCAATTTTTTTTAACAATCTTGTTATAGTTCTGATCAAATTTGTTCTTTTTGACATATGTTACCTATAACCCCTCCTCAACCCATAAATAGGAGGATAATGCGCTTCAATGCATTCGAACCCACGTCCTCTTGTATTGACAAAAACAGAATTCGAAGTTTTGCAATGTGTTATGTGTCGTTATTTGATTGATTCGTTAATTAATTTTAATTGTTGATCAAAGACGAAAATTATTAACGGGATAATTTAATTGATTCTTTTATTGACGAAAGCTTAATCGATGAGAGTTTAGTGCATAGACTCAATTAATTTTTTTTTCATTTTTAATTTGAAGGGATTTTGTACCCCAAGAGAATTTAGGGGGACGAGGGCCTTGCCCCCCAAAAAATGAAAAATTACTATTTTTATCCTTTCAGAAATAATTAAATTATAAAGTAATATATGATGAAATTGCATTTTACGTCAAAATAAAAAAATGTGATGCCTTAAAAATATAAAATTATAAATTAATAATAGATGAAATTATATTTTGACCCCCCAAAATTTTATAATTAATTTTCGATTTTCTAAAAGAAAATTTAAATTCTCTCATGCTTGTGCCTATGAGTCTTTTTTATTTAAAGTCAGTGGTAGATCTAGGGAGTTGGCAGGGGTCCCGACCTCCTAAAATAATTTTTTTCGTTTAGGAATTTTATAAATTTTAAAATTTTAAATTACATATTATAAAATTTCATTAATAAGAATTTTTAAAAAAAATTAAAGGTCAAGCAATAGTAGCGTTTGTGGTAAAAACGCCGCTAAAGGTCAAGCAATAGCGGCATTTATGGTAAAAACGCCGCAAAAGGTCCAAAGCATTAGCGGCATTTATCTCATAAACGCCGCTAAAGGTATTGTAATAACGGCATTTTTACATAAACGCTGCTAAATCATTTAACTTTATTGAAACGACGACGTTCTTCCTTCTCCTTCTCCAAAAGTTGATTCGAAAATTCCTTCTCTCATTCCTTATCAAAAAAATTCCTCTTTCATTTCAAAATTCCTAATCATTTCTAAATCCTTAATTTCATTCTCCTATCCATTTCGTTCTCCACTCCTCCATTTCATTCTCCACTCCAATCTACACCAACACCCACCGGTTGACCACCACCTGCCTTCTCATTCTCTCTAAAAACTGTGAATTTGAAGCATAACCCTAAACCCAAAGATTCATTGCACGTGCTTCTTTGATCCCTGTATTCTCTCATCAGTCTCTCACCAACCCCCTAAAACACCCTTCATCCGATAGTTCTTCTCAGTCTCAACTTCCCTTACCTACTTAGGCTCCTCCCACATCCACGCCTCCTTTGCCATTTTCGTTGGCTCCACCCACAGCTACGTCGACAGCTGCTGAAATTAACCTACACCAACCATCACCGTAAGTGTAAGTTTTCTTTTGCTACTGAAATGGGTAGTTGAGGCCGGAAGTGATTTTGCTCTTGAATGAAAGTTGTGTAGGATTGATGGGTTTTTTTTTCATTAAATTGTTGTTTGCAGCCAGATATATCAGCACCAGGGGTTCACATTCTAGCAACGTGGTTTTCAATTTCTCCTGTTTCTTCAGTTCCAAGCGACAACAGGTTCGCGACATTCAACATAATCTCAGGAACATCAATATCTTGTCCTCATGTTTCTGGTGCAGCTGCCTATGTTAAAGGGCTCACTTTAAATTTTTTAAGAATTGAGATTTGATTATATGTGCTAGTTTGCTACCTTAATCTATTCTTTAGCTGCTAATTTCTTCATTTGCCTTTTGTCTTTCATTTCATTTAAATTTCATCTATAAATAATACCAGTTATGCTTTGTCTTTATATTTGCCAATGAGAACCAAAACACGTATTGTTTTATAAATGATAGACATTGTCGTACATAAGTATATGTAGTGGAGATACCATCAAACTGGAGCTAGTAATGATAATTGTGCTGCAGGGACATAATTTGATGTCCATCTTTACTTTGTGTTGATACAATGGTGAGATATCAGGATAACACCGTAACTCTTCTTCAATGCTGCTTCACATTACATTCAATTAGCCGACCTATAACAAAAATAGAGAAAATTTCATAAAAATGAACATACACAAATATAGTTAGAATTGAAGAGGAAATGTTTAATGGACATTTGAATGAAGGCTCAAAAGACACCAAATCATGGGGGTTATTTATGTAGGACACAAGAGTAGTACACTATACTATATGCATAAGAAATGGCTGTAAATCATACATATTGTCAGTATGGTAATGATGCTGCAACTGTGGCTTATTATAGGATAATGTTTGTCTTCACTGTTTTTGCTTTTTTCAGCAATTCCTATATACCTATTTTATTTCCATCATCTGGTTAGAATTGAATTGGATTGTCTCTATTGTGAATTTCTTAATTGCTACAAAAAAATAAAATTGTTTAATTAATTCTGGACAATTTGTCACGAAATCAGTAAAACATCAAATACTCTCATGATAGATTATTATTTGGACCATTTAACATGTTAGCTTACATGATAAGATTCGTTTTATTTGTTCAGACTCAACTGTGAGAGCAGGCTCAACTGTAATTACTGCTCTTAGAGGTTATACCAGGAAGCTAGATTCTTAGAGGTTAGTAAAAAAATATCATCTTTGTTTCGAGGTATTGATTTTAGTTGCTGAAATATTGGTTTTCTTGTCTGATATGTCTGATAGAGAACATGTTTCAATCTATTACTCGATTATGCTTAGCAACTTAGCTAGTTATGAACTGAATAATTACATTTAAATTACAACAAAAGGAAGAAACAGAATCTAACAATGTGGTCTATTAGTCCTCTCCATATTAAACAAAATCCCAATAAATTGCTTACAATGATCAAAATTGTATTGACAAAACAAACCAGATCAAAATACCAATAATTAATTATTTAATTAGTTATTTATTAAACCCTAAACTCAAATATTTAATTCAAAATATTAAATTATATTAAATAAAAATTCAATTATTAAAAATAGAACAAATATTAAAATAATTAATTATTTAATTAGTTATTTATTAAACCCTAAATCAAAATATTTAATTCAAAATATTAAATTATTTAATTATATTTAAATAAATATTAAACAATAAAAAACATAACAAATATTGAAATAATTAATTATTTAATTAATTATTTATTAAACCCTAAACCGAATTATTTAATTATTAAAAACAACCCAAATATTTACTTATTTAATTAATTATTTATTAAACCCTAAACTAAACTATTTAATTATTAAAAACAACCAAAATATTTAATTATTTAATAAGTTATTTATTAAACCCTAAATCCAAATATTTAATTCAAAATATTTAATTATTTAATTATTTGCAACTATGTGCATATAAGTACTTCCATAAAATTTTTCCATAATTACATATTTAATTATTAAATAAAACCCAAATATAACAACTAAATATAAATATAAGTGAGATTTAACTAAATAAATTAAATTTGATAATTCTCTAGAGTTTGATGCAAAGAAAGTACTTGCATAAAATTTTGCCAACACTATAGGCTAGAGGTGTCATGTGACACTATGGGCATAAATTTTTCCTACTAAGATTTAAGTAAAATGTTGTCACTAATATATATTTTTAAATTTAAATCTATTTACAACACTTAAGTAACCATAATTTATTGTCAACTTTAGACTTGAAGAACTACGAAATGGATAAGAGTTGGATGCAATTGTCAAGGGTAAGCAATGACTATCGAAATGGAGTGCAAACTTTTCTAAATTTTGCATTTCAAAATGTAAGCTAAGAGAATATGATTCTTTGCCCGTGTAAGAAGTGTGGCAACATCAATTGGCATATTCGTGAAGTTGTCTATGAACATCTAGTTGTTGATGGCTTTATTCGGGGGTATAAAAAATGGATTTTCCATGGTTATCCTAGTAGAACCTCTTCAAAGATTAATTCGAGTTATCCTCATTATGCTCATCATCAGTATGCTAAAGAAGATGACATGGAAGGTATGTTATGGGATGCATTCAATATGCACGGTCATGGTTTGCAATCATTTCCACCTGATTTAATTGCATCCGATGATTGTGATATTGGTGGAAATGCTTTTATCGAAACGGGAACAATTGCACCTGATGAAGAGCTAAATGGAGAAGCGACGAATTTCTACAAGTTACTTAATGAAATAAATGAAGAACTTTATGCGGGATCAAAATTTTCAAAACTGTCCTTCTGCATTCGTCTTTTTCACTTAAAATGTTTGGGAGGGTGGACGAGAAACTCTTTTACATTGTTGTTAGAGTTTTTGACAGATATGTTTCTGTTTGCAAAATCCCTCATTCATGCAAAGATATGAAGAAACAGATAAAGGATTTAGGCCTTGGGTACAAAAAATTAATAGCTGCCCAAATGACTGCATGTTGTATTGAGGTGATCGGAGAAACCAACAGTCTTGTCATGTTTGCGGTACATCTCATTAGATGAATAAGAATGCAAAAAATGTGAATGAGGATGAAGGTGACGCACAGTCAAGAAAGAAGCTAGTAAAAATTCTGCGATATTTTCCACTAATACCAAGGCTTCAAAGGCTTTTGATGACGTCGAAGATGGCCAAGTCTATAAGGTGACATTATGATGAACGAACCGATGATGGATTATTAAGGCATCACACGAATTCTCTAGCTTGGAAATCATTTGATAATAAATTTTCAAGCTTTGCAAGTGATCCTCGAAATGTGAGGCTTGGGCTAGCATTTGATGGATTTAATCCATTTAAACTCATGAGTACTTCGTATAGTACTTGGCCTGTAGTGCTTGTTTCTTACAATTTGCCTCAGTGGATTTGCATGAAGCAATTTTCTTTTTTCTTATCTATGATTATCCCTGGAGAGAAAGGTCTCGAGAATGATATTGACATTTATATGCAGCCACTTATTGAAGGGTTGAAATAATTATGGGCGGGTGTTGAAACATATGACGTCTCCAAAAAGGAGAAATTTTATTTACATGCAGCTCTGTTGTGAACTATTAATGATTTCCCAGTTTATGCCAATTTATCTGGTTGGAGTACCAAAGGATGTTATGCTTGTCGTTATTGTGCAGCGCAAACTTGTTCGAAGTGGTTATATAATGGGAAGAAGTTCTCTTATATGGGGCATCGTCGGTGGTTAGATGGAAATCATAGATTCAGATTTCAGCGGACTCAATTTGATGGTACGAAGAGTTGAGAGAAGCTCTTGAGCAGACCCTTGGATCTGAAATCTTGTTCATGTTGAAAGACATAGATTTCAGTTTTGAGAAGATGAATCAACCATCCAACACGTAAAGAAATAGAAGACCGAGGGAGGTGTATGTTAGCGATGTTGATCGAGAGAGTAATGATGAATCTGATGATGCGGATGATCCTAATGAGGCGGAGTTATAGAAAAAAAAGAAGTCTTTTTTTTATTTGCCTTATTGGGAGCATCATATTTTGTGTCACAATCTTGATGTCATGCATATTGAAAAGAATGTTTGCGAGAACATAATCGGGACAATTCTCAATGTCGATAGAAAATCGAAAGACAATCTTAAGAGTCGACTTGATCTAGTTGACACTGAAATTCGGCATGATCTTCATCCCTAATTACTCTCGAATGGAAAATGTCGGTTGTCGCCTTTTATCTTTACAACGTCGAAGAAAGAAAAAGAATTGTTCTGCACGGTGTTAAAGGATATAAAGGTCCCAGATGCGTATGCATCAAATGTATCTCGATGTGTGAGTCTTAAAGATCGAAGACTATATTCCCTAAAATCACATCATTATCACATTTTGATGCAAGATTTACTGCCAGTTGCTTTGTGGTGTTGTATGTCTTGTATAATTGAACTATCCAATATAATGAAAGCTATTTGTGGAAATGTTTTGGATGTTGAAGAAGTTGAGAAAGTATAAGATCGAGTCGCCTTGACGTTATGCAACTTGGAGAAGATCTTTCCACCTTCGTTCTTCACTATTATGGTGCACTTGTTAATCCATCTCCCTCATGAAGCAAAACTTGGTAGACCGATTTTCTATCGGTGAATATATCCTATAGAGAGGTGTTAATTAATTTGCAAAGTTTTCATTCATTCATTAATATACCTTTAGTTACAACTTTTGATAATGTTGTATATCGTGTTTAGGTTTCTATTTAAATTGAAGTCTTATTGTTGTAATAAGCGTTATCCAGAAGGATCAATTGCTGAAGGTTACCTAGTAGAGGAGTGTATGACTTTCTGCTTTAGATATTTAGAAGATGTTGAAACAAGATTGAATAGACCAAGTAGAAATGCTGGGCTCAATAATGATCATAGCTTAGCTAAAACTTATCTATTTCGAAGTTATGAACAACCAATTGGGAAAGCAGAAATTGCACACTTAGATGATATATCTTGAGTACAAGCACATCGATATGTTCTTTTTCACCACAATTCAATTGAACCATTATGCAAATAAGTTTTAGAATTTGATAAATATTCATCCTTTTCATTTGTTTATTTTTTCGCTAATCAATTTATTCACTTTTTAACATAGTGAGTATAAACAACTTTTGAGATCTCGTTCACGCTCCCGAAGATTACAACATTGAGAGATTCATAAGTTATTCACAAAATCTTTTCATGAATGGTTAGGGCAGATGGTATGCAACTGAAGCTTTTAATGACAAATAATAATGTTTTCGTATAACATTATAATTAATCAATTTACTTTCAATTCGATAGGTTTGGAGTGGAAAGGACGTCAGTGAAGAAGTTAAATGGCTTTCCCAAGGTCCGAATAGAGTAGTAAAAAGATATAATGCCTTCCTGATTAATGGATTCAGGTTTCATACAAAATCTCACTAAAGATTAAGGAGGACTCAAAATTGTGGATTAGTTGTTAATTCTTCAACTAGAAGTTATGCTAGTGCTAAGGACAGTAGTCCTGTTGAGGGAAATGTGGAGTATTACGGACTTCTTACAGACATTATTGAGTTGGATTACTATTGCAAATGGAAGGTTGTTTATTTCGATGTGATTGGGCTGATGTTAATGCTACTCGCGAAATTAGAAAAGATCAATTTGGTTTTACACTGGTGAACTTCTCTCGATTAATTCACACTGGGCAACAATTGATGGACGAGCCGTATGTATTTTCTTCTCAAGTCAAACAAGTTTTTTACTCAAGAGATCCAACTGATGAGGGTTGGTACGTTGTACTCCGTAACACCCCTAGAGACTTGTTTGACTTGGGCAATGGGAGTAGAGATGACATGGACGAAAGATCAGGAACTTTGCATTTCCAAAACAAAACTTAAATGAAACTATCCCTAGTACTAGTACACAATTTCAATGGGTTCGCCAGTATGTGGATGAAGATATTTACGAATCATAATGTAGTAAGATTTTACGTTTTTATACATATTATGATTTAAATCTTGATCTTGTTAAATATATTCATTATTATTGTTGTTGTAATTAATTACTAATATTTCAACTATTTTATGTGTATTATAGATAATATGCCTAGAAGAAAATTTTTAGATCTAAGTATTATCCAAAATCCTCCAAATTTGGAAGAAACAAATAGTGATCAACAGACTGCTATTGGATCTTCGAGTGTTCCGAAAACTGAAGAAAATCAAGGTAATGTTAAGTTTAATTTTCATGCATGTTCACTTTTATTTTTTTATTTTTGTTTCAAATTCTAATATTATCATATACAATTTTTTAGCTGAATATTCTGAGGGATGCAAAACTCGAGGACGTATCCTATTAAAGGATTTATACAGTCTAAATCCTAAGGAGCATATCAAAGTATCTACAAATAGTCATGGTCAGCCTGTTGGATCAGAAGCTCGACTTTTGGGAGGATACTTGGGCATTGTAGCATGAAATAGCAGTCTGTTGCCAATCAATGACGAGTCATGGCATCATATGCCTGATAGTAACAAAAATCAAGCTCTCGATAATATTAAGGTAATAAAGTGAATGTAATTTATAATACTTTTGTTTAATTTTAATTTATATTTACATTCTAAACTTGTGTTATTTGCAGGAGAGATTTATTTTAGAGGTCTCGGACGACTATGTGAAGAAAGCATTAGGAAAGAAATGGAGAGACCATAAGAGTACTATAAAGAAAGATTATTTTAAGAATAATATGAGCCTCGAAGATAAATTGCTAAATGTTCTATCAGGAATGCTGAGGTACCAATGGGAAAAACAAGTTAGATTTTGGAGCTCAAAGAAATGAGAGGTATTATGTACTACTAAACTCTTATAATTATTTCGGTTTATAGTATTTATTATATACGTAATAATAATTAATGTAGGATCGTGAGCGTGTTGGAATTACAAATAGGCAAAAACAAAAATTCACGCACATAGCTGGATCGAGAAGTTTTGCTTGTGTAGCTGCTGATGAGGTATTTTGAATTTATTAATTGTGTCAAATATTAATTACTTTCTACTAATTAATATTTTCCTACTATAATGTAAGAATAGTCGTTAAGTAAAAAAGTTAGACGCCTTCAGCTTTTTGACATTACACATAGAAAGAAAGATGGATCTCTTATGACTTCTGAAGCTGCAGAAATTATGGTATATTTACTTAATAAAATTTGATTCACGCACATAACTGGATCGAGAAGTTTTGCTTGTGTAGCTGCTGATGAGGTATTTTGAATTTATTAATTGTGTCAAATATTAATTACTTTCTACTAATTAATATTTTCCTACTATAATGTAAGAATAGTCGTTAAGTAAAAAAGTTAGACGCCTTCAGCTTTTTGACATTACACATAGAAAGAAAGATGGATCTCTTATGACTTCTGAAGCTGCAGAAATTATGGTATATTTACTTAATAAAATTTGAATTATTTTAAATATTTATAATGTTTAATTATAATAGTTTAATTCGTCATTTATAATGCAAATAATGCCAAGTTATGTTGCATTTTTTGTTTGATTATATATTTCGTTTCTAACTCATTGATTGACTTATTAGGATAAATTAAAGGATAAGAAGGCGGAGTATGAAATGATGGCTTCAAGTGATAGTTCGGTTAATCTAGAGGACATTGATAACCGAGTTATTACCGAAGTTTTGGGTGCGATTTCAAGGATCTTTTGTTAGCCCATCCTGATATTTTGGATCCAGCTCGCAGAGATACATGCCTTCGGGGAGTCAGGATCAAGCTGAAGTTCAGAGGTTAATAGATCAAATGACTCATATACAAGCGAGCACAGTTGAGCAAATTGCTCAACTTAAAGAGGACGCAGCAGAGGTTCAAAGAAAATATGATAAACTCCAGCTACAACTTAAGGCGGAAGCAACAGCGAGGGAAGTGGAGGCAGTAACGAGAGAAGTGAAAGAAGCAGAGGCAACAAGAAAGTATGCCGAACTGCAGCTACAACTTCAAAATATGATGAAAATGTTTCAGCAGAATCAATCACAGAATCCGCCATCTTAGACTTTTGTTTTTTCTTATTGTGAGAATAATATACCCAATACTACTTTTGAATATATTTTTTATTTATGTATTAAATTTAAATTATATGCATATTTCTTTCGTTTATCATTTACATTTAGATTTGAAGTTATTGGTTAGACTTGAATTGGTTGGATTTGAATTTACAAGAAAAAATATTGAAAATTCGGGTTTTATGTTAATTAAAATGAGTTGTTTAATTATGTTAATTTTAGCAGTATTTGTAAGGGAAGCGCCGCTAAAGATTAGCGGAGTTTGGGAGGGAAGCACCGCTAAAGATCATTTCTTTAGTGGCGTTTGGGAGGGAAGCGCCGCTAAAGATCATGTTCTTTAGCTGCGTTTGTGTGGAAAGAGCCGCTAAAGACCATGTTTTTTTGCGGCGTTTTTGGGGAAAACGCCGCTAAAAACCATGTTCTTTAGCAGCATTTGTGGGGAAAGTGCCGTTAAAGACCATGTTCTTTAACGGCACTTGTGGGGAAAGCGTCGCTAAAGACCATGTTCTTTAGCGGCGTTTGTGGGAAAAGCGCCGCTAAAGACCATGTTTTATAGCGGCATTTTTTCTCATAAACACAGCTAAATTAGCAGCATTTTTTGCAGCGCTTATAGGCTCAAAAAAACGCCGCTAAAAACTTATTTTCCTATAGTGCATGTCAAATGCGAACAACAATAAGGTTCACATGATGTACTTGCCCCTACTGACTGATTTGCAAAATATTCAGTCATATAGTTTGGGATCTGTGGTGCTTGTGATGTTGTATCGAGATCTTTGTCGCACTACAGACCCTTCTTGACGCAATATAAGTGGTTGCCTAATATTATTGCAGTCTTGAGCACTTTATCGAATGTCATTCTTGGCATCCGTTAGACACTAAACATATGCTTTCCCACTCATTAATATGTGATTATCATATACCCAAAATTGCAATTATTTGACATATTTTTTAATTATGTTATTCTAACAAGTTTTTTTTTGTTTTCTTAGATGGAAAACAAAACCAGGAATTGAGAGGCAACTCACCGTTCCTTTATATCATATGATGCTCAAGCAACATGCCAAGGAAGAGGTTTGTTATTCTTTGACATGTTATTAAATTATATTACTTGACTTGTGTTAATATGGTTGCATGTTACTAAATTATATTACTTGACTCTTATTAATATCTTGAAATGTTATTAATTGTGCAGTTCATCTAGACGTCATATATACAGCCAAAAATTATCGCTGTTATTCCCTCTTCGATCTTCATCCAATCAGACTAATGGTGCATTAACGCACCGATTATCAATTTCCAAATGGTGGATTAGTATGCTAGGGATCGAGTACTCCGATAGTTTGGTTGTAAATAGCCTATCCTGCCATCGCCAATGCAATTAGGGTTTATCCATGGGATAGATAAGAAGGGGAAATAACATTATGATTAGGGGCATGTGCATGTACATTATATTCATGTGTGGAACAACCGGATGATGTGAGGACCTCCAATGGAGTATACTCACAATTTGCAGCCATCAATACAGTACATGCAGTGGGTCATTCAGGCAAGGAAACCATATTTACTTAGTGTACAAAAGTTTGTCTTTGATTTCCTAAACTTTAAACCTCAAACCCCAAACTCACATCCCTAGACACCTTAAACCGTAAACCAAAATACAAACATAAAAATTATTAATTAAATACAAATTTAAACATAATTAATTTCAAATTCATTTATAAACTTAATTAATTTCAAATGAAAAATGTCCAATACAAATAGCTTAAGCCCTACCCGATCCGGAGGACTGACTAATATAGTAGGTTCGTTGGGGGCAATTACGCCGAGTACGTCCAGTTAGCCTACACAATCCACACAACTTGCCATCATCTATTTTCTCTATATTATCCATTTCGTTGCGGATTTTGGTGACATGCGGACGACCTCTCGAATTCCTTCGCAAACCTTTGTTCGAGATAAGCTTGAAAGTTGTCAAGACACCTCCTATGTGAACAAGTCAGGCAGGATGGGGAAATCGTTTTCCTAAATACGTAACATACGCTTAAGAGTGTAAACAGGGTCAATGAACTGTTCAATATTGAGTGACACTTTAGCACAAGCTGTAACAACATGCACATAGGGATAACGAAGTGTGTCGAACCTCCTGCAATTGTAGTGTCTGTTCTAGAGATCAGCCCCGTATGACTTAGGTGGGATACCAGGTCGATGCCCAATGGTCTCCATAACTTGAAATCGTTGAAATTATCGTGAATATATTTAAACGTTCATCGTTCTCGCTCTCTGATGGTTTGCATCCATTGCATTCCTGACAGCTTTGACAAACACATGTCCGGCGTTCATCTGATCGATTTGTCACGTCTCCATTACTGGCATCAAGCTAGCCAGCCTGTAGAACGTAGTCGAGAACACGGATGAAATCGGAAGATGTTATATTCTCTTAAACACGCCGTTAATCGACTCTATCAAGTTGGTCGTCATTTGACCATATCGATACCTGTCATTGAAACTTTGAGACCATTGCCACAGCTCTCAACCACTCTCGCAAAGGTTTGTTCGTTTGACCTTCCATGTCACGCTCAAGTCTGGTCATTCTTTACCGGAATCGGTGTAGCTCTAGCTCATATGCTGTAGGAATATTAAGAAAACATAAGTTACAGTCTCAAATTAAAATATTAAAAATATAATTTGAAACTAATTTTTTTTACCAATTTTTACAAGTCATCTCCGCCAGTCTGCATTCTTATATTCTCGTTGGAAGTTAGTTGTAATGTGTCGACTACAATAAACCGATCTCCATGGTACACCAATACGCCTAATGGCCACAATAATACCCTTCCCTCTATAGGAGATGATGCAAATATTATCGTTATGAACAACATACCTCCACAGGTTCGTCAAGAAGAATTCCCAGGATTTCATGTCTTCTTTATCCACAATAGTAAATGTTATCTGGAGCACGTTCTTGTTCTCATCTTGAGCCGTAGCAATTAGTAGGATCTGCGTATATTTCCTGTATAGTCAAGTCTCATCTACTTAGATAAATGGTTTGTAGTGAGGAAATGCTCGAACTCAGGGATCAACGTCCAAAATATATACTGAAAAATTCTTCTTCCAGATTGTATGTTGTTATCTGAGCCATAATAAGGCCGTGTCACCAACTCAATCGTAGTCCCCAGTACGTATAGTCGCATTACAACTATCCACCCCTGCAGCTCATTGTACGACGCATCCCAATCACCGAATAACTGTTCCATTTCCATCTGTTTCGCAATCCATGCTTTTCATATGAAACCCGATAATGGAATCGTGATTGCATCTCAACAATCAGTGTAGAAACTTTGATAGTCGGATTGTCCTTAGCCATTGGCATGATATGTTGTTCTGGAGTCAAGCTTCCGGTGATCTTTTGACAAACGTGTTGAAGTGCATGTGTGAGGCCCATTAAATTTTCTTATCTTCCACATTTGCGACTTCTGGATAAATGTAACTCACACCCGTCACTTGCAACCTTCCGTCGACTTCCAGCACTCTTCGATATACAATGTCGGTTTAGACACGTAACTTTGTAGTCTGTCGACACATTCATGCTATACTGCTTAATGGCAAATATTCACTTTTCCTTGGATTCAAATTTTTGGCCCACAAACAACTTTTCACAATCTGCTGCTATGACCAATCGGTGAGCAGGTAGTATATCAATGTACTCCGCGAACTCAACATTTGTCGTATCGAGGTCTATAAGCGACATATATGCCTTAGCAGGATTATTGTGCATCACAATATGTGTAATTGAATTTTCGACTGGAGACACATTACAATTTTCATCGTCATTCGCCCCTTCCTCATCAATATCATCCAGGTCATCATCCACATCCAGATCACTATTAATATCGACCTCATTATCAGAAGGAATACTACTATCATATCCAACGACTTCATCCACATCATTCTCGGGTGCAACAGCATTAAGATCGATGTTTATCCCGCGTACGATTGATTGACTTTCAATGTACGATACTGGAACCACCATACACGAAGTTGGATCTTCATTTTCTACTAGAGTTGGATCTTCATTTTCTACTGGTTCCACATCAACTAACTCGACAAACAACTGAACCGGTGCATTTGGGTCACTTTGATTCGAACAATAAAGAGCGATCATTGTCTCCACATCTTCATCGTCTACAAGTTCCATTTTGGTGAATTTGATAGGATCTGTCGAAACTGGAAATTTGTAGAAAAGTTTCGAGATCTTTCTCCCACAACGTCTAAAAATTTTTGCACTAATCCTTGCTTTCATACATCAACCGAGATATTTCGACGAAATCTCATTTCTATTTGTTACCGACACTCAAATATACATCCAACTGATGTTCTCAAAATTACTCCATCGAAATAAATGCATACAAAAAATTGATTATCCATCTTCAATAAATCTGTTAAAAAATAAATAAAATTTCAATAAAATAAAAATTTAAAAACATACCCGACTAAAATAAATTTATAACAAATTAATATCAAACTAAACATTAATTGCCTAAACTATGTATAAAAATAACAAAAAAAATTACCTTTTTATTTTTCCTCTTCTTCTCCTTTTCTCCTCTGTTCTTCTTCTTGTTTCTCTTTGATTTTTTTCCACAAACTTAAACAAAATTTAAACATTCAAAAACCCTAATCCCCCTTTTATAGGCAATTGGTTCCGCCACTTAAGTTGGCACCACTATTATTATTTTTTTAATTTTTTAATAATATTTAAATGAAATAAAAAATATAAAAAAATTCGAAAACCCCCTGTGCCACCATCCTAAAGTCCTCTTTCGGTATCTCATTCTCGTATTTAATTTTATGATATGTATTTAATTTTATTTTTTAGTAAATAAATAATTTTTTATATCATTTTAGTAAAATAAAATAAATAATTTTTTATATTATTTTACTAATAACCCTAACAAACAAATTCCTCCAAACCCTCCCAACACACGACTAAATGGGGGATTGACACGTGGCGAAAATACCCCTTGGTGCCGCCACTCAAACCCCTTTCATGGGTGCCACCACTTTGTGTCCCTCCACCTGTGTCAGGTGTTTTTTTCTTCGTGTATTTTGCATGTATAATTTCACCTCTGGTGCCGCCATTTTCAAACCCTCCACTAATATAATATTATTTTTTAAATATATAAATATAATTAAAAATAAAATTTGTGTCAGAAAATCCCACTGGTGTCACCATTTTAAACTCCTCTACCTAACTAAACATACCATTTTGATAATTAATGGGATAGAGATATTATTTTGGTAAATAAATATTTTTTTATATTAAATTAGTAAAAAAACCCTGATTAATCCTTGAAAAAAAAAGATTTTTTTGAATGATCAAAATGAAAGCAACTTAAAAGTTGAATGACCAAAATGAAAGGGTAAACATGATGTAGCATGTACAATTAACTGCAGTTAAAGATTTAACGCTTGGGTGACTAAAATGAAAGTTTCCTAAAAGTTGGGTGACAATTGCAAGGATTTCATTTTGAGTGACCAAAATGAAAGCATCTTAAAAGTTGGGTGACCAACTAGGTTGTTTACACTTTAATATAACTTTTATCCTTACTTATAAATGTAAACTACACCCATGGTCATTAAACTATTAGTAAATTTATGTTTGATCACTCAATTTAAAAAAAGTTACAAAATGATCAACGAACAATTCGAAAGTTTTCATTTAAGTCATTGAGTTGTTAAGTTTTTTTTTAATTCGGCTAGTGAGCTCCAAGCGATGATTCAACGATTGGTACGGTGGATCAGTACCCATCAAAAGGTAGAACAACATACTTTTGATCCAAATTTATTTGACAGTCAGTGTCGGATCAAAGAAGAAAGTTGTTTGGATTTTGGTTTGCAAATTTGTAACGTTAAAAGTTGTTTTATGAAAAAAAATTGAATTGTAGAAGAGAAAGAGAAGGATTTTTTGATCTAATTGATACCTGAACTTGTATACTATCACCTAAATTGGTACCTCCTCACTAATACCATTAGTTTGTGCTGATATGGCATCGATGGTCAAATTGATAGTGGCATGTGGTAACCTCTTAGTATGACATGTGGTGAACATATATTAAAAAATTAAAAAATCTTTACAAATATGTAAATTAATAAGAAAAAGTATAGTTTCTTTTTCACATCAAGAATGAACCTAAACAATTAATTGTCCAAATACATTTGAATCTAAAAACTCATTTGTTCAGTTTCATTCTAGATGCATTTTTAGTAAGTTTATATGTTTTTAATTTTTTTGTATAAAATATCATGTTATTATTTTAAATTAAAAGTATATAAAATTTTAAAACATATAAATTAATAAAAAAAATATAAAAAAAATTTACATAAAAATGAACCTAGATAAAAGATTGTCCAAATTCAAATGCATTGAGACGTTCAGATTCATTGTAGAGGTCCTTTTTAATTATTTTATATATATACTTGTAAATTTATAAATTTTATATTAATGTATATTATATATTTTAAATTTTTATATATTTTTCAAAATATCGTAGCCTTTTTATATATTTTTAATTGTATATATTTGATATTTTTATAAATTTATAAATATATTTATATTTTTTAAAATAATAATAACTTAAAAAATAATATTTTATAAAAAGTTAAAAATATACAAACTTACTAAAAAAATACATCTAGAATAAATCTGGACAAATTTATGATCGAATTCATATGTATCTGGACAACCCTGCGTCCAAGTTCATTCTTTATGTGAGAATTTATAGTTTTATTAATTTATATATTTTTAAAGTTTTTTAATTTTATGCCAGCCATGTGTCATGCTAAGAGGTTGTCACATGTCACCACCGGAATGTCCATGAGTGCCATGTCAGTACAAATTAATAATGATAATGTGAAGGTACCAATTTTGGTAATAGAATACAAGTTCATGTATCAACTAGATGAAAAAATCATATAACAACTACGTACTTTTTTGACAAGTTCAGCAAGCAAACTATATATTAACTCAAATATAAATTTATTAATAGTTTAATAACCATAAATGTTGCTCACTCATAAATATAAATTTTTACACGTTACAAACTTTTATCTTTACCCTGAAAGTATTGGTCTATACTAATAAAATATATTACAGTTTAAAAAAAACGTAGATTCGAATATTATAAATGATATTCTTAGCAAGATAATAATAAACTTTAAACATGAAAAGTATAAAAAAAAAAAAAAAAAGAATATTAATGAAGAACAATAATAAAGTGCTGGGAGATTTCTATTTAGTAGTGGAAGATACGTGGGGGGGTTTTGTCTCCATGGAGAGGGAGAGTGAGGGTGATGATCAATGATTCCATCCCACCTTCCCATTAACTGTGGGAAAAGTTTTTCTTTTCCACGTAAAGAAGCAATTATAAAGATTAGAAAAGAAGAAAATGAAGGTCTGAGGATTAGTATCCATATATTAATAGTGGAGATTCTTAATTCTCTATATAAGTTAAAAATTATTTTATATATCTTATTTGTTCATTTTCTTTTATTTTTGTAAATGTAGTTTAAAAATATGAGATAATTGTTAATATGTTTAATAATAACTTATATTAATTATAAGGGTTAGTATTTAGTATTTTGATATTATAATCTTTTATTTTATAAGTGTTTTTTTAGATATTTATTTTTGTAATATTTTAATATACTCCTATAAAGAATTTATAAATTTCGTATTATCTTTTATGAAATTTAAAAATTTCATTACTAATGTACTAAATAATTTCTCTAATTATAATTGTTAGAATGGTTATCGCCACCGACTCGAGCTCGAAATCCAACTTGGATTTGGGCCTAATGGGCTAATGGTATAGGTTAGCACCTAGGCCAAATTTTGACATGTTCGTAGGATGAGCTCGCGGACCTAGTTCGCAGGTCGAGCTTGCTCTTCCGCGAGGTTACACGTGTATAAGAGTACGTAGTCACGTGATCAGTCTAAGATAAGGTATGTATCTATATGCATAAAATCTACCTAATGTGTCGTATTAATGAACATTATCCGTATCATATACATACACCAACATTACTAACTAAGAAATATATAAAAAAAAAACACTCAACAATAATTAAAAAAGCAAAACAAAATAAAAGGTATGAGAAGAAGTGTGGGTGGTGGTGGTGGGGTGGGGGTGGGGGAGGGATGAAGTGGGCAACTTGTACGATATTTGTTTAAAGGATGTGCCTTGGATTTTACCCTAAATAGGAAGTTCTGTATTTTGTGCTGTGGGGGAATGGAGCCCTGTCCCCTGTTCACTTCTCCCCTTCCATTTGCGCTTTTCTACTTGTCATCATTTCACAATTTTTTTATTCTCATTTTAATTTAAAATATTGTAACACTATCATTACCAAATAGGAAGTCAAATACGTATTCCTATCATTTGTGCTGTGGGGAATTTCTTTTGTTGTTGTTGTTGGGCTATTGGCAATTGCCATCTTTAGTGGATACTGAGCCTACTTTGTGACCTTGTCGCCCATAGCCAAGTTCATGACAAATCATGATCAACATCACCCATTGCATGCAAATCAACCATCAAGAATCCACCCGAAGCCATTCTTTTACCTACAAATGGAAACCCAAAAGCTAAAAGCATCATGAAATAAATCACACTTCCTATCTATTTCTTGCTAAAGCTAATGATAATCTATTTCTGTCGAGATCTTGATAAACTTTGAGAGTGTAGTTTCGAGTTTCACCTGTGTTTCGATTATCAATCTATTATATATTTGTAGTGATTGATTTTACTTATAGTTACGAAAACTTATTTTATTTATAATGGTGATTATATTTATATTCTAAAAAATATTATTTATATACTTAATGTCATTTTTTCTTCCTCAAAACTGGAAAAGGGTTGGGACTAGGGATTCATTCAACTCAATTAAATGATTTTTCTTAAAGAAAATGAAACAATTTAATTATATAAAACTAAGCTAGCCTCCTCAAAGGGAGTCCTCAAATAACTGTAATTCTATTTTCCTATCTTGGGTCAATTTGGCCAGCCAGGCCGTCAGCATCATTATTATCCTCTCTAGAGATATGCTATAAACTCAAATGTCCTATTTTTATCAAAAACTGATGAATTCTCCTCACCAAAGTAAAATTAGAGTCACTTCAGGAACTGTCCTGAA
This sequence comes from Gossypioides kirkii, assembly GCA_005610355.1. Lineage (NCBI taxonomy): Eukaryota > Viridiplantae > Streptophyta > Magnoliopsida > Malvales > Malvaceae > Gossypioides > Gossypioides kirkii. Next base: position 28,467,190 of record CP032247.1, on the reverse strand, counting down.
TGACAGTAATTGCCCTAAACCGTATCTTTACACCCAAATTTCTTCAACCAAATATAAGCTATAAGGTTAGATTGTGGAGTACTAGTAGAAATAATATATAAGTAGTAGCATAAGCTTGTAATGATTTAGGAATAGTGGATTTGGTGGTTTATCATAGAAGCTGCCAAGTAACAGTATTGCATGACCCACACGTAGAAGCATTATTTGGCAGACTCTTGTCTGGCATGTCCGTGGGGTCTAAAGCCACCTGGCCTGGCTGTGATGGTACGTGTCTGGAATTCAAGTCTATGCCCAGAAAACTCTTTTCCATCAGCCACGAAAGAATTGATTGCTTCTTCATATATATACACACTACTTCTATGGGTGGCTAATATGTAGTAGTCGTAGAAGAAGAAGAGAAAGTAAAAGGTATATAAACAATGTCAGGGGCACAAGGAGCATTGCCCAAGGAGTCGAAGACGGCAACGATATATGAATCAGTACAAGGAGGAGAGAATAAGAGCAAAACGGAGCTGAGGTCCAAGGAGGATGAGGGTGGCATTCAGGTTGATAGGCTGGAGGACAAGGTGAAAGATCCTACTGGCGAAGGTGGCCCTATCTTTGGCTCTCCCTCTCCCAACAACGATGACAACCAAGACTTGGGCGTTACTGGCACAGCCTAGGCCTACCTTGCTTCATTTAGCTACTCTTCCCTACCTACCTACTGCTATCTCCTTTTACATGTCTTATATAGTAAGATGTAATATATATATACACACACGTATGCTCCGATATGAAATAACACAAAGATGCTGCTTTTCTTACTTCCTTTTTTAAATAAATGTATACACCAGTGCTCTGCAGTGGTATGGTGTGTTTTTTTATGTACCAATGATTCAAATTAATTAACCTGAGTTGAAAAGAATGATTTGGTGTTCATCATGGCGTGGGGGTTAACACTCTAGGATTACATAGTGGTGGTTAAAATGTCTATAGTGCTTGTATTTTTCGAAAAATTCAAATTGGGAAATTCAGGGTTCAGGGTTCTATTGTCATTCACTTCACAGTTTATCCTCCGAAATAATGATTCTTCACCTTAGACTTGGAGTTTATATATATTTCTTTTATAATGATGGTGTTTACGAGTCTATAATTGTTTTTAAATTTAACTTTGACTTATTCAATCATAACACAGCCTTGATTATAAATTCTTTTGACTTTTGATTTTTAGAGGTAAAAATATGGTCAAATTTTACTTTGAGGCTTGACTTTAATGAAAGACATTTGGGAGTAACTTTTTCTTTCAAGATATCCATATTCATATGGAAGATGTTGGTGACCATTGCAAAGTCCAAGATATTGATGTGGTTTTGAACCGTGAGGTTATCCTGTTGATGAGAACTCTGAATATGGAGAATTAATACATAGGTTTTGGAGTTGTTAGCGTCATGGAGATGTCAGACATGCCTGAGATGTAGCAACCTTCAGTTTCACCGACTATTAACATAGTTAAATGGAGGGGTATTCAAGGAGAGGACTGCGGTGGGTTAATAATGCGATACCAGCTACCATGGAACTCAACAAGAGGATGAGAACTATGGTAAAATGGCTGAGATTGTTGAGGTAATGACGAGTTGTTTGGAAGCGCCAAGATGTAGGACACTTGCATTGTAATTGTATAGTGAATGCATACGTGAGAGAACATAGGCCGTGTATTCTTATACTTGTGGAGCCCAAACTCAGTGGGTCATGAGAAGATAATGCTATCGCCAAGCATGGATTTTCAGTCCCACGCAGAATTCAGGCCGAAGAGTTTTGTAGGGAATTTGAATAATGTGGCTACATTCAGTTACTGTAGATGTTCTCTATCGTCATACCCAGCTGTTTCTTATGTCACAATAGCTTTGAAAATATTATTAATATATAATTTAAATATTTTATTGAAATAGTATATTGACAAGAATTTTTTATTATTTTTATTTCACTTAAGAATAAAATTAATTTTATTAAAATTTAATATAAGAGTTTGTTATAGAGAACTAATTTAGTAGACAGTTTATTTCATACCATATGACAGTTATTATTATAAATGAAAAACTATTATAATGAAAAACTATTATAGAGAGTAAAAATATGTCATAAAAATATCGATCTTATAATAAACTTGATTGTTATAATGAAATTTTGTTATAGAAGGTGTATGTTATGAGAAGGTTGATTGTATTTTGAAGGAAGGGTGAACATCAAATTTTAATGTTTTACAAAATTATCAATTTATAATATTTTGATTACTTAACTATTAACAGTGTAACGACAACCTAATGTGACTGTTGAAGAAATTTAGAGATGATGAAGGGAATAGGTACTCAATATGGAATGAATATTCTTTTTTTTTTAAGCTCACATCATCTTCTCTTGCACTGTTCTGTATTCTTCTACTTCATTTTTCTACAATGGCTCCATCACTGGCAACCTTTTATATAGTTGCTGCAAGTGACTATTAATTTCCATACATGCATCTTAATTGGACTCTTGATCCACTACATTCATGCATCTAGATTTCCTAATTCATTCATTCTAAGTACATCCATTCAATGACATCACATTACTCAACATACTCTCCCTTAATATAATGTTCTTTGATCGTGTCCAAATGAGCAACTGGAGCAAAAATCTCATGATAGTCAACACCAGGCTACTGTGCATAGCCTTTCACCACTAATATGGCTTTGTTTCTTTGGAGCAATCCATTTGGATTGTGCTTCATGTTGTATACCCATTTCACGCCAACAGCTTCTTTGTTATTTGGCTTTTTAACCAACCGTCATGTCTTCTTCTTTTCAATTGTATCAATTTCTTCTTACACAGTTTTCTTCCAAGCATCCTCTTTGATTACTTCTTTAAAGCTTTTTGGCTCAACTACAAAATAATTGCATCTAGCATAAACTTCAATTAAACTCCTCATTTTTCTTGGAGTGGAGTTAGGTGATGAAAGATAGAACTTAGAAAACTTGATGAGGATGAAGATGTCGGTGTAGAATGAATCAGTTGCTCATCAACATTTACTAGATGCATAATCCTAACAAGAATGGTTTTCTCGACCTTCTATTCTTGCCAATTTCATGTAGCCTTTTCATCAAACACCATGTATCACCTTCTTGGTCTTCAAGTTGTAAAGTCTATAGCCCTTTGACATATAATTGTAGCCAATAAAACATACTTTTCACTTGTTTCTTCAAGCTTAGTACTCCTTTCTTAGGGATTTGAGCATAGCAAACACGCCCAAAAACTTTAAGGCGGGTTACTGATGGTTTTCTTTCACTCCATATTTAAAATGGAGTCATATTTCATACAACTTTAGTTGGACATCTATCTAGCAAATACATAGTTGTATTAATAGCTTCAGACCAAAATTATTTAAGCATCCCTTTCTTGAACAATATGGATTTGACCATCTCTATCACTGTTTGATTCTTCCTTTTAAACACGTCATTTTGTTGTGGTGAATACCCAATAGTCGACTGACGTTCCATGCCTTCATTTTCATAGAACATATAGAACTCATTAAAGGTGTATTCCTTTCTTATATCACTTCTTAAAACTATTATGAATTTGCTAGATTATTTCTCAACGAGAACCTTAAACCTCGTAAATATTGATGATACTCGTATTTTAATCTCATAAAATACACTCATGCCATACGAGTTACATCATCAATGAATGAAATAAAGTACCTATTTTGAGCATGAGATGAAGTTTTCACAGGACCACACACATCGGATTGAACTTAGCCCTCCAAGATCATTCCTTTGGAAATGGTTGACGACGTTGTTTGCCAAGCATACAACCTTCACACTCACTAGATTTTTCTTCAATTGTTGGCAATCTATATACCCTATTTTTTTGAGCAAGCAACTTGAGATCTTTGTAGTTCAAGTACTCAAAGTCTCATGTACCACAAACAAGAGTCATTTTCTTCTCTAACCATCAATCTAAGACTCTTCTTGTATTGTTTTGTAGAAAGCTTCTATTGTTGGTCATTTTGATTGTAGTAATAATTTTCCCTTTCAAATCAAGGATTTTGCACTCTTGATTCTCCAAGGATAGAGAATAATCATGCTCCAAAACCTGTTGAATACTCAACAAATTTTCAACTACCATTGGCACTTAAAGAGTATCATGGATGATCTTTTGCTTCCTCACTTTGTTTCAACTCTAATGTTGCCTTTGCCTTGAATTTTAAAATATTCATTGTCCAATTTCACCTTTGAGCAAAATGTGGAGTCTATATCAAAAAAAATTCTTTATCTCTCATCATGCAATTACTTCAACAAGGTGATTTCGGTGTTCGTGTATAATATCTCGGCGACAATGCATTGGAAAGGTTTATGGGCGCTATTTCATTATCACAGAAACGTAGTGGATGCGTTCATGCTAGAAAAGAAAAGCAAGAGAGGGAAGAGATTCAGATTTGTGAGGTTTGAGAATGGAAGGGATGCTCAAAGAGCGATATCAAGATTAAATGGGTTCATAATAATAGGACAAAGGATTTGGGTGAAGATGGTTCGGTTCAATGGAAGGAGAATTTGGAGAAATGTTATGAAACAAGGAGGAACAGGACAGGGTGGAGAGAACTCTCAGAAGGGAGAAAGTAGTGCTCGAAAAGAAGATGGAAAGAGTATGAGCAGAAGTGATTACGTTAAAGATGATAAAACGGAACAAGGGTCAGGGAAGGCAAGGAGCAGAGTGGAGGTAGTAGAAAAAAAATGGTCAAGGGCTATGTGGACATTGAGCAACTCTCGAAACTTTAGAGATGCCTGGTTGGTGAATCAATATCGTTTTGTGATTCGAAAAGCATCAATGAGAGGTTAGCAAAACTTGGCCTACGAGAAATTTTTGTAAAAAAAATTCAAGGTAAACTTTTTTTTGTTGAGATCCCGGATGAAGAACTAATGGATTTGCTAAAGCAAACGGAATGGTCTTACTTGAAAGAATTTTTTATAAATATTGAACAATGGTCGGAGAAGACGATGCTGAAGGAGAGGATTGCATGGGTTAAGGTTTCAGGTGTCCCACTGCATTGTTGGAACTATGAAACTTTCAAGAGGATTTCGGGATTATGGGGCGATTTGATTTCAATGGGAGAAAAATTTACAAAGTTAATTAATTTTGAAAATATTGATATGCTTATCTCAATTTGTCAACCTAAACATCTTGATGAAGTGATCAGTATTGAGGTTGGAGAAGATCGATTTCCAGTTCGAATATGGGAGAGGGGCATGGCAGAGAAGGAAGAAGGACGTACAAATAAAAAAAGGGAACAATCTTGAGGGGTGGGAAGACAATGTATCGGAGTCGGAGTTAGCAGCAAAGATGAGGCCGAAGCTTCGATCGAAGGGAAGACGAAAAGACAATAAAAGATTTTTAACGGGTGAAAGCATTGAGAATGAAAGTGAATTAAATGCATGTTAGATAATGCTAGAAATCCTGGAAAAAGAAGGAGAAGGCTTCGAATGAAATAAGGTAAGAGGTCTGTGATGACCTAAATTTACGGGTACCGGAAAAAATGAGTTATAGAGTCTCCGTTTTAGTAAATCGTGTTTGTAAATAATTATTAAAAGTAATTATGAGTTTAGTAATGTGTTTAATTAAGCTTTGATTAAGTGAATTTAATTTAATTCAGAGTAATTAATAAAAAAGACTAAATTGAATAAAATGTGAAAATATAATTATAGATTAAAAGAAAGAAAGAGGGATTAAATTGGAATTATGCCTATTGCATAAATTGAGGCGACAAACAGATTTTTCTTGATTTTAATTTAGTATTAATTAATATTATAATATAATAATATAAATTATTATTTCATTAATATTATTTTATTATTATTAACTAATATCTATATATATATATAATAAATAAAAGAAAAAAAAAACGAAAGAAGAACAAAAAAGAGACTTAAACGAAACAGGGGAAGAAGAAAAGAGAAGGAAAAAAGAAAAATTAAGATTTTGAAGCTTTAATTTTTAAGTGGTAAGTCAATTAAGCCTTTTTCTCTTCAATTAGATGTTTTAGAAGTTTTAGAACAAAGTTTTGATGAAATTAAATTGAGGTCTTGGAAGTTTTAAGATTTTTGAACATAGTTCATGTTGAACAAAATAGTGAATTAAGGATTTAATTGAATGAATTTCAAGTTAGAATTGATAAAGGGATCAAATTGTAAAAGAAGCTATAAGTTTTGTGATAGAGGGATTAAATTGAAAGAAATTTTAAATTAGAGTTTTATCATGAACATTAGATAGTTAAGTAGAATATGGAAGGAAATTGAATAAAAATAAAGTATGAATTGAGTTAGAAAAAAATAAATAAGCTAATTAGGATTAAATTGGATAGAAATTCAATTGTTATTATAAATTAATGCTGTAATTAATAGTATAAATTATTATTTTTTTGTAGCTAGCAAAGAACTCGAAGCATCGGCACAAAAAGAAAAGGAGAAAGTTATTGAGGAGTAATCGTGAAATCCGGGTTTGTATTACTATAATTTAAATTATTCATTATTTAATGTTTATTTCGATATTTATATTTAATAAGTGAAATTGAAATTGAAAGTTATATGAATTATAAATTGAAAGTCCCTGTTAACTAGTCGGGCTGAGTCGGATATAGTTGGCATGTCATAGGATTGGAAGAGTTCAGGGATACTTCGACCTTGAGTCGATGAGACACTGGCTGTCATTATTTTTTTTCGGATAGATTCGATGAGGTACTGGGCTCCACTTTACTTCGGCTAGGCTGATGAGACACTGGGTGTCATTTTATTGCTTCGAACTATCCGATGAGGCACTGGATGTCATTCTGGTGTGTTTGGTTGGATCAATCTGTCAAGGTCCGAGTCTTGTTAATAGGGGTAAACAATGTGAAAAAAAAAATTGAATAGAAATGATGAATTTGAGAAATTAGAATGAAATGATTATATTGATTTGATATTGATATGGAATGAAAGTGGTGTATAAATTAAGATAATATGTGTTCATGTATTTTATGATTGATTATGTGAAATTTATTTGATTATTTATAATTTGAATTATAGTAATACCACTGAGTATGAAATACTCAGCATACGGTTGTTTCCGTGCGCATGTTAGTAAAAATTAAAGTCCTGGTTCAGCATCCAGATCGATCCCGACCTCAGTATAAACTCGGTGATTTAATTCTCCTCTTTTGGTAAAAGTGGCATGTACTAGGTGTTGTATAGGTTACATGTATATGCTTGTAGTGTTGGTTGTAAATATATATACCATATTTTGATGTTAGTTAATAAAATGGTAAAGAGTATTATAAAATTTGATATTATATTTGAATGAAAAATGAATAAAGTTATTAGTAAATTTTGAATAATATTAAGAATGTTTAATTATTAAATTAATATGTTAATGGAATGATTATGATTTAGGTGAATTTGAGTATGTCCCAATTCCCTTCTAATACGTGTTTGAGTTTCGAGGGTTCAATTAAGGAATTTTATGATTATTTTATAGTATGTTCATTAATTATCTATTTATTATTTGTAAGTTATCCGATATGTCTGGTAATACCCTATAACTTTGTTCCGGTGACGATTTAGGGTTAGGGGGTGTTACAAGGTCAGACCTGAACCTTTTTTTTTTTTTAAAGAAGTTAAAGGAGGGGGTAGGGTGAATATGAGGTTAGTATCTTGGAATGTTAGGAGGTTAGGATCGAATGTTAAGTTGGATTCGATTAGAAGGGTCATTCTAAAATCAAAGGCTAATTTTTGTTTTATTCAAGAAAGTAAACTCGAATCAATTTTCATAGAGTTAATCAGGAAAATATGGTATGATGATAATTGTGAGTTCAGATTCTTGGTAGCAAAAGGAAGTTCAGGTGGCCAAATATTTGTATGGGATAAAGACAGTTTTAAGCTTAAAAGAGAATTTTGTATTAAAAGAGCAATAATTGTTGAAGGTAAATGGGAATTTGAAGGCATGGATGTTGTGATGATCAACGAGTATGCACCTAACACTGTTGCGAAACAAATTTTATTTTGGGATATTCTAATTGAGTTTCAAAAGCAGCTTACTTGCCCATGGATTTTGGGAGGGGATCTAAATGTGGTAAAAAACAAAAGTGAAAGGAGCAATTGCAAAAGGGTAGAATTCGACTCAAGGAGTTCTGTAAATTCATGAATAGGTGCAATTTGGTGGATTTACCTCTGATAGGGAGGAAGTTTACGTGGTACATACGAGGAAAAAAAAGAAGAATTGATAGAGTTTTGGTGGATGAAAACTGGAAAAAAAAGTATAAAGACCTACAGCAAAAAGGATTTAATAGGTCAGTATCGAATCATATACCTATTATGTTATCAAATGAGGAAATTGATTGAGGTCCCAGATTATTTAAATTCATTAATGCGTGGTTAACAAAAAAGGAGTGCTCGTAGATGATTCTAAAGGAATGGGATGAAATAGGCAGATTGAAAGGGCAAGTATCAGCTAAGTTAAGAAAGTTACAAGGAACTCTGTAGAGATGGAATGAAAAGGAATGAAGTAAGCTAGAAGAGAACATTAAAGAAATTGAAGGGAGGATGAAAGAGCTGGATGAATGCTGTGATCAAAGGGAACTAACGAAAATGGAAGAAGAGGAGGTAAGAAGATTGAATGTTGATCTATGGGAGGCTATCAAACTAAGAGAATCAATTTGGTTACAAAAATCGAGAATAATGTGGCTTAGAGAGGGGATTTAAATTCGGCTTTCTTTCATCAAACAATAAAAATAAGGTCGAAAAGAAAAATGGTTTATGGATTAAAGATAGGTGATTTGTGGTGCAATGAACCGAAATTGATGAAGTCAAAAGTGTTTAATTTTTTCAGCAATTATTTTAGTAGGAGACCTCGGAGATGGAGTATGGCTCTGGACATGAGCTTTAGAAAGCTGGAGAAGGGAGTTGCATTGAGTTTGGAAGTGCCTTTTACGAAGGAGGAAATTAGGGAAGTGGTGTGGCGTTGTAATGAAAATAAAGCGCCAGGGCCAGATGGATTTAATATGTATTTTTTCAAGAAGTGCTGGAATGTGATTGGAGACACATCTTCAAAATGGTGGCCAAATTTTATGAAACAGGGAAATTAGAGAAAAGTATACATTTTTCTTTAATTTCTTTGATTCCAAAGATAGAATGCCTGAAAAACATAACAAAATCATTGCAAAAGTGTTATCTAGAAGGCTTAAAGAAATCATTGGATCGTTGGTAAGTAATACTTAATGTGCGTTCATTAAAGGGAGACAAATCTTTGATGGGATTTTGATAGCAAATGAGCTAATTCATTCGATTAAGAAGAAGAAAGGAAGTAAGGGTAGACTGATTTTTAAATTTGACTTCTCAAAGGCATATGATTGGATAATATGGGATTTTTTTAAGGAAGTCCAAATTAGGATGGGATTCGGTTTTAAGTGGGTTGGATGGATAATGGCATGTGTTACTACGACCAGAGTAGCAATGTTGGTTAACGGGTCGGTTACGAATGAATTTAGAATAGGGATAGGACTTCGTCAGGATGATCCATTATCCCCTTTCTTGTTTATTTTGGTAACGAAAGTTTTACACATGATGTTGGAGAAGGTTGAAGTACTGGGGCTTATTGGTGGAATTCAAGATATACTTCCGAGAACAGCATTCTTCCACTTACAATTTACAGATGACACATTACTGTTTTTAAGAGCAAAATAGAAGTTTGTGCGGAACGTGAGATACATATTAAGATACTTCGAGATCTTCTCGGGTCTTAGTATCAACTTTAAAAAGTCGTGTATCGTGGGATTCAGAGTGGATGAGGAATTTCTTTATAGGTTGGCAGCTTTTTGTAAATGTAAGATAGGGTCACTTTCGTTTGAGTACTTAGGGATTCCTTTGAGGGCTGATTCGAGGAGGATATCGACTTGGAACGTAATAGTGGAAAAATTGAAAACAAAATTGTCTGGTTGGAAAAGTCAAACTCTTTCTTTCCAGCGCAAATCGTTCTTATAAATGCGATTTTATCTTCAGATTTGCCTTCTAAAGAATAAGGGGATGCGGGTGTGGTGAACATTAAAGTCAAGAACCAAGCGCTAATGGCAAAATGGAAATGGAGATTTGCTACGAAAAGTGAAGCACTGTGGAGAAAAGTAACTAAGGAAAAGTACGGGACAATGGTGCAAAATTGGAGATTTAAGTCAGTTAAGGCAAAAGAAATGTCAACCATTTGGAGGGGCATAGTTGAAAATTCAAAAGATGATAGCATTGCTAAATGGACGGAAAATGATTCATTTCAATAGGAAATTGGAAACGAAAAAATGAATTTATTTTTGGAAGATATTTGGTGTGGAAATCATCTGTTAAAAGTTGAACTTCCTAGACTGTATCGGTTGGCAAAAGATAAGCAAGGGACAGTGGAAATATACTCGAGAAATGAAGATTTTGTTGATGTACAATGGGAAGAATATTTTGTTCGAGTTCTCTTGGCGAGAGAGAAGGATTTGCTTAATGAGTTAAAAGCAATGGTGGAAAAAAGGAAGCTTATTAATGAAGTAGAGGATCGACGAAGATGGAAGCATGATCGAAAGGGAGTTTTCTGAATAAAGAGACTGACAGAGTTGCTAATGGGAGAAGGGGTGCCTGCATTGAATTTCAGTTTTGATAAAATTTAAAATCTTAAAGTGCCGTCCAGGGTGAGGAATTTTATTTGGATGCTGGCAATAGATAGGATCCCTACTAAGGATTTCCTTGTTAAGAGGGGAGTGCAGATTCAACCTCAGGATCAAGGATGCCCTTGGTGCGCCCGAGAGTTGGAAACCTCAGATCATTTATGTTTTAAATGCAAATTTATTGAAGGCTATTGCCAAAAAATTTTCTTTTGGTGGGAGTTGAGATGGAGTCTAGTGGTAGGCTTTGCTAAATTTTTTTATCTATGCAACAAAGTGCAGTTATTCGAGGTTATCAAAAGTGTATGGTTAATCTCAATAATAGCAGCAAGCTAGACAATTTGGTTAGCAAGAAATGAAAGTGTGTTTAATCGAAAGTTGATTACAATGGAATCGTTGGTTTTTCATGCTAAGATGAGGGCTTTATTGTGGGTTAGAGCAGTATATGACGAATTAATGGTGTTTGAGAGCTCATGGTGGTTCTGTCCTTTTAAATGCAAATCAAAGAAGTTGGAAAACAGGGGTGTCATGTGCTACTGGAGACCCCCACCACTTGGATGGATGAAATTCAATGTATGTGGTGTAGTTATTGAGGAAGAGGTTGGGGGTGGTGGGGTGTTAAGAGATGGAGGTGGTGTGGCGCGAGCAATTTTCTCAGGCCGTTTCGTAGCAAAGGAAGCAGAGGGAGCTAAGGTTAGAGCGATCAAAGAAGCAATCGACATGTATGTTGAAATGGGATGGGTGAAAAGCAACCCCTTAATTATCGAAATTGGTTTAGAAAAGGTGTTTCAGTGGGTGATGAATCAAGAGCAAAGACTACTAACTCTTCAACCATTTTTCAGGGACATTGATCGAAATGTAAGGGAGGGGGTTTCATTTTATTTGGAAAAGCAGAGGAAAAAGGGAATGATATGGCATTTGTTTTGGCCATTACGGGGATGAAAAGGTTAGAGTTGTTTAAAGCATGGTGGTAAGTTGTTAATGTTAGTTAATAGATTGTCTTGATGGCATATAAGGGGTGAGTGATTATTTTATGTGGTCTTTTGTAAGGGAGCCTTGGTTTTTCATTTCTGTGGTGTCTAGTGTGAGAGGCTTAGCTATTTATTGCAGTTTTTGCTGCTGCAACTATGCCTTAAGCTTTCTAAGTCTTTAGGTTGTATTCTGATTGAGCAAAAAAAAATGTAATTACTTCAACCACTATCCGAATAGCACATGTTCTTTTGTTCCTCAAAAGCCTTTTGGCAAGAAAAGAAAATGTTCTCAATCATTCTTTATCTTCCAAACCTCTTGCAATTGTAGTATTATGACTTGCTTTTGTGCTAATTTTATTTTAAAAGAAGTGCTAATTTTCTTAAATTATTATTGATGCAGTCGTAAATCAACTAAAAAAATTCAATAAAGGTAAATGCACTTATCAATTAATAATATAGTTACGATGAGTAAAAATATTATTCTCACGAGGACTAAGAGTACTAGTAATTACTGTCTTTCTATTATTTAATCGATAAATTGGAGTGATTGATTAATAATTAAATTAATTAACTATGAACACGATAAAGAACAAATCAGGAAAGCAAACGGTTAACAATCAAAAATCGAAACAATACGAAGAAAAGAATCCACCTAGATTCCATCTGTCATTATCAATATGAATTAAACAAATTCTTCACTTAGTATCTTGATTAGTAGAAATCTCTAAATTATGCTAATATCTCTTTCGAGAGTAAGAGCAACTAACTTTAGATTGATTAATTGAAATTTCTTTCTGATTAAAACTTTATATCGCATTAACTCGATTTATGGATCCCCCTATTAGATTTGACTCTAATCCGATATATTTATGTCGTCCTATTTTTAGGATTGCATGCAACTCCACTCAGTTATGTTAAATCTACTCTTAAATAGAGTCTATTACTCCTCTGATTTAAGCACATCAAACATGAATTAATAGCTTAGAAATATTAAACCAATGATTAAGCACACATAATTGAGAACAAAATTCAATTATTTATTGCGTAAAACAGAAATCAAAAAATAATTCATCATAAGGTTCATCACCCCTAGTCTTTAGAAAGTTAGTTGATAATCGTAAATAAAAACATCCAAAAGACAATAAATCCATAAGAAACGAAAAAAACTCATAATAAACTTCAAAGAAATCAATAGGAGATCTTCAATCTTGATGGAAATTGTTTCAGAGTCCGTTTCAATGGTGTTTTTTGAATTGTTTTCTTCAATATTTTATGACGGCTCATTCCCCTCTTCTTATATCTGATATGTATAGGTCTTAAAATGCCCGAAAAACTTAAAAATTATTTTTTTCCATGTGTTTAGAGTACAAATTACGAAATCCACACGATCTAGCTCATGGTCGTGTAGCAGCCCGTGTGGCTTACATGATCGTGTGCCCAGCCCATGTGGAATGATCCAACCCGTGTGGCTCCTAAAACCTATTCCAATTTTCCAAGTCGATTTTTGCTCGTTTTTCGTTCTTTTTGCTCTCAAATGCTCTCTTAATTATAGAAACATGAATTTAAAATATTAAGAGATAAAATTCACCATTTTACATCAAATAATCCTCCAAAAACGCATTAAGAACGAAACTAAAACACGTTTTTTTTTTAACATTTATCAATTATTTGAATAAAATTCTAAACATATTAAATATCACTTAATTAATAGTAAGGATAATTATGTTAATTATCACTTTAAAATACTTTAATTATTAATTAAAATTTTCTATTATAATATTTAAATTGATATGTAACACAAAACACGTAAAATTATATATATTGCATGTGACATTAAAAACTAATTAATTTAAAAAATATAAAAACTAAAATTAATCAAACTAAAACACAACTACTAAATTCCCAAATTTTAGTTAAACCAAATCCATAGAGAAGGAATAAATTATGCTAACCTACTAATCTAGTCTATCAACTATCAATCACTAGTCCTCAATAAATAAATCAAATGAGATTAACTACTATTAATGACAGTGTGATACAGTGTTCTTTCTCTCTGTCAACACCCTTCGACGTCTCAAATCACAGCTATGGCGAGCAGCGACGGCATGGAATTCTGGTCGAATCCCGAACAAGCCGGCTGGTTAACAAAACAAGGTGAGTACGTAAAAACCTGGCGTCGCCGCTGGTTCGTGTTGAAACAAGGGAGGCTGTTCTGGTTCAAGGAATCATCAATCACACGCGCCTCTCGCCCGCGTGGTATGATCCCAGTTGCTACCTGTTTAACCGTGAAGGGAGCCGAAGATATCTTGAACAAGCAGTACGCTTTTGAGCTTTCGACGAGGAAGGAGACGATGTACTTCATTGCCGATTCGGAGAAAGAAAAGGAGGATTGGATCAACTCCATCGGACGCTCCATAGTTCAGCTCTCCATATCCGTTACGGATTCCGAGATAGTTGATTATGATCACATTCGTTGATCATCCACAGTCACTCAGATCCATTTCCTCTTCTCCTAGCATAATTCTGTTGTTTGCTTATTCATTTATAAATTTAAAATATTTGCTTGTTTGTTTGATTTTAGTTTAGGCAGGATGATTGATTATGGTAATATTATACAAATTTCGGAAATTTATCTGTAATGCATATGGGAAGACAGTTTTCTTACATAACCGACATAAAACTTAAACTATCTACCTTTGGTATTTCTTCTTTTTCCCTAGCTTCCCAGATGAGGCTGAAATATATATGTTCATACTATTGTTCCAACTAACAGAAAGAAAACTTGAGCTGATCATGTTTAGCTAACAACTGCTGTGATGAATAAAAGTTTGCATGTCATTTATGAACGAATGCAGCCTCCGCCAGGTCAATGGAACGAGCAAGGCCAGCAGCTTTGTTTTGACATTCGAGGTGCTCGGCATCAGGATCACTGTCTGCGACTACACCAGCGCCGGCTTGAAGATAAGCTACCCATTCTTGGCGTCTGCTGGAACCTTTGTACGAGTACATTGTGTCATAGCGGCTACCTGTAGGGAATACCATGGTCCTGAGAGCCAACGCAATATCCATATCCCCAGTGAAGGAAATGCCCCCAAATCCTCCGCTATAAGGGCCTCGTCTTGACACCTCTAACTCATCGATTAGCTCCATCGCCTTCACCTATACCAATATCTCAATTTCATCAAAACCTAGAGGGGAGGGGGGAATTACTTCCTAGATTCAGGAGAGTGTCAGTGATATGCAATGCTGCTTTGACTCGTAAGCTGTCCGGGCTGGACCGTAATGCCAGAATCAAAGGAAAGACTTGAAAGCATTCAATCATCATGAGAAAACAGGATTTGTGCAAAACATGTAAAAGGGCAACATGTACGGTACCTTTGGTGCTCCACTAACAGTTCCAACAGGAAGCGCAACACGGAGGACATCCCAACTAGTGAGATGATCCTGCAACTCACCAGTAACCTGCATAATTTGCAGCAATTTATAAACAAAGTATTGCACTAGATTAACATAATATTAACAAGTTCGAGCCAAAGGGCAACTTGGAGCTACCATAAAAGATCTAAAGAAAAGATTTTAGTTTTGTTTCAACTGGTTATGCATAGAGGCAGTTGAGACCTTCAGGATTTTTGGATACATAAAAATGAACAATAGCAAGAACCATAATAAAGACGATCTCTTTTATTTCCTTTTCTTTCAGATCGACAAAGAAAATAATAAAGTTGGAACCAATAGGAACCATATATGTTCCATTTCACATAAGTCAACAAATGTTTGATGATAAAAGCATAGTTTCATACCGTAGAGCTTATGTGCATCACATGGGAATATCGTTCAATATTCATCAGCTTCTCCACCTTCACAGAACCATATTTGGAGACCTACATCAATAACATGCAGTAAAACGATTGGCTACACACCTTTCTGTGCTAAAAAAAAGACAGACGGTGAAGTTTAAAGTGGAAGTCCAAAATTCATTTCTTTGGGAGGAAAATCTGTCATGCACTACCAAGTACAAAGATAAAG
Source organism: Gossypioides kirkii (assembly GCA_005610355.1). Lineage (NCBI taxonomy): Eukaryota > Viridiplantae > Streptophyta > Magnoliopsida > Malvales > Malvaceae > Gossypioides > Gossypioides kirkii. The sequence goes on along the minus strand of CP032247.1, from coordinate 28,451,521 downwards.
CACAAAAAGACAGCTGAAATTGCTGAAGGAAAGACCTTTCCAACATCATTGCGACCCAAATCAACAAGCATGATGTGTTCTGCACATTCCTTTTCATTACTTAGCAATAGCTTTTCTGCCAGCTCATCTTCAGCCTGAGTCTTTCCTCTCCTTGCTGTTCCCGCCAATGGCCTATTCACAATCTTATTCTGCTCATGCCAATCACAAAAATGAAATTGAGAGCCTCTGATCCCAAAGACAATTTAAAATCAGGAAAAAGAAAGCAGTAAGAAAAAAAAATGTAAAAGATTACCTTCTTTACCCTGGTAAGAATTTCGGGACTTGAAGCAACTAGAATACTTCCTCTTGCCTGAAAGGGGCACGTGAAATCAAAATGAAACAGTTCACAACTAAAAGGTAATTAAAGACAAACTTACTTGCAAGTAGGCCATATATGGACTTGGATTCACAACTCGCAAAGCTCTATATATTTCAAAGGGGTCAGCAAATGTTCTCCGTTCAAAACGTTGGCTTAATACAATCTGGAATATATCCCCTGCCAGAATATGCTCTTTCGCTTTCAGTACAGCTTTCTTGAACTCTTCCTTGTCCATATTTGAGTTCTTTAAAGAAGGGCCAAAGTGATGGGTTTGTAACGCTATAGAGCCTGGAGATAGCTTTGGTCTAAGAATGAAATCGGAAAAAAAAAAATTATATGTCAGAGAAATTAGAAGGCATCTAAACTTAATCAAACCAGTAGAACAGTATAAATGTGCTCACAGCTCAGCATCTTGTAGTCTAGCTACCAATTTCTCTAGGTGGTCAACTCCTTCATTATAAGCTTTCTCAACAGTGGAGTGTTTATCTAGCCTCACCCAGTGAATTATATATGCTTTCTGCAAATAAAAGCAACTGTTAATATTACTCCATCTCAGTCATTTCTAGCAGACTTGATTGATAATCGGAACTAAAATCCTGAACTCTAATACTGCTAGAAAGAAAAAGTGTATTGTTGATGGAGAAAATGGAATACCTTTTCCACATGATCAAATACAATCACATCGTTGTAGAGTCCTAGATGTATATCTGGGAGGTTTCTGTCATCACGTGGTGCCTTTGTGAACGGAAGCTTTTTCTTCTCCACATAACGGACTGTATCATAGGAGAAATAACCAACCCATCCACCTACGCATTGCAGGAATTACTAGAAAATGTGAGCATATAGATTTACAAAGCAACCATATGGATCCACAATAAAGTGACATCAGAGTTTTCCTACACTGTCATATAAACCAACTACTCAAAATGGGAAAATCTTAATAAAATCCTGCACCTAACAGGTTAAGAATTAAGACACCCAACAAGTTGCTGGTTGAAAACGATAAAGTAGCTTAATTTCAAAATACTTGATTACTACTGCATGTATAAATCTATATATTTGCAAAATAGGGTACCTTCATTCAAGTTCTCTATCATTTATAGCCAAATACAGAACTTAAGAGTGCGTTTACGCCCTATTTAATCAACAACTCTAACATTCCTTTGCATGCATACGCAATGCACACATCACATACTTGTAGTGCTAAGATTTTACAATTTCTTCAATCACTAATCAGTTTTTAGATCCCCCATAATATAACTCACTACGTCTGACAAACACACGACATTCTACATGTGGCATAAAACGTATTACAGCCATAAAACCTGCTAGAAAATCATGAGAACTACGGAATTCTGTCGTGCTATATGTCAAGCTGTAGTCCTAAAAGCCCACATACCTAACCGTTCATATTGTAACCGTCAAAATAATTACAAGAATTCGAGACAGCTACATGTGTCGAAAATCTTTCAATTGTCTCAATTGCTTTACAACAAATGATCATGTTTTTTCCGGACTATGAATATTAACTCTATGATCATGTTTTGTCGGTACTATGTAATATTGACTTTTAGTCACTTTGTTTCCAACTAAATACGAGCACATGTTTTGAACAAATCAGCATTCCGAATATGAGAGGTAGCACGAATAACTCCAAAACCAGAATTTATTGCATTGTTATATCAATCCGTTGATTTTCAAGTGTCATTCAACAATAAAGGAGCCATTAAATTACCAACAAGCCAACTAATTATCAATCGCCTTTCCTTAATCTGATCATAGCAGATAAAAACAACCAATCAAGAAGAGAAATGCCAAAGCCAAAGTTATAAAACATATCAAATATATATTTGTGGCAATTAGACATGCACAAGAGGAATCATTCTCACCGCAAAACGCATCAGGAAGATCTTCAACAAGTCGGGGTTTCCAAGTCTCTGAGATTCTCTTGGGAATACACATCGGATCCTCAACGACCTCCTCAGTCAACCTCCCTGCCTCATGATCCATAATCATAACTTTGTTTTCTTTTGCCACAATTTCTATTGTCGGTTGAGCTCCAACCACACTATAATGACCCTAATACAATCAAAATCCAACTCATAAAGGTAAATATAACCCTGCATATAGGAGGAAAAAGAACCAAACAAATAAGCCTATGTTAAAGTTCGTACAACACTAGAAACCCCAGAACCAGGCTCCACTGACTCAAAGAGAAAACTTGGAGCCTCTCTATCATCTTCTTTAACCAAACACCGGTATGCAAGCACTGGAGTCAGTTGATCAGAGAAAATGCAACGATAAATGGGGACTAAATTAGCTTTTTTGGCCGCCTCCACAAACTTCTTTTCATCACTAACTGAAAAAAATAAACAAAAATAAATGGAGTCAATTTGCAGTCACTTTGATTAGAATCTAAAATATAATTATACATATAGAGCGTAAACCCCAAAAGAAATCTACTGTGCTTGCTTCACTCTACTCCTTAAATCGTTCCTCATTCAATCAGAAGAGTTTTTTTTTTTTAATTATTTTGAGAATTTAAATCCTTCTTTCCCGCATTTTCTCAGAAAACAAACGGATGGGGAATTTATTCACATTTCAGAACAGTTCAAACTAAAGCCCAAAAAAAACAAAGAAAAAGATTACTATTCTATTAATAAATGATAAGAAAATAAATAGAAACCAGATTCGTTTTCGCATTAATTTTTTTATTAAAGCAGTTCACATTCATCATTTCACTTAAATAATTTCTTTCATTCTATAATTTAAAAAAAAATAAAACAAAAACTGAAAATTTTCTTCAAAATTCCCGCATTTTCTCAAACGCCAAACAGCAAAAGGAAAAAAAAGAGTTGATTCCTTCACTAAAAAAACAAAAACAAAAGTCTACCAAGTGGAGTGCTTGAAAGAGAGCCCCTGCATTTGAGTGAAGTAGAAGCGGGAGAAAAGCGAAAGCGGGTGACCGGAAGTTGAGAAAACCGACGAGATGAAGGAAGGAAGCGGTGAGAGAATCCAAGGCTGCTTTCCATTGGCATTGCTAATGTGAAGTTCGTCGAGGTAACCGACCTGGATGCTTGCATTCTGTTCTGTAGCGCTATTCTAACAATTATTCTGTTCTGTAGCGCTATTCTAACAATTAATGAAATAAATAGAGATGAGTTGGAGAGCCCTCACCAGCCGTTTCACTTCACTCATTTCTCACACTTTTCACAATTTATATATAATATTTAAAAAAAAGTGTCAAAATCAAAAAAAAAAAACAGATAGGGATTTGTCCCCCAAAGTAACACTAAGAAACAGGGAAACACACACACTTCTTTTTTCTTTCTTTTTTTTGGTTTGAAGGAAAAAGATTCTTTACGTTACGATTTCTTTTAAAAAAAAATACAACAAAATTTAATAAGTGACTCCAGTGATAAAGAAGATGTTGTTCATATTAGGAATTTCAGGTTTGAGCATCTGTGTGTGCAAGATATGTGTGCGTTGTCAAAAAAGTATGAACATATATTACCATATAATCATATCAATATATTCAAAAAAATACAACAATTTTAAATAAAAATAAATCTAAATAAAACTCATCGAGTGATTTCAATAAAAAAATAATATTATCTGTTCAAATATCATGATACCCATCATACGTATGCATTTCTTTAGATTTATGAAAGTATATTCAATTTATAAAAAAAATATAAAAATATATCGGATTTGATAATTTTTCAATTGAATTAAAACCCGTATAATAGATGTCACAAATTCAATGAAACACATTCTAATATTAGATAATTACAATCACAAATAATATACATTCAAATAATTATAATTAAAATATTTTTGTCATATCTTTTATTTTGTCTTGTGTTTATTTATTTTAAATATCATATCTAAATTACTCACAATTCTTAGTTTGATTTGTTCAAAAGTTGGACTATCCACTTAAACGCAATTAAATTCAATTAATTTAATTTATCGTAATATAAACGACACTAATCAAATTAAAACTCAATCTTGATTTATAGTTAATTTTTTTCATAATTATTTGCATTATGTTTTAATTCATCTCATATTTATATAATTTATCATACCCATTCAATTTTAATTTTATATTTATTTAAGAATCAAATTGTTGCATCTAATATTCATTAGCTAAATATTATATTCAGAACTTTTATATAGTAGTTTCCAAGTAAAGCATTTTTCTAGGATTTTGTGTTTGTCATTTTACAATTTATGGTATGAAAATTAAGGTATTTGTTTTGTTTTAAGTTTTTAAATTTTGTTTTCTTATTTAAATCAGTCAGATATGGTAACTTACATCTCAGGGTTTATTCATCATCCACAAATTTTGTAATAAATTTAGAAACATTTTCTTCCTTTTTAGTATGAGTTTGGTGAAATCTTACACAGATATATTATAGGTTTCTTTCCTAAAAATAACAATTTTCAATTTTTTTTTGATGAATTATAAGGGGAGAATAAAGTCCTAACAATAATGCGATTGACGTAACTTGAACTCAAGTTACACTTGGGGCAATAAATATTTTGGAAATTAAAATTAAAATTTGAATTTAGATTTAGATTTAGATTTCAAAATTTATAAATTCTTTTTTTGATAATTAAAATTCAAGATTTTGAATTAATTCGAATTTATTATTTGGATAATTTAAATTTAGATTTGGATTTCAACTCATTCTAAGGGTAAAATTATTTAAATATGCTCGAAAAAATAAAAATTAAAAAAGTAGATTATTTTTTCTAAAATTTATCGTCCTGCACTGTTTTTGGGGAGAAAAAGTAAAATGTGTCAAGAGATGGAGATAGAAGGTGCACATGTTCGATCTCCCATGCGGTGAGTATACAATTATACTCGAAGACGTTAGTTTACAACTCGGTCTATCGGTCGATGGGGATGTCACTACGAGACAAATTGTTAGTGTCGATTGGAGTGCAACAAGCGAGAAACTGCTGGGGAAGGTGTCAATCAGGTTTAGGGGTGGTCGAATCAAGATGAGATGGTTGGAGGAGAACTTCCAAGCTATCGAGGCTTCAACAAGCGACGTTGAAAAGGAGCAATTCGCGCACGCATTCATCTTGGGGTTGATCAGGGGTCTACTAATGCTAGATAAATCTCGCAATCTGGTACACTTGAGGTGGCTACTGCTACTAGTCAATTTGAGAGAAGCGGAACGACTTAGTTAAGGATCGACGATGCTAGCGATATTGTACCGAGATATATGTCAAGCGACGATATCGAGAAAAGCTAAAATCGGCGATTGCATACTCCTCCTTCAATCGTGAGCATGGTATCGACTACCATTTCTATGCCCCCGAGTGCAAGCCCCTTACGAATTCCCACTTGTAACATGAAAAAATTCATTTCATAATATTGTTATTGTTTTCGAATTTTTATTGTTGTAATTTTAAAATAACATATTTTTTGAATAGGTGGAATAACCTCGCAAGCAATATCGGTATACTAGTTGAGCTTGAGGACATCCGACTAACTTTAGATTAAGAAACTGAAGAGGAGGTTGGTTTATGAATTTCATAGTTATCGATTTTTTAAATTGAATATTAGTCACTTGCTGAAATTTATAAATTTGTATTGCAGTTTGTATAGATGCCATATGCGGATTCGAGGATTCAAGAATGCGTCTTGGAGGAATTTTTGGCGAAACACAACATTTGACACGTGAAAGTGCCATTGGTCATTTTTGCAACAATCGAGATGCACGAATCCAACCGAGTGATATAGCAATTCGAGTGTAAGCAAAATATTTCGCGGCAACCTCAAGACCTTAATAACTTGCACAAGATCGACATGCGGGGGACACCAGATGAAGAATGGGTAACATTCCACAAGAAGTATATCAATATGTAGAAGTAGAGGTACGATTACTTGCCAACATGTGAACCGTATCTGACGTCGGAGTTGATGACATATTCGGATTACATGAATTGGTTCAAGCATCATGGGAAGTTGTTCCTATTGCTAGTTGTAGAAAGGAGTAGGGAACGAAGTCGTAAGAGGTCAAGACGAGGGCCCATGAATTTTAGGTAGTGAGAACATGTCATGGACAGATCAACATCTACTCCACTTGCACATGTGGACCCGGTTCCCGTGTAACCTCCCAATCAGTATGGTTCATTTATTCTTGTTACTAACCTATTTTATTTTACACCATTATCACAACATGCACCAGTTTATTTTAGACCAGCACCACAGCACGAGCATTCATTCCCTGCACCAACACAATCATCACCAATTTATTTTACACAAGCACTATCGAAACATTTTATCTAAAAGTCCGGACTTTTATTTTTTTAAAAATGAAATGAAAATTGAGTTGCCACCAATCGTTTTTAATTGGGTGTGATTGGATCACCTTGAAATTCAATCATTTTTAAAATGACGATTTTTCTTTTTGGTCTACGAAATCAAAAAAATGGGTTCGGGAGTCAGTTATGCATAAGGAAGGATTAGCACCCTCATAACGCCCAAAATTGGTACCTTGTTTATTACTTAGTGTCTTAGTGTTGAAAATCGAGAGCTCGAGGAGAATTTAAAATGTGATCCTTAAATGCGTGCATGATATGATTCGATGACATATATAAATTAAATTTTACGAAGAAAGCTCATTTATTTCGAGTCAATGTCCAGTAAGTTAGGACACAACATCTCGAATCTTCGAAAATAAAGAATGTTTCTAATTAGGCATAATGACAAAATTAGGCCTTAAAGTTTGAGTGTTTTGTCACTTTGGCCCTTAAGATTTTTTTGTGCTCACTTTTATACATAATCCTTTTTTTTAGTTAAATTGGTCATTTTTTAACGGTCTTACTGACGTGGCCATTAAGGGACTAACGACGTTGACGTGATAAATTTTTTTTTCAGCTAGGCACTTCCACGTAAAGCAGATGCTGACGTGGCATATAAGACAAATATGCCACATCAACAAAAAAAATTTAAAGTTAAAACATAATTAAAATTAAAAAATTAAAACAGCCTTTATTTAACACAAACACACAGGCAGTAGAAAAAAAATTAACAGCTCCCTTTTGAACCCTAAATCCCAACTTCTCTCATTCTCCATTCAAATTCTTTAGAAATTGATGCTTAAAATTTAGTGGATTTCCATCTCCTTTGAAAATATTGATTGAAAAAACTGATTGGAAGCCATCAATGGAAAAGTTTTCTTATTCGAAGTTGATTTCATCATCACGAGGGGAGTTTTTGAGTTTTTCTTTTCCTCTCTTCAAATCCTTTTATTTCTTTATTGAATCTTTCATATATCATCTGCAAATTGGTTTTCGTACGGTTTGTTTGTTGAGTTTTTCTTATTCCAGTTTTTTCATGATTTAGATGAAAGATTTATTGGCGTTTTAAGAGTTCTTAAAAATTTTAAGGTTTTCCTAAAACTTTCTCAACACCATGAATTGTTTATGGTTGTCGAATTTGGAGATTTTAGGTTGTTGAATTTAGGGATTTTAGGTTTTGGGTGGTCAAATTTGGGGATTTGTGGTAAGAGTTTTGATTTGGGGATTTTTTGTTTAGGGTTTTTTATTTTGGAGATTTTGGGTTAGTGCTATTCAAATTTGGGTTAGTGCTGCTCTGACGAATGAAGATACTTGCATGGATGATTTCTCAAGCAAGGCTATGAATGGTGACGTTGTGTTTGGGTTCTACATTTTGTCTACAATGGGTACCCTCAACATTCCTTTTTTCACCATTTGATTCTAGGTTCCTTTTGGTCTTCTTCATTATCTGACCTTTGAGATCTGGATTTTCAACATTTATTGTTTGCCGATTGTAGTGTAAGTAAGATCCACTGAACTGAAAATGGCTAGATTTCTCAAATTGGTGGCCAAAGGATTCTAGGAAAGGTATACTCATGGTAGTAAATATGAAGAACCCTAACTACTCAGTGGTGGAAATCGAAATAAAAAACTCAGAATAAAAAATTTATTTGCTTGATAAAACAAATTTCCTCATTTGATTTGAGTCAAAATCAAAAACTCATTTGCTTGATAAAACCCAAACTGGAAAGCGAAGATTTGTTTCTTATCAAAACTTAAGAACAGATTTCAAAAACCCAGAAAAAGATGGAGGCTTCAAGAACGGGACGTAATGATTATAATTTTAAAATAATTTTAATAATTTTATATTTTAAAAAATAATTTTAATAATTTTAAAATCATTTACTAACGTGACATATAAGACGAAATAGTGTCACATCAGCATCTTCATACGATGAAGTGCCCCGGTGGAAAAAATGTCACGTTAGCGCCGTTAATCCCTTAACAACTATGTCAGCAAGACCCTAAAAAAAATCTAATTTGACCAAAAAAAATATTATGGATGAAAGTGAGCCCAAAAAACTTTAAGGGCCAAATTGACCAAATAGCCAAACTTTAGGGCCTAATTTTGTCATTATGTCTTCTAATTATTGCTCAAACTTTATATATTTTCAATTTTAAATAGGATATTCAATTACATCGATTCGAGGAGAAAACCTTACTCAGTAAGTTAGGGCGCAATTTCTCGAGTTCATGAAGTAAAGAAACATTGTCTCGATTTTGAAAATTGCTTATACGTTACATGAAAATCGAATACAACATTTTAATGACATGCGATTGATTTATTCAAATAGTGCGTATGAATGAAGGAATGTATGTAAATATAATATACAATCTGGTGATAGCAAAATTAAAATACATACATGAATAGTACAATAAAATAAATACACTAATAAATAATACAATTAATAACATAAATAAAAGATGTAAAATAATGATAACCAATAAAATGATAATGCAACTAAGATGATAATAGCAATAAACATTAATCAATAAAGCTAAAAATTAATAATAAATTAATTTCAATCATGATAAACTAAAACATAATTAAATCAAGGACATAAAAAATAAAAATAAAAATAAAAATAAAAATGCTGAAAATAATAAAAATAAATAAGTGAATAAATAAATAAAATAGAAAAAGACCTAATTGGAATTTTAAACGAAATGTAAAGAGGCAAAATAAAAGAAATAAAGTTTAAAGTGCATGAAATAAATAAAATCAATAAAACATTAAAAGACTAAACTGAAACTTAAGGAAAATTAGAGAGATAAATTAAAAAATAATTTAAAGGATTGAATTAAAAGAAAATAAAAATCACAGGGATCAAAAGGTTAAAAATCCTAATTTTTAGCATGTTTCATTCCCACAAAGGGTCAACCTTTGGTCAAAGGATTGAAACTTGATCGAGTAAAATTAAAGGGGCAAAATTAAAATAAAGAAAAATAGGACAAAATTGAAAATAAACACAAAAGCGGAAGGGCCTCGATGGCAATTAGATCCTCCCCTTGAAAACACGTGGATCCCAAGGGATCTGGGTCGAGTTCTCTGGTCAAGCTCACAACAACGTCTTTTTGAGTCTTCTAAGGCCAAGCCTAAAACGACGTTGTATTGCCCTAACTATATAAGTTTAAAAAAATCTAAAAAAAAACTCATTTCTTCATTCTTGATGTCAAAAAAAACTCTTTTTCCCTTTTTTTCTCTCAACCTCTTCCCCCTAGCGGACCATCGGGCCATCGATCATCGGCGATGGTGATCGCCGCCTCCAGTGGCCAAAGTTCATAAAAAGGGCACCTTTTTAGCCCTTTAAATCTCCAAAACTCAAATATGGAGTTATATTGCCCTAAAAACCAACCAAAAACCCCAAAAAATAAGAAACATTTTTGGTTTCTCCGAAAAAGAAAAAAAAACACTTCCCTTCCGATGAACCCTAGGCAACCAGAAGAAGACTAAGAGTCATTCATGCCTAAAAGGAGGGGGCCATCCTTCATCGGGAACGGAGGCCTCATCCATCCACAACGGTGAAAACGAATTAACGAAGGGTAAAAAGTGAAACTCTAAATCTTTTTTATCTTTTTTCTTTCTTTTTGAATTCGAATTTTTAAAAATATAAAATTAAACACGAAACAATAATATGCTACCTTCAATTTTTTTTATTCTTTGTATTTCTTCTTTTTTTGTTCGTGTCTGTGTCTCCAAAAAATATATAAAAATTAATGCGACTTTTATAGCTGAATTTACATAATTTTTCATATTTTTATTTTTTCTTTCTGTCCTTTCTTTGTTTTTTGTTTGTAGGTACGTCGGCGTGGTAGAGCGTGGTGGTGTGCATGCTAACGTGGCAAGGGTCGATGTGGTAAGGAGTGGTGGCAAGAGCAGCGACGCTAGCTGATTAGGGTTTTTTTTCTTTTTAGTGTGTTGGGTTAGGTCTAGTTGGGCTTTCGGGTAGTAGGTTAGGTGATTGGATTTTTAGGGCTTTTAATTGGGTTAGGATTGGTATTGATTTGGGTCTTTGTATTTAAGCTTCGGTTTTTTGTATTAATAATGGATTTTATTTTTTTTTTATTTTTTTTAGGCCGGATAAAATTGGGCCTTTACAAGCACCATAGCTCACGTAATCATTCCTTGTACCAACATAATTATCACCAATTTATTTTACACAAGCTCCATAGCACGCGCAATCTTTTCCTGCACCGACACATTCTCCAAGGATATATTTCACACGACCACTACCCCCCGCATCGTATTATATGCCCCATGTGCTATCGCCCCATGCGACACCATATAGTGACCCTTCAATAGTGTCACAAAAATGCCCAGCATCGTTAGTCTTCCTAGTTGGTCGTCCTCGCAAATGTCGACTTGGTCAAAGGGGATGCACTACGGTCGACTAGGACATGGTCTCATTCATCCACGAAGGGAGGAGACGAGGCCGAAGATCAACTCCGACGTGCTCATAAAGACGAGGCTGAAGATTAACCCTAACGTGCGCATGAAGATGAGGCTAAAGATCTAGTGGATTCGTCAACCCAAACAGTGCGACAAAACCCTAGGCCTACCCAACACACACCCCATTGTGGCACACATTTGGGGGATCGATAATTATGTCTATTTATAATTTTTCGAAGTTGTTTACTTTATTTTACATTGCAACGTAAACTTATTTAACATATACATATCTTGTTCACTACAATTGGGATGCATGTACATAAGTTTTTAAGTTAAGGATTTTGAATATTTTGGATCATGCTACAAACATTGTAATTCTTGAAAGATTTAAATAAAAATTTAGTAAATTAATGTTGCATATGGGTTCTGTAAATGTTTGTGTCTTTTACAGTGGAAAAAAATTAGACAATTCTAACATACCTTAAAACTATAGTAATGTCTATATCAAACATAAGATACATTTACAAATTTAAAATTTAAAAAATACATTAGACAGAAAATGCATCTTACAGGACGCATTTTCACTAATTTAGCAGTGAAAGTGCACCACATAGGATGCATTATTTGGATTACAAGAAAACACATCCTACGTAGCGCGTTTTCACTGCCAAGTTAGTGAAAACGCGTCCTGTAAGATGCGTTTTTTCTCTCTCTCCAAAAATAGTGTACATCAATAAATTTTCAAGAAAACAACATAGTTTTTCAAATGATTTTTTTTCAGCATATATAGGTAAATTTTTCGATTCTAAGCCTTAAAAATACATTTAAAAAAAACTATTTAGGAGGCTTTTAAACATTGTTATTTGAATCACATTAGATCTATCGATCAAACCGAGAACTGATTAGGATATCGTTTGGAGAAAGGCATTAGACATGTTGACTCGAGAACTTGTATGAATCAGTTAATTGGGTGATGAAACCAATTTTTATAATTTTTAATATTTTATTTTTATGAATTTTAATAATTTATTTAATAGAATCGGATAGAACGATCAAAACAATTGTAGCATTTGAACCAATTAGACTAGCAAGACCACTAATTCGATTCTAAAAACTTTGATTTTGAATGAAAAAGATCTTTCCCACTTTGTTATGAACAATTTAAAATAAGATTGATTGTTTCTGTATATTATTTCAAAGAGATTTTTTTTAATTATGCATTGGCAAACAAAACGGAATTTTCTATTTTTATACTTTTATAAATTTTTTGTGTTAAAATATTTAAAAAGAACTCACAACTTAAATTAACTTCATGAGACTTTGTCATTGTTTTCAAAATTTGTCTAAATTCAAATCCAAATTTTTATTTGCTATTCAAACAGTGTCGATATCAATCAAGCTAAGAATCAGTCGGCTAATAATTTCGTTATTAAATTGGTGTTACTAAGTTAAGCAAAACCAAATTGGTTTTGTTTGATAAAACCAATTTAATAACGAAATTATTAGTCAATTGAGTATTAACTCGATTGTCATTTATCATCCTATTTAAAGGTTGATGAGAGATTATAGATAGTTTTAGACATCATTTGTATAAAAAAAAGAAATAATCAAATTACTAAAAAAACCTCTAAACTTCGTTATGATATTTTAAAAAATGTCATTTAAATTGCAAAAAAAAAAACCATACCCACTCAAATACTTAAACAACTTACTCAACAAAAAATATTACTTAAAATTAAAAATTATATTACACGCGTATGCATATGAAAAGCATATATTTAAAACATAAGTGTGCGTTTAAAAATAACATATAACAAATAATTAAACGTAAGGTTTGAAACTAATAATAACACATATCCAATTTGTATGAATTAAAATAAAAATAGTTTAAATTGAGAGTAAAAAAATTAAACATGTAAATACATCAAATTAAGAATATTAAATGAAAAGTTTAAAACTAATAATAATAACATAAATGTAATAGGTACGAAATTAAAGTTAAAAAATAGCTGAAATTGTGAGTATAAGGAAATGTATGAAAATATCAAAATAAAGTTTGGTTAAAGTGATAAAAAAATTATAAAAATGTTGGGGCATGGGTTTAAATCTCAACTTTGTAATTTTTTTTTTGGTTTTAAAAATATGAATCCACGTAATAATACAACTTATTTAAAATTTTCACAAATATTTTTGTAATATTTTTTATTTAGTTGATATCAAGTTGATTCGTGATACTAATTCAATCACACACTTAAATAATAGTATAGACTTATAAATGTATAAATAATAGGGATGAAAAAATTTGCGTAATAACATTGAAATTTATAAACTTGTTAAAAATAAAACTTTAATTGAAGTGGTAAAGAAAAGATTTTATGGATGTTGAGAGTATAGGTTCAAATCTCAAAATTTATAGTTTATTTATTGATTTTTTAAATAAGAAAAATATAAAAATACTCTGATAATAATATAATTTATTCAAAAAAATAAAAAAGTTATTTTAGTAATTTTTGATTAAGTCACACACTTAACTAATAATATAAAAATTGTTTTAAACTTTATTTTTAATATAATTATTTTTAATTTTAATAAAAATATTTTTTTTAGTAAAATAAACAGCAAAAGGCGAAACATATTAAAAAATTTGCTAAGAGAAGAAGCATCAGAGTCTATCTTGAGAAACTCCGTAAAAACTACTGGTGGAGTATCCAACAAAACCAAATGTGTCAGAATAGGACTAGTAATTTCCGTCAAGCGATCCACAATCATGTTCTAATCCTGAGGTACATGCCTAATATGAATATCCTAAGACCAGTTTAGCATTCCATGTATGAGTCTAACTTCAAGCATCTTACTGTCTGCAGCCTCTCCCACAAGGATATCTACTAACAAACTATTATCACATTCAACCTCAACTTTACGGTACCCTCTTTCCCAAGCCAAACGAAGCCCTTCAAGCATCGCCCTTGCTTCCACTTGGAAGATAGATCCCTCGCCCATTGCCATTACAAAGCCACATTGCCAATTCCCTGTATCATCTCGAATCACACCACCAATTGAAGCATTATTTCGTGAAGAAAAAACCGTCCAATTGGTATTGAGCTTCACAAAGTCGTCTTGAGGACGCAACTAATGAGATTCTATACCCCTGGGATGTATGAAGGCCGGTTCAATACCGGATGTAGCAAAACTCCTTGTCTAACTTACGGCTTTATCAACAAGTTCCTGTACACAATTATAACCAATCGAAAAAACAGACGCATTCCTACTCTTCCACAAAAACCAGCAGATAATAGAAAAAATAGAATTCCAAGGAAGGTCGTCCCCAAAACAAGAAAAGGTATTATCTAGATTCCACTTGAGCCACTCATAAAGAGTTAGGGATAAAACGAATACTTGGCTGTGATTAGGAACAATCGTCGTTCAAACTGTCTTTGGAAAACAACAATCTCTTACCGCATGTAGGCTCGTTTCAATTTCTTCTCCATAACGCAAGAAATGGCTATCCAAAGTCATGTGACGACTCAACCACTCCCTGTTAGTAAGAATCCTATAATGCCAGAGAAGCCATAGGAAAACCCTCACACGTTGAGGCGTCTTAACCTTTTATACAGGGCTCCAATGATTAGACGAGACAACAGCTGTATCTGAAACAGGTTTTTAAAAGTCTCCTTAAAAGAGAATTTGTCACTAGCCCTTCATTTCCAAATTAATTGATCAGAACCAACTAGAGGGGATGGAGGAATCAGTGTGACAATGCAATATAATGTCGAAATTGGAAGCCATCGCCTCAAACGTTCCCAATCCCATGCACCTGTGTTGTCAACCAAATAACAAACACGCAAAGTATCATCCATTGGATCTGTCCGAATATAGAAATCTCAAAGAGGCCTATGCACACTAAGCCAAATGTCATTCCAAAAATTAGTTGTTCGACCATCACCAATAGACCATATAACATTCTCTATAACTTCCGACCACACCTTTGACAAGGAGTTTCAGACAAAGGAGAAATTCACTCGTGCAATAAAAATAGGCAAGATACCATCCATTCAATACTTACTCCTCAAGATGCGAACCCATAGAGCTTTTGTACTGGATAACAATTGGTACTCAAGTTTCAGTAGAAAGACTTTATTATGATCCACTAAAGTTCGCAAACCAAGTCCCCCTTTCTCAGACAGTCAACCTCTTAAGGCAACAGAGTCAGTTTATGGTCCGACATAGAAGAGCCCCAAATAAAAAGTTCCTCGTAATCTTCTCAATCTCTCTACAAATGGATATAGGTAAATGAACAGTACCCATAAAATAGTTGGGGATAGCTAATAAAACAGATTTAGCAAGCGTGATTCGTCCCGCCATAGAAAGCCTCTTCACATCTCAACCATTGAGTTTCTTCCTAACTTTATCAATAACAAACTCAAATGTCTGCTTCCCAACTCTTCCATGGAACAAAGGCATCCCCAAATACATTCCCAAATTCTCTACATGTTCGAAACCAACAATGCTACATATATCATTCACATTACCAACAGGAACATTAGGAGAGAAAAACATTTGGGACTTATTCTTGTTAACTTTCTTCTCTGAGAAACGACAAAAAGTACCCAAAATTTCATTTATCAAAGAAGCTTGCTCCTAATCAGCCTCCCCAAAAAGGGAAAGATCATCTGCAAAAAATAGATGTGTTAGTGGCAACCCCCTAAACAAACGGAGCGACTTCCACTTCCCTTGCTCTAAGGACTCCTTAATAAGGTAGCTTAATCTTTCCATACACAGCTCAAAAAAATAAGGAGATAACGGGTCCCCCTAATGGATGCCCCATGAAGGTCGAAAGTCCTCTGTCAAAGAACCATTCCATAGAACCTGAAAAGAAGAAGAAGAAACACAGTGCATAATAGTTCTGATCAATAAGTCTGGAAGACCCATATCCATTAAAGTATCCTCTAAAAACTCCTATCGGATGCGGTCATAAGCCTTCTTTAAATCAATCTTTAATGCCATCCCCACTTTCTTCCCTTTAAAATTCCTTAAAGAATGTATAGCCTCATGAGCAACCACAATGTTATCACCAATATTTCGACCCATTACTAAACTAGCTTGGTTCGAACTTGTAAGGTGGCCCATTAGAGGACGTAATCTGTTAACAACAATCTTAGTGATAACTTTATAAAGAACAGTGTAGAGATTGATTGGTCGTGTCGAAATGTTGTTTTTTTAAAAAGTCCGACTTTTATTTTAAAATCGAAAATGGAGTCACTACCAATCTTTTTTTAATTTGGTGTGATTGGGTCACCGTAAAGTATTTAAATTCGTTTAAACAAACTTTTTAGTCTTTGAAATCCAGAAAATAGGCTAAGGAGTCGGTTACGTGTGAGGAAGAATTAGTACTCTCACACGCCCAAAATTGATACCTAGTTGATTATTTAATGTCTTAATTGTTAAAAATTTGAAACTCGAGTAAAATTTAAAATACGATCCTTAAATGAATAACATATTTTGATGTTATTTTTAAAAATCAAATTTTTTGTGAAGAAATGCCCTTTTATTTCGAATTAATCGAGAAAAAGAAGTCATGTCCAAGACGTCAAGGCACAACATTCTCGAATTTTCGAAAATAAAGATCATTTGTTAACCAAACATTAAATATTTTGATTTGAAATAGGACATTCAATTATATAAGTTCAACGAAAAAACCATACCCAATACATTAGGGTATAATTTTCTGAATCTCTCACATAAAAAAACATTGTCTCGTTTTTTAAATAATTTATGTAATAAAAAGGCACAAAATTTATTTTATTAAAATATTTTTACAAAGCTTGAATAAATACATATTTAATTTACAATTTAAAAATGACATGATAACAAAAATATACATGCATGGTAAAAATTAAATGAATACAATTAAATTCACATTACAAAAAATATAAATAAATAGAAAACAAATAAAAAAGAATAAAAGGATTTAATTTTTAAAAAACAGAATAAAAGGGGAAAATTTAAAAGGAAATAAAAATAATTTGAGGGTTAAATTAAAATAAAAATAGAGTTTAAAGTAAAAAAAAAGTAAAAACAGAAAGATTCAAGGTCAAATCCGAATATTCAGAAAACTCAAAGACCTTATGGGCAATTTGCCTAGGTCCTTACATGTGTTTGCCTCAAGGGTTAGTGGTCAAATGACCAATCTGAAAATAGAATCAAATTTTTGGGCCAAGTTGCAAAATGAAAGAAAGGCCAAATTGGTATCAAATTGCATATGCTTCAATAGCGGAGGGACCAAGGGCATAAATAACCCCTTTCTCAGTAAAACGCAGACCCTCAAGGTCTGAATACACAAGCGAATCGAGTCACTGGGTCGCCAAAACGACCACGTTTCAAAGCCATTGAAATCAAGCTTGAAACGGCGTCATATAGAGCCTTAATCCATTCCAAAAAGACAAAATTAAAAGTCCTAAAAAGTCAAGAGGACCACAAAAATGAATAGACCAATTTCTGGAATAACGCGAGCCCTGAAACGGGTCCAAATCAGGTTACAGGTCAAGCATCAAATGATGTTGTTTTAGGCATCAAATAGGCACCCCAAAACGACGTCATATCATACGTCTATAAAAGGTTTTTTTTTTTGAAAAATTTCATTTCCCCTCCTTTTTCTTTTTCCTTTCTTTTTTCTATCAAAATCCCAGCCTTACTCCCTTGGTTCAATATCCCTCCGTAAGGCAACCACCGATCCTCTGTGATGGAAACCATCGCCTACAGTGGCCGTACAAACATAAAAGCCCCTTATTTTAAACCCTCTCAACCTTCAGAACACAAATCTAGGTCGATGTTTGTTAAAAATCGATTAAAATACCAAAAATCACAAAAAAAACTCTTCATCTCTCAAACAAAACTGAAAGACCTACCGTTCTTCTCCTTTTCGATGAAGCCTCATCAAACCATAAGAGGTTCAGGAGCCCCTCACACCAGTAGCGCATCACCTTTCATCGAAGGTGACCATCCTCGTTCGTCACGGTGGAGGAACCGTATCGACAAACAGGTAAAAAGAAAAAAAATCCTATTAAATCCCTTTTGTTGTTTTAGAAATTTAAATGAATTTAATAAAAAAAATCCTTTTTATTGTATTTCCCTTGTTTTATTTCGAAATAAAAAAATAGGAATATATAAAATGCAAAAATATACCTTCAAAAGATTTTGATTCATTTTTTATTTCTAGTTTTTGTAGTGTTCGTGAAAAAAAATACCAGGAAATTTGTTTAGCTTTTATAGCCAAATATTACAATCATTTCAATCTATCCGTTTTTTGTCAGAGGTGTGATGGTGACCTCGAGAACACTCGACTGACGTGGCATGAGGGTTGGTGGCAGTGACAGCAGAAGGCCCTAGCAAATTAGGGTTTTTGCCTTTGCATGGGATTTGGGTTTGTTGGGTTTTGGGTATTTAGGTTTTGTTGGGTTGGGTTTGCAAATTGGGTTTTGGGGTTTTTTAATTTTGTAATTTGGACATTGGGCTTTAATTTAAATGTTTTTATTTCTTTGTTTGTTTATTTTTGTTTTGAATTTGGACTCTAATAGGTCGAAATTGAGAAATCTGTTTAGGGCTACTAACTTTAGGAATTAAGACCAATAATGTTCAATTTAACGCTGGATCTATCACTTGACCATCCAGCACACTGCGAGCCATGGCACAAATTGAGGGGCCAACAACACCCCAATCAAGTTGAAAGAACTTCGAATGATACCCATCCATCCCAAGTGCTTTTCAAAGGAGCCATTCCAAACAAAGCGTTCCGAATTTTTGAGTCCAAAGCAACCCCTTCTAGGACATTAAAATCCATTGCCAAAATCACAGAAAAACGACCTCTGCAAGGAAAAGAGCCAATAATCACCTCCTATATAGAGAAAAGGTTAGTAAAGAAGCCCACAACATGCTGCTTTAATCGCTCATCATCAAAACACCACTCATCCTCTTCGACTATGAGTCTGCCTATCTGATTGTTCCTTCGTCTAGCCAAAGTGCAACTATGGAAATAGTTCGTATTGTGATCTCCTTGGACAAGCCAAGTGGCACGAGATTTTTGAAACCAAAAAACTTCCTCATGTTTTAAGACAACGCAACTCAACTCCCTTTTACAAAGTTTCTCAAAACAACGTAACTCCAAAATACGCTGGACTTGTAACACCCAAAACCTAAAACCATCACCGATTGGGGTTTTGGTGTCTTTCCAATCATGTATAATAGTTTATCTTGTTAGTACCATTTCATTTAATCTCAATTTAATAAATAAATGCATTAAACACATCATAATTCACTAGTGAGATGAAATCATAATTAAAGAAGGGCAAAAATGTCATTTTTACAATTTTTGAAGACTTCTACCGATACATGTTGGACAAGTATCGGTAGTAGTCAAGTCAGTGAGCAATTCAAGAATAATATAAACTTCTACCGATACAAGTGATAGTTTTACTGATACAAGAGGCTCTTCTATCGATACTAAAAACTTCAAAGAGCTAAGAAGTCTAACCCTGCAACTTCTACCGATACAAGTACCCTAACTACCGATACCTTAGAGAACAGAACTATCGATACTTCTTTTGATACTACCAATACAATGCAAGTTAGAATGTAACCTCTCTCCTACCCTGTACTTCAACCGATACATGCATGAGTTTTATCGAAACAAGTAAACAAAATTCAATGAATCATGCATAAACTCAAACTTTTCAACCATTTGGCATAGCGTAACTTCAAATACATTAGGCTAATACATTGTACTAGTTTCAAGACATTCATACTTCTCATAGAGTATGTATATCACATTGGACTAGCTAACACAACTAAGTTCAACATTCAACTAACATTGACAACAAGGAATTCAATAATCCTATACAAGCAAAACAAAAACAACTTCATCCTAGTACATGTCATATAACCAGGTGATGTAAATACTACCGAACGAGCTTCTGGGATCGTGTGATCTCTTCTAGATGGTCCGAACTTCAAGCAGCAAAAATAGAATCTACAAAACAACAAAAAATTCACAGGTAAACTTTCATAGCTTAATAAGTTCGCAAGGTTTATCAATTTACCGAGTAGCATATATTGTGTAAATCTGTAAATCAGTTAAGCCAGAATAGAATTGTACTTCAGTGATCAATATTCATTTTACTCTCTATTGAACCAAAGGTCATGACTGTTACCAGTATACGATGTTGCTCACACTAAGCTGACAAGGACTCACATCCCATGCGGTACCTCAGTCATTGATACAGTATAATTGTTCCATACGATGCTGCTCACACTAAGCTGACGAGAGTATGCAAATTAGCATAAATCTCAACCATTGTAGGGCCTGTAATCCAATCTTGGATTCTATTCACTTTACAATGACTCATGATGCTGTAAAGAATCCGCAACAAATGTAGGATCTTAGCCATCAGACCATTTTCTATCTTTCGCACAAGGCCGGGAAAATTCTCATCTCGTTCTTTCTTTCCTTCGCGTTCCAATCGTCGTTGCTCATTTTCCATAGTCATAAGAAAGACAGTTGTAAGCAATTATTATTTGGAATTTAACATTACGAACTTACTGGACTGGATTGTAGTTGTGGATGGGCTCTAGGGACTATTCTGCTAATTTCTTTTTTTCGCGATCTATGACACGATCGTAGTTCAAACCAAAGCTTCAAGCTTAGGATACAAAACCCTAATTTATCCTCCTCTTGGACGAATGTTGAAGAAGAAGGTGTGAAAATATATGAGTTTTTATCATTTTTCTTTCTTTAATTTTCATATATATAGTAATGGTAAATTTGTAATTTTTGTAACTTTCATAATTAAACTTTATTAACCACTTTTAGTCTTAATTAACCACTCCCTTAACACCTAAATGTCATAATATTCCACTATCTCATTATCCATGGCTAATTTACCCGTTTAGTCTTTCTAATATCTTAACTCTACTTTTACACCTTTTTACGATTTAATCCTTTCTACTCTATTAACTATCTAAACGTTAAAATTTCCCAACCAAGTTTAATACAATGCTAATGACATCATAAACATTAAAAAAAATAAATTTACGACTCGACCCGTCGGAGTTGTGATCTCAAAATCACTGTTTTTGATGCCACTGAAAATCGGGCTATTATAGGACCTGAGCCAGCTCACAGGTAAGCCTCTTTTTTCAATCAAAGATGTTCCCATACACCTTTCTATTAGATACAAAAACTAACGGTAAAATTATACTATATCCTCCCCAAATTGTAAACTTTTGCTTTAGCCTTTTCAATTTCTTTTTGTAAAATTTGTGATTTGATATAGAAAAGTTTGTATAATTGTCCTCAATATTAGCTCTTGATTACCTAACGTTTAACTAATATCAAATTGCATCATGTGGCTGAATCATGATGCCAGAAGACAACTTAAATTAGTAGGTAATCGAAATTGTTCATAGTCTAAAGAATCAAAATTGAGCAAATTGATTCGAGGGACTACTATGTTCTCTATCAAGTCTAATTAGGGAAATACATTGTCTTGGGTATTAGGGCAGATAACTCCTAAAAAGATAGAGACATATGTTGATTATCTAGACTGACAATATATTGGACAAGACCCAAGTTGAATTTATCCTAGATTCGTTTGTGGATTTATTCACTTGTGACGTTTATAGTGCGACTTACCTCAATTTTGAGTAAGTAATTGGTCATGTGTACTTTGATGTATTTAAGGTCTGAGTTCAATCGATAATAGAGCTGAAAGCTGATATGTTGGGTATATGTCTTATGTATGACATAATTTTTATTATAATAGTGGAATTTATGGCCTAATAAAGGGTAAAAAATATCCTCTCACTAGCATTGCATAGTTAATGAAAAATAAACATGGTCGAGGGTTGTTTCTCTAGGACTAATTATTTTTATTACCATGTGTTAGTAATAGACTTTTTCTTGAAGGAAGATGTAATGATTACTTGAGATAAAATATGACCGTATTAGGTGAACAAATTTATCTCAAAGAGACAAAGTATATTTTATGAGGATAACACACTTTTGACAAGATCAATAGACAAACATAACTATTACTTGCTTTTGTAATGATATATAATAGAGGAGAGTTTAATAGGCGAAAAACTGTAACTTAATTATAAATCATTTGAGCCCTAATCACATATGTCCAGTCGGTCCCTTCACTAGTTCGTTGAAATCATAAATGAATTGCATTTTGAATCAAATGAACATAAATAGATAGAAATGATAAAATTAGAGAAATTGAAAACATTCGAAAATGAATATGGTTTTCACTAAATTGAAATGACCTGAAAAATTAATTTATGGATTTTCAAATTATCATTTAATTAAAAAATTACAATTCGAAAATTAAATTAAATTAATTGATCATAGTGAATTCATTGAATGTAAAAATATTAAATTTTCTCATAGATTCTTTTACGATAAGGTTTCAATGATTTTAACGGAATTAGAATCGAGTTGAGAAAATTAGTTAATTAAAAAATTAATTTATGATACTTATTTTGGAAAATAGGAAAACATTTATTGGGTTGGATTGAATTATAAAGTATTGGATTTAAATTTAGGAAGAACTTATAATTGGATATGATACGGGAGAGGCCCAAAAGCCCCTTGTGCTAATACTAGGGATAACAAACCCTAGTATATTTAACTTGGGTTGCCAACCCTTAATTCTAGTTAGACTCGAATTTGTTTTTTTATTGAAATAGATGGCATTGGTAAGACTAAACACACAACTTTAAGATATTGTTATTTTTTGGAAAATAGTGGAATTTATTTTTTAAGTATACATTCTATTTTTCGAAATAACAATTCTATCAATTTCTATTAAAAAGAAAATTCGATTTCCCACTAAAAATAAAGTAAATAATTTTTGGTTCTGTGTTTGATTCGAATTCGTTCGAGTCCACACTCGAAGCATTCGTGGTACGAGATTAACGGAGAAGGTTGTTCAGTTGAAAGCCAAGAACGACAAGGATCCTTCTAGTCGAAAACACAAGTGCGATTTTGATAAAAGGTTTATTTCTATAAATATCACAAATCGACTCGCTTTTCAAAATTTTAATTTTCTACTGTGCAAGAAAATTGTTTTCGAACCAGATTTATTCCAACATAAATAATATTGTAATTAATAAACAAAGAGTCGAAACTTAATTGCAAATCGGCACCTCCGTAAGCTTAACAAAACCCTATACGGATTGCATTTGAACAGGTATGCTGAATGAATGAAAACAACAAAAAAGAGAAATGGATTACATATATGTATCACTATTTGCAGTGAATGTATTTTCTCGCAAATGAACAAATGATGATTTAATGATTAATTTAATTTTTTTGAATTATTATTTCATTGATTGTAATTAAATAATTAAAGTTCAAAGTGAAAATTACATTAAGCAGTTAGAGAAGTTTTATGAAACAAGATAATTAAATTTATTTACTCAAAAATTCTAATACGATAAAGTCGTTATGACTTTATCGTATTAGAATTGGTTTGAGAAAATAATTTAATTAAGAGAATTAATTAAATTTATTTTAATTAAATAAATAATAATTTGAGAATAAAAAATTAATTATTGGACTAGTCAAATTATATGAATTAATTTAAATATTGATTAATACATAAAATTAGACCTAATACATGAAATGTCGGATAAAATTTACTAGAAGTAAGGTGGGTGGCACACTGAGATATGCCATTGCGTGTGCCGCCACCCACCATGTAGTTCTAAGTAGGATTATGTATTTCTATTAAAATATTATCATTTTGTTTCCTATTGTTTAAGTAGAAATCTTGTGATTTTTTCCTCTAAATAAGAACTATGGGCTAAGTCTTATAGATAATTTATTGAGTTACTCAGCCAAAAATAGTGAGATATATTATTTTTAAATAAATTCTATTTTCGTGAGAACTTAAGTTTGGATTAATGGTGATAGAGAGAATTAATTTTTCACTCTAGAAAATTTATAAATTTTCATTGTGCATGACAGAGGCGAATTTAGGTGAGGTTGACAGGGTCCCCGACTCCTAGACTTGGTCATGGGTCGGGCCACCTGTTTAGGCCTAAAGGCCCATCCGAAATTTGAAAGAGTTTGGGCAAAAATATTAGGCCCAAAAATGAGCTTGGATAAAAAAATTAGGCCCGTTTAAAATATGAATCGAGCTCAAGCTTAGCCCAATCCTACTCGACCCGACCTATTTTAAGTTTATAATTCTTTATATTATGTTTTTTTTTATATATTAATGTCAACATTAATACATAAAATGGTGCATGATTGGTTTGTGAATTAAAGCTCACTCTCCAAGCAAATAGAGCATTTGAGAATAGCGGGAAAGATTGTGTTGATTGAAAGAAGAATCAACCAAGATTCTGTTGGTTCAAATAAATATATTTTTTAAATCGATTTTTTAAACAAATGATATCTCTTGTTTGAAGGTACTATAAACCAAGTACTTTCCTAACTCTTCTTTTCTTGAATCACAGTTGGGTTCTTATCCATCGTTTACGCCGAGAAGCTTAGGCAATATAAAGATGTCTTACAACTTGGAACAAGATGGAGAATTTGGAAATGGCCACTTGGTGCACATATGGAGGGATTGTTGGATGCCAAGGAACTTTAACTCAAGGCTTGAACATAATGGGCACGACTCGGTTAAAAGTGGTTACCGATGCCTTTACGACGGGGAAGCTTCTTTTAGGCTCCACTGGTTTATCTGGAAACACATACAGAGATCTCAAGTCCCCACAAAAGTCAGAGCTTTCGAGTGGAGATTATGTCATGGGATCCTCCCTACACCATAGAAAATTGGAGATAGAATCAATGCTGAGTCTCCCTTTTGTGTGCGATGTAATGGGATTGTCGAAGTTGAGATTCATGTGCTAAAAAACTGTCCCATTCTCTTGATTCTTTGTTGTGAAACAATGGCAAACTATATTGACTGGCTTGAAAAGGTTGCAAAAGTCCTCCAGCAAGAGGTATTTGACAGATTGTTGCTTACTCTATGGATGATATGGAACTCTAGATATTCTGCAAAATTCAGAAATATGAAGGAATCAACCGAAAGCATTGTGGAGAGGGTCAAAACTTATCAAAATGCCTTCATTTTTATTCATTTACAGCCTAGAAGCAAAGCCAAAGAATGTTTACTGAAAAGCTCTGAAGAAATCTTAACTTGGATGCCAGTTTCGTGTCTTCTAGTAAGAAAGGGGGAATTGGAGTGGTTATCATGGATCACAAAGCATTTGCAATGAGAGCGGCTATGAAGCATGAACACAGACACTTAATACGAGTACAACACGATACGACAAATAAAAAAATATTTTTAATATTTTTATATATAATTTATTAATTTAATCTAATAAGTACATGAACTAGACAAATATTACATGTATATATTCTTATTATAATGAGTCTCGTATATTTTTATATTTTATTTTTACGATTCTCAAGTTTCCTATTTCTTAGGCACTTTTTTACCCCTTTTTTCTTCCTCATTGTTGCTTCTCTTTTGGTTTTTTTCGTTTCTAAAATATATTTTCAGGTCAAAAGAATGTGATTATCCATGTCCAGCAATATCCCTTTTTTGACATGCGTGTCTTAAACGTGTTCAATTTAAAAAATTTTCTGACCTGTCAAGCTGTGTTTAGCACGTATCTGATTATGTTAACGGCGTGTCCATGTCAGATATGAGTATGACACTTATACGAGGGGGTTTTCTCATGTTGGTGCTTCATAGGAGTGCAGCAACACTCAAACTTAACCAAGCTAATAGCCTTACTATGACTGAATTTATTGCAGTAATAAAAGCTCTTGAAATTGCTCAAGAAATGGCGCATCATACCGGAAGGAGACGCTACCTAAGTCACAAAAAAATCTCTTAACGATAGGGCCAATTATGGAAGAATTCCCAATCTTTCATATTAAAATAGACCCAATAAAAAATCTCATGTAATGACTTGATGATAAAAAACGTTCATTATTTTAGATGTTGTTTGTATTTGAGTCGTCTTAACCGCGTTTGTTATTCGGATTTTACCCTATTATTGTTATTCATAAAATAAATAAATAAATAAACCAACAAAGTGACCCACAAACTTACCAAGCTTAGCTTGAATTCACCTCTCATTTGTACTGGATTGAAGAACAACCACAAACTGTTCATAAATCCATATCAAAACTGTTCTGGGTCCAAACTCCATAGATTGATTATGATTTTTTTTCAGCAAATAATTTTTGGGTACACGTTTTTTTTTTAGTAAATAGATTATGGCTGTTTGGTGGTTGTCGTTGACAACTGATTATTAAACACATTAAGCAAAAGAACAAAAGAAAGTCACCAAACACAATATGTAAATGATTCACATGCTTTCCTCCTCTACTACGTCTCCTCTACTCAAATTAGCCACACATTTGGATAAAATGGGACCCCCGATGAACCCTCAAAAGACAACAAGGACTGAACAGAAAGTTTCATTTTTATCTTTTCCCTTCCACTTTCATTACCTTTTTCCTTTCTTCTCCTTCTTTTCTCTCACCTTCACCTCTTATTCCTTCTTCTCCCTTCTTTGAGGGATGCTGCAGGTATCAGAAAAAGTACCTTCTTATTTTTGGCATTGACCCAGAATCACACCTTAAATTGAATCTGGACTCTTGACTTTGCCTAATAATTGATATTGGAAATAAACTTGGACGTAGAGTACAAAATTTAGACTTTTTTGGAACATTTTACTTTAAATATATTTGGAGTTTCTTTCAAAATATTAACCCAAATTAATTAATAATTAATTTATTCAAAAGTCGATTATTGATCAATTTTATCAGTCCAGCTCGCCTAACTAGACTTTTCTTTTAAAAATTTGAAATCTAGACGCACTTTTACATTCTCTCCAAAATCGACATGTTTTTTTAAATATTGAAAAAAAAACGATCTATTTGATCAATTAACAAAAAAAAAAACACATATACATAATTTAACCTAACATTTGAACACCCCACCCGTATATTAGATTTTGTTAATACGATAATTCAATTTGGATTTAAAATTAATTTAAATCCAACTAGAATAGAATTTGGTTTTTATAGGATATTTAAAAAAAAAGATTTTGTTTATCAATCTAAATTTTGAAAATTCAACCTAATCCTTAATATTAATTTTATTTTATAATTAAATAAAAAAAAGTCAAATAAATCCTAAATCAATATGGAAGTCCATTATTGATAAATTTAAAACATGATCACCATAAAAATCAATATAGATCATGGAAAAAGAATAAGTGTCTACATATATTTTTATTCATTTATCAGGATTTAGGTAATTCACATTATAATTGTCACATATGAATTAATTTATAAATGGATATGAGATTAAATTAAATTGGATATTTTCCAATGTATTGTTAATGCAACCGTGTCTATATCTCTATCTTTGAGACTCAATCCAACTCCAATAAACAAGATAAGTTATAGTTGCAAGTTGGCTTATAACCGACATATTTGTCTTAATATATGTCCCTTGCTCATCATGATCCCATAGAGCACAAATTATTTAAGTTATTTACTAACATAAGTTGTTTTCTGCATTACACGCATTCCTTGTTGTTGAAGCCCAATTTATCCGGGCCCAATGAGATAAATTTAGATTTATTTTGAATTTATTATAAATTTATTATAAATTTAAATTTAAAATTAAATGTCCATTTACAAAAGGAAAGTCCAATTACAAATATCCAGACTACAAAGACCCAATTGGACCTAAAACAGGCCCAAATTGAGGTCTAAATTACATTGACCCAAAGTAGCCTTCCTAAGCAAAGGCCCATATTTGCTGAAGAGCTGCTGCAGCCACCTCTAGCACAACCAATCAAAGAATGCCACGTCAGCATTGTCACCTCCAGCCAACAACTTGGACTCCAACTTGCTCACCTTCAACCACCACTGCTACATCTACTGCAAGGGAAAACCTGCAAAAAGTTGACAAGAAATGCATTTAGTTGTATCAAACAAAATTGAATGATGATGTATTTGGCTATAAAGCCAAATTAAATTCATTGTAACAGGAGATTTTTTTCTTCCAAAAAAAATATATCAATACAAAAGATAATTCTTTGAAATCCAGACCGAAGCAATTAACAACAGGCAGTATTCGAATAGGCATCCAGTGATAGAAACAGATTCAAAGTCTTGAATAGCTAAGTCAATCAGGTACATTCGATGCATTTATTATCATTAATATTTTAAAATTCTATTCATCAATCTCTAATATGCATTGATACGCCTAATTAATATTCCAATTAGTATTTACTGCCTCTTATTTTTTTCAAATACATTAATAAATACCTCCATTAAATAGCATTAATTTATGATAATAATAATAATAATAATAATAATAATAATAATAGCAATAGTTATTAATAATAATAAATAACATAATAAAATAAAAAAGGGAAACTGAGGGGTCGATCGGGTCACCATCCCTTCGGTAGCACTGCCAGCACTGACATCGGAGATACGCCATCGTCGCCGGAGCCGAGTGCAACGCACCACCGTCCGGCCCTCGTTCGCAAGACCCCGTCTTCCGAATACCTGCATAAACCAACGAAAGAAAAGAAGAACAGGTTAAGAATAAGAGTAAAAGGTTTTAAGGGATAATCAAACCTTTTTAAAAAAAAATTGTACAAAACAAAAGAGTGTTTTAAATTTTTCACAGATCTGGAAATCCAGATCTGTAATCTTTGTAAAAAAAAGCGTTAAAAAAAACCATTTTAAGGAAATGAAAAGAAGAGAAAAAGACATTTGTTCTTACCTTCTGGACGGTGGCCGGAGGCGCGTGGAAGACCGGTGACGGTGGTGGCACGACTGATCGAAGGCGCGTAGCCTGGAGGAGCAGTTGACGCACGCTCGCGCGCGTCGGAGCGTGGTCGAGGCATCATCGACGCGCGTTCATGAGCGAGTTGGGCGTCCGTCGGTGCTCGGCCGGAGCTTGGCCGGCCATGAGGGAGAAAGAAGAGAAGAAAGGGAGGGGATGTTTTTAAAAAAATGAAAGAAAGTATAAAAAAACCCTAAAAATGTTATTTATAGGAGACCCATGGACCGACCCGACCCGTCTCTGGATCCGCGTGTTTTTGATTAATAGGTTATTTACGCGTTTGGTCCTTCCGCATTTTTTAATTGTTTCAATTTAGTCCTTTTCATACTTTTAATTATTTTTAATTTGGCCCGATAATTTTATTCGCTTTTGAATTTAGTCCTTTGACATTTCGAATGTACCAGAGGCTGCCATGTGTCACTGTTATGGTTTATTTATGCAATTGGTCCCTTTTATTTTTAATTTGTTTTAATTTAATCCCTAAATCAATTTTCATTTAATTACACAATTGGCCCAGGAATTTATCAAGATTTACAAACTAGTCCTTTGACTTCTGGATGCCTGTGGAGCTGCCACGTGTCACCCATTCTTTGGTTTTATTACTCTCTAGTCCCTAAACTTTCTAAAATTCCATTTTTAACCCCGATTTCACCCAAAATTACCATTTTACCCTCAAACATTCTAAAATTCCATTTTTAACCCTGATTTCACCCAAAATTACCATTTTACCCTCAAACTTTCTAAAATTCCATTTTAACCCCAATTTTACCCAAAATTACCATTTTACCCCTAAACTTTCTAAAATTTCATTTTTAACCCCGATTTCACCCAAAATTACCATTTTACTCCTAAACTTTCCAAAATTCCATTTTTAACCTCGATTTCACCCAAAATCACCATTTTACCCTCAAACTTTTCAAAATCCCATTTTTAACCCCGATTTCACCCAAAATCACCATTTTACCCTCGAACTTTTCAAAATCCCATTTTTACCTCGATTTTACCAAAATTACCATTTTACTCTTAAACTTTTCAAAACCCCATTCTTAACCTCAATTCCACCAAAAATTACCGTTTTACCCTAAAACTCTCCAAAATTCCATTTTAACCCCGGTTTCATCAAAAATTACATTTTCACCCTCGAAAGTCAAAAATTACCATTTCACCCTCGGGCATCCAAAGGTCCCGTTTTCAATCCCGATCGCGTCATTTTTCCTCTTCACTAAATACTTGCATTTATTTTAATCATTATGCACTTGCATGTTATATTTTTGCATTCTATTTATCTACTTATTATCTTGCTTCGTATTTAATTTCTCTTATTAATTGCTATTCGATATTTTAAACTTATATGCTCATTTTTAAAGTTCTTTTTTTTAGACGAGGCAATGATCCTCTCGTGTGAAAGCTTCGAGAAATCATACCCTAACTTGTCGGGTGTGATTTTTCGTATAACTCACATGCGTCGAATATCTTCTTTTAAGATTTTTATACCTGTTAACTCCGAGATTCCGAGAATATCATGTCCTAACATGTTGGTCACGATTTTAATTCTCCGCGAAAATAGAAGTAAACGGGTATTCCATATTTGAATCTTTTAAACTATGTGTCTGAGGATTACATTTTAAATTCAATATGAAATTTTCAAATTCTCAAAACATATATCTATATTACAAATAATTTTAAAGCGAGGCAATGTCCTGTCGTGTGAAAACTTCGAAGAATCGCGCTTTAACGAGTTAAGTGTGATTTTCGTAATTCATGCAAATCGGATATCCTTTTCGAAAGTTTTCAAAACACACTTCAACCTTATAATTATATATGAAGTGATTCTAAGACCAAAGGAAGAAACAATGTCCTTTCGTGTGAAGATCTCGAAACATCATGCCCTAACGTGCTGGGTGTGATTTTTGTATGATTCACGTGATAGAACACTCTCTTTAAAATGTCTCGAAACATCCTTCAGTTTTGAAACTCCGAGAATATAGTGCCCTAATGTGTCGGACGCGACTTCTAATTCTCATAGAGGATCGAAACACGAGGATGAATTTTCCTTAAAAGTTTTCCTTTGAAATCATACAAAGCCGTCTAAAATAAACATCGTATTTTAAACTTTACTCGAGTTTTCATTGTTTTCATAAAATAAGACCCGAAAATAATCATGTGGTACCAATTTTTGGGCGTATGAGGGTGCTAATCCTTCCTTATGCGTAACCGACTCCCGAACCTGTTTCTCTGGATTTCGAAGACCCACTTTCTAAAACATTTTAAACATTTATGGTGATCCAATCACACCTAATAAAAGATTGGTGGCGACTCCCATTTCCTTTTTTTATTTCAAAATTAATTAAAATGATTTTTCGAAGCCCCGTTCCTGAGGCAGTTTTGACAACTAGCGACTTCGCTGGGGACTTTTTTAAAAATAAAACGAGAGTCAAGCCAAAATTGATAATCTTCGGGTCTTTTTTGAGAACTTTTAAACTTCGATTTTATTTAACATGCGATCCTCGGCATTTTTGCGTGGTATTATACTTTGTGATATGGCTAGTATAATTTTTGCATCCATATGCATTGTGCCATTACCCTTTTAAGTGGAAGCGAGAAACTACTCTTTCGTGAGGTCTTCACCTCCGTGCAGGATGGTAGATCACTTTCGGGATTACAAAGTACCCTTGTTTTGTGAAGTTTTCACTTCCGTGCAAACATGCGGGAAATGCATCCCCCTAAATCGAACTCGTCGTATGAGCCTATAATGGGTGAGGATAGAGGAATCTGCTGGTTTGGGTACCCTTTACTTTAGAACCTAAACTACATATAGTGAGCCGTAAGCACTCACCCTAGATGGAGTTAGGTCGAGCCCTATTAGTATACCCGAAATAATTTTTAGGTTATGTGTTATATATTTGTATGCTGATTTTTTTTCCTTTTTATATCACCTACTACTAACCATGTTTGTTTTGCCTCTTTTACCTGCATTTGTATCCTCATGAATGAAAAGGTGTTGATTTGAATCCGTTTTACCAACTAGGCAGTTTCATCATGGAGGAAGGATTTCTAGATAAAGTAGAGGATAATATGGTGACGCGCCTATGGTCTGAGGAGCAGCAACGCGGAAAAGGTGACAGCCTGAAAGAGGGGCATTTGTCAAAATTTTGGGACTATACTCGTATCAATGTAACTCAGAACAACTTGTAGGAGTTGAAAGAGATTTGGGGACAGTGGGATAATGAGATGAAACAGATGCTTTGTCAAGACTATGGAGATCTACCTCACTTGCTGGAAGTAAAGATTGACAAGCACCTTTTTCGAGCCCTTACTCAACATTGGAACCCCGGATATAGTTGCTTCACCTTTCGGTATTTAGATTTAACCCCTACGATAGAGGAATATTTGCTCTGATTCGATGTCCAAGGATCCAAGTCGATAAGGCATATTCTAAAGACGCGAGTATTCCGACATTGTTAAAGAGAATGATGAATGCAACGAGGATGAGCGAGCAATAGGTCGCTTCTCGCATAAAAGTAAAAGGAGACAACAGGTGCATTACTTGAAAGAGTTTGCGGGACCTGATTGTGACACATCCAGATATGAGAAGACGCATTGACATCTTCGTCCTCAGTATATACGGGTTGGTCTTGTTCCCGAAAGCATTGGGGCACGTGGAAGATGCAGTAGTAGCATTGTTTGATCGACTCAGTAGAGGAATTACGCTCGTCCTTGCTATCTTGGCAAAAACTTTTCACTCGTTGAGTGCCTGTCGGAGAGAAGGAGAAGGAAGATTTATCGGCTGTGCACAACTTTTGATGGTTTGGTTTCACAGCCATTTCTGGAAAGTGGAGAAATTTTCTTGTAAGGTTTTTTAGACCGACTTCTCGCCTTTGAAGAATTTTGTGGCTTCGCAATGAGAACTAAAAGTATCTGAAGAAAAGTGGGCGACTGTTCTCCAGAATCTACGAGACGAGGACATTGAATGGTGCGCTCCTTGGTTTCTTCCCGATGAGGTCCTTTACCGCTGCAGCGACTTTGATTGGGTCCCGTCACTCGGAGTCTGGGGTGCCACTGGGTATGCTCCTCTACTCGTTTTGAGACAATATAAGACAAGACAGTTTATCCCTACAACTCATGGTAAAGCACATTGCGAGTTTCATATAAGGGGAATGATTATAAGAAAAAGGTCCGAGAAGTGGCAAACGCATTGAGACAATATAAGACAAGACAGTTTATCCCTACAACTCATGGTAAAGCACATTGCGAGTTTCATATAAAGGGAATGATTATAAGAAAAAGGTCCGAGAAGTGGCAAACGCATTGAGACAATATAAGACAAGACAGTTTATCCCTACAACTCATGGTATAGCACATTGCGAGTTTCATATAAGGGGAATGATTATAAGAAAAAGGTCCGAGAAGTGGCAAAGGCATGGAAGAAGGTACAAAGAGTGAAGAAGTTCAGTGCGAATCCTTTAACAACCTCGAACTACGACTAGTGGAGGAGTAAGAGGGTTAATGACAACATTCCCGCGCCAAATCCTGAAAATGTTCTTCTAGTAGAAGAATGTCTGCAAGAAGCTCCTTCAGAGTTAGACATCCTCAAACAAGATTTTGAAAGGAAAAACTCAGAGTTTGGTAAGAGGATAGAGGTATTGGAGGAAGATAAGATGAAGCTGGGGCTAGATGTAGATTTCCACAAACTAAAGGCTAAGAAGCTAAGAAAAGGAAAAAATAAAGTCGAAGAGGACCTCGAGGACTTAAAGAAGCATTACAAGAAGCTTCGTCAGTCTATGAAGATTGCAGGGCTGGGTAAGACATCCGAGCAATGGCGCCAGTAGATTCAGATACAGAAGGATCAAGCGGAACAATGGCGAAGAAGGTTTCAAGATGGTCAGGCCCGTGAGAACGCCTTGAAGGGGGAATTACTAGAAAAACAGGTCGAGAAGGCCGAGATGAGAGCTAAGATGACCAGCCTGGAAGCAAGGATAGAAGAATTGGAAGAGTCATTACGGAGGCACCGCAATTGGAATACCGTACTGGAGCTCAAAGCCTGCATGGCTGAAAAATAAGAGTTAAGAGAAAGAGTGCAAGAATTGAAAGCCACACTCCACAACAATGAAATCCGACTCGAGATTATGGAAAAAAATTTGGAAACTAGTGAATGGCATGCTAGCCAAGCCCAGAGGGAGGTCAGGGAAAGAGATCACGTAATGGGAAAAGCATTGACTCAAATGAGAGAAGCTGCTGATCACGTATAGGAGTTGGCTGCTGAAGCTGATGTTTTGAGTCTTCAATACGAATCCAAATCGGAGCGAGGAAAGAAGTTAGCTAGACTTCTAGAAAAAGTTAAAGCTCTAGGACAAAAGGCCAAACCATTTGTGTAACTTCTGTTTTATGTAAAGATTTTTTTCTCTCTCGAG
Source organism: Gossypioides kirkii (assembly GCA_005610355.1). Taxonomy (NCBI): domain Eukaryota; kingdom Viridiplantae; phylum Streptophyta; class Magnoliopsida; order Malvales; family Malvaceae; genus Gossypioides; species Gossypioides kirkii. The sequence goes on along the minus strand of CP032247.1, from coordinate 28,417,102 downwards.
AAGTTGCTCTAATGGAAAGTGGATTTTGGAATCAATGTCTTTTCTTGCATTACATGCATGCATTTCATTTGCATTATATTTTGCATAATAATACTAATTAATTAAAATTAAAAATCAGTTAACGCCAGTCATCATTGAAAATACGCATCATTATTATACCCGCAAGAAAACAAAAGCCATGGAACAACGGCTTGAGAAAATCTAGAAAGAACTACAAGATCAGATGTAGGAGAAAATGGCAGCAATGTGTAGGGAAATGAAGAACCAATTTTCGGAGGTACAAAAGAGTTTGAAGACAGAATTAGCGCAAGTTAAACAAAGCATGGCTGACAAAGGAAAAAGCCCTGCTATTGAGGATGACGAAGACCCGAGTGTTCCTCCGGGCTTTACACCAGTACACAACCCAGCCTTACAAAAAATACCGGCCAGAGAAGCCCATGTCACCATTCGACCACAACAGCAGACCACAGGCACGTCAGGGCCTGCTAACTATGTAGTCGGATCTGGGTCAAATCCAGAAGATAATGCTGCAAACTTGGGAGTTTCAGATTTTGATGAGATGATAAAAGAGGACCTCCCTAGGAAAATGGAGGAAAAGTATAGACTATTGGAGGAGAAAATTCAGGCAATACAAGGTATTGAAAATTCTTAAGGAGTGGATGCCAAAGAATTGAGTCTGGTTCCAGACTTGGTTCTCCCTCCCAAGTTTAAAGTTCCTGAATTCAAAAAATCTCACGGAACGAGCTGCCCAGAGACACATCTAACCATGTTCTGTAGAAAGATGGCAGGGCATGTTCACAATGATCAATTGTTGGTTCACTATTTTCAAGATAGTTTGGCCGGATCAACAATCAGATAGTATAACCAACTGAGCCGAGCGAAAGTTCGTTCATGGAAAGATTTGGCACAAGCTTTCTTGAAACAATATGGTCATGTGACCGAGATAGCCTCCGATCGGCTCACGTTACAGAACATGGAAAAGAGGTCAAACGAAAGTTTTAGATAGTACGCACAGCGATGGAGAGAAATGGTAACACAAGTACAGCCACCATTGACAGATAAAGAGACCACAATACTGTTTGTCAATACCCTTAAAGCCCCTATCTTAATCATTTATTGGGAAACGCTACCAAAAGCTTCGCCGACATGGTTATCTTAGGAGAGATGATTGAGAATGCAATTAAAGCCGGTAAAATCGAGGCAAGAGAAAACGCTAGAAGACCTGCCCCTAGAAAAAGAGATAATGAGGTCAACAATACCAGTGTATATCGACCTGGTGGTGCCAAACCCTTCGTGGCAGGTCAGCCTAGAGCACCAGTAGTTAATTATCAAAACGCCCCGAGGCGGGAACCGAGTGTTAGGCCAAATAGAGCAAGAATTCAATACACTCCACTTTCAGTGTCGTACAAAGAACTCTACAAAATGCTGTATAACGCCCATGAGGTAGCTCCTCAAAGGGTGAAACCGTACGAACCACCGTTCCCAGCCTGGTACGATGTGAATGCTCATTGTGAGTATTACGCAGATGCGGAAGGTCACTCAATTGAAAATTGCCCGGCTTTCAAACGGTGAGTCGAGGACTTGATAAGAATCGGGGTCGTGAAATTGGAAGACCCAGTTATGCCCAATGTAGCTGGGAACCCTCTGCCGAACCATTCCAACTAAGGGGTCAATGCCGTGCTGGAGAAAAAGGCACGAAAAATTAAAAGAAAAGTGGAGGACATTAGGTCTCTGCTACGATGAGTGTGGCAGCAAATGGTCAAAGTCGGGATGATTGTGAGGGATAAGAAGGGTATGATAATGGAGACTGACTGCGAGTTCCATGCTGTTCGGGGCCATGAAATCCAAGATCGTGACGAGTTCAAAGCACTGCTGCAAACATTGATGGACAATCAGGAGCTGGAATTCTTCGAAGAGGAAGAAGAAGAAGTTAATGATATCTGTGCTTCTGAAGAAGGGTTGGTCAACCACCTGAAGGTGATCATTTGCAAACCACCGAAAAATGTAGCCAGTGGTCAGACGACGCCTCGTATTATCATTCAGAGACTTGCAACCTTCCCTTACAATGATAGTAAAAAGGTTCCATGGAATTACAACTGTAATGTGACCATACCCAGAGAAGGAGAGCCTAAGAAGGATGTAAACTTGATTACCCGGAGTGGTAAAATTTATGACTTAGCAGAAAAAACAAAAGAGATCAATAGAGGGAAAGCAGTAATGTGCGAGCCTGAAGAAGAACTAGCCACTAGGCTTGAGAAATCCACCAATGAGCCAGTATCTGAAAAGGAGGCGCAAGAGTTTCTAAAGTTCCTAAGGCATAGTGAATACAGTGTGGTAGAACAGCTCCATAAATAACTTGCACGAATATCGATCTTATTTTTGCTCCTAAGCTCGAAAGCACATCGTGATGCACTAATGAAGGTGCTCAACGAAACTTACGTGACCAATGATATATCGGTATGTAAGTTGGACCGCTTAGTTAACAACATTAGTGCAGATAATTTCATCTTCTTTAGCGATGATGAGATCCCATCCGGAGGGATGGGATCGACCAAAGCCCTCCATATCATAACCCGTTGTAAAGGGTACACGCTACCGGGAGTACTCATAGACAACGGGTCAGCATTGAATGTATTACCACTAGCTACACTCCAAAGATTACCGAGAGTACTTATTTGAAGGGATGTAGCAACATAGTAAGAGCATTCGATGGGACAGAAAGGAAGGTGACTGGAAAAATTGAAGTGCCCCTGCAGATTGGGCCGAACACGTACGAAATAGATTTTCTAGTGATGGATATTAGGCCTACCTACAACTGTCTATTGGGGAGGCCATGGATCCATTCGGCCGGAGATGTACCTTCCTCTCTACATCAGAAGGTGAAGCTAGTAAATGAGAGGAGGTTAATTACCATCAATGCGGAGGAAGAGATAATTGCCTCTGTAACAAGCGAGTCACCTTATGTGGGGATGGATGAAGAAGCGTTAGAATGTTCGTTCCGTTCACTGGAATTTGTAAATGCGACCTTCATCTCGGAAGGAAGCAAGGTGCCTATGCCAGCAATATCACCGACTACTAGAATGGGTCTGCGAATGATACTTGAAAAAGGAGCTGCCTCTGGAAAAGGACTCGGGAAGTACCACCAAGGGAGAACCAACGTGTCGACCCTGGTGGAAAAGCGGGATCACTACGGCTTAGGGTATAAGCCGGATATGAAGTAAAAAAGAAAAGAGATTGAAAAGAGACAGGAGAGGAGGAGGGCCAGACTATCTAGAAAGGAACTCTCGTGGGAACCTATGATTTTTCCCATTCATTTACGAGACTTTTGTTTTAGGAGAAATAATTAACCAAAACGAAGAGCAAGGGAAAAAGCGAGTAACCATTGGTACTGGGGGAGCATTATGAGGGACTTGAGCATCAATGCCATATTAGAAGAAGACAAGGAAGAGAGTCTATCAAGGATTGGTCCGTGTGCACTTGGAAGCACCCTGGATAATTGGACCATGGAGGAACTTCTTGTAATCTTTAAAATTTCCTCAGAGTAATGCTCGAAATCACCTATTGCTTTAGGCCTAAAAGCAATATGAATCTTTTGTAAAAGGCCCATGTTCATTATTCAGTTATTTTAAATGAAAGTGCATTTCCTATCCTAAAATTATTCGTTCATTTTTTAATTCAGCTTAATAAATCACTCGTACATAACCAACAAATACAACTAATCATCCTTTCAATACATACATACTCACATACATACCACAAGATCATTCTTTCATAAATTCATTTTGTTCTTTGGACTGTCTTTTTTTATCCCTCAACAAGTCCTCAAATATCAATAACATGAGTAACTCTGACGTTAACTTAGAACCTCACTTCGAGCAAGACATGTGTCTAGAAGAGCTTCAGAGCTTTGAAGAGAATCAGGATTGTGATCTCTCCCCTGATCTGCTTAGGATGATAGGACATGAAGAAAAAAAAATCCTGTCTTATTCGGACCCTATAGAAATGAGTAATTTGGGGAGCGAAGATGAAAAGAAAGAAGTAAAGATAAGGACATGCATCTCTGCGGAAACTAGAAGGAACCTCGTCGAGCTACTCAAAGAGTTTCAAGACATCTTTGCGTGCTCATACCAAGATATGCCCGGTTTGAGCACTGACATCGTGGTACACAAACTCCCTATAAAAGAAGGATGTAGACCCGCACAGTAAAAGCTCCGAAGAATGAGACCGAATGTGCTGTTGAAAATAAAAGAAGAAGTCAAGAAACAATTTGACGCTGGTTTCCTCCAGGTCGTTAAATACTCTGAATGGGTAGCTAATATAGTCCCTGTTCCTAAAAAGGATGGAAGGATGCGAATGTGCGTGGACTATCGAGACTTAAATAAAGCTAGCCCAAAGGACAATTTCCCTTTACCTCACATAGATACTTTGGTTGACAACACAGCAGGACATTCTTTGTTCTCCTTCATGGACGGTTTCTCGGGATATAATCAGATCAAAATAGACCCTGAGGACATTATTAAAACCACATTTGTCACGTTATAGGGAACATTTTGCTACAAGGTAATGCCCTTTGGACTTAAAAATGCAGGGGCAAGTATCAGAGAGCTATGGTAACCCTGTTCCATGACATGATGCACAAGGAAATCGAAGTTTATGTGGATGACATGATAGCTAAATCCCAAACAAAGGAGGAGCATGTGAGAATCCTGAGGAAGTTGTTTATAAGGTTAAGGAAATATCAACTAAAGCTAAACCCGGCTAAGTGCACTTTCGGGGCTACCTCAGGAAAACTGTTAGGCTTTGTGGTCAGCAAAAGAGGAATTGAAATCGACCCAGACAAAGTCAAAGCCATACAGGAGCTACCACCACCCAGCACGTAAAAAGAAGTGCGGGGATTTTTAGGAAGATTAAATTACATTGCTCGGTTCATCTCACAATTAACCGAAAAGTGTGACTCTATCTTCCGCTTGCTTAAAAAGCGTAACCTAGGCGTATGGGATGCTAAGTGCCAAGAAACTTTCAATAAGGTCAGAGATTATTTGTCCAAAGCTCTTATCTTAGTCCCTCCAATTCCTAACAAGCCTCTGATACTGTACCTGACGGTCTTTAAGAACTCCATGGGATACGTGTTAGGCCAGCATGATGAATCTGAAAAGAATGAGAGGGCGATATATTATTTGAGCAAGAAATTTACCGATTGTGAGACTCGGTATTCGTCTATTGAGAAATTATGTTGTGCATTAGTCTGGACTACACGCAGACTAAAACAATACATGCTCTACCATACTACTTGGTTGATCTCGAAATTAGATCCTTTGAAGTACCTAATGGAGTCAGCAGTACTAAATGGAAGGTTAGCTCGATGGTAAATCTTGCTCTCAGAATTTGACATCGTCTATGTCAATCAGAAGGCAGTAAAAGGGAGTGCGATAGCAGACTTCCTAGCCAGCAGGGCTTTAAAGGATTATGAGCCGATAAACTTCGATTTCCCGAATGAAGATTTAATGTATGTTGCAACAGCTGAAGAGGCAATCACGAGGGGTCAATCGTGGATTTTAAATTTTGACGGAGCTTCAAACGCCATTGGTAACGGGGTTGGAGCAGTCTTGGTATCACCAGAGGGGGACCATTACCCTTTTACCAGCAAGTTGGATTTTGACTGCACTAATAATATGGCTGAATACGAAGCATGCATCATGGGAATTCGCGCAGCCATAGAACGGGGAATTAAAATTATGGAGATTTATGGAGACTCTGCATTAGTAATTTATCAACTTAAAGGAGAGTGGGAAATGAGAGATGCTAAGCTAAGGGATTACCGCAAGCTAGTTCTCGAATTGATTATGAAGTTCGATGATGTCACATTTCATTATCTCCCTCGAGAGGAAAATCAAATGGCTGATGCCCTCGCTACTTTGGCCTCGATGATCAAAGTAAGTAGGCCAAAAGATGTGAAGCCCATTCAGATGAGTATCTATGAAACTCCCGCTCATTGTTGTGATATCGAGGCAGAGGAAGAAATAGAAAAAGACGATCACACATGGTACTGGGACATCCTTCGATTTGTAAGAGATTGAAAATACCCCGAGCAAGCTTCAGATAATGAAAAGAGAACATTAAGAAGACTTGCTAGTGAATATGTCTTAGACGGGGAAATCTTGTACAAAAAGAGGAAAGACCAGGTACTACTGCCTAATTAATATTCCAATTAGTATTTACTGCCTCTTATTTTTTTCAAATACATTAATAAATACCTCCATTAAACAGCATTAATTTATGATAATAATAATAATAATAATAATAATAATAATAATAGCAATAATAATGAAGTTATTAATAATAATAAATAACATAATAAAAAAAAAAGGGAAACTGAGGGGTCGATCGGGTCACCATCCCTTCGGTAGCACTGCCAGCACTGACATTAGAGATACGCCGTCGTCGTCGGAGCCGAGTGCAACACACCACCGTCCGACCCTCGTTCGCAAGACCCCATCTTCCGAATATCTGCATAAACCAACGAAAGAAAAGAAGAATAGGTTAAGAATAAGAGTAAAAGGTTTTAAGGGATAATCAAACCTTTTTTTAAAAAAACTGTACAAAACAAAAGAGTGTTTTAAAATTTTCACAGATCTGGAAATCCAGATCTGTAATCTTTGTAAAAAAAACGAAAACCGTTAAAAAAAACCATTTTAAGGAAATGAAAAGAAGAGAAAAAGACATTTGTTCTTACCTTTTGGACGGTGGCCGGAGGCACGTGGAAGATCGGTGACGGCGGTGGCGCAACTGATCGAAGGCGCGTAGTTTGGAGGAGCAGTTGACGCGCGCTCATGCGCATCGGAGCGTGGTCGGGGCATCATCGGCGCGCGTTCACAAGCGGGTTGGGCGACCGTCGGTGCTCGGCCGGAGCTTGGCCGCCCATGAGGGAGAGAGAAGAGAAGAAAGGGGAGGGGATGTTTTTAAAAAAATGAAAGAAAGTATAAAAGAACCTTAAAAATATTATTCATAGGAGACCCATGGACCGACCCGATCCGACTCGACCCGCCTCTGGGATCCGCGTGTTTTTGATTAATGGGTTATTTACGCATTTGGTCCTTCCGTATTTTTTAATTGTTTCAATTTAGTCTTTTTCATATTTTTAATTATTTTTAATTTGGCCCGATAATTTTATTCATTTTTCAATTTAGTCCTCTGACATTTCGAATGTACCAGAGGCTGCTACGTGTCACTGTTATGGTTTATTTATGCAATTAGTCCCTTTTATTTTTAATTTATTTTAATTTAATACCTAAATCAATTTCCGTTTAATTACATAATTGGACCAAGAATTTTTCAAGATTTACAAACTAGTCCTTTGACTTCTGGATGCCTGTGGGGCTGCCACATTCACCCATTCTTTGGTTTTATTGCTCTCTAGTCCTTAAACTTTCTAAAATTCCATTTTTACCCCGATTTCACCCAAAATTACCATTTTACCCCTAAACTTTCTAAAATTCCATTTTTAACCCTGATTTCACCTAAAATTACCATTTTACCCCCGAACTTTCCAAAATTCCATTTTTGACCCCAATGTCACCCAAAATCACCGTTTTACCCCCGAACTTTTCAAAATCCCATTTTTAACCTCGATTTCACCCAAAATCACCATTTTACTCTCGAACTTTTCAAAATCCCATTTTTAACCCTGATTTCACCAAAAATTACCATTTTACCCTCGAACTTTTTAAAATCCCATTTTTAACCTCGATTTCACCAAAATTACCATTTTACCCTTAAACTTTCTAAAACCCTATTTTAACCCTAATTCCAACAAAAATTACCGTTTTACCCTCAAGCTCTCCAAAATTCCATTTTTAACCCCAGTTTCATCAAAAATTACATTTTCACCCTCGAAAGTCAAAAATTACCATTTCACCCCCGAGCATCCAAAGGTCCCGTTTTCAATCCCGATCGCATCATTTTTCCTCTTCACTAAATACTTGCATTTATTTTAATCATTATGCACTTGCATGTTATATTTTTGCATTCTATTTATCTACTTATTATCTTGCTTCGTATTTAATTTCTCTTATTAATTGCTATTCGATATTTTAAACTTATATGCTCATTTTTAAAGTTCTTTTTTTTAGACGAGACAATGTTCCTCTCGTGTGAAAGCTTCGACAAATCATGCCCTAACGTGTCGGGTATGATTTTTCGTATAACTCACATGCGTCGAATATCCTCTTTTAAGATTTTTATACCTGTTAACTCCGAGATTTCGAGAATATCATGTCCTAACGTGTTGGTCACGATTTTAATTCTCCGCGAAAATCGAAGTAAACGGGTATTCCATATTTGAATCTTTTATACTATGTGTCCGAGGATTACATTTTAAATTCAATACGAAATTTTCAAATTCTCAAAACATATATCTATATTACAAATAATTTTAAAGCGAGGCAATGTCCTGTCGTGTGAAAACTTCGAAGAATCGCGCTTTAACGAGTTAAGTGTGATTTTCGTAATTCATGCAAATCGGATATCCTTTTCGAAAGTTTTCAAACCACACTTCAACCTTATAATTATATATGAAGTGATTCTAAGACCAAAGGAAGAAATAATGTCCTTTCGTGTGAAGATCTCGAAACATCATGCCCTAACGTGCTGGGTGTGATTTTCGTATGATTCACGTGATAGAACACTCTCTTTAAAATGTCTCGAAACGTCCTTCAGTTTTGAAACTCTGAGAATATAATGCCCTAATGTGTCGGACACGACTTCTAATTCTCATAGAGGATCGAAACACGAGGACGAATTTTCCTTAAAAGTTTTCCTTTGAAATCATACAAAGCCGTCTAAAATAAACATCGTATTTTAAACTTTACTCGAGTTTTCATTGTTTTCATAAAATAACCAATTTTTGAGCGTATGAGGGTGCTAATCCTTTCTCATGCATAACCAACTCCCGAACCTGTTTCTCTGGATTTCGAAGACCCACTTTCTAAAACGTTTTAAATGTTTATGGTGATCCAATCACACCTAATAAAAGATTGGTGGCGACTCCCATTTCCTTTTTTTATTCCAAAATTAATTAAAATGATTTTCCGAAGCCCCGTTCCCGAGGCGATTTCGACACTTGTAATGCGACCTAATTTTACCTAAACTTTAAATAATAAATGAGTTAATATTTATATATTCATTTTACTATTCATGCAAAATTCATTAAAAATAATATTATAAATTATATTAAATAATCAGGTGGAAATATTATTAAATCAAATAGTTTAAAACATTACAAGTAAATAATGATAAAATAACTACCCTAAGCACACAAATCCTATGCAACACTCTTTATTCGTCCCGATGATTGGTATGAATGGGAGACGCCATTAGACCACTTTTATGTTAAAAATCTCAAATTAATTTAAAAAATATTTTTTATAAAATCATAGAAAGTAGATAAAATCATTTTTTTGAGTTTTAAGAGCTTGTTAAAACCATTTTGATTCGATTTAAGGGTGTTTGGAGGTGTCCAGGATCATATACGAACTTTGGAGGACTCATTTTCCACAAAACAGTGTAGTAGTAGCACTGTCAGCACCCCAAATATCGATACCTAAGGCCCTGGAGTTCAAACCTAGGTCCCTATACTATATGGGGAACGTTCTATTGATCCGGGGTGCAATACCTTTGACAAGGTTAACAGACTCTAGACGATTAGGATGCATTTTTAACCCTATTTCAACTAGGAATCGAAACCTACACCATGTGTATCAAACCCAGGGTGCAAGGGATCAAAATTTTAAGTTCTAAACACCTAAAACTCATACTAAAACACCTCAGATCATTCAAGCACATTACAAGACTTAGAATTGCTAAAAAAATCATTGAAAGAATTTTCTTAATGATGGCTTCAAGGTGTTCCTTGATGACTTTAAAACTATTATGAAACACCTTAAATCCATGATCAAAAATCTCAAAACCAGAGTAAATATGCATATCATCAAATGATCGAAAGAAGGATATGGTGGTGAAATAACAAGTTGAGCTTCCAAGCTCAAGTTTAAGTAACATTCAACACAAAGACCAAGTAATATGAGATTAACATATTTATTTATGTAAACACTCTAATACATGCCACAAGCTAAAAATATGTCACTTTCATATTCTTGTAGGTCCCGATGATAGTGTCGTGTCCTAGGTTGAGCTAGGCTTCAATGATCCATAAATCGACAATCTACACGCAAAAACAACAATGCATAAGCATACAATGCTTAGTAAGTTCAAATGAAATTCACTATACTTATCTTGTTGGAGGTGAGCTTGCCAAATGTCGTAAGAACATAAACGTTACGATTAACATTCACAACTACGACACATAAGGTAGGTTAAGCATAAGAATTTATAATCATGTTAAACATTGTAACTATTATTTCACATATAACATAGTGGGTATATTTTATCATCCTTGGAACATATAACATACCAGTTGCTATCGCGTGTGTGCGTTAAAACAAACAATTTTGGAAAAATTAATTTGAAGAGCAATTTTAATTGCAAATATACAGTGTCAGTTGTAATATTTATAGTTCGGATGGAACACGATGTATTCCAAGAGGTCGAACCCAAAGGATTGTCAAGTGAATAAATGTGTTTATCAAGTTAATTACAAATAATTACTAATCTAATCGAGTCGGAAATTATTAGTACAAATCCAAATAAAATTGTTTATAAACTACAATTAAACTATTAATTAAACTAACTAAGTTAAATTTTCTTATTAATGTTTTAGATAATGTAAATGATTACCGATGGTTGATTCATCAGTTAAATGCTAATTAAACTAAGCTATTTTTTTCTGAAAGAATAATTTTTATATAATTTTTTAAGTTATTTTCACCTATTTAAATTTAAATATTTATTTTTATATTATAGATATAAAATTTAATTATAAATTAAATAAAAATGAATTTAATTTGATTCAATTAATTTTATATAAATTAAAAATTAAATCCAACTGAATATATTTAATTAGTAAATAAATCAAAATCGATTCCAACTTTAAAAATAAGAAAAATCAAACGAAATACTGTAATTCAAATCAACATTCAATTTTTTTTTCTATTCTTTTGTTTAACCTAGTTGCTCTTTAGTCCCTTGCCTTGTTGATAGGTCATAACATGGTATTCAATTTGGTTCTGGTACTGCCCATATCAATTTGAATGTTCTATTCTGGGAGTAAATTGGAATTACAAATTTTAGGTTTCGTTTCGGTGTAAAATTTTATCAATATTGATCGTATCTATGCATATTAATTGTTTCTGCCCATATTGATCAGAATATAGTGTATTGGTTGGTAAAATATAAATATAAAAATAAGTATTTTTATTTTTTATTTGTTGGATGATAGATTGTTATATGCATCGTATGAGAAGATCTTATTGTTTGATTTATGGAATAATTTTTTTTGTTTATTTTGAGTTTGTTTAATGATAAATTGTATTTGTGAAGCTTATTGAAAAATATTTTATATAATTGATGAATATTTTATATTTGAGATTTATTTAATATCATTATTCGATATCTGTAAATATTTTTTATATACATATATTGAATTTTTTTCAAAAATAATTATAAATCCAAAACGATACACCAAAATAGACTGGTATCGATATGTATCAGTACTGATACATACCAGTACTAATAAAATATAGTATGTTGACCAGTAAGACACTGACTATCTTAGAGCTAGTTTAGGATTATTGTTGAGAAGTTTTGTTTAAAATTTCAAGTGTTTAGTAGAAAATGTTGTGAAAAATTAAAATGTACATTTTAAACATATTATTATAAAGTAAAAAAATAATTTAATTTAAAGGTATAATATTTATGTTTTTTTATCAATTTGATCCTTATTCATTTTTTAGCTAAATTTAACTATTAACTTAAAAAAAAAACTCAAATTGACTTTTTAATTGAAAGGTTAACTAAAATTTTAATTCTTTTTTAATAATTTTGGTGTGGCAAATGATCCGTGTGTAATTCATGTTGATATGATACTATTTGTTCTATATGTCACGTTAACAAATAATTTAAAAATTATAAAAATATTCAAAAAAATAAAAAAAACAAATTTAAAAAATATATATAAAAGTTCATAAGATTTTAAAAAAATAGCATAAAGCACATGTGGATTGTTATACAAACTGTTATGTTTATAAATTTAATTTTTTAATCAGTATTTCCGTTAAAAAACAATTAAACTCTTTTAAAAAGTTGATGATCGTCAAATTCGACTCATTTTTATTTCGGTATTAACAAATATTCAATTAGACTATTATACAAATATAATAAAAAGTTTTATGATAACTCATTTTTAGTATTATGATATATGAAATATAAATTTTAAATACTTTTTAAGTAATTAATATAAATTTCTTTAAGTTGAATATATAAATTATTAATATAAATTATTGGCAATTTTATAATTTGACACCCAAACTAACTTTTATATGCATATAAGGCTTATTTATTGATATAACATTGGCAAATATTGTTGAACAAAAGAAAAAATATTAGCAAATACTATTTTAGCTTGAAAGTGATTTTCAACAAAAATTATCATAATATACAAAAGCACGTGAATTTGAGCATTTTAAGGATTTTAAATATTAAAATACATATTATCTTCATATTTAAATATTAGTGTTATGCATAGTAATAAAAATTAAATAAAAAAAATCTCAAACACTAAACACATCCTTAGAAGGAACAAAACATGAGCTAGTAGGAACCCAAGTTATTTTATATGCATATGAAATATATTATATTATGATACATTTACGATAAATTTAAAAAAGTATATGTAAAATATTATATAAAATATCAATGAAATTTTAATTGAAATGATAAAATTAAAAAATTTGAGGATTTGATATTCTAAGTTTAAGTATGGGAGAGCATTAGTTGGTTAAAACCAACTTTAAGAGACTTAACCAACCAATTTGATTAAGTCAATTTAGTGGTTAATTCAGTTGAAATTTTATTTTGTTAGTCAGTTATCAATTATTAAACTTCGTAATAGTTAATTTATATTATTTTGGAATTTTATGTGTTGACCTGATGATCAGAGTGTTCATCGCCTCAAATATAGCTTGAGTTCAAGTCGTGTTGCTGTTAGGGTTTGCCCTAATTCACCAAAAATATATATTATTTTGTAAAATATATTTGTATTATTTAATAAATATATAATGCTTTCAAAATATATAATATATAAATTTTGATATTAAACCAAACCCAATAACCCAAATCTAAAAACCCAATAACACAACTAACCCAATTAAAATTTTATTACCCAATAATGAATAATCCAAGTAAACTTTTATAAGGGTTATATTCTCAAGAACCCAATTAAAGTATAAACAACAAAAACTCAATTAAAATTAAATTACACATTATCAATTACCTGGTTTAGTTTAAACCCAATTACGAAAATAATCTAAAATTAAGATTGAAAGATGTATCTCATTCCTCTACACCTTCATGAATCACGCCCTCAACCTTCAATCTTTCAAGGATAGGTTTAACTCCCATGTGAGTTATTTTCTTTTAAAGATTATTATCAGTTAAAATTATAAAAAGAAAATTTTACATTTTTTTATTTTTAAAAGGCTTAGAAAATTAATATTTGTTGGGAATAAACCCGATTAAGCAACGAAGAAGTAAAATAACGAAAAAATTAAAAAGATCGAATACAAATATTTTACGTAGAAAAACCTCTCCAAAGAGGATAAAAAATCACAGGCAAAGATAATTCTACTAAAACGAAAAAAACGAAGAGTACAAAAGATAAAGATAAAATAAAACCCCGAAACCCGAAATAAAAACCCTCAAAATATAAATACAAAATTTTCTAAAAGCTTGTAAAAGATAATACCTAAATGTGTTATAATTTCTATGGTGAAAAAAAGAGAGTCTATTTATAGGCTAAAGTCGCAGGTCAAATATTAAAGTAACCTACACTAAACAGAGTTTAATAACTGGAGTGGGAGAGTCAGAGTCGAAAAGAGGATTCCTCACTTCTTTCTCTCATCAATATCGTGCATGACATGAGGAGTTAATAAAACCTTTTCGAAGAACTCTTTCAAAAAATTATCAATGAATTCGAAAGGTTCCTTATTAGATCATGGTATTTGATTCGCCAAATGCATCATTATTCTATATTCTTTCATATGTATGGCGCAACTTGATCCGTGTTTTTCAAGTTTATAATTCCTTACTTTTTTTTAATTAAAATTCTAAGTGGGGATCAATATTAAAATAACCTACACTAATCAGAGTTTAAGTGGGAAACTAAAAACGTAGTTTAACTGGGAGAAAAAAAGCTGAAAAATGTGAGGCATAACTCCACAAATCTCCACATTGACTCATATTTTCACAACTCTTTTACCAAAGCCCATCACAAGCTTATCTCGAACTATGTAGAATATTAACTAAGTTGAGGTTATGCTTAGAAGCTGGAAGGTTTCTAGTCTTTGACTTGTGCACTACCAAATCAAAAATAACCCGGGTATGATTTTCATGAACACAGTGCCTTAATTTTTCAAAACCTACATCCAAAAGAGAATATCTCTTCAACGAATTGGTCATACATTTTTCCCTCCTATGACCAAGTTACCTCCACTCTAAATGAGTTGACTTCGACTCCGTAACGGACGAGGGACATTCTATTTCACCGGTCATTGTAGAACCTTTCAAAATATAAATACTGTCGGACCTTTTACCTTTTAACAAAACAAGAGCCCTAAGAGATACCTTAATGTCGCTAAACTCTATGTTGATCCTACAACCTTTCGAGTTTAAATTACTCAAAGAGATGAGATTATTTCGTAAATCAAGTACATACCTCACATCTGAGAATGTCCTAATCGTCCCATCATGCATCTTGATTTTAACAATACCAATTACCTTATTGGATAAATCATTTCACATGCGCACAACTTCACCTTCAATTGAATTGTATGTGGAGAACCATTCTTTGTTGGGACACATGTGGAAAGAATAACCCGAATTTAGGATTCACTCAAACATAAGCTCGGAGTTTTCACTTATTGACATTAATAAAAAACCATCTCCCCTTTCATCGACCAAATTAGCACCAGTTAAATCTTCTTCGTTGCTCTCAGTAGCCTTTTTATTTCGCAATTTATAACAATCCGCCTTGACATGACTTAACTTCTTTCAATAGCAATATTTCTTGTCTCACTTCCTTGATGATGCCAAAATTGAGGCTTGCCTATCTGATTTGCTATTCGAACCAAACTCCTTGTCGAGTTTGTCTTTACTCAACAGATGACCCTTTACTTCCTCGAATGAGAAGTTATCTTTGCCATAAATCATGGTTTTCTTGAAAGACTTGTATGAAGAGGGTAAAGAGCATAATAATAGCATAGCCTATCCTCATCGTTAATCTGAACCTCAACGTTATTTAAATCATTCAAAAGAGTAATGAATTGACTAATGTGATCTCTAAGAGGCTCACCTTTACTCATGCGAAACGTAAATAGACATTTCAACACTAAACTATTAACTAGAGACTTAGTCGCAAAAAGGGTTTCTAACATTTTCCACAAGGTGGATGAAGTTTTCTCCATCAATACCTCCTATAATACCCTATTCGCGAGGAACAACTGAATTGCAAATAGGACATTTTCATCAAGCTCTTCTCATTCTGTTTGATCTAGATTTTCGAGGTTTTTTCCAGTAGCTATCTTTTTCAGGCCTGACTGAACTTCATTCGAACTTGCCCCAAAATAAAATTTGTGACACCATGAAACTTCAAAATATCAAACCTTGTTGTTTTCATCTCTGAACGGATTGAATGCAAAAATCGAATTAGCTCCTATACCAGTTTGTTGGGGATAAACTTGATTAACTAACTAACAAATAAAATAACAAAGAAATTGAAAAGATCAAACACAAATATTTTACGTGGAAAAACCCCTTCGAATAGGATAAAAAACAACGGGTAAAGATAATTTCACTAAAACGGTAAAAATGAAAAGTACAAAAGATGGAGATAAAACTAAAACCCGAAACTTGAAATAACAACTCTCAAAATGTAAACACAAAAATCTTCTAAAAGCTTGTAAAAGCTAATACCTAAATGTGTTATAGGTTATTTTTCTAGGGTAAAAAAAGAGTTTATTTATAAGTTAAATTCGTAGGTCAAATAATATTAAAACAATCTACACTAATCAAAGTTTAAGTGAAAAATTAATATTAAAATAACTTACACTAATCAGAATTTAAGTGAGAAGCTAAAAATAGAATTAATTGATAGAGTAAAAATCGAAAAATACGATGCATAACTCTACAGTATTCATTAATTTTTTTCATTCATTCTGAGTGACATAATAAATAATACAAATTTATGGATTAAAAAAAATGAAAACTTAAGATGGAATTTTTAAAAAAGAAATTGAAAGGTGATAAGTGTGTATATATAAATTATAAGGGGATTAGTTTAATTTGTTAAATGATATTGATTCACCTAAAAATGATTCAAAAAATATTGAATGGATTTGTGAGGCAAGACAAAAATTCAACTTGGGGATACGTTGTCTAGTCCCTACGCTACAACTTTATCTAATTCTTTATCCTTCAAAATCTCAAATGTTTATCTTTTGAGTTTTAATTACAAAAGCGTGTTAAATTAAAAAGAATATAAATATTAGTAATTATATCTGAAAAAGGAAAGCTATAGGAAGGTGGGGGTGGGCTAGTTATTTTGTAGCACCATCCTCAAAGCTCTTTTTAATTAATGCCCGCCTTTCATCCCCCACGAATGGTTCACGTTCAAGCATCGCCGCCATCTTCTGTTTTCTCTGCCATGGCTATATCAAAGTTTATTTTAGTATTCAATTAAAATTTTATTTAAATATAGATAGATATTATATATTTAAAAAGCTATGAAAGTATACTAAAAAATAAAATCATAGTCTTAATAATATTTTTTTTATTTAAAATGAAATGTATATATTTTTTCGATTGAGTTGATAAGAAGTTTTGTAATAAGGATAGACAGTCCAATTTCCATCTCGTTTTCTATCAATTATACATTTTTCTGTTTTCAGTTATTTTATTTTTGTATTAATTGTTGATTAGTTTAACTCATGCACTTATTAACAAATGAGAAATTATTTTTATGAATTTATCTCACAATCTGTACTATTAGGGCTTTTAAGTAAATTGGTATTACTCATTGATCAGATCTCAATTTAATGTAAAATTATTTAAAAGTTGTTTTTTTTTTTACAATGCAATTAATATTATTTTACAATGTAATTAATATTATTTTGATATAATGATAAATTTAATTTTTAATGTTTATTTTGTTGCTTTGACCCTAATTTTTTTTAGATAATTTTAACTTTAAATCTTATAATTTTATTCGATTATTTTTTTTGCAAAAAAAATATTAAATTGTTAAAATTTTACCTATATTTGGCAGTCGGTGTAATATTTTATGTGTACCTCATTGCTTACATTGATATATATTTTTTAATTTTTATGATTTTTTTAAATTTTAAAATATTTTTATGAAGTATATGTTAATTATCACGTAATATCATTAAGATTTTAATAGTGAAAGCAACTTTTCCATCTAAAAAAAAGTAGCTTGATTAAATTTTTAAGGTTGTGTCAAAGAAATCCAAAAATAGAATTAGGGTTAACGTGACAAAAGGGATTAATTTTAGAGGTTAAGTTTATCATTATGCCTATAAAATTTATCATATTTAATTTTTTTTTATATTTTGATAAATTTAGAAAATACGGACACATAACAAGAACTACAAACCCTATCACATGTGTATGTGTAAAAATTACAGATTTAAAACACATATATGTGTTTAAAAATAACGTACAATAAAACGTATGGTTTGAAATTAATTAATCGCAATAATAATGAAAGTACAACATTAAAATAAAAAATTAGATTAAATTATTTAAAACGACATTGGAACATACAAATACATCAAATATACAATATTAAATGCACTACGATTATTTATCATGATTTTTTCATTAATCGTGAGTTGATGTCCAGTTGACTTCTAATACTAATTCGGTCAGAGTTTAATTAATGTATAAATTAAAAAATATATAAAAATATTAAAATAAAGCTTATAAGTTTAATATTTTACTAATTTATTGCACGAGTTCAAATCCTACTCTATATATAATTTTATTGGTTTTTATAAAATAAATTTTATAAATTATAAAAAATCTAAATAAAAAATTTCATTTTAAGGAAATTGTGACTTTATCAACCTCTTTGGCTCTGCCACTGATCAAATCATTTATGTTTTTTACCAATTACAACCACCTACTCACTTTTCTTTTTTCATGCCATATGTTAAGTTAGATTAAACGTCTCAAGTATCTACTCTCTCTCTATATATATATGGTGATTTTCTAAATTTTACTAAAATTAAAAGAATAGTAAAACTAGGTAGGATAGTTTTTTCTTTTTTATAAATTATAAAAAAAGAAAATTTTTTAATAATAATACGATTAACGCAATTCAAATTCAAATTATATTAAAATAATAAATATATTTAATTATCAAATCAACACGAGATTCATAAATTACGAATCACAAAATAGTTTTAATATATAGTATAAACTTAATATGCAAGTTGTAACCCTTGACTCGCAAAGTTTATAAATTACGCATGACAGAGTTAAGGCCCGACCAATCCTTTCCTTAGCCCAACAGAAATTGCTAATCATAGTATTTTAAGGTGTTTTTTTATTTTTATATATATCAAATTTAATTTATACTCCTCCCTGTTGCGTTTGTTTTTCAATTATGTAATGTAAAACCCAAAAATAATTCAACTCTTTTTTATATAAATGCATAGAATTGTTCATATTTTTTAATAAAAAGATACACGTTTAAATTTATGTTATTTTATATTAATAAATAATATCAATATTAAATGAATTAAAATTGAATAGATAAAATTCAACATATTTTTATATATATATTCTTCCTTATCTAAAAATAATAATTAAAAAGAAGAGGTGGATAAAGTAGGGAAATGAGATTGATGATGGTGCATGTTACCCCATGAAATCAGCCATGAAATATGCTCTCCCTTTCCAGGAAAACCATCATTCCCATCTTCTAAGTCAAAGCAACACCACCACATTAACATTGCCCCATACATAACATACCCCTTTGTTCTGTTCATATATGGAGCCATTTTACTTTATATTTTGCTTTTAACATAATTATCAACTTCTTTTTCGTCGCCATTTGTTGGAAGTTCGTAAGGATTTTAGGACTAGATTGAATCATTATCTTAAATCTCATTATTAGGCGGCGGGCCATCAATCAACGGGTTAAAGCTGATCGTACAAGGCAATTAAATGCCACGTGCCAGCACCAGAATTGTCTGTTGTGCACCGCCAAATGAACCTGATAGGAGCCGACAGGACGAAGAGGGGTGTAGTGGGTGATGCACGTGACAAGCATGATGGGTGTTAACCAATAAAGAGCAGCCACGCGTTTCGGGACGCGTGATTATTAGGCGAAACAATGCGCGACCGTGTTTGGACAGCATTTCGCCCCTATCGGCTCGGAGAAAAAGGCGATTTAAATTTTATACCTATATTATTATTAATTAATTTCAAGTCATCCATTTTATTATTTATTAATCTGTGATTTCAATTACTTTGTCTGGTGCAATTAATTTTTGGCGTTGCTTAAGAGAAAGTAAATTGACATTTGAGCAGCTTTCAAGTGAATCAAGAAGGTGGGCGGTCGTCGTTTTCAATTTAACAAAAAAGAAAAAAAGCAGCGGTAAATCTGAAGTTCTTTTATTTTAATTTTCGGCAGAGAAGGCGGTGGACCGACAATGGCATGATCGTAACTAGTGGATAACGACAGGCATAATTTGGGAATAATCAGGTTAAGGTGGGTAAGCGTTTGAGATTGGAGTCGACTGGAGGGCTTGTCTGTCACTCTGTTTCTTTATGACAACAACAGTGAGGAAGCATCCCATGAGTTTGCACAGGAATTAATAATTGTTCTCATTAGTCAGACATCAGCAACGCCCCTGCCTTCTCATTTCTTCATTATCTCATTTACCAATTTCCAATTTCCAATTTAGTCTAAAATATGTTCAAATTTGTTGTGATTAATATTCTATTTTGCTTTGACTCTTATCTATGTTTGAATATCATTTTGTTATAGGAAAAATTATGAGAATTTTCGAATACAAAATTTATTTTTTATAAATTGTATTATATCAATACCTGTTTAATGTTAATAATGTTAATATATTAATGTAGTCGTTTTACATTTTTTTTTACGAAAAAAACTATTTGGTTAGCTGGCGTACAAAATGCGTTATAATATACATAAAATGAATTTGGTGAATTAGTGGCGGTATATGGTTGGTTATGAGGTGAGTGGATAAGCTAAGAAGAAATGTAGTTGATCAACGGTCTAAGCTGACCAAAGTCAAACTTGAAACAGTTGGCTCCCACTTTTACCACAACACCCTTCCGATTCCAGCACGACCAAAGTTTGGTCTGAATTTTTGGATAAGGTTAAATTTTAATTTTCCCTAAAAGAAAAATTCAAAAACCTCGACATTTCCACACGCCATTTTCCTATTACCCAAACGCCCACCCTATAAATATACAACCCAATCTCCCTTCGTTTCCAAATCAGTGTAGTGATTCTAAAATACCAAAAC
Organism: Gossypioides kirkii; assembly: GCA_005610355.1. Taxonomy (NCBI): domain Eukaryota; kingdom Viridiplantae; phylum Streptophyta; class Magnoliopsida; order Malvales; family Malvaceae; genus Gossypioides; species Gossypioides kirkii. The sequence continues at coordinate 28,396,352 of CP032247.1, read as the reverse complement.
TGAAGGAAAAATAAAATTACAATCCATTTTCTTTTTTCTCATTCGTTTCCAGAAAATGGTTGATTTAGATTGGAAAGCGAAGATGGTCTCTTCCGATATCCCAAACAAATCCCCAAAACTTTCTAATAAGCTTCATGTTTCGATTCCTACGCCGTTTCGCTTCTCCAATATTTCATCTCCACTTTCGACTTCTGCTTCGGCTTCCTCCGCTTACGATCATTATCTCCGCCTACCGGAGTTGAGGAAGTTATGGGAGACAAAGGAGTTTCCAGCTTGGCAAAACGAGCGCGTTTTGAAGCCAGCTTTGCATGCTCTCGAGATCACATTCAGGTTAATTTCGATTGTTTTGTCTGATCCTAGATCGTATTCGAACCGTCGCGAATGGACGCGTCGACTCGAGTCACTCACCACGAGTCAGATCGAACTCATCGCCATGCTTTGTGAGGACGAAAACGAAGACAAAACGGTCGCCGGCACGGCGCCAATCCTCGATCTAACTTCTTCGAACGGAGTACTAGCTCGCGAGAGCAGCTCCGCCGAGGTCTGGAAGCTTCACGGAGAAACAACGGTGGTCAGCCGAACCAGCAAAGACAGCTTGTTGCCTCCACTCGCCACGTGGCAGAAATCTGAAGACGCCGCGCAGAAAATCCTTTACAACATTGAGTGCGAGATGAGGCGTTGTCCGTACACTCTAGGTTTAGGAGAGCCGAACTTGTCCGGCAAACCGAACCTCGATTACGACGCCGTTTGCAAGCCAAACGACCTCCACGCGCTTAAAAGGAGCCCGTACGACCACTGCATCGAGAACCACGAGAATGCAACGCTTTTCACGACGCATCAGATCCTGGAATCGTGGATCCAAACGGCGAAACAAGTACTGAAACGCATCGCTTCGAGGATCGACGGTGAAATCTTCGAAACCGCCGCGAGCGATTGTTATTTGATGGAAAGGATCTGGAAGCTTTTAGCGGAAATCGAAGATCTCCACCTCTTAATGGACCCCGACGATTTCCTTCACCTCAAAAGTCAGCTACAGATAAAACCGGTCAACGAAACCGAAGCGTTTTGTTTCAGGTCGAAAGGCTTGGTTGAAATTACGAAAATGTCCAAGGAGTTGAAACACAAGGTTCCGTTTATATTGGGTGTGGAGGTGGATCCTAAAGGCGGACCCAGGATCCAAGAAGCTGCGATGAGATTGTACTCAGAGAAGCAGGAGGGCAATAAGGTCTTCCTCGTACAAGCTTTGCAAGCCATCGAAGGAGCTTTAAAACGCTTCTTTTACGGCTATAAGCAGGTGTTGGTGGTGGTTATGGGGAGTTTAGAAGCGAAAGGGAACCGAGTCGTGGCCGGCTCTGGCTCGGTCGATTCGTTGAGCCAGATATTCTTAGAGCCTACTTATTTCCCTAGTTTGGATGCGGCTAAGACATTTTTGGGCGAGTTTTGGAATCATGAACTCGGTGGATCTGGGTTGACTCGATGGAAGAAGAAGTGATGACTCGGTGCCACTCATTTTGATTAGAAACTAAACGATAAAAAGAAGCGGAAGATTAATTATTCTTTCTAGTCTTGATGCTTGAGAGTCGATTGTTGTTTTTATATTTAATTTTTTTGTATACATGGAAATTCATTATTTATAAACTTGTATCCAATTACTATAAATTTGTTAATATTTCTTATAAAATATTTTCTTAATAATATCCATTTAAATTTTATGAAAATTAATCGAAACGGAAACTAGAATAGTAAAAATAGAGATAATTTTGGTTATGTAATTTGAAATAACTTTTAATTGTATAATGTGTTACTCCTAGTATAATCCATCCTCTTCCTCCATTAAAATTTTCTTTTTGAAAGATTAGTTTTTAATGTTCAAATGATTGTATTAAAATTTTTTAATAATGTTAGAGATTAAAGTGGGTCAAAAAAAATTTTAAGAATTAAAGTGGAAATACGATATACTTTAAAATAAAAATTTTAAAGTGTGCTGAGTTAAGTGGAAAAGTGAAAGGATGGGAGGAGGAAGTGAAAAAATGTAAAGAAAATAAATTTGGAGTGTGCTTTGTAGGGAAGAAAGTTAGAGGAAAGAAAATAGAAACGATAATCATTTTCCATCCTAATTTATAAAATCTAATCTTTCCTAATTAAAATAATGAAAGAATAAAAAAATAAGAGAGATGTATATGTTAATTCAAAATTATGCACTTTTTAAATGTTTTATTTTTTCTTCATTTTATTTTCTAACTTTACCAAGTAATGGGAGGAAAAAAAAAATTCCTATCTTTTTTACCAAGCACAGCTAAGAAAGAAAAATTATATTTTACATTTTTCTATCCGTTCCGTTTTTCTTTTTTTAAATTTTAATTCCACTTTACCAAGCAAAGCTTTAATTGCATAACTTTCAAAATTAAAACTAAAAATAAAGTAAAATAAAAAAAAGTGTGAAGGACTGTAAAAACTTCGAAAACCTCAAAATTAATATTTTTACGACATTCATTTTTATAATTTTTTTTATATTTTTCATTTTAAATTATGTCACTCATTTAATAGTTAAATTAACGAATTTAATAACTAAAAAACATTATTAATATAACATCGATAATTTAAAAATATAATTAAAATATTTTAAAATTTAAAGGAAAATTTAAAATGAAGGTAATAATGTAGATCTTTTAATCCCAATAGTTTTGTTTGGCCTAATTTGGATATTTTTTTTTGTGCGAAATTCATTTCGATTTTTTTTAAATTCGAGTTAATCAAGTTATTTTAGTCAATTCGAATAAATAATTTAAATTTAGAGTTCGAATCGAGTTGAATTCTATAACTCGAATAATTCAACTAATTCAAATGATAAATTGATGTAAATACCCTTTTGATCCCTATTAAGTTTGAAAATAAGCAAATTGGTCTTTATTTCAAAAAAATTACAAAAAAAAAATTAAAATTCAAAATATTTATAAAAATTCCAAAATTTATATTTTTTAAAAAATAAAAATTAAAAAATATAAAAAATATATATAAAGAAATTAAAAATTAAAAAAAATTAGAATAATAATTCTAAGGACTTAAATAAATTAACTAATTATTCAAATTTACAATACTAAACTATTTTTTTATTTTGCTTTGAAAAAGTTTGAAAAAGTTTTCAGTTATATATGATTTTAAATCTATGTGCTGTAACATGAAATTAATTATACTATAACAAAATTTTAATTTAATATATTTAATTTTTTTAATTTAACTCAAATAATTTAATTTAACTCGAATTTTATTTTACCTATTTCAACTCAAAAATTTTTAAATCAAATAAAAAATAAAATAAGTCATATCAATTCAATTAATTCAAAAATTTTCTCTCGACGCTGAGGCCTAATTTCGGGCTAATTTATCAAAATGACTCAAAAAATTTGATTATTTACGAAAATGATCCAAGTTAAAAAATATACACCAAATGACCCGAAATGAACAGTAAAAGGTGAACAGGACTCGGCCAATGATTGGTGTCAAACATAAAGTTTGTGTTTGTCAGTATTACCATGTATGGCTGACACGTGTGTATTTTTTTTAAATACGGTATTTTTTTGATATACAGAAATACGATAAATACACGCAAATACTACTGATTGCTGTTGCACAAGACGGCAAGCAAAATGTATTCCGATCGCATTCGCCATAGTCGAGAAAGAGTGCTTCGAGTCGTGAGAATTTTTCTTAAAAAATCTGCGGAGGCACGTTGTTAGGCAAGACAACATTTGCTTTATATCGGACAGATTGAAGGGACAACATTGCATGGCCAACACCCCTAAATTTTTTTTTCATATTCTCGTATTTTTGTATATCAAAAAAATACACATGTGTCAGCCATGCATGGCCAATACTAACAAGCACAAACTTTTATGTTTGACACCAATCATTGGCCGAGTCCTGTTCACCTTTTACTATTTATTTCGGGTCATTTTGGTGTATATTTTTTAACTTGGATCATTTTCGTAAATAATCAAATTTTTTGGATCATTTTGGTAAATTAGTCCCTAATTTCGCTACTGAGAAGATACCCCACCCTCCATTTTCACATCCAGTTATGGCCTAAAAGTCGATCGCGCCGTTGACTCAAGAAACACGGAGTCTTCCTTCTTTGGCTTATAGTACTTGGTTTTTTGAGTCTAATTCTAAAAGAAGAAGGGGAATGGAGGGCAAAGAAGAGGATGTTAGATTGGGAGTTAACAAGTTTTCAGAGAGGCACCCTATTGAGACTGCAGCTCAGACCCATGTTAATAGAAAATACTACACCGAAGCAGTAGCAGCGCCATTTTATGAGCCTCACGAGTTGACCTCTTGGTCTTTTTACAGGGCGGGGATTGCTGAGTTCGTGGCTACTTTCCTTCTCTTGTTTATCTCCATTTTGACTATTTTGGGAGTTGTTCAGGAAACAGGTAGATGCTCAACTGTGGGGTTTGAAGGCATCGCTTGGGCCTTTGGTGGCACCATCTTCGTTCTTGTTTACTGCACTGCTGGAATTTCAGGTAACCATCCACCTCTTTATGTCTCTTTCTTTCCTTTGTTTGATGCAGTACGGTGACGGTGGTGGTGGATAGGCGGTCACATCAACCCGGCGGTAACATTTGGGCTGTTCTTGGCAAGGAAACTATCCATGACAAGGGCAGTTTTCTACATGGTGATGCAGTGCTTGGGAGCCGTATGCGGTGCTGGTGCGGTTAAAGGACTCATGGGGAACACATTCGATTTATATGGTGGTGGAATCAACTCTGTTTCTTACGGTTACACCAAAAGAGATGGGCTTGGTGTTGAAATTATGGGCACCTTTATTCTGGTTTACACAGTCTTGTCAGCCACCGATGGCAAGCGCAGTGCCAGAGACTCCCACGTCCCTGTAAGCAATGGACGAGATGAGTGGTTAATACTGAATTTACAGGAATGTGTAACGGAGTGTGAATTTAATTAACTTTATGTTGGTGATGCTAGATTTTGGCACCCTTGCCAATTGGGTTCGCGGTGCTCTTAGTACACTTAGCCACCATCCCAATTACTGGAACCGGTATTAACCCTGCTCGGAGTCTGGCTACAACATTGTTGTACAACCCTGAGATTGCTTGGAAAGACCAAGTAAAGCCCACCCCCACTCAACTTTCTAACTGGTTTTAACTTCATTAGTACTTTTGCTGTCCTCCCAGAAAAGTACCAATAGATTAGAAATTGACTATGTCTTGTTTTGGTTGCAGTGGATTTTCTGGGCGGGTCCATTCATTGGTGCAACACTGGCAGCTCTATACCACCAGCTTGTGATCAGACCCATTCCTTTCAAATCAAATTGACTGTCAAGATTATGATATAAAGGAAGGAAAATTGCACCCACCCTTTCATTCTTTTTTCATATTTTCTTTTTATAATATGCTTGAATGGGAGGGAGCCTTTCAAGCTTAAACATGGGATGTTGGTGCTGATGGCCGATGCACCCATTTCAGAGTATTTATATCTGTGATTCGAAATGTTATTTTCATTTACAGGCTACCCATATATGTATGAAAGTTTATATTTATTACTGAGCTGTAAAAATGGGTGAAAAACCATACCTTGGGTGGTGATTTGCAACAGAAATCTAGTTTCTGAATTGAAAATTATTGGGAGAAACGGAGGAAAAGAATTGGGGTGATGAGAATAATTGGTTTGTAGAATAGAATCAAAGTTAGGTGATGCGATTTACTTAATAAATTGGGATTTCGAAAATGAAATTAAGAAAACAATAGTGTATTAAGGTGGAACCTTTTCTTTGAGTCACAATCATTTTATTTTCAAGTGACTGATGGAGCAGGGAAAGGATGATGAAGAAGGTGTAATTTGAGAGGGAAGATGAATGGGTTTAACCAAGAATGGGAAGACTTGGCTCTATATATACGTATCTCACATCTCCAATGCATCATTACTATTCCTTTGGGATTTGGGTCCATTAGTTGCTGCTGTAAAGCTGTAAATATGACCCATTTTCTCTCTCTTATCCAACACCTGTATATAAAAGTTTGAACCCTTTCCCCTAATTTTTTTAGGAGGGCTCCAAATGATTTCTAAACTTGTCTTTATTGAACAAGTAGTTGGTTTTGCCCACGCATCTTCATCATATATCAAAATCAATCATACCGGTAACATACTGGCTATAGCTATAGTAAAAGATGAGTATTTAAAAATGTAAACATTAGTAGAGAGCAAAAGCGCCTGTAGCTCAGTGGATAGAGCGTCTGTTTCCTAAGCAGAAAGTCATAGGTTCGACCCCTATCTGGCGCGTTGTGAATCTTTTTTTATTGTTTGAAATCTAGTTTAAATAAATGCACAATCTTTATTCAATTAAAAATGAACAATTTAAAATTTTTAGCATTCCATCTCCCCAAAGGAGAGATTGAAAATATAAGGGAATATTACTTGGATTCAGTTTATGTGTGTATAACTTAAAATGTTTACTAATCATCCTTGCTGCCTAACAGCTTCCTGAAATCTCTTTATTCTTTGTTTTTCAATCACAAAAAAAAAAAATTTGATATCTCTCTACCCTCAAACTTTGATTCTCAAAGCCATGAGGGAAGTTTGTCTTAGCTCTAGCACTGTGGAAGGTCACTCGGGGGTGGTACCATTGACTCGTTTGGCCCCTTCCCATTCTCCACCAGGAATGCCATCTTTAGCCCCCATGTCGTGTGTACTTCCAAATGACAATGGAAAAACCACACCCCTACACAAAACCACAAACTCATGATTGCTTTTCCTTCTTTTGTATTCATGAATATTCAAACAAGCATTAAATAATTTCTATGGTTTGGTGGATACCTGGATTATCTGCCCTGAATCTGATTGCGGTCCATCCTGCAGTTGGTACACTTATTGTGTTCCTTTCAACAGGATCAACTAGATTGTATTTCTTGGGATCTTTCGCTGGATTAAAATTTCCTAACCCTCTTCCAACTGCAAAGAAGTTAAATCCATGCAGATGGGTTGGATGGCTCTCTGGGGCTAACATAGAGTTCCCTTGAATCACTAGCTCCACTGTTGAATTATAGGCCAATCTGTAAACCCTGGTGCCATGCATTGTTTGTAGATTGGTTGGCTGAACACCGGTATAATCATAAGGCATCAAGGGTTTTCCAGGAAAATCATCTGTGAAAACCCCTTTTATGCCATAGTAATGTGCTTCAAGGATAGCAATGGTCGGCATGTCAAAAGTGATATTGTTAACAGTTGCCACAGCCCTAGAACCATTAGAGCATGTAGCACAAGGGTTAATCCCAACCCCAATGGTGAAAAACAGTGAATGGTCAACAGTTAAAGGAACATTGGCAGGATATTGTTTGGAATTCAGGCTTCGAAGAGATTCGGCAAAAACCGATGTCTTCCACGTAGCATTTACAAGAGGCATGGTGGTCATGGTAGTTGGAATAGAGGGAAGGGTGTTGTTGTAGATTAAGTAACCTGTTCCAGTGAAGGTGTCAACAGAAACAACGGTATCCATGAATGGAGAAATGGCTATTACATACTTGCCAATGCCGCGATTAGTCGTAAGAAGGGCGGTTATGGTTTGGCCTGGACCTAGAAATAATGTGTCTGTTTTGAAGGGTTTAGTGTAAACTGCATCAACTTCAACCACGGTCAGATCGTGTCCAGCAATTTTGAAGAATAGTTCATCATTTAGAGCTGCATTGATAACTCGTAGCAAATAGGTCTTGCCATTTTCCACATGTAAATTATATGCTCCTGCATTCACACATTCATTTTACTTTTATTAGATAATTAATATATATAGATTATTTAGTAAAATATATATATATAGGCAAAGACAAAGCCAGGAGTTGGTATGTCTTGGTTAAGATATAATTTTCCTTTTAATCTCTCTTAAAAACTAAGTTAGCTTTGACCAAATGGGAAGTCTGCATCTTTGTCCCTACAAAAAAAAATATTTATTCAATTTAGACTATTTTAATTCATTTTTTTAATGTTGGTCCCTTTAAATTTTTTTTTATCTTATCTCGATACCCAATACAAAATTTCTTAATTCATTTTTGATTTCAAGTAAAAACTAAAATATTACAAAAAGACTTGTAAATTATGTCCTATTTTATTTTAATTTTTTTTGGTGAACTTATTTTATTTTAATTTAAAATATATTTAAAATTTCTAATTAATTGAACCCTATATGATACCTAATGGTTAAAGATGTTCATTGCTCAAGTGTGATTTGGGTTTAAGTTGCGCTAATCGTATTTATTGTTTAAGCTTTATCCTGTTATTATAATTCATCAAAAAATAATTAATTTATGAATATTAAAAAAAATAACTCAAAGGCCTTACAGGACTAAACTTTGAATGTAAAATGTCAAAACGAAAAAAGAAAAATTAAGATGAAAGTGACAAAATGAATAAATATTAGAAATTAAATTTATAATTATGCCCAAAAAATTAATACCATAATTAATGCAAATATATCTATTATATTTATTGAAGACGTAATAAATATATTGAAATTATAAAATTAATGTGATTAAAACTTAAAATAGTTACCAAATTTAAGGTATGAAACTACAAATTCTATAAAAATAAATCAAATTAAAAGAAAAAAACACAAAAAAAGTTAAACTAAAAAATTTTGGGCGAGCCCAACATGATTTACATCTCTTTAAGGTGAGTATCTACTTATACTATTAATATTTTGCTAATTCAATCATCATATTTTATATTTTATTTATATAGATTATGTATGTCAATTTTGATGTAAATTATTTTTTTAATTATTTATTTTATATAAATCTAATAACTATTAATATATATAGTTTTATATCTCTATGATATAGATATCAGATCAGTTCAAAATTTTACATGCATGATAAGTACAATTATATCGATAAATTTAATGGTTGGATTGTTAAAATAATAATTGTACAAAAAGATATGAAAGGTTATAAAATTATTTTAATTTTCATATATTAATTAATTTTACTAAAAATCAAATTTCAAAAACTTTTATCAACCCCTACTATTGTTTATATAGAATCATCACGCCTGGTTTTAGGGTTGTTTGGAAATGTGATTCTTCAGAGTTCAATGTTGAAAGGGGTTTAATTTTTTTTTTCAATTTTTAAGAGGTTTAATTTTATTTTTTTAGTTTTTAAGGGGTGCTAAAAACTTTTTATCAACTTTTAAGGGGCTTAAAAAAAAATTCTCTAACTTTTAAAAGATCCAAAATCTCAATTTATTATTTTATATAAGACCCGAAAATGTAAATAACAAGGACATATCTTTGATAAAAATAGATAGATGCATGTATTTATATAAGCCATGATAGTACCTCCATAGGAACAGTCAGGAACTGGGCCAGTGTGTCCGTTAATTGTGTGTGCATTTGATACATTTGGAGCTAAACCAGTATGGAGTGCCTCTTTGATCACAGCTTCCGTGTCTGATTTCCACCATTCCCCTGATATTCAATCAACAACTTCCACTTTATCAGCATTTTACTCTCACTATATATACTTCAACTCAACTCAAACTCACCTAATACGATCACTTTTTGCTTATCAGGCTTGGGAAATGGGTAAGGAACACCTTTCTTTGGATATATAACAATGGCACCATACATGGTTGACCTCAGCCACGAAATATGTGCATGCCAAAGTAGTGTCCCTCTTTGTCCTGTAAGGGTGAAGTTGTATAGGTAGCTCCGACCCGGTTGAATCGGACACTGTGTGATATATGCTGGTCCATCCGACCACCCAGTTCGAAGTTGCCTCACCCCATGCCTGCAATACCATCACCACACCGGGCTAGATATATTAGTTATCAACTTCAACCGGTCTGGGACCTGTTTTCATAAACTTGCTTACCAGTGTATCGTAACATTGTCTTTAATAAGATTGGTGACATTGACGAGTACATTATCGTCCTCTCTCGCATAAAGAGTTGGGCCTGGAAACTTCCCATTCACTGTTACAATAGGCTTGGTGGCACAAAGCCTTGTTGTGTTCTTCAACACCACCTGATCCCCAACACATTGAAAGATAAAATTTCATAATTTTTAAACATTTCCTAACAGAAATATGTTAAACTTACAGTGAAACTGTAGTGCCGAATCTCAGACTGAACCGATGCTGGAAATAGAACAGACACAAACAGCAACATCTGAACCCAAGACATAAACATCTTTTCTTTCTTTGTCTCCAAAACTCTTGTCTGTCTCTTCCAAGCTTGTGTGACTGATATACTACTATTCCTTTAAAGCTTTCATATATAAAGGAATGAAAACTTGCATACAGCTCATGTCAATTTGACCTAGTTAGGTAACACCATTTACATCTGTATTGGATATGCATTTGAAATGGCTATTTAAATATAAATTTCTTTCTAGATGTCAAGTTTGAAAATGAGCTAATAAACTCAACTCAATTGCCATTTCTTTCAACTGATTGATAGTCCCATCTGCACATCTTTCTCTATCTCTCAACATATTTAAATACATACATACATATATATATCATGTTTTCAAACTCTTATTTCTTCTTTATTACAAATCACGTTGAATTTCGTGTAGCTTTAGGAAACTCTTTCTCCTGTACCTCTCGTCTAAATACTATAAAAAAAAAGATTATGAAAGTAACATACCATCTATCGATGGCAATGGACCCTATAATTTTTTGTATAAATTTACTAGGAAGTAGGTATTTGGAAGGTCATCATTATCTGTCAGGGCATACATGATTATTAGTCTAAGACTAATTTCTGAAATTAAGGCAAAATTGGGTTTTTTATACAAAAAAAAAATTACGAAAATTTATAATTTGACAAATGGACTTTTAAAAAGCAGGAAGAGAATTCTAATTTTTTGGGTTTAACTCAAAAGTCAAATTAAAAAGTTAAAATTTATTTATAATAATTGCAGGGCCTTAATATAAGTGTAAATGCAGGCAGAAAGATGATTGAAGATTGTGTATAACAACAGCCGTCCGTCCAGAAATGTACAAAAATATAGAAGCAAATACGGTGGTAGGTAATGGTCAATGCCTTCCTACATGCATTGATGTTGATAAATAAAAAATAGAAAATGTTACAGTTGAGAGATGGCTTTCAAATAGAGATATATTAAGGGATAAAATCAAAGCAATGGTCAGCTGTTTTGGTACTTATGAGGAATTCTATTACATGGATGGATGTTTTTGCACTCTTCAATATAATACCTCAAGCTGCCAACTTTTTCTTTTCCATCTTTTCTTCTTCAATAAATTAAATGAATTTTTGAACTTCGTATGCTAGTCTCATAGTCAAAGATATTCATTATCCCAAATGTGATTTAAATTCGAATCGCGTCAATTTTATTGCTGTTACGATTTTACTCTTTTTTTATAATTAATAAAAATAATTATTCAAAGTAATGTGACAAATTGTGGGGTTTTATAAAACTTTCATATGTGTTGGTATATTTAATTTTATGCATTTGGAAAGTTTATAAACAATCATATTACTATACCCATATTTGGATAAAGGAAGAATAATGCACATATATTATATATGTGACAAGTGGTGCTTCCATATTTTTCATTTAATTTTTATTTTTATCTAATATTTTTCATTAAATATAAATTTAAATATTTATTAATATTTTTTTATTAATATCCCATGCATTCCCATTCATTTTTTATCTAATATTTTATTAATTAACAGATATTATAGAATTGTATACATAAATTCATATTTAAGATAAACTTAAAATATAACTAATTTTTTTAATATTCAATATATATGCCAAAAATTGTATTAAGCCCTTTATAATCCTCACAAGAGGCCCTTCATGACTCTATAATCCACACTTTTTTTCTTGAGGATTATAAAGGGTTGAATAAAAACTATTTGGGTTATGTTTTTTTAAACATAGAGTTTTGTAAAATCTATTACAAATGCAATGATGTTTAGATAGAATCGGATTGGTCCTTCAAACTAGTTGGATCAAAAGTTGATTGATTGAATTGGTTGAATTAGGAACAAGTCGATCGGATCGATTTGAAGAATAATATCAAATCGATTAAACCACTAATCGGTATGAATAAATTTATTTTTATGAATTTTTAATGATTTTTTAATTGAAACGGTGACTTGACCAATTCGATTTTAAAAATATTTTATTAAAGTCTAAATATATTAATGATTTTATATATTATAATTATCAGATCAAATGCTTAATTACAAAATCTATTAAAAATTACTAAATGATTTTATATATTATACTTTAACTTTGTCAGTATTAATTTTTAATATTCTTAATAAAATAGTTTTTACTATTTTTAAATTAAATTAGAAACGGTATCTTAATTAGATTTTTTAAAATAATTTAAAATTGATTAAAAATAGTATGTTTTAAATCATAAGTAAATTTAACTTTTTAAAATATTTCTTAGTTCGATTGACATGAGCATTATTGGTAATCCAGAAGGATGCAGATTCGAGTGTGCCGAAGCGCATTATCCTCCTATTTATGAGTTGGGAAAAGACTATTGTTGGCATTATGCCAAAACGAGCAAATATTTTCATGCATATCACTTCTCTTGTTTCAATTATAAATTTCACAAAATTTACAGTTCAATCCTTAACATCATGAATATTCATTATTTACTATAATTCTTGTGTATACATGTCTTTATTTATAGGTTTTTTTTTAACATAATAAAATCCCTTAAATTACAAAAAATAAATACAAACTTAATTGCATTATAAAAAACTCTTGTGCGGTTGGGTTGATACTCACGTATTATATTATTTAATACATTAGTATTATGTAACTTATAAATAATCATGTATTTGGTAGAGGTGTAGATTTTTACATCTGATTTTTCTATAAGCAAGTTGAGTGATATATATCGAGACAATATTCATTTAACACGGGATTTTGTATCTGGTTTTAACTTTTTTTCAAATTATACCCTTGTATAATTAAATAAATTAGAACTCTCATCCTTACTCTAAAATTTATCAGATTTACCAAAATCTGTCAAATTAAATAACCATGTTTTTTTCCTCCAAATGATGCTTTTTGCAAGCACGATCATATTAAGTGTGTTCGACTAGTATCGTGATTGAATTAATCATTTGATAAGCTTGTTCTAATTGATGTTTGAAATTATTAAAATTCTTTGTTGGATGCTATTGAGCTTGTCTTGATTGAAAAATTGAACTAGGATTAGGACTGTTGATTTTAACTATTGCTATTTGTGATTTTATTTGATAAATGGTCTTATTTTTCTGTTTGTGATGTTGTCGGGTATCTATTCACAATTACAAAGAATACTTTCCAACATAACTCACATGGGAGTTAATCTAGAATAATTCTAGATAAGACACATATATAAATTACAGAAAGCTAAACTCAAACTTATATACTTAATCTCAATACCAGTGGCGAAACCAGGGTGCTAGTAAGAGCCCTAGCCCCCCTTAAAAGGAAAATTTTCATTTAGGTTCTTAAATTTTTTTAAAATTTTGAATTAATAAAAATAGAATTACACTTTGGCCCCCGTAAATAATATTTGATGATTTGTTGGTGAATAAATCTCGTACACCATTAATGAATAATAACATGACGCACCATCATTAAATTAAATAAAAAAATATGAAAGACTTGTAAATAAGTACTAATATTTTTATTTAAATATAATTAAACCTTAAATGTAACTATTATAAATAAACATTAATAACTCTCGGATTTAACATATATTTATAATTAATTATTATTTAATTATATTTAAAAAATTATTAATATCTATTTATAAATTCATTAATCTTTTTATTTTATTTAATGATAAAATATCATATTATTATTCTCTACTAATGTACGAGAGTAATGCACCATACATCAAATATTCTCCACGTAGAAAACTAAAACATTGGTTGAGTTTTTAATTAAATAGATGATTAAAAAGTAAATTTACAGAAATTCAACGAGTGGCTCCAGTGGTAAAAAAGTTATTGTTCATCTTAGAAGATTCAGGTTCAAGCACTTGTGTGTGCAAGGTGTGTGCATTTCGCCAAAGGGTTGGTTAAGGATGTTGTTCTTCTTTTTTGGCCATATTTTCAAAGAGAAAGGAAGCTACAATCATCTTATCAACTCTGCGTCTGTTCCAAAAGCTTGAATTCAATTGTTCATCATATATTTGCTTCTTGCCCTGTGCTGATTTATGCTTGTGGCTTAACATTCATCTGTGTATATGTTGCAGTATTTGATTTATCTATGGTATCAGATATGCATTCCCCAAGCTGTAAAATGACACTTGCAAGCTGCAATGCTGTGTGAATATTTTCGTTTCTTTAAAGTCCCATGATCATGTAACAGTAGGCAAATAAACTTGTAAGCTTATGAGATTTCTTTTCATTAATTAATCAACAATAGAAATTGTAACAACAGATCGTTTTGTGTACAAACACCAATTTTAAAGCTTTTGCTTTCCATGAAAGAATCAAAAAACATAAAAACGATATTCCTCTTCTTCATCCCTCAAGCTGGGAATGGTAGAGACCAATCAGTCATTTATTGGAGTTTATAATTTTTTTACTAAAATCATGCAGCCGGAGCCAATTCGAAAGAAAAGCCAGCTTCCCAGGCTTGGAGGGTAAACAAAAGATTGAATCCAGGGCGCAAAATCCATGGCATCATATGCTATACCATACGGGCCCAAACGTACCTGCCTCTTTCAACATTGTTGCTGTCCTCGCGATAAAGGAAACAAAGTATACGTCAATCATATATGTATCGCGTTCCCAGGATGATGCCTCATTTGCTTCGTTTCTTGGCTTCGCTGTAGAGTATAACCCCAAAGACTGTGAGTGCATAACCAAGCATTCCTGTAACGGAGACTGGGTTTCTAAAAATTAAAATCGAAACCACCACAGCTACAGCTCCTTTAGCGTTTCCTAGAACCTGCAAGATGAAAACATCTCAGTAACTCAAGAGGCTTAAGTATTAATAGAACCAACAGTTCAAAATCATAGTATTTAAAAGCAGTAAAAAACCTTCAGAATTCACTTTCTTAATACTTCCTACCCCATAAAAGACTTAAAAGAACCGTTCCTCTTCAATATTTGAGAAAAGCCTCAAATAAGTATCACAGATGTCATACCTGTAAAGTCAGGGCACTGGTGTGTTTCGTGACCAAAAAGTTGGTCAAATTCACAAAATATGCTAGCGCCGAATTGAATAGTAGGTACCAAATGATCTTGGAGTCATCTCTGGCGAGGGCAAGGGTAATACCGACCACATTTTCTTCCATAATAAGGGTTGCAGGAAGTAGAAATACAACAGCCAATGGCGCCATGTAGAGGAGGAGGTTCATGGAATTCAGCTTCTCCCTAAAATAAAATTAACGAGAAATTCTCACTACCAATTTATAGTCTTTGAAAATACGTAAATATAAATAGCAGAAATATTCCTCACCCTTCAGAAGAAAGCAAAATTCCTTGTAAAACTGACTTGAGAGCTCTTGCAGCTGTAGCTGAAATGCACATGATAAAACCGAATAGATGAAAACTCGGTTCACCCTGTGGCAAAGCAAGAAAAATGGAAACTAACAATAAAAAATCAGATTAAATAAATGAACTGTAATATTGTAAATATGCAAAAACACAAACTATAAAAATTATAAAGATAAGAAACAAAGAAATTTGAAGGTTTTTAAATCTAATAGAGGGGCAAAGTTCCAGACTATTCACTTCTAAATGCCACAACCAGAACATACAATATGAGAAATGTAAGGATTGATGAATCATAAACAATATGTTAATGATTTAAGCATAGATAATACACAACTTGGGACCATTATTACAGAAAAATCTCCAGATTAAGCTAAAACATTTGGAATTCCTAAGTTCAAAAGAACAAGATATCGAATTTTAAATCTTGCAGCCCCTGTTTCAGCAACTGAACAGAGCATAAAGCAAATACTTCAATTCATAATTCTAGCTTCAAGGTACTGCAACTCCTAACCATTAATGTTCTTTAGGCTAAATGATGCTCATGGAATCCACTTCTTTACGACTAGAACATTACTGTAACCCTCTCATCTCACATCAAAAAAATCATATTAGCCATAATATCATGAGGGAAAATGGCATCAGATTCCCACATCATTTCCCTCTCATATTAAACCAACAGAATTGAATGAAGTAAAGCAAATCCCTTCAACATTATTGAAATTCCCCCCATAAATACAACAATTCCAATTTTCATTATGTAATAATAATTATAAAGCTTTGGAAAATCAACAAAAGTTCCAATCAAATCCCCTAAAAAAAGCTACCACTTTCCATTAAATGGTAAAAAAGAAAAGTGACAAAATTAGCAGATAAACCAACAAAAAATTCAGCAAAAAAGAGCAAAACCAACTTCCACATTCCAACAAAATAAAGGCAAACCATTTCCTTAAAAACAGCTAACAATTTCATTAACCCAAAAGAAAAAAAAATGTAAACAAAATGCTTACCCCACTGGCAATGATAACACCAGCAACAACAGGAACAAGGGTAAGATAAGTAAGCCAAGCCTCCCTCTTCAATGTCATCAAGTAGGCGAAAATTGCCGTAAAAAACGGCGTCGTAGCACCAACAGCCTGATTAAAACTAACCGGCAGGAACCTCAGAGAAATATTGCCGAACACCACTGATACACAAAAGACCAAACTCAAAGCCGAGATCTTGAAAAACTGTACCCTAGATCGAATGGTCTGCATTGGAACCATCTTCATCCATGCAATTGCGATGTAGCTTAACAATGAACAAGCAGTCATGTGACACATGGTTAAGAAGATTGGGTATTTGAAACCGTAATTGCTTAGTAAATACTTGTTTAGCAACAAGACACCAATGTTGGTCGAGTACCATGATGCTACCAGCCCGATCGTGAACAATTTGGATGTGTTTTTCATGGTTCTTTTCGGGGTATTGAAGATCTGGGTATCTTTATTTTGAGAAAGAATGAGCTGGTAATGAATAAATGAATGAAATTGGGATCATATGAAGGCGGATCTGGGTGGAGTTGTGAGAATTATGGGTTATTCTGGTGGGAGAAAAGGGATTACTTTGGGATGATTCGTTGGAATTAGCTTCCATGGATCTGATTCAAGTTTCTCATTACGAGATCAAGGGCTCCCAAAGACAAGAAAATTTAGAATTTTGACTGAGAAAAAAGAATCTTGTTTTCAGGAAGTCCAGAGGAAAAGAATGTGACTGCCACTCTGCAAATTTCTCTGAGCGAAGAAGAAGGATTTTTAAGCAGAGAGGTAAACGCATCTTCGTGCGTATTTTTTTTAGTGTTATTTTTTATTTTGTTATTTCTACTAACTAATTATCTATTAATTTAATGAAGTTTGAGAGTTATTTTATTTAGTTACTTTTAGTTTAACTATTCTTTTATTTGTTTGGAGGTAAGCTTGAAAAGTCAATGCTAATGGAGGGAAGTGTATGGAATAAGAAGAGAACTTTAACTAACTTTAAAAAAAATGCTTTCTTTTAAATTTCTCTCCTTTTCTTTCAAGTTTAGTGTGTAAAAACTTTTAGAACTGTCGATAACAGTGTTCGGGGATCAAACTCCTAACCTCATAATTAATGGATGAGATAAGTAACCACTACACCACACCACATCACATCTCATCCCATGGTTTATTCTAGTAATCTTTTGTGTCCTTCTGTCCCAAGTCAAATGCATGGTTGTTAATAACAATAAGAAGTAAGTCATTCACAATGTTCTAATGGGGATATGGAGAATGATCTCGTTACACTTTATTTAAAGATTAATGCAAAAGCGGATGATGGTATCAAGATTTTATCCCTCATAAAAAAAGCGATCTTTGATATAGAAGTTCAAAAAGGGCCAATAATGCATATTTTGAAGAAAGCTTGGCTTACTTAATGATCATTCGAGGTACATGATTTGGAGAGGAACATATACTTTTGTGTGTCCAAAAGTGAGAATGACAAGATGAAAGTACTTAATACCACCCCCATTGTATGTCGTGGATTACCATTTTATTTTAAAAGAGTGGAACATCGATAGTGGCATCAAGGATGTACGTCCAAGTTTGGGGTACAAACTCACAACGTACCCGATCAACAAAGAACCAAGGAAAACCTTTTGATGATTGAAGATGTGTTTTTCAAAGTTACAATGGTGGATTTCAAAAACCTAAGATGACAACTTCAACTAGAATAAGATAATGAGATTATAGGTGACACTAAAAAGTGGAGGATCCCTTACCCAAAGCAAAGGCGGATTTAGGGGTGTTGGCAAGGGCCTCACTCCTTCTTAAAATGAAAATTTTGTCATTTTGGCCCTTTAAATTTTTTAAAAATTTTAAATTAGTAAAGATAAAATTACACTTTAACCCCCTAAAAAAGATAAAATTTTGATTTAATCCTTTAAAAATTATAAAGATGTAGACAATTTAATTTCACCCCCTTAAATTTTTTTTCTGACTTTGCCCCTAACCCAAAGGTTGCAAACTATTAAGAGTTAGTAAGGATCCTATCATTATTGTGTTTAAATGTTTTGGGTTAAATTTATTGAATTTTATAGAATTAGAACTAAATGACAAATTTTGTAAACATTGAAGACTAAATCTGTTGAATTTTTAGATTTAAGATCAAATTGATATAATGTGTAAACATTGGAGGGCTAAATTTATTATTAATACAAAAATAAAAAAACAAATACTTAAATGGTATGTTTGTAACAGTATCAAGGGTGGAGGGTATGGAGGAGGCGGCACCCAATTTTTTTCCTGACACAAAAATTGAAACATCGTTACAAAATAATGTTTTTTTTAATATATATATATGAGGGTGGAGGGTGTGAGAGAGATTGCACTAGTATTTTCTAGTGTAGAAATACGATTTAATTGATGGAGGGTAAGAGAGAGACGATACTAGTGGAGGGCGAGAAAGAGGCGATACCAATAGTTATTTTTGTAGTTATTTATTTTTCAGTTTGAATTGTTAATTTTTTCTTGTATATTTGGGATAACAAAGTCAGCAAACAAATACATAATAACTACAAATAAAAATTTAAAAAAATAACATTCTTCGACATAATAATTATCTTTATACTAATTAAGTGAATAACAAAAAAAAATTAAAAAATTTCAACACGATGAAACCATATATTAAGTACATAAAAAACAAAAAAAAAAGTTAAAAAACACATAAACATACTTGCTCCCTTCCTTCAAAACACCCTCTCTACAAATTAAACTATCAACAAAAATTAAACTATTACCTTTTCTATTATTTTCATTTAAATTAAAAAAATAAAAAAATAAATATTAAAAAAATAAACATATCTTTTTTTCTTTCAAGCACACCTTTTCTATAAAATAAAAAAAAACCAATAAAATGAACCTCTTGTGGTGGCTTGATGATCAATGATGTTCATCGTTTTAGGTGTGGCCGGAGTTCAAGTCGTACTAGTCGCGTTTGTTGTTCAGGTCTTACACTGTTATTGTAATTAAAAAAAACTTAATTAAATCAACACAACTATTTGTAAAATGAATAAATAAAAAACCTAATTAAATCAACACAACTATTTGTAAAATAAATAAATACAAAATTAAATAAGGATGTCGTCTCTCTCTCACCCTTTACTTGTGCTACCTCTCTCTCACCTTCCATCAATTAAATCGTATTTCTACACCAGAAAATACTAGTGCTGCCTTCTTCGTGCCCTTCACCCCTTATAAACATACAATTTTAATAAATAATGGTATTAGCATACCATTTAGGTATTTATTTTTTATTTTTTTATTATTTATGTAATAACATCAAATAATTTTTGAAGAAACTTAGTTTGAGAAATAATAAAAAAATTCACAATATTTTAGGTAGAAAACATGTTTTTTTATTTATTTGTACTAATTTATATATAAATTATTTATTTTTATATCATAAAATTAAAAATTAATTGTAAATTACATTAGAAATAAGATTCAGTTCGATTTGGGATATGCTCCTTTTTAACTTGTATTCCATAAACTGTCCAAACAACTCAAATTAGATCAATTTTTTATTAATCATTTTTTTTTTGTTGAGTGATTTGTCGTAATTTGATACGTCAAATTAGGTTCTCGAAAACATTCAAGGAATTTTTTTCGCAAGCAATTTATGAATCTTTTCCATATTTTTGTTGATTTTTAGTTTTTACTATGAATAATTATTTTTGCTTAGTTTTACTCCTTTTGGGACATGAATTGGCAAAATGGTGCATGGGGAACCTGTTGAATTATGAGTCATATTTCAAATCAAATTTGAAAAATAATATTTCAGTTAAACTCTATTTAATTATTTCAATTAAGCTCTGTTTATTTATTTTAATTAAACTCTTTTTATTTGTTTAAGTCAAACTCTTATTAGTTTAGATTATTTTATTATTATTTGATCTAAAATTTAACTTATAAATATGCTCTTTTACAACCTTAGAAAATACACTCATTAGATACACCCATTAGAGCTTAGAACTCCTAACACTTTTGGAGAATTTTGTGTTTACGTTTTATGGGTTCTTTGTTTTCAGGTTTTCGGGGTTTAGTTTTTATCTCTATCTTTTATACTCTTCATTCTTTTGTCATTATAGTAAAATTATCTTTACCCGTGGTTTTTTATTCTCTTCGGAGGGATTTTTTCACGTTAAATTTGTGTGTTTAATTTCTCAATTTATTCCGCTATTTTTTACTTATTCGTTGCTTAATTGGGTCGATCCCCAACAAGTGGTATCAGAGCTAATTTGATTTTCACAGATCAACCCGTTCAGAGATGGCAGTAACAAGGTTCGTTATTGAGAAGTTTGGTAGTGTCACAAGTTTCAATTTGTGGCAAGTCCAGAAGATGGCAATTCTAGTTCAGACCGGTTTGAAAAAGGTCATTACCGAAAAAAAGTCCGATAATCTAGATTCAAAATGGGAAAAGCTTGATGAAAAGGCCCTGTCTGTAATCCAATTATGCCTCACGAATAGGGTATTGCAGGAGGTATTGATGGAGAAGACCTTATCCATCTTGTGGAAAAGGCTAGAAACTCTTTATGCGACTAAGTCTTTGGCTAACCATTTAATGCTGAAACAACGCTTATTTACGTTTTGCATGAACGAATGTGAGCTTCTTAGAAATCACATCAGTCAATTTATTACTTATTTGAATGACTTAAATAATGTTGAGGTTCAGATTGACGATAAGGATCAGACTATGCTATTGTTATGCTCTTTACCCCATTCATACAAGTCTTTTAGGGAGACCTTGATTTATGGTAGAGACAAACTTTCATTCGAGGATGTGAAGGGTCATTTGTTGACCAAAGATAAACTCGGTAATGAGTTTGGTTCAGATAGCAAGGTAGATAAGCAAGCTTCTGTTTTGATAGCTTCAAAGAAGCAAGACAAAAGGTGTCGTTATTGTAAGAAATTAGGTCACGTCAAAGCAGATTGCTACAAACTGCGAAATAAAAGGGCTGCTGAGAGTAATGAGAAATATTTAGCTGGTGCTAATTTGGCCGATGAAAGTGGTGATGATTTCTTGTTAGTGTCAAAGAGCGAAAGCTCCGAGCTTACGTCCGAGTAGTTCCTAGATTTAGGATATTCTTTCCACATGTGTCCCAACAGAGAATGGTTCTCCACATACAGTTCGGTTGAAGGTGGGGTTGTACACATAGGAAACGATTCATCTAGTAAGATTATCGATATTGGTACTGTTAAAATTAGGATGCACGATGGTACGATTAGGACACTATCAGATGTCAGGTATGTACCTGATTTACGAAAGAATCTCATCTCCTTAAGTATTTTAGACTCAAAAGGTTGCAGAATCAACATCGAGTCGAGCGACATTAAGATATCTCATGGGGTTTTCATTTTGTTAAAAGGTAAAAAGATCGGCAGTTTTTATATTCTGAAAGGTTTTACAGAGACCAGTGAAATCGAACGTCCCTCGTCCATTACGGAGTTGAAGTCAACTCGTTTGGAGCGGAGACAACTTGGTCATAGGAGGGAAAAAGGTATGACTGTTTCATTGAAGAGAGGTTCTCTTTTGGATGCAAGTTTTGAAAAATTAGGGCACTTTATTTGAGAAAATCAGACCCAGGTTAGTTTTGATTTGGTACTGCACAAGTCGAAGGCTAAAAGACTTCTAGCTTCTAAGCACATATTCGACTTAGTTAATTCCCTACATAGTTCAAGATAGGCCCGTGACGGACTTTGGAAAAGATGGCATTGTGAAAATACGAGTCAAGGTAGAGATTTGTTGAATTATGACTCCTATTTCAAGTCAAATTTGAAAAATAATCTTTCAGTTAAACTCTATTCATTTGTTTCAATTAAACTTTATTTATTTGTTTGAGTCAAACTCTTATTAGTCTAGATTATTTTATTATTATTTGACCTAGAAATTTAGCCTATAAATTGGCTCTTTTACCCCTTTAGAAAATACACTCATTAGATACACCCATTAGAGATTAGAACTCCTAAAACTTTTGGAGAATTTTTTGTTTACGTTTTGCGGGTTCTTTGTTTTCAGGTTTTCAGGGTTTAGTTTTTATCTCGATCTTTTGTACTCTTCATTCTTTTGTCATTATAGTAAAATTATCTTTACCCGTGATTTTTTATCCTCTTCGGAGGGATTTTTCCACTTTAAATTTGTGTGTTTAATTTCTCAATTTATTCCGCTATTTTTTACTTGTTCGTTATTTAATCGGGTCGATCCCCAAAAGAACCTAATGGTGTGCTTGAGTTGGTGCAAGGATGTTGGAAAAAATCCGACTCGAAAATGATTTTCTTGCACAGCGAAAAATTAAAATTTTGAAAATCGAACCGGTTTGTGATATTTATAGCAATAAACTCTTAAACGAAATTGCACATTTATTTTTTGCTAGACGGCCCCTTGTCATTCTCAGCTTTCAATCAAACGACTCTCTCCGCTATTCTCGTACTACAAATTGCTTCGAGTTTAGGCTCGAACGAATTCAAATCAAACACAAAACTATAAATTATATATTTTACTTTCAGTGGGAAAACAAATCTCTTTTCAATAGAAATTGGTAATTATTCTAAAAAATATAATTTATATATAGAAAATAAATTCTCACTATTTTCAAGCAGAATAATAGTATCTCAAAATTATGTAAAACCTCTTTTATATGTAGTTCTACTGGTGTCATCAATTTATAGGGAGAAGAAATGAAACTTTTGTTAAATTATAGAAGTCTATTTTAATATAAAAACTAACTCCTAATTTAACTAGGATTAAGGGGCAGTAACCCTAGTTAATTGTACTTGGGTTTTCCGTCCCTAGTAACAACATAAGAGGCTTTTAAACCTCTCCTGTATCGAGTCAATTATAAATATTTCTTAGACTTTTATCCCAGTACTTTATAATTAAATCCAATCAAATACTTGTTTTTCTATTTCCCAAAATAAACATCATAAATTGATTTAAATTAATTAATTAATTTCACAATTAAATAATTTTTTCAACCCGATTCTATTATGTTAAAACCATGAACACTTTACCACAAAAGAACTTATGAGAAAATATATTTAATATTTCTACATTCAATAGATTCACTATGACTAATTAATTTATTTTTATTTTCAAACTTCAATTAATTAATTAATTAATAATTCGAAAAACCATAAATCAATTTTCAACTCATTTTCATTTAGCGAAAACCACATTCATTGCTAGATGTTTCCTATTTCTCTAACTTTACCATTTCTATCCATTTTTGTTCATTTGATTTAACATGGAATTCATTTTTGGTTTCAACGAGCTAGCAGAAAGACCGATTAGACATACGATTAAGGTTCAAAAGATCTATAATCAAGTTCTAACTTTTCGCTTATTAATTATAAACTCATTTAGTTACAAAGTCATTCCACTATAGTATCGTGACTAAACTCTCCCTAATGACATACCATTAGAAAGCAACTAGATCAGTGCTTGTCCAATTACCTTGTCATAGATGTGTTACCCTCATAGGATATCCTTAATCTCTTTGGGATAAATCTTCTTTACCAATATTATCGTATTTTATCTCATGATAACCATTACATTTTCCTTTATGAAAAGTCAATTACTATCAAATAGTAATCAAGTCATTCATCACAAAGATGAATGACCTATGACCACATCTTACCTTTCATCTATCATTTAATACCAATGAGATGATATCATTTGCCCATGTTTTGGGCTATGAATTTCACTATTATGAATGACTCTATGTACTGCAGAAGTCGTATACCCAATGCACCAGCTTTCGATTTCTTATCTATTTGAACTTAGTCTTTTACTTACATCAAAGTATACAAGTCAAACATGCATAGTCCATTATCCACTCAAGATTAAGGTTTGTCACATTATGAATGTCACAAGTGGATAAATCCATAAATGGATTCATGATCTATTCTTCTTGGGTATAGTCTAATGTACTGTCAATCCAGTCAGTCCAATCAGTCACATCTATATCTTTATCTTCTAAGATTCATCCGCTCTGATACTCAAGACAGGACATCTCCCGAATTGGACTTGATAGGTGACAAATTAGCCTTTCAATTGATTTGGTTATTTCTGATTAGACTAAGGACATTTTAGATTCATCTACTAATATAAGTTGTCTTTATGTATTACGATTTGACCACGTAATACCACTTATTATTTGTTTAAACATTAGACAACCAATAAGCCAATATTTACTTCTATTTTGCTTTGCATGCAAAACCCACATGAGGACATTAGACAGAGTATATTAATGTAATCCATGAATTATTTTATTAACCAATATGTCCGAAAAATTTACAAGTTTACAAACGAATATACTACACTTAGGGCACCAGATCCAACAAGAGAGATGATAATGGCCCAACCTGAGGAAGACAACATTCGACATGGGTGTCGCGACATTGATGCTATGAATGTCATGACATCGAGTTCCCTTACCTTAAAGGTGCAAGACTTCAACAAGAAATCAACGTAAAGTTGACTGTTGAGAGAGTTACGACATTGAACCCAAAGTCGCGACACCAAGCTTCCAAGTTTGCGATATCACTAAAGATTATGAAGTAAAGAAATAGTGGTCACCACCAAGGATGTCGCAATATCGGTCAGTGGATATCTCGACATCGAGAACCCCCAAAGCTACAAGTTTTCCAATGTCAAGGGTGTCATGACATTGGAGTTTGGATATCGCGACATCGTTGCCTGACGGGGTGAAAATTGCTACAAGGGTAGTCTATTGTCCAACACCAACCCAAGTCAACACACATTTTCAAGGCCACTTTGTCATTGTTTGTGTTGAATTCTCAACTGTTTAAAAGACATTTTGGTTGTCAACTTTATTTTCATCTTTTTTGCTTAGCTGTTAGCTTCCTCTCCATTTTTAGGTTTAGGTTATTTACTTTTCTGAACTTAGTTGATGTAGTTGTTAGTTTTTACTGCATCTTTCCTTTTTTTTTGCAATTAAGTACTCAAGTTTTACTTTGTATTGTGATATCTCTTTAAATATTTCAATATATTCTAGCCTTGTTTACCTTTCAAAAGCATTAAAATCTTAACTTTAGTTGTGTTTTCATCTCCATTGTTATTGCTATTATTGTCTTCAAAACATCCATCAAAAACTCATAAGATTCCTCTAACCTTGCTTTTGTGCTTACTTTAACGAACCATTTGAGCATGTGTTTGAATATTATTTACATGATGATGATGATGAGTGGTAACTAAATCAATGTTGGTTGGTTGATGGAAATGTTGCTTGGTTAGTTTTTGGTGCATGGGCTAAATTGTAAAAATTAGACTAAATAGAATAAACTTCAAAATTTAGAATTAATGACTTTAGATGAATATTTAAGTAGGTGAGACCTAGAGGAGAGCCTATCAAGAACCAATTTGGTTGCCTCGATTTAGTTTGGCGAGGTCGAGAGGTAAACTAAACTAAATTGTCTAATTTGGTAAAATGGTGACTGAAAGGTAAAATTGAACTAATTAGAAGTTTAAGCCCTTTAGATCCCTAATCCAAAAATGAATCAGCAACATGGAAGTCAACCAACCGCTTTTTGTTCATTGAATTGTTAATTATGTAATTTTAATTATTTTACAATTTAGTCCTTTTTTTGTGTTGGATAGTTAATTAGTGTAATTACCCCTTCAATATGAATTGTTCTACTATAATATTCAGCGAGTAACTAGCTAGACTTCTTGGTTGCATGCTTTTTCTTATTAATCATTTTATCACCTGAACTCTGTTGGGTTTGATCTTTGGAATACTCGTAGTGTTCCATTGTAACACTTATAAATATTACAATTGACCTATCACACTTGTAATACACAACTATATATTTTTTATCGTATTTGTATTGATTCATAGCCTCAACACATGCACGCTGAGGCGTGATCAGTAATACCCCTTACCCGATCCGATCGCTGGATCCAAGTAATTAGATGCTACAACATCATATAACAAATCAACTAATTCTTAATAAAAATTCAATTAAATATCATTAAATTATATATATTCAAACATATTATAAATTAGAATTCTGCAAGGACCTAATTACACAATACAAGCATATAGAAAGTTTGAAATATAAAATTTATGAAAGTAAAAGTCAATATTAAAAATTTATAGATAACATCGATAGTAAATTATAAATGGTAAAATTTATCTTTAAGAGTTTATACCATGCCAAAATTTCCTATCAAACAAAGACAATAATATTACCTACTGAACCACCTAATATCTAACCAATGTGCCTTATTGACACCACAAATTCAACCTAATAAAAATAATTTCACATTTCACACCAACTAATAGCATTTCAATTCACATAATCAAACATAATGCATATTCCTATCTTACCATATTTCAAATGTCACAACGAGACTTTTATCAAATATCCAGAGAATAGTTCATCGAGACCTGTCAGTACTAATCTTAATCACACATATATAAGTAACGTGTCTAATTTATACTACCAAATGATGCATAACTTAATATCATCAATCAAAATATACACAAAACATATCTAATATATATTCCTACTACATATATGAACATAGCATTTATATATTTCCAACCACATCACAAAATGACCATTAAATACAAAAAGAGCTTTAAAGACTTAAAAGACTTTCTAGGTACATGCCAAAAAAAAAAATCAAAACAAAACATCACCACTACTCGAGTTCGGGATTGTCACTGGATGCTGAGTTGACAAGTGAACCAAATAGTACCTAACCTGCATACAGAAAATAAAATTGTATATTGAACAACTCGATAATATTTCTATAATTCAAAATTTAAAGCAAAGATATAAATACATTTTCAAGCTCAAACCAAAACTAAATAAAGCTATATTAATATCATTTCAATACACAAATTCATACAAACATTATTTTACTTTAAAAATATTACAAATACCATTACATGGCAACTTAACTTACACATATCCATTTTCCATTTGATTTCCAAGACACTTTTCTCTTCATATCACTCGTTATTTTAATATCATTTTCATTTCAATAACATTTTCCATATCAACCAAATAGTTCAAATTTATCATTTAATTTCCCTATTAACATGACTCAGACTTGAACGGATATACGGATCCAACCAACACACCAGTTTGGCAATCCGAAGCAATTATTTGCGCCCAACGCTATAATGAGTTGACACCCAGTGTCTCATAAGTTGAACCGAAGTAAATTGGCACCGAGTGCCTCATCGACTCGTAGTCGAAGTAACCCTAAATTTATCTTATCTTATGGCATGCCATCTATATCCGACTTAGTCCAAATAGTTAATAGAGTTTCCATTTGAGGTATATTTATCAACAATTATCTCAATTCATCCTTACTATAATCATAAACACATTCAAATAATATATGACTATAATAAATCATCACATATATACTCAATTTCACAATTATATAAATACACTATTCATTCATTTCCATTTTTTTTATCTAAATATACTAATCAAAATAATTAATCCAAACCATTTTATTTCCATTATCAACTCACCACGTATTCTTACCCTGCATAAACAACTCAAAATGTAGCAAATTACAAAGAATTCGGGTTATAGAAACACAAACCGTAAACTTCGAGCTATTCGTCGATGACTTTGCCTTTTCCTTTCTTTTTTGAAGAATCTGGATTGACGTTAACTACGGAAATAAATAAATCATACATATAATCAATACACAAATAATTTCTCATTTAATTACTAATTTATACAACTTTTTACACTTTATTAAATTTAGTCACTAAAATCGAGATTAGCTTAAATTTCATACTATACCCTAAAATTTATTATTAATAACACATTAAGCTAAATTTAATTTCTTAATTCTCATTGCTACCCCTAAAGCTTTATCTACTCAACAAGAGTAACATTCAAAATTTTGACAATACCGAAAAATAGAATATGGGTTAGCTAATTCGAGATACCAGGATTTCGAAAACATAAAAATTACAAGAAAAAAACTAAATTAACTAATCAATTAAAACTTGAAACCCTAACTTCTATGATCGTTCGTCCTTCTCTCCCTCTTTCTTTGCTTCTAATTGAAAGAAATGAAAAGAGAAAAATAATTTCTCTTTCTTTCCACTAACTAATATCATTTCATCATTCTATTTTTTATTATTATAATATATTATTATAATACTATTATGTATCATATATTAACACTATATATAAATATATAATACGTTGACCGTCCTTTTCAATTAGGACAAAGGTATATTTACCTTTTAAGTCCCTTAGTTATAAATTATTTTATAATTAAATAATAATTCATACTTTTATATTAATGCGATTTAATCTTATACTTAAATTAATCATTAATTAGACAAAATTACTTATCTGAAATTCAATTTGCTATTAAAATAACTTCGTAAATATTTATTAAAAAGATTTACGAGTCTAGTTTATGAAAATGGATCCCGAAACCACACTTTTCAACTCCATTGATTTTTGGGTCATTACATGATCACTGAGCCCTAATCATAAGATTATTAAACATCAAATGTAACAACCTAAACCCGGCCTAGACGAAACAACTAAGTCAAGGATGTCACAGAGAAAAATGCCATAATATTGATTGGAAGCAAACACACAGTTAAGTCATAACATAAATACCACAAAGACGGAAAGTAAGTTCAACGCCAAGTTTAAAAGCATCAACACAATTCAAGAGATCCATACTTAAGTATTCCTCGTAGCTTACTAAAAACTTAGATATAAGTCCTAAGAGTCCTAAAATGACCGAGCTCCTCGTCCGTCAACTGTAAAGTTTAAGAAGACCCTGAAACACCATTAAACAAGTCAGTGTAAGATATAATGATAATTCACAAGTTTCATTATCATAATTAAAGGAAACACTATTTCGATTTTGTAATCAAATTCGTAAATCTCATTCAGATAGGCAGTTGTGTCGCAGTTTAGTGGAACAGTTACAATTACAGGAAACATTCTAGTTTCACATGCAGTTACAGACACCATCATAGTTATACAAACCCACCCCTCACATTAGCATCCAACCCCACACACCATAGAGTGTCGATCTAACACATTGCAGTGTTTACAGTTTCACTGCCAATTCAATTGCAATCGCGCAGTGTTTACAGTGTCATTGCCAGTTCGATTGATATGTTGCAGTGTTTACAATGTCACTGCCAGTTCAGTAAATATTCTCAAGTGGTTTAACCACTGAAACAGTTTAGTCACTTCTTTAAGCTTATAAGCCCAACCCCATGTAGATGAAAAACAGGCATGGATTCACACATTTTAGTAATAACGCAATGCCTCAGACATAAATATACATATAACAGGTATTAATCAACACATAGATAATCAATCTCATGCTCAGACTCAAGTTATAAACATGGATAACAACTTTCACTAATCAGTTTTGGTCATACTAGTTCTACGGTTAACTTACGGTCACTTTCCACAGAGTTTATGCACGAAAACACACTGCACACGGCCATGTGTTCGCCCGTGTGTGTCACATGGTCGGGCACATGCCCGTGTGTCTAGCCCGTATGATCACTGCACCTGAAATGCCAAACAGTATATTCACATGGTCTAGCACTCGCCCGTGTGTCCCCTGTATGCTATTCTCAGAACAGTAGGCACACATAGTTTGTCACAAGTCCGTGTGCCCAACCCGTGTGTCACAAAACAGTATGCACACATTGTTTGGCACACGACCGTGGGCTCAGCCCATGTGTTTTTTATACCTTTTTAAAATTCAAAGAATGAAGAACAGAAAAAGTATGGAGGAAAACCAAAGAACGAAGAATAGAAAAGTTGAAATGGTAGTTTCATTGTCTGATGAAAAAACCAATTTAAAATCCAAAATTGATTCCACGGAGAAGAGCAAAAATAATATTCCCTCACGCATAAGTAGGGACTCGAACACGTGACCAAAAATTAGATAAACAAATGCATGATCATTGAACCAGTAAGCTCATCATTGAAACAATAGTGCAAAGAAATTAAGTTATAAAATAGCTTCAAAGTCTAAGGTTCAGGAAAAAGAAATACAACATTTCAAAAGCTATGACTCGAACCTCAAAACTCAAATAACAAACAAAACACTTAACCATAGAAACAAAGACAATTTCATGTCAAAACTTGAATTGTTTTCTTAAAATTTAAAAATTAATAAAAATAAAAATAAAAATAAAAATATTATAATAATCATTAATTAATATTATTTTTCACCTCTTTTAATATTATTGTTATTCGAGTATGAATTAATATATACTTTTAAACGAACCATTATTTTAATACTCAATTTCTTTGGTTGCTTCTAACTTTTCAATTTTAACAAATATGATTGATTTTGAGCTAATATAACTTATTAAATATATTTAAAGATAATAATGTGGATATCAATATCTATACCACCCATTACGAGAAATGATTCATTTTGTTTCCTTTCATTACATTTTTTATATACATTGGACCAACGAAAATTTGTCTTAATCTTTCCAATTATGCTACTTAGTAACCAAAAAAAAAAATCATTGGTTATACAAAAGATTTAATGTTAATTAATTATAGAAAAATATTTAAAACATTATGACTTAAGAACTCTAGTTAGAACAACCCCTTAAAATTATTTAAAAAGGATTCTTCTTCATTTATTATTAAACTCTCCACCTACATAACATGTACCCAACCAATAAATATATTTTTTTTTTGAAAGGAAAAAAAGAAAAAGTCAAACTATCAAAGTTAGTGGAGAAGAGGCTGCATAATAAGACATAATGCCAGCCTAAGCTTCTACCGGCCGGTTCTTTTTGGGTCTAATTTGAAAGTGGTCATTGATTGGGTGAGGCCTAGTTTAGATAAAAACCAAGGATTGGGTCCGGTTCACAAGGAAGTTGAATTCAATAGGTTCATTGTCTTGTTCAACCCATTTGCACTTCCACATTTATTTATTTATTTCTTTATTCTATTTTCTTTTAATATTAATTTTTTTAAATCAGTTTAAAAATAATTTTAAACTTTAATAAAAAAATTAAAACCATAATTAGATCAGTAAAAATGACAGTCTATAAACTTTAGTAAAAAAAGTATTATTATTTTGAAACAAATTATAGGAAGATAGTTTAAAATATTTATAATAATCCTTATATTCTAATTTATTTTTCTTCATAATATCATTTATGATAATTTAAATATATAAGAATTATTTTTAAAGTTATTTGAGAATAACGATAAAATCTAACGAACGGATAAAATATGTAATTTAAAAATTATACATCTTTTAAAAATGTGATGATTATTTTTTAAAATATTTTACCTTAAAATCAAATTTTAAAATAAATAGTAATATAGATAATATATAAATAAGTGATTTTTAAGTTAAATCAAATGGATAAATTATTTATTTAATTAAATCTTTATTTAACTTTTAAAATTTTGAGTATCTAATTAAATATTTATGTAATTGCTTTTAAAGAAAATATTATTCATCTAATATAATTTATTTAAGTCAAATATTCTAGTTTATCTAAATAACATTCTAGTTTATCTAATTAACTATTTTTAAAAAAAATACTATCCATTTAATTTAATTTAAAAATAATAATTCACATGTCAATAGGTTAAAGGTGCCACTTATTGCAATATTATAATTACACATAAAATTATTTTTTAAAATGATTGTATACCTTATTATGTATATTATATATTAGATGAGTGGACAATTACTTACATGATGTCTTATGTTTTTTTAAGTACCTGGAAGACTTACTCATTTTTTTTTTTTTGGTTTATTCTTTCATTTTGTTAAGTATTGTGGTTGGTTTTCGGGTTGATTATTTTCGTGAGTTGTAATGAATAAATGATGGTGTTTATCATAGTCGAAACTTCATTGGTCTCCAATAATTTCTATTGAAAAGTGGGTTGACTATAAATACTCAAATGAAGACTATTCCTCAACTTCTTGATCTGTTTATGTTTTGAAAGCAATTCAGAATAGTAAATAATTTCACGAGTTTGTTTAAACTCGTGTTTGTGTATGTTTGTTTGGCTTTTATTGTTTAACTAGTCTTTGGACCGTGTATGTGTGTTTGTTTGATTTTCATTGTTTAATAAGTCTTGTCTTTTGGAAGTTTTTGTATTGTAAAAGCTTTTAGTTTTGCTTATGCATGTAATCTTACTTTTGCAAGCGTTTTTAGGGATGGATTTGTTGTCGTCCTCTCAATTTGGTAGATGCTCAAATCTTTTGATGATTCTACTCACTGGTTTAGACTATTCGGGGCTAGTTTCCTTATCGTGATAAATGTCTGCAATCATCTCAAGTTTATCGTGCTTGAGTTGTAACACCCCTATACCCGATTTATACGTATAAACCCGGCATAAAAATATTACATACAATATCGGAGATTTTAACACGAGTATAATAAAATTTTCGTTCAAACAATGTGTTTTAAGTTATTTATTCAAAATACATCATTTCAATTCATCAACTCGTAGTAATCCAAAACAACATTTATAACCATCCATTGGAGACACATATTAGTACCATCTATACATGCCATTTTTACCAAAAGTAATGTACCTAAACTGAAGTCTTCCAATAGTGATGTGATGTGATGAGAGGTCCCCTTAGCTTAACTTCAACTTCTCGTAGCTTTTGTACCTACGCGTTAAAATAAACGCGTTAAGCCGGTGAAGGCTTAGTAAGCACTACAAAAGTAATGAATGATCATTTAAATACTCATGCATATAAACTTCTTGCCTTACTTACATGTAACCTGTAACTTACCACAATGGCACAACTTACACTTTTATCCACTTTCTGTAGTTTAGCCCATAGTAGACTTTCATAGAACCGTTAGGATATACGGAACAAACAGAGAGTACCAAAGTACTAACAGAGAGCACATAAGTGCTGGGCAACAGAGAGCACACACAGTGCTAATAACAGAGAGTACACAAAGTACTAATCAGAGAGCACACAAATTGCTAATCAGAGAGCACACACAGTGCTAATAACAGAGAGCACAAGACGTGCTAAACAGAGAGCGCGCTAGTGTTCTTTAATGGTATGTCACTAATATCACAATGGTTCTAATTTGTCTACTTGGGCACAATATCAATTAGCATCATTTCTCATAAATGATATATCTCACATAAATACATCATCAAATACTTCACATTTATATTTTCAAAGCTGTCCACTTGTGTCACAATCACTAAATTATTTATATCTCGAGCTACAAAATTCGAAATTATAATCCTCTTGATGTTTCTGAAACTAGACTCAATCATATTTTTACCATAAAATTTCCAGAATTTTTGCTTTATCCAATTTGTACAGTAAATTCTTTCAATTTACCCCTTCGCTGCTCCTTGACAGTTTCGACCTTTCTTCACTAAAAACTATCTATCATTTAGTACAGAGATCAAATGATGTTCCTGTCTGTTTCTACTAAAATTAGACTCACTAAGGAATTAACTATAAAAATTTCAGTCTCTAATAGTTTTTCTATATTTTTATATGATTTTTCAAAATCAGAACAGGGGAACTCGAACTTACTTTGACCTTGTTACACAAAAATTAGTATATATCAAAATATAAAACTCCTTTTAATTCACTGTTTCTTCCATATGAAACTACACTCAATAATATTTAATTACATATATAATTCGACCCTTAACTCACTATATACAATTTTTGGTGAATTTTTGAAGTTAGTCCTCTATTCTGTCCAAAACTGTTTTACTAAATCACACATTAATCCTTTCATTTTATCATTGTAAACATTCAAATTAGGTACCTATATCACAATTTTTATGCTAATAATTCACATACCATTATAGAAATTAAACTATAATTCAAAACTCTTGTAGTACTTACAACAAAAAGGCTGATTTCCTTCTCTTTTCACTCTTTGCTCTTCTCTTTTCCTTTCTCTTCAACTTGATCCTTGCCTCTCTTCTCTTTCTCTTCAATTTCACATAAACACATATAAGCTATAAGTTATAATTCAATAATTTTCATGCTAAATAACAGTAAAATACATGTATGTCATGAGAATTTAACCATTTCTTACCTTAACCCTTGAATTCAAAATTTTTCAATTTAGTCCCTATGCTCTCTAACACCTCAAAATGAATTCTATAAGAAGTTTGAGGTGTCTACTAACCCCCTTCTATACTTTTAATTTAGAAATTTCAAAGAAAATAGGAGATTTTGGAGCTTGGAGGGCTTAAAAATGATGGAAGGACCTATTTGGAATAAAATCAAAAGTTGGATGGAAGAGAGAATGGCATGAACGGTTGAACTATGAAAAGAGCTCATATTTTTTACTTTTAATTGATTTTTAACCTTTCTCAAATTCTCTAGAAATCTCACTTAAAATATCTCACTTAATAAAAATGGTAAAATTGCACTTTTAGTCTCTGGACCTTCCAACTTTACACTTTGGCCCAAAACTTTGCCTCCAAAAATATCTTCCACCAACTTACTCTTTTGCCCTCGTCAATCAATCTAATTCCCATGATGACTCAAAATTCAATTTGGATAATTCGCTATTTAGTCCTCCATATTTTCTCTCCTTTACTATTTAATTTTTAAAATTTTCTAACCTTCCTTACTTCAACTAAACATTTCTAATTCTCAATTCTATTTTATCACTCAAATCCGATTTAAGAACGCAGATGTTACATGAGTTGTGACAAAATTGGCTGCCAACATGTTGTAATGTTTTATTAGCATTATTATCTGATAATAATAAAAGTAAAATTAATTAAATATTAATTAATATGATAGTATATTAATGTGAAATTAATTAATTTGGTCATATCTTTTAAAAGTTTTACCTAAAAATAACGTAATATATTATTAATTGATAAAATTATAAATCAATTAAAATCATTGAATACAATTGGATAAATTAAAAAGATAAAAATCTAAGTTTTTTAATTTAAAAAATATAATTTTTATATAAAAATATAATTTTATTTTAAATATGATAACAATTAATAATGTTAAAATCATTATATATATATTGATAATCTAATCTATAAAGTATAAATTTATTCGATAGTTTTACTACTATTTGATTTTAATAATATTTATATAATTGTAAATGTTTTTGTTATTATGTTGTGAAATATTATGTTAAGTATTAAAGTAGTTGTTCTTTGTAGGTGAAATGTTGACTCATATTCAAATGACAAGTTATTTTATCTAATTAGTGTAGATAGTTTTGACTACTATAATTTTATCTCTTTCTTGGGATAAATAATATTATATTTCAGGAAATTGTGCTAAAGCATGGAACAAGCAGTATCATCATTTCACTTAATATTTCTTTTGAAGTAACAACTCTTGTTTAGAGTAATTGTTGTTCGAAAATAGCTATGCTCAAAATAATACTTTAGATAGACCAACTATCATCCAATTTATCTGTTATTTGAGAACAATTTCTATTGAGAATAGTTAAAGTTTGGAACAACTCTTATTTAGAATAATGACTTTTTAAAAATAACTATACTTAGAATAACCTTTGTTTGGAATACTTTGTATTTTAAACAATTGTGTTTTTCTGGAAGTCATTATTCAGAACAACCTCTCCCAAAACCATCACCACAGAGCAACTCTGGTTCGAAACAACCTTTACATTGAGAATAACTATATTGAGAGCAACTCATATTTGGAATAAGTCAGTATAATTCTTGTTCAAGAACAACTATTGCCTTGTGTTTTAAGACATGTTTCATTAGAGATGTTTCACTTGGTACCACTGCACCAAAATGGAAGTAACCTCGAAATATGGTAGGTTTTTCCGATTATCCTCACTCTTGGGATGTTTCAAAGAGCTTGATTTGGAAGATCAAATATGGAAGTAGTTAATAGGCTTCCTCTTAACCTTTTCCTATAACATTGAGTGCTTTTCCTTTCTTTTTGAAACATAGTGAGCTCTTCTTTCATATTCACCATCACCATAATAAAAAATTCACCATCCCCTTTTAACCATTACGACCATTGTAACTAAAATTTATTCCATTGCTCCTATTAATTGCCAACTTTGGAACTCTCATTTTTGAGACATTATAAATAGGAGTCTTTCACAACTCTTGAGGAGACTTTTGAACTTTTGACACTTAGCATTCAGATGCTCAAAGCTATCTCTAAATTTTTTTTCAACTTATTTCTTTGTTTAGCTTTATCATCAGGCACATTTTTCTTTCTCTACCTTATCAACTACCACTCGTCGTTGCATTCAATGTTATTGGATCTACTCTAGTTTTTCTCTTCGCCTTCTTTCAGTACATGCCATTCGCTTGTTTGCAATGCTTGCTCTCTCCATCAAAAAACCCTCTACAATTACTTAATATTATACTATCAATTGTTATCCACTTTTTTTATTTTCATTACTTCTAACTGTTATTTTATTCTTTCAATTATTTTTCAAAATTAATGGGCTTTTATTATAAATTAGACAAGTTCTCATTTAATTGTCAAATATATTTTTTAAAATTATAAAATATATTATTTAATAAATTTAAAAATAAACACATAAAATCACGTGTAATACATGTGACACGAGAATTAGTATATATAAGAGTGAGAAAAATTATTTTCTCACAAAACAATCACACATGGATAAATTAAATTACATTTTTTGAAAAAAAAATAAAAAAGTAAAGATTGAGAATATAATTAATTACTTAAAAAGAATACTTAATTATTCTACTATAGTTTATTGTTTTAATTTTGTATTTTTATAAAAATAATATAATAGTTAACTAATAATTTTTAATTATAATCTATTAAATGATATTGGCAAATTAATTATATTTGTAAATGCAAAAATTCTAAAATTTTGTAAATATTTAACTAATTATAAAATTTTTATTTTATTTTTTTTATTTATCTTACTCTTAACTTAAAACTAACATTTTTGGGTGGGGGATGCGCCGCAAAGAGCTCAAGAGTTAGCAAATGTTGACAGTCGGTTCCACTTCCCTCCATAGCTCTAAGACACTTTCTTCTTCATTCTTTGATTGGGGCATTTCAAATCTAGAAGATGGGTTCCCTCAATCTTCCTCTCTGTTGCTGAGTTTTTTAAAAGAGATGAGCTGCCACTTAGGATGGATGCATCGTCTTCACAGGATTGGGTTTTGGGATTTCATTGCATTTACTGTTTTTTGTTTTCTGCTGTTATATTTTGATTTTCTGATTTGTTTTTGTCTTTTTGGTTTCTGGTTGTTGGGATCAAGTGTGATTTGTTTGGTACTCTTTATTTTCTGTTTGGGAGCCCAGACCCATATTCTTTAATCCAATCAGCGATATATGCATTTAAAAAAAAAGTAACATAATAATTATTCTTTATAAATGTAAGCTTTGAGTTCATTGAGTTGGCTAAGGCCAACAAAGGTACATGTGATGGCCCAAAGGCAGTAGTATACACAGAACATAAAGAAAAACATAGATATCAAACCAAAAACATAAAGTCTTAGCCCTGAATTAGAGTGGGTTTAAATAGATGGTGAGTTTATTTGTGATTAGTGTAAAAAAACGGTGCTGGTGTGATTATATATTGTAGTGATATTGTAACGGTAAATTTTTAACTGGGCTTTTTGAACATTTTGATATCTAATGAAATAAATAGAAACGAACCGAATTGATGTGGTTCAATGACATCATTTAACCAAAACTAAACAGAACTATAAAAAATTCGAGTGTTTAGCTAATTGGAATGTATATTTAATTTTGTAAAATTTAATATTTTGTTGATTAAACAATTAATTTTTTAAAAAAAATTCTATAAACAAGTTAAAGATTGATCCATTAATTTGTACAATCATTAAGTATATTTTTGAATTTTTTTATTTAAACACAAAATTTATATTAAGATTAAAATTCTATCATCTAAATTTTAGATTTCAAAATTTCAATTAATTTAAAATTTATCATCTAATCACAATTTAAGCAGTATAAATAACTATCTTTAGCTTAGTTCTTCCACATTCAAAACAAAAATTAGATATAAACACTTTTATGGTTTTTGGAAGAAAAAAAAAGACGAATTAATGGTTTTTCTTCAATTGATAACTCTGAAGAAATTGAAGACATGTCACATTGTCATCTTTATTCCTTTCCAATAAGGGGATGATAAATCAGATTTTTCCTTTTGATTTTCAGCTTTTTACTCTTGAAAAAATGTTAAAAATCAAGAGGAAAAATCTGATTTATCATTTTTTTATTGGAAAAAGATAGAGATTACATAAAATCCTTCCTTCTCCTAGATTGCCCCAAAATAAAGATACATTTATAGAATAGTTTTAATACATGGACCATCATCAAGTTGATATGGAAATTGTCACTACATTATTTTCTAGTGGCATCCCTTTTAATGTTCTTCAAAATCTTCAATTTTGTAAAACATGTAGTGCCATCAATAATGCACCTAAAGGCTATAAATAAAAAATTGATTCATGTGCAAGATGGTTGGTATATTGAAGGGTATCTATATTTTAAATGGTTGGCTAAAAGTAAAAGAAAGAAACATTAATTCATATTTTATCTATAAACAGTGATGGTGCAATATATTGAAAATTGTTCAAGAGTTGATGAATCAAATAAAAAAATTAATGAACTACTATGTTAATGTTATTTAAATCTTCGTTGATAACGTATCAAATTGTAAATTAGCTAGAAAAAAGTTATTAAATTACATATACATTAAGTTGCCTAAGGCTAACAAATGTACATGTGATGGTTCAAAAACAGAGAACATAAAGAAAAACAAGAATGAGAAAAACATAGATATCAAAGGAAAACAACACCCTCAAAACATCACAAGAAGGAACCAAGAAAACTACAAGAGAAACCATTCAAAATGGAGATTCTTTAATTAGACCATAGGGATCCAAACATAGAGTCTTACCTTGGATTAGGCTCGGTCATCCATAGCTTTCTGTTGCGTTGATAGAACTTGGATACGATAGTTTAAACTTCTGATTTGGACCGCTCAATCCAATATGTAGATAGTTAGTGTTCCAAATTGGTAAGCTTATTTGTGAATAGGAAACAACATGATTGGATAATGTTGATCCTCGTCGATAAGGAAACAAAATCCAACATCAAGAGAAAATCTACCTCTAACATAGGTAAAACGTCAAAGAGGGGACTACTTTTCGACTTCTTTATCATTTTTAAGGGTAAGCTATAAAAATAGTCATTTTTATTTGCCTCAGATTATATTTTAATCATTTATGTTTGAAATGTTACGTTTTAATCACTTACATTATCGTTTTGTTACGAAATAGTCACTTTGCCGTTAAACTCCGTTACCTCCCTAAAGACAATCTTACGTGGTAGTCCAAATGGGTTTTAAATGTCAACTGGAACCTGAATAAATTTTTTCAGTCAAAATGGAAAAGAAAACTAGAAGAAAAAGAACACGAACGGTTTTTCTTTTCCAGTTCAATGTGTAATTGATTTAGAAACTCCAAGTAATTAAATTTATTTAATTAAAAACCTATTCTGATCCTAGATGGATATCCAAGTTGACATTTAAAACTCATTTGGACTATCACGTAATATTATTGTTAAGGAGGTAATGAAGCTTAATGGCAGAGTGACCACTTCGTAACGAAATGATAATGTAACTAAAACGTAAGATTTCAAATATAAGTGACTAAAATGTAATTTGAAGTAAACAAAAGTGACTATTTTTGTAGTTTATGTTTTTTTAAAGAAAGTTTTATTATTTTATCTTTTTACAATTTAAAGATATTGTTAATAAATTATTTAATTCTTCCTTTTAGGTTTCTTAGACACTATTTGACAATTAAAAATACAATTATACATAAAATCTCAATTAATATATTTATCTAAAAAATAATTTGTAAAATTTATAATTATAAAAATTTACAAAAATATAATTAAACTTTAATTTAATCACTCACAATCTTATCTTAATATAATCAAATATTAAATTATTTGTATTTTATAACTTTAAATGTATAATGACAACAAAAAGCATTCAAGGTGAACATGCTTATAATGATAACCAAATTTTTTGATTTTTTAAGAACATTAATAATAGATTAAAGGAAATAGTACATTATAAGCAGGAAAGATATGAACACTTGAATTCTTGGAAGTTTTAACAACAATAATAAATAAGTAATGAATTCATGAGAGTCTAAGATTGAAATAAGAATTAGGGGTTTTTATTTTTTATTTTATTTTTAATTATAAAATATGTAAAAGTATAATAAAAATTATATTCGAAATTTAGAAACAATGAGTTTTATTTTGGGTTTTAAATGGGTTTATATATAGGACTTATATGTTCT
Organism: Gossypioides kirkii; assembly: GCA_005610355.1. Lineage (NCBI taxonomy): Eukaryota > Viridiplantae > Streptophyta > Magnoliopsida > Malvales > Malvaceae > Gossypioides > Gossypioides kirkii. The sequence goes on along the minus strand of CP032247.1, from coordinate 28,355,466 downwards.
AAAAAATATTGAAATTTTTTGGAATTTTTAATTGGGCTTTTGGACATTGTGGTGTCTAATGGAATAAACCGAAATGAATCGAATTGATGTGGTTTGATGATATCATTTAACTAAAATTGAAAAGAACTATAAAAACTCGATTTGAACCGAACCAAGCTTCTAGTTTGACTCGATTTCTCGATTTGATTGGGTTTTTTCTCATCCCTATTATTAACTCACATATTCTTCATTTGGTTAAATTATATTTTGATCATCATACTTTTTAAAATTTATGATTTAGTCCTGTTTTACATTTCACATTCACAATTTTCTACATTCATTTTCCTTCTTTGATATCAAATTAATTTCTTTGGTTTCCTCTTTATCTGACTCACTTTTAAATTTTCTTCAAAATACTATATTGTATCAAAAAAATTTAGGCGTTACAATTATTTTTTGAAGTGTTTAGCTAATTGGAATGAATATTTAATTTTTTAAAATTTAATATTTTTAATTAAATAATTTCTAAAATTCTATAAACAAGTTAAGTATTGATCCATTAATTTGTACAATCATTATATATATTTTTAAATTTTGTTATTTAAACACAAAATTTATATTAAAATTAAAATTCTATCATCCAAATTTTAGGTTTCAAATTTTCAATTAATTTAAAATTTATTATCTAATCACAATTTAAGCAGCATAGATAATCATCTTCAACTTAATTCTTACACACTCAATACAAAAATCAATGAAAGATAAAATAAAAACACTTTCATGGCTTTTGGAAGAAAAAAAGACGAGTTAATGATATTTCTTCAATGGATAACTCTGAATAAATTGAAGATGTTATATTATCTGAATATGAAGAGTGCTTTGACAATGTTGAACATGATATTAAAAACCTTGAAGCGAATGATATCTAGATCGGTGCTATTACAACTTGTCAATAAAAAGTAATAAAGTGAATGAATTTGACTTATAAACCTTTATTAGATGATGTTATCATGAATTTGTTCCAAGTATAAAAAATCTAGGTGTAAGAACTCCGTGTGTTGGTCTGATGATCAAAGGTGTTCATTGTCTTAAGTGTGACCTGGGTTCGAGTCCCGCCAATCACATTGCTGTTAGGGTTTTGCTCTCCTCTTTTAATTCACCAAAAATATCTAGATGTAAAAGTTTGACCGTGTAAGCATTTCAACAATACTTTTACTAGTACGTAGACTCATATCCATGCACTTTTTTTTTATTCTTGAACACAAAAAAAATAAAAAAAAAAGTGAGAGATTTTGCTTTGTTGAACAACCAATGAAAATTCAAAAGAAAGTAGAAAAAGCAAAGAAAAGAGGCATGTCACATTCTTTGAAGAATTTGAATTTCCCAACTCCTAGGTTGCCCAAAATTAAAGGTATATTTATAGAATAATTTTAATACATGGACCATCATCAAGTTGATAAATAAGTTGTGACTACATTATGTTCTAGTGGCATCCCTATCAATGTTCTTTAAAATCTTCAATTATGTAAAATATTGTAATGCCATCAATAATGCATATAAAGGCTATAAAGCACCATAGTTTTGTAAAATGATAAATTCCATTAATAATGCACCTAAAGATTATAAAAGAAAATTATTGAACTTTTTTATTGGATGATGTGAAAACAACAATAAATAAAGAATTAATTTATGTGAAAGATGCTTGGTATATTGGAGGGTGTCTATATTTCAAATGATTGGCTAAAAGTAAAAGAAAGAAACATTAATTCATATTTATCTATAAATAGTCATGGTGCAATATATTGAAAATTGTTCAAAAAGTTGATGAATCAAATAAAAAATTGATCAATTATTTAAGTCGTCGTCGATAATGCATCAGCTAGAGAAAAATTGTTAGAGTTGTGTGAGACAAATTCTTGTTAAAAAAATAAAATACAAGTGGCAAAATAAGGGGATATGTGGGTACGGTACAAATTGCACAAGTGGAATTCGTATAGAAGTATACTTCTACTATTTGATTTTGTTTAGAATAAGATGTTTTGACCTTACTACATTGCTTTTATTAGAGATTGATTAAAATAAGGTTTTTCAACCTATATATAGATGTAGTCATCTCCTCTTATAATCATTCGATTTTCGACATTAATGAATTTTCTTCTCCTCTGTCCGTGATTTTTTTCGAAAAGGTTTTCATGTAAAATCTGTGTGTTATTTCTTTTTTCGTTTTCTTTACGATATTTTTTCATTGTCGACATTTAAATTTAAAAAGAAAGTTACATATATTTTTTGGTCCCTTTATGTTGTTTATACATTGAATTTGATATTTAAAGATCTAACTCACACTTTTAAATGATTTGAGAACACATATTTTAAGGGCAAAAAATTGTAAAATATTTTATCAAATTTTAGAACTCATTTAAAGTTGGAACTTTTGAAAGTTGCTAAGATAAGATTTGTGTGTCTTTATATTATGCTTCAAAGACTTGTTACTGTTAAGGGACCTTAGCAATAACTCTTGTTTTGAATTCATGGAAAAGTGGAGAAAAATAATTGTAATATTATAAAAAGTTATGGGCACTTTGATCACTAAAGATAGATACAAAATGATGAATTTTGGGATGAGATACATTATTTGTTAGTAATCACAATACCAATTTATGACTTAATTAGTTTTTGTGATAGGAATGGTACAATTATAGGTGAAATATAACGGATCATTTTTCCGGTATTCCTCATGTTCGTTTCATGGTTTATGTTCGGGTTTGTGATTTTCCTCCCAACAATGTCACCTTCAAAGTTTGAATCTACATTTTCATATTGAGAGTGCAATGTAACTTACCACTACATCTAATTCTTATTGGTAAAGGGATGAAGGGAAGGATAATAAGCTTAGGAGATCGAAGATTGAGAAAATAGTTATGGATAGGTAGGGAAAATAGCATTTTTTTATGAATTACAATAACAGGGCAAAGTCCAAACAACCAACGCGATTCAAACTCAGGCTAACCTAGGGTGTTGAACATCCTTAACCATCAGCTCATTACATTTGATGCAGTTTTAAATGCTACGATAATAGATGCAATTGAATAGTGGGGGGATTTATGGATAAAGAACTCCTAAATTGATTGAGGTTAATATAATAATTTTATCTCAATTAATTACCATATCCTCTATAGATAGAAATTGGGCCACTTATTCATTCATCCATAATGTAAAAAGAAATAGGTATTTTTTAAATTTTTTATTCTTATAGAAGTTTTTTAATGTGTAGCTTTTAGTTTATTTTTGTTTTAATGATAAAATAAATATGTTAAACTCAATTATAGTATCATGATTGAGCTCTCCTTTATTACATACCGTTACAAAAGCAATTCGATCAGTGCTCATCTAATGATCTTGTTATAAGTGTGTTACCCTCATAGGATATCCTTAATCTCTTTGACATAAATTCGTTCTCCTAATATGATCCTATTTTATCTAATGGTAATCATTACATTTTCCTTCATGAAAAGTCAATTACTATGAAATAATAATCAAGTCATTCATCACAACAACGAACGACTCGTGGCCACGTTTACTTTTCATCAACCATGTAATGTCAATGAAAGGATATCATTTACCTATATCTCGGGTTATGAATTTTACTATTGTGAATGATGCTATATATTGCAAAAGTTATATACTTGAGAGAAACTTTTAAGGGGTTATTAAGCAATTTACCCATTTGAAGTTTGGTGCTGCCAAGCTGTTAGGCTGCATGCTTAAAGCTTTTCAATCAAAATAGTGTATTTATGTATCAGGTCTCTAAATACTTTAAGTCATCACATTTCAGTCTAGTGCCGTCGATTGACTAGACGGCACCCATAAAAAAATATTATTTTTTAAAATCTGATGGAACCGGTGGTTGGAGAGAGAGGTGCCATCAATTGGTCAAGCAACACTAATTTTTTACTGTAGCTCCTGTCTATATTCGTAAATATTACTGCCTTTTCTCATTTTAGTATTTATTTAATTATTTTATATTATTTGGGTAAAAAACCCAAAACAACACAACATTCCAAGTAAGACATGAATATTCTTAAACAATTCATAAGATTGACATAAATTTATCTATGTAAGTAGGAGAAAGGCTACATATAAAAATAAAAAGGATTGGAAGGAATTGAAATATATCTACTCTTATGAAGTTCACTCATTTAGGCGAACCGTTCATTATATGTCTACTCTTGTGGTGTTCACTCATTCAAGCGAACCCTTTCGTCGGAAAGTTCATTATATATCTATTCTTTCAGAGTTCACTCATTTGAGTGAAAAAAAAGCCCAACATTACCGTATCAAAGAAACTCACTTTAAACCTCATTTCAAATGAAAAAAGCCTCTACCTTCGCCAAAGGAATGACACCATGTAACCTCAACATTACAATTTCAAAAAAACTCACTTTATAAACTTCCTTTGACTATGAAGGGGCAATCGTTATATCTACTCTCACATACTATCATCAAGTCATCCCATTACATCCTAATGAAACATTTATGCCTCTTTAGCCACCCTATGTATAGTAGGGCATCATTCTAGTGAGACCCATATCAAAGCTCTCTCCCCCCTTTATAAAAGCTCTCTTCCCTATAAAAAAAAAAGAGGACTCTAGAATATATCTCAAAGCTCTGTCAAATCTCTCCAAGCTTTTGAGACATCCAAAAAACAATCAATTTCAATGGTTTTTTGTATCATCTACAATGTGAATTATCTCTATTTTAACGATTTTTTACACCATTATGGTGTGAATCTCCATAACAAGCAACCCTTGACTTTTTTTGTGGTAACATAGATATACAAAATTAAAATTAATAATTAAATGTCTTTACATTTAAAGTTGTGAAACTCTTATAGGATATTATTATTTTACTCAAAATTTCAATATATATACATATATATATATATATATGAAAAAAATAAATTGAGTTTTAACTTGATTGACAGATATTATTGTCAATGCAAGAGGATGTAGATATGAAAAAAAATTATATTTTATCAACAACAGAATTATAAATGTTGAAGCCCAATTTTGATCGGGCTTAAATTGAACCCCTTTTTAAATTTAAAAAGTCCCATTACAAATCCAAAATGTTCATTTTTACAAAGCTAAAATTGGGCCCGATCCTAACAGACCCAAAACCTGAGCCCAAATACAAGCCCAACTAGGTCCAATTACAAGTCAAACACCAAACAGGCCCAAATAGCCCAAATACTACACCCAAAGTCAAACCCTAAATCCGGCAACTAAACTAATGCTACCCCAACTTGTGCTGCCATCACCTTTTCCACATCCAACCAGAGGTTGCCACGTCAGCACCAACAGCACCGACCATCAGCAACTTGCCTCTGCACCGCCCATCTGCCATAGCCACCACAACCGAACCTGCAAAAGAAGAACAAGACAAGTTTTAAATGCAAAAACAGATTGTAATGATGGTTTTTAAGCTTTAAAAGCCGATTCAAACACTTGTAATGGGTTACTAACTTTTCGTTGATAATCCAGAATCAATACAAAAAGATAGTCATTTTCTTTAAGAAGAAGAACGGTGTATGTGCAATTAATAGAAGCAGTTAATACCCAGAGAAATCAGAATACCAAGCATTCAATATCTTCTTTGCAAGGTAATAAATACTTATCAGTGTATTTATTTGTCCATTATTTCGTTAATGCACCCACTGTTTCTATTGCTACTATCATTTATTGTTTATTTTAAAAACGATTAATAATAATAACAATAATAATAAATAATAGTAATAAATAACATTAATAAATGTTAATAAAAATAAAAAAGGAAAATGAGAGGTCAGTTAAGGCACGTCTCTTGGTTGGTGCTGTCGTTGTCGGAATCACCACGTTGTCGTTGTTCCGAACACCATTCCTTCGATCTCACCCATGGACACAAGAAATAGTTTGAACATGGCCAATCTACAAAAAGGATATATTAAAAGATAACAATAACAGATTCAAAGAATAAAAATAGATTTTTAAAGGAAAAGAAATAATAAAAAGAAAGAACATATTCAAAAAATTTAAAAAAAATCATTGCATGAGTTTTTGAATCAACTGAAAATCAAAATGGTTTGTAATAAAAAGGGAGAAAGAACAGGTTTAGGAATGGAAACAGGGGCAGATTCGATCCTTTGTTCAAAAGGGAAATGTTTTTATAAAGATCTGGGTTGGATCTTTCAAGATCCATACCCAGATCAGTTTTTAAAAGAAAAGAGCGGGTTTTCAGCTTACCTAAAGCCACCGGGGACGACGGTAATTGACGATGATCGGCGACGGAGACGAGGTGAACTGGCTGGTGACAAAGCTGCAGTGGTTGGCCATGGGCGATGTTGAGAGAAAAGGGGAGGTCTGGAGAGAAAAAAGAAAGAAACAGAGTTGTTTGTTTTGAGAAAATGGCTGAAATGATTTTAACAGACAAATTTTAGCTTAAATACCCAACTTGAAACGACGTTGTTTTGAGGGTTGAGCTTCAGCACCAAAACGACGTCGTTTTAAGCATGACCCGTTTCAGACCCGACCCACTTCTCAGGATCCGCGTGTTTTTTAAAAATGGTATATTTGTGCAACTCGTCCTTCCTTTTTTTAAAATTTTCAATCAAATCTTTTTTATATTTTTAATTAATTTTAAATTTACCCAATAATTTTATTTCTTATTCAATTTAGTCCTTTGACCTTTTTGAAAGTCCAGGAAGTTGCCGCGTGTCAATATTTGGGTTATTTATGCAATTGGTCCCTCTCTTTCTATTTTTGTTTTAATTTCATCCTTAAATTAAGTTCTGTTTAATAATAAGTTGGCCCAAAAATTTTAAATCATTTTCAAATTAGTCCTTTGACCCTAGAATGCCTGAGAAGCTGCCACGTGTCACTTGCTTTTGGTTTTATTGCCCAGTAGGTCTCTAAATTGTCCAAAAATCATATTTTGACCCTCGAACTTTCTAAAAATTACATTTTGACCCTCAAATGTCCAAAAATTCCATTTTTGCCCCCCGAGTGTTCAAAAATTATCGTTTTGCCCCCAAAGTATCCAAAATTACCATTTTACCCCCTGGGCATCTAATAATCGCATTTTGACTCTGTTTGTTTTGGTTTTCTTCCTCTTCAATGCTTATGTTTAGTTTTTTAAATTATTATTTTTTCGTATTTCATATTTTCTTACTTTTTGATTCTCGTGTATGTAATTATTTGCTTAACTATTTTCTTTGCATTTAATCTTCGTTATTAATCGTTCATATTCTCATATTTGTTTTCAAATTTATTTTTTTCCATAAACCTTTAAAATCGAGGCAATGTCCTTTTCGTGTGGAAACTTCGGGAAATTATGCCCTAACGTGTCGGGTGTAATTTTTCGTATACTTCATACGAATCGAATATCTTTTTCCAAGTTTTTTTTAAACGCCTTTTAATTTCGAGATTCCGAGAACGTCGTGCCCTAACGTGTTGGTCACAACTTCAATTCTCCGCGAAAATCGAAATGAACGGGCATTCTTTCTTCAATTTTTTTTGTCATGTGTCCGAGGATCGTATTTTAAACTCAATACAAAATTTCGAGTTCTTAAAAATATATACGTATACAAATAATTTTCAAATAAAACGAGGCAATATTCTTTCATGTGAAAACCTCGAAAAATCATGCCCTAACGTGCTGGTGTAATTTTCATATAATTCGTATAATTGAATATCCTCTTTAAAAGTCTTTCAAACCGTCCTTCAATTTCGAAAGTTCAAGAACATAGTGCCCTAATGCGTTGGACACGACCTCCAGTTCTCTTAGAAATTCGAAACACATGGACGATTTTCCTCAAATAGAATTTTTGAAAATCACGCAAAGTTTTCTAAAGATAAAAGATCGTATTTTAAGTTTTACTCGAGTTTTCAAATGTTTAATAAACTAAGACCCAAAAATAATCAATGTGGTACCAATTTTGGGCGTGTGAGGGTGCTAATCCTTCCTCATACGTAACCGACTCCCGAACCCGTTTTTTGGATTTCGAAGACCAAAATATTTTTCAAAACGGATTTTAAACGTTTTGTGGTGATCCAATCACACCATATAAAAAGATTGTGGTGACTCCCATTTTTTTGATCATTTAAAATACCCATTTTTTTATTTTTAAATATTGTTCAAGACTTGTTTGTTTTCCCGAAAATTAAACGTTTCGAAAATAATTAATTAATTTTGGGTTAGATATCTAGACATAAAAGTAGAAAAAAAAAACAAAATTTATTATAATTCTTAAAAGAAATAGTTTTTAAGTAATTTGAGGGTAGGATAGATGAAAAAAAAATAGAAAGAAAGAAAAGAGGTTAGGTTTGCATTCACAAATTTAGTGTAGCTGAAACTGAAAATGTAGCAATTGGGATTCTGCTTGTCCCAGTGTGACAGTGTTTGGAGATTGATGGAAACCCTTTGTAATGCAGAAAATGGGGTCTGTTGGCAAATATCAAAGGAGGCTGGTTTTGTTGCTCCCAACTCAGAATGGCAGACCCATTTACGCCACGCAATATACGAGAGAGCTCCTCTCCTACTACTCAGTGCAATCTGCATTCTTGTGAAGTTGGTTTCCAGGTAAGATGTTTATGTCTGCTACTAATCAAATACATGAAAGAAAATCTCATTGGAGGCTTCTTTACCCAGTTGCAGGGACATGTGGGGGACGTAAGGAAACTGATAGTTGGAATCATGGATATCCATCACGAAACTCATTGCTCTGTCAACTATCTTAAGAGGCCATACATCCGATCCCACCCTTACTTGATGTGATCCATCATCATCTGTTGAACCAAGGAAACATGACTTTTCGAGAAAGCAACAAGCATCAAGTTGAGAAAATAGCTCCTACATCTTCCTTTTGTAAAGTCAGGCTGAATCCCCCCACTTTTAGAATCGAATTTTAGGTTTGTGTCTATCTCAGAAATGGTGGAAGGCTCCACCATTTCCATCATTCTGATGTCTACTATCTAACTCTCTGTGTAATTAAATACCATAAATAACCAAATTGAATTTTAAGGGTAGACTCAGAAATAAAATATATATTTATTTTTATACCATCAGAAACTAAACACTAGCTAAAATTAAATTAAAATAAAATTCGGTTCGATCGGGTTCGGTTCTGTTTTTAATAATATTTCTGGGTTATTTTTTTTTAAGTTATGAACCGAGAACCGAATGAATACATTACATTTGATATTATTAGTCTAATCAAAACCGAAGCGAAGGCTAAATTCGAATCGGATTTCTGCTAATTTTAGGCATTTTTCTCAGCCCTTGTAGATATCACACATCGGCAAACACATGGTATTGTTTGGAATCAACAGCTATGAGCCTCAAAGATGCGATCGTTGCTGCAATGGACATGAGAGCGAAGATAATGACATTGAGCCAATGCCAGAACTTTTGCAAGGTATTCAGTTTGTCCTTCTTTGCCACAATGTACATGTGGTTTGCTAGGATAAATGTTAGAGGAAACGTGCTCAATGCCCCCGTAAGGCTTTCGAAATCTCCAAGGAATGGTAGAAGAGCCGACACCAGTGTACTGATAACAAGGTACCCGCCTCTTGCTGCAATTCTGAAGGACAAGTTGTTAAGCTGCAAGGCGCTTCCTCTAACGCCGAACTTGGTGTCCAAATACTCATAAGTCGGACTCGCGAATATCTGCGGCAGCCAGTGGAGGAAGCTTTCAGGTTTGTGAAGCATTGCTAAAAATGGTTAATGATACAAACAAGTGTACTCACGTGCAAACAAATGATGGATTGCAGGAAGGCAGAAATGTTAGCAGCCGCCTTCACCCAAAGTGGACCGCTTACGCTATTAAGCAAGTATGTGGATGTTGAAGCTCCGTAAGCCCAGTAGCCAATAAAGGTAATGGCAAACATCGGTACAACTCCGATGGTGAACTGAAAGTACAAAGCTTTCAGCGTGTTCTTCACTGCAGGCTGCCTCACTGTTGCCTGTTAAGAGAACAAGGTTTTAGTAGCAGAAAAAACATGGGTAAAATTTCAACCTATGTGAAATCTTGGGGTAGAAGAAATCAGATTTCCACAAATTTTCCGAGGCATTATTCTATGCGAGTTAGATTTAAATGTAGGAGCCACCCTAATCGATCCATCTTTGCTTCATTCCCAAGACATATCCTCCAGACCAAAACGCAAGCAGATGGATCAGTATGGCTGAGCTGACTGATTTCAGAAGGGCAACCAAATATGAAGCAAACAAGAAGTTCCATATGCAAAACTGATGTATGCATGAGAACCTTGGTCTTGTCATCATTTGGACAAAGCTAAAGTAAATGCAAAGAAAGATGTAAACATTTTCTCAAGTGCAAAATGAACAAAAATAAGGCTTGCCTGTGCAGCAACTAATTCATAGTGGTAAAGGAACAAGTTTCAAGGTTTTCATGATGGAGCAGTGGATGGATGAACTTGTAATCTGGCCTACCTGTATTTCTGGTAACATTCCAGTATTGAATGCAAACACAAGATTTGCAGATGCTCCTATAGTTGTAAAAATTCTGCTAGAAGATTTCCCATGTATGCTATAATCTCGGGGTGGTGCATTAGCTCCTATAACAGCATCGGAATCGTTATTGTCATATAAACGCAGAAAAATATCAGAACCACAAACAGAGTAAATCAGGGATCCAAATCAAGCTCAACTCAATCTGAATGATGTTAACATTAGCCACTTGTATGTAAGGGTAGAGTCTATGTATAAGGTAAAATCTAACCCAATATTAGTTATTTCTTTTATTTCCTAGCGTATCCATCAAGGTAAGCTAACAGCCTTAATTGGAAAATCGAGTAAATTTCCCTCAATGTTGCAGGAGCTAAACAGTGTCAATTTATTTGGTAGATGACAGGCAAAGATCTAGTTGATTTCATGCATATGGAAGCTCAAAAACTTCTTAAGGTTCAAAATTGGAAACATCAATTAGGATTTTAGTTTTTACTAGACTAAAGCTCTAAAGTGATTTTAGTTTTCAGAAATGGCAACATCAAGATCTAGTTGACTGCAATATTCAGATGCATAATCTAAAGCTCTAAAGTGATTAGCTTCAAGTTCAAGGTAGCTAACGACAAACACCCGAAGGCCTTAACTCATTAATCGAGCCAATATTCCCATTCCCACAGGGTAACACTGACCTAAATAGGCTACAAGGTCAGCACTGCTTTAACCCCCTTGGAAAGCCCTCTCTTACTGATTCACGTAAAGCCGGCTCCCTTTCACCCCGGTATAGAGGCTGGAAACCTGCCCAAACAGCACGCCGGAAATCAACCGAGGCTTGTATTTTGTACATTTTATTCCACACAAGAGAACCAAATTGTCAAAGGGCATTTTCTTTACTTTGTAAAGCAAGGTTGTTCATTGACTAGGGATCATTGTATGTTAAGGCTCATTCTTTACAAGAAAATGCAGTAATAAACTGATTAGTAAGGGTTCTATCTGCATTTCCATCTGCAGTTCAATCATCAGTTTCAGATTGTAAAATGAAACATCCCATGTGATTAACTGAACAGTGCAAATATCAAATATTAGAACTTACCGTCTTTAGCTGCAAGCACGCATGCCACAATGATATATATCAAGCTGAGAACTGTTGAACATCCCAACCATACTCTTAGAGCTGACAGATGCGGTGTCGATATGGCAAACAAAGTACAAGCAAACCCAGTTATGGCAATACAGTATGGAAGCTTCATGGTGTGCTCATAATTGAAAAGAGCAAAACAAGCCTGCATTTGCATATTCACAGGTTAAAAGATTTAGAGACTACGATATCTATATGAACCTTTATATAAAATCACCAAACCGAGTCCTTATTCATGGAGCGGATAAGCTAGAAAAAGGTCGGAAATGTCGAGATAGCAGACTATTGAATCGTCTTTAGGATGTTCTGCAACCGTTTGTAACAACTATCTTCAACTCAAAAATGTAGACTTGACAAGGAAAATAAGTGAATTTAAACAATATGGTCTTACCTTTAAAGCAGAACCACCTAAAATGAGAAATCCAATGTTAATCATGAACAGATTGATATATTGCATTGCCCAGGTAACAGTATAGGCTCTCCTACCTGTGTTCATCAAGCATAAATGGAACACATAGTTACACATTAAGATCTCATACTAAGCGAGATTATGAGATTTCTTTTTCGTTTTCGTTTTAGTTAAGCCTCGCACCGTATATTTGTGCTGCAAGATCTCTGTATCTGATATGCCTCTTTCCCCCATGTTCATGGAGCATGGCAACAAGCATGTTGGCGTTCAGCGACAGCACGGTGGCTAAAGCCAAACCGACTACACCCCCTATCCAGCCAAGAGGGACCATGATTGTCCCAGAATATCCCAACACAAATACACTGTTAACACCAGTTGTCAAGACAAAACCGGCCTGGAGCCATGAATCTGTATAATAAACAACAAGGTCCAATGAGCTCCAAGGAAAAAATAGATCATCTGACAAATTCACCCCAAGAACAGGTACTCTAGAGGATGGATTCCAATTTGTTTCACTATTTTGAAATATTCCCATCTGGTAAAGTAACATCACACAACTTTTCACTATTTATTCAGCATCTTACAGAAAAGGAAAATAAACAAATCAAGAAGCCATTGAAGAACTTAATTCCAAAACATTATATAAAGTAAAAAGGAAAAAAGTTTTAAAAAGAGACCATTGGCACTATCCTAATACAGTAACACCAAATAGAAAAAGAAAATGAAACAGAAATTTTGCTATGTCTATGAAAATGCTGCAAAAGAAAAAAAAAATCTTCAGAATCAAAACACAATAAGTAAAACTAATGATTTCAGAAATGACATGGACACTTAAAACATATCAGAATTTATTAAAGAAAAAATTGATTAACACAATGAAATTCATACAAACATACAACACCAAGAAAGAAAATATTTTATTTTTACAGCATAAAAAATTATCAAAAAGAAAAACCACTGGCGATGGAAACTGAAACCACTCTGCAAATTGCAGTTTGCAGAAAATAAGAAAAAAAAAAACTGCCATAAAAAGGTGTTGCAGAATCCCAAAAATCTCAACTAAAATACAAACAGAAGACAAAAAGAAGAACCCAGAATGAAAAAACAAAAAAGGAACAATCTTTTACACAGAAAATGGCTGTGTATATATATTTATTTGTACCAGTGCTAACTTGATGAGCAGTTTCAGGGACTTGAACAGTTAACTTATAATCCTCAACCTCATTCCTATTGTTGTCAGGCACCATGTTTATCACTCTTTTCTTTCAACTTTGCTTGGTTCTTCTTCTTCCCTTCCTCCTGCTCTTCAAATATATTTATAACAGCCAGGGGACTACTGAATTTATTACAGCTAATAAACAATTTAATTTTTCCAATTATTGTAAATCTGGGTCTTTTTTTTTTCCTTTTTTTCTTTTTCCCCCAAGAGAATCAATGCTCCATATTTGGTGCGTGTCAGAATTGTGTAAGCAACTTCTTGGCTTATTTTCCCTTCCATATATGCACACATTTCCATATAAATAAAAAGCTTACGGCAGTTCCATTCTCTTGGGACTTCTAAGAAAAAAAATTTTAAAAAGTAATTATTTCTTTCTTTTTATTTCTGCTTTTAAAATTTTCAAAATTCCAATCATTGTATTGTATATCTCTTTTATCTTCTGGGATCAATACTAGCATAAGCTTGTGTGAGATTCCTTCTTTATCAGTATCCTTGATGCCAATGACTTTGATCACTGGATACACTTCATGATCTAACAGCGCAAAACAATGTTAAGTGTTTGGGTTTTCATGAGATGGTAACTACAGAATCCGACTTTTACTGCTTTTAAGGAAGATGTAATCCCATAAATCCAACTGATCACCTATTTTGAAAATTGAATGTCATTTTCAAGTAAATCATTATTTTTAAAAAATAAATTCGAGTAAATCAAATTTGAATAGATTTTTTTCAATATTGAAGTAAAAGGAGAATCACATAATTTAAAATCACGTCAAATGAATGAATGATAAAAAATAATAACATTCTTATCTATATCAAACTTCAAGAGATGTAAGAACTCCCTAAAAATCTCCTTAAAATTTTGAATGTTATTTTTCTTGTCAGAGATCATTTTTATTAGCGAATCCATAACTCTATTCTCTTCCTTAAAAATATGTCGTATTCTCCAAAATTCAATAAATTGTAACAATTGAAGAATTCTCTTTACCAAAATTGAATTTCAACTTACCTTTTGACTTACTTTAATGAGTTATTTGTTAGTCATACATTCTTACCTTGCTTTCTTGAATGAGTACTTATTTTTTTAGTGAATTGAATGAGAATTTATTAATCATACATTTTGTGTATAAAGAATTTAATAAGTTGAAAGTTAGAGAAAATTTTCAACTTAAGTTGACTATTATTAGTATGGTACAAGGGAAATGTTGGGCACTTTTTTTTAATTACAATAATAGTACAAAACTCTAATAATAAATGCGATTAACGTGATTCGAACTCAAATCACACTTAAGACAATAAACACTCTTGACCATCAAGCCATCATATAGGATTCGTTGAGCACTTTTTGATATTTTTAATTAATTATTTGAAATTAGTTTAATTTTGATATGTAATTATCACCTTTTTCTTTAATTTATTTTTGGTCCTTATCTTCTTATTATCAAACTTGATCATGTTCTTAGTAGTAAAGCTTGTGAATAAAATGCTTTTTTGGTAACCAACAAAAGCAAAAAAACACATTACTTTCCAAGTTGCTAAAAAAATGAGATTCCAAAATTGAAAGCAGAGAGAAAGTAAAAGATCGAGAGAGATATAGGGACCATATCACGATAAAATCAAATTCGTTAAAACACGACATAATACGACACGATTAAACCTGATCATGAGTCGGATTGTCCGACTTGACCCAAAGATCCGTCTAAAAAATAAGAGGATTTGAATAAAATTATAAACCCGAATCATGATCAGATCTAAACACGATATGAAAAAATACCATACCAAAAAAATAATAAAATATCAACAATAATACCAAACAATTTATCACTTTACAAAAATTATAAAAAAAAATTAAGCATTTTAAATAATTTTACTATTTAAAAAATGACTGCCAATACAGAGAGAGTAAAGGAAAAGAAAGATTTGCCTTATTAAATTCAACAACCAACCATGAGCTTATATAAATTTGCTAAGGTTTTTGGATATTTAGTAGACAGCGCACATGGCCCAAACTCCATTTTCCTTGGATATATTTTTATAAATAAATTTTTTAATTGGATTTTTAATTTTCAAATCTTAATTATATGATTTGGATTGGTTCGATTGAGTAAAAAAAATTAGGTCCATTTAAAATATAAGTCGAGATTAAGCTTATAATATTTTAGATTATGTAATTTAGAAAATATTAAAAAAATAAATATATATTAAATAAATAAAACTACTATAAACATTAAAATAATATTAAGATGATTATACAAAAATTTGATAAATAAAAAATATATAAAATTATTAAATATTAATTATTTAACCCAAAAATAAGACTTTATTTATTTATATTTAGAAATTGAAAATCTCGGAAAGATTGTAAAAATTTACGAGTTCAAAGATAAAACGACACTTAAATGGTATAAAAATCAATTTCCACTAAGCGAATCAATCCAAATATTGGTATCACTAACAATGTGGTTAATTATTAGAAAAAGGTATATTTATTATAGAGCGCCCCTAGTTTTACACGTTTTGGGTTGATTGGTCACATCTATAACGAGTATTCGTATTAACTTTTAACCTAATTCACAATCCTCAACTCAGTTAATTATTTTTGATGATGAAGGAATCTAAAAAAGGAATATAAACCCATAAAATATATATATATTCTGGGTAGCAATGATGAAGGATGGGAAGAAGGGATTTGATGGCGTCGAAGATGGTTACCATTTTTATTTAATTTGTAAACTGAGAGAGCACTTTTATTGTAGGGCCTGAAGAACAAAACTTTAGGGAATTCCTCACCGTTCATAGAGGCAAACCCTAATTGACCCATTTTAATAAAATATGACAGGGATTCTATGGAAATAAATTAAACAAAAGTCAAAAGAAAATATGATGAGTTTAAAGAAGTTTATTTTGCTTTTTAGAATTTAGGTAAAAGGGGATTTGGTTGTTACCACCTATTTTTTTTTTAATTTCTTCATGTGGATAAAATATATATATATAAAAAAAACTTTGTGGTGTACAATTCTCTATGGTTTTTTTTTTAAAATTATTTATTTAAATAATGTAGAATTGGGTATAGCTCGATGTATGGATTTTTCACAAATAGAGTTGTGATGTGTCGGAATCCAAATTCATATTTATGTTCGCTTTTTGGCAATATGTTTTATGTGCATGAATGTCGAAACCTTTACGCCACTGCTTATCAAGTTTAATTTAATTTAATTATAAAATTAAATTTTTTTTCGTAAATATTCACTAAAATTTAGAAAATTAAAAATATTTCTTGTGAAAAATCATATTTACTTATCCAACATTATACATTTCTCTTATTTTTTTTACTAGTCTTAATATAATATTTGGTACTTGAACTTGATAAATTTTTATAATTTAGTATCTAAATTTTTTTGGACCCGATTTGATACCTAAACTTGACATTTTTTTTCTTAATTTGGTACGTAAGCTTTTTTTATATTCGATTTGGTACTTAAATTTATTAAATATTATAAAAATTATGCAAAACAATAACGGTGTTGATTTTTTTTATGCTACAAAAATATTGTTAGTTTCAGAGAAAATTCATGTTAAAAATAGGCATTGAGTTATGCTTAACAAATTAATATTAAAAAAGATTATGTACTAAATTAGAAAAAAGAGTCAAGTTCAAGTATTAAATTGGACCCCGAAAAGATTAAGTATCAACTTTAAAAAAGTGTCAAGTTTAAGTATCAAATTGGATCAAAAAAATTTAGATACTAAATTAAAAAAAATCAAGTCCAGATATTAAATGTTGTATTAATCCTTTTAACTACTAAGTATCAAAAAGCAAGGGAAAGAGATAAAAGGGTCTAAGAATAATATGGTTTGGACCCGTAAAAGCATTAACCACTACTCTATATAATAATTTTAACTCTGTCTTATTTTTTCATAATTTTAATATCTTTTATTATTTTTCGCCTAGTAGAAACTTAAAGTTACACAAAGAAACGAGGGGTTTGACTTGTGATGAAATAATTTGGGAGTGCGGTCGTTCATGTCTTAAAATTTTTTTTTTCAACTTTTAACATGTTAATTTTTTTATCGACGTTTTATTATAAATAGAAAAAAAACTCTAATTTTTATTTTATTATATTATATTTTATAAATTTTTTTTAAAAAAATTAATTTATTATTTCGTTTAGAACTCAAAAATATCAGATTGTATTTCTATAAGCCGTGTTGAATAAACTTTAGGAAAAGGGGGAGAAATGGAGAAAGAAATGGTGGCCTCATGTTATGGAAGAGATTATCATCAAATTGGTGACGGCGATTACAATCATAGAACAAAGCTTTACTTTATGCACGTGTCGTGTTTTCACAAAAGTATGTGTTTGTATGCAATATAGTGTATAATGATATTGTCTCCCACCTTAAATATTTGTGTAGCTAAAGCTTTTACGCATATTCATTGCATGAAAAACGACCTTCTCATCTCACCCTTTCATGAATTACTAGTTTTATCTATAAATACACCTTCATATTTTAGGGTTTCAATTCACGTTCTCATTTTACAATAAAAATTAAAATTATTTGTGATGTTAGTCTTTTATATTTATTATGTGGGTAAAAAATAAATATTTTGTTGTATAAAAATAAAATAAAGAAAAAGTAAAAACTTTATAGTTATTGGGGGTTTTATTTATTTGAGTGGAAGTATTTTTTATGTGATGGATAGTTACTTTATAAAATAGTGAAGTCTTTAGGATGAAGTTTCTTCTAAACAATGATTAAGGTTTTTTTTAAAGGTGTTATATAAAATATTTAAAGACTTAAGATGACTTTATAATAATTATTTTTAATTAAATTGGTGTTCACTTAATTTATAAGATCAATTTAATTTTATTATTATAAAAATTCTTAACTGAATATTCGATCGAGTCGAGTCAAGTTGAGTTAAACGAATCCTATTATTTATACTCGATGTTGCGTTTACATGGACCGATTATTTAACTAGTAGACGAAGTATAATATTATTTAACTATATAAATAATATAGCGCTTTTGTCTTTTAATTTTAGAAAAGATAAGCATTTATCAAAACGACGTAGTTTTATCTTTTCTTATTCAGATTTTCGGATAATTCGAATTGTATAATTCATATTTGAGTTAAACCTAAAATTTTGATTTTTTTATTTAAGTTGATCCGAATAATTAGATTAATTCGAACCATTTAATTCAAAATTTAAAATTTTTATTGAGTTTTTCGAATCAAATCGGATTTTGCTCGCCGATAAAACTGATATATTTATATAATTAATGATAATGGGCAATCAATGGATGGGTTTGTTAAACGTATCGGCATATGCTGTGCAAGTGGAAGAGAAGTAGTGGGGTATTGTTGAAGGTATCCAAAGAGGCTGGACATTGAACATCAGACGGCTGGTTTTAGAGACGAACCGGTTTTGCTGAGGCACATTGGAAGGTCAGAGGTGATTGTTAAACATTGCTATAGCCTATAGAGAGTGTAATGCAGTTGCAGATATGGTGTCAAAGCCGGCGTATGATGAACTGTTAGGAGTTCGGTTTCTGCAGACATCACGAGATGGTGTGCCTGCTGCTTTATGTTCTTCCTAATAGCTTAGCTTTTGCACCTACAAATAAAAAATAAATAAAATGTTTTTAATAATTTTTAATTTTAGAAACAATATATATCTAATACTACCACAATAATAACACCTATTTTAAAGAAAAAAATTTTAAAAAAATTATTAATTCCGTGTGTTGATCTAATGGTCAAAGGTGCTCATTACTTTAGTGTGACTTGAATCCAAATCGCGTCAGTCGCATTATTATTAAAATTTTATTCTTTCATTGTAATTCACAAAAAAAAAACATTATTTATCTAAAAAAAACCTTCCCTCTAAAAATATTATTCACTTAAAACCAATTTTAAAGAAAAAACTACCATTATTTTTTTTAAAATGCCGTTATTTTTTTCCAAAATTTATAAATTTAAAATAAATATACTTTCTTTTACAATAATTTTCTTTCAGTGGGCGACTAAAACAAAGTTTGGACTTTGGTAGCATCGAAAGGGAAATATGTGATTGCATTTTTCAGGTGGATTAAATTGTATCTAAATCTATATCTATATTATATATATTGAGTTTAATATAACAGGTTAATTAGACATTAATTTAATGGAAAAATATTAATTTATAAAAATAAATATAAAATTAAATAACTTAAAAATTACGTTTTTATGTGATTTCAATTATTCCAAGACATAAATAATAAAAAATAATTATTTTAAAATTAAGATAATAATTAAAAGAATATTAATACAACATCATAGTCAATTCCAAGAGTTAACACAAAACCAAATAGGCAAGCCCACCTATTTAGAAGGCTAAGACCCTTACCCAAGTAAAACAAAGTCATAAAGAAATTCATATTTCTATTCTTTATACTGTGTATTTCTTTGCAATGTGGGATTACTAACATTGCAAACTACTAAGACTCGTATCGTTAGAATTTGAAAACTCAATTTGAACATAAAATCAATGTTCTAATTTTTAAGCTTTCGAAGACCGAGACAACCATACGATAAAGGATGAAAACATTGCTCCCATTTAATAAGGGCAAGCTTTTTTTTTTGTTTTTTTTTTTAAGGTATCTATTGGAGTGAGCCCAGTAATGAATCCTCCGCATTTTGTAGGCTCATTAATGGGGTTGATACTAGCCACGAGTTTTAAAACTGTTCCATACCCAAAACGAGGATCGAACCTTCGATCACTGATTAAGATAAGAAAAATCCTAACTATCTCACCTAACTCCCATGATTGACAAGCTTCTTAGTATTAACTGTCAATCTCCATACAAAGTTTCTAGCAATCTTTTCAATTTCTTTACAAATATTTAGAGGAAGCCTCACGTCTCATCCATTGAGACAATACGTACTTCTTTCAACAACAAATTGAATTTTTTAAAATATTTTTCTTTTTCTGAACTTTTAAAATTAAAAATAAATTAAATTTTTTTGTAAATATTGAAAGTTAGATTTATTGAAATTTTTAGAATTAAAAAAATAACAAATTTTGTAAATATTAAGGGCTAAATTTATTAAATTTTTAAATTTATAATCTAATTGATAGAATGTGTAAATTTTGAAATCTTAAATTTGTTATTAGATCAATAAAAAAAAACTTACATCAACTTCCTGCCACTCATCTAATAACAACTAATGAGAGAGTGATTAAAATATTTAATTTTGAAAAATTAATAATTGGATGATCGAAATAGACTCACAACATAATTGTTCTTTACCCAAAACTAAATTACGTTGTTTACTTCGAAATTAACACCACTTTTTAATGAACCCATCAAGTGGCTCCAGTGGAAAAGAGGATGATATTCATCTTAGGAGACTTGGGTTTGAGCACTTGTGTTTGTAAGGTATGTGTGCCTTGTTAAAGAGTTAAGAAAGTATGAACAGATACTACCATATAATCTCATCGATATATTAAAAAAAATCACCTTTTAATTTTTTTTAGTTTAAGAGTGTAAAAAGCCTTCAAATTTTTTCAAAAAAAGCTATTGAACCCCTGCTTTCTTTTTGCATTCAATTGGGTACTTGAACTATCAAAATGCATAAAAAAGACACTCAAACTTTTTCAAAAAAAAGCAATTAAGTCCCTATCTTTTTTTTTGTACTCAATTGGATACTTGAACTTTCAAAATGCATCAGAAAGACCCTCAAATTTTTTTCAAAAAAAGCATTAAAAAAAATTACACCCTTAAACCATTTTTTTTATCTTAGAATTGTGTAGTAAATTATTTATGACCATATAGTACAACCCCCCCCCCCCCCCTTTTTTTTTTAACATTTGAAACACCAAAAATCTCTGCCACAGAAAATTTCTGACAGGCTTTTGAGCAGGCAGAAACTGGTTAGAGAAATTGATTAAGAAAGGCAAGGTTAAAACATGTCGGCAAATACCGAACCCATTGTTGGCGTTATCAACAGAAGGGAACAAGTGTTCATCACTTATCCTGACTTTGACTTTTAAAGGGAGTTAGGCATTTTGAAGATGCCTTCTCCATCACCCCTTACTCCTCTTTTGTTCCTTTCTTCCTTCCTTCCTTCTTGTATTCTTCTGTTCCCTTCTTTTAAGCGGTTTATTTTTTTTTTTATAATAAAACATAAGAGATAGAGATTGAATGCAGGCGACTTTTACTTTGTCTTGTTATGAATTTTAATAATTTTCTTTTAACCAACTTTGGAACCTAAACTGATATCCCTAACTTCGGACACAAGCATTCATTTGCTGCCTAACTCACTCACACTGCAATTACCCACCCATATCTGGCTCCTTTTTAAGTCGGTTTTTTTCAATTAAAATAGTAAAAAAATTAAGTAAAAAACTTTGTCTTAAAATAGGGTTCCAGCTAATAAGAGCATAACACATGATAGAGAATCAGAATTTGGGTTCACATTTAAAGCAAGGAATGGGTGAGTTTAGGAAATAAATTAAGAAAGGGGAGATGTGCAAGGTTCGTGCATATGCATGTTATCATGACGCAATCCTATTTTAGATTACACTCACGAGAACCTATAGGGGGTATTTGTTTAAATGAATATTTTGTTTTTTCTTTAAAAAAGAGAGAGAGAGAGAGAGAGTGGATACTTTTAATAATTTATATTTGTTATATTAATAATTTGTGCTAAAAATATTTGGAGATAATGGTATCTGTTTTAATAACATATCATATGGGGAAGTATTTTGTTTGGATATGGAGAACCTGGTACCTGGTAATGTCATGTCTGAATTTAAGCCATTGGGGCCAGCCAGCCAGCCAGCTACAGTGTTGAGGTTGGAAGGATTGTGTTGTAAGATATGACCCGGTACTGGTCCATCCCTTATTTTAAACCACAAATTAATTTGCATCACACTCCAATTTCAAACCGTCTTTTTCCTTATATCAAGCCACCGAGTTCGATCTTATAAATTATCGTGTGGATTGAAATTTAAGGATTAAATCTTAAATTTTATTAAATTATATGTTTAACGGCATGTATAATTTTAATATTTAAACATCATTATTAATGTTGCATAGGTAAATTTTAATATAATTGAAGTTTTAATGTTAAAATATTATTTTATGTACAAAAGAAAAATATAACATTACATATATATATTTGGAAAAAGAGACTGAAAAGCAAAGGTCTTAGACATGGTAGGGGTTTGTGAAACAAGCATAACTCAAGTCCCATGGATCTCCCAATCTCAGCCATTATGTTCCTGCCAATGCCACTTTTGTTTGCATAGAGCTTGAATCTCTCGTAGTTCAACATGCCCATTTGTAGCTGCATAACCACTTCACACAATCATGATCAATAGACTATTATGATAGCGAAAATATGACATGAGGCATAGTTTCGGGTTTGAATATCGAGAAATTATGAAAAAGATTTATGTGAATGACTCGGATAAGCAATTTCATGAAAGTAATTTGATGTTGGTGATGGAAGTATGTGAAAAGAGTTATAAAAGTGTTAATATGACAAAAAAAAAAAAAGACCAAATCATAAATTTTGAAAAGTATGAGGTTTAATGTGAAAAATATCTAAATATGCAAAATATTGATTATTATATATTATTTTACATGAAATGGATTGGAATGTGATTTGGTGTAATGAAAATAATTTTTGAAATTAAATTGGAAAAATTGAATAGTATAGAGACTAAATTGTAAATTTTTCATTTTTAAGAAAGAAGAGCTAAGGTGTAATTTTTACCACTCATGAAATGATATTAAATATTTATAATGAATTATGAGCTTGATTGGTCTAAGTATCGGATTTTAAAAAAAAACCACTAAAAATAATATTTGATTAATTCTTAAGTTTTTATTATGAAAATAATAAGTTTAAGGGTGTAAAAAGTTCTCAAACTTTAAAAAAAAAAAAACAATTAAGCTCTGCTTTTATTTTGTACTCAATTGGGTGTTTGAATTTTCAAAATGCATCAAAAGAGCTCTTAAACTTAAAAAAAAAAAAAACAATTAAGTCCCTGATTTGTTTTGCACTTAATTGGATACTTGAATTGTCAAATACATCAAAAAGATCCTTTAACCGTTAACTTTAACAGTTGATAGTTAAAAGTTAATTACCTCTAATTTTTTTCGATTCAAACCATCCCATGTCACATCGTGTGACATGTGACAAAAAAGTTATGAAAAATAAAAATCAATAAAATTTATTAAATTTTAATTAACAAATATAAAAAATAAAATTTATTAAAAATTAGAAAAATAAAGTTATAAATTGCATCAAAAAGGTCTTTTAATCATTTTTGCCACATGTCACATTATGGTTGTGACACGTAGTGGATTTAATTGAAAAAAATTAGGGGCGGTTCAATTAGTCAATTGAGTGCAAAAAAAATAAGAGCTTAATTGCTTCTTTTTTTTTTGAAAAAGTTTGAGGGCTTTTTTGATGCATTTTGAATGTTCAAGTACTTAATTGAGTGCAAAATAAAATTAGGGACTTAATTGTTTTTTTTGAAAAAATTTGAGAGCTTTTTGAATACATTTTAAAAATTTAAGTATCTAAGTAAATGTAAAATAAAAGCATAAAATTAATTATTATTTTTTTAAAAAAAATTGAAAATTTTTTACACTTTTAATCAAAATAATATTTTAACATGATATTTAATATCCAAAATTATTTCGGATTTCGTTTCAAAGAATCGGGCCACAATTTAGCAAGTTAGGCCGGAAAAATGAGTGGTTACCTTCCTTTCTTTTTTTGATTCCTTGATTCCTACTAACCTTTTTGGGGGTGCAGTCTCTGTTAAAAACATAATAATCTTTAACATCTGTTTTTGCTTTTTCTTATGTTTGATCCATCTTAAGCTCAAAAATCATTTCAAAACTTGTTTTTTCATTTCTTTTAGACTACCACAATGTGATTGGCTGAGAAATACTCTTTTTTTTTGAATTCTCAAGATATTTATCGAAACGAATCCAGTAATAAATCTTCCGACAAAAGTCAAACTCTTAATCATTGATTAAAGTAAAAAAGATTAGAAAAACACATTTTTTCTCCATGTGTTACCACTGAAAATTAGGGTTCAAAAACCCTAGAATGGATTGGACTTTAAAACAACTTTGGGCTTAAATTTAGAGTTTAAACAAATCTGGGCTTGAGAATAATTTGTGCTTTGAAAAGACTTGAAATTTAAAATTGATTTAGCCCTTCAACGCGATTTAAAGAAAACAATTTGGGGTTTAAAAAATGAATTTGGACCTTTGATTGGCATTTCAAAAATGTTAAAATTTAATTGGATTTTAAAATTAAATCAAATTAGACTTTTAAGAACAAATCAATTTGTGATTTATTTTTTATTAATTATAACGGGAGGATAAAGTCCTATCAACAACACGATTAGTAAGACTTGAATCCAAGTCACACTTAAAGTAATGAGCACTTTTAACCATCAAATCAACACACGAAATTTAATCAATTTGTGATTTTAAAACCAATTTAATGTCCAAATTTCTAAACAGATTTGGGATTTTAATTTTTGACTTTCTTAAAAACAAATTTTGAGTTTATTCTTATTTTTAAAAAACAAACAGAAGTGGATATGACTTTGGTTCAAGCATGGGCGAAGATAGAAAAGTTGGGTTGGAAGATCATTTTTAAAAAAATTAAAATTTTTTAAAAGTGATATAAATTAATACATAATATTAATTGTTGATAAACTAATGTATTCGATTAAATGTAAGATTATTGCAAAAACTATTAAAATAATAACCATATGAAAAAGTACATCAAATAAATTTGAATAACATGTATCTATTTTATAATTGATCATAATTCTTTCTCATGTGTTAAAACTGTTGATTTATTTTCTTATTTCCAATATTGTTAAAAATATCATTCTCGACATATGTTATCAAACAATCATTTGCCTATAGATCTCCAATTCGATTCCTCAAATGATTTTCCATAGTTTTCATTGCAAGAAATATTCTTTCCACACTTGTTATAGCAACTAGCAAAATCGACGTGAGCCAACATTTAAAACAAATAAATTTAAAAATTTCTTTCAAAAAATATTTTATTTGACTGGTAAACCTTATTTTTTTTTCAAAACAAAAAAAAATCTAAGTTTTAAACACAAAAATTTTCACAAAGTCAACATACAACTAGTAATTTTCCTTCACACAAATAAAAATCATTTAAATGCTTTCTGATATCATGATAATGCAATACGTCAATTTTCAAACATAAAATTTATAATAATCACACAAGGAAGCAACACCAATTTTTAAATAAAAATATTAAATTTCTAAATAATAATGGAGTTGATGAGTTATGTTCAAGAATCCTCTCTCAGTCAATCTTTTAAAAGCACTTAAAGTTTTTGAAAACTTTTCATGATGAATATAAATAAATCTAGTGGCATCCATCCTATTTTATAAATCACGTTCCCAAACATATATATATAATAAGCTTATACAAAGATAAAATTATATCCTAACTCGTTTAAAAATTTATAAATAATTACTTTTAGGTCTGCGCTCTTCGCAAGTTTAGGGTTTCTTTCCTTGTTTTTGACGTCGCTTTTGTTTTCCTTTGTCTGCAATTTTTTATAGATTTTCTTTTAGGGGTTGAATTTTTCTCCTTTTGTTCGTTCAAACTCCCTCCGTTTTATCTTTGTTGCAAATTTTATTTTCAAACCGACGATCATCTGTTCTCATTAAAAACCCTGAACTATGGATGAGGAGATGACAAGGTTAAGATTAGTGAAGGAGGAGAATGAACCTGTCAGAGATTTGGATGAAGTAGAGGACGTTGAAGATGAGTTTAGGCTATGTCTAGTTGGGAAAGTATTAACAAATTGCACTTCGTTTCTTTACAGAATGTATTGGCTAAAATTTGGCATCCAATAAAAGGAGTTACGATCTCTGAGTTAGAAGATAAGCGGATACTTTTCCGATTTTATAATGATATCGATTTGCAAAGAGTCATAGATGGGATGCCATGGTTTTTTAATCGGCACTTTATTATTTTTCACAAATTAGAAAAAGGTGAAGATCCAATCCAAGTTGCTATAGTCTATGCCAATTTTTGGGTTCAAGTTCATGACCTTCCGCCAAGTTGTATGTCAAAAGGAATGGCTAGACAATTAGGGAATTTTTTTGAAGAATTTTTGAATTATGATGCCGTCATTATCTCAAAAGGGATCAAAAAATTCATGTGCATTAAGGTGAAAATTGATGTTAGAGAACCCTTAAAGAGAAGAAAGCGCATCATCTATGGTAAGGATAAAACAACATTTGTCTCGTTCCAATATGAGAAGCTCTTTCTATTTTGTTTTCTTTGTGGACGGTGAGGGCATGGTAAGAGTTTTTGTTCTTTAAGATTGGCTCAAGAGGTACAAGAGGATGATTATGGGTGGGATTTGTCACTTAGAGCTTCACCTAGGCATTCGGAGTTAGCACAAAGCAGATGGCTAAGGGATAATCCGAGAGATTTGACAAGAGGGTATAAGGCGGAACAAATTGGGAATATGGTATATAGAGATAGTTTTGGCACAAGTTTGCGAAATCATCCTCAAAATCAAAGAAACAAGAATTTCCATGTGGAATTGGGAAATCAATTATATAATTCAAAAATTTTGAATCAAGAGGAGTGAGGTAATATGTCTGTTATCGAAAACATCCCATGTGAAACGGCTGATGGTAAAAAAAGACAAAAGGTATTTTTCAGGAAAGAAGCGGGGAAGGACAGTGTAATGGAAACTGATATAGATGATGATCCGGGGGAGACCACAACATCAGTGGCCAATCGATCCTAAAGACCATCCTTAGCTAGAACGTTCGTGGACTTAGGCAACCACGAACTGTTAATCGTCTCAAGAATTGGCTAAGACAATATAAGCTCAAGGTATTATTCTTAATTGAAACTAAAGTAAACAATATAAGAATGGAAGGAATTCGTCACCGGTGCGGCTATAAAAATGGGTTTGATGTAAGTGTCGAAGGGTCTAGAAGAGGTCTTTCTATTGGATGGAATGACGAGGTCAATATTGTATTAAAAAGTTTCTCAAAATGGCATATTGATGTCGAGGTTGACGAAAAAGATCGGACGGGTTTATGGAGGCTTACAGGTTTTTATGGATCCCCAGTAGAGAGTCAACGTTTTGAGTTTTGGAATATTCTTCGACGATTAAAACAAGACAGTAGACTGCCATGGCTCGTTGTAGGTGACTTTAATGAGATTCTTTTTTCATTTGAAAAGCAAGGTGGTAGAGTTAGAGATGAGAGACAAATGTCAGCTTTTAGAGATGCCCTTGATGATTGTGAATTGTATGATTTGGGTTTTTCTGGTCAATGGTTTACTTGGGAAAGAGGAAAACTAGCTACTAATAATATTTGGGAAAGACTTGATAGGGGTGTAACTAATATGGTTTGGTGGGAACGGTTTCCTGAGTATATTTACGCAACTTACCACACAGCTTCTCGGATCATTGTCCGATTCTTATCCAACCAAGTGGACGACAAGGAGCAAATCGGCATGGTAATTGGTCTTTTCGTTTCAATGCTGATTGGGTATTAGAATATTTTGAAGAACAAATTAAGTTAGGATGGATGGATAGGATTGTGTCATTACCAGAAAAATTAAAAAAACTAGGAGAGCCTCTAAATAAATGGACTAAAACAGTCCAAAAGTGGTGTGGTAAAAAGAAGAAAGAATTAACTGAGCAGCTTGAAAGATTGAATGAGGCGGATCCAGAAGAATCGATCCTTGTGAATATTATGGAAGTTAAATTGGCTCTAAATTTAGAGGCAGGTAAAAAGGAGCTATATTGGGCACAAAGGGTAAGATCTAATTGGCTTAAGTTTGGGGACCGTAATACTACTTATTTTCATCGATTAGCCACCCAAAGAAGCAAGAGAAACAATGTAACAAAATTGGAGAATGAAAGTGGAGTAGAGATCGAAAGGGAGGGAAATCTTCAAGTCTTAGCCACAAAATATTTTCAAGAACTTTTCACAACTATACCTGTTCAAGATAATGCAATGTTGATGAATAGAATAGAACCGTGTACAGAGGGGCGACATAATGAGGCGTTAATAAAAGAATTTTCAGCTGACGAGATTTATGAAGCTACTAAAGCAATGGCTCCTTTAAAAGCTGCAGGTAATGATGGTTTTCCTGCGTTTTTCTTTCAAAAGTATTGATATGTAGTTGGTAGTGATGTGACTCGTTATTATTTGGAGGTTTTAAATGACGGGAAAGAGTTAGAGATTATGGACAAAACCAACATTGTCCTTATATCTAAAGTGAGTAACCTAAAAAGTATGGGTCAAAATAGACCAATTAACCTTTGCACAATAGTATACAAAATAATTCCGCGCGTGTTAGTTAATAGGTTTCATAAAGTTTTAGAAATTTGTGTTGATGAAACTCAAGGGGCATTTGTGTCAGGAAGACAGATTACAGATAACGTTCTTATTGCCTATGAAGTATTACATTCGATGAAAACAAGAAGGGGAGGTAAGAATGGCCATTTTGCGTTAAAACTAGACATGAATAAAACCTATGAGCGAGTTGAATAGTCTTTTCTAGAGGATATGATGAGAAGGCTTGGCTGTTGTGACAATTGGATTATGTTAATTTTACTCTATGTAAAAAGTCTCTTATTCGGTTATTTTGAATGGTATTAAAGGTGCAGAATTCAAACCAACCAGGGGTTTGAGACAGGGAGACCCGTTAAGTCCCTATCTTTTCATTTTGTGCGCTGAAGGTTTTTCAAGATTGATGTATAATGCAAGACAGGATGGTTTAATTAATGGTGTGAAACAAGGAAGAGGAGGAGTGGCTGTTACTCCTCTATGATGATAGTATTTTATTTGAGAAAGCTATGTTGGAAGGTGCTACTGCCATCAAACAAGTAATTAATTCTTACAAAAACATGTCAGGTCAGTTGGTCAATTTCGAAAAGTCCTTTATTTATTTTAGTAAAAATGTGGCAGATGATATTAAAAATCAAATTGTTTCAGTATTGGGTGTGAGGTTAGCTAATAACTTAGAAAAATATATAGGGTTACCCATGATGATAGGGAGAAGAAAAAAGCACGCTTTTGTTGAGTTGCGAGAAAAGTTCATTAAAAAAAAGCAGGCTTGAAGTGTCAGAAATTTATCTATTGGTGGTAAAGAAATATTTTTGAAAGCAGTATTACAGGCTATACCTACCTATGCGATGCAATGTTTTAAATTACTGATTTCTTTTTGCCGAGAATTAGAAGGTTTAATGAGTAAGTTCTGGAGGCGTAATTTAAAAACGAAGAAAGCCATACATTGGTGCGATTGGCATGCAATGTGCGTTCCTAAAACGTATGGCGGGATTGGTTTTAGAGATCTTGCAAAATTTAATTTGGCCCTGTTGGCGAGATAGGGATGGAAGCTAGTTACTAATCCGGTTAGTTTGTTTTCCCGCATATTTAAAGTCAAATATTACCCACAGATAGATTTTATGAGCGCAAGTCTAGGAGCTTACCCATCGTTTACCTGGCGGAGCATGTTGAGAGCTCGAGAGCTGTTAGGGAAAGGCTTAGGGTGGAGAATCGGTAATGGAAAAACAATGAATATCTGGAATGATATCTGGTTGCCTAAACTTGGGAATGAGAAAGTGTCAATTGATAACATCAACACACAGTATACAGTAGTTGTGGATCTGATTAAAACGGAGAACTTTAAATGGAATGAAGAGGTGGTTCGCGAGTTATTCTCACCTAAACAGGCAGATAACATCCTTTGCATCCTTTTAATAAATGTTTTACAGCCAGATGAGGTTGTATGGCGTGGTGACAACACAGGAGTCTATTCGGTTAAATGTGGATATCGTTGGCTTGTTTATGAAGAGATGAACAATCAAGGAAGTGGCAATATGGTACAAAAGTTAGAAGAAAACAGATTTTTTACAAAATTATGGCAACTCAAAATCCCTAATAAAATACAAATCCACCTATGGAGAGTTGCCAATAATTATTTGCCACTACTCTCTAACTTAGTTTTAAGGAGGTTATAGGGGACAGCAATTTACCCAGTTTGCCAATATGAGAATAAAACAGTTATACATCTGTTTTCGGAATGTATTTTCACTAAACAGATTTTTTGGGGTTTGGGTATTGATTTAATAAGCCATAATCTGCAACAAAGTTGGAAGCATGGGTTAGCTGAAAGTTTCAACAGTAAAAGTAATGATCAATGTATACTGATAACTTTAGCATTCTGGGCTATATGGCATAATAGAAACAAATTTTACACGATGGGAAAAGAGAAATGGTGCAAGGGGTAGTTAGTTTCATAGTAGCTTATTATGTAGAAATTTCACAGCTTAAGTCAAGTTTGAACTGCCATGCAAATTTAAACAAAGACAGATAGGAAGCCCCAGATCCAGAAAACGTTAAAGTAAATTTTGATGCATCGTTTGATAAATAGTCTTAAACAGCAGTTGCTAGGATTGTTATAAGAAATTATCTAGGGTTCGTTATGGGTTCAAGTGTGTACCCGTTTAAAGGTGTAAGAGACCCAGTTACTGCAGAAGCCCTTGCTTGTCTAGAAGCGGTCAAATTCGCGATGGAGATGAGCTTTAGCAAAATCTGTGTAGAAGGTGATGTATTAGTAGTAATAAAAAAACTCCGAATAGAAACACAAGACAAATCGACAGTCGGAACTATTATAGATCAAATACTCAACCATAAACAAAGGTTTAGAAACTTAACTTTCCATTTCGTTTGTAGATCTGCAAATAAAGCCGCTCATAAACTCGCTGCATGGGGGGGCCATCAATCTGAGAATCCAAGATACTGGGTTGAAGAAACCCCATCGGACATTGATGACGTTATTGAAGCGGACAGACAAGAAAGATTGAGATAGAAAAGGTACGATTTAGAAACTGAGACCAGAGGATAGTCTTTTTGATGAAAGGCCTCCGATGTATTCTCAGGGAAGTATGGTATTGGTGTTAATGGATCTATGGAAATGCTAGAAGAGATGAAAGCCAGATGTGCACAGTTTTTTATCTGACGAAATAAGAATTTACAGAGTTTTTAAGAATGGTGAAAGCTTAGAGAAACATGGAAGAAACAGACTGTTTATATAAGGATAAAACTTGTAATCATATTATACATATTGATTCTAAAAACGAAAACAATATAGCTTCAATTAGTAAAGGTTTTAATAGTCTGATAGATATAACTTCTGTATATTTCAATAAACTATATAACAAGTTAAATAAGGTTGAACAACAAGTTAATAATATAGGAATGATAACCGAATTGGATTTGAATAACGAATCTAAAGGTATGCTATTAGAAGTTAATAAAAAATTAGAGCAAGTATTAGAAGATAATAATAATATAGAACCTGAAACAAATCTAGGTCCTTTATATTATGGTAATAGTAATATAATATTAACACTTTCGAATGAAGAAGAAACCTCATCTGAAGAATCATCTTCAAAGCATAAAAAAGTAATAAAAAATTACACTAAGCAACAAAAATATGATTTCCAATCCTATAAACAACTAATAGAACATTGGAAAGAAAAATTTTCCAAGACAAAAGATAAACATGAAAGAATAGAATATTTAATATTGATAGAACAACTTTATGAAGAACATAAAGAATTGTTTAGATTATTTAATTATCATTATATGTTAAATTATGATACTACAGACAGTAGTAGTAGTTCTGAAAACTCTAGTAATAATATAAATCTAGAAGATTTAAAAGTAACAAGTGATCAATCTGATGAAGAAACAACTTCAACAGAAGAGGATGAAAACATAAAAATTCCAGAACCTATGGAAACTGATCAAATAGATCAAGATCCTAAAGGAAAAAGGAAAATAGATTCTGAAAATTTTAAAGATGACTCATTAAGATCAGGAAACAAATCCTATGAACAGGTAGATAATACTACACGAATTTTCGATTATCAAACAGATAATATAGAAAACTTAGCTACTAATGAGATCAAACCTGAAAATCCAGGAGAATCTTCTAATCAACCTATTCTAAATAGGATAGATGATTTAAATAAAAGAAATGTTGCTCAAGGAGGAACATATTTAGATCTTACTAATATCCCCATATCAGATTATGAAAAAACCATAGATGATTGGGCACAATCAATGACAATTGTTGTAAACAACAATAATTGGACAAAGGAAAAATTTCTAAACTACTTTACAGGAACATTTCAAGGAAATGTTCTGCAATTTTTAAGAAGATGGGAAGAATCCGATAAAGGAAAAGAACAGAAAGGACAGCTAATTAATCAAATTCAGACGTCCAAAGATTTACTAAAAGGTTTAACTCAAATTTTAAAAAAAGAATTTTGTGGTTATAATGATAAACAAGATCAAAATAGTACATCTAGTTATATATTAACAAAAATTAAGTTATGTGATATTAGATATTTAAAAAATTTCTCTAAGAAATTTTTTCATGAATATCAAAAGTTAAATAATGATAATATAGATTTCTGGAAAAACCAGTATTTCCATAAATTACTACCACCTTGGGATGAGATTTGCGTCAAAAAATACGAATCTTACTTAGAAAAACATAGTAAATTATCCGGATTAGATAAAACTACTATAGATTCTATAGGCAATAGAATCAATTTTGCTAAAGAAAGAATTACTAGCCATTGTCTGCAAACAAAAGCTGCTAAACAAGTTAAGCATAAATTAAGTTCGCAATATTGTTCTAAAATATTAGAAAATGAATGGGAATTTGGATGTAAACAACCCATAACTCCCTTCAGAAAAAATAAAAGAAAGAATAAGAAATATAAGTTTATAAAAAGAAAATTTTGGAATAAAAATAAGATAAAATCCAATAATAATAAAAAGAGAAAATTCGTTTGGAAAAAGAATCCTAATAAATCTAGGAAACAGATATGTAAATGTTTTATTTGTGATGAAGAAGGTCACATAGCACCTAATTTCCTAACAAAGGAAAAAGTGCTAAGAAAATGATTAAAACTCTAGAAGAAGAAAATGTAGTGATATGTTATGAAGAGGAAATAAATCCTGAAGAAATATTATATGAACTGATATCAGAAACAGAATCTGATACAGATGAAGAAGAAGAATTTATATTTATGATGAATAGTTCTAATAACCAATTAGAAGAAATTCCTACAACTGAACAACAGGACATAAGATTAGGAAATATAACCGGAGAAGAAAAAGATCTTTCTGATGAAATGATAGAAAAGATAAATAAAAATCACATTTCTAAAGAAGAGATATATAAGATATCAAAGTTCAAAATATGGACTCAAAGACATATAGAGAAAATTAGTGGCAACACAGTCGCTAAAGATACCAGAGGAGGATTAACAGAAATCCCATTATTTTCTAAAGAAAAAATTAAGAGGATTAAAAAGAAATATCCTCAGGTTAGATATATACATCTAGGAATAATCATGATCACAATTAGAGTCCTATTTAGAAGAGGTCATGATATACCAATTATAGCGGTTTTATTAGATAAAAGATTTGAAAATCCAATAAAAGCACTTATTGGAGGAATTCAATCTAATTTGCATACAGGTGTAGTAGGATTTAAGGTAAAACCAAATTACTTTATATCCATTACAGATCCTCTAATAGAAGAGTGTTTATGTTTAAGAATTCAGACAAAAAATTCTGATATTAAGGATTTAGCAGAAGATCTAGCAATAAGTTGGACTTCCATAAATAAATATGCTAATACAGCAGAGGTTGAAATAAAAGAAATTAATAATAAAATAATTGAGTTATTTGAACCTAATAAATTCACTACAGATATACAACCTAGGTTAGTACATTTAAGTGACCTATCAGTTCCAAAAGATTGGATCATAGGAAATATTAATAATCCAAGCACATCCAAACCGGTATGTACTATTGAATATATAGCATCAGGAGATAAGCTATATTTTAAGAATAATACAATTGCAGATAGTAATAATAATCTTGTTTTACCTTCTAGTTCTCAAACAGAGGATGAAATAGAATCAACACCAATACCATTAAAAAAGAACAAATAAACCAATTGAAATAAATCATTGGTTATACAAAATCCTAGAAAACAATTTTAGTGAAGAACCATTAAAATTATGGCAAAACAGTCCTAGATATTGTGAGATAAAATTAGAAAATCCTAATAAAATTATTAGAGTAAAACCAATGATCTATACCAAACAAGATATAGATGAATTCGATATTCAAATAAAAGAATTATTTGAAAAAGGGTTAATAGAAGAAACTAACAACCCACATTCGAGTCCAACTTTCATGGTAAGAAACCATGCAGAAATTAAAAGAGGAAAAGCTAGGATGGTGATTAATTATAAACGATTAAACCAAAATATCGTTTTTGATGGTTATTTTATTCCAAGAAAGGATGTCCTTATTAACCAAGCTAAAAATGCCAAATATTTTAGCAAATTTGATTGTAAATCTGGCTTTTGGCAAATTATGCTAAAAGAAGAATCTAGACCATTAACAGCTTTTAGTGCTCCTAATGGACATTACCAATGGAGAGTGATGCCATTTGGTTTGTGTAACGCACCACAAATCTTCCAGAGATGGATGGACACCATCTTTAGTAGGTATAAAAAATTTTGCATTGTTTATATAGATGAAATTTTGGTATTTTCAGAAAACCTGGATTTACACAGAAAACATTTAAATATAATTTCACAAGAATTCATAAAACATGGAATTATACTTAGCCCTAAAAAGATAGAGTTAGAAAAAACAGAAATAGAATTTTTAGGATTAAAATTATCCAAAGATGGTCTTAAACTCCAAGATCATATTATAATAAAAATACAAGAATTTCCTGAAAAGATTGAAGATAAAAAATAACTTCAATAATTTTTAGGAATACTAAATTATGGTAGAAATTTCTTTCCTGAAAAAGAATTATTAGCTATTAAAAAGAATTATTAGCTATTAAAAAAGGAATTATTAGTTAGAAAAAGAATTATTTCAAGAATTTCCTGAAAAGATTGAATACAATTTTTATGTTATATTTGAAAAAGAATTATTAGCTATTAAAAAAGGAATAAAAAAATTTCTTATTTATTTAGCTCCTGAAAAATTTATTATAAAGACAGACAATTAAGCTGTTAAGCAATTTTTGACTAATAAAAGTCTAGAAACTATTCCAAGAAGGATACGTTGGTATAATGAGTTATGTACTTTCAATTTTGAAGTTTTATATGTAAAGGGCACTGATAATGTTATTGCTGATTATCTTAGCAGGCCCAATGGACAAAGGTAAAAAGCCTTTGGAACAAGTTGGTGAATGGACAACGGTTCGTAAAAAACGACCGGATCCAAGATTTGTAAATCCACAATTCTTAAGAGCTCCTTTTTCAAGCCCATATCCTAATCAAGGATATTATCTACCCTATCAATATCCTTTTATGGGACAACCAGTCCGACCACGACCAATTATACCTCAGGCCAATTCGTTACCTTGGTCTCAGGACCCTAATTCTGCATATCAAACCAGCTATGCAGAGGTGATCAAGAATGCGGAAAAATTTTGCATCGATGAAAATCTGTTGAAAGCACGACAGATGAACGAAATTAAAGATTTCTATAATCCTGGTATACCTCCAGAATTATATGATATCATTAATGAAATATGAAAAACCCATATTACAGAACAGAGAGTAAATTTCAGAAGAGCTTTAACCAAGCTATCTGAAAAATTAGCTGAAAAAACGGCTACAGAAAAAAGATGTCATAATTTATTGCTAAATTCTATTCTAACCAGAGAGTGGGATGATTTTGATATCGGATATCTAGATCTCAAGGAGATAAACAATCTTCTTGATACAGTTCAGTATTTTAAAGAGATAAGAACTACTAATCCAGTAATAAATAAGTTATTTCGAATTTGCCTTTTCCATAAATCCAAATATATTTTGCCACCAGAAGTATTTTCAAATATCAATAAATACATTTGCAAACAGCAAGATGTATTTCAAAAATCTTTTTCTGAGTATTTTTATCAAGCTTATGTTTATACTACTATTTCAGGAGAAAAAATCTTTGCTATTAAATTTAGGCTTGATCATGAACCATTCGATATAACAAGTATTGAATGGGGTTTTGTGAAACAATTAACTGTACAAAATTTTTCTTTTCATCTAACAAAAGATTTTCCAACTTTCTTAAAATCTATGTTAATAAAGAAAACAAAAAATTTTGATTTTATGCTTTATTTTCATTTCAATATTTACAGTTTAATTGGTTTTGCTGAGAAAGAAAAATTTTATTAGCCATATCAAATCTGGGAATTCTCCAAGCTTATAGCAGGTCCTCTACTTTCGGCTGTAAATGAGGAACCAGAGCATCTAAATAATACAATTGAAAGATGCCAAAAGAATTTCCTCCACTATCAAGTCCAATCCGGAATTGATCTAATGAATAAGGCCAAGGAAATAGTGTCAAAAATGACAAGTTATTCCTGCACAGACGGTAAAAGAATCTTTGTATACGATTGTTTTGATCAACACCATGATGAACCAGATGGTGAAGCCATAAGGCTATTAAAAAAGATAGCTGAAATGGACATGGATGACTATCCCTCAGAAATCCTGGAACAAATCAGGGACACATGGCAAAATTGGAATTCACCTCCCAGAATTTCCAATGCCTCATTAAATCTGGATGAATTGGAAGAAATGAATCTTGATAACATCCAGGAGGGATAAGGACAAAATTAATTGTCAACATCAATAATAAACACGTGTCAAACTTCAACAGAGAAGTTATGGCCAGAAAGATCCGGAGGAATCCATGCTTATCAACAAGGAAAAGCATTGCCAGGTGTTAAACTTCAACAAAATGAAGTGATAACATACTTATCTGATGGCATCCGGACTTCAGAAATTTTAGATTACAATTTGTAAATTTTCCTATAAAAGGAGAGAGCTGAGCCTAAACAAAGCATTCGGAATTCATTCCAGTTTTTCTTAGCTTTATTAGACACTCTTGTAAAATACTTCCGCTTGTAATTTCTCTGTAATAATCTCCCAGTCCCTATATTCTATATCTGGTGTCCAGTGTCCATGTCCATTTTCTTTAGGGACTTAGGAAATGGAGTCTAGTTTTCTTTTTCTTTCTTTTTGATTTTTATTTGCCTTGGTTCTTGTTAAAGAAGGTGTCTGTTAAGGTCTCTTTAGAGATAGGGTTTTTCTTTTTCTAGGCAGATGATCTATTTTTTGATTCTGCATTTAATATCATCGACAGTTTTGCGCCTTTCATGGGTTGACAGCTGTAAGGTGGTTTTTTACCTTAGTTTTTTGTATTTTGTTTTAGTTTTCCCTTTTCTCACCTTTATTTAATAAAATTCATCAAATATTTTATTCAAATTTTTTTTATAAATAATTACATTAGTATATTCAAAATAAATTCCAAAAAAAAAATTCTTAGAAATTTATTAGAGTTCATATTTGAATTAAACTCATAATTTCCATACCATCCAACCTCTTTTATGGTAAAAGACAACAATTAAAAATCCTAATTCAAAACCCTAAAGGTACATTGCATGGCACATAACCATAACCTGTAAGGATAACATGTACAACAATTTTTTGTTCACTTTGCTCCCATTTTTTACCTCATTTTTTGGAATAATGTTTTACTTAAATGTTTTCTGAACAAATTAAGAATAATTTTGAATTCATCTAAAACCAAAAACTGCTCAAAATAATCTCAATAAAAGTAAAAAAAAAAAATGGTTATTTTTTAGTGCATGTGGTCTGCTATTTATATATTTTTAGCCCCTATTTAACTCTAAATTGAGCACTCCTTTTTCTTCTAAATAAATCAATAAAATAAAAACTTATAACTAATTAATTTGTACTCATAACAAAAGAATATTTTTATAAAAAAAATTACATAAGATAAGGATCTAAATTAGGGATGGGCAATTGATTAAGTTAAGTCGAATCGAATTAAAAAATTTCGAATTAATCGAGTTGACGAATCCTATTTTAGTAATCGAACTCATTTTAAATTTTTTGCGAATCGAGTAAAAACAATTCGAGTCAAGTTGAGTCGAGTTAACGAATCCTATTATTTATACTATTATTTATACTCAATGTTGAGTTTACATGAACCGATTATTTAACTATTAGACGAAGTACAAGATTATTTAACTATATAAACAATATAATGGTTTTGCCTTTTTAACTTAATTGATAAACATTTATTAAAACGACGTAGTTTTGCATTTTAACTTAATGATTTTGACTTTTAACTTTAGAAAATATAAACATTTATCAAAACGACGTAGTTTTTCCTTTTCTTATTTGGATTTTTGGATAACTCGAATTGTGTAATTCATATTCGAGTTAAATCGAAAATTTTGATTTTTTTATTTGAGTTGATCCGAATAACTTAATTAACTCAAATAACTTGAACTATTTAATTCAAATTTTAAATTTTTTATCGAATTTTTTGAATCGAATCAGATTTTATCCACCCCTAACTCAAACTCTATATACCAATTTTGGTTAAAAAAACCTCTTAAGTGAGACTCTGATACTGTTATTGAAATTTGTTAATGCTTTTGAAACTTAAAAATTTAATTCAAATAAATATATATATACAATATAATAGGAAAGTAAATAACAAATATAATTCAAGATTTCACTCAAAATCAATTTTATCAGGTTTTTCCCATTTACAAGATACTAAAAAATTTGAAGAAATTTACACATTAAACAAATCCTCATACAATATATATATTTTTTGTAAATGCTCAATTTATTGTATAATAGTTGATGATACAAATGAGGTTTAAGAGTATTTATAATTGATTTCACCTCAAATAAACTATAGAGATCAATATACATTAATTGCTAAAAATTCTAAGTAAATAAACTCTATACCTTATGAATGTAGAAAATTTGACATAAAGAACAAAATCCCATATTGTTAAACAAAGATCTTGAAATGCTTGTTTATAAGTAATTATATTTCATTAGAGTAATAAAAACTAAGTTAAGAGAGTAAGCTCGTGGAAGTGAACATCTTAACTTGTAACACCTATATTTAGTTAAGCTAAAAATAACTTAACTGATAAAGGTTATTTTTCGTTCTAGATTCATTGAACTATTTTTGCTGAGCATTTTATGTTACAATCTATTGTTAATTTTTTATTTCTCATTTTATAATGGAAGAGCTTGTTGAATCCTAAGGGATACAGTAAAATTATCCTTAAAAATAGTATCTAACATGCTTTAAACTATTCAACTCTTATTCTTAATTCATTAAATTGATGAATACTTACTAAACCATATTTTAATATCAATATGTATTTTTAAAAACCCATCATATAATAAAAAAAAAACTTAACCAAAATTATGCACATAATAAAAATATAAAAATTATGCACGTAATAAAAATATAAAAAAATCCAACGAACCAAACAAATCCTAATGTGACAATCTTTAAAAGAGAAACTTACTTAGAAAAGCACCCAATAAAAAATCTTAATAATTAAAATAATAAGGTTATCACTTAGAAGCATCCGAACAGAATAAAAATGAATGATTATTCAGTAACCCTAGCGCCAAACTTTTCACCCCATAGTTGAGCATTGGGCCCGATAGATTTGCATATATCTGCATTTCACTTTGAGAAGAGGATCCAATCAAAGCGAAGTCGTAAAGCAACCATGGAACCAAACACTAGAATTTTCAGGGTTTCGTTTTGCTCCACTACCTAAAAGCTGCTATTCGGGAAAATAATTATGCTCCCTAATACTATAATTGTAAAATTGACTAATGCTTTTTCATTGTGGTCCATAATTTTCAGGACCAAAATAAATGCTTCAATCATATGATTAATTTGAGTTTTACTCAAGTGAAATGAATAATACAATCTATAAATCATTGAGTTGAAAGAAATATTATATATAATTAATACGAAAAACGTTCATTCTCCATATACATTTTATGCTGCTGATCTTTTGGCAGTTAATAAGAACATCCAACTTTATGTTGTTGTTGTTGTTTCTCTGCAGGTGTTGCTTTTGAACATATCATCAACTTTCACAGCAGAGGGACTTTCCGGTTTGTAGAAATTGTGAAGCAAAAATGGTGGAAGGTGGTAATATATCAAAACCAGACAAGACAGAGTTTACTGAGTGTTGGAAAACAACATGGAAGACTCCATACATTATGAGGCTTGCATTGCCAGCTGGTATTGAAGGTCTTTTATTTGGTTATGACACTGGTAAGATGAGGCCTTCTTCTATATGATGAATGATAAATGCGTTCGATGTTTTATGTTTTTCAAAAGATCTTGTTTAATCCTAGGAGATACGCTTTATGACGAAATATACAGTGTTTAACCCATCTCAAGCTATTCAACTCGTGTTCTTTGTCAGTTAAATTGATGAATGCTTTTCAACAAAAAGTCAGTTTAATTTGTAAATGTTGTTGAATTACAAGAGTGATTTCGGATGCCCTACTTTACATCTGTGAGGACTTCGAACAAGTCGATCGAAAAACATGGTTACAGGTTACATGCTCTTCATTGCTTCATTTACCTGAAAAAAAAAAAAGCGTTGCTGGTTTGCTTGCTGATTAAGTGTTTTATTATGTGTTGATTATCAAGAGCTCATAGTGAGTATGGTTGTACCTGGTGCTATCGGTGGTGCAACAATTGGAGGATGGATAAGCGACTGGTTTGGCCGGAAAAAATCAATTTTGTTTGCTGATGGACTGTTTGCTGTGGGCGCCTTAGTTATGACATTTGCTAATGATTATTATTGGAGGGATTATAGTGGGTTTAGGGGTTGGAATGACTTCAATGATCACACCTCTCTATATTTCCGAAGCTTCTCCTGCTCGTATTCGAGGAGCATTAGTTAGTACTAACGATTTGCTCATTACAAGAGGACAGTTTCTGTCTTACCTTATCAATCTGGCCTTTCACTAAGGTAAATGTTACAATCACTAAAATCATAAAATTATATTTCCTTGTCAATTGAAGTTCAAGTACATCGGAAGGTCTGATGAGCAATATGTAATCTTTGTTCCAAACAAGTTGGACCTGGCGTTGGATGCTCGGGATCGCAGCGATTCTAGTACTCCTTCAATTGATCTTGATGCTGTCACTTCCCGAGTCCCCTAGATGGCTTTACAGACAAGTTACAACGTTGCTCTTATATGCATTCTTGAAACTTATGTTGTATGCATTGTTGGTATGTTTCGATTCACATTATAACATTTTGTTATTGTTCAGAACAAAGAGGAAGAGGCCAGATCCATCTTAGAGAAAATATTTTTGGTTAACTAAGTTGATGATAAGATGAAAGCCTTGAAACTCTCCGTCGAAGCGGAAAAAGCCGATGAGCATGCCATTGGTGACAACCTGATACAGAAGCTGGAGGGTGCTTTGAGCAATGTTGTAGTCCGAAGAGGACTCTATGCTAGTATAACGGTTCAAGTGGCTCAGCAGTTCTCAGGAATCAATACAGTTATGTATTATAGCCCAACAATTGTTCAGTTTGTGGGATTTGCTTCAAAGGAGATAACATTGGCACTTTCGTTGATCACCTCTGGTCTTAATGCCGTTGGCTCAATCGTCAGTATGGTTTTCGTTGACAGCTATGGTAGGAGAAGGTTGATGCTTGTTTCCATGGTTGGTATCATCCTTTGCCTCGTGTCGTTATCGATCATATTCCTCGAAGCTGCCAACCATGCTCCGAAAGTCAACCAGCTAGACACCAATTCCATACCAAACATTACATGTCGTAGCTATATATCAACCCTGAAACCTTCATCATGGAACTGCATGTCTTGCTTGAAAGCCAGTTGCGGATTCTGCTCGAATACAACAAACGAGGCAAGCATAGATTCCATTTTTAGCCATTGACATGATCTATTTTACATCAGTGATTGATTTATTCATTTCATTGCGCAGTACTCGCTTGAAACATACCTGGAACTCATCACAGGACAAAGATATTGGTGCCGTGGACAACATGGGACATGGTTCAAAGACGATTGTCCAAGCGAATTCGGGTTCCTAGCAGTTGTTTTCTTAGGACTTTAGGGCACGTTTGGTTCGCTGTAATAGAATAGAGGTGTAATAGAATAAAACTGTAATGGAATATAGCTGTAATGGAATATAGCTGTAATCAGTAATTCAATTGTTTGGTTGATTGGAATGGAATAGAGCTGTAATAATATTCTTGTGTTTGGTTGAATGGAATGATGCTGTAATAGCATAAGAAAAAATGCTTAAATGACTAAAGTACCCTTAACAGAATTTTTTTAGTTAGATGATTATTGTTATTAAATTTTAATGATTATTATTAAATATAATTGAATAAAAATATTAATTTATTTAATTATATTTTAACATAATTATTATTAAATACAATTTAATAAAATAATATGTAATTTAATAATATTTTTAATATAATTATTATTAAAATATGAATTAGTAAAAATTATAATATATAATTTTAGAAAAATAATATATAACCTATTTTTTAGTTTTAAATTATGATGCATATATACTAAGCTTAAATATCATTAATAAAATAAATAATTTAATTATCTTCTGAACTAAAAAAATAAAAGATTAGAAATATAAATAGCTTGATAATTATATTTTACATTCAAACATAATCTACATATCATAATCTATATGTTAAATTTTATAACATCAAAAAGTTACAACAGTCTGCGATATTCTATTAATACCATCTTACGATTCAAATATTACATATACAAAAAGTTAACAAAACAACACCAACACAACCATGATTTTTAATGGTCTGAAAGAAATCTTCTCACCCATTCCAGTCGCACGGAAGGAGGCAGACTAAAGAAAACGATCATTTG
Source organism: Gossypioides kirkii (assembly GCA_005610355.1). NCBI lineage: Eukaryota > Viridiplantae > Streptophyta > Magnoliopsida > Malvales > Malvaceae > Gossypioides > Gossypioides kirkii. Next base: position 28,312,289 of record CP032247.1, on the reverse strand, counting down.
CGTTGGATTGTCCAGGATTTTGCTCAACGCAGAATATCGTTCATCCTCCGTTAATCCTTCCACTTCGCATAAAGCCGGATATAATTTCTGAGTACTTTCTTGAATGATCATTTCTGACTTTTGTTGAATTAGCACTTCGGAGGCAATGCTTCTACTTATTTCAAGGCTGACAGTCTGTATAGTTTTCCCTAGTAATGTGGCAGCCTCAAGAAATGAAGTAGAAGAAATTTGTTCACTTGCATCAGAAACCTTTTTTTTCTTCTTTAAAGACCTGGAATCATCTTCATTTCTAGATTGTTGCGGTTGTGTACCTGAAAGATCCATCTCATCTAAAGAAACATCAGCTTCACACTCATGGTCAATGTTTCTTTCTTCATGAGTATTTGCAGTAGCTACATCTTCAGCATCTATTTCTTCAATAATATCAGCGGCCGTTTGAGCATCTTTCCCAGTGGTACGATCCTTTGCGTAGATGGCAGTAAGTTGGTCGTAGTAAGGGAAACTGCGATGTCTGAATTGACCGGCTTCTTTATGACTATAAAAAAAAGGAGAAATTCATATTAGATATAAGTTAGGTCAAAGCAAGATAGTAAAGACATGAAATAATTCTTACACTTATATACGAGTTCCACACAGCATCTTCGGCAACAACAAGCTGTCTATGCTCATCCCAACCAAAGCCGCTATTGTCTTTTCCACTGAGCATGTCATAAACGATTGCCCAATCCCTTTTCAATGTCCTAATCCTCGATTCAAGATTAGGTTTAGCCTTCAATTTTGCATGAGGTAAAACTTTTTCTAGCATCTTTTCTAGCTCATTTAAATATCCGGCCTTGAGCCCCGTATCGGCATTAAAGGTTCCGACATTGTGCAAGTCAACCATACAAGCAACCAACGCAACATCTTCTTCTGGAACCCATTTCCTTTTAGTTCCTCGAGAATTTTGAGAAGAAGCAGTTGATTGTGAAAAGCCTGACGTAACTATCTTAAGAGAAAAACACAAATTAAAATTAAAGCTTGATATCATGAATAAGAAGGTCAACACTTTATAAAATTATAACACATGGCGAATCAAATGAAAATAGATTAAATTTGCAATCCAACAAGTCTAGTACAATACATAAAGACAATTCAAACACCACCAAAGTTTCATAAACTAGGTACATTAAATAAAATAAAGAAATTAAACTTCCACTGTGTTTTAATAAACCTAACTAATTTCTAGATGTTTGCCATTCATAGAACATTTGATTGGCTAGTTCCATTCTCCAAGTAGCCCATGCATCCGATGGATGAATGTTTACAATATTCGACTCATCCTCATCTATCAAATTACTAGATAATTGTTCTTCCAACTCCGCTTCAATAGGATCAAGACTCATATAGGTTCGAATAAAATTATGGAGCAAACAACATGCAATAATGATTCTATTGTGCACTCTCACAGGATAGAATGATGGACTCCTAAGTATTCCCCATCTAAGTTTTAATAACCCAAAGCATCTTTCAATAACATTGCGTGCTGAAGCATGTTTCATATTGAAAAATTCTTCTGGAGTACTTGGTTGGTAACCCTGACGCCACTCATTCAAATGATATCTTTGTCCTCTAAATGGCGCAAGAAATCCTTCACAGTTTGTATAACCAGCATCAACTAGATAATAACAACCTATAAAAAAGAAACAAAACTAATTATCATGGTCAGTTTTCCGAAAAAAGTACTCCAGAAAAATTAATTCAAATTCCTCTAATTCCGCACTTTACCATGAGGAACCTTCAGTCCATGTCTCATACTAATGGCATCTCGAAGAACCCGTCCATCAGCAACAGAACCTTCCCAACCGGGAAGAACATAAACAAAATGCATATCAGGTGTACAAACACCTAACATATTTGTTGCTATGTCACCCTTTCGCGTTCGATATCTAGGTTTATCAACTGTTGGAACCCTAATCTTGATGTGGGTTCCATCTAAAGCACCTAAGCAATTCTACACAAAATGTATAAAACATCGAGTTAGGATACTATATTTAAATCTAAATCAACTAAACAATGTACGAGCTATATTGAAACTCACTCCAATACCTTGAAACATTTCCACCTTGGGTCTGTAGAATTACCCATAATTGGATCTGCCTTTTTAAATAGCACATCTTGTAAGCGTATGACAGCATTTAAAACATTGTGAAATGATCTGCTAACGGTTTCCCCAGACCTATTAAAGTGATGCTTGATAACTCGATTTTTAAGGTGATGAGAAATAATATGTAAAAACATTGCCACTTGCTCATCAACAAGCATGTTCCTTGACGACTTCAATTCTCCTAAAGTTTGTAACATCTCACATAGTTTAAAAAAAGTAGTTCTATTCATCCTAACTTGTTCAATACAAGTCTCATCACTAGCATATACAAGTCTTTTCACATAATCTCGTTTTGTATAAAAATCTAAAATATATGATCTAATCCTTGGTCTATAAATATGTAGGCTATAGATGGTAGCCAATGAAACTAAGAACCAACTTGCAACTGTGCACATTTGCAGCCATACTGTCACAGCAAGACCAATTCTTCTACGCCTTTCACTTTGTACTATTAAAGGTAAACGAGCCATTACAGCAAGATGTTAAAGTGTCATAAATCTTCAAATCATATACTTAATACAATTCCAAATATAAATCATTGTTAACAGAAAATGTTATAATGTTATGAGCTATGATAAAGAAAGCTATAGGTACTGAGATTGAGAGTTCTATGACTACTGTCAATTGTGTGTGATAAAGAAAGCTATGGGTACTATGACTTGATGTTGTTGATGATGTTTGCGTTGTTAATGTAAAAAATAATTGTTACTAAATGAGTTTATACTCCCTGCTTTTGTTAAATTAGTATAGTTAGAGTTTTAATTTATTTAAATTAATATGTTAGATAATAGTTTAGATTTTAATTAAGATAATTAGAAGTTTGAATTGAATTATGACAATTAGACTTTAAATTTAGACAAGATAACTAGGTTTTTAAATTAAATTAGAAAGTTTGGTTATTCATGGGTTTGTTTCTACAAAAAAATGAAATATATTAAAAATATTTAAAGGCTAAATAAAGAGATTGATTTTATTTGATTCACTCAACTCATATCTCAACCCACATGATCAAAACAACAATTACATAACACTGGTTTCTATTAATATGTTGTTCACGAGGACAATCAAATATACAAAATTGGAATTCTACCCATTTTCAATGCCTTTTTATCTGGTTTCAAATATACAATCAAATATCTATGGATACATGTTTCCTTTGCATTATAATAAAAAGTAACCGAACCCAAGGGCCTTATGAAGAAGACCCTAAAACAGATTCATAACATCTGTGTATTAGCAGGGCCTTTGATGATTGGACATAAAAATAAAAGGGCTTCTCTTTTGTTTTATTTGGTTATGTCAGAATGTTGGGTTTGGATGAATTAACTTTAAAGATGATAATGATTCTCCAAGATAACAAACATACAGAGAGAGGTTAAGGTGTACAAGAAATGTACTCATTATTAAAACACATAGGATACTGAATTTTTATAAGACAGAGTGGAAAAGGAAACCTTTGGGGACTGGATGGTGGTGGAGCGGCAGCAACCGTAGGCTCCTTAGCTGGCTGGTGCTTTGGATGGCAATAATCAAGGAGGATCACGATTTAATGTTCTTTTCAAGTTGGGAGAGGTTGGGGAGCAGTCAAAGGATAGGAGTGATGATGTTTTTCATTTTGGTAAGCAAAGATCCGATGCTAAGTTAGGTGCTAAAATTTCAGATACAGCTAAGGAGATTATGATGGGGGCAGGATCTTCAATGGATTTGAATGCTGCACAATCTACTGCTGGGCGTGAGGTGAGTCAGATGAATAAATCAAGGAAAGGAAAGCAGGCTATTAGTGGTGAGCTTTATCCAGGATGATTGGATCCCTTCTTTGGGGTCTTTGCAAAATTATCTTATCAATGGGAAATCTATACCGAGGAGTGCTAGAGTTTTGAATTTCGTTACCGCAAATGGAGGTTAGAATTGGGCAGTATTAAAGGAGTGCTTTCCTAAAGAAGTGCTCGCTTGCATTGCGGCTTGCCATGTACCCAACGAAGCCTTAGGGAGTGATTAATGTTCATTGAAGAGTTCAAGGTGGAACGTCTTTAGATTAACAGCCGATGTACTTTTACACTAAGCCATTTACCCTCTATTTTGTTTTCTTCTAAAGAAAGCATGCCAAAATACAAAAAGCTCGAACACCAACAAGTCAATAAGATGTCAGATTCAAAAAGAAGTATCTAACTTGAACTTGTCTTTAGATGTCGGCCGGTCCTGTAAGATTGTTGAGCATTGATTCTACTGCTGTTGGGTGAGCTTACGTTTCTTGGGGGAAGGAATGGAGGATTGGAAGGGAACTAGTGTTGTTGTTGCAGAACAGGTTGTTCCACAGGAAATACTTGTGACGGGATATCGCTTTGGAAAATGTTGGGGAAGCTGTAATCTGGCAGTGCAAAATTTCCCTGAAAAGTAAAACTTTCCTCTGCAACACTAGAACCTGTAAAATCAACATACTCTTGTTTGAATACAGAGCTTAACGCAGCTGTCTTGGATGGTTGGGAGATGATTTGGAAAACACCCGCTATCAAGAACGGAGGGAGTTTACCTGAAGGATGTTGCGACGCCGGTGAAGACTGCTGTGGCCGGAGTCGAAGCAAGAAACGCTGTAATCGGTGCTAGAGGGTAAAGTGGGGAGGTGTTGTCTGAGCCTTGTATTCGGTGGTTTGTGATGAGAATAGAAATTGGGGGATATTGTTGAATATGACAGGAATGGAATAAGCCTGTAATCAGGCATTCCATTGAACCAAACAAGTGCATAGGGTGGGCATGCTGAATAAGGCTGTAACAGAATGGCTATTACAACCAACCAAACAAGCTCTTACATCCTTTCCTACTCACCAGGAATGGGAACAGTCCCATGGATTATGAACTCGAAGATATATCCACTGAGGTACAGAGGCATTGGTTGGGGTTTGGCGGCAGTTTCTAACTGGATATCCAATCTCATAGTCAGTTTGACATTCCTAAGCCTCACCAAAGCTCTTGGTTCGACTAGGACATTCTTCTTATTTAGTGGGGTTTGCGTGATTGGGTTTAGTTTCATTTACTGGCTCGGGCTTGAAACCAAAAGGCTTTCGATTGAGGAGGTCGAGAAGATGCTAGAGAGTGGTTAAGCAAGTCTAAAGATAAAACCCAATTTGCTTAAGCCCATGTATTTTGTCCAAAATAATATCCTTTTCGACCCTTTCTTTATTTCTACACACACCATAAATGGATTGGACTTACATTTGGTAAGGTGGTTTAAATCTAATTATATATATATTTCAGATTTTCTATAAAATGATACCCTCAAAACAATTCAATTTAGGTAAGGCTATTTTAATTTTTTTTTCAATTGATATTTGATTAACCTGTAACATCAATTTAATCAAAAAGTTATAATAAATATATAGATACACAAAAATATTTGAAAAAATAATGAATAAAGAAAAGTTAAATAATTATTTTCAGAATAAGGTTAAATAATTGTATATTGAGAAAAAATTTAGTATACTACCAGAAGTAAGGTCAATGGATTGACAAGAATAGTAAAATATTAAAAGATAAATATTTTAAAAATACACATGACAATTTTTAAAGTCACTTGTAGATAGAGGCAGATATAGGGAGATTGGTAGGCGTCCTAGCCCCTCTTAAAATGAGAATTTTTTATTTTAATCTTTTAAAATTTAAAAATTTTAAATTAATAAAGATAAAATTACACTTTTCTTTCTTTAAAATGATAAAAATTTAATTTAATCTTTTAAAAATTATAAAATATAAAATATTTAATTTCAATCTCTCTGGAATTTTTTTTGATTTCACCCTACATAAAATATATATAGATTATCAATGAATCAAATATTAACCATTATATATTATGAAATAAAAAATCAGTAATTAATATTTGACTAAAAATATACAAGTAAAAATTGCATTTTGAAAATAAATAAGATTTTTTAAGTGGAAAGATATTTATACTTTTTTTTTAAATACTTAAATTTTTTCTTAATTGGATTAATTTCATTGAGTCAAATAACATCAAATTAGTCAAGATGTTATTAGAACTAGAATTTGTCACATCGAGGAAGTAGGTAAAAATTAAATTATTTTATATAAAAATTTAAAATATGATATTTAAAATAATTAAGTAAATTTTAAAAAATTAAATATTTTTTGAATGAATTATAATGAGAGGATAAAACTTTAATAATGTAACTTACGCGATTCGAATTCAAACAACATTTAAAATAATAAATACCCACTATCAAATCAACACGGGATTCGAAAATAAAATTTAATTATGTAAAAGTTTCATTTTAAAATTAGTCATATTTAAAATAATTAAGTAATTTTTTCTAGAAAAATATATTTTTTAATTATACACGGATTTAGGAGGGAACTAAATCATTTCGAAGTCTAAATATTTTAATTTAAAAATAAATAAATATTTTTAGCTTTTAAATTTTATAAAAAAATTATTTAAGCTCAAAATAAGTCCAGAAATAATAAAAAAAAGTTTAATTATAAGAATAGCATAACAGGTGAGTAATAATCTGCCGACTAAAAGCTAATGGGGAAATATATAAATTTCGAAGAAGCCATCATTTAATCGGCCACTGAATTTTTTTTAATAATTAATAATAATAATAATAATAATAATAATAATAATAAAGTAACTACTGTGATTCATTCTGTTGACTTTGGAAGCATTGAAATGGATTAGATGACTTTTCCTGATGTGTCTGCAGCTCCTTGTCTGCCGCTGCTTTGTCACCCTTTATTTTAGTTTTTTTAAATGAAATAAATATATTTCTTCAAACTTTTTAAGAAGAGGGTCCTAAATTAGATATATATTATTTTTTAAATAATAATTTTAAAAAGATGATTCAAGAATTGGTACATTGAATCAATACTTAACGACGAGTAAAAAAATATATTTTAAATTTAAGTCAAAAGATCAAAAAAAATTATTTAGATTTTGATTTACAGATTCATAACGTTCGAAGTTATTTTATAAAAAAAATTCAATTAGTGTAGATGGTGTGAATAGAGAAGGCCATACAACACCGATTTTAATAGCTTAATGACTTGAATGAAAATTGTTGAATAATCTATTGACCTTTTTGTAATTTTTTAAAATTAAATGATTAAAACATGAATTTACTAATAATTTAATTATCTTTGAGTGTAATTTATCATTCATTATTTTATTACTTTGTTCTTAGTTTTTTTTAATATTACTTTTAATCATCAACATTTATATTTTAACAAAAATGGTTTTTTAAAAAAAAGTTGACTAAATTATTAAACCTTAAACAACACTAACGTAATAACGTACATGACAGTTCACATATATTTCATTATTAATGTGAATGATTTATTTTAAATATTTGAATTTTTTTAAATTTTTAATATTTTTATATATTTTATGAAATTCACATAAAGTACATGTTAGTGGTGTTAAATTTTTAAAATTTTAATAGTTATTTGATTAAAATTTGAAGCTTCAGATACAAAGTGATATAAGAAAATAATTAGGACCAAAGTAATATAAAATGGGTAAATGTTATAGGTTGAAGTTATAATTATGTCAAAAATAATTAGAAATTTTATATGGACAAATTACATTTAAGGTCAATAAATTATTAGTAAATTTATGTTTTGATTACTCAACTTTAAAAAACTATAAAACGATTATTTAACTATTCAAAAGTCTGGACTTTTAAAATCGATATTGTATGATCTTTTCTGTTCAGATTATCTATACCGATCAAAAACTTCAATTTTTTTTATAAAACATCTTTGAATGTTATAAATCTGCTAATCAAAATTTAAATAATTTTTTTTCAATCTCTTTTATTCATAGATACATACTAATTTATCGTATATTATTACTTAAAATTTATTAGTCAAACTTTAAAAAAACTTAACGATAAAAATATAAATTTAATGATATTAAATGTCATTTATTCATGGCTAATTCAGACTGAATTCTACCCTCTTACCAACGTCTTTGGACTGACATGTCTAAATCCACGGCGCAACAGCAGTCAAAGAAAAAATATTTTCTCTCTTATGAAAAGCAGTGACCTATAATTTGTTTTATAGATATTATTTACTATTCAATTTCCATATCATCTTTGACTGATCCATCTAAACGCCAATATTCTTTAAAAATAAAACTACCAAACGATAAATTCGAGAGATATTGGTATTCAATCATCTTTGATTGAGGCCATCTGTGACTTAGATAAGTTGGATCGAGAATTAATAAAAATATCGATTCTAAAAATAATATCGATTGGGTTGAGATTTGATATGAATTGATTAAAAATTATGTTAAATTAGTTCAATTAAGTTTTCATTTTTAATATATTTTTTGACTTTTTAATTATTTTTTAAATCAAATTAGTCAGACAATCAAATTGATAATTTGATCGATTCGATCATTCATCTGATTTTAAAATCTTTTATTATAAGGTCACGATTAATTTAATTAATTTCAAAATAAATAAAGTAATTTAAGTCTTGTATTATTCAATATCAAGCAAATATAAATATTTTAAGACGATGTTAACCATTTTCATTAATAAAGACTTTTTCGACTTTTCTTTTTTTATCAAAAAAAAGCCCGAATGGCCAAACCTTAGATTAAAATGAATTATGAATTACAGTGTTATGGATTTCACATGGAAAATCCAGATTAAAAGAAGTATTACATTGAGTGTAACGCCCCCAAATTTTAAACCTTTGCATGTGAATTATGTCAATGAATCTATTTTTAATTTTGTGGTTATGTGTTCTTTTTACTTATTTGAAGTTTGAGGTTCGAGTCGTGTTTTTGAAATTTTATATATTTTTTTGAGTTATAGATTTTGGAACTGCTACTTAAATTTATTTCTGTTTGTTATTGTTTCAACGATGAGCTTAATGGTTTAATGGCATGCATCTATTTATTCTTTGCTCTTATGTTTGAAGCTTTGTGTATACGATGAGTATATTTTTATTTTTCTTTTTTCAGAAATTATTTTAGATAGTAACTAAAAGTCTAAAACTTCCTTATTTGAAAAGAAACGATTGTTTTTGGTTGTCTTATTCGTTGATGTGTTAACTTCTACAATTTTCTAATTTTTATTTGTTGTTTTTGCTTCCGATCGTTCTGGTCCTATGGTGGCTTGGAATCATTGTATTTCATTAATTTTTATCGATTGTATTAGAAGGTTCATTTTTTTTTCTTTGGTTGGAAAGTCTACAATTGCCTTTTTGGGTAGTTTTACTTTGTGTTCTCTTCTAAATCGAATTGGTTGCTAAGGCGTATGTATCTTGTGCGCGTGTAATTGTGTTGTTCTAGGAAGGAGTCTCGAAGATGGTGCGTCTTCTAATGTGCGAAGTCAGTGATTTAATTCATGCTCGAAGGTAATGGGAATTTTCCAAGTTGAGATTTTGTCGAGTTGTTGTCGAGTTTGAGTTGTTGCGATTGTGATTAAAATTGAGCATTTGGTTTTGATTTAGGCTTGGAAACCGCGTTTCAAGACTCCTTTATCATTGTTTTACAGGTGGGTATCAAAACCCCTACAAGTTTATGCATTTTCCCTGTATTTTCTTCCCAAAATCGGGTCTGTTCGAAGGCACACGGGCGTGTGTTCAAGCCGTGTGCCACTAAAATGAATTACAAAGTGCACAGGGCAAGACACACGGGCGTATACCAGACCGTGTGTGCATACTGATTTGAGAATTAAGGAAGGGATGAGGGTTAGACAACAAGTTTTAAATTATGATTGAACTCCTTTAAGTTGATGTAACTTTTAGCCTTTTATTCACCAAAAAAAAATACAAATGTATTTAAAAAAAAGGAATTGAACCTGGATCTCAAAGATAAAATAATTATTAATTAGCCATTTAACTAAGGAAGCTAAGATGCTAAAAATATTAATTAAAAAAGAATAAGAAACTTAAATCAACATGAAATAAAAAATATAAATGTGAGTGAGAGAAGAATTGAACTTGAGACTTAAGATCAAAACCACCAACATTTAATCATTTGATCAAAAAAATTAGTTTTATTAAAAATGTCAAAAATTGTAACTTAAAGGAAAAACATGTCCAGTTGAACACGCTTTATTACTAACTGTACAAAAAATATGTCCAGCTAGACGCGCTCACATAATCTCTCAAAAAAATGAAAAGTCCATGTTAAAATATAACATGTAACAATAATTTTAGCAATATGATTTTTAGTAATTACTAATAAAAATTAAATTTATATTAAAATAATTAAATAGTCACATAATGTATATTGAAAAAAATATAATATTTTCACAAAATTGTTATGATAATATTAGTTGACAAATTAATTATAGAAGAGTAAACTTAAGTAATTAAACTACTATTTAACCTAAATATTTTTAGAATATTTTGATTTATTTATTGATCAACATTTTAACTTGAAATTAATTTTTTTGTGTAATTATATAATATATGGATATTATAAATGAAATAAATTATATGCAATTGATTTATATTTTTCAATATTATTTTAAAGAGTAACGCACTAATATTTATATATGAACATTTATTAATTATATGATTATATATAACATATAATAAAAACAACATTATGAATATGATCCAGGGTAGGTTAAAAAATTATATTATTACTAGGTTTTTTTTAATTATTTTTTAGAAAAAAATTTCACATACATTCTGGATATGCAATAAATTTATATATAAGTATATGTTTATATTATTTAAATCATTGATTGAGTTTATGTCACAAGTTAATCGAGGATAATTTTGATTAAGGAAACTATTAAAATATCTTTTTTTATTTAAAATAAGTTTTATTATTTGAAGGTACAATCTTTTTATTTTAAAACAAACAATGAAAATTATACATATCTTTGAACTCATGCCAATTGCATTAAAAAATTTTAAATTTATCACTTAACCAAAGTTTTATTTTAATATTTTTTTTGTACATTTTAAATTATACATTTATTATGCATAGTATTCTTAATCTCATGTATGCATGTGTTTAAATTTTATTTTACTTATAATTTTATCTATTTTTATTTTAATATTAAATATATTTTATGTGTTATTATTAATTAATTTTAAATTGTATATTTTGTTATTTATTAAATGTTCTAAGAGTGTAATTCTCACATGCATACACGTATAAAAAAATATAAAAAAAATATTAAAATATTATATATAACACTTTAAAATTATTTCATGATATTATCCGGAATTTATATAAATTTGATGCTTTAAAACTTCCTCTTAAAATTGCCACCACCTAAAATATTTTTTCATTTTAATTTTACAGATTATTTTTGGTGAGATCTTTCTTTGTATTGGGTTAGGGGGGGGGGGGGGCTGAGCTTCTTTCTCTGTATTGGTAATGTTTCTTTATCTCTCTCTGTTACAAGTCCTGTGCTGAACTGACAAACAAGACAGGAAGAGGGACAACCGGGACAAGGAGAGATCAACAACCCCACTTTAAACACTAAAACCATGGATGATGGACCTTCTCTTTCAACTTCTCTACCAAAAGTCGCTTAACTTGTTTTTCACCTGCTGTTCTCTTCTACTTGTCTGTTCATTCACTTCAGGTGTGACTCTGTGACAGCTAACTCTGTTATTAACACATTGTTAAAAAAACTCTAAGGTGGGCATTCAGACATTGATAATCTTTATCTGTAAGAACATTTACATGAAGATTCATCATCAAGGTCTTAAACATGGAAGCTTTACCAAAACAACCCCAAGGAGTTGTTGACATTGATGGACAACAAGAAGAGCAAGCAAACCAAACAGATAACAGAGAACAAGGAGGGTGTTCATCTTCTTGTTCATCAACAGATGAGGAATCCGGGACAACTGAGATCATCAAAGAGAGGGAATCTTCCATGTCTCATGAACTGGATCTGGAGTCTGGGGTGACTGAGACCAAGCTACATTTGGCAAAAATGGAGACAGATTGCAGGATTTGCCATCTCAGCTTGGATCCAAATAATCAAGAATCTGGTGTGCCTATAGAGTTGGGTTGTTCTTGTAAGGATGATTTGGCTGCTGCACATAAACACTGTGCTGAGGCATGGTTCAAGATTAAGGGTGACAGGTAACTAATTTCAGTCCCTTTGGCATTTTGTTTATTGGATCATTTCCCCCACTTTGTTCTTGCAATAGAAGTTTATAGAACATATTTCTTGAAATCTTAGTGATTTGGGGACTGAAATGCCCCTGGAAATGCAATGCTTATCTAAACTGTGTACTATTACCATGTAAGATTGTGGAATTGGTCAGCATTAGTGGATCCATGCTGTTTTTTTTGAGGTAGAAATGCTGTGATGGTACTTATTTTGGGTGTTCTTAGTAACTTATATGCTTTAGTAAACTGACTGTTTTTGTTCTGAAACTAAAGGGTTTTAATATTTACTATATTCTGCAATATACATTGCCAAGATGAAATTTCTGAATCAAGTATGCTTTACTATCCTATTTATGCTTTCTGTTTGTTTCTACTGTTACCAGAACTTGTGAGATTTGCGGATCAGTTGCTCGGAATGTTGCTGCTGCAAATGAGACGGAAACAATGGAGCTGTGGAATGAGGCAAATGATTCCACAGCAACAGCAGCTCCAGTCGCAATTCATGCTGCGGAAACTCGAAACTTTTGGCAGGGCCATCGGTTTCTAAATTTCCTGCTAGCCTGTATGGTCTTTGCCTTTGTAATCTCCTGGCTCTTTCACTTCAATGTACCCTCTTGAAAATATGCTGCAACAAAGCTCGTGGTGATAGTTTCCGATCATGAACCGGACTCGACTATTGTCCACCTTCCTAGCACCCCTTGCAGTTAAGCAACAGATATATATAGCATGGTGTCTATATTAGTACCATTATGTTTTGTTATTGTTAGAATTGATTCACACAAGAAGAAAAGTTATCAAACACTTGTAATTCTCATCTGAATTGCAGCATCTGTACGACACTGCAATCTTCTTATGCCCTTATGATCGGTTCCTCTTGACTTCTTCTTGAATGTGATAAGCAATTTGGATATGGATAGATATCCTTTAAATATGAAATATACCCCTTTGTCTTTATATACTCATAATTTGACATTTCAAATGATGATCAAAGGATTCATCACAGTCATCTACATCTACAGCAAATGCAGTAATGAATTTGGAAGCACTAACCCTAGTATAATTAATTTCATTGAAGTAGACATATTGGACAAAGTAGATAAAGCTTTAGTCCATATACCTCTGAAAAATATAAGGGTTTAAATATTTTATTGAAATACTACATAAGAGATTTAATGGACTACAAAGTAAGTATGTAACTAACTAAATTGTCCAAAGATTTGTAAGATGAACCTCCAGGTTTTAGACAAAGATTGATCTTGTCTTTGATTGACTTGATCCTCTCTCTTATTTCCTGTCCCTCAGGTTCCACCATTAATCTCCTGATTGCCTTCTCAATCTCCCCTCTCTCTATCTTGAATTCCAAATGAACCCCAACCCTCCATACATGGCTTACAAATCTTGAATCTGTCTTCTGGTCACCAAAAGATGGCTGACAGATCATGGGGACCCCTTCACATAAGCTTTCCAGTGTTGAATTCCACCCACTGTGTGTCCAAAATGCTCCCGTTGAAGGGTGAGCTAGAACTTCCTGTTGGGGAGCCCATTTCACTATGTGGGCTCTTTCCCCTACCATTTCCAGGAACCCATTTGGTAACAGTTCAAGCCATTCTGAGCCCTGGACCAACCCCGGTCGAACCACCCACAAAAAGGGCTGCATGCTGTTGGCCAGTCCCCAAGCTACCTCCAAGAAATCAGCCTCTTCTATAGTAGCTACGCTTCCAAAGCTAACATAAATCACTGAGTTGGGTTGTTGTTTGTCTAGCCATGATATGCAGGTCCTGTCTTGAGGCAGTAAACTACTGGATGAAGCTGGAAAATACTTGTGGAAAGGACCTATGAGAAATGCTGGGATGGGAAATAACAACGAAAGTTTTGATAGAAATTCTTGTTCAAGATCTTCACATGAGTTAAATATAATCCCTGAAGAAGCCTTGGTTTCTTGAACTAGTCTCTCAATGAATTGAAGAAAGCTTTCTCTATCACTTGGTTCCAGCATTGCTATGTCTTTGAATCTGAATTGTGGAAGCTCCGGGACTTCCATTTCTGCCACAGAATCTGACAACAAATAATATTCAGCATTTCAGTAAAACTTTTTATTGCAGAAATGGAGAGTAAACAACAAATAATCTATGCGTACCTTGCAACGGAAGGTAACCCCTTTCGAACAGCAATGGCATGGAGGACAAAACAATAAAAGACGAGACATTACTGGTTCTTAACACAATCCTAGGAAGCTTAAGCCCATCAGCGACAGCTTGTGTGGAGAACCACAAAGCATCAGTAACCAAGCAAGCAATGGGATCTTCATCTTCCAAACTGGTGGAGATCAACTTAGCCAAGCAATCACGAAATGGGTTTTGGCAATTGGAGTTGAGGAACTTAACGAGGGCCACAATACGATTAGGATCCGAAGAAATGACATGGTTTTCAGATAATCCATCGGGAATGGGATAGAATCTGAAAAGAGGGTAGTTTAAAGGGTTAGGAGAATTGAAGCGAGTGTGGATTATGGAAATGGAAAAACCTCTTTCATGGAGGATGTTTGAAAGCTGAAGCATGGGATTTATATGGCCTTGAAATGGCAAAGGAAACAGTATCACTGATCCACGACCCTTCAAGTTCATCTCAAACTATTTCCCTTGATTCCAATCTCTATAATATGTTACACACACACACAATATATATATATATATATATATTGATACATACTGTTTAATGACATATATGATGATGACTATATTAATATTCCAGTAAATGAATTACTTTAATCTATCTTATCTTATATGTCATGGACAGATATATGAAGCTAACTAGGAGGCCAAAAGGAATCAAACTTGTCTGTAACGGTTGGTTTGCCGTATGTGATTTGGTATTAATACATAAATTACTCCTCTTTCATTCATTTATATTGTTAAAAATTATTGTGATTGATGGAATAATTAGATAATGATATGTGGCATACCATATGTATCTTATGTTGACATATAAAGATCATTTTTTAATTGCAGAATCAGATGAAATTTTTAAAAGAATGACCAATATGCTCTTTGATCTAACATACATGGACTAATTTGTCTATTTTTTAGTAGATGAGACAAAATACAATTTAACTCTTAGTATAGAAGCTTCCATGATACTTTTACCATTAATTGTATCATGTTCCATTTATTTATTTAAAGATAGATAAATTAAAATATAATTTAAAGCCATGTTCAGCTTTTAAAAAAAATTGACTTTTGTGTGTATCAAATAATTATCTTATCATACATGTTAATATCAAAGTGGTTCCATATAGATTTTTTTTGGTCAAAATAAAGTTATCCATCAGTAGCGATAAATTATCTCTTCGTCGCGGATGCTCTTCGAAAGGTATATTTTTTTTATATAGTTATAGATATTCCAAGTATTTTAATAAAAATGTATTATAAATTTTTTTTGGTGAATTACAATGTCAGGGCAAAGTCCAAATAATAAACATAACTAGTGCGACTCGAACTCAGGTTACACTTGAGACGATGAACACCCTTAACCATCAAGCCATCACATAAAATTCTATAAATTTTTTTTATACAAGTGAACAATTATATAATAATAGAAGGAAAAAAAATTTACAAACACAAAGATCAAACTCCAAATTTTAGGTCAATCAACTTAAAATTCACACATACAAATATATATGCTTTCATTATATAATATAAATGTTAAAATAAAATCTGAAGTTTTTAAATGTTAAATCAGAAAATAAGCATACAATTAAGTTGTAAATGGTAAACAACTAATCAGGTTAAATAGTCTAGTTTAAATACACAATTTCATTTTAAGTATAATTCTAAAAAAATAAAAGTGATAAAAAATTATTTTAGACAAATCAAAGTTAGAAAATAAAATAAAATAAAATTTTATATGAATTAGTACCAGATCATAATAATTGGCATCAACACAATTATTGTATGTGTCGACATAGGCCAGAATGATAGGTATGATTCGGTATGATTCGATCTAAAAAGGTACCATATTAATTAGGATCCCAATTAATTGGATTAAATTCAAACAGAAATATAGCGACCCTTCCTCGCCTAACTTAAATATTAAGGATAAATATAAAAATTATATATAAATTATAGTTTAATGTATAATTATATAAATAAATTTTGATTTTGTATAATTTTATATGTGTAATTTTGATTTGATTTAATTTTTGCAAATTATTAACATAATTATTAATATAATATTATTTTATATTTATATATTACATAAATAAATAATTATATTTATCTAATATAAAAATAAATTGATATATTTATTTATTATTTAAATATGCATGATTAAATCAAAATTAAAGTTTCAAGTATACATTTGAACCATAATTAAAGTTTCACGTGTATAATTATACCAAATTAAAGTTCATGTATACAATTGCACATTAAATCAAAGTTCATATATAATCACTATTAAAATTTCAAAATGACAAATTAGTTCAATAAAATATAAAAATTGTTGTGGCTTCAAATCCTAAATCCTCAACAATAACAATTTAGATATGAAAAATTTAAATTACTATTCAAAACATATTATGTTGATAAATGATTTTGGATCCTATTATTTTGATAAAGAAGGATTATTTTTATAATATTAATTTAAAAAAAATGAAATCCTTAACCAATAAATAATACATGAAAAGAAAAATCCTTAAACATTAGGGGACAACAGTCAACAGTGTCCTTCAAATCAGTAAGTGTTATTTTGAAGTTAGGTAGGTGTCTACCTCTATCTGACTCATTCTCATTACTTTTTATTTATTATTGAAAGTAATATATACACACGTTAAATTGTATTCAATTATTTTTATATTTCTAGCATTAATCGATATTTTTAGTGTATATTATAAATTAAAAAACAAAAAATAGTTACTATAAGTGTGGTTTATTACAAAATTTAAAATAACTTATTAATTAAAAGAAGAGGTTTTGCTTAATAGCACGTTTTCTCTATCTGCTAATAGCACGATAAATTTCAAGGAAAAAAATTAGGATTTAGGGACGGCTTCATGATCTGCAAAATAAAAAAAGTTGTGAGTATTAGTTTATGTAATGAAAGAACTAGCAAATTTGAATTTATCAAATGACGAGGAAGAGACGATTGAAGGGCAACAAATCGAGGAAGAAGAGGAAGAGTATGATTTGTGCCCGGTTGGAAAAGTCCTAATGGAAAGCACGGTTCACTTCCCATCTATGAGAAGGACAATGGATGTATGGCATCTTGTGGGGGGAATCTCTATCACAGATTTGGGAGAGAAAAGAACCCTATTTAGGTTTTATCATGAGATAGATATAAAAAGAGTTTTGTGAGGTATACCATGGTTTTTCAATAGGCATCTGATTTTGTTCCATCGAATGAAAAAGGGGGAAAAGCCTTTACAGGTTTTGTTAAATACTACAGGATTCTGGGTACAAATGCATAACCTATCAAGGTGGTTTATGTTTGAAGGTACGACATGTCAACTTGGTGATTTCATTGGTCAATTTGTAGAATATGATGCCGTAGCAATAACCAGGGGGTTAAAAAAGTTTTTGAGGGTAAGAGTCAAATTAGATATGTGTAGACCTCAAAAGAAAGAAAAGAATGGCTATCGGTCCAAACGAAACAACATATGCTTTGCTTCAGAATGAAAATCTGTCGTTATTTTGTTTTCTTTGTGGCAAACTTAGGCATGGTGAAGGATTCTGCCTAGTAAGGTTAATGCTAGAATCGTAGGAGGTTGCGTTTAGATGGGATCTCTTAATCAGAACCCTGGCACAAATAGGTGGTAAGGAGGATTGCAAGTGGTTGAAGGCAGACAAAGTGGGGTCTATTTAGATCATAATAGGGCAATTCGGAGACACAGGGAATGTACGATGGGAGGCACCCAAAACCTTAACTCATATCGAGGAAGGAAAGGGAAGGAAATTGTTAATCAAGAAAGAATGATGTTCGGTAGTGAAGAGATGGGGAACATGGAGATTGGATCAGATTTGGAGGAAATTCCCATGGGAATGGTAGATACTAAAAAATGTCAAAGATTGTTTTCGACGAGTGGTATCGGTTTCATCAATGAGAGTTCGAGCACTTTTTCTAATATATTGGCAGTTACTAAAAAGCAAATCGACCGGTTGTAATGAAAATTCTAAGCTAGAATAAGATAAAATGTCCGTGGTTTGGAGCAACAACGGGCAGTAAGACGTCTCAAGAACAAAGTGAGACATATACAGCCCCAAATTTGGTTTCTCATTGAGACCAAAGTGAGTGCAAGAAAAATTGAGCGAATTCGTAAAAAGTGTGATTTACAGAATGACATTGATGTGGATGCCATGGGTTTTAGAGGAGGTTTCTCATTGGGATGGAGACAAGATTGCAAGGTTTAGTTACAAAGTTTTTCTCCCTCACATATCGATGTTAAGATAATAAGAGATAATGATGGGAAGGTTTGGAGGTTCACTAGATTTTATAGGTTACCGGAAGAACCTCGTAGAAAAGATTCGTGGAACTTACTTCGATAACTAAGACATACAAACATGATGCCATGGATGGTGGTTGGTGATTTTAAGGAAATTCTTTTCTCATTCGAAAAGAAGGGTGGGCGTCTACGAGAAGAAAACCAAATGGTGGCTTTCCATTAGGCACTGGAGCATTGTAATCTAATTGATTTAGGTTTTTCAGGTCAATGGTTTACATGAGAGAGAGGTAAATTGCCAAATAATAACATACGTGGAAGACTTGACAAAGGGGTCGCAAACCTAAAATGGTGGTCAATGTTCCTAAATTTTAAAGTGAGCCATCTAACGCATTTTATGTTCAATCATTGTCCAATCTTAATAAACATGGTGGAAAGAAACACAAATTAGCATGGGCGTAAAAAATCAAAATTTAGATTCAATGCAAGTTGGGTAATCGAAGATGATTTTGAAAGGGAGATACGAAAGTGGTGGGAGGAAGACGAAAGGGAGGTCCCCATAAAACTTGAAGCAATAGGTTCAAAGTTGATCAAGTAGGCTAAGGTGAATCAAATGGGAAGGCAACGTCAAACGACATTATGAAACGTAAGGTTAGAGGAGTTAAATGCAAACAACCCTGATGAAGAAAATCTAACTGAGCTAATAGAAATAAAATTGGCTCTAAATCTAGAAGCAGATAAGAAGAGAATTTTTGGGAACAACGTGCATGAGAAAATTGGCTGCGCTTTGGAGATAAAAACACGAGGCATTTTCATAGCTTCGCGTCAACAAGGAAAAAAAGAAATACAATTCGGGAGCTTCAAAAGGAAGATGATGAATGAGTATTTGATGAAAAGGACATGGAAAAAATGCCCACAAGTTATTTCAAAAACCTATTTACGACATCCAATATTGGGGATAGTTTGCACATGTTGTGGGTGTTCACCAATGTATTATTGAGGGCGATAATGATGTTTTGATACTGGAATTCAAAGACGAAGAAGTTGAGGAGGGACTGAAAAGTATGGCGCCGATGAAACATCAGGAGAAGATGGGTTTCCAACATTATTTTTTCAAAAATATTAGAGTATAGTTGGGAAGGAGGTTACGAAATATTGTATTCAAATTCTCAATTGTAAACAAGGCATGGAGAGGCTTAACCATACGAATATAGTGCTCATTTCGAATTTTAATTCTCCAAAAAATATGACGTAGTTCAAACCAATAGGTTTGTGCAATGTGCTATACAAGATTATTTCTAAAGCTATTGTCAACAGGTTTAGAATGGTTTTGGACAAATGCATTGATGAAGCCCAAGGGGCTTTCCTACTTGGAAGACAAATAATTGATAACATTTTGATAGCTTACGAGATTCTTCATTCTTTTAAAAGGAGGAAGACAAGATCACATGGATCTTTTGCTCTTAAACTTGACATGAGCAAAGCCTACGATAGGGTGGAATGATGTTTTCTACTAAAAGTGATTGGCTTTTGCAGTGAATGGATCGTCTTGATAATGAATTATGTAACTATAGTATCATATTTTGTTATCTTTAATGGGGAGCAACGTCCAATATTTAAACCGTCCAAAGGGCTTAGGCAAGGGGATCCTTTCAGCCCATATTTATTCTTAATTTATGCTGAAGGTTTTTTCTAGTCTACTTAGGGAAGCCAAGAGAGAGGGTTTGATAAAAGGGGCAAGGATCGGAAGTAGTAGTCTTATGGTTTACACACTTATTTTTCATTGATGATGGTATTGTGTTTGGAGAGGTGTCAACTATAGGGGCTAAAAGAATAAAGTCTATCGTTTCAGAATATGAAAGTATCTTTGAGCAACTAGAAAATTTTGACAAATCGCTTATCTATTTTAGTGCAAATATGGCAGAGGAGGAGAAGGAGCGAATAGGAGGAATGCTGGGTGTTCGAATTTCCAACAATCTGGAGAAGTATCTCGATTTACCAACAATGGTGAGGCAAAGGAAAAATGCTTTCACTAATCTAAAGGAAAGGGTCATAAAAAGGATCGAAAGTTGGAGTTTGAGGCAACTATCAATGGGTGGAAATGAGGTCTTTATAAAGTCAATCCTATAGGTGATTCCTATTTACAGTATGCAATGTTTCTTATTACCAAGTTCATTATGCCATGAATTAAATAGTATAATCGTGAAGTTTTGGTGGAGTAACTTACGTATGAAAAAGGGCATCCATTGGTGCCAATGGTGAATGGCATGTCGACCTAAGAGGAAAGGGGGATTAGGGTTTAAAGAGCTAGGTAAATTTAATATAGAGTTGTTTGTAAAGCAAGGTTTGAGACTAATTTCTAAACCAGATTGCTTGTTAGCAAGGGTCAAGAAAGCAAAATATTATGCGCACACATATTTTATGAATGCTACCTTAGGTTCTTACCCTTCGTATACTTGGGTAGTGTCTGAACCTTAAGAAGATTATTGGAACAAGGTTGCGGATGGTGAGTGGGGAATAGTGCAAGCATCAATATATGGAATGATAGTTGATTTCTTGAGCTTGGACAAGGAAGGATTCAAGGTTAAGAAATTAATACAAGATACATTGTGGTAGCAAATTTAATAGAAAGGGAATCAACAAGCTGGAAAGAAGATGTTGCAAATCTTTTTAATGTGGAAATTGCCAACAAAATTTTAACTATACCTCTATCTAGGTGCAACCAGAGTGACCATTGGATTTGGAGGGGTGATAACATTGGCAACTACTCAGTAAAGACCGGATATCAATGGCTTGAAGGAAAGGATGCAAGTGCCATAGACGAGCCAGATGAGTTACATAAACTATTTTTCACAAAAAATATGGAGCCTAAATCTAGCTAGTAAGATTAAAATTACAAGGAGGAAAATTTTCAATAATTACATGCCCACTCTATCAAATTTACAACTGAGAAATATTAGAGTACAAAATAGGTTTCTAGTATGCCAAATTGGAGAAGAAACTGGTAAGCATTTCTTTCGTGAGTGTCCGTTCTCTAAACAAGTGCTGCAGAGTGTTGGAGTCGCATACTCGATCAATAGTATGGATCAAAGATGGAAAGATTGGTTAGCAACAGAACTAGTAACAACCAACACATTATCTATAAGAAAACTTGTAGTAACATTCTGGGCACTTTGGCATAATCGCAACAAGGTGTATCATATTGAACCAAGTCAAAACACATTCGAAGTAATTTTGTTCACAAATGCCTTCATCTTTGAATTAGATAGCCTAAGTGCTATTTCAAATAGTGTGCCAGAAAGAAAAATCACTAGATGGCAGCCGTCAACAAAGGACACTATCAAAATAAATTTCGACACATGTTATGATAGCCATACAAACAACTCAATTTCAAGGATTATTGCAAGAGAAAATGAAAGGTATATCTTGGCAGTGTGTGTTTACCCTAATAAACAAGTCTTGAAGAGTGTTCGCGTAGCATACTCGACCAACAGTACGGATAAAAGATGGAAAGATTGGTTAGCAATAAAACTAGTAACAACCAACACATTATCAATAAGAAAATTTGTAGTAACATTCTGGGCACTTTGGTATAATCACAACAAGGTGTATCATACTGGAGTAGGTCAAAACACATTCAGAGTAATTTCGTTCATAAATGCCTTCATCTCTGAAATAGATAGCCTAAGTGCTATTTCAAACAGTGTGCCAGAAAGACAAATCACTAGATGGAAACCGCCGACAGAGGACATTATCAAAATAAATTTCGACGCATGTTATGACAGCCATACAAACAACTCAATTTCAAGGATTATTGCAAGAGACAGTGAAGGGTATATCTTGGCAGCGTGTGCTTACCCTAATAAACATATGCGAGATGCGACAATAAAAGAGAAAAAGGCATGTGCTCAAGCTTTAACTTTCGCCGAGGAGTTAGGTTTTTGAAGAATAGTGGTGGAAGGCAATTCGTTAACTACCATCAAAAGAGTCATGGTTGAAATAGAAGACGATTCGGTTAGCGCAGTGATTATCACATAATGCAAAGAAAGATCAAACAATTTTGCAGCAATAACATTTAAATACACAACTCGCATTTCAAATCGTGTGGCACATGAAATGGCTCAAGAAGGGAAACTTCTGAACTCCACCAGGTGCTGGATTGAAGAAGCACCATTAAAGGTCGAACGTCTAGTAGAGCTGGACAGGGGGATTCCGGTTTGGGGAGAAAATTTGTGAATATCTGAGTAAAACAATGGAATGTGAAGTTGCGACTTGGCAAAACTCAAACTAAAGGGAAAAGGGTCAGATCTTGAACAAATGGAACATTTTCACCAAGTTGGGAAGATTCATAAATAGAACTAATGTGATTCAAAGGGAAAAGGATGAAGGGAGTCGAATCGGTTACCCACTGTTTTTTTTTTACTTTTTCAATTTGCTTTAGGAAGATTTAGGGATAACTTTGATAATTTTTTAGCTTTAGGATAGCAAAGCATTTTTTACGTTCTTATCTCTTTTAATTTCTGTCGACCTCCTTGAGGAATCATGAAGGGATAGTTGGCTTTTGATGGGTTTGTAACCGTTTAAAATTTCCCATTTAATACATCAGTCTCTATTTTATTTAAAAAAAAAGTTACGATTTATTTATAGAATCTCTATTAATCTTAAGAATAGCTTGGTTTGAATTATAGTTGTACAAAAAAATGTATTAGAATATATTTATATTGGTCAAATTTTGTTATTAGTCCTTAGATTATGCTCTATAAATATAATTTTTGTATTTTAATTTGGTTTATTTTATTTTTTGTATTTTTCGACTTTTGAAATTTCAATCCAAACTCAAACAATAGTTATTAAATCTAGTAGGTTAAAGACTGCTAGTGGTCTTATATCATGTGTAAGTTGTGAATTTAGTTTCCGCTCTCGAATTTGGTCATTTTCAGTCCATATACTTTTCGAATTTCGAAATTTCAATCCTGACTCAAATGATAGTCATTAAGTCCCTTACTAAAATGGTGTGACATTTTTGTTCATATTATGTAAAAATAACAAGTTGACATGATATTGTACATGTGATAATATATTAGTCGTATAAGATTTTGAAAATAACAAAATTTAACTTAATAAATTTAATGATTCCAATTGAGGTCAGAATTGAATTTTCAAAATTCAAAAAGCACTAAAACTAATAATGGCCAAATTAAAGTCCACAGACTAAATCCACTACTTACGTATTGTATAGAGACTAATAGCATAATTTAACATTCATGGAGGATTAATAGAAGCTTAGTTTAACATAGGACATAAATATTTGTTGGGGATCGACTCGTATAAACAACGAGATAATAAAAGTGGAGAAGAACGAACACAAATATTTTACGTGGAAAACACTCAAAAAGGGACAAATCACAAGCAAAGGAGACTTCAACTTTTCACTAAATGAGTAAACAAATAAAAGTATAATATGGAGAAAATTAACCTAAATGTATTAAATGTACATTACTTAAATCCCCAAATACAAACCTCACAACCCAAAATACAAAACTCAAAATCTCAAAGAGCAAATTGGTAAACAAAACTCTAAATCTCATAAGACACTCACAAAAGGGGTATAAAATACTCTTCATAATTGCCACGAAACTCTCACCAAAACTCATATGCGGCTACATCTTGTCGCTTCCAAAGAAAAGCCCTTTTTTTGATTGGCATATCAAAACAAGGATACAAGGCCCCTTTAAATAGGCTAAAATTAGAGTTCTAATCATACTAAAATATTCCTGAAATAATCATTGTTTAATTGAGAAAAAATAACATAGTTTAAATGGGAGAAGAATACAAGGCACACCCCATAATATTAGTCTAACAAGACTCTTAATGGAGGAGCTTTGGGCTTTTTGTATCTGTCCTTTTTTTAATCAGTTCCTCTAGATAAAATAAGAATCGAGACAAGTCTTGTAACTAGACTCTCTTTTTATAAACTTTTATCGGCAAATACTTTCCTTGTGGTAATATCTAGGAGTGTACAAAGAAAGTCTTAGATTCTTATATGTGGAAACTTTTATCGGTAAATACTTTCCTTGTGGTAATAACTTTTTTTAATCAATTCCTCTAGATAAAATAAGAATCGAGACTAATTGTTCGTGAAGGCATTGAATGACTAATTGAGAATGGTTTGAATGTTAAATTTTTGAGGACTTATGGGAAAATAAAAGAATTATAAAGGATTGCCACATCATCATGATGTCGATCACCACGTCAGCTTCACAACTGTAACACCCCATACTTCACCTGATCATCGAGTCCAAGTTATAAGGAGCCACATTCATTACCGGAGCAATTATGATCAAATCACAATTCAATTTATATCACAAATGCCTCAATATAGGTTGAAAAAGTATATAAAATGATTCATATTCATTTCCAAGTCCTATACTAACTTACGAAAGCTCTAATGCTAACCCGAGGTCAAATTAGGACTAAATTGTAACACTTTCAAAATTTTAGATTGATGTTGCGACGTTAGGGGGTTCCTTATTGCGACGTAACATACTGTATAGTCTCGTCTCAACGATCTATGCTCGATGTCGCATCATGGCAAGGAGCCAAATCTTGTTGTGATGACAAACGCTCGATGTCGCTACGTGACATCTTATTTCTTTAATTTCCAAATTGAATATTTCTTTAATTTCCAAATTGAACTTTTGCCTGCACTTTCTAAACAATCATAATTCACATTCACTTCAAAATTTTAGGTCACATGAAATCTTCAAGCCTCAAATCAGGAATTACAACACCATTTACAACAATGTAACAATACCGTTCCTAATTATTACATGCAATGTTATATGCTCTCGTCTAGTACAATTCTCAATTGGATTGCATCAACAAAATTTTCTTATGGGGTGATATTGACCAATTTAGTCATGGTCACCTTTTTAAGTGGGTGAGGGTATCCTGTCCTAACGCTATATGCGATTTAGGAATCCCTTATGCAAAACCCCAAAATAAAACTCTCTTGGTTAAGCTTGATTGGCGTTTGATTCGGGTAAAAGATATGCTTTAGGCTAAAACCTTTATTGCAAAATATCTTTATGACTTTAGAAGCCGTTATAGGTTGAAGAACGTCTCTCCAATTTGGTTCCCCCTCAGAAAAATTAGTTCGATTCTGGTGTCAAGGCTACAATAGGTTATCCGTGATGAGAGGTTTGTCGATTTTTGAAATGATAATTAGTTGGGGAGAGGCCCTATTAAAAAAGTTTTGCAAGGACCCTTAATGCCCTTAGAAGAATCTTGGACCTTTTCACATGTTAGAAAATAATGGTCAAACTCTAGCTCAGTTCTAATCTCCTATCTACTACCCACTGAGGTGATGGACCCATTCTTAAGTACACGTTTCTCTCGTAGCTTACTAGGTGCGGATTGGGGTCCATCGAACTCACGATCTTTCTCTTTGGTAAGTGTTTATTCTTTCTTTATTGGCTGGAATGAATCTCCTCATGTATCAAATGATAGGTTATGGGATTCGATGTGAAAATCTAAACTACCTCCCAAGCTTAAGTTCCTCCTTTAGAAATATGAGTTACAAGCCTACCCTACTAGACAATTCATGGCATGTTATTGTATGGAGATATCAGATCTCTGCTCTCTCTATTTTACTTATACAAAATCAATTCAACATCTACTTCGAGACTGCCCCGTGACCAAGCAACTATGGACATACATCTTTGATCACTTCTAGTACGTACCTCTGACTTTTTGCACTTAGGAAAACTGGATTGATGTAGATATTTCCTAATAGAGTCTAGGTGAAGAACTCGCTGTTCCCTGAGGCAGTTGTCTTAACGTTCACTCTATGGGAAATCTAGTAGTACCGTAATCTTGTGGGTTTTTGCTAGCGGAGACCATTATAAAGTTTTATGCATAGAGTCCTCGCAAGTATTGAGAATTTGTGGTGTGTTCTCCTTCTGTTAAAAGAATTACTTTTCCTGAATTTATCCAGGTTTCTTGAAAACCTCCTAAACTTAAAACAAATCATTCGTCTTTGGGCAGGTAAAGCAGGAGCAGATGCCCTTTTACGTGATCATCTTTGCAATTGGGTTATAGGGGCTTTCAAATATATTCCTTGAGAGACTAGTGTTGAAGTAGAACTTTATGGTCTTTGCGACGGACTTATCTTAATTCAACAATTAGTCATTGTGCATATTGAAATTGAAGTAGATGCTATATTCGTGATTTAATTTATGAAATTTGCTTTTACTAATAACTGGTTTTTGTCTCCCTTAATTGATGAATGCAAAATGTTCCTCCATTTTATGAGTTCTCGCTCTCTGATACATGCTTTTTGAGAAGAGAATAAATGTGCGAATACTTTAGCACGCATAGGAAATAATTTTCAACATCTTTCCTCGGATGTTGGTTCTTTAATGATTTTTTGTGTGTTTTTTACACCACCTGTTTGTTTAAATTGGTTGCTACTAGATAATTCCCACTACCAAATTATGTATCCGAACTAGTTACTTAAAAGTTTGTTCCCTTTAACTTGAAAATTCATAATTTTTTGCAAACTTCGATGTCAAACTCTGTTTGTGAAGAGTATAGGATTGATTAACATGCGACTGAAGATTAACACACCAAGAAGGTGAGATTTAAAGACCGACAAGTAAGATCCAACGCTGTTGAGGATATGGATCTATCATCTGATTCGAATCTTTCTTGAGAAGATCGAATTTTAGGAAAGACCTTCAAGATCTGAAAAAGGTGACTAAATATCATAAAAAATAAGGGGATTGTAACACCCAAAACCCGAGAACCGTCACCAATTAACAAGGGCAAAAAGGTTATTTCCATGATTTTTGGAGACTTCTACCGGTACCTGTTGGACAAGTATCGGTAGTTGTCAAGTCAAAAATAGTTCCAAAATAGTGAAGAGTTCTATCGATACTCGAGATGGTAGTACTGGTACATGTGACATAACTATCGGAACAAGTTATGCTTCTATCGATACTAAAAACTCCAAAGAGCTAAGAAGTTTTACCCTGTAACTTCTACCAATATAAGTTCACAGACTACCGATACTTCTATGAGTAGAACTACCGATACTTATCATGCATCTACCAATACAACTCAAATCAATGAACAACCTCTCTCCTACCCTGTACTTCTACCGATACAAGCAAGGGTTCTACCGAAACAAGTACGCATAATTCAAATATTCACATAAGTTCTTATGCTTAGCCAAAAATCTCATTTCAAAACATAAGGTACAAAAGACAATTATTTCTTAAAGTTCAAAACACATTTGGCAATACATTTCATTTCATTGTAAGCCTACTTTCACCTATGACAACTACCTAACCAAGGTTCCAACAATGAACCATCAACCAAAATCAAGAGTTATACAAAATAACATCATCCTAGTACATGCCATAAAACCAAGTGATGTAAAAACTACCAAACAAACTTCGCGATAGTGTGACTTCTTTGAGATGATCTGATCTTCAAGCAGCAAAATAATCTACAAAACAACAATAACATCTTTGTTAAGCTTCATAGCTTACTAAGTTCGAAGAGTTTAAAGAGTTACCAATCATATGCATAAAGCAGTTATATCTCAACCGAGCTTGGGTGAACTGTTGCTTCCTCAAGCCATATTTATTATTTAAATTTTCCTGTTTAGAACCTTTCTATTACCAATACCCGATGCTGCTCATACGAGCTGTCGAGGACTCGCAACATATGCGGTACCTCAGCCATCGATACGATGTCTGTCTGTAAACTGTCCCCTAACGATGCTGCTCACATGAGCTGTCGAGAATATGCATTCAAACATAAATCTCAGCCATCGTAGAGTCTGTAATCCATTTTAGGATTTCATATCTCTCTTCCGACTTACGATGCTGCTCACACGAGCTGTCGAGGACTCGCAACAAATGCGGTACCTCAGCTATCGATACGATATCTGTGCATATAATTGTCCCCTAACGATGCTGCTCACACAAGCTGTCGAGAATATGCACTTAAGCATAAATCCTAGCCATCGTAGGGCCTGTAATCCATTCTTGGATTCATTTTTCATTTTGACTCACGATGTTGCTCACACGAGCTGTCGAGAACTTGCAACGTATGTGGTACCTTAACCATCACATCGGTTTCAAATCACCGGCTCAAAGCTTGATATCTCTTTCATTCATTTCTTTTTCATCTTTCTCAATTCCACGTACCATAACCTATTCTACAACGATTATAAATAATACAATTATATACTATTAAAATGCAAATTTAATGTTACGAACTTATCAGATGAAATTGCAGTTAAAGTGATCTTCAAGGGTAAATCCATAATTTTCCTTTTCCACGATCGGGACACAATCTTGATCAAATTAGAGCTCAAAGCTAACCGAATGTGCTTGGTGTTCTCCTAGGTTTTCTTTCGGCCAAAGATTGAAGAAGAAGAAGAAAAAAAATATGGATTTTTTAACCTTTCTTTAGTTTAATTACTTAGATATCATAATTTACTATTTTACCCTTTATAATATCTCATAAATTTCTATTTTATATTAGTCATAACCATCCATTTATTCCTTCAATGGTCTATTTTCCATTTAGGTGTCCTAACTAAACTTTCAATTATCAATTCTATACCTTTAAATCAATAACAGTCAACTTTGGCACCTTTTACATCCTTTTTTCTTAATTAACTATCGAAACAATCAAATTTCATAACCAAAATTTAATAAAATACTAATGACCTCGTAAATATTAAGCAGTTAATATTTACGATCTAACACATCGAAGTTATAGCCTCAAAATCACCAATTCTGATCATACTAAAAAATAGACTAATAAGAAAATCCTCATCTAATTAGGATTTAGTTGAAATTTATCAAAATCTAAAGAATTCCACTTCATTTCTATTATTAAGCCATTTAAGGAGGGTCCGATTATACAATTGGTCTTTCAATTATTTTAAATTCCAACTAAATAAACTTTATTTCAATTTAACCTTAAACTACTTAGGACTAAATGAATAAATATTTCAAAAGTTAGTGAAAGGTAATCATATCCTCCACCGCTTGGAATTTTTTACCATGGTATAATTACCACTTTGGTCCCTTTTATTTTTAATCAATAGTAATTAACTTTTACCCCTGTTACAATTTACTCCTTTTTCCTTAATTAAGAAATGAATCATCAAAATTACCCAACCGAACTTCAATTCACATATAATAAGTCTCTGTAAATATTTACTAAAAATATTTACGGCCTTTAATTTCAGAAACGAGGTCTCAATACCTCATTTTCTAAAATCACTTGACTTTTGAACCAAATCACTTACACTAACTTTTAATTCAATAATTAAAATTCTTCAATTCAAAATTTCATATAAAATTATTATTGACTTATTTAATTTAAACACTCATTATAAAAATTTTCTCGTCAAGTGTGTGGTCTCGAAATCACTGTTTTCGATAACACTGAAAAACGAGCTGTTATAGGGACGATGATTGTAACCTCTCTGATGGGGGATATCAAGAAGTCAACAGTTAATAGAATTCCTTTAATTGAATTCTCAACTAGGTTTAACCAACTCCTCATCAGGGATATGTCTACTATTGTGGTGTTAAAACTATTGGGGAGGAATATAGGATACATGGTTCTCTAGAATAGGCTCGATGCGCCTCACTTCCTCACAAATCTTGGTCTTCTCCACCAAAGTTTCGAAGACCCTCTGTCGAAACCATTTTTTTGAAAGAAAAGTCTCGAATTATATTTTGGAAAACGAAAATGGAGTCGCCACCAATCTTTTTGAAATGTGTGCGATTGGATCACCTTTTAAAATTTTAAAATCATTAAAATGACAATTTTGAGCTTTGAAACCATAAAACAGGTTTGGCAGTCGGTTACGCATAAGGAATGATTAGCACCCTAACACGCCCAAAATTGGTACCTAGTCGATTATTTAAAGTCTTAATTGTTGAAAATAAAAAAACTCAAGAAAAATTTAAATTGCGATCCTTAAATGCATGAATGACATGTTTATTTTATTTTAAAAAAATTAAATTTTACAAGAAAGCTCGTTATTTTGAATTAAAAAGTCACATCCAATAAGTTAGGACATAACAATTCGAATTTTAGAAAATAACAAGCATTTCTAATTATTATATCAAAATCTCGTATTTTTATTTTAAATAGGGTATTCGATTATCTCGATTCAAAAAAAAATCACAACTAGTGAGTTAGGGCATGATTCTCTCAAATTCCCGGATAAAGAATATTGCCTTGATTTTTGAAAATAATTTATGTATTTTTAAAAAGAATTTAAATGTCATGCAAAAATAAATGAATGAATATGTACATAATTTATAATTATAATGACAAAATAATAAAAATACATGAATATAATAAACACAATTAATAACATTTAATAACACAATAAAAATATAAT
Organism: Gossypioides kirkii; assembly: GCA_005610355.1. Taxonomy (NCBI): domain Eukaryota; kingdom Viridiplantae; phylum Streptophyta; class Magnoliopsida; order Malvales; family Malvaceae; genus Gossypioides; species Gossypioides kirkii. The sequence continues at coordinate 28,281,154 of CP032247.1, read as the reverse complement.
TATAGTGTTAAATAAAATAACAATATAATCATAGTAATAATGGCAATAAGTATTAATTAATTAATAATATAAGCAACAATAAATATATATAAAACAAAAATATGAGAAAACTCTAAAATGATTAAGTCAAATATACAATAAAGCATGTAATTAATTTAAAAGCACAAAATATGGCATACAAATAAATAAAAAATCAATGAATAAATATATGAAATGCAATCATAAAAATATCTAATATAATTAAATTCAGGATTAATCAACATGTAATTAAATAAAAAGAAAAAAAAACATAAAATTTAATGATAAATAAATAAATAAACAAACAAGATAATAGCAATAAATGCAGATAAAATAAAAAATAATAAAAGAGATAGAAAAAAATGACATGAAAATAAATAAAAACAAGATAAATAAACAAAAATAAAAATTAAATGCTAAAACAAACAAACAAATATAAACAATAAAAATAATTGGATTAGGCATGAAAATAAAAATAAATAAATAAATAAATAAAAAATCAATAAATTAAATGTCAATATAAACAACTAAATATAAATAATAATAATAAAAAAGAAAAACACCGATGAACTCCGAGCAAACCCGAAGGAAGCCATGGGTCTCACATATCCGGAGGAAGCCAATGATGAATCAACACCAAAAGGTAAAAAACTAGATCTATATTTGTTTTTTAGTTTTGAAAGAAAAAAAAAGAAATACAAATACAAATTGATGCCTCAATATTTTTTTTGAATTTTCTTTGAATGTATGTCTCAAAAAAAAATCTCTGAGTGTTGTAAAAAAAGAATCTTATTCCAAAAAAATTCCTCCCTATTACATTTGATTTCGTGTTTTTATAACACAAAATTTACATTTTTTTGTGATTTTCCTTCCTTTTTTTTTTGCAGATATTCGTATCTTGGAGATCCAAGCAAAGGGCAATGTCGGCAGCGCTAAGGGGCAGCAAAAAATGAGGCGGCTAGGTTTTTTTATTGTTTAGGGTTTCATCATTTTTTAATTTGGACTTGTAAAAAGTGGGCTTGTGTATAGGTATTGTAATTTGGACTGATTTTGGGTTTGAAAAAGAAAAAGAAATAAATAAGAAATGATAATAGTAGAAGCCCAAACAAAAATGGGCTTTTACAACTAGCTCTCTTTGCTTATTGTCGTATAACGGGAATGAAGCAAAGATTTAAAGGGAGATCAATTTTGTCTAGTCTTCCGGCCCCCGGTGTTTCTTTGTTCTTTCATCTCGTTGGTGATTTTACTCCACTGCATATACTTTACTACCATTTTAGGAAGACAAGATCTGGTGACATAGCTTCAACTTGCTCCATTGCGACTTCAAGGAGATAAAGTTTGTTGTTGTAGCTTCATCCAGGGATTCAAATTGAGGTTGCGGCCGCATTTTTGGTCGCGTTGCGTTTATCACAGTTGCGGACATAACGGATGTTATTGCGGTCACTGCGAGTATCGCGATCGTGAATTTTTTTTAAATTCACACAACTTATTGTAAAACATAATAATTATAATTATAATTATAAAAATCATTTTTAATGATTTTTAGAGTATTTTTCAACACTTCTGAACTTTTATTAATATGAAAAGTGAAAACACAATTTTTACAATAATTAATTATTCTTATATTTATTTACGAATTTTCTAAGAATATTATATTAACTAATAACAAAGTAAAAAAAAATAGGAAGTATTAAACATTCATTATATTTAATAAGTTTGAAACTTTTTATAGATAAAATAATTAAAAATTCATACATGAGAGAGGTCTTTAGTATTTGTTGACAACTTTGAAGATAGTGAAGATATCAAAATATTCTATGCTGCAGCCTGCAGAAGGAAAAAGAAATAGATAAATGTATAGATTCTCATTAATTATTTCTATTTCCTACCACTTACTCTCGCTCACATTCTACTTTCATATATAGTTTAACATGCTTCAATTCTTAATTATGTTTCAATAAAATATACTCCATTCATTTATCTATAGATGTATTTTAAATGTTTTAGTATCATTAAAATTAAAAACATTAATAAAAGTTTTTTTTAAAAAAAATACCTTACAAATAGTGGTAGTGGTACAATTTAGTTTTCACAAGTAGTGGAATGATGAGGAAGATCTGATCCTTCACCTTCACTTTTAGAGCGTTCTTGACTTGATTCTCGTGGCCTTTGTCCAAAAATATATATAAAAAAGTAACATTTTTACCTTGGTTTCCATATAACTGATATGAAGGATATATTTGAGGAGGAGGATACATCGGTGGTGGAGGTGGGTGATACATTGAGGGTGGAGGATGCAGTTGAGGATGGTATGGCACACCATAATTAGGAAATGGTGGATAATAACCATATGGTTGTGGATAACCATGTGAAGGTTGAAAATATGAAGGTTGTTCCAGTGGATAAAAACCTTGAGTGCTAGTAGATGAATCACTATACCCAAGGTTACTAGAACTCGATCTCCTACCAGATGAAGAGCTTACAGAAGTATGCTTCTTGCCTTTTCCTTTTGATGGAGCTCTAGGTTCACTTCTATCTCTCCTAGGTTCAGGAAACATATTTCCATCAAATTCTAATCTTTCATGGAAATGTCCACTAGTGGTACCAACCCCATATTCTCTTCCATACCAACTAGAAGACCTAATTTCACCTCTATCACCACTATGTCCATCATCATCATCAATTGGACTTAAACCACTACCATCAGGTCCATCACCACTCTGACTTGGCGTTGCACTAGAACTTGAATGAGACAAATTATGTTGTTGATATTGATCAACATTCATTTCATCATCAGAGGTATCCACATGCAACACACTGACATTTTCACAATCTAACAATGGATTCTCTTTCTCTTGAAGGCATTCTGATAGTGGATCAACATCTTCAAAGATATGATCTGTAATAGTCCGATTTTTAATGGTACAGAAATAGTGATTTTGGGATCACAACTCCGACGAGTCGAGTCGTTAAATTATTTATTTAAATATTTATGACTTCGTTAGCATCGTATTAAAATTTGGTAATGAAATTTTAATGTTTAGATAGTAAATTGAATAGAAAGGATTAAATTGTAAAAGGTGTAAAAGTTGGTCCTTAATGATTAAAGGCACCAAATAGCTTAAAAAAGTTGATAAAAGGGACTAGTATAGAAATTAAACCTTAAATTTAGTAGTGGACGGTTCTAATGTTGGAAAATGATGAATTTAGGTGGATAAATTAAGGGTAAATAGGTAAATTAATAATAAAGGCAATAAAATTAAAAACAAAAGATTTAGTAAAGAAGAGAAATCATCTTCTTTCTTTAATATTTTGAACAAAACCCTAAAATAGAGAAGAGGAGCATTCGACTAGTTTGGAGCCTTGATTTGGTGAGTGAAATCTCACCCGTTTTTAGTAATTTCTATGTTTTTGAGTCTGTATTAGCTTAATCTAGCTAACTTAGGGACTAATTTATGAATATGTCAAATTTTATAAATCTTTCCATTGTTGAATATGCTTTATCTTTAAAGTTTTTGATGGATTTGTATCCTTGATGATTGGGTTTGATATTTTTGTAAAGTAATTTTTGATGAAATTAGGGTTTAAGGACTAAAATGTTAAAATGATGAAATTGGGTGTATTTGGTGTGAAATAAATGAAATTGAGGGACTTGTGTGAAAGCTTGGAATTTCGGTTGCTAAAGGTTTTGAAAGGAAATGTTTATTTTGCATGTTTTGTATTGAAAGGACTAAGTTGAATAAAAAGGAAGTATTAGGGGTAAAATCGTAATTTTACCAAAAAGAACTATATTGTGTTAAATGAATAGATTGAGTGATTTAATGTGAGAAATGGAATAATTTGTGAATGCAGACTACGATCATGCCATCGATCGAGAAAAAAGAAAATTAGCAGGGTAGTCCCTAGAATCCATTCGCAACTGCAATTCAGTCTGGTAAGTTCGTATGCTTAAATTATAATTTAAAATTTTCATATTCTTGTAATGTAAAATATTATATTGAGATGAAATGATAATCAGATTTGTGGAAGACGAGAATGAAGGAAAAACAGAAGGCAAACGGACTTTGAGCCATATACGAAAAGGTTCGATGACTAAGTGTCATCGTGAGTATATGAATCCTTTACGAATTAAGAGGTTCGATTACTAAGTGTCATCATGAGTATATGAATCCTTTACGGATTAAGAGGTCCGATGACTAAGTGTCATCATGAGTATATGAATCCTTTACGGATTAAGAGGTCCGATGACTCTATGTCATCGTGAGTATATGAATCCCTTGCGGGTTATAAGGTCTGATGGCTATGTGACATCGTGAGTAAATGAATGAAGTGAAATCCATTGCGGATTAAAGGTCCGATGACTTTATGTCATCGTGAGTATTAAATGTTAATTGAAACTTACCCGAATGTATACGGTTTAATCCATTCAGTTGATTTGATTTACAACTCTTAAAGTTGGTAAATCTATTTAATTTATGAACTTACTAAGTTAAGAAGTGCTTACCTGTGAAATTTCTATTGCTTTGTAGATTCAATTTTTGCTATTCGGGGATCGGATCATCTTAAAGCATCACACTATCCTGGAGTTGTTCGGTAGACTTTTACATCACTTGGTTAATATGGCATGTACATGGATGATGTTACCTTTTGCTCATGTACAATGAGTTTGTGAAAATCCTTGCTATGTCTGATGAAATGTTGAAAGTAGACTTTAAGTACCTTGTATTGACATAAAAATCATGTACATGTGTTGACTTAAATGCATAATTAAAGTTGTGTATGAATGAAGTTAATGAACTTGTGTTTGGTATAAAATTTTGAGATTCTGCAACTTGTTTCGGCAGAACCCATGTATGTTTCGGTAGAAGTACAGGGTAGGAGAGAGATTGTTCATTGACTTGAGTTGTATCGGTAGTTGAATTGTGAGTATCGGTAGTTATATGTATAGATGTATCGGTAATTTGTATACTTGTATCGGTAGAAGTTGCAAGGTGAGAATTATAGCTCTCTGGAGTTTTTAGTATCGGTAGATGCATGACATGTATTGGTAGAAATTATACTTGTATCGGTAAAACTAGCATAGGTACCGGTAGAAATCTGCATCGTTTTAAAATTATTTACTGATAGGGCTACTACTGATACTTGACCATCAGGTACCGGTAGAAGCCTCCCAAAATATTAAAAATATCATTTTTACCCTTGTTAATTTATGTTTATGTTTAAATGATGATGGGTAACATGGGAAGTGAAATATTTTAATAAGTAAAGTTGAATAATGTAATGATAAGATGAACAGTGAAAATGAATAGTAAAACATTGAAAATCCTAACCGACGATGGTGTTCAAATTTTTGGGTGTTATATTTAGTGGTATCAAAGCTTACGATTTAGTCGTTTCTTGGACTGTATTGGTCGTATTTAATGATTTAGAAGTACATGCCATATGAACCTGTGATTGTGTGATATAGATGAATCCGATCTAACTATGATTTTTGCAGATAAATACAAGATGCCTGACTCAGAAAAAAATGAAACTAATGATGTAAACAACAATGTTCCGACTAATGATTCTGGGGCTAGTCATAGTACATCAATATTACCGATGATAGAAAATGAAGCAAAGAATATGTTCTTCGGTTTAATGAGACAATGGTTCACGAAATTCATGAGAAATAATCCGATGGCACCACCCCCTACGCCTCATGTCATACAGCCAGGTGTCCGACCGGTTGCACCCTCAGTAAGGCCACCACCACCTCTAGTGGTAGAATCAAGGCGTCGCATCCTTACAAATAAGGTTAGAAAATACGGAGTTGAAGACTTCCGAGGAAGTGTAGAAGACGACTCTTCCAAAGATGAATACTAGTTGGAAAATACGCTGATAGTCCTGAATGAGATGGCTTGCCCTGCTGAAGGTTATGTAAGGTGTGTCATGTCGCTACTGAAGGACGAGGCTTATCATTGGTGGGCTATGATCGTGGCTATGGTGCTTGAAAACGAAGTTACTTGGGATTTCTTCCAAATAGAATTTAAGAAGAAATATGTCAGCAAGTGATACTTGGATAGAAAGAAGAAGGAATTTTTAGAACTGTGATAGGAAAATAAAACAGTGACAGATTACGAACGAGAGTTTGTGAAGCTTAGCAAGCATGCAAGAGAAGTGGTACCACCGATGAAGCTATTTGTGACCGTTTCGAAGAAGGGCCAGACAACGAGATTAGAATGATGGTGGGTGGTTTTGAAATTCGATCGTTGGTAGTGTTAGCAGACAGAGCTCAAAAGATGGAAAAAATCTACAACAGCAAGAGACAAAGAGAAAGGAGGTTTCAAAAATCTGGAAGGAAAAACATTGCCGAGACTTTCTCTATGCCACCGCCAAAAAGATTCAGAGAAGAGGCTAATCGGAGGCCAATTTCTTTAGGATTTTTGAGTCGGAGTAAGTCGGGACCACCGGAATCTAAATTTCAGAGCAGACTAGCAGACAATGTAGTTAGCGTTCGTAATATACCTAGTCCGATATGTGGGTATTGTAAGAGAAGCCATGCAGATGAGTGTCGCAAGATGAAAGGGACATGCTATTGATGCGAAAGTGTAGATCATTTTTTGAGGAATTGCCCGATGAGATCTGAAGCAAAAGAGGAACAAAGTGTAAAACCTCCTGCTACACCACAAAAGAGTAGACGTCCGGGGCAGAGTAACGGTACAGGTGCAAATCGCGAAGATAATAAGGATACTGTAGCCAGATCTAAGGCTCGACCACCTGCACGGACTTATGCCATTCGAGCTTGAGAAGAGGCTACCGCTCTTGGTGTTGTGACTGGTATATTCTATCTATTTAATGATATTATGTGTGTACTGATTGACCCGAGATAAACTTATTCATATATTTGTACTGCATTAGCTACTGAAAAGAAATTTCCTGTTGAGTCGACTGAGTTTGACGTACAAGTCACAAACCCATTGGGTCATAGTGTCATTGTTAATTTGGTATATCGTAAATGTCCACTAAGAATTCGGGACTATAAGTTCCTTGTTGATTTGATATTATTACCATTTACTGAGTTCGATGTAATTTTGGGAATGGACTGGTTAATTGAGCATGATGTAGTGGTTAATTGTAAACGAAGACGAATCGACTTGAAACGGCCGATAGGGGAAGTAATCACAGTTGAGTCTGGGAAGCTAAACAGTGGCGCCAGAGTAATTTCATATTTATCAGCACAGAAGATGCTTCGTAAAGGTTATGAAGTATTTTTGGCTTATATATTTGATACCCGAAGTACCGGAACAGAGTTAGAACAAGTGCCGATTATCAAGGAATTTACAGATGTGCTTCTAGAGGAGTTACCGGGTTTATCGTCGGTCAGAGAAGCAGAGTTTGACATTGATTTAGTACCCGAAATTGCACTGATTTCAATTCCACCGTACAGGATGGCACCCATTGAATTGATAGAGTTAAAGGAACTGTTGCAAGAGTTATTGGACAGAGGCTTTATCCGACCGAGCATATCACCTTGGGGCGCACCAGTATTGTTTGTGAAAAAGAAAGATGGATCAATGAGAATGTGTATAGACTGTAGATAGTTAAATAAGGTAACAATCAAGAATAAATACCTTTTGCCTCGTATTGATGAGTTGTTTGATCAATTCAGAGGTGTGACCATCTTTTCTAAAATAGATCTCCGATTGGGTTATTATCAGATGCGAGTAAAAGATAGTGATGTGTAAAAAACAATATTCAGAACTCGATACGGACATTATGAGTTTCTAGTAATGCCGTTTGGGTTAACTAACGCTCCGGCGGCATTCATGGCTTTGATGAACCGGCTTTTTATACCTCAACTGGATAGATTCGTAGTGGTGTTCCTTGATGATATATTGATTTATTCCAAGTCAGAGACAGAGCATGTTCAACATCTGAAGGAAGTTTTGCAAATAATGCGAGAAAAGCAGTTGTATGCAAAGTTCAGCAACTGCGAGTTTTGGCTCTGGGAAGTGGGATTTCTGGGCCATGTGGTATCATCAGAGGGGATTTGGGTTTATCCAAGTAAAGTATCGGCTATTCTCGATTGGAAGGTACCTAAGAATGTTTCTGAGGTACGTAGCTTCCTAGGATTAGCAGGTTATTATCCCTTGTGTATACTTCTTCATCAAATCAACAGTCCAAATGTGATTGTATATGAAGCAAGTCACTCCTCATCTAACACTTTTGCTACACTGGGCTTTTTCCCAATATCTTCAAGGCTTAAATCTATACAATGAGCTACACATGAGGTCCAATATAGATGCTTTCTTTTCAACATTAATTTTTTTCTAGCGGCCTTCATTGCTACCTCATTATCAGTCACTGTTTGGACTATGTAACTTTCTCCAATTTCTTCTACAGCTGAATCTAACAAACTGCAGTAGAATTTAGCATCTTTACTATGAACACTCGAGACATCCACAAATTTCCAAAAAACAGTTCATTTACTGCAATAAACAAGGAAATTAATGATGTGCATTTGATTCAAGCTGTTGGTCCAACCATCACACATTAAAGTTGCACGCAGTTCTTTCCAATGAGTTCTTAGTCCATTTACCTAATCACGAACTCGTTGATACTCTGACTCCAAAAACACATCTGAAACCTCATAAGGTGTTGGGAGCTTTACACCTTGTCCAAGTTCTATTAACACATGAATTAGGTTATACAAGCATGAAGAGCTTGCTAATTGAAAAGGAAGTCGTTCATATATTAAAAATTTAGATACCGCTTTACCTATCTTCATGCGTAAAGTCTTTAAAAAAGAGCCACAAACCTTTGGTTGCTTTGAGCTTTTTCTTCTAACCAATTCAGGTATAGCTCCCCTTAAGGTAAACTCAGACTCACTTGAGATGGATTTACCTGTTCTTTCTCCATGATATCCTGTAGCTGATCCATGAGAAGATCACCCTTCTTCATAAATGTTACTCCAACCACCAGTACTTCGTCTGAATTCTTCCCTTCTATGCCACTTGTGTTGTGATTGGATACTTTCTCGAGTTGCTTGCCTTATAGCAGAAACCTCATCAATGAATTCCTCGTGTTCATCCTCCTCTCCTCTTATTTGTGATAGTAATTAATCTGTTCTCCTCTTTTTGTCTATTTTCTTTGTGTTGCTTTCTTTCAATATATTCATCATACTTTTTCTAATGACACCTGTTAATAAAAGAAAAATAATCCACACTTTTATATTATTATCAATTATGTATAATCTTTAATCTTTATTGATAAATTTACAATAATATTTAAAATTAATAATAAAGTATCACTATCACATACCAGTAACATTAAGGCATGGTGCAGCATTGTCGGTTTTATGAGCAATGTGCTCTTTAAATCGTGTTATTCATCCTTTCACAACTTTACCTCAAAGTTTACATACGACATTTCCTTTTGTATTTAGCATTGGAGTTCCAAAGTGCCAACCTATATCATTACTTGGTGCACCCTCTAATCATTTAGTTGGGAACTCTTCACGTGGCAGCATGCTTTATTTTTATTTATGTACAAGAAACATAAAACTATATTTAGAAATATAAGTAATTCATTACTTATATTATCAATAATATAATACAAAAAAAGTAAAACTCACTAACATTAAAAAACTAAATTTATTGTATAAGCTAATAAATAACAAAATAATATCTTATTTCACCTATATTTAAGGGTTTTTTTACAAGAATAATACAAAAAAATATTATACATCAAAATAATATACTCCCCCCATTATTTACCAAAATGGTACACTTGGGGGGAGTGGTGCCATTTGGGTAGGCGACACCATTGCCATTGAATTTTTTTATTTGTTTAATATTAAACAACACCGATAAAAGTATAAACCCGGTATTTAAATACGAAAGTGGTACAGTGGGGTGGTGCCTATCTGACAGGCGACACCAAAGGTGTCTACCTAACAGGCGGCACTAGAGGTAGACGGCACCAAAGGTGCCTACCTGCAAGGCTGCACCAACCCTACATTGTTTTTTTACATAAATAATACAAAAAAAAACACTAAAATATAATACAAAAATTAAAATTATTAACTTAAATAATATAAATATATATATATATATATATATATATATATATATATTTTTAACCCTTTCAAATTATAAAAAATTATAAAAGTAAAAAATAGTTTTTATAAGAATTGTAGAAAATAATAATATAAAATTGAAAAATTGAATTAAATATGCATAAGATTAATTTAATTTTTTTAAATAAATAATATAAAAAAATATTTATTTATCAAAATAATACTCCCCATATTTACCAAAATAATACATTTAGGTGGGTGATGCACATAATTTTTTTTAATTTTTTAATTTTTTTTATTATAAAAAGAAAAGAAAATTAAAATTTGACGGGTGGTGCCTTTGGGGTAGGCGGCACCAATGGTGCCTACTTGGTAGGCGGCACTAGTGATGCCTTTGTCAAAAGTATTTAAACCCCCCATCAGATCAGTTTAAGCACAAATTATTGAGTAAAAGAAGAAAAGAAGAGAAGCAAATTTTAACAGCAAATTTTTGAAGAGGGAAAGGAAGCAAAATTTTTGAAGAAGGAAAAGAAACAGAAGGTTAACAGAAAATTTTAACTTTAATTTTATTTATTATAGATAAATTTTTTTATATTATTTGTGTAAAAAACCCTATTTATTTCTTTTAACAGATGAAAAATCAATTTTTCGTATACGTTTATTTCGATGGAGAAATTTTGACAACAACAATTGGATGTGCATTTGAATGTCGTCAACAACTAGTAATGAGATTTAGTAAAAATGTCTCGGTTGATAATATGAAGGCAAAGATTAGTGAAAGAATTGCTGAGCTAACTGATGTTGAGAGAGCTAAAGATCCCACTCCATTAAGTATGATGGCTCTGACATCCTACGTTGATAATCAATCTGTAGCTTGCAGGATCAGTGGGATTAATATCGATCTTAATGTTGCACCCGATAATGATGCGGATGGTGATGATGGATATGATAGTAGTGATCCTTCTGATCACGAGGACGATATTGATAGTGATCTTGACATGGACGAGGTCCAGGATGATATCGATGAGGAAGGCCTGAATGACGAGGTCCCAGATGGTCGATGTATTGTGATGCACAATTATCCTGCTGGGGTACACATGTCACTTATAGACCCTGATGCGGCATATGCAACCGATTTCGAAGAGTACCCTGATATAATGCTTTCTCACCGATCGACACTAACACCAGAACCTGAACAGTTGTTCGTGGGTCAGAGGTTTGACTCGAAGGAAGAGTGCGTATTTGCCATTAAGCAGTATAACATGAATTTGTCAGTAGACTACAAAGTCATCGTGTTTAAACCAAAATTATATATTGGGGAGTATTGGACAGAAAGCTGTAATTGGTGGGTATGAGCTGCATTTATCAAGAAGTCGCAAAAGTGGGAGATAAGAAAATTTGTTGGGCCTCACACATGCAGTTCAACACGTTTGTCAGAAGATCACCGGAAACTCGATTCTAGAACTGTCTGCACACATATCATGCCAATGGTGAAGGACGATCCGACGATCAAAGTTTCTACACTGATTTTCGAGATGCAAGCACGATTACATTATTGAGTTTCATATCGAAAAGCATGGATTGTGAAACAGATGACAATGGAACAATTGTTCGGTGATTAGGATGCATCGTACAATGAGCTGCAAGGGTGGATAGCCGCAATGCGACAATACGTGCCCGAGACTGCGATTGAGTTGGTGACATGGCCTTATTATGGTCCAGATAATAACTTACAATCGGGAAGAAGAAATTTTCAGTATATATTTTGGACGTTTGATCCTTGTGTTAGAGCATTTCCTCACTGCAAGCCATTTGTCCAAGTAGATGGGACCTGGCTATACGAGAAATATACGCAGATTCTACTAATTGCGGTGGCTCAAGACGGGAACCAGAACGTGCTCCCGATAGCATTTGCTATTATGGATAAAGAAGATATGGAATCATGAGAATTCTTTTTGACAAACCTACGGAGGTACGTTGTTCATAATGATAATTTTTGTATCATCTCCGATAGAGGGAAGGGGATTATTGCGGCCATTAGACGTACCGGTGTACCATGGAGGTCGGTTTATTGTAGTCGACACATTGCGGCCAACTTTCAAAAAGAATTTAAGAATGCAAACTGACGAAGACGACTTGTGAGAATGGGTAAAGAAATTTTGTTTTAAGTTATAATTTTTATGTTTTAATTCGAGAGTGTAACTTATGTTTTCTTAATATTCCTACAGCGTACGAGTTAGAGCCACATCGATTCCGAAAAAAAGTGACCAGACTTGAGCGTGACATGGAAGGTGAAATGAGCAAGCCGTTGCGAGAGTGGTTGGGTACCATGGAGCTGTGGCAATGGGCTCAAAGTTTTGATTACGGGTATCGATATGGTCAAATGACGATCAACTTGGCAGAGTCGGTTAACAGCGTGTTCAAGCGAATACGATATCTTTCGATTTCATCCGTGTTATCGGATACGTTCTATAGGCTGGCTACTTTGATGCCAGTAATGAGGACACGACAAATCGACCAGATGAACGTCGGACACGTTTTTGTCGAAGCAGTCAGGAATGCAATGGATGCAAACAATCAGAGAGCGAGGACGATGAACATTGAAATATATTCACGACAATTTCAACGATTTCATGTTACAGAGACAATTGGGCGAAAACCTGGGATCCCACCTAGGTCATACGGGGTTGATTTGCAGAACAGACACTACTATTGTAGGAGGTTCGATACACTTCGTTATCCATGTGCGCATGTCGTTGTAGCTTGAGCTAAAGTATCGCTCAATGTTGAATAGTTCATCAATCCCGTTTACACTCTCCAACGCACGTTGCGTATTTGGGAAAACGAGTTCCCTGTCCTGCCTGACTTGTCCACATGGGAGGTGCCTCCGACGACTTTCGAGCTTATATCTAATAGAGGTTTGCGAAGGAATCCGAAAGTTCGTCCGAATGTTTCCAGAATCAGCAACAAAATGGACATTATGTAGAAAATAGACGGCAACAAGCTGTGTGGAATATGTAGGCTAGTTGGGCATACTCGGCGTAATTGCCCCCAACAAACCTACCATATTGGCCAGTCATCCGGATCGGGCCCGGCTTAAGCTATTTTTATTGGTCATTTTTCACTTGGAATTAATTAAGTTTATGATTGAATTTGGAATTAATTCTGTTTAAATTTGAATTTATTTAATAATTTTTATGTTTGACTTTATTTAATGAGGTTTAGCAAATGACATTAAAGGATCATAAGTAGTTTTTGTGTAAAAAAAGGAAAAACAAAATATTTGCATACATAAATATAAATAAGAACATAAACATAAACATATTTAATTCTAAGGCCCATCTCATCACATTTGATGGTTCGATGGTGTGGTTCTAGGAGTAAAACGTTATGGAGGTCGACGAGCACGTTGCGGGTGCTCATGACGTTCAACGTCATCGTCTTTCGCACCTTCAGGTGTCATTGATGATGAGAAGCCATGGCTAAAGTTCTGCAGCGGTAATGGGCGAGGAGGAGTAGAGTACTGTAACGGGCTGAAAAGAGTAGAGAAATGTAGTGGCATCGGGCTGAAGATATCAAACATCAAAGACAATCTCGGATCTTGCTGATCAGTACTGGATCCGAGAAACTCTGAATGATACTCGTGCACTGACCAACTCGTATTATATGCATTCCCTGGCCATCTTGGATGATATGACTCAGGCGTCGGCTCGATGTTACGCTCTGACTCGAGCACAGGCTTCGAATAGTGCTGCGGCTCAGGCTCAGGCTCAGGTGACTAAAAGTGGTGCCCACGTGGTAGCATGAACGGGGGGACTAACATTGTTTGCCCACCATATATATATGATTTCCCCGTCTAGAAATACCACTGTCTATACTCTACGGATACCTCAAAAGTGAAACCGTGATCCATGTCAGGTTAAGGTATTCGCTCCGCCCGTTTCGCCCACACCGCAACGTATCTTTTATGCACTTGCTCGCAGTCCATTCCCGATCTCCCCTTCTTATTGATACCATGAATATCTCCTAAATCAATTGGGTCTCTCGGGATGGTTTGTATGTACCCGAATTGTCAAAGTACTCGATCCCATGGTACCACTTGATTGTTTGAAAGCATATAACTGGTGCGTCAATGCACCACAAGTGCGAGTGGTTGCGGGAAAAATCGGGAATAGTAGTCACCACCTCAGGGACTGAATAGGGCATCCAAAGGAACTGCAAATTTAAATAAAATTGTTATAGTAACACGACTCAATTAATATTAATAAATGAAGATGATTCATGTAATTGCATGTCACGAATAACTTACCATCTCCCCCGCATGTGTCTCGATCATCTGTCGATATATCGGAACCGTGAATGACCTCCGAGATTCGGATCCCCACGCCATCTACGAAAAATAACTTATTAGATCAAATTTACACACAAAAAATCAAATAATGTGGACAAAGATTAGATGTTATCACCTGTTCACAAGTGGGAAAACGTATGACAGGTGTTTGATATTAGCCAAGAAAGGCATCCAATATAGGGCCCATGATTGTAACAATATTATACACCCGCAAATGTCAACGACAGCAGGCTTTGTGCATCGACAAAGCTCACGATACAACACCGCTAGTACTGCCGAGCCCCAACTATATTGACTCGCTTCATTAAAATCGGTCAATAGGGGCAAGTACATGATGTGCACTCTATTTCCACTTGTCGTAGGCTTCAGTACACCCCCTATAAGGTGCAATATATAAGCCCGAACGGCACACATCACATCAAATTTTGTGGCATCAGCTGGTAGATGGTGGAATCTTTCCCTCAACCATGTGAACTTCAATCCGGTGAATCTCGATTCACCATCACCGGGTGAGACTCCCAATAAGCTTTCACAAAGGACCGTCGGGTCAGATACCATCGATGACCCCGTAACGGGCATCCCGTCGATTGGAAGCCCAAGTTGCAGTGCAACATCCTCTAGTGTGATGGTGCATTCACCATATGGTAAGTGAAACATGTGGGTCTCTGATCGCCATCGCTCGACCAAAGTGGAAATTAAGTCGTAACGCAAATCAAATGTCCGGATTAGTGAAGCAGCTCCAAATCCAGCTGCAATCAAGTATAACATGATGCGTTTGTCCGGTTCATAATTTATCCCATTCACGTGAGCACTTAATTTCCGGTACACATCCTAAGATTATTAAATTATCGATATAATTAATATAACTTAGTTTAATATCGTAAATTAAATGAACTTTTTATAATGTAACAAATAACAATTTATTACCTGTACATATACAGCTGTCGATATGTGGTCATCATCCTTAATTAACAAATCCATATTCATATCTGCAATAAAAAAAATTGAGATTATCAATCCGTCAGAAGTAATTAATACAATTTTTAACTAAAAGTAATTAAAATTCTTGATATATATAATAACAAATAATTATATATAGATTACTTTGATAAATTAAAATTTTAAGTATTGAATTTACTCTTACATTTTACGGGTTAAGTGTTAAATTTATATTAAAAATTATTTCGTAATTTATTAAAATATAAATATCAAATATAAGAGTTTTGTTTGATGAAAAAAAAATTAAAATATTAACTAAATTTATGTTTCTTTTTTACTTTTTAAAAAATAATTACCACGAAGGGCAATTAACCACATTTTAATGTTTCTTTTTTAAAAATATTAAAATAATTACTAATATTTTTTTTATTTTTTCTTTAATTTGTCATTTTAAAAATTTAAAAATATTTTTTTATTTTAAAATTTTAATACAATAGTAACATATTTTTCATTTATTTAAATATATACTTATTTCTAAATATCAAAATTATAATAAATCAAAGTTAACAAAATTTTATGCAAGCATCACAATAATAATCTAATAAATTGAGTTATATATATATATATATATATATTGTTTTAATAAAAAAATGTTTAAAAAAAACTGTTAAGATTATCAAATTTTATTCTTTTCTTTTCAATTTTTCCCTCCAATCTACCTCCTCCTCAATTAATTTTCTCTTCAAAGCAACCATAATAAAATTATTAATTCGATCACTTACTTGATGAATGCTATATGAAAAATGGAGAATGAGATGGAATTTTTGTTGTTTATATATGAAATCGAATTCAAATTTTTATATTTACAATTGGGATTATTTATAATACAAATAATATTATTTATAATACAAATATTAAAAACATTAACAATATGTTTTTGTTTAGGAGATAAGTTTAGTTTAATTAAAATTTTTTACATGATTAAATAATATTTAAATTTAAATAACATTTAAATGGATTTTTTCAAGAATAATACAAAAATTTAAATAATAATCAAACCCTAAACAACATATCTTCCTCTTTTTTTTCTTCTTTTCTTTCCTTTCCTTCCTTCTTTGTTGCTCCCGTTCCAGCACCCTCCCTCTTCTTCTTCTTTTCTTTCTTTGATTTTTTTCTTCTAGTGTGTGTTTGCTTTGTGTGTTTGGGGACCATTTTAAGGTCCCCATATTGCCTCTCTCGCAGCAGCAAGCAACACAGGCAGTAGGGGCAGCAGGGGGTAGTAGGCAGCAAGGGCACACGGCATTGGGAGTAGGTGCCGCCTGTCAGGTAGGCACCACCCAATAATAGTAAACCGATATTTAAATACCGAGTTTGATCCAAACCCGTATCAGCATTTTTTTTAAATTTCATTATTTAAATATATTTTTATTTATTTAATATAAAAAAATCATTTTTATGTTAGAAATAACAGTGGTCCCGCCTACCCAAATGGCACCACTCCCCCAAGTATACCATTTTGGTAAATAATGGGGGGAGTATATTATTTTGGTGTATAATATTTTCTTTTGTATTAGTTTTGTAAAAAATCCTATATTTAATCATCTAATTTTAATCTTCATATCATTTAGCCTTCATTCATGTCCAATAAATTTTTCTAATCAATTTCAATAAAAACTAAAATTAGTATATTATTATTTATGAAATTAAAAAATCAAATGTATTTTTAAATTTGAATTATTATTTAATTACACTAATTTATCATGATAATAAAAATAAATGTAATATAAAAATTAACAATTTTTTTTATAAAACACTAACCCGTTGTCAATGATACATAATATATGTATAGATACCAAAGTAAGATGTTAGGTGATAAAATAATTATTTAAAATTAATATCTCAAAATCATTTCATCAATAAAAAAAATTAAATATTGCATAAATGTTAATCTAAAAAAAATTATCTTGTTGGGAACAGTTGCTGCTTTTTTACTGATTGGGCAAAGGAATCGGTTACTTCTTCCAGATAGTTCTTTTATTTTTCAATTTTTTATGCCTTTTATTTTTTGTTGGCTTTGGACTTTTTATGTTATTGAACTCTTTTGGTCTTTTTGGATTTCCTTATCCTATAGTGAAATAAAAGGCCAATCTATTGGATTAAAAAAAAAAAAAGGAAACTGATGAAATACCACTGAAATCATGCCCAATCAGATAAGCAAGCGTCAGACTCTTGAAGGTTATCATTAAAGCTCTGCAGACCAGTTCTTAAGGGGAGTAAAAGCACAGATTTGCCGATTCAAATTACCAACAAAAATCCCCCAAAATCCAAAACAAACAGCATTAATGAACTATTAAAGAAAGAAAACAAACCAAAAAACAACAACCAGTCATCTGACCCTATCCCCAATACAAAGCAATAACCAACAACCAGTTGTCTGCTAAGAAATTAAAAAAAAACAAAATAAAAAATGAAAAGCCACAATGAAATTGAAAAGGCAAAATCAAAACAGAAAAAATCTACACTCAAAGAAAGAAATTGACATCTCCTACCTTTGGAGGCTCCGTCGCTCCGGTGCTCTCCAAAGTCTAAATCTCCCAAAAACAGTGTAAGTGCTCTCCTAAGGTAAGTTTCTTCTCCAAAGTCCAAAGCTTTGAAGTGCTTTTTTCTGTTTATTTTGAAATTAGAAGTTTAAAACGACCTTTTCTTTTTTTTTTTTTTTGATTGAGAACTATCGGTTTTGGACCCTGATGAAGACTGAGGAGTGAAGAATATATTCTCTGGTAAGTTACAAACTTTACTTTTTCTTTTTCTGTTTTCTTTTTCTGATTCATAATAGCTTTTATTAATTTTTTTAAAGTTTTACGGTAACGAAAAAAAAGGGAATAGCGGTTCGTTATTATCGCAATTGACCGTTACCCATTAAATTGTGGTCGCGATCGGTCGCTATTGGTGTGATTCCGCTTCACACCTCTATTTTCGACAATAATGGTTTCAAACGGTGCAGTTACCACTATATAGAGGCCGCTATTCCGCTACTCGACCGCTATTTGAATCCCTGGTTTATCCTGAACTGCTGAAACTTCAAAGTGATTATTGTTTGATCTACTTCAATGCAACTTTAGGAAAATATGATTCAATTTGTCCCTCTACAGTTTTGGGTTTGTACGATTCGCCTTTGTGACTTCAATCTGTCTCTCTTCGGGTTTAGGGGTGCAAGATTCGCCATTGCGGCTTTAATTTATCCCTTTTCATTTTTAGGGTGTAAGATTCACTGTTACAGCTTTAATCTGTCCCTTTTCAATTTTAGGGTGTTAGATCCGTCATTACGATTTTAATCTCTCTTTAGTTTTAGGGTATAAGATCCACCGTTGTGGCTTTAATCTTTCCCTCTTCGATTTTAGGTTGTAAGATCTACCGTTATTACTTTAATCTTTCCCCTTTCGATTTTAGGGTGTAATATTCACTGTTACGACTTTAATCTTTCCCTCTTCGGTTTTAAGGTATTAGGTTTGTCGTTACGGCTTTAACCTATCATTCTTTAGTTTTAGGGTGTAAGATCTACTGTTGTGGCTTTATTCTTTCCCGCTTTGATTTTAGGGTGTTAGGTTTGTCGTTGTGGCTTTAACCTATTCGTCTTTAATTTTAGGGTGTAAAATCTGCTATTGAGGCTTTAATCTTTCCCTCTTTAATTTTAGAGTGTTAGGTCTACCATTACGGCTTTAACCTATCCCTATTCAGTTTTAGGGTGTAAGATCCATCGTTACGGCTTTAATCTTTCCCTCTTCAACTCTAGGGTTTGGTGTGGCTTCACTTCATTCCACTGTAACTTCCGTGGAGATTGAGATTCGCTATTTGTTTTACTTCACCCTTCTGCCACTTTAAAGGTATAGGAGTTATTGTTCTGTCACGTCATTCTCTAGGGATATGACCTGTAGAATTTGTCTTGTGGGCCTCTATCTAGGCCATGCAATTAGGATGCCATGATCTGAATCAAATGCTCCTATCTAAATGTGTCTGAATGATGTTGATATGCATGCAAAGATGTAATATTTTAGAATAATTTTCTGTTTTGGTCCTTAGGTCAAAATTGTTCATCGTTTGCCTAAGTTCCATCACTGATGTGTCACCATGTTTTCCTTTCAAGTCTAGTGTCCTCAATATGAAATCCCAAAAGGTAGTCATACTCTGAGCTACCTGTTTTAAGGTCCTTTCGACCCTCGGATTTGGTTATTTTCAACTGGTAGTCCTGTTTCAGTCCTTGTACTTGTTTAGAAAATTTTCAAAGTAATATGCAGAACCTTTTGTACCTTATATCGTCTAGTCCACTAACCATTATTTCAATACAAAGAATGCCTTAAACAGGATTTTGAAACATGGATAAAATTGAAGTTATTGAAGACAAGGCTTAAACGGGAATGAATGATAACATACATTGGTCAAGAATATCAACATTGATCAAAAGAGTGGGTTTGATTAAATAATGGCCAAAGATTACAAACATTGGTAAAAAATAGCAAATGTCAGTAAAAATAAATGGCAAACATCAATCAAACATTGCTAAAGTGAGCAAAAAGGAATACAAACAGATGCCCCAGATATCTACGTATGAGTTTTTTTGAGCAAACTTGATGAGGACCATTTTGAGCTTGGTGTGTACCCATGGAAACTTTTGTACTTCGTCAATGCCTCGGATGCAACGTCTCTCCATCTTGTTACTTTTGAGAGTTTGAAGACTATTTCATTCCCAATTTTGGTCTAAATCTGAGCCGCCCTTTACGGGTTTTCGACTTAAATCTCCTTTAGGCTTTGAGATTTTTGCTGGTTTTCATCTCGACCCCTTCTTTTTTCTCTTTTTTTGTTATTTTTTTACTAGTTTGAGCCGCCCTTCCAGGTTTTTAACTCGAATTTTTTGTTCTTTTAGGTGACGTATTTCTTTACTAAATTTGAGTTCACAAGGTTTGACAGGTCCTTGCAATCCATCTCAGTTAGAATTAAAGCTCCTCTAGAAAAGACTTTCTATACCACATATGAGCCTTCCTAATTTGGCATCCATTTCCAGCGAAAGTCCTTTTGTATAGGAAGAGTTTTTTCAAAACTAGATCTCCCTCATGGAATTCCTTAGGACGAACCTTTTTGTCATAAACCTGCATCATTTGCTTTTGGTACATCGAACCGTGCCTAATAGATTTTAACCTCTTTTCCTCAATCAGGTTTAGATGGTCATATCTTAACTGGATCCATTCTGTTTCATCTAACTTTACTTCTGATAAGACTCAGAGAGAAGGGATATCGATTTCAATGGGTAGAACTAGCTCCATTCCACATACTAATGAGAACGATGTTGCCCTAGTAAAAGTTCTGACAGACGTTCTATAGGCGTAGAGAGAAAATGGTAACTTCTCATGCCAATCTTTGTAGGTCTTTGTCATTTTCCCAACGATCTTCTTGATGTTCTTATTAGCTGCCTCCACTGCCCCATTCATTTTTGGGCGATACGGTGCTGAATTATGATGCTTGATATTAAACTGACTACAAATCTCTACTATCGTGCTATTGTTCAAGTTCAAAGCATTGTTAGATAGGATTTTTTTGGCATTCCATACCGACATATGATTTTTTTTTTCAAGAATTTGCTAACCACTAATTTCATAACATTAGCATAGGAAGCAACTTCTACCCACTTAGTGAAGTAATCGATGGCCACAAAAATGAACTTATGCCTATTAGAAGTCTTTGGTGAAATTGGCCCAATGACATCCATGCCCCACATAGAAAAAGGCCATGGGGGAAATCCTAACATGAAGGTGCGAAGGAGATACATGAATTTTATCTCCATAAATTTGGTATTTGTAACATTTCTTAGCATATCTGATGCAATCTCCTTCCATGGTTGACCAATAATATCCGAATCTCATGATCTTCCTGGCCATTGTGAAACCATTGGCATGCGTTCCACAAACACCTTCATGGACTTCTTCTAGAATTTTTTGGGCCTCAATAACGTCGACACACCTCAACAAAACCTGATCCTTTCTCTTTTTGTACAAAATATCCTCGTCAAAGACATAATCAATTGTGACTTCTCAAGATCCTTTTATCATTCTCAATGGCTTGATCAGGGTACTTACGGTCTTTTATGTACTGCAATATTTCCTTATACCAAGGATGATTATCCTTTTCTTCCCTTACAATGTTGTAGCAATGAGTTAGAACCTCATAGATGCTCATTTGAATGAGCTTCATATCTTCTTGTTTATTGACCGTAATCATGGAGGTAAGGGTAGCCAAAGAATCAGCCATCTGATTTTCCTCTCGCGAGAGATAATGGAAGGTGATGTCCTCAAATTCTTTATTTAACTCGAGAACCAACTTATGATAATCAATCAACTTAGAGTCTCTCGTTTGTCATTCACCATTGAGTTGATAAATTACCAATGTAGAATCTCTATACACCTCCAGAACCTAAATCTTGAGTTCTATAGTTGCATGGAGACCCATGATACATGCTTCATATTCCGCCATGTTATTTGTGCAATCGAAATCAAGTTTGCTTATGAGAGGGTAATGATCTCCTTCTTGGGATATCAAAACTGCTTCAATTCCTTTACCAATGGCATTTGAAGCGCCATCAAAATTCATTTTCCATTGATACCTTTCTAAAATTTCTTCTTCTGTGGTTGCAACATATATCAGATCTCCATTTGGGAAATTGAAATCTAATGGCTCATAGTCTTCAAGAGCTCTGCTAGCTAGAAAATCTACTATTTATCACCGTCTGATTCATATAGACTATGTCGAATTCAGAGAGCAACATTTTCCATCTAGCCATTCTTCGATTTAATGCAGTCGACCCCATCATGAACTCAAGAGGATCCAATTTTGAAATCAACCAAGTTGTATGGTATAACATGTACTACCTCAACCTTCGAGTAGTCTAGACCAAAGCGCAACATAATTTCTCGATTGATGAATATCTTATATTGCATTTGGTGAACTTGTTGCTGAGATAATAAATTGCTCTTTCTTTCTTTCTTTCCTGACTCATCATGTTGGCCTAATACGCATCCCATAAAGTTTTTGTAATGACTCAGATTTTGGGTTATCGAAAAAGTGTAATTCGAGACTCTGTGTTCATAAACCGGACTTATAAATATTTAATAAAAATATTTACGAGAATAAATAGTAGAATAATTAATTCTTGGATAGAAAATTTTAAATGTGAAGTGCCTAATTTAAGTGTGAGGACTAAATTGCATAAGTGATAAAAGTGAAAATTATAAAAGGTTTTTAAATTGATTGAAGTAGGAAGGACCAAGGGGGAAAATTTCCCTTTGAAATGCTTAGTGCCATTTGGTAGCAGCTTATGGTTTCTCTTTGGCTTCAAAATGTGTGGTGATAATTTAATTAAAAAGAAAAGAAAAGAAAAGAAATAGAAATGTAATTTATAATAGGAGTTGGTGGAAGAAAGAAGAAATATCTCTTTCTTTTGTTCATCAAGTTTCGGCAGTGAAGGGGGGAGAAGAATAGGGAAAGAAAAGTTTGGGTTTTTCTTAGGTACAAGCTCTAAATTGGTAAGCTTAATCAAGTCTTTTTCTTGTAATTTTTATGTTTTTGGAATCCCGGTATCTTAAGCTAGCAGACCCATGTCGTATTTTCTGTTATTGTTGAGAATATTAAATACCACAATTGTTGGGTTGATAGAGCTTTAAGGATAATTTGGTGATTTATTGTAAGAATGAGAAAGTAAAAGTTTAAATTTAGTTAGAAATAAATTTATTGAGTTTTACTGAAAAATATTGTGTATTTAATTCCGTAGCTAATGTCAACCCGAACTCCTCCAAAAGGAAGGGCAAAGACAAGGTCGACAACGAGTAGCTCGAAAATTACAGTTGGTGTTTCTATAACTTTAACTAGTTTATTAAATCATCAAATTATAATTAATTGCTCAAAGTAGAAATCAAGGTATGAAAATAAGGTATGAGATTCTCTACTCAATTGGGTTATTTTGAATAAATTGGTGATATGAGAATTTAATTTTATATTCTCCATGTATAAATGTATGATGTGAAATTGTGATATTGGTAAATTTATGCTTATTATTAGATTTCATTTTAAATGCATTTTTGTTATAAGTAAAATTAAATATGAAAATGCGGTTTGATATTAAATGAAAATTATTACCCTATTAATTGTTTAGGCCAAGTCGGATATAGATGGCATGCCATAGGATAGGAAGAGTTCAGGGTTACTTCGGCTACGAGTCGATGAGGCACTGGGTGCCAATTTACTTCGATTTAACCGATGAGACACTAGGTGTCAACTTTATTTTAGCTCAGGGCGCAATTTATTGCTTCGGATTTATCCGATGAGGCACAGGGTGCAAAACTGATGTGTTGGTTAGATTCGTGTATCCGTCAGAGTCCGAGTCGTGTTAATAGGGAATTATAAATAATGAATATTAAATTTACATGGAATGAAAATATTATGAATATTGTACTGAAAAATCAAAGAAATGAGAAATGGTTGTGCACGATGATAATATGCGTAATAGGCATGAGAAATGTATCGAGAAATCAAGAAATGATATATAGAGATATGTGCATTGATATTATGCATAAATTGAATAAAAACGAGAAAAAGAAATGAATGGTGTATTGAGATCGAAGAAACGGTAATAGTTCATGTAATTAAATAATGTGCATCAATGATTTATGAATTAAAAGATAAATATGATCAATAGTATTATGATACTTATATACATATGTATGGTTAGTATAATGATTCCGGTATAAGATGACAAAATATGGTATTTGTCTTAGCATGAACTAAAATTAATTCAATATATACAATGTATCTATATTGATTAACGTTTAGCTATAGAAACACCACTGATTAATACTTATGCGTGCGATTTGTTTTCCGTTCAAAGGTTAAGTACTTGTTAGATTCGCGATTCAGCATCTAAAGACAATCTCGAACTCAAGAGTGAGTGAGTTTTATTTTATTTTATTTTGAGTTGGCATGTACCTAGGATGAGTCGTGTTTTAATGATGGTAGTCCAAGTTGATATGTAAATGTCATAAAATTTGTAACTTGTTCCGATAGTTTGTTATTTATACCGGTAGAACCTCTATTGGATGAATTGTGGTTTCGATAAAACTCCACAAATTTTCGGTAGAAATGCAGGGGAAGAGGTAGATTAGTTACTGACTTATTTAGTGTCGGTAGAAGTTTTTCAAGTTTCGGTAGTATAGTAGTTGTTGCGGTAGTTGAAATTTTAAGGTTCGATAAAAGTCTTAGACAAAATTTAATTTAGTCTCTGGAACTTTTAATATCGGTAGTTGCATATGTTGTGTCGGTAGTAGCAGGGTTGTATCGATAGAACTCATTCAAGTACTGGTAGAATTCTATAGGGAATTCAAAATGCTCACTGCCTTTAGAACTACCGATACCCATTTATACAAGTATCGGTAGAAGTCCTTTAAAAATCAAATATTCATTAAAAATGAAAAGAAAACTACTTATCTTCTAGTTCTAATTCCATGATTGATTTCTAAATAAAATATAACTCCATTAATAACAAGAAAGTAAGGTTTTAATTAGTTACTTATTATATTAGTATAGCCGTGGCATCTACTTACACGTGTCTGGTGATCGGACCGGGTAAGGGGGTGTTACAGTTTTCAAATACAGCCAAGTACAGGATAAAAGGTTTGTCCGGATTCAGTGGCATCAAAACTGGAGCATTGGGCAAGTAATGTTTGACTTTGTCGAAGGTCTTTTGGCATTTATCATCCAACACTCCTGGGTTGTGCTTCTTGAGAAGATGAAAGATAGGATCACACTTCTCGGTTAGTTGTGAGATGAATCGAGCAATGTAATTCAATCTCCCTAGGAACCTTCGAACTTCTTTTTGAGTACGTGGCGGTGGTAACTCTTGCATAGCTCTGACTTTATTAGGATCAATCTCAATTCCTCTTCTACTGACCACAAAGCCTAACAACTTGCTTGAAGTAGCCTCGAAACTACATTTGTTTAGGTTCAACTTCAACTGAAACTTTCTCAATCTCAAGAACAATTTTCTCAAAACTTTCACATGTTCTTATGTTTGAGACTTTACGATAATATCGTCAACATAGACCTCAATCTCCTCGTGCATCATATCATGGAACAGAGTTATCATAGCCCTTTGAGATGTTGCTCATGTATTATTCAATCCAAATGACATGACTTTGTAGCAAAAGGATTCCTACATGGTAACAAATGTGGTTTTATCCATATCCTTAGGATGCATCTATATCTGATTGTACCCGAAAAAATTATCCATAAAGGAGAACAAAGAATGACTTGCTGTGTTGTCCACCAAGGTGTCAATATGAGGTAAAGGGAAATTGTCCTTTAGGCTAGCTTTGTTTAAGTTCCTATAAGCCATGCACATTCGTGCCATCCCATCTTTCTTAGAAACTAGCACTATGATGGCTACTCATTCTGAATATTTAACCACTTATAGAAAACCGACATCGAATTATTTTCTGACCTCTTCAGTACATCAGGCCTCATTCTTTGAAGCTTCTGTTAGATCGATTTACATTCGTCTCTTATGGGGAGCTTGTACACCATAATATCAGTGCTTAGACCAGGCATGTCTTGATAGGACCACGCAAATACGTCTTTGAACTCTTGAAGCAATTCAATAAGAGCTCACCTCGTTTCTGCAGAGATACAGGTCCCAATCTTCACCTCTCTTTTTTTAGTTTCATCCCCTAAACTCACAACTTCTATTGATTCTTTGTGAGGTATGATCTATTTCTCGTCTTGCTCAACCATCCACAGCAGATCAAGAGATAAATTACAATCTTGAGCATCTTTGGAATCCTGAGATTCTTTTAAACACACATCCTGCTCAAAATGAGGCTCTAGGTCGGTAACAACGTAACTCATGTCATTGATATCAAGGGATTCGACATATGAACAATAGGGGATCCAAAGAACAAATGAATTTAGGAATTATTGATTATGGTATGAAACGAATGGAAAGAATAGTAAGATGTTTGCCAAACTAGATGAACAAAATGCACCATTTTTATTGAAATAATAGATAGCAATCATGTGCCCTTTAAAAAAGGATCCCTATTGCTCTTGGGCTTAGAGCAATAAGGTGTTCTTAATATTAATCTGAAAAAGTCCTAAAAACTACAAGAAGCTCCTACATATCTAGTTTTCCAAAAACATTTCCGATGGAGTAGGAACGAATTCTTGATAGGTTCCCCTCTTCATTCCCCTTTTCGGATATAGTTTTAACACTCAAAATTTTTTTAACATTCCCCAATTATTTTGATTATCTTGCTTTCTCTCAGTTTTTGTTCAAAGTTGATAACACTCCCCTTGGCATGATTGTTTTAGATATGTGAGGATATTTATTTATTTATTTTATTTTTATAATTTTTAATGAATTTAATGCATGTAATGAAATGCAATGCTAATAATGAATGCATATGCAAGAAAGATATTGATTCTTAGTCGAATTCTGATAGAATAACTTTACTAGAAAATGAATGTCTTTACATAAGATAAATTACATATAAAGCCTTGCTCTACTGCTCAGAGTCTTAATCTTTCGAAGGAGACATGCTAACTTTTGGCACTTATTAGACTCTGATTCATACTTTAAGCTCAAAACATCGTCTTGAATAACTAACGTCTGCAAGTATTCCGTCACTTCTCTTACTTGAGTCAATACTTCACCCATGACAAAGTCTCGATCTCTGATTTGCCTTTGAAAGTGCTGAAGTTACCTATCATTTGTCTCGAAGGTTCTTTCAAGGAACTCAATTTGGATCTTGCAGTTTTGCAAAAAAGTTTCAAGTTCTTCTACTCTCTTTTTCAGCTCCTCATTCTCAACCTGACTTGCTCTTAGTTCTGTCGCAGAATTATGACTGCGATGTCTATGCAAAGACTCCTCCAACTCGACTATTCGAGCTCTCAACTTAACTTTCTCGACCTGACTCTCTAGCAACTTACTCTTTATGGCATTTTCTTGGACTTGAGCATCTTGAAACTTTCTCTTCCATTGATCCACTCGAATCCTTTCCTCTTGGATTTCTTGTCGCCACTATTCTGATGTCTTACCTAACCTAGCGGTTCTCATTGATAGACAAAGCTTCTTGTACTCTTTCTTCAAACTATCCAATCCAGTTGCATCTTTTCTTCTTCTAGCATCTCTATCTTCTTTCCCAACTCAGAACTCTTTTTCTCAAAATATTGCTTAATGAGTTCTAATTTTGATGGAACTATCTGCAAATGCTCCTGAACTAGGCGGGCATTTTCTAGATTTGGCACAGGGATGTTATCATTGGTTATCCTATTCCTCCACTCATCATATTCCGATGTTACCATGAGATTTGCAGTAAACGTCTTCATTATGCGAGCTTGATTCCAAGCATTCAATATATCTTGAACCTTCTCCTTGTTGGTCTCACCTTTATACGTAAATTTGCATTGAGCCAGACTCTACGTCGCTGGGATGAACTACCTTGATCTATACTGTCTCATCACTAACAAAGGGGCATATCCTACAACTCCCTAAATCCCAAGTAATGGTACCCAATCAAAATCTCCGCATCGATAAAGTATTTCATCAGGAATGAACCATGGTGCTTGCCATTCGATGTCTTCATCTTAGAGACTATGGAGTATCACCATCAACTTCTCTTCAGAGATGTTCTCTTGCCTCTACGTAGTCACAAATTCTCTCAAAGGGGATAACTCTTAAAAAATACTCGATAGGAGACCTTTTCCACCTTCTAGAAGTGACTATGGAAGCAAACCATCAGTAGTGGTGTGCAACCTATGAATCTTCCTTCTCCTTCCCTTTGACATGGGTCCAACGACCTAAAAGTCTCAGCCAAAATCACCGGAACAGGTGTGATCCTTTTATCTAGCCGGTCGAACAAATCAGTGACCGCCTCTTCTATGTGCCCCAACGCCTTAGGAAAGATAATCAATCCATATAAACTAAGAGAAAATATATTAACCTTTTTCTTTACTTTTAGATGTACTAAGATCAAGTCTCGCAAGTTCTTCCAAGTGATACATTTGTTGTCGCCTTTTACCTTAATTTGAGCTGTAACCCATTGCTCACTCATTCACGTAATGTTCATCAATTTCTTGAGAAAGGTTGGAACACTAGCAGCTCTCGAGTAGGCCTTGTTTACCTGGATCTTTGGGCAACGTAGCAAAGTAGTGTACTCCTCGATCGTAGGTACCGTGTCCATGTTCTCAAAGGTGAAACAACTATCAACCGAGTTTTAGTACTATGCAAGGGCTTGGAAGAGATGCTTGTCTACCTTAACATCGAGTAAATATGGTAGATTCCCATACTCACAGTGGAAAGTCTATTTCATTCCTTCGTCCCAATAATCCCATATCTCCTTCACCTCTTACAGATTATTCTGAGTCACACTAATTCGAGTAAAATCCCAGTAATATAATACATGTCCTTCAGCTAGACTATCACCCTTCTCGAGTTGCTTATCCTCTGAGCACATGTGCACGGCCACATTGTCCTCCACCTTATCAAGATACCCCTTTCCATGACCAGTTTTCTAATAGTAATCGAGCTCAAATCAATACCTTTCCTAATATGAGGATGTAATGCAAATAAGACAAAAAATAAAACAAGTCAGTACAATTATTATAAAATTTAACAACAAACATAAAAC
Organism: Gossypioides kirkii; assembly: GCA_005610355.1. Lineage (NCBI taxonomy): Eukaryota > Viridiplantae > Streptophyta > Magnoliopsida > Malvales > Malvaceae > Gossypioides > Gossypioides kirkii. The sequence continues at coordinate 28,252,065 of CP032247.1, read as the reverse complement.
AGAGAACCTACGCGTCTATTTTGGGTAATCACTAAAAGTTCGGCATGACTCTACCTAGGATACACACTTAGGGTTCATTATATGTAGTTTCAGTTCTAGAGTAAAGGTACCCAAACCAGCAGATTCCTTAATCCTCACCAATTATAGGTTATACTGACAAGTTCAGTTTAGGGGGATACATTTCTCATATATTTGCACGGAAGTGAAAACCTCACGAAAATATAGGTACAGATATATCCCGAAAGCGATCCACTATCCTGCACGGAGGTGAAAACCTCACGAAGGAGTAGCTTCTCACTTCCACTTGAAGGTGTAGTAACAAATGCAATAAATGCGAGAATATAAACACCACAAATTAATTACAACATATATAAAAAAATAAAATGGAAAGCATCATATATAAAATAAAATGCAAAGTAACATATATAAATAAAATGCAAAGAATCACAAATTAAATTAAATCAAATTTTAAATTTTCAACGAAAAGATAAAAAATAATCGACTTATGGCTTAACCCTCTTAAAAAAACTCCCTAGTGGAGTCACCAAGCTGTCGAAACCATTTTTTTGAAAGAAAAGTCTCGAATTATATTTTGGAAAACGAAAATGGAGTTGCCACTAATCTTTTTGAAATGGGTGTGATTGGATCACCTTTTAAAATTTTAAAATCATTAAAAAGACAATTTTGATCTTTGAAACCATAAAATGAGTTCGAGAGTCGATTACATATAAGGAAGGATTAACACCATCACACGCCCAAAATTGATACCTAGTCGATTATTTAAAGTCTTAATTGTTGAAAATAAAAAAACTCGAGAAAATTTAAATTGCGAACCTTAAATGCATGAATGACATGTTTATTTTATTTTAAAAAAATTAAATTTTATGAAGAAAGCTCGTTGTTTCGAATTAAAAAGTCACATCCAATAAGTTAAGACACAATAATTTGAATTTTCGAAAATAACAAGTATTTCTAATTATTATCTCAAAATCTCGTATTTTTATTTTAAATAGGGTATTCGATTATTTCGATTCAAAGAAAAAAATCACACCCAGTGAGTTTGAGCTTGATTCTCGGAAATTCCCGCGATAAGGAATATTGCCTTGATTTTTGAAAATAATTTATGTATGTTTTAAAAGAATTTAAATGTCATGCAAAAATAAATGAATGAGCATGTACATAATTTATAATTATAATATCAACATAATAAAAATACATGAATATAATAAACACAATTAATAACAATTAATACAATAAAAATATAATTATAGTATTAAATAAAGTAACAATATAATCATAGTAATAATGCAATAAATATTAGTTAATTAATAATATAAGCAACTATATATATATATGAGAAAACTCTAAAATAATTAAGTCAAAGATATGATAAGGCATGTAATTAATTTAAAGGCACAAAATATGACATACAAATAAAAAACAAATCAATGAATAAAAATATGAAATGTAATCATAAAAATACCTAACATAATTAAATTAAGGATTAATCAACATGTAATTAAATAAAAAGAAAAAACATAAAATTTAATGATAAATAAATAAATAAATAAATAAAAAGATAATAACAATAAATGTAAATTAAATAAAAATAATAAAATAGATAAGAATAAAATGGCATGAAAATAAATAACAACAAGATAAATAAACAAAAAATAAAAATTAAATGCTAAAATAAACAAACAAATATAAACAATAAAAATAATTGAATTAGGCATGAAAATAAATGACAAATAAATAAATAAACAAAAAACTAATAAATTAAATGGAAAAATAAATAACTAAATATAAATAATAATAAAAAAGATGACAAACTCCGATGAACTCTGAGCAAACCTGAAGGAAGCCACGGGTGTCACATACTTGGAGAAGCCAAGGACGAATCAACACCAAAAGGTAAAAAAATTAGATCTATAATTTTTCTTTTTAGTTTCGAAAGAAAAAAGAAGAAATAAAAATACAAATCGATACCTCGATATTTGCTTTGAATTTTCTCAAAATGTATGTCTCAAAAAAAAATCTAAGTGTTGTAAAAAAAATCTCTGAATCTTTTTCCAAAAACATTCCTCCTTATTACATTTGATTTCGTGTTTTTATAACACAAAATTTACATCTTTTTGTAATTTTCCTTCCCTTTTTTTTTTTTACAAATTTTTGAATCTTGGAGATCCGAACAAGGGGCAGCGTCGACAACGCCAAGGGGCAGCAAATGATGAGGCGACGAGGGTTTTTTTAGTGTTTAGGGTTTCATCATTTTTTTAATTTGGACTTGTAAAAATTGGGCTCGTATATGGGTATTGTAATTTGGACTGATTTTGGATTTGAAAAAGAAAAATAAATAAATAATAAATGATAATAGTAGAAGCTCGGACAGAAATAGGCTCTTACACTCTCTCTTGCAGTGGAGCCACTTGCATCATCAAATCAGACCTTAGCCCAAACTCAAATTGGGCACACTTATCTTGCTTCTTAGCAACCATTCTTGGAGCATAGTGGTTAAGTCTTAGAAATTCTGCCTCATATTCAGACATAGTCTTATCGTCTTGCCTTAATTCGATAAATTTGAGTTTCCTAGCCTTAACATATGTTATTCTCGCATACTTATTCTAGAAAGCGTCCATAAAATAATTCAATGTAAGTTGTTCGACTTAGGTGCTTCTCACAATCACTTGCCACCATCAGTAGGTGATTGCGTCTGAAACGTCACAGCGATTGTGTAAGAGAACACACGTTGACGCAAGTATAGTTGATGGATAATTCTATCAGATATCAATCCCACGAGGAAATGGGTTCTTGATGTTTAAATGTATGAGCAATTAATACTGAAATTAAGTAAAATGTGAGTAATGATGTCAGTGCAATTCTGTCAGATCTGTACAATAAAATAATCAATATTGTCAACGCAATCAGAGTTAAATGGCAGAGGTTAAATGTCAATGTACTGGAAGTAAATCAAATGTGTTGAGTGTTGAGTATTGAATATTTAAATGCTCGAAATGTAAACGTGATCAAGTGTGAAGATCTGGAGTGGATCACTGATTTTTGCTAAGTCACAACGCAGGATGCATCGACAATGTTTTGAATAGATAAACTGTCATAGCAATGACGCTTCAATGGATTCTTACCAATAACAGTCTTCCATTTACTCGAGACTCAAGTACGATTACTCCACCTCTCGATGTGAACAATGTTGTGTACTCAAGAACAAATGATTAAAATCTCTTCTAATCCCAAGCAGCTCTCGCCTAACTTACTTGTTAACCTAACTTGTCACCGCATCTCTCGATGTCGATAGACTGCAAAGCCACCCTCGTGTTTGATGCAATTAGATCCAAGAATAAATAAAATAAAAACATTAAATAAGAATCGAAGGGATCAAATAATGAAAGATACTCTCGTATTCATTCAATATTAGTAATAGTTCATTATCCATAAGAAATGAGTTAACGAATACATCGGAATATACTATTTCTAGGCTATTCGAATTTCCCCCTAACTGCTTCTCTTGCTCAGCATCAAGCATTCCTCGTCAGGAGTTGCTGCTCATTGGCTCAGTCAGCTCTCCGATTTTCAGTAATAAATTCAAAAGAACACAAAGTAATTTGCAATTTTAATTCTTCAACTCTTGATGATTTTTTCATTCTTCATTCTTCTATTTATAAGCTCAAGAAATTGCAGATTTTAGCCTCCCATTCTCAGATCCAGATCTAGATTTTGCAGATGTTAAAGTTAGTTAGAGTACAGCTGTGCACTCAAGTAGTTTTAATGTTTTCTTCAGAGATCTGCAGATTGTCACTGCATTGATGGACACAATCTGAAACCATAATTGCGGTGACATCTGGCGCTGGTGCTTCCAAATGTGAATTCAACTTGAGTTTACCAAATTAGAGTTCATGTTTAGTGCGGTAACACCGCTAGTCTCAACTCCAAGCTGATCTTGTGACTGCATTATTCTTCCATCATTAAGCTCCTGGACTGAGTTCCTATGCTGTCAATTCTAAAGTGCAATATATCGGCTTGCTTGCGTTGACATTAGCACAAAAACAGATAAAAATAACAAGAAATTAAACTAACTAGCAATGAATTAGAAAATGTAAAAACTAAGTATGAAATGCTCAAGATGCATGCTAAATGAGATACAAAAAAGACAATTAAAACACTAAATTAGGGAGAAAATATATGCCATTTGTAATACCATCACACCCCCAAACTTGAGTTTTTACTTGTCCTCAAGTAAACAAAAATTAACAAAGTCACATGTAGAAATGTCACTGCAATCAATAGTCATACAACTTGAATTCTCTGAAGTCCTAATGTACAAATTGTATTCATATGATAAAATAATGCGCCGACAGTTTATAGACATGAATAATTACAAATTGCAACTTCATAAATGTTAGTGACATGCATTGAATCCTAATCTTTCTTGAACCAATACAACATTTATGAAAATTTTCTTTCTTTTTTTCTTTTTCTTCCTTATTCTCATTTTGTTTCTTTTTCAAATGACTGAGAGATGTCATTGCATTACTCTACCTTTGTTCCTGGGTAGTAACGATGAGGTGAAACAAACCCCCAGGAGGTATGTAATTGGGTTGACACACACTCTTGCAGTGATAGCCTTTGGCTATATGATTTTTCTAAACCTGTAGCGGAGTGTTCTCCCTTGGAAAGTCATAATGCACTCACATTAGAGTGTCTTTTATTCATATAATGTTGATGCAACTGGTCAGTTAGCCCAAGATTCAAACATCAACACTATCATTTCATTACCGAAGCAATTCTAATCATTCATTCAAAAATAGCAGACTCATCATTCATTCATATTCATCTAGTTTCCTCATTATCATCTAAGTAATTCAAGAATTACGCATAAAAATAAAAACTGTGGGCATATTTCTGTTGAAAATTTGTCAATCCTCATTAACCAAAAAAACAAGTAGAATTCAAATGTGTGGGTGTAATTGCATTTTCATTTCACATTATCTCCCTCAAACTTAATGTCTGCATTGTCCCCAATGCATTGACAATATATGTATAGAAATAATGGAAATGCAACTACAATGCAACTAAGTTAACAAAAGGGATGCAGTAACAAAATAAAATGCAAAGACAATAAAAATGCATGAAAACTATCTAAAAACAAATGTACCAACTTATTCGTCAGCCGCCGATGCAGTAACTACCTTTGTTTTCTTTTTCTTCTTCTTTGGGCTCTCATCCTTGTCTTTGTGCTTCTTCTTCTTTTTGTCCTTGCACCTCTTCCTCTTTTTATCCATTATACCAACCGGCTTGGCGGTTTGCTCCTCCTCGACAGGTCAGGTGGTGGCCTCATCGGTTGTCACGTTTGATGGGTGAATTTTGGCGAGCGATGCTACATAAGGCACGATAGCAAGAGGATTTAGTTCCTTGATTTCACTCATAACAACCTCAACCTGGCTCGAATCAGGTCGAGCTTCTTCAGAACTGGATGCCCCAACACTCTCTGGTGTGCCGACAACATCCTCAGTAAGTGTTGTTGGGGTATCCTTTTCCTTCTTTACCTGCACCTTGGCAGGGTCTTTGTCTTCTTTGTCTTCTTCCTCTTTTTCTTCTTCCTTTTTCTTCAGCAGGTCATTTCTATGATCTGCACCTTCATCCTCATGCTGCTCTGGTTCTTTTGGGCCAATGTTAACGTATTCCACTACGTCGACATCTTCATCCACAATAGCCTCACTTTCAGCCATATTCACTCCAAGACTGTTATAGAACTCTTCCTCGAACAGATCAACAATGATGCGATAGCAGTCCTCCCTAGATTTCGAGTGCCCTTCTTGCTTGTCATCATCTAAAATGTGAATCCATGTTGGTACAGGATCAGGTATACCATTATAGGTAGGTTAATCGGATGATGAGTACTGCATTTGGCGGAAGATGGATGCAAAGGATGAAAAGTCTGGCAATGGAGTGGGGCTGATTTGGCGTAGTGCAACGACAATGACCTCGTTCCAAACCTTTGTGTAAGTTTAAAATTTATGCAGCCTGTAGTCCATGTCATCGACAACACCATCAGTATGGATTAAGTGCATGTCAATACAGTCGAGATGTACTTCCATTAAAGCTAGCTTCTTTGCCACTTGTGAATTTGTAGGCGCATCGGATTGTTTTGCCTTCTTTTTCCCTTTGTTTTTATCCTTCTTCTTTGAGGCTTTTTTGGCTACCAATGTCTCTTGGCCACGAGTCATTCGTTCAATGGAAATATTGTTGATCGGGCCTTTATTCTCTAATATTTCCTTACCATCCTTGGGCACAATGCGCTTTTGTTTACAAAACAACATGATCAGAGAGGGGAATGTGAGTATACCAGTTTGCTTGCCAGCGACTTTCGCGAGTTGATCATGGATGATCTCTCCGATGTCGATATGTCGGAAGTGAAGGATAGAATGCAATAAACACATACGGTCTAATGTCGCCGTAGTGCTATGTGCTGAAGGCATGATGCGGTTGTTGATGAAATGAAACCATACCTTGCAGAAGGTTGTGAGATACCTTCGATGCATGGTGTAGTTGTGAGGCCCGTTACCAGTCTATGTGGCTTTATCAACACAAAGGTCTTTCATCATCTGAGCGGTGATGTCATCGTCTAGGTGATGTATAAACGGTGAGTAGTCATCCACCCACTTAGGTATTCTTAGCAGCACGTTGATTTGAGCAGTGCTTCATGGAATGAGGCCTTCCCTAACAAAAATGAATTCTTGCTCCGAATCCACCAGGTTGGCAAAGAACTCCTTGTCCATTGTAAGGGAGTAACCAGAAGAATGCTCACAGAAAAACTACCACCCCAAGCGATTGATAATACGGGAAACCTGTCTCCCTAAAGTCTGATGCAGAAATAGTTGGAGACCTTGTTCAGGGTGGAGGTTTCATTTCAGCATGATATTCTGGTAGCGGTCCTTGACCGCAGTCGTCAGGAATAGGACCTGACGTGTAGACGGAGATGGTGTTGTGGTCGGAGCCATAGTAGTTGAAGTTGTTGGGGTGTTTTTGGAAGGGTTTTTCAATGCTCGGGTTTTTTTCATTATTACTGATGAAGGAAATTAGAGAAGTTTATAGAAATGAAGAAAGCTTATAAACGGGAAAGAACTATAGAGGCAATGAAAGGTACAAGTTGTAGCAACAATGGAGGATGTGAATAGAGTGAAATCTGCAAGAAAGAGGATTTATAAGGAAAGAGGATTTATAACCTAGGCGTTATGATTGAAAAAATTATAGGGAATTATTGCGTCTATAGTTATTAATTTCCATTTTGTAGATTGTATTGTTTCATTTGATCGGACAGCTAGGAAAGAAAAGAGACCAACCGATGCATTTTTTGCTGAAAAAGCTATGCTGACTCATCACAGAATGAGCCGATAGTTCGTGCTTTGATGCTTCAAAAAAAATACGATTTTTATTTCTGCAAGGAATTTGAAACAACAAAAGTAAAAGTGAAACAAATAAAAGTAAATAAACAAATGCGTCGACATTATTTAAATGTGACCAGATTGATGGTCTCGTTTGGTTCTTTGATATCTGGCTTACATAGTGCTTTAAACGTTAGTCATTTACTTTGAATTGTTATCCATCCTTTAGATTTTTAATTGTCACCGCCCCATTCTAGAATGTCTCGACAACTTTGAAAGGGCTTGACCATCTTGATCGTAATTTACTTGGATGCAATTTTAAACGTGAGTTAAATAAAAGCACAAACTGACCAGGGCTAAATTGTCGACGCAAAATGATATTGTCGTGTCATCTCTTTGTCTTTTCCTTGTATATTGCGGCATTCTCATAAGCATGTCGACCTATTTCCTCCAGTTCAGTGACGTCCAACAATTTTTTCTTTCGGCAGTATTATAATTCATATTCACCTGTTTGATTTCCCACATTGCTCTATGTTCAAGCTCAACTGGCAGGTGACAAGACTTACCAAATACTAACTGATATGGTGACATTCCCAATGGGATTTTATAAGCAATGCGAAGCGCCCACAATGCGTCATGTAGCTGCGAAGACCAATCCTTCCTAGATGGATTAACCACCTTCTCAAGTATGCTTTTAATTTGATGATTGGATACCTCGACTTGACCATTGGTTTGGGGGTGGTACGTAGTAGCCATACGATACTTCACACCATATCTTTTTAACGCAGTTGCCACTTGGTTGTTATAAAAATGAGTTCCTTAGTCACTTATTAATGCTCTTGGTATTCCAAACCTTGTGAGAATGTATGTTTGAAAAAACTTCAACAATATCCGAGCATCATCTTTTGGCACCGTAATAACCTCGATCCACTTTGATACATAGTCAACAGCAACTAAGATGTACACATTCCCAAAAGAATTTGGAAATGGTCTCATGAAGTTAATACCCCAAACGTTAAGGAGCTCTACCTCTTGATCGATTGTTGGAGCATCTCATTGCGTCGAGATATTGTGGGCGTCTCGAAGCAATGTGGGCTAATGAAATCCTGACTGTAGGACCTTAGAAGCAATCCTTGGACCACCAAAATGTCCTCCATAAGGGGTATCACGGTAATGTCGTAGGGTTGAAGTCATTTCTTCTTCAGGTACGCAGCGACGGATAATGCTGTCAGCGCATACCTTGAATAGGTATGGCTCGTTCCGGTGATATTTTGCAGCATTACGTATGAACCTGATTTTCTTATGACCAGTAGTATTCAGGGGTAGTTTCCTACACACAAGGTAATTGACAACATCGACATACCAGGGCGATGCATCGACAAAGAATAACTGCTCGTCTAGAATTGCTTCGATAATTTGAGACGTTTACCCATCTTCACTTCTAATTTCCAGTCGAGACAAGTGGTCAACTACTTGATTTTCAAGTCCGTTCCTATCCTTGATTTTAACATCAAATTCTTGGAGGAGTAAGATCCATCGTATCAGTCTAGGCTTGGCGTCTTTCTTTGTAAGAAGATATTTCAATGCGGAGTGGTCTGTGTATACTGTAATCTTTGTGTCGACAAGATATGAACGAAACTTGTCAAATGCGAAGACTACTGCTAACAACTCCTTCTTAGTGGTAGTGTAATTCACCTATGCTTCAATAAGAATTTTACTAGCATAGTAAATAGAATGAAATACCTTCTCTTTTCTTTGGCCTAGTACAGCTCCCACAGCAAAATCACTTGCATCGCATATTAGTTCAAACGGTTGCATCCAGTCCAGTGCAACGATAATTGGGGCTTGTATCAGCTGCTTCTATATTATCATTAATGCGTCTAGACAGTTGCCATCGAACATAAACTTTTTATTTTGCTCCAACAATGAGCATAATGGTTTAGCTATCTTGGAAAAATCTTGGATGAATCTTCTATAAAAGCCAGCATGTCCAAGAAAGCTTCTTATTGCTTTGACATTGGTGGGTGGTAATAGTTTTTTGATGATTTCTACCTGTGCTTTATCAACCTTAATTCCCTGACAAGATATTCGATGCCTGAGGACAATGCCTTCAGTTACCATGAAGTGACATTTCTCCCAATTCAGAACTAGATTTGTGTCCTCGCATCTCTTCAAAACTTTCGCCAGATTATTAGCGCATTGGTCAAAATTTTGTCCATAGACAAAGAAATCATCCATGAATACATCTAAGGAATCCTCGATCATGTTTGAGAATATTGCCATCATACACCTCTAGAATGTTGCTGGCGCATTGCACAATCCAAATGACATACGTCAGAAAGCAAAGGTTCCAAAAGGTCATGTGAACGTGGTCTTTGTTTGATCTTCCGATGTAATGGCAATTTGGTTGTATCCAGAGTAGTTGTTTAAGAAGCAATAATAGGCTTTACCAACTAGCCTATCCAACATCTGGTCAATGAAAGGCAGTGGGAAATGGTCCTTCTTTATGGCCACATTCAGTCAACTGTAATCCATACATACTCGCCAGCCAGTCGCAATGCGAGTAGGGATCAACTCGTTCTTATCGTTGGTTACAACCATGAAACCACTCTTTTAGGCACACATTGAACGGGGCTTACGCAATCACTATCGAAGATAGGGTAAATGATGCCTGTATCTAACCGTTTGATAATTTCCTTCTTCATTACTTCTTTCATCTTTTCATTAAGTCGTCTTTGCTGCTCAATTGATTGCTTCTTTTCATCTTCCAGCTTGATTTTGTGCATACAAAAAGAAGGACTAATACCTCTGATATCAGAAATGGTCTAGGCTATAGCTTTTTTATGTTCTTTCAAAAGGGCAATGAGCTTATCTTCCTGTGTTGCATCAAGGGATGCATTGACAATAACATGTAATGTCTCGTTGTCACCAAGAAAAACGTACTTTAGATGCATTGGCAATGGTTTCAATTCCAAGGTAGGAGCTTGCTCAATAGATGGTTTAAACACTGGAATTGTCCTGTTAGACAAATCCAAAGACTCCAATTACTAATTCTGTCTCATCTCACAATTGTTAACCTCCTCTTTGTCGCTACAGTCAGCTAGGATTTCAACGGTAGATGTCACCACATCCTTATCTAACATTACTGAACTCCTTGTATTGAATTCTTTTGAAATGATTTCATCCAGCACGTCGATGTGATGACATTGCTCTTTAGTTCTGGACGGAGATGCCTCGAACACACTAAAGGTCACATGCTCATTGTTATGACGCGTGATAAGTTCTCCTTTGAATACATCTATAAGTGTGCATCCCGTTGCTAGAAATGGTTACCCCAAAATAATGAGTACTTTCTTATCTGCTTTGCAGTCTAGGATTATAAAATCAGCAAGGAACAAGAACTTATCTACTTGTACAAGGATGTCTTTGATTTGACCTTCAGGTTGCGCTAAGGATCTATCCGCAAGTTGTAATGTCACCGTGGGCTTCATCGAACCTATTCCTAATTTCTTGAAAGTAGACAAAGGCATAAAATTAATACTTGCTCCTAAATCACATAAAGCTTTACCTAAATAATGATTCCCAATGGAGCATGGGATTGTGAAGCTGCCAGGATCTTTCATCTTTGTCGGTAACTTGTTTGTCAGAACAGTGCTACAACCCTCTGTGAGCGCAATCGTCTCGATTTCGGATAATTTCTTCTTCTTTGAAAGTTGAAAGTAGCTCTTTCATAAATTTCCCATAGCTGGGTATCTGCACAAGAGCATCTACAAGAGGTATATTAATATGTAATTGTTTTAAAGTAAAAACAAACCTTTGATATTCTTTATCATGGACTTGCTCTTTAAATCTTTGCGAAAATGGCAAAGGTATTGTAACATTGGGTTGTTGTGGAAAATTCGTTGGTGTCGACATTGACAGTTGCGTTGACAACTTTGTTGGGCAAACAGCAGGCATAGATGGCACTACAGTTGGTTCCTCTTCATTTTCTTTTGCTTGACTTCCTTCAGCTGGATCCTCCTCTTGTTGCTGAGGTTCAAATGCGTCAACATGGTCTTGATTAGAACTACTTGGTCCAACCATTTGCTTCCCACTTCTCAGCGTGATTGCTTTGTAATGCTCCTTCCCCTTATGTGTTGGATTTTCAGTGTCAGAAGGCAGAGTGCCTGATGGTTTTGTACTTAGATTAGAAGCCAACCGTCCTAGCTAGGCTTTCAATGCTCGAATGGAAGAAGAGTTGCCTTGTACTATTGCTTCAGTTCATGTGATATGCTCACGCATCAATGCCTCAAGTGTAGCCATAGGATCTGACTTAGGTTGAGAAAATTGCTGCTATTAATGTTAATGATGCTGTCCTTATATATGTGGCAGCACAGACTGTTATGGTTGTAATCGAGATTGTGGTTGCATCTGGCTATGTGTCTGCATCTGTTCAGAATGAGAATTCAATTGTTAATTCTGATTATAATTCTACTGTGGATTGCTATTGTAACTTCTTTGTCTATAACCCCCTTGATTTGAGGAATCTCCATATCTGAATATGAAAGCATTTTGATTCACCCAAGGTTGTTGAGATCGATTATTGTATGAGCTACCAAATGAACCCCTTGTGATGTTATTGATGTAGAAAGCATTTTCTGCATGTTGTGGGCAGTCCTCATAACTATAATTGTCACCGTAAATTTCACAAGAAAATATCATCTAATTGCTGGGCTACTTGAATAGGAGCCTCGTCATTTGTTCCCTTAGTATTCTTTATGATATTGGCCAATGAGGATACTTGCGCTGACAAAGTAGAAATAGAATCTAACTCAAGAAATTCAGGGTTATTTTTACTTGCGCAGAACGAGAGATTGGATATTGATAGTCATTCTGAGCCATCCTTTCTAGAATTCTTACAGCTTCATTGTAGGTACAGTCCAACAAGGGACTATTAGTAGATGCGTTGACAAGATTTCTTGTTTGAGCATTCAAACCATTATAAAAAATTTCTATTCGGGTCTCTTGCTGAATACCATGCATTAGGCAGTGTCGAAGCAATGTTTTGTAAAGCTCCCAGGCTGTATGTAAGTTCTCATCATCTAGCTGATGATATGCAGTAATATCATTTCGGAATCTCGCATTCATTGTCGGTGGATTGAAACGCAAAACAAATTGCGTTGCTAATGCATTCCAAGATGTAATTGATTTCTACCGGCAATCCCAAGAACCATGTTCTCGCTTTACCCTGCAATGAATAAGGAAATAATTGCATTTTCAAGGCATCATCAGGGACACCATGTTGACTAAAGGATGCACAAATAAGAAAAAATGATTTTAAATGTTCTCTTGCATCTTCATGAGGAAAACCAAAATATTGCCCATTTGAATTTAACATCTGAAACATCACCAGTTTTAGCTCAAAATTTCCATCTTGAATAGCTGGTCTCACAACCCCTGGTTGTAAATCATCAAGTGTAGGCACAACAAAATCTCTTATTGCCCTATTTTGTACTTGTTCTTCTTGTGGTCGTGGTGGTGGTATATCATTAACAATTAGAGGCAGCATTGGAGGAACTTCATCTTATGGCAGCAATGGTGGTAAATTGTTGTTGTTATTACCAGCCATTTTCCTTTGTTCTTGTCTTCTCCTCCTTAGTGTCCTCTCAAGCTCTAGATCAAAGCTCACAATGTCCTTAGGATTTCTCCTTGTGGACATGCAACGCTTATAAAACTGAAAAAAAAAATAGTAGAAAATAAACAGATCAGTAGAGATTAAAAGTTAAGTAAGTAGAATTAATTGCAACTACAAAAATAAACATCAAACAAACACCAATCTCCCCGACAACGGTGCCAAAACTTGATCGCGTCTGAAACTTCACAACGATTGTGCAAGCGAACACACGTCGATGCAAGAATAGTTGATAGATAATTCTATCGAATATCAATCCCACAAGGAAATGAGTTCTTAATGTTTAAATGTCGGAGCAATTAATACTGAAATTAAGTAAAATGTGAGTAATGATGTCAATCAAATTCCATCAGATTTGTACAATAAAATAATCAATATTGTCAATGCAATAAGAGTTAAATGTTAGAGGTTAAATGTCAATGTACTGGAAGTAAATTAAATGTGTTGAGTGTTGAATATTTAAATGCTCGAAATGTAAATGTGATCAAGTGTGATGATCTAGAGTGGATCATTGATTTTTGCTAAGTCAAAACGCAGGATGCATCGACAAGGTTTTGAATAGATAAACTGTCACAGCAATGATGCTTCAATGGATTCTTACCAATAACAGTCTTCCATTTACTCGAGACTCAAGTACGATTAGTCCACCTCTCGATGTGAACAATGTTGTGTACTCAAGAACAAGTGATTAGAATCTCTTCTAATCCCAAGCAATTGTGGCCTAACTTACTTGTTAACCTAACTTGTCACTGCATCTCTCGATGTCGGTAGACTGCAAAGCCACTCTCGTGTTTGATGCAGTTAGATCTAAGAATAAACATAATAAAAACATTAAATAAGAATCCAAGGGATCAAATAATGAAAGATACTCTCGTACTCATTCAATATTAATAATAGTTCATCATCCATAAGAAAAGAGTTAACGAACACATCGGAATATACTATCTGTAGGCTATTTTGATTACCCCCTAACTGTTTCTCTTGCTCAGCATCAAGCACTCCTCGTCAGGAGTTACTGCTCACCGGCTCAATCAGCTTTCCGGTCTCCATCAATAAATTCAAAAGAACACAAAGTAATTTGCAAATTTAATTCTTCAACTCTTGATGATTTCTTCATTCTTTATTCTTCTATTTATAGGCTCAAAAAATTACAGATTTCAACCTCCCATTCTCAAATCCAGATCTAGATTTGCAGCTGTCAAAGTTAGTTAGAGTATAGCTGTGCACTCACGCAGTTTTAATGCTTTCTTCAGAGATCTGCAGATTGTCGCTGCATTGCTGGATGCAATTTGAAACTATAATTATTGTGACATCTGTGATGTTCTTGCATTGGTGCTTCCAAATGTGAATTTAGCTTGAGTTTACCAATTCGGAGTTCATGTTTAATGCAACGACATCGTTGGTCGCAACTCCAAGCTGATCTTGTGGCTGCATTCTTCTTCCATCATTAAGCTCCTGGATTGAGTTTCTATGCTGACAATTCTAAGGTGCAATATATCGGCCTGCTTGCATTGACATTAGTACAAAAACAAATAAAAATAACAAGAAATTAAACTAACTAGCAATGAATTAGAAAATGTAAAAACTAAGTATGAAATGCTCAAGATGCATGCTAAATGAGATACAAAAGAGACAATTAAAATACTAAATTAGGGAGAAAATATATGCCATTTGTAATACCATTAGTAGTCCTCATCGCGTAGTAGGGACATAGTTCCCTTAAGCTTCTGCTTAAGTGTGCATTCCATATCATCGAGAATATGTTCAGTAGCCTCTGACCAATACTCAGCTATAATGGGGGTCATCCCAGCAATACCCTTAAATAATTTGGTTCTATTCGATAGAACCTCTCAGTAATTGTGCCTCTATTATTTGCACCAATTTGGGCACCAACCACATGTTCCAAGACTCCAACATAGCTTGCAACACAACCTCATTCGTCGGCTCTTGTTGACTCTCGTCAACAGTAAGGGCTCGCTCCACATTTTCTGCAACAGGCTCGGGAGTACGAACCCTAGATGCAGGCGATCTAACTTGGGCTCCTTGACTCGATTCCTCATGCGCTCTCATTTCTCTTGTTCTTATGCCACGTATACTCATTTTAAAGTTTTATTCTATCGAGAAAGATGAGTTTAATTGTTATCACTTTGAATGTTCTCTAATTAAATTTTAGTTTTTATTGCTTTCATGCGAATTTCACTTATTGATCATTTTCACAATTCAAAGTTGTCTTAGTCTCAGAGTTTTCTATAATTTCCTATAGTTTCACAATCACATTCCTATAGTCTCAAGATATATAGTTTCATATTCACATTTCTAAAGTTTCAAAATTATAACTAAAGAATCACTTACCTTGGATCAGCTTTGGAGGGTCTCTATTTTCTTTGTAGCAAATCACACTTGGCATGTTTTTCTCAAAATACTCTTTATGATGCATGCATGCTTTCCAAAAAAATTTCACTCATAGTTTGAGTTTTGAACTCAACTCTGATACCATCAAATGTAACCTCCAGACCGGGCCTAGACGTTATTGCGAAATCTGAGCTGTCACATTAGCCATGAATGGCCAGAAAAAGACGCTTTGAAACTTATCTCTTTGAAATTACTTTAGAAATCATTTGTTAAATCAATTTAGAAATCCAAACTTGAGTTCTTTTGAAAAGTATCAAAATTTAACACATATATCGTAGTGGAAAACTCATTTATTCAAAATTTCATAATAATTATATAATTCGATAAAAACATTATTTGAAATGCAAGTAGCTTATTAACTAAAATCTAATAATAGAGTTTCAAATTAACATTCTCTGGATGATTCATATGCTACCATGCAAACATAACCCAACAAAACCAAAACCCAAAGCAATCCAAAATTGAAGTTCAGTTCAAAATCCAAGCTATAATAATCCTAGTTAATCAATCTTATGATGAGGTCCAATGCCATAATTCTTGAAAATATTTTTTATTACCGAGAGTCCACTCCGAGAATCCGAATTCGAGCAATAATCACGAGGATTTTCTGAAAAACATTAAATTAACGTGGGTGAGCTTTTGAAGGTTTAGTGTGAGATTTCCCACTATAAACACATTTGATATTCACATCAATTCCACATATTCACATCAATGTCACATGTTCACAAATTCCACATAGTTTCATATCTCATTACGATTATATACTTCATCACTAACGCAATAACATAGAAACATATATATTTCAATTTCAGGTAACAATATAATCGTATATCACATTATTAGTACTATGTATGATCATGTAAATGCATTTTTAGAAATCGATACACGCTTTGGAAGAGATTCCTACCCATCTCCACTACACAACACAATCGAGTTCCCCAGAACTTGTCCATCCAATCACAGCCAGATTTGTGGACAAGCCACCACTTAAGTCATCCCGAGTTGCCCAGAAATAATGACTCGCCACTCCGGGTTTCCCGACAACGATGGCTCACTTAAATTGAATTGCTACCTCGAGTTGCCCGACAATGATAGTTCACTTATGTTGAATTGTTACCCCGAGTTGCCCGGAAATGATAGCTCACATATGTTGATATGCAGTTAAACTGCCACTTGTTGCCAATAAAGGTCACATCTTCCTCCTTTCACAAATCCCGCCCCATGCATGTGACATGGCAATATACACTTAACACATCGGCATATGAATATGCTCACATAATCACTTATCACTTAGGCATATAGATATGCTCGCATAATCACTTATTTCACTTTAACATGCTTTTCACATTAATCACATGTCTAAAACACAATATCACATAAAGCCATAAATCACATGTCGTGAGATCAAGATTTGCATGGTTATTCATATTTCACAAAATTCACATCAAATCACATAGCACATACTTATTATCACGATGTGTCTAAGTAGGAATCACTTACTTGGATCCATCGCTTTGAGTCATTTAAAACTCTCACATGATCAATATTTCACTTATCTCATTTATTAAAATATCATACACGCAAAATAACACTAACATCCCACACATAATATTTATTTCATTTCTTAATATAACATAAACACAAACAACACTAAATCTCACACATAATCCATGTCACGATTTACACATCAAGAGGAATAAGATCACTTACTTGTTTTTCCTTAATCTTTGAGTTTTTCAACTCCACTTGAGTACTTATGTACTCGCACATAATATTTAATTTAAAATGACTTATAATTAGTTAAGGAAAGAGACTAGATTAGATCTCACACCTTTGATACCGTTTGCTCCCTTAATGAAGTCCTTAAACACTTAGTTTTACTCGCGACCTAATCACATGATTACTTCGTGTTAGTCACGATCTACACAAATAATACAGTTAATACGAAGTCTTAGTGTAGATCTAACACTTACCCTTGATTTTGAACACTCGAATTCATACTCTCACGTATTCACAATTGATTCCTCGAATGTTGATCATTCGGTCCTTTATAATTACACGTGTAGTAGCCCATTTTTCAGTGGTACCGAAAAGTGGTTTTGGGACCACAAATACGATGAGAAAATTTTTATAAGAAGTGTTTAAATTAAATAAATCAATAATAATTTTATATGAAATTTGGAATTGACGAATTTTAATTATCGAACTAAAAGTTAGTAAGTGATTTTAGAAAATGAGGTATCGGGACCTCGTTTATGAAATTAAAGGCCGTAAATATTTTTATTAAATATTTACTGAGTCTTATTATATGTGAATTGAAGTTTGGTTGGGTAATTTTGATGATTAATTGCTTAATTAAGGAAAAAGGAGTAAATTGTAAAAGAGGTAAAAGCTAATTGCTATTGATTAAAAATAATAAAAGGGACCAAAGTGATAATTACACCAAGGTCAAAAAGTCCAAGCGGTGGAGGATATGATTAACTTCCACTAACTTTTGGATTATTTATTCATTTAGTCCTTTTTAGTTTAAGGCTAAATTGTAAACAAGTGGTTTAATTGGAATTTAATATAATTGAAAGACCAATTATGAAACTGGACCCTCTTTAATTGGTCAAATAATAGAAATAATATATAACTCTTTAGATTTATGGTAAATTGCAATTAAATCCTAATAAAATGAAGATTTACTAATTAGTTTAATTTAGTATGATCGAAAATGGTGGTTTCAAGGCCACAACTTTGATATGTCAGACCATAAATATTAATTATTTAATATTTACGAGGTCATTAGTATTGTATTAAATTTTGATTAAGGAATTTTATCGTTAAATAATTAATTAAGTAGGAGGGGCTAAATCATAAAAGGTACAAAAATTGAATTCTATTAATTGAAAGGTAAGTTAAGGTACTTAAATGGTAATATAACCATTAGTGACTTGAGTGGACAATTTTGGCTTAAATTTTGGTTGAAATTAGGTACGAAAAAAGGGTAAAATTGTAAATAAACAATTATAATATGTTTTTAATCATGAAGCTTATGAAATAAACCATTTTTTCTTTCAGTTTCTTCTTGGGAGAAAGTCGAACCCTAAGAAGCCATGGATGAAAGCTTCGGTTGGCTTTAGTTCTTCATTTAGGTGAGTAAATTTCGTCCGTTTTTAGTGATTTTTATGTTTTTGAGTTTGTTTTAGCTTAATTTAGCTAGCTCAAGGACCAATTTGTGATTTTGATAAATGTTAAAATTTTTCTATTGATGAATAAGCTTGTTCTTGAAAGTTTATGGAAGATTTATAAGCTTGATTGTTAGATTTAATGATTTTGTAAAGTAATTTTTGGTAATTTTTATGTTAAAGGAATAAATTTATAAGGACTTGAGGTGAAATATTACAAAAGGGTGCTGTAGAAATGCTTATAAACATTCGGCAAGCTGGAAATTAAATTGAAAGTCAAAGGTTAAGGGTAATTTTGTAAAAATACAAAAAGCTTAATTACATCAAATGATTAAAAAAAATCATGTTGATTTAAATAATTGAGTGAAATTATTGTAATATATCAAGATCGTGTCACTGATCGTGGAAAAAGAAAATAACGAATTTGTCCTTAGAGTTCACTTTAATCGCAATTTCGTCTAGTAAGTTTGTACTATTAACTTTCAAATTTGATATTTACAATTATATATTTATTTTGAATATATTCCTAATGGCGGATCGAGACTGAAGGCTTGAGGAGTAATCTGAGGTTGGCTATAAAGAGCATTAATCTGATTCTAGCTCGAAAGAGCGTAAATTTGATTCCGGCTCGAAAGAGCGTTATTCTGATTCTGGCTCGAAAGAGCGTTATTCTGATTCTGGCTCAAAAGAGCATTATTCTGATTCTGAACTCGTAAGAGCTAACCATTTTGGGTTCGTAAGAGCTAACCTATCTGGGCTCGTATGAGCTAATTTTGTCTGGGCTCGTATGAGCTAAATTTCTGAAAGACTCAGTGACATCAACTTGATGCTAATGCTACGAGATACGAAGATATTTCATTACTCTTTTTGTAACCGAATTTGTTATTCTGTAAGTTAATTGTTCTTACGAACTTACTAAGCTTTGTAAGCTTACCTGTGTATCCGTTTACTGTTTTGTAGATTCATTTGCTGTTGAAGATCGGATCCTCAAGAAAAATCACACTATCCCGAGAGCTCATTCGGTAGTCTTTATATCACTTGGCTTATGTGACATGTATTAGGATTGTGTTACTTGAATTGTTTTAGGGTAATGGTTAAATAGCATGATATTATTTTGATGAATGTTTTGATATGTATTCCTTGTTGTTATGTGAAGAATTAAATACCAACATGAAATGTCTATATAGGTATGATTTTGAGAAATTAGTAAATGCTGTGGACTATTGTGCAAACTTAGAAATTTACGTATATAATTGACATATGCATACTTGTTTCGGTAGAACCCAGGGTTGTATCAATAGAAGTACAGGGTAGGAGAGAGGTTGTTCACTGACCTGATTTGTATCGGTAGATGAAAGATAGGCATCGGTAGTTATACTCATAGAAGTATCGATTGCTTGTGAACTTGTATCGAAAGAAGTGGTAGGGTAGAACTTCTTAGCTCTCTGGAGTTTTTAGTATCGGTAGAAGCATGACTTGTTTCGGTAGTAGTGTCACATGTATCGATAGAACCATCTTGAGTATCGATAAAACTCTACACTATTTTGAACTATTTTTTGACTTGACAACTACCGATACTTGTCCAACAGGTACCGGTAGAAGTCTTCAAAAAATCATGGAAATGACCTTTTTGCTTTTGTTGAGTTGTGATTATAATCGATTGATGATTTATGATGTGTTGGGTGCATATCGTTATTGAATAAGATTGAATGAAAAAAAAAGATGAACAGTGATAGATGAACAGCAAGACATCGGGACCCTAATCGGCGATGATTTTGGGTTTTCGGTGTTACAACACGAGATCGATTTAGTATCCTATTTTTTGAAATAAATAAAATACGAACCCATTTAAGGCCTATACCATTCAGCCAAAAATAGTGTTTTCTATATTCACGAGTTTATGAATCAAATCACTCCACTTACACTTGATCCAAATTGAAAAGAACGAAGGAGTGAGAATGGTGTGAAATCGTTGATCGAATAATCTAGAATAATCGAATAAGGAGAATATTTGTGCTTTAGTCACTTAAGAAATCGGTAAAAAAGAAAATGAAAGGAAAAAAGGTCACCGACAGTAACGACGACGACGATCCATGGTAGTGACAATGACGTCTCACAGTGGTTCGATAATTAAGGTACGATGGTGCAAATATTTCACAAGTAGGTGGTTCGATCACTTATGAAAGGAGAGGAGGATAGAAGAAAAGAAAGAAAAAAATAAAGAAGGGTAGTGGAGCTCGCGATGGTTTGAGGCGGGGACCATGAAGGAGGGCGGCAACGCGCGACAGAGAAGAGAAGGAGTGAAAGGTGGTGCTTTTGGTGGTAGGGTGATCTCTAGGTGGCGATGGAAGCTCAATTTGTTATGGTGGAATGTCGAAAAAGTAAGAAAGGAGGTGGTGGTGCTATATCAGTTTTGAGAGAAAAAAGGAGAAAGAATTAAAGAAAATGATATTTTGGTAGAAATAGAGGTGCATGACTAGCCAAGGGTAGCAACAAAGGTCCACTCACTCAATTTTTGGCAACATTAAGTGTATGGAAGGTGGGGGAACAATGGAGCAAAACGTGGAGTAAAAAAAGAGGATTATTTGCAAGTTATGGCAAGTTTGACTTATGCAAAAAGGAAAAGAATCAATCAATTTTGGCAAGTTTGACAAGGGTGGTCGACCAACTAATGCCACATGTCAAATTTGTGCAAAAATTAAAATAAAAGATTGCACATAAGGGGGTTCAGACTAGGGACCTCTAGCTTTATTAATAAGCTCCCTTCCACTTTACTAATCACTTCCTTGTGTCCATAATTTCGTAAATATTTTTAAGAACTAGTAATTTATAGTCTCACTTTCATATAACTAACATAATTAATTAACTACTTAATAAAAATTGGGGTGTGACATACTTCTTGGCAAAATTTCAAGATAAAAAGGATTTCAAAAAAATGATCTCTTAAGGACCATGGGTCATTTTTGGCCAATACTTGATTATGCAACTTTGGACTATTGACTTCAATCTTACACAACCTTGCCCCAACATTGTAATGACCAGGGTCAAATTACCTGGCCTCTTGGGGCATCTATATAAGAAAAAAGGTTTTTGGGGAGATAGGAGAAACGATGGGGAGAGTCATTAAACTGGATTTTAATATGGATAAAGATTTGAGGGGTTTTTTTACCCTTATGGTGGTGTATGTTCATTGGATAAGCCTTTAGTTTCACAAGTGTTGATGAATGGTTATCTCCAACGCATTGAGTATGAATCCTTACCGGTGGTTTGCTTCTCTTGCTGCTGATATGGTTATTTGAAGGAGTCCTGCACCACAGTCATGAATCTGGTACCACTAGAAAATCAAACGACATCGTTTGATATAGATATGATGGAGGCTAGCATGACAACAAGATCGACAACTTATGGGCCTTAAATGGTAGTTGAGAAGAAATCCAGGCGAAATTCAACTTGCAAAATTTAGGAGCGATTAATCAAGGGAATAAGGTTGTGGTATCCTAGTGTGCAGCTTTGATTTCGGCTGATAAGGAAAAGAAGATTTTGATAAGGGGATTGAGGAATCGAGAAAGGCTCAAAATAAAAGAAAGGAAGTTATGGGTAGGGATTCTTTAGGGTTTTAGAAAAAATAGACATATAAGATATTGGAGTTAATATGGTGGTAACAAAAAGATTGTTCAGATGGGCCAAAGGAGAAATGTTGCATTACTGGGCCTAAGTGAAGGCTTTTATACTGTGGGTAATAGCCTAGTAACAAAGGAGGCTGGTAGCTCGTTCAAGGGCCTATGTAGACAATCAGTGGACAAGTCTAGGGGGAACAAGGAGCATTAATTGTGATAATTGGCCAAAATTCGGAGACCCAAACTTTATAAGAAGAAGAAGAAACTATGAATGATTTTGGGCTTAGACCAACGCTCTCCCATAACAATTCGACTAATTTTGATGGTACAAACATGGAGGAAGACAACATTACTAGAATTATTTTCCACTTTATTCCGATGTTTGAAAGGTCCGTGGAGGTTGGTATTTTAATGAGCAAAGATGGTTTAGATCCCAACGAACATTCGACATTAATTTTTAAAGAAAATTTACAATCGAATAACAAAAGTGTAGGTGGTGGTGGGAGTCTTACTGATAGTGAAAAACACGACTTGAGTTTCGAAGAGAGAGGTGCGAGTGGAAAAATTAATTTTGGTAGAGGTGGGAAGAAAATTAACAAATCTCTACATGGTCGTGGGAGTTGGTTTAAGATGTTAAAGAGTTCTCGAGTTCTTTTATCTGACTCAATGAACTCTATCGTTGAGCTTATTGCTTCGCAATTGGCAATGAAAGGTGGGGAAAGTAATTCCAAGGAAGCAGAAATTAGTTTGGTAGATTCTGTAGTAATCGATAGTTAAGGTTGGTCTACTCCGTCTTTTTTTTATTATGAACTTATCTATTTTTTCATGAAATTATCAAGGGTGTGCTAATGTTAAATTTCCTCGTATTTTTCATGAGTATAACATGGAGTATAAACCAGATATTATTGATTTTCTTGAACTGAGAGTGAGTGGAGCTAAAGTAGACTATATTATTACTAAGCTAGGTTTTTAGTACTTCCACTAGATGGAAGCGATCGGTTATTCTATGGGTATTTGGATAGGTTGAAAAGACACGATTCGGGTGGAAGTGGTTCAGAATCACCCTCAATTTATTTTAGTACAGGTTTCATGTGGTATCCTTTAGAAGCTTATTTTCATTTCTTTAGTTTATGGTAGTCCTGATAAACATAAACGTAAATTTCTTTGGGAGGCTTTGAAATCGTCAATTCCATCAAAATCAGTTCCATTGGTGATTATTGGAGATTTCAGTGCTATTCTATCCATTAATGATAAGAAAGGTGGAAGATCTAGTGAGAGAAAATTTCCTTTATTTAGAGAATTTGTTGATTCGGTTGAGTTACATGACTTGGGGTTCAAGGGTCCTTCTTTCACATGGTAGAGAGATGGTATTCTTGAAAGGTTAGATCGAGCCATTGGTAATGATGCTTGGTTGAAAGCTTTTCCCAATAGTACTGTTACTCATCTTCTGTGAATTAAATTTGACCATAGACCTCTAATTCTTTCGTTAAATCCGGAGCTCTCTGTGTCTAAAGGAAGACCTTTTCATTTCTTAGCAGGTTAGGCTGAATATCCAAATTTTGCAGCTTTTGTTCAAAATAAGTGGAATTTTAATGGGAGTATGTCAGATTCTTTATCTAATTTTACTTCTAGCGTCAAAGAATAGAATAAATCAGTTTATGGGTGCATTGGGACTCATAAAAGACAGTTGGTTAATAAGTTGGCGAACATTCAAAAGGTAATGGAATTTTCTAGCTTGGATCACTTATTTTAGTTGGAAATCATATTCGGGAAGAAATAGAGATAGATTATCATGAGGAACTTTTATGGAAGCAAAAGCAAGATGCGATTGGCTTGACTTTGGGGATCGTAATACTAGTTTCTTTCACAAACGTACGCTTCAAAGGAGAAATAGAACAAAATCACTTCTTTGTGGGAATCCTAAAGGTGTTTGGATTTATGATCCAGAAATACTACAACTTGAAGCAGTTGATTTATTTTAAAAATTATATGGGGATGTTTTGGATCCTATGAAGGATTTACCTACTAATTCTTTTCCTCAGCTTTCTGTCTCTAATATTGAGTTTTTGGGCAGAGAGGGCTCCAATGAGGAAATCAAAGAGATACTTTTTGATATGGCCCCTTTGAAGGCCTCAGGTAGTGACGATTTTCAAGCTTTATTTTTTCAGAATCGTGGGAGGTAGTTGGTTCTGATATTTGTGCTTGGGTCAAAAAGGTTTCCTTAGGAGATATTATTGATCTAAAGCTGGATAATACTTTGATTGTGCTTATTCCCAAGGTAGCTAGCCTTGAGAGTTTCAGTCAATTTCGGCCTATCATCGAGTGCTTTGTTTTATACAAGTTGATTATGAAGATAATCGACAATTGCTTTAAACTTATTTTTCCAAAAATCATAGCTCAAAAGCAAGCTGAATTTATTACGAGGGGGAGTACCACAGATAATGTTATCATAGCATAGGAAGCAATCCACTCCATGAAAGGTAAACATAATAGGAAAAAGTGGATGATAGTTAAAATTGACTTGGAGAGAACATATGTCAGAGTGCAATGAGAATTCATTAATATCTCTTTCTAGGCAGTTGGTATTCAAGATTTCCTCAGGAATGTAATAATGCCTTCTATTTCTAATTCTACCATGTAGGTTTTGTGGAATGGTGTGTTGACATAGAAATTCATGCCAACTAGAGGGATTTAATGGGGATGCCCTTTGTCCCCCTACCTCTTTGTGTGGTTTATGTAATGACTTGGTCATAGTCTTCACGCTGCTATATCTAAAGGTAAGCAATATCCTATCCGATCAGTCTAGTTCAGTCATATCTTATTTATTATTTGCTGATGATTTGGTTATTTTTAGCCAAGCGGAAATACAACAAGCTCGACTCTTTAAGGATATTCTAGAGCATTTTTGTGCTTTTTTTGGGCATAGGATCAATGCTCAAAAAATAAATATATTCTTTTCTAGTGCAATTGTTGATGAACTATCTAAGTGTACCTCTTTTCCATGGGAGAGTTACTAATAGTACCTTGAGATTCGTGGTGGAGAAGGTCCGTAACAAGTTACAAAGTTGGGAGGCTAGACAACTTTCTTTAGCTGGTAGAGCTACTTTAGCACAAGCAGTTTTGTTCTTGATTCCTACCTATTTTATGCAATCCATGATGATTCCTAAAGGTATCTGTAAAGAGATCAAGCGTATGACTAGGCAGTTCATTTGGGGGGCCTCAAATGGTTCAAAAAAACTAGCTCTTGTAGGTTGGGATTCGGTTTATCAACCTCAGTGTTGTGGTGATCTTGGCTTTAGACAATTGCGTGACCATAATACATCATTTCTGTCAAAACTTGGATTCAATATAGTTTTAAAGGATAATGCTTTGTGGGTTTGTGTTCTTCGATCTAAATATAACATGAAAGAGAGACTACCAGAGAGTATTACTTAAGGCAGATGTTCCTTTCTTTGGAAGGCCCTTTCCAAGATGGTCTTGTATTTTTGGTTTGTTGGCATGGCATATTTGGAAGAACATGAATCCTCTCACATTTCGTGGAATTTTTTGGAGCCCTGTGAAGATCGTCAAAGTTTGCTATAGTTGGGCAAAGCAATACATTTCAATTCAGAAGAGCACTCAGATCAATCAACATGAAGATAGTTCCAGTCAAGCTTTGACAGGTAATTGGTTTCTTTTAAATGCTGATGGTGCTGTTAATTTGGGCTCAGGAATTGGAATAGTTGGGGGAGTGGTGCATGATCGGAATAGTAACTGGATTCTCGGATACAATTGATATGTGGTGCAGTGCTAGATATTTGATGCAAAATTACGAGGTATTTTGGATGGTCTGGTACTCCAAAAAAAGGTTTTGAAATGTAGTGATTCAACCAGACAATTTGCAGGTGGTCAAAGCTATCCAAAACATCCCATTGGAAGAATCAAATTCAATTGTGATAAGACGAATTCAATAGCTTTTGCAACATGAAAGATTTTGGCTCTCAAAGCATATCCCTAGAAAAAAGAATCAAACTGCTGATTGCATAGCAAAAATATATTTTCTTAGGAAGGAAAATTTACAGGTGTTCGAGAGCTCACTTAAAGAGATAAAATAAGTCCTAGTCTCCAATGGATTAAAAGGCATTTGGGGCCAAGTTAATTTAATTTAATTTACTTTGTTTGTTTTCATAAAAAGTTTGTTCCCTTTTATTAATAATAATAAAAAGAAATATTTATATGAATATGATATTTATCCGTTGTCGACATTAACCCAGCGGCAAGGACCCGATGAACTTTCATACATCACATGTCCCTCACGTCACCATAATATACAAGTATAAAACTTTATTAATTTTCTAAGAGTATTTATTGCGGCAAATTCGACAACCTGGAAATATATAAAGTTCAAATTTAACACATCTCGCTTTTGGGTTTTATCACATATCTACCTCAATTATAAATTATGTCAAATTCATTCTACTTTTTTAGTATTTAAAATTTAATCTTATATTTAATTTTTAGATATTAAATCCATATATCTGTTATTTAAAAAGTGTGATTTTTTTATTAGAATTGATGATATGGTTGCTATAAATTTGGTAATTTTTTTAATCTTAAATAGCATTTTATCAATTTCGTCATTATTTTTTAAAAGATAAAAAGTATTTTAAAAAGTTAAAGACTTTATGTATTTCAAATAAAAATTGTGAAAAATTAAAAATCTCTTTTAAATTAAAAATTAAAAATATTTTTAAATTTATTTTAAATAATTTTATGAATTACAATAATAAGACAAATTTCTAATAAAATTTATGAAATGAAAGAATTTTTGAGGATGATTTCAAATTCTAACAATTGGTATGGTAGCTTCTGCTGCTTTTCCAAAATTCAAAGTAGAATTTGTTGTATATTCCTGGATCTGTTGATACTTCATATTGCTACCATTTAAAAGGGTAGAAAATAGTTTTTCTAATTGGGAATTTAATTAGTTGAATGTTAAATTTATTTTTTTTTGTAATTTAATTTTTTGAAAATTACTTTCTTATGAACATGGCAATATGATTATTATGATAAAAGGTGAGAAAATAGGTTTCATTTGATTTCAGAAAATAAAAACCATTTTCGTTTTGGTTTTCTTGGAAAATGAAAAACATTAAAGAAAATGTGTTTGGTTGGAATTTTTAAAAATGAAAACGAAAATATGTGAAAATTTAAAAAAAATTAAAAAGATCTTTTCACTAAAAAATCTTTGCAAGTGAAAATGATGGAAACAATGACTTTAGATTAATTGGTCTTGGTTCAAACCCATATAAGTGCAAATTTTTTTTTTTCTAATTTGGATACCCTAATCCATATAAATGTAAAAATTTTTATTTTATTTATGTTTGAGAAAAATAGTTACCAAAAATGTTTTCATGTTTTTAGTATTAAAAATATTTTTTATTTCTATTTACCAAATATAAAGATAATTTAAGAATTTGCCCTTATTAAATAACATATTTTTTAAAATTTTGAAAAATATTATATTTTCATATTTTTAAAAATGATTTTTATTTTAAAATATTGGTATACGGAACATTCAAAATTTTAGCAAACAACTTAGTCTGTCACTATGACAAGAAATTCTCTGTAGGCCCTTGTGGCTTTTGTTTGTTCTGTGAGTTCTGTTTTCTTGTTTAGAGATATTGTCTTGTCCGTGTATGGGTATAGAGGCTGGTCTAGCAGATTTACACCTTGATGAGGATGAGGACAAGGAAGAAAATGAGGGATGGATGGTTGATCAAGAGATACAAGAGACTGAAACAGTGCCAGATCTTACTTTGGTGGGTTGCTTTCTGACACCAGAAACGGTCAACTTCCAATCGATGAAATCCATGCTGGCGAATCTGTGGCATCTCTTGGGTGGGGTAACAATCTCTGATATTGGGGAGAAGCGTTTCACGTTCAGGTTTTACTACGCTGTTGACATTGAACGAGTGCTTAATGGTATGCCTTGGACCCTCAACAATCATTTGTTGATTATCAAGAAGTTAAAAGATAGGGATGACCCTTTGGAGATCCCTCTTTTTTATGCTATGTTTTGGGTGCAAGTTCATAACCTTCCTAGTGGAATGTCTATGGAGAATATGGCTAAACAATTCAAGAATTTCCTTGGATAATTTCGAGATTATAATGCCAAAGCTGTTGCGATTGGGTTAAGAAATTATACGCGCCTCCGTGTGGAGCTGGACGTTCGTAAGCCATTAAAAAGAAGAAAGAAGTTGATTTTTACGCCGGGTAAAGAAGCTTATGTTTACTTTAAATATGAAAAGTTAGCGACTTTTTGTTTTCTATGTGGCAAATTTGGTCACAGTGAGAGTTATTGGCTCATTCGGATGGTTCATGGTATTAAGGAGCTTTCGTTTGGATGGGATATCACCTTGAAGGCGACTCCTTGAAGGATGGTGGACGACGACAACATCTGGCTTAGGGATGTGGGTGGCAATTGGGAGACAAATATGGCAAGTAATGAAAAATGCAAGAGCTATTCATTTGGGAATTCTTACATCCTAAATTTTTTGGATAAAAGAGGCGTGAATCTTGGTATTAACTTGAATGGGAAATGAAAATCTTATTTGGAGAATAATGACGTTGACTTTGTGGATATAGAATCTTTTGATGAAAATCGGCCCCTGGTTGTTATAGACAATAAAAAAAGGCCCAGAATAAATTATGCTTCTCAAGTTTCAAGCCCGGATGATTCAAGTGAAGTGGTAGGGAAGCACGTTAATGTTACCCACAACAAATTATCGGTTGATCTCGAGGGATGGGTTAGTTGGGGTCAATGAAAATTATCGGTTGGAATGTCTGTGGATTGGGGAATCCACGGGCAGTTCAGAGACTCAGGAATCACCTGAGAAATTTTAATCCTCAAATACTGTTTCTTATGGAAACAAAACTCAATGCTCGAAGAATGGAAGGAGTTCCTGAATGGCATTGAAGTGGGGGCAATTGGTTCAAAAGGTGGCTTATGTTTAGGATGGTGTCAACATGAGGATGTTATTTTTAGGAGTTACTCGCAGTTCCACATAAATGTCGAAATTCGTGGTGACAGCGGTGAGGTTTGCTGAAGACTCATAGGTTTTTATGAAAATCCGGAGGAAAAATTACGTAGACACTCATGGGAATTACTTCGTACTTTGGCAAGGGATCGAGGGCTACCTTGGCTTGTGCTTAGAGATTTTAATGAAATTAGTTTTTCATTTGAGAAGAAAGTGGGTGACTTCGACCAGAGAGGAACATGTCTATTTTTCGTGAGACACTTGCTGAGTGTGGGCTACATGATTTGGGTTTCAAGGGAAGGTAGTATACTTGGAAACGGGCCAATATGTTGGGACTAACATCCGGGAAAGGGTCGATCGAGGTGTGGCAAATCAAGCATGGTGGGATCATTTTTCTGATTACTCTGTTGACCATTTAAGCCACTCCATCTCCGACCACTGTCCTATTTTGGTGAACACGAAGCGGGATAGTAAGAATCTTTTTCGAAGCGCAAGTCATCCTTTTCGATTTGATGCAAGCTGGGTTATAGATGGAGAATGTGAAGTTATCATTCGTCATTTTTGAGGTTCTACGTCTACTGATCTTCTAGTTAAACTTAGGGAGTTGGGGAGACTTAGAAATTTTAGTGTACATGCTAAGAAAAATCGTAAGGCACAGAAGGATGAACGGTTGACTCGATTAAATGATCTTCAAAATGAAGACCCGGATGATGCTGTTTTGGCTGAAATCACAAAAGTACAAATCGACTTAAACCTTGAAGTAGATAAGGAGGAAAGATATTAGGAACAGAAAGCCCGTACTAATTGGCTAACTCATGGGGATCGTAACACGACTTACTTTCAATCGATTGCGATAGGAAGGAAAAACCGAAATACTATAAGGGGACTGGAAAATAGAGAAGGCAGATGGGTGGAGGATCAGGATGGTATCCTGCATATAGCGGCTGATTACTTTAAACAGCTTTTCACGGCTTCTGATGATGGGACGAATCAACTATTTTTTCTAAGGTTCAGCGGCACATTTCGAATGATATGAACACAAAACTGTTACAGCAGTTTATTGTCGAGGAAATTTGGGAAGTTGTTAAGGGTTTGGGCTCGTTAAAGGCACTTGGAACCGATGGTTACCCAACACTCTTCTATCAAAAATATTGGAATATAATTGGGGAGGATGTGTGCAATTATTGTCTACGAGTAATCCGAGGTGAGATAGCTGTTGAGTAGATCAATGAAACTCATATTGTTTTAATACTAAAGGTTAGTAATCCTCGTTCTATTACTCAATTTCGTCCCATTAGTTTGTGCAACGTTTATTATTGCTAAGGCGTTGGTCAATAGAATGAGTGGTTTCCTTAATTTACGTGTACATGATATGCAAGGGGCTTTTATCCCTGGCCGTTAAATAGCCGATAACGTTCTGGTAGCTTACGAAATTCTCCATATGTTGAAGAGAAAAAATGGTAGAAAAGAGGTAATTTTTTCCTTAAATTGGATATGCCTAAGGCATGCGATTGGGTCGAGTGAGATTTTTTAGCTGGCGTGCTGATCAAATTGGGATTTCATAAGGACTAGATGACCCTCATTATGCACTGTGTTGCATCGGTTTCATACACTGTTGGGGTTAATGCTTTTCACAGCAATTGGTTTACACTGTCAAGGGGTTGAGATAGGGAGACCCGCTCAGCCCTTATTTTTTCTTATTATGCGTTGATGGCCTGTAATTAAGAGAATTCAACTTTTCCACCTTTTTTAATTTAATCCTTTTTACTTAATTAACTAGCTAAACAATAAAATTTCAAAACCAAATTTTAATATGATGCAAATGACCTCATAAATATTAAATAAATAATATTTACGGTCTGACACATCAAAGTTGTGGCACCAAAACCACCATTCTCAATCGTACTGAAACTAACTAATTTGTAAATCCTTATTTAATTAGGATTTAATTGCAATTTGCCCAAAATCTAAAGATTTCCACCTCATTTCTATTATTAGGCCACTTAAGGAGGGTTCAATTTCATAATTGGTCCTTCAATTATATTAAAGTCAATTAAACAAACTTAATTCCAATTTAGTCCTTAACTAATTAGGACTAAAAGAAAAATAACCCAAAAGTTAGTGGATGGTAATCATGTCACCATCGCTTGGACTTTTTTATCATGGTTTAATTACCATTTTAGTCCTTTTACTATTTTTAATCTAGAGCAATTAACTTTTACCTGTTTTACAATTTACTCATTTTTCCTTAATTAAGCAATTAATTATCAAAATTACCCAATCAAACTTCAATTCACATATAATAAGACTCTGTAAATATTTAATAAAAATATTTACAGCTCTTAATTTTTGAAATGAGGTCTCGATACCTCATTTTCCAAAACTACTTGACTTTTGAACCAAACCACTTATACTTACTTTTAATTCAATAATTAAAATTCCTCAATTCAAAATTCCATATAAAATTAATATTCACTTATTTAATTTAATCACTCATTATAAAAAAAATTTCGTCGGGTTTGTGGTCCCAAAACTACTATTTTCGACACCTCTAAAAAATGGGCTGTTACGGGGAGCGGAGAATATGTCCAGAATTATGAATGAGTATGAAAAGGCTTCAGGTCGGCTTGTGAATTATGACAAATCCCTAATATTTTTCTGCAGCAATGTTGATTAAGCTGATCGAGCAATATCTTTGGTGCCAAGGTGTCTCTAAGTCCAAAAAATTATTTAGGCTTGCCTATGGTGGTGGGGCGTAACAAGAAAAAGAAATTTGCTCATTATGTAGATAAAATTCGAAATAAACTTAACAGTTGGAACATCTGGTTTTTTCCATGGGAGGAAAAGAAACAATGATTAAATCTGCGTTACAAACCCTACCCGTATATGCGATGCAATGTTTTTTATTTTCGAAATCGTTATGTACTATCATTGAAAATGTTTTAAATGGATTTTGGTGAAAAACTCGAGATCGCTTAAAGGAACACATTAGAGTTCGTGGCGTTTACTTTGCTTGCCCAAGCCCGTTGGAGGCTTAGGATTTCGTGATCTATCTTTATTTAACTTATCCCTACTTGCTAAACAGTGCTGGAGAATTTGGTACCAGACTGCATGTTAGCTCGAGTTTTAAAGGCTCGTTATTTTTTGCATTTGGAATTTCTTTCATCAATGTTAGGCTCTTACCCTTCACTTTCCTGGCGGAGTATTTTGAGCGCTAGAGTAGTGTTGGAGAAGGGACTAGGGTGGCGTATAGGAGATGGTGCTTCAGTAAACATCTGGAATGACCCGTGGCTTCCAGGACCTAGTGATGGCAGAATCAGGTGCAATGCTATTAATACAAAATTTACAACTGTTTCCCAATTGATAAATCAGGTTGCTGGTACTTGGAATGTGATGCGATATGGGAAATAGTGGATGTTGATCAGGAGCTGGTCATCTTATCAATTTTGTTGGCCAAAGTGAAAATGCCCGATAGCAAATTTTGGCGGCTTGAGGAGTCTCGGGTCTACTCCGTTAGGAGTGCTTACAAGATGCTACAACTGGATATCCCTTTGTTACAGAAAAAATTAAGCTCACCTAGGATGCCTATTACACAAATGTTCCTAAAAGACCTTTGGTCTCTGAAGCTTCCAAATAATATAAAAATACATTTGTGGAGATGTTACAATCAAATTTTACCGACATACAACAATTTATTCAAAAGATGCTACAACGTATGTCTTGGTCTAGTGTAATCGCAAGAAATGAGAAGGGATTTATTATGGGTGTGTGCACATACCTTCATCACAATATCGGAGATGCCTTTATTGCGGAAGTTAGGGCGTGCGAGATTGCAGTTCGACTTGCTCATGAGATGGGTTTTCGCCATGTCCAAGTAGAAGGGGACTCATTGACGATTGTTAAGAAGTTGTATGCCAAAGATAAGGATAGATCAATATTATCCCCGATTGTTAATGACATCATCTATCAAATGGGATTTTTGAGCAAATTTCATTTCTACATGTAAATTGAGAAGCTAATCAAGTGGCGCATATTGGATTGAAGAAGCTCTTGGAGCGGTGGAGAGTGCGGCTGCAAAGGACAGAGAGATCTATTTCTCTAGAACCTGTTAAAGCTTTAGAGCGTCGGACATCTTTCATTCTTCATCCCGATGACCTTCTGAAGCACTGCTTGCCTCTAAAATGATATTCATACTCGAACATGCCTTTTGGGTTTTGGAGGTTTGCATTTTGCTAAAGTAAAAGGAATTAAGGATTTATTTTTTGATGATTCACTTCACTGGCTTTATGACTTTTTGGTTGTTTTAATTTTTGTTTTGCTGTTTCTTTAAGTCTTGTGGAGTCTCGAGGCGTTTTATGTGGATGTAATTTTTCTCTTATTAATACCAGTAAATTTTTACTCAAAAAAATTATCTTTATTTTTTAATTTTAAAGAGATCTTGATTTTTCATAATTTTTATATTTTTTATGGGAAAAAGGGTTCTTCATTCATAAACCAAACAGAAACAAAGTGGCCTTAATGACCCAAAGTCCAGAAATAAATAAAACATAAACATAGCAAAACCCAGACATATAAAGGTAAAAGAAACAAAGAGACAAATCCAAAGTAAATAAATAAATGAGAAACCCTTTTAAATCCTGGCAGCAACTCCATAGAGCAATAAATGAACACGAATTCCAATGCAAAACTTTCCCTTACCATGGATAAGCAAAGAAAAATCACTATTCAGTAAACCAAGGAGGACAAACCAGAGAAGCATGCACCATTCTGAACCCTTCGCTCTGTCACCATCATAGATCTGAACGACCGGAGGCACCTGTCCAAGCAAATAAGTAGAAATCCCATTCTTAAGACCTTCTTTCGCTAACAAATTCGCCACACCATTTTCATTTCTGTGAATATGGCTAAACTTGCATCAATTAAAATTCCTCCCTTCATGTTTTGCATCGTGGATGTAGGTTGAGATGAGAGATCTATCGCTCCCTTCAGAATTTAGTTTCTTAATCACCGTAAGGGCATCCCCTTCGATCTGAATCTCTCCTATACCCAATTTTTAGCCCAACCTTACAGCTTGAAGAGTCGCCATAGCCTCTGTCGTAAAACTGGAGGGGATATGCTGATGAAGTACAATAGACAAGGCCACAACCTCACCCCCTTCATTTATAGCCACCAACCCAGAACAGGATCGGTTACCAGCACTATCAACAGTAGCATCAAAATTTATTTTACAAAATGGAACCTCAGGCGATCGCCAACGCTCACACCCTACCCTATTCACAAGTAACTTCGGATTTAAGGCCTCAATCTCATGCAAATAAGATTCTACCTGCATAATAATAGTTTGATAGTGTGTAACTTTTTTTCATGTATGAGTTGATTCCTTGCTGTCCAAATGAACCAAAGAGTACAAAGAATCTTTTTGCAAGTAGAACTCATTATCAAATTACAAATAAAGAGAAGCCAATCTTGAAAGGGACTACAATTCATCACCGGAGACTAGACCGAAATACAATCCCTGAAGATTGTTCCCTGGATTCACTAGCAATAAGACATTTCAGACACACATTAGAATTTCAAAGATGTCTGTAATGTAGATTTTGAAAGCTAGGAATATAATTTCTGAAAATCCTCCAAATTGTAATCTTGACTATGTTAGGGAGGTTAATGTTCCATAATTTTTTGTAAAAATCTAGCATAGGGGAATCAACACTATCAACACCCACACCATGTAAAAATAGCTTATAACCACTACGAACAGAGAAAAGACCAATAGGTTTAGCCGACCAAATAAACTCATCTTCAAGAAGATTTTTAGGAAGGGAAATGCATCATATACGCACAACTATAGTAGAATCAAACAAAGTAGTAAGTTTTCTCTCATCCCAACTCCTTAGATTAAGATTTATCAACTAATTAACAGCCTTAAAATGCTCACCAACTTGCCCCACGAGAACCAGATTTGTAATCAAACCCGACACTCATTTATCAAACAAGATACGAATGTCTCGTTCAGAGCTCACCTTCCACCGAACACCCAAAAGCAAAAGCCCCCTAGCAGCATAGAGACTCTTCCAGGTATACGAATGGTAAGACCCTATATTAGCATTTAAAAAATTCGTAGTTAGGTAATACTTTCCTTCAAGCGATCGTGCGAGCAAAGAGATAGGATTTTGAATTAAACGCCACCCTTGTTTGGCCAAAAGGGCAACGCTAAATTTAGCAAACGAACGAAAACCTAATCCCCCTTCAAGTTTTAATTCACACAAATGAGCCTAATCACACCAGTGAATGCCTCATTTTCCCCCAAATTTCTGCCACCAAAATCTACTGAAGATACGTTCCAATTCAGAGCATAAAGATAATGGCAATAGAAAACATGACATAGTAAAATTTGGAATTGCTTGTAAAACACTACGAATATACACAGCTTTACCTCCTTGGGATAGTGGTCTCAAACACCAATTTTCAATACGGCTTTTCAATCTATCCTTTAAGCCTTGGAACGCACCCCTCTTATTTCGGCCCACCATGCTCGGTAAACCCAAGTACTTTTCTAGGTTAACAGTTGAATGAACTCCTAAACAATCCACCACCTCTTTTTGCACAACCTCAATCACATTACCACTAAAGAAAATAATCAATTTTTCAAAGTTAACGCACTGACTTGAGCCAATCTCATGCGTCTTAAGAATCTGCTTCAAAGTGGTAGCATCAAACTTCGATGCCTCTCCAAAAAGGATGCAGTCATCCATAAAGAGGAGATGTGAAATCATGGGCCCTCTTTTACTAAGGGACGTGCCATTAATCAATCTATCTCGAATTGCCAACCTCATGAGGGATGAGAGACCCTCGCTACATATTAAAAAAAGGTACGGACTAAGGGGATCACCTTGTCTAAGACCCCTTTTCGGGGAAAACTCCTTACCCACCACCCCATTCAAAGTAACCGTGTAAGAAACCGTGTGGATATAATGCCCAATAAAATCTACCCACTTTCGAGAAAATCCCATCTCAAGCATCATTTTATCAAGAAAGCTCCACTTAACACGGTCATATGCTTTGCTCATATCGAGCTTAAGCGTAAAATGACCTCTTTTCCTTACCTTTTTATTCTTGTAACCATGCAGAATCTTGTAAGCCAATAGGATGTTGTCAATAATAAGCCGTCCTGAAATGAAGGCACTTTGCGCCTCATCCGCACACTTATTCAACACCTTCTAAAATCTGTTAGCCACCATTTTTGAAATGATCTTATAAAGTACGGAACAGAAACTAATGGGACGAAACTGCTCATGTTCGTTGGGCTATCAACTTTAGGAATAAGGACTATAGTTGTTTTATTAATTTCAGCCAACGAGTTACCATTATTAAGAACCTGTAAATAGTACTCGCTTACCTCATCCCCAACTAAGTGCCAAAAATGCTGGAAAAATAATGCTATGATACCATCTGGTCCAGCATCCTTAGTAGGAGCCATCGATCTCAGAGCATTAAAGATCTCCTCTTTTGTATTCTGCATCAAGAAGAGTATTCATCTCTGTTGAAATACATTCGTTCACCCTTTGCAAAATACCAGCCGCATCTCCCTCCCTTTTAGAAGTAAATAGCTCAGTAAAATACGAAACAACCATAATATCAGCCTCGCTAGAAACTACTGTCTCATCCTCCTTTTCAATTCTATTAATCCAGTTACGACACTTTCTCTGAGATGCAAAACGATGAAAGAAACTAGTGTTTTTGTCCCCTTGCTTAAGCCAATTAACACGAGCTCGTTGCTCCCAGTAAGATTCGACTTTATCAATCTCAAAATTCAACTCCATATGTGTCTTAATAAGATCCATTAAATTGCTCTCATCACGGTCACCATCATTTAGCTTGGCAAGGTGGTCACGAAGTTCACGTAATCTTTCATTCTTACTTAATTTCAACGATTTTGGCCATCTACAAAGGCCTTTACAAAGTAATTCCAACCTTTGAGGAATCCTCGCGGAACTATTTCTCCAAAGCCTCTCAACCTCCCGTTCACAAGAAGCTTTAAAAATCCAACAATTTTCAAATCTATATCGATCCACCCTAGTATGAACCTCACGACCATTACAGTATATCAAAAGCGGGTAGTGATCGGAAAAACTGTGAGGGAGGTGTTTCAACAAGAAAGATGGAAATTGCAACAACCAATCATCATTTGCAATCCCACAATCGAGGCATTCTCGAATATTATTATCGGTTAATTTACCTCTCTCCTAAGTAAACCAAGCCCCTTCATAACCCACATCATCCAAGTTACAATCGAGAAGTACACTTCGAAAAGCGTTCATTTGATGTTCATCTCGAATAGCTCCACCACACTTTTCAAAAGAATATAGGATTTCATTGAAATCCCTAAATACAAACCACGACAATATATTACCCACACCCAAAAAGCGAAGAAGATCCCAAGACTCCTTACGATTTCGTACATCCGG
This sequence comes from Gossypioides kirkii, assembly GCA_005610355.1. Classification (NCBI taxonomy): domain Eukaryota; kingdom Viridiplantae; phylum Streptophyta; class Magnoliopsida; order Malvales; family Malvaceae; genus Gossypioides; species Gossypioides kirkii. The sequence goes on along the minus strand of CP032247.1, from coordinate 28,214,311 downwards.
ATTCCCATAAAATCTCGTTAGGCGCCAACTACTACCATCAATGTCCCCTTTAATTTCAACATCTATATGATTCCTCGAAAAGCTTCTCAACTGTACAGTCACATCAACTTTCCATCCTAGGCACAAACCTCCTCTAGAACCTTCCAAAGAAACCTCTACACCATGGACAAACCCACAACGCCTACAAATATCCTCCATGCGATTCGTATTGACTTGTCTCGATAAAGAAGACAAGTTAAGGATTATAATGCCTCAGTATCTGCTGAAGTCGTCCCACTGTCCATGGTCTCCCCAAACAACGAACATTCCAATTGAGGAGTTTCATTGTGTCCGATAGGTTTGCTCAAATGCAGTCGCCGATCCTAAATTTGACGTTGCTGGAACCTGCTCCAACGGAACTATTTCTAACTCCTCAAGAATTTCATGCTCATTGTGAATACCATCAAATCTCATTTTTTTATTAACACTAAAAGCAAAATTCTGCCCTTCCAAATGAATCAACCCTTCCTCCTTAAATCGACGTTTCTCACCCACCATGGCAGAATTACCTCGGTCAACCACACCAACCCTTGCACGTTGTTTCCACCCTTTCTTTCCATTTTTACACTTTCCATCCCTATCTGACATAATCCCCATTGATTCACTTACCATATCAAATTGAATAAAATCCCCCACCATGATTCTCGCTCTAAAAATCCCTCTTTATCCGAACCCTTAAAAGGAGGAGAAACACAATCCCCACAATCCCTAAAAATTTACTCCAAATTGGCAATTTCCAAATTCATTTTAGTCAACTCCCTCTCCCTCATCGGAGTAACCTCCTCCCTCCCAATAGCCTCCGCCTCACCTGTCACAACCAGCTTTGACGTAGAATCCATGTTGGTAGCCTTGGATGCATGGTCTAATTCCCCCTCATTTTTCTCATCTATCAAACCAGTATAAACACGTTATTGTCGTGATTTTTGTTCAACATTATGAAAAAACAGACATTCTAGGAAGGTGTGATTCGGCCCGCAAAGTAACCGAATAAGAAAGTTTGTCTTCCGGCATTTTCTTTAACTCAAGTTTAGACTCATTACACTCATGCAATCCATGGCCAAGTCTTCCGCGTCCAAAACAAAACGCCGGTAGGTTCTCGTACTTAAACGGAAGCCATGTCTTCTCTTGCAACCTAGTCGCAACAAAAATCCCACGACGTAATGGCCTTCGGACATCGATATTAATTTTGATTAGACAATAGCATCCTTTTTCCTCCGCCCGAAGCAGACCCCCAAATGAAGAACCCACAGCATGCATGAGGTCCTTTTTGTCACATTTCGATGGACAAGGGCAAATCTTAAGCCAAAAAGGAGAAGACACAAGTTTAACCTTTTTATGATCAATAGGCTCCAACAGCCTATCAAAAAGAACTACTTGTCATCTAAAAAGCCACGGTCTCCCCTCCAATATCATTTCCAAGTCTCCCTCCTCCTCGAAGGAGATTAGGAACAAATTCTGACCCACCATTTGAATATCAAATTTTCCCCGACATTTCCAAATACTCTTCATTTGCGCTCTAAAACTATCAGGATTGAAACTTTTTTCGTCCACACTGAGCATAACAATGACGGGTTTGTTGGTGGTTCTAACAATGAATGTTTGACTGATAATTGGATCAGTTCCTCTTCCAATAAAGAAATCCCATCCCCTCCATAATCTCCCAAGGTCACCACACTCTCCAACCACAGCGCTACTTGTATCTTCGGGAAAATAGAAAACACTCTTGACTTACAGAGAAAAACTATAAATATTGTGGACTAAAAGAGTTATTTTACCTTTTATCTAACAACCACATCACCAATTTTAATGGAAAATTGACAGAGAGGCCAAGATTTTTAAATCATATAAAGTTATCATGTTTGAGTTGGCAAATTTTGAGAACAAATATCTTTGGGCTTTGACTTTAGATTATACTTTGTTTATCTACAAGGTTGCCTATGATATCTAAATTGGTTATAGCAACATATCTTGGAGATTGTTATGGATTGGATGAAAGCAATCTACTTTCCAAGTTTGGTAGGATTGGATTGCATTGGCTAAAATTTGGAAGCATATCTTGGAGATTTAAGACTTATCTTGAGCTCATTGAAAATATTCTTTATGCATATTGTCTTGATGGTTGCTTGGGAAAATTGATTGTAATTGATATAGTATGTTAGCATGTCTCGGTTCCTTATAAATTGAGGAAACATTTCCTTTACATTGAGGAATGTTTCTTTTGAGTACATTGAGTGCAAAATCAAGTAAGTTACTTGGTTAATGTCATAAGTTTTCAAGGGGAAAACTTAAAAAGGAAATTGTCTATACCTTAATTGCAAAAGTGAGAAGTCTAATACGGTGAGTGTTAGGTGTTGTAATCACTTTGTTATACTAGTTGCTAAGATATTGTATTATCTCTCTAAGCAAGACCCTCCAGATGTAGGGAAACCAAATTGCGTAAACATATTATGTGTTCTTTATTTTTTTCTAGCTTGTTCATTCTCAATACTCGAAGTAGTTGGCATTGGTTTTAAGCACTCCTTCTGGCATTGCTCATGTTTGTTTGAAAGTATCAATTTAGTCCTTTTCGTTTTTGATATAAATATTGAATATAAAACTAATAAAGAAGTGAAGTAATAGAATTTTGGAGATGAAATTATTGGGATGAGCAATTACAAACCTCAAACATAAAACGTAAAATAGACAAAAAAATACCCAAAAAATTATAATGTTATTTGATATGTTTAGTTTCCACCACCAAACAGTGTTTGATTATCATACATTTAATTTTTGTTATTATTTGATATTTGATGCTTTTTTTAATACCAGCATTTAATCACCGCTGCCTTGGGCTTTCAATTTTATTTATTTAATAACGTGCAAGTTCAGATTTTTATTAAAATAACGATTGTTTTTTTTATCAATTGTAATATTAAATTAATAATAATTGCTTAAGGTTGACTATAAATCTTAAATTGTTTTGTGAATGTAACAGTTTTTTATTTTTATTTAATTATAATAATTTAATTTTTATGATGTAAAAAATAAATATTTTATATTTAAAATAATAAAAATAATTTAAAAATTCTATATAAAAATATTTTTCAAAAAACATCATACAAAAGTTATTGATTATTTTTATTTACTTGAAAAACTATTATTTTTTAGAAACATTTATGAAAAATACTTTAAAACTTTACTAAATAATATTCAAAAGCTATAAAACAAAGCTCATTTGTTAAAATAAGTGTAAAATTTAAAATTAATAATTAATATGAAACGATTGAATATCAAATAAAATTATGATGGATGGTTTAAAAATTTTAAAACATTGATCAAATCAAATTGATATCACCGCTACACAACATGTGTATAAATGGGTTTATATATATATATGTGTAAAATTAAAGTATATAAAAATTAACTAAGATGTGAATATATAAAAAGGACTAAACATACATTTATAAATTTAAATAATAACAAATTACTAAAAAAATTAAATAATAAATACATAATGCTACAAATTTAATAAATAACATGGAGTATAAAGAATGAGAAATAAATTGAATTTCATAACCAATAAGAAAAAAAAAACCACCATAAAAATAAAAAATGGTAGTAGAAGTCTAGAAGTTGTATAGTAGTTCAAGCCAACATCAACAAAGCATCTACCATCTATCAGTAACATTAATCACTTGTTGCACATCCCCTCCCCTTTCCAAGTGGTCCTCCACATATCAACTTAACAACCTTTGCTTTTTTAGTAACTAGGTGTATCAACACATTTTCACCTAAGCATGCAAAGAATCGATCCTTCATTATTGCAAATAGAACATAAGATTGCTTTTAAGTATGTTTGTTGAAGCCTAATTTTGATCGGGCCCAACACTTAATTGCATTCAAATTTTAAATTTTAAATTTTAAATAAATTTGAATTTATTTTAAATTCAAATTCATTTTGAATCTGGATTTATCTTAAAATTAAATTTATTTTTAAATTAAAATTAAATCAAAAGTCCAATTACAAGTGTCCAAACAACAAAAGCCCAATTAGCCCAAGTCAAATGACCTAAATACTAATGGACCTAAACAAGCCTAAATTAGGGCCCAAGTTACAAGTGACACAAACATCGGAGACCCAAATCTGCTGAACAACTTGCTGCTTGCCACCTATTTCCCCACCAACCAGAACGTGCCACGTCACCAGAAACAGTGTCACCAGCTCCAACTTGCACTGCAACCAGCTGACCTGCAAAAAAGGGAAAACAAGACGTGTATTAATGTATGAAATACAAAATAGCATGATTGTAAAAGGTGGCTATAAAAGCCAAAATCAAACATTGTAAAAGGGTTGGATTTTTATTTTGGAAATCAATATACACTCTTCAAACTCTGAATAGAAGCAAGCAACCAGCATTGGTGAACTAAAGTCGAGCAATCGACAGCAAATAGAGGCATCAAACATTACCAGAACAAAGCATTGAATACTTGCAAAGGTACATTAAATACATACATTAATTGTCTGCTTGTTTTCTTTGTTGCTTATTATTCAAACCCAAATGTTTTTCATCATCAATATTATGCATTAATATCTCTATTAAACTTATCACTACCATTATTTATTATCCTTGGTTATTTTAAACGTTTTTAACATAAATATATATATTAAGTTATTATTTAATATTAATTCTGCCCATCTGTTTCCTCAATCATGCATTAAACACATATCATATATTAAATAATTTTATTAATAATAACAATAATACTTTTATTAATAATAATATTTATTAAATAATTAATAATTATAAAAAAAGGAAATTCAAAAGGACAGAAACTCTTCCCCTTTCCGATTGCACCCTTGCCAGAGTCGAACGGTGGTCACTGCCGGACGTCACCTACGCCCTTATGCCCGAGAACCTGCAAGAAAACAAGAAAAGTGTTTTAGAACTCTTCAAACTTGGGATAACAGAATGGGAATGAAATGATTTTTTTCTAAAAAGAAAAGGAAAACCGTTTAAAAGGGGAAGATCGGGGTTTGATCTCACTGGATCTAAACCCAATCTTTGCTTTTTTTCATGAAAATGAATAAAAAAGAAAGAAAATAAAGAACAAAAGAAATGAAAACGAAATACAAGGATAAAAAGAAAGAAAGAAAAGGAAGCTTTTACCTGGTTGGAGGCGCATGAGCGACGACGGAGGCTGAGGATGGCGTCGGGGTATGGCCAAGGGCACAGAGCGACGGCGCGTGGCCGAAGTTTGCAGTGGCCGGACATGGATTCTTCTAGGCCGACGTGAGAGAGGAAATGAGAGAAAGGGAGAGTTTTCAGAATTTTTTTTTAAAAAAGAAAGAAAGAAATGAAAAATGGGTCTAGAATAGCCTTTATATAGGATCCATGGACAGACCCGATTTGACCCGACCCGACTCAAAGGATCCGCGTGTTTTCAGCTAAAGGGATATTTATGCATTTGGTCCTTTCGCATTTTTTAATTGTTTCAATTTAGTCCTTTTTGTATTTTTAATTTATTTTAATTTGGCCCAATAGTTTTCATTGATTTTTAATTTAATCCCCTGACTTTTTGAATGCACCATAGGCTGTCACATGTCAGTATTCAATAAGCCCCTCTTATTTTTAATTTGTTTTAATTTAATCTTTAAATCAACTTCTGTTTAATTACAAAATTGGCCCAAAAATTTTGCTTGGTTTTCAAATTAGTCCTTTAACTTAAGGATGCTTGTGGGGCTACCACGTGTCACTTGTTTTTGGTTTTATTTCCATGGAAGTCCCTAAACTATTTAGAAATTGAATTTTGACCCTCGAACTTCTCAAAATTTACATTTTTAACCCCAAAATTTCCAAAAATTACTTTTTTGACCCTAAAACTTCCAAAAATTAAATTTTTGCCCCCGAAACTTCCAAAAATTACATTTTTGCTCTCGAACTTCCAAAAATTCTATTTTTGACCGCAAAACTTCCAAAAATTACATTTTTACCCTCGAACTTCCAAAAATTTTATTTTTGACCACAAAACTTTCAAAATTACAATTCTACCCTCGGTTGTCCAAAAACTCCGTTTTTTATCCCGATTTTTCCAAAAATTACCATTTTACCCTCGAGAGTCTAAAATTACCATTTTGCCCCCGAGTATCCAAAAAATCTCTTTTTCAACCCCGATTGCATCGTTTTTCTTCCTCATCAATATTTGCATTTAACTTTAATTTTTATGCACTCGTATTTTATATGTTTTGATTTTTGCTTACCATTTATCTACTTAATTATTTTTCGTCGCGCATGTTAATATCCATCATTAATTGCTCATTCATATTAAACTCGCATATTCGTTTCAAAATTATTTTCATAAAAACTTTAAAATCGAGGCAATATTCTTTTATTTCGAGTTTCGAAATTTTGCGTCTTAACTTACTAGGTGCAATTTTTCTTCAAATCGAAATAATCGAATACCCTTAATCGAGGCAATGTTTCCTTATCTTCGGTTATGAAAATTTGCGCCTTAACTCACTAAGTGCAACATTTCTTCAAATCAAGATGATCAAATATCCTTATTCAAAATTTAAAAAAGTTTTTCAAAGGAAAGCTCGTTATTTCTAGATCTCGAAATATTATGTCCTAACTCACTGGATGTAATTTTTCTTCCTCGATCACTTTGAAATAGTGAGATTTCCAAGCAAAATCGATTTCTTTCAAACATAGCTCATGCATTCGAGGATTGTATTTTAAATTTATTTCGAGCTTTCGAGGTTTACAAATTAAGGCCCAAAAATAATCAGTACGGTACCAATTTTGGGCGTATGGGGGTGCTAATCCTTCCTCATGCGTAACTAACTCCCGAACCTGTTTTTCTGTATATCGAAGACCAACATTTTTAAATGTATTTTAAACGTTTTGTGGTGATCCAATCACACCCCAAATAAAAGATTGGTGACGACTCCTATTTTTTTCAAATTTTAAAATAATTTTTCGAAACGTCGTTTTCAAGGTGGTTTCGACAGCTGGCGACTTAACTGGGGACTTTTTTCTTAAAAAACGAGAGTCAAGCCAAAATTGATTATTTTCGGGTCCTTTTTGAAAACTTTTAAGCTTCGATTTTGTTTAATATATGATCCTTGGCATTTTTGTGTGGCATTATACTCTGAGAAATTGCTAGTGTAATTTTGCATCCATATGCATTGTGCTATTACCCTTTTAAGTGGAAGTGGGAAACTACTCCTTCGTGAGGTCTTCACCTCCGTGCAGGATAGTGGATCGCTTTCGGGATTACAAAGTACCCTTGATTTCGTGAAGTTTTCACTTCCGTGTAAACAATGTAGGAAATGAGTCCCCCTAAACCGAACTCATCCATATAAGTCTGTAATGGGTGGGGATCGAGGAATCTGTTGGTTTGGGTACCTCAACTCTAGAACTTGAACCACATGTAGTGAACCCTAGTTGCTTACTTTAGGATAGAACTACACCAAGATGTTAGTAGTCTCCCAAGTCTAGGTTCTCTGTTTTCAATCTATACTTTGTTATTATACTCATGTTCTTGTACTTTTAATTGTTGCTTGCATTACATCTTCATACAAAGAAAGGTATAGTACTAAGCTCAATTACTATAGAAAAGCTAGTCATAAGAAAACGGATACCTTGATGAAATAGAAGACAATATGGTCGGGCTTACGTGGCGAAAGAAAGAAAGAGAACGAAAATCGATGATCTGCCAGATGAGCAAGATGAAAATAAAGATCGTGTAATCATCTGAGTTTTGGCCTAAGTACGAGAAGTGACTAACTACTCAACCTTTTCAAAATGATATTGTGGAGCGAAAGTCAGAGATGAGCCAAGACTATTTGAATGGCTTCCTGCGAAGATTAAGTCTTTTGGAATATCGCGACACGACCATATACGTATCTGTTTTATGTAAAGGAATTTGATTTCTAGTAAGGTTTTTCTAATAGAATTGAGCTATAAGTCAATACCTTTCTTATGCATTCATGCATCTATAAGCAGTGCATTTTATTAGCTTGTGTAATTCTATACGAGCCTACCTTGAGTAAGATTGTGCCAAACCTTCAGTGGTTACCCGAGCGAGGTAAGAAACACGGTTATATTTTTACTTTTAATTGCAAAATATTTTGAATCTGTTTGCATTGCATTTTCATAAAAAAAGGTGTTGATTCATGTTCTATTATCAAATAGAGAACTGGCCATAAGAAAGCGGATTCTTTGATGAGGTATAAGTCAACGTGGTCGTGCATATATGGTCAAAGATAAAGGTGATGACCTGTCAAAGGAGTGCATGTTAGGGATTCAAGATTACACCCAAGTACATAAAAGCCATAGCAGTTTGCTAAAGTTGAAAGAAGCATGGAAGACAAAATGAGGCGGATATCCAATCGTGAACATGTTGACTTACTTGATGCTAAAAAGAATAAGCATTGGTCCCAAGCTCTCGCTTAGTATTAGAGTCCAAATTCTAATGGGTTCACATTTAGGAGAGGAGGACATAAGGCCCATTGTAGAAGAGTAAATCACTTTACCCTGTTGCCCGAGGATTCAAAACAATAAAATCTACTTGAAATATGGCAATCGTCTTTACATGGACATACCGTAGAAGAATATACTACATTGCCCCATCACTCAATAACTCAAGTTGATAAGGTCGACTCTAAAAGAGCGAGCATAAGGTTGCAGCTTTGATCAGGGAGAAAGGGGATGACAAGTTTATTGCTTTGAAAATCCCACAAGATATAGTACACTCAGACGCAAGAAAGAATGCCGACGTCTTCGAATAACTTAGTCATCTTCCCCAAAGTATTGGGCCACGTTAGGGACGCAATTGTAAATTTGTTTGACTGACTTAACAAAAGAATCACCCGTGTTCTAGCAATTTTAGCCACTAAGCACCTGTCGAAGAAGGGGTAAAAGAAGGTGTATTGATTCAGGACTCTTGGCCCCATGGCCATTTGAAAAGTCGAAAAAGTTCTTATCAAGAATTCTCTGAAGACTACTCTCTGTTGACAGGATTTGTAACTGTTCAAAGACAAGACGACATTGCCAAAGACAATAGGAATAAACAAGAAATGATTCCAACACGCTTAGGGGCAAGTCTGAGATAGGGGCTATGTTGAAAGCAACGATTTGACCCAAATGCGAGAAATGGCTAATCACTTGCAAATTTTAGCCATCTAAGACTGACATTTTGAAATCGGGTTCAAATTGAAGCAAAAAATATATCTTGGAAGATTAGGACTTTGAGCATTAATGCAAGACCATACATGCATCTACCCTATGTAAAAGAATTTGTTTTCTAGTAAAGTTGTCTAATGGAATGGAACCAAGAATCAACGCGTTGTTGCATGCATTTTATCATTTCATGTGCATTAGCATTTCATGCATTAAATTTTAATTCCATATATTTGAAACACTCGTGTGAGAAAGAGTCGTTTACCTTAAAATGAAGGCTGAGAGAAAACATGATAAATCAAGATGGGGGTTGATAAAAAAATTGAGAAAAGTCATGTGAAGAATGAAACCTGTTGAGAGTTCACCCTTACACCCTCGGAAGTGTTTTGGACAACTAGACTGTGGAGAAGCTTCCTGTAGTTTTTAGGACTTTTCCAGGAAAATATTCAGAATACACTTATCACTCTAAGCTCGAGAGTAATAGGGATCCTTTTATAAATGGCAAATGACCACTATCTTTTATTTCAATAAAAATGATGCATTGTTTTATCCTAATTGGCAAATACCCTACCAATTCTTTTCATTCATTCATACAACAATTAATCATTTTTTTAGTTCAATTATTTTTTGGCCCCCTTTTTGTCTTTGTGCTGGGGCCCTTGATATCAAGGATATGAGCAACATTGCTGTTGACTTAAACCCTTTTGAGTGAGACATGTGTCTAGAAAAACTTTAAGGCTTTGAAAATGATCAAGAATGTAACTTGACTCTCGATCTGCTATGGATGTTTGAGCAAGACACGAAACAGACATCATCTTGAAGAGTCGTGATTTTAAGTGAGAATCGAGACATGAGTCTTTGTAAGAATAAGGTGAGCTGCCTCGAGAATCCAAAAGTCTTTTGCATGATCCTATCAAAAGCATGCCAAATTTAAGAAACCGATGTTGTGACACCCAAGCGCCTATAAAGGAAGAATGTAATCAAATTCAACAGAAACTTGAAAATTGAGGCTCGATATGTTATCAAAAAAGGGGTCAAAAAATCCGCAAAGGGCATTTTTAAAATAAAAAGAAAAAAAGAAAGAAAAAGTCAAGATGGAAACTCGTAAAGGGCATCTTGAAAATTTATTGTCCATCATCTTTCCATGTTGAGGCCTCTTTCTATGTGAAGCATGGACACCAACAAGCCAACTTTGCAAAAGAGCTTCTAATAAGTCAATTCATCCTCATGATCATTGATTACTACTTCCCAGGCCAATTGACGGTCAAGCAGATTATTGAAAATAAGAGATTATATGCCGGTATGGAATGCCAAGAAAGGATCATAGTCGACGATGACCTAAATCTGAGCAACAGCAGGAGAGCAAAGTCTATATCCAATTCAAGGACAAATATCACGACTCAACACCACATCGAAAAACAGGTGAATGAGGCATTAGTGGTGACTAATAAAGAGCATCAAAAGGATTCATAACAGAAACCTGCAAAGGCTTGACATGAGAAATCACCATTTGCCTTCGAGGTTTATCGAGCTTCTATCAGAACAAATACCGAGGCAATACCTTTCATACCAGAATAAAAGCCGTCCTACCCATTAGAATCAAGTTTCCTTCCCTCTAAAATTTGTTACAGCTAACGAAGCAGAATTGATCTAATCCAGATGCAGTCAACTAAAAAATCCTAAAAGTCATGACCAGATGACAAGGGTTTACGACAAAGAACGATCCATTCTTTAGAACTCTACGAGAGAGCTCTAGTTTTGAAAAGGATCTTTGTTGCAAAAGATTTTCGAGGAAAAGGAATGTCAAAATTGGAAAAGGCCTCATGAGATGAAGAAAGTTTTTTGGAGAAGTTTTGATTTTGATAAAAATGAATGGCAAAGACATGCCCAACTTTGTGAACTTGAATTCAATGAATAAAAGAAAAGAAAAAGAAAAAAAAAAGAAAAAAAAAAGAAAAAAAAAAGAAAAAGAGAGGTCGAGGTGAAAACTCGTAAAGGGCATCTCAAAACCTAAGGAGATTTGAGTTGAAAACCTGAAAAGGCGGTTTGAATTCGAATAAGAGAAAAAGGCCATGAAGTGGTCCTCTCTCTCAAAAGTAGCAAGGTGGAGAAACTTTACACCTTGAGGCATTAACAAAGTACTCTAAGTTTCATGGACACATGTCAAGCTCAGAATGGTCCTCATCAAGTTTGTTCATTGAAACTTATACTTTGATATCTGGGGCACCTAACCCTATTCTTTGCTCATTTTGTGTTTGGCAATTCTTTGACCAATATGAGTCATTTTTAATCTTTCCATTTATGTGAGCTTTGCCTCCAATAAAATTTCATTCGCCTTGCGACCATGCTCAAACAAATTCCGCATCGAAATAACGATTAATGAACCAAATGATCTTTTCATTCATACGACTTTTGTTTTCAATCAAATTCGAATTCATCTACCTTATAACCCTATGCAATCATTTTTGCATTGACATAATGGCTAGTGGTCAACAATATAAGGAATAGAAGGATTTCTGCATATCATTCTGGAAAATTCCTAAATATTAAAGGGACCTGAAACAGGACCACTAGTTGGAAATAACACAAATCCGAGGGTTAGAAAGGTCTCAAAAGAAATAGTCCAAATTATGACTACCTCTTTAGGTTTCACAACAAAGATACACATACACAAAACATGATAACACATCAGTGATAGGACTTAGATAAACGATGAACGATGTCGGCTAAAGACTATAAGTAAAATCACTTCTCAAAGATGGCATTTACAATTCATCATTCATACCCATCTATTTAGGAGCATTTGACTCATCTTGATCATGGCATCCTAAACAATTTGGCCTACCTAGAGGCCCATTTGAGCATATTTCTACAAGTCTCAGTACCATGAAACACAACGGGAAAGATCTAAGACCGCAACAGCGGATCCAGTACCGCAAAGATACAAAAGGGAAAGGTCTAAGTCGCAACGGCAGACCGTGTACCTCAAAAGACACGACGGGAAAGATCTAAGACCACAAAGGCGGATCCAGTACCGCGAAGACATAAGGGAAATATCTAAGCCGCAACGGCGGATCTAGTACCACGAAGACATCAAAGGAAAATTTTAAGCCGCAACGGCGGATCCAGTACCACGAAGACATGAAGGGAAAGATCTAATTGCGACGTCGGATCCAGTACCACGAAGACATGAAGGGAAAGATCTAAGTCGCGACGTCGGATCCAGTACCACGAAGACATGAAGAGAAAGATCTAAGTCGCGACGGCGGATCCAGTACCACGAAGATTTGAAGGGAAAGGTTTAAGTCGCAATGGTGAACCCGGTACCTTAGAAACATGACAAGAAAGGTCGAATCCAAGACGATGAAACTTCCACCTTGAAGTCATAGTGGATTAGATTAAAACTACAATAGCAAGTTTTTATCTCTCTGAAGTTGCAGTAAGAGCAAGATGAAGCTTCGACATCAAATCCTATCTTCATGAAGATGCAGTGGAGATAGATTCAAATTACATTTTTACCCTTAGATTCAAGAAGGGCAAAATGAAGATTCTGATCTCTTACCCCGAGCCAGGGGCAGATTGCAACCATCTGACCTTTTACTCCGAGCTTGGAGCAGATCATCATAAACCAATCTTCTACCCCAATCACGGGGCAGATTGCGATTATTGAAACAAACGATGCGGACATCTTCCTGATGAGATACTGAGAAGAAGACCAAATCAAACCCACACTCGATATGAGCAAATCTTCGAACCCCAGCTTCCTGATGAGATACTGAGAAGTAGGTCGAAGCAATAAATGGTTAGCTTCTTGATGAGACACTGAGAAGTGGACCAAATTCATCTTCCTGAGGAGATCCAGAGAAGCGAATTAAAACAAGTGATGCAGTCATCTTCCTGATGAGACACTGAGAAGAAGACCAAATCAAACCCAGGCTCAATGCGAGCAAATCTTCGAACCCAGCTTCCTGATGAGACACTGAGAAGCAGGTCGAGGCAATAAAATGGTTAGTTTCCTAATGAGACACTGAGAAGTGTACCAAATTCGTCTTCTTGAGGATATCTAGAGAAGCGAATTAAAACAAGTGATGCGGTCATCTTCCTGATGAGACACTGAGAAGAAGACCAAATCAAACCTAGGCTCAATGCAATCAAATCTTCGAACCCAGCTTCCTGATGAGATACTGAGAAGCAGGTCGAAGCAATAAAATGGTTAGCTTCTTAATGAGATATAGAGAAGTGGACCAAATTCGTCTTCCTGATGAGATACAGAGAAGCGAATTAAAACGAACGGTGCGGTCATCTTCTTCATGACATACTGAGAAGAAGACCAAATCAAACTCATGCTCGATATATAAGCAAATCTTCTAACCCCCAGCTTCTTAATGAGATACTGAGAAGCAGGTCAAAGCAATAAAGCAGTCATCTTCCTGATGAGATACAGAGAAGTACGCCAACCCACGCTCGATATGAGAAAATCTTCGAACTCCAGCTTCTTGATGAGATACTGAGAAGCAGGTCGAAGCAATAAAATGGTTAGCTTCTTGATGAGATACTGATAAGTGAACCAAATTCGTCTTCCTAATGAGATACAGAGAAGTGAATTGAAATAAGTGAGGCGGCTATCTTCCTAATGAGATACAGAGAAGTATGCCAACTCGAGGCTCAATACGAGCAAATCTTCTAAACCCAGCTTCCTGATGAGATACTGAGAAGCAGGTCGAAGAAATAAAATGGTTAGCTTCCTAATGAGATACTAAGAAGCGGACCAAATTCGTCTTCCTGATGAGATACAGAGAAGTGGATTGAAACAAACGACTCAGTCATCTTCCTAATGAGACACTGAGAAGAAGGCCAAGTCAATGAAACCAGACTTAAAGACTACGGTGATGAGTTCCAGATCTCCTTGAAATTTCAAGAGAATGGAGTGAATTTATAGTAGCAAATTTTATCTTTTTGAAGGTTACCTTAAAGCACAGATGGAATCACCATGTCGAGGAAACAGAGGTGGACGCGGCGAAGATTGGACGACTGACAAAACAAAAGGCGAACCAGTTGAAGAAAGAGCGTCAAAGAAATGAAACTTGACAAAATTGAGCTTTCTTTTGGTCTTTGCTCTGTTCCTGTTACACAGCAATGAGCAAAGAGGGGCAGCTGTTGAAGCCCAATTTTGACCAGGCCCAACACTTAATTGCATCCAAATTTTAAATTTTAATTTTTAAATAAATTTGAGTTTATTTTAAATTCAAATTCATTTTGAGTTTGGATTTATCTTAAAATTAAATTTATTTTTAAATTAAAATTAAATCAAAAGTCCAATTACAAGTGTCCAAACAACAAAGGCCCAATTGGCCCAACTCAAATGACCTAAATACTAATGGACCTAAACAAGCCTAAATTAGGGCCCAAGGTACAAGTGACCCAAACATCGGAGACCTAAATCAGTTGAACAACTTGCTGCCTGCCACCTATTTCCCCACCAACCAGAACGTGCCATGTCACCAGTAACAATGCCACCAGCTCCAACTTGCGCTGCCACCAGCTGACCTGCAAAAAAGGGAAAACAAGACGTGTATTAATGTATGAAATACAAAATAGCATGATTGTAAAAGGTGGCTATAAAAGCCAGAATCAAACATTGTAAAAGGGTTGGATTTTTATTTTGGAAATCAATATACACTCTTCAAACTCTGAATAGAAGCAAGCAACCAGCATTGGTGAACTAAAGTCGAGCAATCGACAGCAAATAGAGGCATCAAACATTACTAGAACAAAGCATTGAATACTTGCAAAGGTACCTTAAATACATACATTAATTGTCTGCTTGTTTTTTTTGTTGCTTATTATTCAAACCCAAACGTTTTTCATCATCAATATTATGCATTAATATCTCTATTAGACTTATCACTACCATTATTTATTATCCTTGGTTATTTTAAACGTTTTTAACATAAATATATATATTAAGTTATTATTTAATATTAATTCTGCCCATCTGTTTCCTCAATCATGCATTAAACATATACCATATATTAAATAATTTCATTAATAATAACAAAAATACTTTTATAAATAATAATATTTATTAAATAATTAATAATTATTAAAAAAAGGAAATTCAAATGGACAGAAACTCTTCCCCTTTTCGATCGCACCCTTGCCAAAGTCGAACGGTGGTCACTGCCCGACGTCACCTGCGCATTTATGCCCGAGAACCTGTAAGAAAACAAGAAAAGTGTTTTAGAACTCTTCAAACTTGGGATAACAGAATTGGAATGAAATGATTTTTTCTAAAAAGAAAAGGAAAATCGTTTAAAAGGGGAAGATCGGGGTTTGATCTCACTGGATCTAAACCCAATCTTTGCTTTTTTTTCATGAAAATGAATAAAATGAAAGAAAATAAAGAACAAAAGAAATGAAAACGAAATACACGGATAAAAAGAAAGAAAGAAAAGGAAGCTTTTACCTGGTCGGAGGCGTGTGAGCGACGACGGAGGCTGAGGATGACGTCGGGGTATGGCCAGGGGCACAGAGCGACGGCGCGTGGTCGAGTTTGCGGTGGCCGGACATGGATTCTCCTAGGCCGGCGTGAGAGAGGAAATGAGAGAAAGGGAGAGTTTTCAGAATTTTTTTTTAAAAAGGAAAGAAAGAAATGAAAAATGGGTCTAAAATAGCCTTTATATAGGATCCATGGACCGACCCGATTTGACTCGACCCGACTCAGAGGATCCGCATGTTTTCGGCTAAAGGGATATTTATGCATTTGGTCCTTCTGCATTTTTTAATTGTTTCAATTTAGTTTTTTTGTATTTTTAATTTATTTTAATTTGGCCCAATAATTTTCATTGATTTTCAATTTAATCCCCTGACTTTTTGAATGCACCAAAGGCTACCACGTGTCAGTGTTTTGGATTATTTATGCAATTAACCCCTCTTATTTTTAATTTTTTTTAATTTAATCCTTAAATCAACTTCTATTTAATTACAAAATTGGCCCAAAATTTTACTTGGTTTTCAAATTAGTCCTTTAACTTCAGGATGCCTGTGGGGCTGCCACGTGTCACTTGTTTTTGGTTTTATTGCCATGAAAGTTCCTAAACTGTCCAAAAATTGTATTTTAACCCACGAACTTCTCAGAAATTACATTTTAACCCTAAAATTTCCAAAAATTACATTTTTGCCCTGAAACTTCCAAAAATTACATTTTTACCCCCAAACTTACAAATTTTCCATTTTTGACCATGAAACTTTCAAAATTACCATTCTACCCTCGATTGTCCAAAAACTCCGTTTTTTATCCCGATTTTTCCAAAAATTACCATTTTACCCCTGAATGTCTAAAATTTCATTTTTAACCCCAAATTTTCCCAAAATTACCATTTTACCCTCGAGAGTCTAAAATTACCATTTTGCCCTCGGGTATCCAAAAAATCTCATTTTCAACCCCGATTGTATCATTTTTCTTCCTCATCAATATTTGCATTTAACTTTAATTATTATGCACTCGTATTTTATATGTTTTGATTTTTGCTTACCAATTATCTACTTAATTATTTTTCGTCGCACATGTTAATATCCATCATTAATTCCTCATTCATATTAAACTCGCATATTCGTTTCAAAATTATTTTCATAAAAACTTTAAAATCGAGGCAATATTCTTTTATTTCGAGTTTCGAAATTTTGCGTCTTAACTTACTAGGTGCAATTTTTCTTCAAATCGAAATAATCGAATACCCTTAATCGAGGCAATGTTTCCTTATCTTCGGTTATGAAAATTTGCGCCTTAACTCACTAGGTGCAACATTTCTTCAAATCAAGATAATCAAATATCCTTCTTAAAAATTTAAAAAAGTTTTTCAAAGGAAAACTCGTTATTTCTGGATCTCGAAATATTATGTCCTAACTCACTGGACGTAATTTTTCTTCCTCAATCACTTTGAAATAGTGAGATTTCCAAGCAAAATCGATTTCTTCCAAACATAGCCCATGCATTCGAGGATTGTATTTTAAATTTATTTCGAGCTTTCAAGGTTTACAAATTAAGGCCCAAAAATAATCAGTACGGTACCAATTTTGGGCGTATGGGGGTGCTAATCCTTCCTCATGCGTAACCGACTCCCGAACCTGTTTTTCTGGATATCGAAGACCAACATTTTTAAACGTATTTTAAACGTTTTGTGGTGATCCAATCACACCCCAAATAAAAGATTGGTGGCTCCCATTTTTTTCAAATTTTAAAATAATTTTTCGAAACGCCGTTTTCAAGATGGTTCCGACAATGTCTAAAGCCCATTCTGATACCAATTGAAAAAGCCTTTAATTTGATGTTGTTCAAAATTGTTTCATTCTAACAGAAGTTTGAATTAAACCACAGAGTTCGCATAATGAATGCAAACCATAAATGAGTTAAAGAGATAAGTAATAAGAGAATCAACACACGATATTTGTTAACGTAATTCAAATTTATCTATCTTACATCTACAAAGCTTTGCTTAAAAAATGATTTTATTTAACAATTCATCCAGTACAATTATTGGCTAAATCCCAATCTATCCCCTCCCAATTGATAATTACAACCCCAAAATCGAACCCAAATTGTTACAAATCTCTCTCTCTAAACACCTCACATTACATTCAATATTTCTCCATAAAAATCCCTAAACAAAGAGTGTCTAAACACACCCCAAACAGCCAATGTGGAAGTTTACCAGCTAACTATTATAGCTCTTCCCAAACGTTGATCAACAGTCAAGAGATACGAACTTATACTAATTTAAACGTTGATTTTATTTAAATAATTATCCTAACAATAATATCATAAACAACATCATAAGATAAGGATAAGCTTTAGCAAATCAAATAATTTAAACTTTCCATGCTTCTTCTTCAAGATATGATGATGATGTTGATAGCTCTAGAATATTGGGCACAAGATGTTTTGCTGGTTTATTAAGATGCACTCGAGGCCCATATACTATCAAACATTCCAATCAACTAATGCTTCCTTTTGCCATTTTCTGGTAATTGAGTGAAAACACTATGATAACATAAAAGATCTACCCAATTTAGAAAAGAGACAAAAAAATGATTGCAAAATGAATGTGGGGTTTAGATGCCAGTTTATGATGAGGATGTGTTTGAGAATCAAATTGATAATTTTTTTAAAGTTGGAGTGTTAAATTTCCAGAATTATTTAGAATTAGGATCGAATTGATTAAATGTGTAAACATTGAGAATTAAATGTGATAATATACCAATTAAAAAAATTGACAGGTCAATGTTTTTATTAAAGATTTAATTGAGGGTGATCAAACATAACCAAATGATAACATTAGTGATGAAATTGAAAGATTTTGTAGTTCGATGACCAAAACAAAACCATACTATTAGCTGGTGATTAATTGTATAGTTTACCCTAAATAACTATAACATTTTTTTTAAAAAAATTATAAAAATATAAATTATGGACATTTTATTTAAGTATTAATTTTTGTAAATTTATAATTATTTAAAAACATAAAAAAAAATAGATTATAGTCCCTGAGAATGAACATGAAATATTTGTTTAGTGAAAATTAGCTTTGATTTTCGATTGCGATCATCTTATTGCCTATAATAGATTTTATCTAACCATGTATCAAAAAGTAAAAGAAAAAAAGAAAAAAAGAGAGAAGGTTAGTTTGAACAAAAATAATACTTTGAATTTACATATGCTTTTAAATTTTATAATTTATATATTTTTAAATTTTTTATTTAGTTTTTAAATTATGAAGATGTGTTTTAGGATCAAATTGATAAAATTTGTAAATGTAAAAAGGTTAAATTTATTGAATTATTTAAAATTTAGATAAAACTGATAGAATGTATAAGTGTTGAAGATTAAATGTGATATTATACTAATAAAAAAGTCAAATCATCATTTTCATTAATAATTTAACGAAAAATGATCAAAATAGAAACAATAAAAAATGTTAATGGTGAAATTGAAAATTTCAGAACAACTTCTAGAACAACTATTATTTAAGAGCAACTTCATTAGCAATGATATATGAATTCAGTGACAGTTCAAATTTATTATGAAGATTAATAAACTTAATAAATAGAGTTAAGTGCATCAGACATCCTCAAACTATTATTCGTTTTTAAAATAATCCTTAAATTTCAAAATGTTTTCATTATAAATTAGCTCCTAAACTTCAAAATATTCTCACTATATCCCTAAATTATTATTCGTTTGGTTCAATTAACTCTAATAAATAATATTTTCACTACTCCATTCGTTTAAGTCTTTTCTTGTGATTTCTTTTAACGGTGTTACAATATCATTTGGCATGACACTTAAAATTTTGATTCCCAAAACTTTAAAAGCTAAATCATTAAAAATAATTTGGATACAAATAAATTTAAAATATAAATATTATAATATTATCTCTTAATTGATTAAATGATATTTCATTTAAAAACATTAACTTTTGAATATGAAACTCATTTCTGTGAGATATTTTTAATTTAACAATGTTAACAAATTTTATTTAATTTGTATTAATGTAAATAATTATTAGTTGATACTCATAATTTTTTTTTGGTGAATTATAAGGGGAGGACAAAGTCTTAATAGCAACGCGACTGATGCGACTTAAACTAAGATCACACTTGGGGCAATAAACACCTTTGACCATCAGGCCAACACACGGGCTCATATGAATAATATTTTAAAACACCAAAATAAAAACATTCGCAATTGTGTTAGTAAATATTATTAAATATCAAATAATAGAAGTATCAAACATCAAATAATAATTATTATTAAACATGACCCAAAATGAGATACTTTTAAGTATTAACAATCTTCATTTAATCTCATTAATATAAATAATTAGTAGTTGATACATATAATATTTTAAAACATTAGAGTAGATAATAATCAAATTGGTAATTAAATATTATTAAATATTAAATAAAAAAAAAATATCGGACATAGAGAATTTATTTTTTAGATGATGAGATGTTGATGATGATGACGAAGAAGAAAGTGAGAGCAAAACCTATTAAATAACAAGAAAAGGGGATAAGTAGAACAATCGTGGGCAGTGGAGATAATGTGGGATTAATAACGAAGCTAACCTCCAATGGCGATGGTCCAGCATTTGCAGGACTATTAATTAATTGCTTGATGAACCCAATTTGATTTCTGCCACGTCACTGTCGAATCAAGCATACCCCACGAGCAGGCCAACGAAGCACACCCACCACTTAATGACAGATTCATTATGAATGATAATGAATGAATTTTACTGCAAAAAAGGTTGCACAAGTTTACCTTGATCAGATATGTAATTGAGTTAGAAGCAAGTGAAGTAAGCCTTTTGTGGGATCAAAGCAAGCCTTAGAGGCATGGTTTGAAAAGCTTAAAGAGTAGGTTGGATAAGTGGGGTTCAAACAATCAGCGCCTGACGATGCTCTCTGTATTAAGAGCACTAATGGGAAGAAAGTGTTGTTGAAGCAAAGGGGTGGAATTTCTCTCATTTTGCTTGCTTAATAGACACCAGTGATTGAAGTTTAACATAAGCAAACTTAATTGAAAGAGTTCAAACATGAAATAAAATTTTAAAAGTAAAACTCTGGGTGCCGGAGCTTTAACAATCTTGCTTTTCACTGTCCCAAAATTCTCCAACTAAAAATTTAGGGAAGTAAATTTTCTGATTGGATCACTAATAAAAGCTGGAAAGACTGTAAAAAAGGAACTGTTAATCGCCGCTGCCGGGGATCGAACCCGGGTCACCCGCGTGACAGGCGGGAATACTTACCACTATACTACAACGACTTAACTGCTGGTTATTTTAAATTATTTAATATTGTTGTAACATTCCAAATTTAGCCGCAAAGGGACAAAAGAAGCGAAGGAAGGACAATATTTAGAGTAGTTTTAGTTGTTCAACGAAGAGCTTTGAATGGTAACAAACTAGATGCGTAGGTTAATGGGTGATTTTAGTTTATTTAGAGTTCAACCTCCACATTTGTAAATTCTCTCCTTAGTTGGTTCTTCCTAATCTTTATGAAATAGGAACAAAAAATAAGAAAAAAAAATTTCTATTGATGGTCATGGCAGCTTTCAGTATTTGATTCAATTACTTTCCTAAATTATCATTGAGATTGTTTGTCGGTACACATGGTATTTTTTTTAAAGGAGATTGATCCATTAACATCTAAATTATAATCCCTTCACCCAAATTCTTGTGCTGGTGAAACAATAACTCCACTCATCGTTTTTCCTTAAAAACTTGCATACGACGTACTTGTGTGAATATAAATACTAAGATATAATCTTTCAAAGAATTTTTACATATATGAAAATCTTGAAAAAAAGAAGCATATCCTTGTCTTGCCCTGGTGACTAAATCCTAGTAAGATAATTTTTTTGTTAAATTAAGACAATGAACTTTATACCCATATGCCATTCAATTTATGGATATATGCTCTCTAAAGGAACTTTGATATTGTAAATTAATTAATAATTGTTGTTTATGTTAATTAGATTTTTATTTTACGACATATTCTCTAATGATGATTGTGTAATTTTGTTGGGCAGTGTTTCATTTTGGGTAAAAGTATCATAAAAATCTTTGTATTAAAGGTCGGATTGCATTTTATCCTTTTATTAAAAAAATAGATAAATTGATCACTGTACGTAAGTTAGATCAAAGAGCAAATCAATCCTCATGTTAAAATTTCATCCATTTCTACTAGTGAGAACTAGTCCCTATACATCATCATGAGATACACATGGCACTCCACGTGTCATTGTTTGGTTATTTCTTCAGTTACACTAATGTTTAACAATACAAATGGATGAAATTTTTAATAGAAAGAATCAATTTGCTATCTAATCTAAATATGAATAATTTATCCATTTTTTAAGTAGAGGGAACAAAATGCAAGTGTCCCCCATGGTACTTTTACCTTTCATGTTGTTACTTGGGAATATTTTGTGGTCTTTACACTCTTTTTATATTTAGACATTTTTTGGAGAGATCATTTTGTGTATGTGATATATTTGGGGAGAGTGAATTTAAACAACTAGGCAAAATTAAGACTACAATTATCTTAGTGATTGTTGGTTAGATTGGGCTTAAATCAAGTGTTGTATTTGGAAGATTTCTTAGTGAATTCATTCTCTAAGCTAGGCTTCACAGAGATGTAATTATTCTGTTGAGACTGCGTTAACAAAATTGGTCTCTTGCTACCCTTAACTCCCTATTGGAAAATTTCATTTTAGAAAACGAGTTTGTTGCACAATAAAAATCTAAAACTTTTTAAAAACCAATCATTTGTGTTATTTATAGCAATAAAATTTATCAAACTTATCACCATTTTTTTCGAGTAAACAGTCCTAATTGTTTCTTGGCTTTCAACCAACACAATTTTCTTTATTATTCTTGAACCCTGATTTGCTTAGAAAGAAGGATTTAATTACACGAATCAATCACACAATAAAAACCTTTTAATTTTCTAGCGGATAAATTAAATCTCCCTATGAGCTAGAAACTTAACGCAAGTTCTCATGAACATAGAGTTCATTTGGGAAATAAATCTCTTTATATTTCGAAAAAGTAACTACAATCAATATATGATTTATTTAGACTTAGCCAATAGACCCTAAGAGAAACTTGCACACAATAATTTAAAAGCCTTAAATGTTGTATTCAGTGGAGTAGATATTGAGCAGTTCAAGATCATATCTACATGCGATGTAACATCCCTAAAATTTATATATAATAAAAGAAGTAATAAGTTGAATAATATATAATTGATTTTTTTTTGGTAAGATGAGAAAATGATATAAAAGAGAGGATTGAGGAGTATAATAATAATAATAATAATAACAATAATAATAATAATAATAATAATAATTAAGAAGTAGGTTTTAGTATATTGATTTAAAAGTAAGGACTACATCGTAAATATGTGAAAAGTTTTTGGCTCAAGTGTAAATATTCAGAATTTAGAGGATCAAAGTGTAAAAATGAGAAAGTTGAAGGACCGAAAGTGAATATATACCAATTTACTATGATATGGAATTGGCATGCAGAGACTAAATTGAATAAGTGAAGAATTATGAGGGACTAAATCATAATTTTTCCAAATTAAGTGATGACTCAAGGATGGAATTTTGAAAGACTAATAAGGGCAAAATGATCAATTATCAAGAGGGATAATTCTGGAATGTAATGATAATGTTGATGATATTTGGAGATATTTTTCATTAATTAATTAGTTAAATATTATTTTATTAATATTTTACTTAAATATTTATTATTATTTTATTTAGAAAATGGTAGTATAAAAAGAAAGGAAGGATGAAGGAAATTTATCCTCCTTCCAACGTGAGTAAAAGGGTGAGAAAAGGAAATTTTCTTTTTTTGCAATTTGGTCCTTTATCATGAAAACCTATCTTTTTACCCAAATTTTTTTTTAAAATTTTCTTAGATATTATAGAGAGAAGATAAAGTAAAGATTCTAGAGAATATGTTCATCAATTTAGAAGCAAGAAAATAGTAGATGAAAGTGGAGAAAATGAGAAGAAAAAAGAAGGAAAGTGGTCAAGAAGAGAAATGCATGAAAATGAAGAAGAAAGGAAGAAATTCTTGACAAAGGAGGTAAGTTTCATACTAAACCTACTTGTATTTCAATAGATTGAGTTAAAATATTTTGAGTGAGATATATGATGCATGTATTTAATCTAATACTAGAAATAGAAAGTATTTGATGAAGAATGAAGGCTTAAAAACACTAAATTGGTAAGAGAGAATGTGATTTGTATGGTGAAAAGTACTAAGATTAAGAAATGAATATGTAATCTACACATAAACATAAGTGCTTAAATTGCACAGTAATCAAAAGTATGACAATTATGTGTAATTGAATGAAACATAGTGCAAAGAAACATGGAAAACGAAACATTTTCATTAAAACAGTTTGGACAATAGCAGTGAATTAAATTTGAAAATTCACCAAAAATTATAAAAATTTAGTTAGAGGTTTAATTAAATATGCAATTAAATCTTATTGAGTATATTTTCATATGGAAGAAACGGTAAAAGAAACGGAATTGTATATCTTGAGATATATTAGTTTTTGTGAAACAAGGTCGGAGTAGATTCGGGTTCCCCTATTCTGACTTTGGAAAATCATAAAAAAATGTAATAAAATGATTAGAGGCTCAAATTTATATGCTTAAATTCTTAATGAGCCTATTTTCAAGAGAAATAAATGGAAACATCATCCGAACCCTGTACTAATAGATAATTAATTTTTAGTAAAGAAAGGTCGAAACTGTTAAGCAGTAGAAAAGGGGAAACTTTGAAGAAATTTATGTACGGATTGGCTAAAGTACAAATTCTGAAATTTTTATGGCAAAAAGATATTTGAGTCTAGTTTCAAAAACATCAAGTGGATCTTAATTTAGAATTCTATAGCTCAAGATATAAATAATTTAATGACTATGACTCAAGTGGATAGCTTTGAAATTAACACATAAATAAATAGTAGAATTATAGATAATGTATTGTTACATATAAGCATGCTATATACTAAAAGCTAAAAATTCTAATAAATATATATATACATAAAGGATGTGGAATGAAGAGGAGAAGGAGGAAAAAATATATATATAGTAGATGAATTTGAAATGTTTCGAAATGGTTATAAGTGATGAAATGATTAATACATGTGAGTACATTTAAACGAATTGATAATAATCAGTGAACAATAGTTAATTGATGTGATATTGAAATCATTGTTAAAATTTTAGGAAGAATTAAATTGATAGGCAAAATTTAGAAATAAATATGAAATACACATAAAGTGGGTAAACTACTTTTGAAAATGTAAGTCCTCCAATGGTCTTATTTGTAAAACTTAAATATTTGTATTAATTTTATAAATTTCGTTATCTTTGATTGAATATCATGTTTCTATGAGGACTTGAGATTAGAAATAGATGTAAGTAGGTGATATGTAAAATGAAGTGGCGATTATGACATCTGAATACAGTTTAGATAATGAAATAAATAAATAAATAAAAAGTGTGAAACTTATAGGAAAATGGAGATGATATCATGATGACAAATTTTCCATGTCGCGATGTGAAACCCCCAACGTCGCGACAACAGTCCAAAATTTTTATAGACTTTACAATTTGGCCTTTGATCAATTGTGGATGTTTTAATGAGTTCTTTTAACTCATAATTAGTGCTGTCGTAAATTCAATATTTACTAAAATGAGTAAATGATCTACATTAATTAAATAATATCATAAATTTATTTTGAAATTTTTAGTAGTTGCTCCGGCAACGAATGTGACATCCCGGTACCTTGACTCAATGATTGGGTCGGGTATGGAGGTGTTACATGCGAGTCAACTAAAGAAGAATGGATGATTCTATTAGAAATAGTAAGTCTAAAAAATTAGAATTGCTGCTTGAGATGTGGATATCATTGTTCTTAAGGATATTTCGTAAATTTACGTATCTTTAGGATTCAACAAGTACTTTTGTTAACTAATAAGAAAATAGAGAAAAAGAAAGAATAGAGCAATTAAATACTCAACTAAAATCGTAGAAGAGAGTTCTTTCGAGAGAACAAATGATGTTTTTGAAAAGAACTTTCGAGAGAACAAAAGTTGTTTTTGAAGAGAAGGTTAAGAAAACATATTTTCTGGATATTAAGAAATTTTGATTTGATTCTAAAGTTAAGAAAAACCTAGGAAAGAAAGCAACTTAGTTGGACTAAAACAATAAAAAATAAAATAAATAAAAAATGTAAAAAGCAAAACCAAACCAAATCTAGTATCACGTGCAAGGGGGAATAATCGACCCGTTTTAAGTAAATTATAAAGCGGCCTTCTATGCCATAGTAACTTCTTATGGTTATTTATGCTTTATTTAGTATTACCTTTCAAAAATAACTTTAGAATAAAAAAATATTTTTAAGATAAAAAATAATATTAAACAAAATACTTTTGAGTTTTTTAAAAATATTTTTGGCATAAAAAATATTTTGGAAAAACACTTTTTTAGCTAAAAAAAAAAAAGCTTTTTATCAAAAGTGCTTTCAAAGCACTTTTGAAAAGCATTGTTAAACTAGTCATTCTTAAAGATTTATTTGTATGTAATACCTTTTAAGGATAAATTCTTAGCTTTTATACTAGCTACAACATCATTATATAAAGTTAGTCTAATAATAAGTAAATTATATTAAGTTAAAAAAAATTGAATTTGATAGGTTTCAATTCGACTTGATTGGTCAAGAATGGATTTTTTTTTTTTAAATTTGAGTTTAAGATGAGTCAGGATTGGATGAAAATTAGAAAAATAAAGTCAAGTCAAGGTCATGTTTGAGGTAAATCACCTATCTCAAGATATTTAAAAGAATGCACTTAATATATATATATATATATATTAAGTGCATTCTTTTAAATATATATATATATATATATATAGTTTATTTTCAACAAATAAATAAATAAATAAAATTTTAAGTCTAAACTAAAAAAGAAATGTTATTTTTAAAAAAATAAAAAAATTAAAAATTAAAAATATACTCTTATTTTCTTCAAAATAAAAACAATTAAATTAAAAAAAATGAGTTGGGCTGGGCTGGATTGAGTTGAAGTTGAATCTCCTACTAAATTTCAAGTTTGGATTCGAGGTGAATCTTTTCTCTTAAAATTAAAAATATTAGATATGCATTATTAAAAAAATTGATTAAGCTCATGAGTGGATTAAATCGAGTATTAAGCTACTCAAATCTAGTTCGCATGATAACTAAAGCTGCTCGAGCTTGGCTCGACAATGCCTTAATTGAAGTCGAATTTTTTTTCGAATTTAACTCAAGTAACTTTCGAAGACAAATGCCTCATTTACACCCCTATCGAATGCATACCAAATCCAACACTAATTTGATTCGGAGAATTAATTAAGAATTTCTCCAAGTAATGAGTAAGGATAGAGCAAATGATTAAGGTTTTGAACATAATTTATGGCTCAAAATACATCATATAAGATATATATAGATAGATAGATAGATAGAGAGAGAGAGAGAGAGAGAGAGAGAGAGAGAGAGAGAGAGAGAGAGAGAGAGAGAGAGAGAGAGAGAGAGAGAGTAATATAAACGTTAACTAAGACCCACAAGAAATCTTTAGTTTAATACATACATTATAAATATAAATATGAATAAAGTGATTAATCCGTATCAGACCAGTGGGTTGATAATCATGGTCTGAATCACATCCCATAGTAAAGTCACATTCATCCTGTAACATCCGTGTTTTTGAACCGGAGTTGAAACAGTAATAGTGTCGAGTTAAGAGTTAGAATATGTGGTTAAAATAAGAAGATTAGGAAAAATTAAGGATTAATTAGAAATTGTGAGAAAACATGAGGGACTAAATAGCAATTTAGCCAAAATGAAATATAAGTCATTATGGGAATTATAGTGATTAAGGAGGGGCAAAAGAGTAATTTGATGGAAGATATTTTTTGAGGCAATGGTTTGGGCCAAAGTGTAAAGTTGGAAGGCCTAAGGATTAAAACTAAACTTTACCATTATTAAAGAAAGATATTTTCATAAAGAGCAATTGATAGAAAAATCTAGAGAAATGAAGAAAAGAAATTATGAAAAGGCTATAAAAGCTATCAGCCATTGTGTTTCATGTTAGCCACCATTTTTCCATCATTTCAACTTTTGCTTTTCTTTCAAATTAGTCCTTTTTCACCAAATACAAACCAATTAAGCTAGTTTCTTTCAAATTTCTTCAAGATTAGTGAATAAAATTAATAGAGAAGTGTAGTAGCTATCCAATTTTTAAAAGAAATGCATCCACACTTGTCTTGGAGGAGAAAGAAAATGGAAATTAGTGTTGAATACAAGTGATTAAGGTAAGAAAGTTAAACTCCTCTTTAAATACATGTTAGTTTTTGGTTTAGAAACATAGATTATGATACGTTAGAAGGATTTTAATATGAATATATTTGTTTTGTATGAAATTGAAGAGAAAGAAAAGAAGGAGAAGGACCAAATTGAAGGAAAAAGGAAAGGAGAAAGCCAAGGAGTGAAAAGGGATTATCTACAAGAGTTGTAAGTACTACAAGTATTAAAAGGCCTAGAATTAATTAAGTTAAAGTGTTTATAATTTTAACATATATGGTTAATTATGATACAAATGATATGTTTAATTATAAATGTTAATTATGTATAATTGAATGAAATTTAGTATAAAGAAACATGAGAAATGAATTATTCTCATTAAAACAGATTGGACAGAATCAGAGGACTAACTTCGAAAATTCACCAAAAATTGTATAAAAAGAGTTAGAGGTTGAACTAAATATGTAATTAAAGGTTATTGAGTGTATTTTCATATGGAAGAAATGGTGATGAAAATGGTTTTGTATATTTTGAGATATACTAGATTTTGTCTAACAATGTCAGAGTAGGTTCGAGTTCCCCTGTTCTGACTTTGAAAAATCATAGAAAAATTATTAGAGACTGAAATTTATATGGTTGAATCCTTAATGAGTCTATTTTCAAAATAAATAGACAAGAACATTATTGGATTCCTGTACTAAAAGATAAATAATTTTTAGTAAAGAAATGTCGAAACTGTTAGGTAGCAGAGAATGGGTAAATTTAAAGAATTTACTGTACAAATTGGCTAAATTAAAATTTCTAAAATTTTTATGGTAAAAAGATATTTGAGTCTAGTTTCAGAAACATCAAGCGGATTATAATTTCGAATTCTGCAAGATATAATTAAGTTAGTGGCTATGACTCAAATGTACAGCTTTGAAAATTAATGTAAAAAAAATTTGAATAGAAATGAAAAATTGATGCATATAAAGTGATATGTGATGAAATTGAGAAATGAGAATGAAATGGATAAATCAAAGGTTTCCAAAGTTATTAGTACCTAATTGTTTACGATATTTGGTTGTTTTTTGGTTAAATTGATTTGTTATTGATTTGTATTACTATAATCTGAATTATTCATTATTTAATGTTTATTTCGATATTTATATTTAATAAGTGAATATAAGGTAAGCGTTAACATTGAGATGAATGAAAATTTATATTGAATTAATAGTATATTTGAATTGAATTTGAATGATTTGTGATCAAAATTGAAAGTGAAAGTGAAAGTGAAATTGGAATTGAAAGTGTTATGAATTGTAAATTGAAAATCCCTATTAACCAGTCGGGTTGAGTCGGATATAGTTGGCATGCCATAGGATTGGAAGAGTTCAGGGATACTTCGACCTTGAGTCGATGAGACACTGGGTGTCATTATTTTACCTCGAATAGATTCGATGAGGTACTAGGTACCACTTTACTTCGGCTAGGTCGATGAGACACTGGGAGTCACTTTATTGCTTTGAACTATCCGATGAGGCACTGAGTGCCATTCTGGAGTGTTTGGTTGGATCCGTGTATCTGCCAAGGTCCAAGTCTTATTAATAGGGTAAACAATATGAAAAAGAAAGAATGTGCAAGTTGTGACATTGAGGTAAGTGAAATGATAATCACATGAAAGGTAAGTACAATATATGTATAAGAAATCAAAGAATGATAAAACTAAGTAAGCTAAGAGATTGGAATGGCTAAAATGTGAAATGAGGAAGAATATGTGAATTCATAACACTACTGTAAGTTAAATGTTATACACATAAAATGTATGTATTTTACATGAATAAGTAATTATATGAATGAGTTTGAAATGTGTGATTAAAAGATGAATGATTAATGTCTCTTCTAGTACTTACTAAGCCTTCACCGGCTTAACGCGTTTAATTCAACGTGTAGGTACAAGATCTCTGAGAAGCTAAGGTTGGATTAGGTGCCTCTCATCAAATCACATCAACATTGGAAGATTACAAGACAAGGTATACTTATTTTGAGGTAAAATGCCATGTACAAATGGTACTTATATGTCCTCAATGAATGGGTTATAAATGTTATTTTGGAATACTATGAACTTATGAAATGAGATGATTGATTTTGAATGGAATTGTGTTTTAGACTAAATTGATTTATTGGTAAAGTTTTTATATAATTTCAGGGGGTTAGTTTGAAGTTTCTAGCTATATTTCTTGATTTTAGAATAGAGGTATCGATATTTGCCCTGTTTTGAGTAAAAATTACATTTTCATTATTTTTAAACTGGTTTTAAGTCTCGATTTTGATTATTTTGTGATATTTTGAGTAAAACGATTCAATTACACAGTATTTGAAAGAAAATTTTGTTATACTCGTTTTTAATTTTCTGACACTGTATGTAATACTCTTATACCGGATTTATACGTGTGAACAGGGTGTAGGGGTGTTACACATCCACAACTTTAGCCGTCACAGATTTTCCATTGCCATGGATGTTGATATATTTCAAACACCTCTTCCCGTTGTTATACCACCCTGTAGAAAGTGCCACCACGAGCTCATCATCGGAGTGGTATTTAATAACCCTTTGGTGGGTTTTCATATAGAAACACATCATATAGAAACACATCCCACACTTGGTATTTAACTAATGTGGGATCTAAGCTTTTCTTTTCCTCAACTTATTCTCAAGTGACTTACTTTGAGCATCAATTTCTCATTCATCACTCATTCATTTTAAGCATATGATATACCGTTGTAAAGGTCTCATGGAGTAGAATATAAAATCATAATTTTATGATTCAACCCTCCACCTTTACCTATTAAGAATATGCCTCAAAGTTATCCAAAAATACCATTTTCTGTAACAGTCCGTTTTTCGATGGTGTCGAAAACAGTGATTTTGGGACCACAAACTCAATGAGAAAATTTTATAATGAGTGTTTAAATTAAATAAGTCAATAATAATTTTATATGGAATTTTGAATTAAAGAATTTTAATTATTGAATTAAAATTTAGTATAAGTGATTTGGTTCAAAAGTCAAGTGGTTTTAGAAAATGAGGTATCGGGACCACATTTTTTAAATTAAGTGTCGTAAATATTTTTATTAAATATTTACAGAGTCTTATTATATGTGAATTGAAGTTCGGTTGGGTAATTTTGATGATTAATTGTTTAATTAAGGAAAAAGGAGTAAATTATAAAATAGGTAAAAGTTAATTGCTATTGATTAAAAATAAAAGGGACCAAAGTGGTAATTACACCATGGTCAAAAAGTCCAAGCGGTAGTGGATATGATTACCATCCACTAACTTTTGGGTTATTTGTCATTAAGTCCTAATTAGTTTAGGACTAAATTGAAAATAAGTTTGTTTAATTAAAATTTAATATAATTGAAGGACCAATTATGAAATTGGACCCTCTTTAAATGACCTAATAATAGAAATGATTTGAAACTCTTTAGATTTTGGGTAAATTGCTATTAAATCTTAATTAAATGAGGATTTACTAATTAGTTTATTTTTAGTACAATCGGGAATGGTGGTTTCGAGGCCACAACTTCGATGTGTCAGACTGTAATTATTATTTATTTAATATTTACAAGGTCATTTGCAACATATTAAAATTTGGTTACGAAATTTTATTGTTTAGGTAGTTAATTAAGTAAAAAGGATTAAATTGAAAAAGGTGCAAAAGTTGAATTCTCTTAATTAAAGGTATTAGATGTCAATTGAAAAGTAAGTTAAGGTCCTTAAATGGTAATATAACAATTTTTCATTTGAGTGGATGACCTTGACTAAAATTTGGTTAAAATTAAAGTGTGAACAAAGGGTATATTGGTAAATTAAGTAAATAAATGTTTTAAACCAAAATTATAAGATGAAATTTAATCATCTTCTTATTCAAGGAGCCGAAACTCCATTGCCAAGGGGAGAAGCAAGTCTCGTCACTTGGGTTCTTAGATAGGGTAAGTAAATCTTGCCCGTTTTTGATAATTTTTATGTTTTTGAACTCGTTTTAACTTGATCTAGCTAACCCGGGTACTGATTTGTAAAAATGTTAAACATTTTGGTTTGTTCCATTGATGAGTTTAGTGTGTTTTTGAAGTTTAATGATAAAATAGTAAGCTTGGTTGTTAAATGAGATTATTTTGTAAAGTAATTTTTAGTAATTTTCATGTTGAAGGATAAAAATATAGAATTAGTAAAAGTACAAGGACTTGTTGTTAAATAAAACAAATATGGGAAGTATTGGATTGCTATAATATTCGGCTGAACTTGTTTTTAAGGAAAAGTGGTTAATTTGCAAGTTTTGAGCTAAAGGACTAAATTGAATAAAAGTGAAAAGTTAAGGGCAATTTTGTTAAAATACCAAAAAGGCTTATTTGCACAAAATGATTAAAAATTTATGTTGATTTAAATAATTGAATGAAATTATTGTAATAGATCAAGATCGTGTCCCGATCGTGGAAAAGGGAAAATTACGAATTTGCCCCTAAAGTTCACTTTAACTGCAATTTCATCCGGTAAGTTCGTAACGTTAAATTTACATTAATTATTATATTATTTGTATTCTTTATAATTGTTACGAACAAGTTATGGTACATTAAATTGAGAAAGATGAAAATGAAATGAATGAATGAGATATCAGGCTTTGAGCCGATGATTTGAAACCGACGCGATAGCTGAGGTACCGTATATGTTGCGAGTCCTCGACAGCTTGTGCGAGAAGCATCGTGAATCGGGAAATGAGAAAAGAAATATGGATCCTAAATGGATTACAGACCTTACGATGGCTGAGATTTATGCATAAGTGCATCTTCTTGACAGCTCGTGTGAGCAGCATCATTGGGGAATAGTTATATGCACAGATACCGTATCGATGGCTAAGGTACCGCATATGTTGTGAGTCCTCGACAGCTCGTGTGAGCAATATCGTGACTCGGGAAAGAGATATGGATCCTAAATGGATTACAGGCCTTATGATGGCTAGGACTATGCTTATTGCATACTCTTTATAGCTCGTGTGAGTAGCATCGTTAGGGAACAGTGTATAGTACAGACAGGCACCCTATCGATGGTTGGGGTACCGCATACGTTGCGAGTCCTCGACAGATCGTATGAGCAGCATCGAGTACTGGTAATAGAAAAGTTATAGACAGGAAAGTTGGAACACCAAATATGGCTTGAGGAAGCAACAGTTCATCCTGGCTCGGTTGAGATATAATTGTTTTATGCATATGATTGGTAACTCTTTAAACTCTTCGAACTTACTAAGCTTTAAAGCTTACCAAAGATATTATTGTTGTTTTATATATTGTTTGCTGTTTGAAGATCAAATCATCTCGAAGAAATCGCATTATCTCGGGAGCTCAATCGGTAGTATTTACATCACTTGGTTATATGCCATGTACTAGGATGAAGTTACCCTTGAAATGTTTGATTTTGGATTGTTGGTTCTTTGTTGAACTAAACTTGCTAGCTTGCTTAATGTTGTAATTAAGCAAATATGTTTGGTAATGAATTGGCATGTGAATTTAAGAATACTTGTGATAATTATTGTATTTTGTATCATATGATGAAACAAGTATTGTCATGTATAGATTTTGCAGGATAAGGATTTGAATAAGAATCTTGTTTTGAATGATGGTTGATAAACTTGAGGACTTGTGTGAATAATCGAATTCTGTATACTTGTTTCGGTAGAATTCTTGCATGTATCGGTAGGTAACATACGAAGTATCAAAAGTTCTGTTCATAGTAGTATCGGTAGTCTGAATACTTGTATTGGTAGTCTGAATACTTGTATCGGTAGAAGTTGTAGGGTAAAACTTCTTAGCTCTCTGGAGTTTTTAGTATCGGTAGAAGTATCACATGTTTCGGTAGAAGTCATACTTGTATCGGTAGTATTGTTTCAAGTACCGGTAGAAGTCTACACTATTCTTGAACTGTTTATTGACTTGACAACTACCGATACTTGTCCAACAAGTACTGGTAGAAGTATCCAAAAATCGTGAAAATAACCTTTTTGCCCTTGTTGAGTTATGATTATGTATGACATGATATTAAAAGATGAACAGTGATAAATGAATAAAAAGACACCAGGACCCTAACTGGAGACGATTTTCGGGTTTTGGGCATTAAAGACATGAAAAATGGATGTCATGATTTGTGAAATGAATATTGATTCCTTCTGCGATGTAATGATAAGTATGTTTGGTTATAGTTTAGTTAGCTAATGGTGAGAACTGTGTGTTTGAGATACAAGACCATGTGATCCCTGATGAAAAATATTTGTACGTGGTTCCTAAGTTCTTGCGTGATTGAATTTGATTATTTATTGATTGAAAGGTTGTAAATGAATGTGTAAAAATTAAATGTAGTTAGTATTCTGAGCTACAAATTATAATTGTAAAAGTTGTGATTAAATTGTATGTAAAAAAAAAGACTCGAAAAGTTTTTTATACCCTAAGACCTTAGCGCGGGAGAATGGATAAAACATGTATTCATCCAATTGCAAAAACGTCATATCATTAATTATCGGTTCGTCTGATTTAATCATAAATTTTTTAAAAAAATTATTAAAAAAAGTGAAAATCGATTCAATCGATTTAGTCATCTGATTTCAAATGATTGTCAGTCAATTAGTTTAATTCTTTTGTCTAAATCGATATTTCAATTCAACTAGTTCAATCGATTCTTAATTTAAATGATAATCTGATTCGATTTAGATAACATTGATGAAAAACGAAAAAATGATTTTGTGCCACCAAATTGTTGTGGTTGTGATTAATTGATGTGAACATGTTGCAGCCAATTAAAGCATTTACACGCATACAAACACTTGAATTATTAAGCAACAATTATTTGTACGATCTTATCTTCACAACCGTTGCTTTGATCAGGAAATTTAAAAAAGGTTGCATATTCTGCAAGCTAGTTGTCGACGAAAAGGTATACTAATAATAGAAATTAAATAAAATTGCGGGTGGGAATTTGAAAACGAAGAGGTGAGTCAAAGTTTATCAGTTTTACAAATGTCTGATGGTAAAGTCAAATGCCTTTTGGATTTGATGAGACAATGATTTATAGAAATTGTGCAAGCCAATTTAGTAGCTTTGCGATTGTTATCTCTGAGTATAGGTAAACAAAGTGAGATCGAGGACATAATGATAGATCTGAAGTTATAGTGCTTAATATTATTTCTGGTATGTTCTATTCTCTTGATATTATTTATTATGGAAGTACTGATTGTGATGGGGTTGCTTATTCTCACATTGCATTGTATTAATAATGAAAAGGGGTTTATTTCTTAACAAATGAGATTAATGTTTGGATCATAATCCGATAGGCTGGAGTTGCTATGTCAAAACTATCTGCTGAAAATTTGTGACTGTAATTTTCTTGATGATTTGATGTTATTATTAAATCATGAAATTGATATTATTCCAAGAATAGATTGACTGAAGTTATATGATACTAAAGTGACCTACAGTCTGAAATGAAATGACTTAAATGGTGGACTGGTGTGCATAGTATGGTTGAGTCGGGTAAATCAGATAGTATAAATCAGAGTCGTTTAGATGACTTTGTATAGGAAACAACCTAAAATGATATATATATATATATATATATATATAATTGAATACTCAATTAAAAAAATTTTGAATTTGAGGAGAACTGTATACTGTTCCAATAGGTATTTTGATTTATCTCCTGAAAGATTTATGAGATTCCTGTCTAAATCCGATAAGGGAATAAATTCAAGATATAGGAAAAAATATATATATATATATATATCTCATACAGGAGACTTGTTCAATAAGTTAAAAGGGCGTAATAGTATATTTGAAAGTTAATAAAGATTCAGTTATTCAGTTCTAGTTAAGGATATGAGATGCTGAAAATTTCTTTAAACTTGAGATAATCATTAAGAATTCTGGTAATATTGCCTAGATCAACCAATGTCTTTGTTGATTTATGAATATAATGAATCAGATTGTTCAATCTTATCAAGAAATTTGGATACAGTCGTACTATGATTATTGATGATGTGCTGATAGACCTCAAATAGAATTTGTGTATGTGGAATATGTGAGAAATGTATTATAGATTATATGTGAGAAATAATTTATGTGAAAATTATCAGAAATGAGTTTTGGTTTAGTGAGGTTGATTTTCTTGGTTAGGTAAAATTGACAGATGGGTTTGAGTAAGCTCGAGTAAAAGATTTTTCTATTGTTTTATGAAAACTTCAGAATAATCAGGAACTGCTAAATTAAAATTTCGAGGACGAAATTTCCTAAGGGGGAAGAGTTGTAATAGTCCCTTTTTTAGTGGTGTCGAAAATAGTGATTTCGGGACTACAAACCCAACGAGAAAATTTTATAATGAGTGTTTAAATCAATAATAATTTTATATGGAATTTTGAATTAAAGAATTTTAATTATTGAATTAAAGAATTTTAATTATTGAATTAAAATTTAGTATAAGTGATTTGATTCAAAAGTCAAGTGATTTTAGAAAATGAGGTATCGAGACCTCATTTTTGAAATTAAGTGTCGTAAATATTTTTATTAAATATTTACAAAATCTTATTATATGTGAATTAAAGTAAATCTGGCCGCAAAAGAAGCAAAGAAGAGAACGTAGTTTTAGCTGTTCAACAAAGAGATTTGATTGGTAAGAAACCAGATACGTAGATTAATTGGTCGTTTTAGTTTATTTAGAGTTCAACCTCAACATTTGTATAATCTCTCCTTTCTTTGTTCTTCATGATCTTAACAAAATAGGAAAAAACTGATCTAATAATAATAATAATAAAAGCTCAATCAAGCTCGAGCTTGGCTCGACTTTTCTTGAATCGAATTCAAATTTCTTTTGAATAATCTGTGAACACTAGTGCCTCATTTACACCCCTATTGAACGCATACCAAATCTAACACTCATCTAATTTCGATATTTAATTAAAAAATTCTCCAAGTAAGAAGTAAGGATAGAGCAAAAGATGAAAATTTAAAACATAATTTATGACTCAAAATACATAATATAATATATATAACTCTTTTACATTAAT
Organism: Gossypioides kirkii; assembly: GCA_005610355.1. Classification (NCBI taxonomy): domain Eukaryota; kingdom Viridiplantae; phylum Streptophyta; class Magnoliopsida; order Malvales; family Malvaceae; genus Gossypioides; species Gossypioides kirkii. The sequence goes on along the minus strand of CP032247.1, from coordinate 28,177,098 downwards.
AGTAACATAAATGTTAACTAAGACGCACAAGAAATCTTTAGTCTAATACATACATTATAAATATAAATATTGATAAAGTGATTAATCAGTATCAAACTAGTAGATGTCCATTCCGCCCCAATCGCTCTCAGGCACTCCAAGAGCCTTCCAAACTGCTTTCGAGGCATCAACAATGTAGTTAGGACAAGGGGGCTGGTAATCATGGTCCGAATCGCATCCCATAGTTGAATCACATTCATCCACAACTTTAGCCCTCACAGATTTTCCATTGCCATGGATGTTGATATACTTCAAATACCTCTTCCCGTTGTTATACCACCCTGTAGAAAATGCCACCACAGGGTCATCATCGGAGTGGTACTGGTTGTCACATTCAGATGGTGCACCACCATCTCCATGTCGCTCAAAGCTCTTAAGCGTGAGTGTTGCTTTCGTTTGGCTTGATATAGGGGGTGAACATTTGTATGTTGTGTACCACTTGCCATCCTTGCTGCAATCAGAATCATTTTCCTGGTTTCATTGCCCTGGTGGAGGGGTTTTCCCTTTGATCTTGCCACTAGGGCTGCACGTCTGAGCTTCAACACCAAGAAAAAGAAGAAGAATGCAAAGGAGAGGAAAGACAGTGGAACAAATGACTTGCTTCTTCATTTTTATCTTCTTTAAGTCACTTCTATTTGATGTTTTAGTGCAGAAAGCTTCAAGTGGGAAAAGCAATATGTAGAGATCTTAGCAATGAGCAATTTAAAACATCAGTCTTTCACTACGAAAGTGATGACAGAATTGTGAAGTGCTAAAAAATTATGGTGGACCGCTAAAATTGAAGACTTATGATAGAGCTGATAATATGGTATTTAATCATTTACCCAAGTTTTGTACTGTATTTATCATTTGCGGGAGGTAAAATATATTATTTAATTAGTTTCTTTTTTCGGTGTGATGTACGGATTAGTTGTATAATATATTAAAATTATTTTTAAATTTTGAATAATTTTCACAAATAATATAGCCTAAATAGAGTATAGAATGTTGTATATTGTTCAATTGATTGAATCAATAAAATTTTCTCGATAAATCTTCATAATTGTTTTTCTCTTTTTAAGTTCGTTAACATTTTTTCTTCATTGATTTTAAGCCGTTCTTACAATGTCTTGTATATCTCAACCTCGCATTGCAGCGGTTAAAAAGTATAAAAATATATATTATATTTATTTTTTTAAAATTTTAAAAAATTAATTAAATGCTAACATGTCATTCACAAAATACACGTGTGTGTAACATCAACAAAGTTAGTAAGCGTTAAGTTTTCGATCCATTTTGGGGTGACTTGATAAAAAATACAAGTTTAAGGATTAAAAAAAGTGAAAAATTAATGAAGAATTAAAATGACTGTTTTTGTAAAGTTGGGGGACCAAAAAACAAAGAAGATTTATTGAGGGATATTCCACTCAATGACGCCAAATTTACAAAGAACGAAGAAGATGAGGAAAAACGAGAGTCGTAAGCGAATTATAGAAATATGATTTGTATTTTTATGATTTGAGTTTAACATAAACTAATTTTTTTTGGGAGCATAAACATGCTCAAAGCTAATGGTGATCTTTGAAATACAATCATAAATTGAGAACAAATTATTTCAAAGTTTATAAAGCGGCCTTCTATGCCATGGTAACTTCCTATGGTTACTTAATTCATAAAGTTTTATTTGTGTGTAATACCTTTTAAGGATAAATTCTTAGCTTTTATACTAGCTACAACATCATTATATAAAGTTAGTCTAATAATAAGTAAATTATATTAAATTAAAAAAAATTGAATTCGATAGGTTTCAATTTGACTTGATTGGTCAAGAATGAATTTTTTTTTTGAAAATTTGAATTTAAGGTGAGTCGGAATTGGATGAAAATTAAAAAAATAATCGAGTCAGGTCAAGATCATGTTTGAGGTAAATCACCTATCTCAAGATATTTAAAAGAATGCACTTGATATATATATATAGTTTATTTTCAACAAATAAATAAATAAATAAAATTTTAAGTCTAAACTAAAAAAGAAATATTATTTTCTTTAAAATAAAAATAAAAAAAGTTAAAAATGTACTCTAATTTGTTTCAAAATAAAACAATTAAATTAAAATTGGGTTGGATTAAGCTGAGCTGAGCTAGAATTGAATCTCTTATTAAATTTTGGGTTTGTATTCGAGGTGATATTTTTCTCTTAAGATTAAAAATATTAGATATGCATTATTAATAAAAAATTTGATTAAACTCATGAGCGGCTCAAATAGAGTATTAAGGTACTCAAATATAGTTTGCTTGATGTCAAAACCACCTCGAAAACGAAAGTTTCGAAAAATATTTTATGTTTTGGAAAATGGGAATAAAAAGGGAGTCGCCACCAATCTTTTATTTGGGTATGATTGGATCACCACAAAACGTTTAAAAACGTTTAAAAACGTTAAAACATCGGTCTACGAAATCCATAAGAATAGGCTCGGGAGTCGGTTACGCACGAGGAAGGATTAGCACCCTCGTACGCCCAGAATTGGTACCACATGATCAGTTTCGGGTCTTATTTTATGAAAACAATGAAAGCTCGGGTAAAGTTCAAAATACGGTATTCATTTTGAAAGGCTCTGTGTAATTTTAAAGGAGACCTTTTAAGAAGAATTCGTCCCCGTATTTCATTCCTCTTATGAGAATTAGAAAGCGTGTCCAACACATTAGGACACTACATTCTCGGAGTATCGAAATTGAAGGACGTTTAGGGAACTTTTGAAGAGAGTATTTGATCGCGTGATTCGTACGAAATCATACCTAGCACGTTAAGGCACGATTTTTCGAGGTTTCCTCGTGAAGGAACATTGTCTCGTTTAAAAATTTGGATGCGGATAGAGGTGTGTTGAAAACTTTTGAAAAGAATATTTCTTTCGTATGAAGTACGGAAATCATGCCCCGCGCGTTAGGGCACGATTTCCGAAGTTTTCATACGAAATAATATTGATTTATTTCCGTCATGAAAGTTCTTCGTATATATATTTTGAGAACTTGAAAATTTCATATGGAGGTTAAAATGCAATCTTCGAACACATGATTTGAAGAAGGAATACTCGTTTACTTCGATTTTCACGAAGATTTGAAGTCGCGACCAGCACGTTAGGACACGACATTCTCGGAGCCTCGAAGTGAACGAGCGTAAAAAAAACTTGAAAAGGGTATTCGGTTCGCACGAATTATACGAATAAATCGCACCCGACATGTTAGGGCGTGATTTTCCGAAGTTGCGCTCGAGCCGAATATTGCCTCGATTTTTGAAGTAATTTATGAACGAAAGTGTATATTTTAAAAAAACACGAGTAGCAATTAGGTACGAAGTAATATAGTAAATAATGTGCGAAAATATAAAATATAGGTGCAAACAAATGCAAATATTGATAAATAATGAAATCGGGGTGAAAAACGGGACTTATGGATACCCGAGGGAAAAATGGTAATTTTGGTGATATCGGGGTTAAAAATGGAATTTTAAAGGTTTCGGGGGTAAAATGGTAAATTTTGGTGAAATCGTGGTTAAAAATGGGATTTAGGAGATTTTTTGGGTCAAAATGTAATTTTGGAAAAGTTTTGGGGTCAAAATGTAATTTTGGAAAAGTTTTGGGGTCAAATGTAATTTTGGAAAAGTTTTGGGGTTAAAATGTAATTTTGGAAAAGTTTTGGGGTCAAAATGTAATTTTGGAAAAGTTTTGGGGTCAAAATATAATTTTGGAAAAGTTTTGGGGTCAAAATATGGGGTCAAAATGTGATTTTGGAAAAGTTTTGGGGTCAAAATATAATTTTGGAAAAGTTTTGGGGTAAAAATATAATTTCTGGATAATTTAGAGGCTTACAAAGCAATAAAACCAAAAATAGGTGACACGTGGCAGCCCCACAGGCATCCAGAAGTCAAGGGATTGATTTGAAAATCTTGAAAAAATTTTGGGCTAATTTCGTAATTTAATAAAAGTTGATTGAAGGACTAAATTAAAATGAATTAAAAATAGAAAGGACTATATGCATAAATAATCCAAAAGGTGACACGTGGAAGCCTCTGGTACAGTCAAATAGTCAAAGGACTAGATTGAAAGCTAATTAAAATTACAGGGCAAAATTACAAATAATTAAAAATGCAGGAAGGACTAAATTGTAGCAAATAAAAAATGCGGAAGGACCAATTGGACAAATATACCATTTTCTAAAAACACGCGGATCCCAGAGGCCCATGGGTTGGATCCGGGTCGGGTCAACGGGTTGCTATAAATATTAAAAATCAGATTTTTTTTTATTATTCATTTCATTTCCCCTTTTTTTTAAAAAATAACCCCCCTTTTTTGTTTTTCAGGCTCTCTCAACCCTCCCCCTTTTCTCCCTTGCGGCCATGGCCGACCAGCAGCCGTCCGGCGAAGGTGCGCCACACGCGCCGGCCCTGCGGGCTCCCCTTCGTCGCGCCGTCCTTGTCGTCTCCTGCACGCGCCCGTGCACCGCCGTCCGGCCGCCGGAGCTCCACGAAGGTGCGGCATCTCTTCCCCTTTTTTCCTTCCTTTTTTTGTTCTTTTATTCTTCATTTTTTGTGTTCTTTATTGATTTTCAAACATTTTGTCTTCCTTTTTGCTATTTAAAACAAGACCAGATCTGGAATCTCCAGATCTGGAAGTTTACAAAACATTTTCCTTTTTATTTTAAAACATTTAGTTTAGTTTTTTTTTAATCAATCTTTTGGGAGTTGTTTGCATGCTCGCACGACGACGGATCTGCGATGGTCGGAGGCAAGCGCGGTACGATTCCGACGGGGAGGTGGCTTCCGGCAGTAAACGAGCGGGGGCAAAAAGGGGAGACTTTTCATATTCTTTTTTTTTATTTAAACTTAATGTTATTATTAAAATTATTTATTATTGTCAGTTACTAAAAATTATTAATATTAACAATATTAATGTTATTATTAAAAACGTTATTAATATTTTATTTAATAAAACTTATTATTAATGGTATTTACAGAGTCAGTATATTAAATGCTCTTTAATTGATTGCTTCGAAATGGGAATAAATAGCAGACATTAATAACATGTACAAATAGATGATACAAATGGTTTGGAATTTCAAGAGTTGATATTAATGTATCGATATTTATTGACGAGTGTACCTTGTTGGTTTCTCTGCTTTTGAGTTATTGTTTGAGGATCACTTGGCTTGGTGTTCCTTTTTGATTCGAATACTGATCTTCTAAAAATATACTGCTTATATATTTGAGAAGTATTGTTTTTTGTATTGATTTTTTTTAGAACCCCCTTTTACAATGAATTGTTTCTGGTTTTATAACCAGATTACCATGATGCTATTTTGTTGTTCACCCTTAAATGCTTGCCTAATTTCTTTGCTTGTTGCAGGTTCTTCTTGGCACTTGTGATGGCAGGGCATGGTGGATGGAGCTGGTGGTGGCAGAGCTGGTGGTGGCAGCAGAGGCACGTGGGGATCAGATTTAGAGTCTGATTTAGTCTTAGGCATTGGGCCTATTTGGGCCATTGTAATTGGGCCTTTAATTGGGGCCATTGTAATTGGACTTTTTCTTTTTAAACTTATAATAATATTAAATTTTAAATTAAATTCAAATTTAAATTTAAATTGAATTTAAAGTAAATTTAAGATTAAAATAAATTTAATTTTCAAATGGTTTGGGCCCGGTCAAAATTGGGCTCCAACAGCTGCCCCTCTTTGCTTGTTGACGTATAACGGGAACGGAGCAAAGATTAAAAGGAGGCCCAATTTTGTCAAATTTCGCTGACTCTCGGCTCCCTTATTGACCACTTCACGTTGACAACGCTTGTCTTCCCGCTCTATTCCAATCCATCGTGACTGCGGAAAAATAGAATCTACCCTTGGCTTGCTGCGTCCTCCTGAGTGGGGTTTGGCGTCGAGGCGTGGTTTTGCTCTTCAGGGAGATAAAGACTTTGCTATCCAACTTTACTTCAATTTCAAGAGGATGACGTTGCTCTTACTTCAATTTCAGAGATGAAAACGTGTTATCCACTCTACTTCAATTTCAAGAGGATGACGTTGCTCTTACTTCAATTTTAGAGATGAAAGCGTGTTATCCACTCTACTTCAATTTCAAGGGGATGACATTGCTCTTACTTCAATTTCAGAGATGAAAACGTGTTATCCACTCTACTTCAATTTCAAGGGGATGACATTGCTCTTACTTCAATTTCAGAGATGAAAGCGTGTTAACCACTCTACTTCAATTTCAAGGGGATGACATTGCTCTTACTTCAATTTCAGAGATAAAGACTTGTTATCCACTCTACTTCAATTTCAAGGGGATGACGTTGCTCTTACTTCAATTTCAGAGATGAAGACGTGTTATCCACTCTACTTCAATTTCAAGGGGATGACGTTGCTCTTACTTCAATTTCAGAGATGAAGACTTGTTATCCACTCTACTTCAATTTCAAGGGGATGATGTTGCTCTTACTTCAATTTCAGAGATGAAGACGTGTTATCCACTCTACTTCAATTTCAAGGGGATGACGTTGCTCTTACTTCAATTTCGGAGAAGAAGACGTGTTATCTACTCTACTTCAATTTCAAGGGGATGACGTTGAGACCTGCAGAAAAATGCTCAAATGGTCCTCTATGTAGGCCAGATATGTTTAAGATGTTATGCCTGGAAATGAGTTAGAATGCTCTTAACCTAAAATGAATGTGTATGATTCAATGTTTGCATTTTTCAAAGATTAGTTTTTTATATTTGGAAGCCGTCTCTCGACGTTCTTTTGAATTCAATTCGGCAAATTCGACCTTTGAATTGCTTCTTTCAGGTTTTAGCTCTTTCAACTAGCAATCGCTTAGAAATCTCGCATCTTTTAGGCAATTCCTAAAATAATACCCGTGAACCCTAGTTTCCTTTTATGACCTTTTATCCATCATTTTAATATGAGGATATTTGGACAATATGGAAAAGAATGAGATCAAATTTGGAAATTTATTGGCTATGATATCAAATATTTACAAAGAACAAATAAGACCGATAGGAAAGTATTAGACCTAGATATCAGCTATAAGTTTCCCTGATCCAAAGATCATTTTTCGCTTGCCATGTTTCCGGAGGTCTCGGAATTACTTCGTCGATGCCTCAAGATGTAAAATATTTCCATTTTGCCACTTTTGAGGGAGCAATTGGTTGTCCTTGTTTTGTATTTGAGTTGCTCTTTTCGAGTTTTCAACTCAAAGCCCCTTTGGTTTCGGGATGCCCTTTCACTGGTTTTCATCCTGACCTCTCCGTTTTTTTTTTTTTTTATGTGTAATATTTCTTCACTGAGTCTGAATTCACCTGGTTGTATAGCTCTTTGCCATCCATTTCAGTCAAAATTAAAGCTCCTCTAGAGAAGGCTTTCTTTACGACGTACGGCCCCTCCCAATTGGGCATCCATTTTCCTCGGGAGTCTTTGTGTATTGGAAGTATCTTCTTCAAGACTAGGTCTCCCTCATGGAATTCTCTAGGACGAACCTTCTTGTTGTAAGCACGCATCATCCGTTTTTGGTACATTTGACCATGGCGGATAGCCTTTAATCTCATTTCCTCAATCAAATTTAACTGATCATATCTGGCTTGGACCCATTCTGCTTCATCCAAATTCAGCTCTGATAAGACTCGGAGAGAAGGAATCTCTACTTCGATGGGTAAAATAGCCTCCATTCCATATACAAGTGAGAATGGTGTTGCCCCAGTAGACGTTCTAATGGAAGTCCTATAGGCAAGAAGGGCAAAAGGTAGTTTTTCATGCCAATCTCTATAGGTTTCTGTCATTTTTGCGATAATCTTCTTGATGTTTTTATTCGCTGCTTCTACTGCTCCATTCATCTTTGGGCGATATGGGGACGAATTATGGTGTCTGATCTTGAATTGCTCACAGACCTCCGATATCGTGCTATTGTTTAAGTTTAATGCATTGTCTGATATGATCTTTTCAGGCATCCCATACCGACATATGATCTCCTTTTTTAGGAACTTGCTGACTGCAGACTTCGTAACATTAGCATAAGAGGCAACTTCTACCCATTTGGTGAAGTAGTCGATAACCACAAAAATGAATCTATGTCCATTAGAAGCCTTTGGCGAAATTGGTCCAATAACATCCATGCCCCACATAGAAAAAGGCCACGGGGATGTCATGACGTGTAGGGGTGAAGGAGGCACATGTATCTTGTCCCCATAGATTTGGCATTTGTGGCATTTCTTGGCATAGTTGATACAATCAGTCTCCATGGTCGACCAGTAGTACCCAAATCTCAGGATCTGCCTAGCCATCTTGAATCCATTCGCGTGCGTTCCACAAATCCCTTCATGGACTTCTTCTAAGATCTTTTTAGCCTCGATTGAGTCCACACATCTTAATAACACCTGATCCTTCCTTCTCTTATACAGGACCTCTCCATCTAGGACGTACTCATTTGCGAGCCTTCTCAATGTCCTTTTGTCATTATCAGTAGCTTCCTCGGGGTATTTTCGATCCTTCACATAGTGGAGAATGTCCTGGTACCAAGGATGTTCTTCTTTCTCTTCTTCTTCGATGTCGCAGCAATGGGTTGGAGTTTCGTAAATGCTCATTTGAATGGGCTTCATATCCTCTGGCCTATTCACTTTTATCATCGAAGCTAGGGTAGCCAAAGCATCAGCCATTTGGTTTTCTTCACGTGGGAGGTACCTGAACGTGACCTCGTCAAATTCTTTGATCAGTTCGAGGATCATATTTCGATATTCAATTAATTTGGAGTCCCTGGTCTCCCATTCTCCTTTGAGCTGGTAGATTACCAATGCTGAATCTCCATAGATTTCTAAGACATTAATCTCTCGATCTATGGCTGCTTGGATCCCCATGATACATGCCTCATATTCTGCCATATTATTTGTGCAATCAAAGTCAAGCTTACTGGTGAAGGGATAATGGTCTCCTTCTGGTAACACTAAAACTGCACCGATCCCATTACCCACAGCGTTTGAAGCACCATCGAAGTTCAATCGCCATGAATGCTCAGTCATTGTTTCTTCGGTATTTGCGACATACATCAGATCCTCATTTGGAAAGTCAAAATTTATCGGCTCATAGTCTTCCAAAGCCCTACTGGAAAGGAAGTCTGCGATTGCACTTCCCTTAATTGCTTTTTGGCTCACATAGACAATATCAAATTCCGACAATAAGATCTGCCATCTAGCCATTCTCCCATTCAGTGCGGTTGACTCCATCATGTATTTTAGAGGATCCAACTTTGAGATCAACCATGTCGTGTGGTATAGCAAGTATTGTCGCAACCTTCGGGTAGTCCAAACCAGTGCACAACATAGTTTTTCTATTGGAGAGTATCTTATTTCACAGTCAGTAAATTTCTTACTGAGATAGTATATGGCCCTTTCTTTCCTTCCCGTCTCGTCGTGTTGGCCCAAGACACATCCCATAGAATTCTCAAAAACCGTTGAGTACAAAATTAATGGTTTGTTGGGATTTGGTGGTACTAGTACCGGAGCGTCGGATAAATACTGCTTAACTTTATCAAAAGTTCGTTGGCACTGATCATCCCAAACGCCTGGGTTATGCTTTCTAAGAAGGCGAAATATTGGGTCACACTTCTCTGTTAACTGCGAAATAAACCGAGCGATATAATTCAATCTCCCAAGAAAACCTCGAACCTCCTTTTGCGTACGAGGCGAGGGTAATTCTTGTTTGGCTTTAACTTTGTCTGGGTCTATCTCGATCCCCTTTTGGCTGACCACAAAACCCAACAATTTTCCGGACGTAGCCCCAAAAGTGCACTTGGCAGGGTTCAATTTTAGCTGGAACTTCCTCAACCTCATGAACAGTTTCCTCAAGACATTCACATGTTCCTCCTCTGTTCGGGACTTTGCAATCATGTCGTCGACGTAAACCTCCATTTCTTTGTGCATCATATCATGAAACAATGTCACCATGGCTCTTTGATATGTTGCCCCAGCATTTTTAAGTCCAAACGGCATCACTTTATAACAAAATGTTCCCCACATTGTGACAAAGGTGATTTTCGTCATGTCTTCAGGGTCCATCTTTATTTGGTTATATCCGGAGAAACCATCCATGAAGGAGAAAAAGGCATGCCCCGCTGTATTATCTACCAGAGTGTCGATGTGTGGCAGCGGAAAGTTATCTTTTGGGCTGGCTCTATTCAAATCCCGGTAGTCTACGCACATACGTACTTTACCATCTTTCTTGGTGACAGGAACTATATTGGCGACCCATTCCGAATATTCAACTACTCGGAGAAAACCCGCGTCGAACTGTTTTCGGACCTCTTCTTTTATTTTAAGTAACACATCAGGTCGCATTCTGCGAAGTTTTTGTTAGACGGGTTTGCATTCTTCCTTTATTGGGAGCTTGTGAACTACGATGTCGGTGCTTAGCCCTAGCATGTCTTGGTAGGACCAAGCGAAGACGTCCTTGAATTCTCTTAGCAGCTCAATAAGATCTCCTCGTGTCTTTGCTGAGATGCTTGTCCCGATTCTTATTTCTTTCTTTTCATCCTCATCCCCTATGCTTACTGTTTCCACTACCTCTTTGTGGGGCAAGATTTGCTTTTCCTCCTGTTCCATCATTCGTTGCAATTCAGGAAATATGTTACAATCCTGATCATCTTCGAAATCCTGAGACTCTTCAAGACACATATCTTGCTCGAAATGAGGTTCGGAGTCAGTATCACTCATATTACTGATATCCCAAGATCTGTAAAGAATGAGAATGGGCTAATGAACAAAATAAATTAAAGAATGGCTGTATGACATGATTATGGGTGTATATATTCAAGAATGATTTATTTATTCATATGTGTAAGTGTAATTAATTTATTTTGGGATTTGAAAGAATAAAGAGATAGATTGTCAAAATGTATCTTCATTTAAGATAATGGATAAAAACTCAAAAGCCCTTTTACAAAAGATTTATATCATTCCTGGGCATAGAATGACAAAGGTTCAACGAGTATTACTTTGGAATGTTCCTAAAAACTACGGGGAGCTCCTCTTCTGTCCAGTTGTCCAAATTACTCCCAGGTGCATACGGACATATTTGAAGCGAACTCCTTTCTTCAGCTTCTTCGGAAACGGCATTTATGCTTAATTCCATTACCAGTCTCGCCACTCTTTCTTCCTCAAGCCTTAGCCCGCCAAAAATGAAAGTTTTTGAAATATGAGGGAAGATCATCGGTCTCCAACTGATTTCTTCCCCGGCTTGTCGAGCTCTTCTTATCTCTCGTTTCCGCTCTATCTCTTTCTTCTTTTCTTTCACATCCGATTTGTACCCTAGCTCGAAACGGTCCCACTTTCCAAATAGCGACGGTACGTAGATTACTCCTTGGAGGTGTTTTCCGAGCCCTTTTCCCGGTAATGCTCCTTTTCCAATCGTCAAACGCAATCCCATCTTCGTCGTTTGCGACAATTTAGGTTCAGGAATTTTACTTCCCTCTCCAATGAATGTGGCATTGACAAATTCCAACGAGCGAAAAGAGCATTCTATCGCCTCTTCATCCTTGTCTATGTACGGGGCATCATTTGTTACAGACACAACAATATCCTCCTCAGCATTGATTGTAACCAACCTTCCGTCAGTTACCAGCTTGAGCTTTTGGTGAAGTGAGGACGGTACTGCCCCTGCTGCGTGAATCCAAGGTCTTCCTAATAAGCAATTATAGGAAGGCTTGATATCCATCACCAGGAAGTCAACCTCGTAAGTATTCGGGCCTATTTGCAATGGTACCTCAATCCTACCCATTACTTTTCTTTCAGTTCCATCAAACGCTCTGACTATGTTATGGCACGTCCTCATGTGGGAGCTATCGATGGGTAGTCTCTCGAGAGTGGCAAACGGTAGAACGTTCAAAGCTGAGCCGTTGTCAATAAGCACCCCGGGTAGAGTATACCCTTTACAGCGAGTGGTAACATGCAATGCTTTGGTCGATCCCATACCTCCAGATGGGATTTCATCATCATTGAAGAAAATGAAATTATCAGCACTGATGTTGTTAATCAATCGATCCAGCTTGCATACCGATATATCCTGGGTCACGTAGGTTTCGTTGATGGCTCATCGAATCTTATTTTCTTCATCTTGATTAGTTTTTCCACCAATTTTTTGAAGGTGAAACAATTTTCAATGGAATGGCCAATTACTCCTCCATGAAATTCACATTAGGCGTTGGCATCATACCACTTTGGAAATGGTGGTTGTACGGGCTCCGTGATATATGGGGCTACCACGTGTTGGTCATACAACTGCTGATAGAGGTCTTTGTAAGTGACGAGAATTAGAGTGAACTGAATCTTCTCGGTATTCTTTTTCCAGTTTGACTCTGTTCTTGGTAAATTCTGATAGTTGTCAGAAGGAGGTTTTGACTGCGTCATCGTGATTGGTTTCGAATAAGTTGGCCTGTATGTACTTACATTGTTTACCCCGGTTTCCTTCCTCTTTGGGGCTACCCTTTTTCCATTGTCCCCTGCGTCAATTTTTCCGCTTTTAATCGCGCTCTCAATCATTTCTCCTGACATTACTATGTCGGAGAAACTCCTTGTAGCATTACCCACCAAGCGATCGAGATATGACGCCTTTAGTGTATGGACAAAAAGCATCGTTGTCTCCTTTTCGGTTAAGGGTGGTTGTACTTGAGTGGCTAAATCCCTCCAACGTTGAGCATACTGTCGAAAGCTTTCACTTGTTTTTTTCTCCATATTCTGCAGGGTAATTCTGTCTGGCGCAATATCAGTAACGTGGCCATATTGCTTCATAAAGGCTTGGGCCAAGTCTTTCCAGGAATTAATCTTTGCGCGGCTTAGTTGGTTGTACCATTTGGCAGCGGATCCAACCAAGCTATCTTGGAAACAATGAATTAATAATTTTTCATTGTAGACGTACCCTGTCATCTTTCGACAAAACATCGTAATGTGCGCTTCTAGGCAGCTGGTCCCGTTGTATTTTTCGAATTCGGGCATCTTAAACTTTGGGGGTAGAACTAGGTCTGGGACCAGACTTAGTTCTTTGGCATCAATTCCACTGTAAGCGTCGATCCCTTCCATTGCTCTAACCCTGTCTTCCAGCCACTTGTACCTTTCTTCTATCTGTTTAGATACTTCCATTTTGGTTCTTTCCGCCTCCATTGTATCATCGAGGTCGGGGTTGATGGGATTCGCAGCGATTTCTCCCGGGTTCGATCCTGACCCGACTAGGTAATTCGCTTGGCCTGATGCGCCAATGGGCTGAGGTTGCGCCTGAATCAAGACAGGTGTTTCTCGCGGGTTTGTTTCTGGCGGGGTCTGATGATGTACGGGAGTGAAGCCAGGAGGATATTGGGGATCTTCGTTTTCCTCTCTTGGGTTTTTAGCGGGACCTTTTCCCTTATCCGAATCTCGCAACAACTGGGTTAGCTGATTAATTATATTGCTTTGGGATTCAATTATTTGGTCTCTCATGTCCCTTTGAACTCTCTCTAGCTGGTCCTGCAATTGAGCTTGCATATGTTCTTGGATTTCTTTTTGCATTTGTTCTAGCCTCTCTATTCTCTGATCCATAGCTTTCGCCTTCTTACGGGTGTAATAACGATGTGGGTTTTCAATGTTTACTGATGTTAACTGATATAATTAATCTTAATTAGTTTGGAGATGTTATGTCAATAATGTGCAAGATATGATGCAAAATGCATGCATGCAAATGTGAGAAAAGGCATTGATTCTAAAGTCCATTTTCATTTAGAGCAACTTCTCGAGAAGAAAAACTTCTTTACATAAAAGAGTTTATACAAATGGTTTGGCCTTTCGACCCAGATCCTTAATCTTTCCTAGCAATCCAGCTAATTTCCTCCCTCGTTCCGATCTTGACTCGTACTGAAGGCTCAAGACGTCGGCTTCAGTGGCTAGCTCCTGCATGTGATCGGTCGCTTCTCTCATCTGAGTTAGTGCCTTGCCCATGACATGATCTCGTTCCTCGACCTCTCTCTGGGCTCGATGGGTGTGCCATTCACTGGTTTCTAAATTTCTTTCCATGATCTCAAATCGGATTTCATTATTATGCAGTGTAGCTTTCAGTTCTTGCACTTTTTCGTTTAATTCCTGTTTTTCGGCCATGCATGCTTTCAGCTCCGACACTGTATTTCGATTTCGGTGCCTCCATAATGATTCCTCTAACTCCTTTATCCTTACCTCTAGACTGGCTATCTGAGCTTTCAACTCAGTCTCCTCGACCCGTTTTTCTAGTAGCTCTCCCTTCAAGGCGTTTTCTCGGGCTTAACCATCTTAGAACTTTCTTTGCCAATGCTCCGTTTGGTCTTTTTGTTCCTGAATTTCCTGACGCCATTGCTCAGAATTTTTTCCTAACCCTGCAGTCCTCATGGATTGCCGAAGCTTCTTGTAGTGTTTTTTCAAATCTTCAAGGTCTTCTTCGGCCTTATTTTTCCCTTTTCTCAACTTCTCGGCTTCTAGTCTGTGAAAATCCACATCTAATCCTAGCTGCATCTTATCTTCCTCCAGTACTTCTATCCTTTTTCCGAACTCTGAGCTTTTACTTTCAAAGTCATGCTTGAGGATGTCTATCTCTGTCGGTACCTCTTACAAATATTCCTCTAGAGGGCGAACATTTTCTGGATTTGGAGCAGGGATGTTGTCATTTACTCTCTTGCTCCTCCACCAGTCATAATTCGGGGTCGTTGACGGTTTAGCACTGAACTTCTTTATTCTTTGTACCTTTTTCCACGAATTTGCTATTTCCCGAACCTTCTTCTTATAGTCGTTCCCTTTACAAGAAAATTCGCAATGTGCCAGGCCATGTGTAACAGGGATAAACTGCCTTGTCTTATATTGTCTTAAAACAAGCAACGGAGCATATCCAGTAGCACCCCAGACTCCGAGTAACGGGACCCAATCGAAATCACCACACCGGTAGAGAATCTCGTCTGGGATGAACCAAGGCGCACACCATTCAATATTTTCATCTTGAGGATTCTGGAGAACGGCTGCCCATTTTTCTTCGGATATATTTTGCTCACGTTGCGTGGCCACAAAGTCCTTTAGGGGCGAGAAATCTGTTGAAAATACTTTTTAAGAGAATTTCTCCACTTTCTAGAAGTGACTGTGAAACCAGACCATTAATAGCTGAGCACAACCAATGAATCTTCCTTCTCCTTCCCTCCGGCAAGCACTTAGCGAGCGAAAGGTTTCTGCCAAAATAGCAGGGACAGGTGTAATTCCCCTACTTAGTCGGTCAAACAATGCTACTACTGCGTCCTCGACGTGTCCCAACGCCTTTGGAAATAAGACCAACCCATATATGCCGAGGGCGAAGATATCAACACGTTTTCTCATATCTGGATGTGTTGCAATTATTTCCTGCAGACTATTCCAATTAATACATTTGTTATCTCCTTTCACCTTAATTCGGGAAACAACCCATTGCTCACTCATCCTTGTGACACTCATCAATCTTTTTAGAAATGTCGGAACACTTGCATCTTTTGAAAATGCTTTATCGGCTTGGATTCTAGGACAACGAATTAAGGCGGTGTATTCCTCTATTGTCGGTGTCAAGTCTAAATGACCAAAGGTGAAGCAGCTATAGGCAGGATTCCAATGTTGGGAAAGGGCTCGAAACAGGTGTTTGTCAATTTTTACCTCAAGCAGGTAAGACAGATCTCCATAATCTCGGCAAAACATCTGCCTCATTTCATCATCCCATTGCCTCCAAATCTCTCTCAACCCTTGCAAGTCGTTCTGAGTTACATTAATACGAGTGTAGTCCCATAATTCTGACAGATGCCCGTCTTTCAAGTTGTCACCCTTTTCACGCTGTTGCTCCTCAGACCATAGGCGTGCCACCATATTGTCCTCTACTTTATCTAAAAATCCTTCTTCCATGATAAAACTGCCTAATTTGTAAACGGACTTCGATCAAACCTTTTCGTTCATAATAATGCAAATGCAAGTAGAAAGAGACAAAACAAACGCCGTTAGTAACATGTAATAGCAAAAAAAGCATTCAAATATACATAACACAGAACCTAAAAAAATACTTCGGGTATATGCTATCGGGGCTTGACCTAACTCCATCTAAGGTGAGTACTTATGGTTCACTATATGTAATTTTAAGTTCTAAAAGGTGGAGGGTACCCAAACCAGCAGATTCCTCAGTCCTCACCCATTACAGGCTCATACAGACGAGTTCGGTTTAGGGGGACGCATTTCCCGCATGTTTGCACGGAAGTGAAAACTTCACGAAAACAAGGGTACTTTGTAATCCCGAAAGTGATTTACTATCCTGCACGGAGGTGAAGACCTCACGAAGGAGTAGTTTCTCTCTTTCACTTAAAAGGGTAATATCGGCGATGCACATGATGCCAAATTATGATAGAAATATCACAGAGCACAATATTAGCAAAAAGATGTCGAGGATTGCATGTTAAACAAAATCAAAGTTTAAAAGTTCTCAAAAAGAAAAAGACCCGAAAATCATCAATTTTGGCTTGACTCTCGTTTATTTTGAAAAATTTCCTCAGTGGAGTCGCCAAGCTGTCGAAACCACCTCGAAAACGAAAGTTTCGAAAAATATTTTATGTTTTGGAAAATGGGAATAAAAAGGGAGTCGTCACCAATCTTTTATTTGGGTATGATTGGATCACCACAAAACGTTTAAAAACGTTTAAAAACTTTAAAACATCGGTCTACGAAATCCAAAAGAATAGGCTCGGGAGTCGGTTACGCACGAGGAAGGATTAGCACCCTCGTACGGCCAGAATTGGTACCACATGATCAGTTTCGGGTCTTATTTTATGAAAACAATGAAAGCTCGGGTAAAGTTCAAAATACGGTATTCATTTTGAAAGGCTCTGTGTAATTTTAAAGGAGACCTTTTAAGAAGAATTCGTCCCCGTATTTCATTCCTCTTATGAGAATTAGAAAGCGTGTCCAACACATTAGGACACTACATTCTCGGAGTATCGAAATTGAAGGACGTTTAGGGAACTTTTGAAGAGAGTATTTGATCGCGTGATTCGTACGAAATCATACCTAGCACGTTAAGGCACGATTTTTCGAGGTTTCCTCGTGAAGGAACATTGTCTCGTTTAAAAATTTGGATGCGGATAGAGGTGTGTTGAAAACTTTTGAAAAGAATATTTCTTTCGTATGAAGTACGGAAATCATGCCCCGCGCGTTAGGGCACGATTTCTGAAGTTTTCATACGAAATAATATTGATTTATTTCCGTCATGAAAGTTCTTCGTATATATATTTTGAGAACTTGAAAATTTCATATGGAGGTTAAAATGCAATCCTCGAACACATGATTTGAAGAAGGAATACTCGTTTACTTCGATTTTCACGAAGATTTGAAGTCGCGACCAGCACGTTAGGACACGACATTCTCGGAGCCTCGAAGTGAACGAGCGTAAAAAAAACTTGAAAAGGGTATTCGGTTCGCACGAATTATACGAATAAATCGCACCCGACACGTTAGGGCGTGATTTTCCGAAGTTGCGCTCGAGTCGAACATTGCCTCGATTTTTGAAGTAATTTATGAACGAAAGTGTATATTTTAAAAAAACACGAGTAGCAATTAGGTACGAAGTAATATAGTAAATAATGTGCGAAAATATAAAATATAGGTGCAAACAAATGCAAATATTGATAAATGATGAAATCGGGGTGAAAAACGGGACTTATGGATACTCGGGGGAAAAATGGTAATTTTGGTGATATCGGGGTTAAAAATGCAATTTTAAAGGTTTCGGGGGTAAAATGGTAAATTTTGGTGAAATCGTGGTTAAAAATGGGATTTAGGAGATTTTTTGGGTTAAAATGTAATTTTGGAAAAGTTTTGGGGTCAAAATGTAATCTTGGAAAAGTTTTGGGGTCAAAATATAATTTTGGAAAAGTTTTGGGGTAAAAATATAATTTTGGAAAAGTTTTGGGGTCAAAATGTAATTTTGGAAAAGTTTTAGGGTCAAAATATAATTTCTGGATAATTTAGGGGCTTACAAAGCAATAAAACCAAAAATAGGTGACACGTGGCAGCCCCACAGGCATCCAGAAGTCAAGGGATTGATTTGAAAATCTTGAAAAAAATTTGGGCCAATTTCGTAATTTAATAAAAGTTGATTTAAGGACTAAATTAAAATGAATTAAAAATAGAAAGGACTATATGCATAAATAATCCAAAAGGTGACACGTGGAAGTCTCTGGTACAGTCAAACAGTTAAAGGACTAGATTGAAAGCTAATTAAAATTACAGGGCAAAATTGCAAATAATTAAAAATGTAGGAAGGACTAAATTGTAGCAAATAAAAAATGCGGAAGGACCAATTGGACAAATATACCATTTTCTAAAAACACGCGGATCCCAGAGGCCCATGGGTCGGATCCGGGTCGGGTCAACGGGTTGCTATAAATATTAAAAATCAGATTTTTTTTTATTATTCATTTCATTTCCCCTTTTTTTAAAAAAATAACCCCCCTTTTTGTTTTTCAGGCTCTCTCAACCCTCCCCCTTTTCTCCCATCCGGCCATGGCCGACCAGCAGCCGTCCGGCGAAGGTGCGCCACACGCGCCGGCCCTGCGAGCTCCCCTTCGTCGCGCCGTCCTTGTCGTCTCCTGCACGCGCCCATGCGCCGCCGTCCGGCCGCCGGAGCTCCACGAAGGTGCGGCATCTCTTCCCCTTTTTTCCTTCCTTTTTTTGTTCTTTTATTCTTCATTTTTTGTGTTCTTTATTGATTTTCAAACATTTTGTCTTCCTTTTTGCTATTTAAAACAAGACCAGATCTGGAATCTCCAGATCTGGAAGTTTACAAAACATTTTCCTTTTTATTTTAAAACATTTAGTTTAGTTTTTTTTAATCAATCTTTTGGGTGTTGTTTGCATGCTCGCACGACGACGGATCTGCGATGGTCGGAGGCAAGCGCGGTACGATTCCGACGGGGAGGTGGCTTCCGGCAGTAACCGAGCGGGGGCAAAAAGGGGAGACTTTTCATATTCTTTTTTTTTATTTAAACTTAATGTTATTATTAAAATTATTTATTATTGTCAGTTACTAAAAATTATTAATATTAACAATATTAATGTTATTATTAAAAACGTTATTAATATTTTATTTAATAAAACTTATTATTAATGGTATTTACAGAGTCAGTATATTAAATGCTCTTTAATTGATTGCTTCGAAATGGGAATAAATAGCAGACATTAATAACATGTACAAATAGATGATACAAATGGTTTGGAATTTCAAGAGTTGATATTAATGTATCGATATTTATTGACGAGTGTACCTTGCTGGTTTCTCTGCTTTTGAGTTATTGTTTGAGGATCACTTGGCTTGGTGTTCCTTTTTGATTCGAATACTGATCTTCTAAAAATATACTGCTTATATATTTGAGAAGTATTGTTTTTTGTATTGATTTTTTTTTAGAACCCCCTTTTACAATGAATTGTTTTTGGTTTTATAACCAGATTACCATGATGCTATTTTGTTGTTCACCCTTAAATGCCTGCCTAATTTCTTTGCTTGTTGCAGGTTCTTCTTGGCACTTGTGATGGCAGGGCATGGTGGATGGAGCTGGTGGTGGCAGAGCTGGTGGTGGCAGCAGAGGCACGTGGGGATCAGATTTAGAGTCTGATTTAGTCTTAGGCATTGGGCCTATTTGGGCCATTGTAATTGGGCCTTTAATTGGGCCTTTAATTTGGGCCATTGTAATTGGACTTTTTCTTTTTAAACTTATAATAATATTAAATTTTAAATTAAATTCAAATTTAAATTTAAATTGAATTTAAAGTAAATTTAAGATTAAAATAAATTTAATTTTCAAATGGTTTGGGCCCGGTCAAAATTGGGCTCCAACACTTGATAACTCAAGTTGCTCGAGCTTGGCTCAACAATGCCTTAATTGAAGTCGAATTTCTTTTTTCAAATTTAACTCAAGGAACTTTCGAGCACAAGTGTCTCATTTACACCCCTATCAAATGCATACCAAATCCAACACTAGTTTGATTCGGAGAATTAATTAAGAATTTATCCAAGTAATAAGTAAGGTTAGAGCAAATGAAGATGATTTTGGACATAGTTTATGGCTGAAAATACATCATATAAGATATATGTATAACTTTAACATTTATAGTAACATAAACGTTAATCAAGATGCACAAGAAATCTTTAGTCTAATACATACATTATAAATATAAATATGAATAAAGTGATTAATCAATATCAGACCAGTAGATATCCATTTCGCCCCTGCCGCTCTCAGGCACTCCAAAAGCCTTCCAAATTGCTTTCAAGGCATCAACAATGCTGTTAGGGCAAGGGGGTTGATAATCATGGTCTGAATCGCATCCCATAGTAGAATCGTATTCATCCACAACTTAAGCCCTCATAAATTTTCCATTGCCATGGATGTTGATATACTTCAAACACCTCTTCCCGTTGTTATACCACCCTGTAGAAAGTGCCACCACGGGCTCATCATCGGAGTGGTACTAGTTGTCACATTCAGATGGTGCACCGCCATCACTGCCTGGCTTGAAACTATTAAGCGTGAGTGTCACTTTCGTTTGGCTTGATACAAGGGGAGAACATTTGTACGTTGTGTACCACTTGCCATCCTTGCAACAATCAGAATCATTTTCCTGGTTGCATTGCCCTAGTGGAGGGGTTTTCCCTTTGATCTTGCCACTAGGGCTGCACTTCTGAGCTTCTGCACTAAGAAGAAGAAGAAGAATGTAAAGGAGAGGAAAGACAGTTGAACAAATTACATGCTTCTTCATTTTGATCTTCTTTGAGTCACTTCTGTTTGATGTTTGAGTTCATCTCAATAAATAAATGACACTAATAGAGCTATTGACACAATAGTTGATATAAGTTTCAATATTGTTATTCTACCTATTTCTATTGAGAGAGAATTACTTTCTACTGAAAGTAATAAATCGTTTTTGGTTCTATGTTTTGTTTGTGATTGTTCGAACTTACACTTGAAGCAATTCGTGATACGAGAATAGTAGAAAAAGGTCGTTCGATTGAAAGCTCGGAACGTTTAGGATTGTCTCGCTCAAAGCACAAGTACTTTTTCTGGAAAAAATTTATTGTTACAAATATCACAAACTGATTCCGTTTTCAAAATTTTAATTTTCCTCTTTGACAAACTGTTTTTAAAACTGATTTTTCCAACAATTTCATGATAGATGGAAAGTAACATGGTCATGGGTCATTTCTCTTAAAATAAATGATTTAATTACTATTTGTTAGTAATTTATTTTTTATGAAAAAAGATATAATGATTATCGTGAGATAAAATATGATCATGTTGAGAAAATGAATTTATCCCAAAGAAATTAAGGATATTCTACAAGGTTATCACAAATTTGACAAGATCATTGGATGGACACTTAATAAAATAGCTTTTGCAATGGTATATAATAGGGGAAGCTTAGTCATGATACTTTAGTGAAATGACTTTATGACTAAATAATGTCGTAATTAATAGACAAAGAGTCAAAATTTAATTATAAATTATTTGAACCCTAATTATATATATCCAACCGGTCCCTCTACTAGCTCGGTATAACATTTATGGTTTGCATTAATTGATGAAATGAAAATGCGTTTTCTTGCCATTAACAAGCGTTGACTCGAGAATTAATTTATATCTTCAAATTATTATTTAATGAGAAATTAAGTAATTGAAGTTCAAATTAAAAATTAAATTAATTAAGTAGAAAATTTATATACAAAATTTTTATACTGCACTAAAAAAATACTAAAAATTTATTATCAATTAAAAATTTGATTAAGCTCGCGAACTGCTTATTATCAATAGTAGAAATTCATTCTATGCTTATTTGAGCAAAGGCTGGTATTCATAAGCCCAAAGCATGTTTTGTAAACCTTTCGCTAGATGAGCCCTGAGACTTTGTTGAAGCTGTTAGTCAACCTTAATGGAAGAATGTAGTAGAAGTTGAACTGTCTGCAACAATACAACAAGATACATGAAGGTTGTTTAAATTTCCAAAGGGTCACAAGCCAGTGGGATGTAAATGCATGTTCAAAGTGAAAAGACATGAAGGTGGAAGTTCAGCTAGGTCTAAAGCTAGACTGGTCGCAAAAGGGTACTCCTAGATTGTTGGACATAACTTCAAGGAAACAGACAATCCTAAAATTAAAGACAATATAGTGAGGATCATTCTTACACTTTGCATTATCCAACAAATGAAAGTTGAGACAATTAGATATTCCCAACGCTTTTATGAATAAGGAGTTCATAGAAGAGGTATACAACTTCCTGATTCTGAGCATTGTATTGTTGGAGGAGATCAGTTAGTGTGCAAACTGAAAAAAGCCTTTGGTGGGATCAAGCAAGCCTTAGAGGCATGGTTTGAAAAGCTTAAAGAGTAGGTTGGATAAGTAGGGTTCAAACAATCAGCGCCCGACATTGCTCTCTGTGTTAAGAACACTAATGGGAAGAAAGTGTTGTTGAAGCATAGGGGTGGAATTTCTCTCATTTTCTTGCTTAATAGACACAAGTGATTGAAGTTTAACATAAACAAACTCAATTGAAAGAGTTGAAACATGAAATAAAATTTTAAAAGTAAAACTCTGAGTGCCGGAGCTTTAACAATCTTGCTTTTCACTGTCCCAAAAGCCTCCAAATAAACATTTAGGGAAGTAACTTATCTGATCGGATCACTAACAAAAGCTAGAAAGATAAAAGAGGAGACATAAAAAACAATCGCCGTTGCCGGGGATCGAACCCGGGTCACCCGCGTGACAGGCGGGAATACTTACCACTATACTACAACGACTCAGTTGGAACTTTTGTTAAATTCTTTTTCTTGTTTGTAAGAATCCAAATTAAGCCGCAAATGGACAAAAGTTTTAGTTGTTCAACGAAGAGCTTTGAATGGTAACAAACTAGATACGTCGATTAATTGGTGATTTTAGTTTATCTAGAGTTCAACCTCCACATTTGTAAATTTTTTGTTAAATTAAGGCAACCATGAACTAGCGTCGTTAGTTCTTACTAGAAAATGCTACCTACTTTACACAGGATAAGAACATTGATGATTATTATCTATAAGTAATGACCTATGAAAACAAAACAAAGAAGAAAAACAGTTAAAAAGATAAAGAGCTTTATACCCATATGCCATTTGATTTATGGATATATGCTCCCTGATTGTTGAGATTGATCGGGCTTGAGCTCTACTCAAAATTAATTGCTTGAAATTTGGCTCCAATTTGATCGAATACTATTCTAGAAGCTCCAGCTCGGCTCGTGGTAAAATCAAACTATTTAAGCTTGGTTAGATAAAGCATTTACATACTCAAGCTTGATTTTGAATTCATTTCATATGCAAGGTAGTAATCTAATATTAAAAATATTGAAAATGTATTATTAATAAAAAGCTTGATCAAGCTCGCGAGCTGCTCAAATCAAGTAATAATGTACTCAAACATGGCTCACTTGATAACTAAAGCTGCTCACGCTTCAGTTGACTTCAAATTTCTTTCAAATAACCAACGAGCACAAGTGTCTCGTTTATACCCCTATCGAACGCATTCTAAATCCAACACTCATGATTTTGAGAATTATCTAAGAATTTGTCCGAGTAAGAAGTAAGGATAGAGCAAATACTGAAGATATAAAACATAATTTATGACTCAAAATATATAATATATATATATATAACTCTTTTACATCAATAGTAACATAAATGTTAACTAAGACGCACAAGAAACCTTTAGTCTAATACATACATTATAAATATAAATATGGATAAAATGATTAAGCAGTATCAGACCAGTAGATATCCATCCCGCCCCAGTCGCTCTTAGGAACTCCAAGAGCCTTCCAAACTGCTTTCGAGGCATCAACAATGTAGTTGGGACAAGGGGGCTGGTAATCATGATCCGAATCGCAGCCCATAGTTGAATCACACTCATCCACAACTTTAGCCCTCACAGATTTTCCATTGCCATGGATGTTGATATACTTCAAACACCTCTTCCCGTTGTTATACCACCCTGTAGAAAGTGCCACCACGGGCTCATCATCGGAGTGGTACTGGTTGTCACATTCAGATGGTGCACCGCCGTCACCGCCTGGCTCGAAGCTATTAAGCGTGAGTGTCGCTTTCGTTTGGCTTGATACAGGGGGAGAACATTTGTATGTTGTGTACCACTTGCCATCCTTGCAACAATCAGAATCATTTTCCTGGTTGCATTGCCCTGGTGGAGGGGTTTTCCCTTTGATCTTGCCACTAGGGCTGCACGTCTGAGCTTCAGCACTAAGAAAAAGAAGAAGAATGCAAAGGAGAGGAAAGACAGTTGAACAAATGACTTGCTTCTTCATTTTGATCTTCTTTGAGTCACTTCTGTTTGATGTTTGAGTGCAGAAAACTTGAAGTGGGAAAAGCAATATATAGAGATCTTAGGAATGAGCAATTTAAAATATCAGTCTTTCACTACGAAAGTGATGACAGAATTGTGAAGTGCTAAAAAAGTATGGTTGACAGCTAAAATTGAAGACTTATGATAGAGCTGATAATATGGTATTTTATCATTTACCCAAGTTTTGGAATGTATTTATCATTCAGAAGCATCTTTGTGGGAAGTTCCTGCAGGTTTGGTTCACTTATTTCTTTATAATATATTATGGCAGCATTTTGTTGATAAAGATGAAATGGGAGGTACTTGACTTGTCAACAAACATTTTATTGGCTGATGCCTAAAGTGGAGGTACTTGAATATGTATAGTCGCTATGTTACTCAAAAATTTTTTTGTGCATTTTAAAAAAATAATAATTTATTAGTCCCTTTAATTAACAAAAAAAAATTATTTTAATCATTCATTTAATTTTTCGTTTTTTTTCCTTCAATTTGCTTTTTCTTATTAAGTGTAGAAATGATTTGAAAATTAACTTAAATTTTTTAAATTATTTTTTAATTAAATAATCGAAGTTAAAAAATAGAATAAAATTAATTAATTATTGTGAATGAATTGAATATGAAAATTAAATATATTTTTTGATAGATTGTTTTACAGTAAAATTGGAATAACTTTAATAATATTAGAATTGAGTTGAGATAATTATTTAATTAAAAAATTAATTTATCTGATTAAATTAATTTATAAATAATATTTATTTTGAGAAATAAAAAAATAGGTTATATTAAATTTTAAAGTGTTGAATTAAAAGTTAAATAAGCACATATAATTGAACTAAATATAGGAATGACCCAAATTCACCTCATATTACAGTTCATATAAGTTTTCAATATTATTAGTCTGCAAAAAAATATTGAGAATTTGTTTTCTAAATATAAATTTTATTTTTTGGGAATAACAATTCTGTCGGTTTCTATTAAGAAAGAACTACTATCTTACTGAATGTATTAAATCGTTTCTGGTTCTGTGTTTGTTTCATGATTGTTCGAACCCACATTCGAAGCAATTCGTGGTACGAGAATGGAGAAGAAGGTTGTTCGATTGAAAGTCGAGAACATCTAGGATCTGCTTCGCTTGAAGCACAAGTACTTTTTCTGAAAACAATTATTGTTATAAATATCACAAGCCAACTTAGTTTTCAAAATTTTAATTTTTCGCTATGACAGAAAAATATTTTTAAACCAAATTTTTTCAACAATTACATGATAGATAGAAAGTAACTTGGTCATAGGTCATTTGTCTCAAAATAACTGATTTAATTACTATTGTTAGTAATTTACTTTTCATGAAAGAAGATATAATGGTTACCATGAAATAAAATAAGATCATATTCTGTGAGGGTAACACATATGATAAATTAGACTTAGATTGAAAAAATAATTGAATTAATTAAAAAAATTAAATGAATTAATTTAAAAATCAAATAATACATATAATTGACCCAATACACCTAAATTAGTAGCAAACGGTGGCAAACATTAATATCAGAATAAGATTTCCGCGAATAGTGTTGTGGCCGCCGCTATGGTATACTCCAAAAAGGATTTGTATTTTCCTATTTAGCTTTAATTTAGTGAGTTGAAACTTCACCATTTGATTACAGACAATAATTATGGATTATGCTGATCCATATGATGATCCTATATAATTTTTGTTTTCAACAAATAAAATCTTAAGTCTAAACTAAAAAAAATCTTATTTTCTTTAAAATAATTAAAAAAATTTTATTTGCTTCAAAATAAAAATAAAACAATTAAATTAAATTTATGTTAGAGTTGGAGTTGGAGTTGGAGTTGGAGTTGGAGTTGAGTCTCCTATTAAATTTCGGGTTTGGGTTCGAGGTGAATTTTTTCTCTTCAGATTAAAAATATTAGAAATGCATTATTAATAAAAAAATTGATTAAGCTCATGAGCGGCTTAAATAGAGTATTACGGTACAACATTTGTATGTTGTGTACCACTTGCCATCCTTGCAACAATCAGAATCATTTTCCTGGTTGCATTGCCCTGGTGGAGGGGTTTTCCCTTTGATCTTGCCACTAGGGCTGCACGTCTGAGCTTCAACACTAAGAAAAAGAAGAAGAATGCAAAGGAGAGGAAGGACAGTCGAACAAATTGCTTGCTTCTTCATTTTTATCTTCTTTAAGTCACTTCTGTTTGATGTTTGAGTGCAGAAAACTTGAAGTGGGAAAAGCAATTTAAAATATAAGTCTTTCACTACGAAAGTGATGACAGAATTGTGAAGTGCTAAAAAATTATGCTAAATTCCGTTCACAGGAAAGAACCAAGGTGAAAGAGCCAAAGGAGGAGCAATAAGTATATAAACCTTGACAATATAACTTTCTTAGTTAAACAAGCAGCATATAATCTAGAAGTAGACATCTGCATATAAAAATATTAAGCACCAAAATTAGATTCAGACAAAAATTTTAATTTATATAATATGAACGAGTTAAGACTCCAATATTCAATAATTTATTACATTATTTATATCGTATAGAAAATTAAATTTATAATACTATACAATAATATAGTATAAACATTAATATATGTTGTCTTTAAAAAACATATTAAAACGTTAAATAAAAATAAAATATTTGTTTAAGAGAATTTTAAAAAACCATATAGACATACTTAAACATACTTAAATTTATTTTTTTTGATTACGTGTTTCACAAAAGGATCAATAGTGTTAACATAATGAAAGTTCAAGTAGCACTGACAAAAATGAAAAAGTTTAAGTACATAAATTGAAAAAAAACATTATAGTTTGGGGACCATTTTTTAATTATGCCTTTTTAGTAAGATGAAATCCTCTAAGATTTACCCAAATTCTTTCATCTTTTTTATCAAAATAGGAACAAAAGTGATCTAATATTAAAAATGTACTAGTAATAAAAATAATAATAATAAAAGCTCAATCAAGCTTGGGCTTGGCTCGACTTTACTTGAATCGAATTCGAATTTCTTTTGAATAATCTACGAGCACAAGTGCCTCATTTACAACCCTATTGAACGCATACCAAATCCAACACTCATCTAATTTCGAGAATTAATTAAAAATTTCTCCAAGTAAGAAGTAAGGATAGAGCAAATGATGAAGATTTAAAACATAATTTATGGCTCAAAATACATGTTAGCTCAAATGATCAAATCGAAATTGCCATAGGCGGTGAATTGGCTTTTAAAACATTTAGGAAAATTAGAAAAATATATATAGAACAATGAACACAACAATTTAGAGTGGCTCGTTCCTAATTGTCTACTCCATTACCTTAGCTTTACACAACTAAGGATTTTCCCAAATTCATTAATTTGTTCAACTTTTGAGGACAATGTTTAACCTTACAATTCCTGTAAGATTTCCATCCAAATCTTAAGACACAAACCCTCTCAAAGAATTACAGAGAAACAAACAAAGAAATAATCCTCACAAATTCAGAATGTTTGTCAATTAAGCACAAATAAACAAGAAAAACACTTGAGTTAAAGAATAACAAAAAAAGCTCACAAGTGTGTATAAGAAAAATATGAAAGAATTGGACACAAAGGTTGTTTGATTGATGATTTTGCTTGAATATACTTTCTTATTGTTGTAGGAACAAAAGTGATCTAATAATAATAATAATAATTATAATAATAATAATAATAATGATAAAAGCTCAACCAAGCTAGGGCTTGGCTCGACTTTGATTGAATCGAATTCGAATTTCTTTTGAATAATCTGTGAGCACAAGTGCCTCATTTACACCCCTATTGAACGAATACCAAATCCAACACTCATCTAATTTCGAGAATTAATTAAGAATTTCTCCAAGTAAGAAGTAAGGATAGAGCAAATGATGAAGATTTAAAACATAATTTATGGCTCAATATACATGTTACCTCAAATGATCAAATCGAATTACTAATAGGGGGTGAATTAACTTTTAAAATTTTTAGGAAAACTAGAAAATAAATATAGAACAATGAACATAATAATTTAGAGTGGTTCGACCCACTACCTTAGCTTTACACAACTAAGGATTTTCTCAAATTCACTAATTTGTTCAACCTTTGAGGACAAAATGTAACCTTAGAACTCCTGTAAAATTTCTATCCAAATCTTAAGACACAAATCCTCGTAAAGAATTACAGAGAAACAAACAAAGAAATAATCCTCACAAAGTCAAAATGTTTGTCAATTAAACACAAATAAACAAGAAAACACTTAAGTTAAAGAGTAACAATAAAAACTTACAAGTGCGTATAAGAAAAGTATGAAAGAATTGGACACGAAAGTTGTTCGATTGATGATTTTGCGTGAATATGCTTTCTTATTGTTGTAGGATCTTTAGAAGATGGTATTTATACCCTTGAATTGAATTCCAACCATTGTGGTTGTTGGTGATATGAATAGAGATGATGGGGATGTAAAGTCAGATCATTTAATTCACCCACAACAACGAGTATCGCTACCAGATAAAAAAAGTATCAATATTTTTTTTGTAATAAATGTCAAGTTTAGTGACCGTTGGAGTTTAAATATCGATACCATATAAAAGGTATCGATACCAGATCGATACTTAGTTGATTTTGTGAAAAATAAAACGCCTGTTCGGTATCGTTTCTTCAAGGGGTATCGATATTTCAAAAATACTTCGCCAAAAAGGTATCGATACTTGTTGGCCTAGAGTAATTCTAACTTGTTTGAAAAATAGTTTGATTTGTTAAAATACTTTTTACTTGGTTAAAATAATTTTAATTTCATTTTAAAGTTATTTCAAAAATTTTCTAAGAGTTCAAAGTAGATATTCAAAATTTTATCTCTTAGACTTCAATTTAAAAAATCATTTTGTGAATTTTGTTCAATTTTAACTTTTACTCAAAAAACCTTCAATTTATCAAATAGAGTTTAGTTTAGCAATCTCCCTTTTTGATATAACAAAACATTTGATAAATTTCTTTTTTAGAGTTTAGTTTAGCAATCTTCCTTTTTGATATAACAAAACATTTGATAAATTTCTTTTTGAATAAATTGCTCCCCTAATAAAAGTTATTTTCAATTTAAGACCAAAATAAAATTGACATACATTCTCAAAATTTGACATTCATTTTTGCTTTGAAGAAAATGGTCACATAATTTGCACAAGATTATCATAATATTTATCAATCAATTGACATTTTCTTCTCCCCATTTTGTTATATAAAAAAACAAATAAATCTTAAGGAGAAGTTCATAAATATATGAAAATAAAGGAATAGAGAACTAACATAAAAATAACCAAAGTTTCTTATAATACTCAATAAAAATATTAAGGTGCAAAAAGAAACAAAGACATAGGAAATAAGCAAAAGTAATAGTGCAAATGTTATGAACAATGTAATGAAAAATGCAAGTCTAGAAATTTACGCTAATCGTCATCGTGAGGTGAGAAGGGAGGTGTCGAAAGAAAATGAGCAAGGAGAGAATTCATTTGCATCTCTAATGTTGATAACCTAGAGTTAGGTCTCGTACCTCTCTTGACGTGCTTACCTCTCATATAATTCCTTGAGGTGTTGAATCATAGCATAGGCAACAATATCTTCATGTTGCTTTTGAAGCTCAAGAGTCATGATCCTATTTCTAACATGTCATCAAGATGCTTCTTATAAGCATCCTTGTCAGCTCTAGAGGCATTAGAAGTTGGTTCATTAAGAATGGGTTCTTCAATGACATATAATTTTCGTTCTTGTTTGAGGACAATCCTCAAGTTACGAAATCAATCAAGGAAGTTCAAGCCATTCAACTTGTCCGTCTCAAAGACAGATCGCAATGATAAAGAACTTGTGTTGTTTGTCATAATTAATCTACAATAATAAAATATGCTCATTAGTACATTTACCAAGTCTATTATAATCATTAAATGACTTTATTAAATGATGCTCCCACTATTTAATTCAAAATTAATAATCCTCATATTTTAATTTTGGAAAGATTTTCTCTAAAGTTTTCTAGTGGGTAAGGATACATATTTCACCTCTTCTTAAGTTAATTTTGGTTTTACTCTCAAGATTATAGTTATTTAGGTAATCAATACTTGCTAATTACATCACATGTACGTCCTCTATTTGATGAACAACTCTTGTTCCAATTGTTGGAGCCCAATTTTGACCGGGCTTTGACCTTTTGAGTTAAATTGATTTTTAATTTTATTTAAATTTAATTATTTAAATTTACTTTGAATTTAAAATTAAATAAAAATTAAAACATTAAAATTAACATAAAAAATTTTAAAGTCCATTTACATGGCCCAAATGGCCCAAATCCCTTTAGCCCATTTACACCCCTTGACCCAATTACAGCCCTCAACTCAGCAACACCAAGGTCAAAGTCAAATCTTCACCCACGTGCCTGTGCCGCTGCCACCACCAGCTCTGCCACCACCAGCTCCATCCACCATGCCCTGCCATCACAAGTGCCAAGAAGAACCTGCAACAAGTAAAGAAGTTAGGCAGACATTTAAAAGCAAACAACAAAATAGTATCATAGTGATTCTGGTTATAAAACCAGAATCAATTCATTGTAAAAAGGATTCTTTTTTTTCGATTACAAACTCAGCATTTGAAATCAATATACTAGCCCTTTTCAATACCAAACAACCTTCGGCCAAGCATCAAATAATCAGCAAAGACAAGTTCCAACTCAATACCAACCCATTCCAGTATTAAGAAACAGGTATTCATCATACATGCATTTATGACTACAATTTTAAATATTTTGAGTTAATACAGTACATGAACATGCATTTATTAGTCGTTTCAGTTTCCCAGAACAGTGAATGAATGTATCAGTGATAATTAACATGGACAGTTATAATTTCAATGTCATTAATAAAAATCTTATTAATAACCATAATAATTAATAATTATAATTAATTTATGGTTATAGTTAATGTCAATAACTAATAATATTAAATAATATAAAAAAGAAGAAGAAAATCAAAAGTCAGGGACTTATCTGCTCCCACCGGACCACCGTACGCCGCCGCGACCGTCGCCGGAGCTCCTGAGCCACCATCCCCCGCTCCACGACGTTCGAATACCTGAATAACACCAAAACAAAGGATTTTAAAAAATAAAATAAGCTTTAAAAAAGGGAAAATACTAAATCAGAATAAGAGAAATTTTCAAAACGTTTCCAGATCTGGGTTTTCCAAGATCTGGGTTTCGAAAAAATCAAATAAAAAAAACAAAAACACAAAGAAAAGGAGAAGAAGGGTTGGCTTACCTTCGAACACGGACGGCGTACGCTGGAGGACCCCAGGCGAGGATCCATGGCGGTCACGCGCGTGGGCCAAAGGCGCGTGCAACTTGACGACTGCGGATCGTGGCCGGAGGAAACCAGAGGGAGGCTGGGGCAACCGCTACGCACCCCCACGCGCGGCCCAGGTAATCGCCGGGGCCTGGCCGGAGGAGAGGCCGGACTGGAAGAAAGGGGGGAGGGTTTGAGAGAAAAAAAAGCTTTGAAATTTCAAGAGAAAGGGAAAAATGAAAAAATAAAACCTAAAATAATATATATATACAACCCGATTGGCCTGATCCGACCCGACCCGACCCACCTAGGATCCGCGTGTTTTCACTTAATGGTCTATTTGCGCAATTGGTCTTTTCATATTTTTTATTTGCTTCAATTTAGTCCTTTCTGCATTTTTTAATTATTTGCAATTTTGCCATGTAATTCTAATTGCTTTTCAATTTAGTCCTTTGACTGTTTGACTGTACCAGGGGTTGCCACGTGTCATTTCTTTGGATTATTTATGCATTTAGTCCTTTTTATTTTAATTTGTTTTGATTTAGTCCTTAAATCAACTTTTACTTAATTACAAAATTGGTCCAAAATTTTTTCAAGATTTTCAAATTAGTCCCTTGACTTCTGGATGCCTGTGGGGCTGCCACGTGTCACCTATTTTTGGTTTTATTGCTTTGTAAGCCCCTAAATTGTCCAGAAATTACATTTTGACCCCAACACTCTTCCAAAAATAACATTTTGACCCCAAAACTTTTCCAAAATTACATTTTAACCCCAAATCTTTTCCAAAATTACATTTTAACCCTAAAACTTTTCCAAAATTACATTTCGACCCCAAAACTTTTCCAAAATTATATTTTGACCCCAAAACTTTTCCAAAATTACATTTTGACCCCAAAACTTTCCTAAATCCCATTTTAACCCCGATTTCACCAAAATTTACCATTTTGCCCCGAAGCTTTTAAAATCTCATTTTTAACCCCGATTTCACCAAAAATTACCATTTTACCCCCGAAGCTTCTAAAATTCCATTTTTAACCCCGATTTCACCGAAAATTACCATTTTACCCCGAAGCTTCTAAAATTCTATTTTTTACCCCGATTTCACCAAAAATTACCATTTTACCCCCGAAACTCTTAAAATTCCATTTTTAACCCCGATTTCACCAAAATTACCATTTTGCCCCCGGGTATCCAAAAGTCCCGTTTTTTACCCCGATTTCATCGTTTATCAATATTTGCATTTGTTTGCACTTACGTTTTATATTTTCGCACATTATTTACCTACTTCTTATATTACCTCGTATCTAATTTCTATTATCAATTGATACTCGTGTTTTTAAAATATACACTCTCATTTACAAATTACTTCAAAAATCGAGGCAAGGTTCGGTTCGAGCGTAACTTCGAAAAAATCACGCCCTAACGTGTCGGGTGCGATTTATTCGTATAATTCGCGTGAACTGAATATCCTTTTCAAGTTCTTCTTACACCCGTTCACTTCGAGGCTCCGAGAATGTCGTGTCCTAACGTGTTGGTCGCGACTTTAAATCTTCGTGAAAATCGAAGTAAACGAGTATTCCTTCTTCAAATCATGTGTTCGAGGATTGCATTTTAACCTTCATACGAAATTTTCAAGTTCTCAAAATATATATGCGAAGAACTTTCATGACGGAAATAAATCAATATTATTTCGTATGAAAACTTCGGAAATCGTGCCCTAACGTGCGGGGTATGATTTTTGTAATTCGTACGAAAGAAATATCCTCCTTAAAAAGTTTTTAACACACCCCTATCCATATCCAAATTATTAAGTAATGAGATGATGTTCCTTCGCGTGGAAACCTCAAAAATCGTGCATTAATGTGATAGGTATGATTTTTGTACAAATCACGCGATCGAATGCTCTCTTCAAAAGTTCTCTAAACGTCCTCTGATTTCGATACTCCGAGAATGTAGTGTCCTAATGTGTTGGACACGCTTTCTAGTTCCCATATGAGGAACGAAATACGGGGACGAGTTCTTCTTAAAAAGGTCTCCTTTAAAATTACACAGAGCCTTTCAAAATGAATACCATATTTTGAACTTTACCCGAGCTTTCATTGTTTTCATAAAATAAGACCCGAAACTGATCATGTGGTACCGATTTTGGGCGTACGAGGGTGCTAATCCTTCCTCGTGCGTAACCGACTCCCGAGCCTATTCTTCTGGATTTCGTAGACCGATGTTTTAACGTTTTTAAACGTTTTTAAACGTTTTGTGGTGATCCAATCATACCCAAATAAAAGATTGGTGGCGACTCCCTTTTTATTCCCATTTTCCAAAACATAAAATATTTTTCGAAACTTTCGTTTTCGAGGTGGTTTCGACAGCTTGGCGACTCCACTGGGGACTTTTTCAAAATAAATGAGAGTCAAGCCAAAATTGATGATTTTCGGGTCTTTTTTTGAGAACTTTTCAACTTTGATTTTGTTTAACATGCAATCCTCGACATCTTTTTGTGGTATTTTACTGTGTGATATTGCTAGTGTAATTTGGCAACATGTGCATCGCGATATTACCCCTTTAAGTGAAAGTGAGAAACTACTCCTTCGTGAGGTCTTCACCTCCGTGCAGGATAGTGAATCGCTTTCAGGATTACAAAGTACCCTTGTTTTCGTGAAGTTTTCACTTCCGTGCAAACATGCGAGAAATACGTCCCCCTAAACCGAACTCGTCCGTATGAGCCTGTAATGGGTGAGGACCGAGGAATCTGCTGGTTTGGGTACCCTTCACCTTTTAGAGCTTAAAACTACATATAGTGAACCATAAGTACTCACCTTAGACGGAGTTAGGTCAAGCCCCGTTAGTATATGCCCGAAGTATTTTTTTTAGGTTCTGTGTTATGAATGCTTTTCTGCTATTACATGTTACTAACTGCGTTTGTTTTGTCTCTTTCTACTTGCATTCGCATCATTATGAACGAAAAGGTGTGATTGAAGTCCGTTTACAAATTAGACAGTTTTATCATGGAAGAAGGATTTTTAGATAAAGTAGAGGACAATATGGTGGCACGCCTATGGTCCGAGGAGCAACAGCGTGAAAAGGGTGACAGCTTGAAAGACGGGCATCTGTCAGAATTATGGAACTACACTCGTATTAATGTAACTCAGAACGACTTGCGAGGGTTGAGAGAGATTTGGGGGCAATGGGATGATGAAATGAGGCAGATGTTTTGCCGAGATTATGGAGATCTGTCTTACCTGCTCGAAGTAAAAATTGACAAACACCTGTTTCGAGCCCTCTCCCAACATTGGAATCCTGCCTATAGCTGCTTCACCTTTGGTCATTTACACCTGACACCGACAATAGAGGAATACACCGCCTTAGTTCGTTGTCCTAGAATCCAAGCCGATAAAGCATTTTCGAAAGATGCAAGTGTTCCGACATTTCTAAAAAGATTGATGAGTGTCACAGGAATGAGTGAGCAATGGGCTGTTTCCCGAATTAAGGTGAAAGGAGATAACAAATGTATTAACTGGAATAGTCTGCAGGAAATAATTGCAACTCATCCAGATATGAGAAAACGTGTTGATATCTTCGCCCTCGGTATATATGGTTTGGTCTTATTTCCAAAGGCGTTGGGGCACGTCGAGGACGCGGTAGTAGCACTGTTTGATCGACTAAGTAGGGGAATTACACCCGTCCCTGCTATTTTGGCAGAAACCTTTCGCTCGTTAAGTGCTTGTCGGAGGGAAGGAGAAGGGAGATTCATTGGTTGTGCTCAGCTATTAATGGTCTGGTTTCACAGTCACTTTTGGAAAGTGGAGAAATTATCTTATAAAGTATTTTCAACAGATTTCTCGCCTTTAAAGGACTTTGTGGCCACGCAACGCGAGCAAAATATATCCGAAGAAAAATGGGCAGTCGTTCTCCAGAATCTTCAAGATGAAAATATTGAATGGTGTGCGCCTTGGTTCCTCCCAGACAAGATTCTCTACCGATGTGGTGATTTCGATTGGGTCCCGCTACTCGGAGTCTGGGGTGCT
This sequence comes from Gossypioides kirkii, assembly GCA_005610355.1. NCBI lineage: Eukaryota > Viridiplantae > Streptophyta > Magnoliopsida > Malvales > Malvaceae > Gossypioides > Gossypioides kirkii. The sequence goes on along the minus strand of CP032247.1, from coordinate 28,141,282 downwards.
ACTGGGTATGCTCCGTTGCTTGTTTTAAGACAATATAAGACAAGGCAGTTTATCCCTGTTACACACGGCCTGGCACATTGCGAATTTTCTTATAAAGGGAACGACTATAAAAAGAAGGTTCGGGAAATAGCAAATTCGTGGAAAAAGGTACAAAGAATAAAGAAGTTCAGTGCCAAACCATTGACAACCCCGAATTATGACTGGTGGAGGGGCAAGAGAGTAAATGACAACATCCCTGCTCCAAATCCAGAAAATGTTCGCCCTCTGGACGAATATTTGCAAGAGGTACCGACAGAGATAGACATCCTCAAGCATGACTTTGAAAGTAAAAGCTCAGAGTTTGGAAAAAGGATAGAAGTACTGGAGGACGATAAGATACAACTAGGATTAGACGTGGATTTTCACAAACTAGAAGCCGAGAAGTTGAGAAAAGGGAAAAATAAGGCCGAAGAAGACCTTGAAGATTTGAAAAAACACTACAAGAAGCTTCGGCAATCCATGAGGACTGCAGGGTTAGGGAAAACTTCTGAGCAATGGCGTCAGGAAATTCAGGAACAAAAAGACCAAATGGAGCATTGGCAAAGAAAGTTCCAAGATGGTCAAGCCCGAGAAAACGCCTTGAAGGGAGAGCTACTAGAAAAACGGGTCGAGGAGACTGAGTTGAAAGCTCAGATAGCCAGTCTAGAGGTAAGGATAAAGGAGTTAGAGGAATCATTATGGAGGCACCGAAATCGAAACACAGTGTCGGAGCTGAAAGCATGCATGGCCGAAAAACAAGAATTAAAAGAAAAAGTGCAAGAACTGGAGGCTACACTACATAATAATGAAATCCGATTTGAGATCATGGAAAGAAATTTAGAAACCAGTGAATGGCACACTCGTCAAGCCCAGAGAGAGGTCGAGGAACGAGATCATGTCATGGGTAAGGCACTAACCCAAATGAGAGAAGCGGCCGATCACATGCAGGAGCTAGCCGCTGAAGCCGATGTCTTGAGCCTTCAGTACGAGTCAAGATCGGAACGAGGAAGGAAATTAGCGGGATTGCTAGGAAAGATTAAGGATTTGGGTCGAAAGGCCAAACCATTTGTATAAACTCTCTTATGTAAAGAAGTTTTTCTTCTCGAGAAGTTGCTCTAAATAAAAATGGACTTTAGAATCAATGCCTTTTCTCACATTTGCACACATGCATTTTGCATCATATCTTGCACATTATTGACATAACGTCTCCAAACTAATTAAAATTAATTATACCAGTTAACATCAGTAAACATTGAAAACCCACATCGTTATTACACGCGTAAAAAGGCAAAAGCGATGGATCAAAGAATAGAGAGGCTAGAACAAATGCAAAAGAGATCCAAGAACAGATGCAAGCTCAGTTGCAGGACCAGCAAGAGAGAGTTCAAAGGGACATGAGAGACCAAATAATAGAATCCCAAAGCAATATAATTAATCAGCTAACCCAGTTGTTGCGAGATTCGGATAAGGGAAAAGGTCCCGCTGAAGACCCAAGAGAGGAAAACGAGGATCCCCAATACCCTCCTAGCTTCACACCTGTACATCATCAGGCCCCGCCAGAAACAAACCCGCGAGAAACACCTGTCTTGATTCGAGCGCAACCTCAGCCCATTGGCGCATCAGGCCAAGCGAATTACCTAGTCGGGTCAGGTTCGAACCCGGGAGAAACCGCTGCGAATCCCATCAACCCCGACCTCGATGATACAATGGAAGCGGAAAGAACCAAAATGGAAGTATCTAAACAGATAGAAGAAAAGTACAAGTGGCTGGAAGACAGGGTTAGAGCAATGGAGGGGATTGACGCTTACAGTGGAATCGATGCCAAAGAACTAAGTCTGGTCCCAAACCCAGTGCTACCCCCAAAATTCAAGATGCCCAAATTCGAAAAATACAACGGGACCAGCTGCCCAGAAGCGCACATTACGATGTTCTGTCGGAAGATGACAGGGTACGTCCACAATGAAAAATTATTAATTCATTGTTTCCAAGATAGCTTGGTTGGATCTGCTGCCAAATGGTACAACCAACTAAGCCGCGCAAAGATTAATTCCTGGAAAGACTTGGCCCAAGCTTTTATGAAGCAATACGGCCACGTTACCGATATTGCGCCAGACAGAATTACCCTGCAGAATATGGAGAAAAAAACAAACGAAAGCTTTCGACAGTATGCTCAACGTTGGAGGGATTTAGCCACTCAAGTACAACCACCCTTAACCGAAAAGGAGACAACGATGCTTTTTGTCCACACACTAAAGGCGCCATATCTCGACCGCTTGGTGGGTAATGCCACAAGGAGTTTCTCCGACATAGTAATGTCAGGAGAAATGATTGAGAGCGCGATTAAAAGCGGAAAAATCGACGCAGGGGACAATGGAAAAAGGGTAGCCCCAAAGAGGAAGAAAACCGGGGTAAATAATGTAAGTACATACAGGCCAACTTATTCGAAACCAATCACGATGACGCAGTCAAAACCTTCTTCTGACAACTATCAGAATTTACCAAGAACAGAGTCAAACTGGAAAAAGAATACCGAGAAGATTCAGTTCACTCCAATTCCCGTCACTTACAAAGACCTCTATCAGCAGTTGTATGACCAACACGTGGTAGCCTCATATATCACGGAGCCCGTACAACCACCATTTCCAAAGTGGTATGATGCCAACGCCCAATGTGAATTTCATGGATGAGTAATTGGCCATTCCATTGAAAATTGTTTCACCTTCAAAAAATTGGTGGAAAAACTGATCAAGATGAAGAAAATAAGATTCGATGAGCCATCGAGACCTAATGTGGCTGGAAACCCTCTGCCCGTCCACTCTAATCAAGGGGTAAATGTAATTACGGGAATAGACGGAAAAAGGGTTAAAACTCACATTGAAGAGGTCAGATCCCCCATGAGATGGATATGGCGTCAGCTGGTGGCTAGAGGAATAATCAGACAGGACGGCGAAAGGATGGTAAAAGCAAAGAACTATTGCGACTTCCACAACGCTGAAGGTCATGAGATTCAGCATTGCACGGAGTTCAAGGTCCTAATACAGGACCTGATGGACCGCAAGGAATTAGAGTTCTTCGAAGAAGGGGAAGAGATAGGGGACATTTGCTCCTCCGAAGGAAAAAAGAAACATGAACATGATCGCCCAATAATAATCATCTCTACATCCAGGGGAGTTGAGACGAGAAAACAAGAGACCCCATGTGTGATCATAAGAAAACCCGCACCGTTTTCTTATGAAAGTAGTAAAAGAGTGCCCTGGAATTACGGGTGCGACATCGAGGCACCCAAGGATGAGCAGCTGCAAAACGTGAACCTAGTCACACGTAGCGGTAAAACTTACAACGTGGAGGAGAGAGCAGCTACCAAAGGAAAAGGTATAACGGTTGAACCTGAAAAGATGACTGACAAGTTGATACCAATAAACGAGCTGGTGGCAGAAAGAGAAGCACAAGAGTTCCTAAAATTCTTGAAACACAGCGAGTACAGCGTAGTTGAACAATTACATAAGCAGCCCGCACGTATATCTATCTTGGCGTTACTGCTAAGTTCAGAGGCACACCGTAACGCACTAATGAGGGCGCTAAACGAAACCTACGTGACCCAGGATATATCGGTATGTAAGCTGGATCGACTGATTAACAACATCAGTGTTGATAATTTCATTTTCTTCAATGATGACGAAATCCCATCTGGAGGTATGGGATCGACCAAAGCATTGCATATTACCACTCACTGTAAAGGGTATACTCTACTTGGGGTGCTTATTGACAACGGCTCAGCTTTGAACGTTCTACCGTTAGCCACTCTCGAGAGACTACCCGTTGATAGCTCCCACATGAGGTCGTGCCACAACACAGTCAGAGCGTTTGATGGAACTGAAAGAAAAGTGATGGGTAGGATTGAGGTACCATTGCAAATAGGCCCAAATATTTACGAGGTTGACTTCCTAGTAATGGATATCAAGCCTTCCTACAATTGCTTATTAGGAAGACCTTGGATTCACGCAGCAGGGGCAGTACCGTCCTCACTTCACCAAAAGCTCAAGCTGGTAACCGAAGGAAGGTTGGTTACAATCAATGCCGAGGAGGATATTGTTGCGTCTGTAACAAATTATGCCCCTTACATAGACAAGGATGAAGAGGCAATAGAATGCTCTTTCCGTTCGTTGGAATTTGTCAATGCCACATTCATTGGAGAGGGAAGTAAAATTCCTGAACCTAAATTGTCGCAAACGACGAAGATGGGATTGCGTTTGACGATTGGAAAAGGAGCATTACCGGGAAAAGGGCTCGGAAAACACCTCCAAGGACTAATCTACACACCGTCTCTATTTGAAAAGTGGGACCGTTTCGGGCTAGGGTACAAATCGGATGTGAAAGAAAAGAAGAAAGAGATAGAGCGGAAACGAGAGATAAGAAGAGCTCGTCAAGCCGGGGAAGAAATCAGTTGGAGACCGATGACCTTCCCTCATATTTCAAAAACTTTCATTTCCGGTGGGCTAAGGCTTGAGGAAGAAAGAGTGGCGAGACTGGTAATAGAATTAAGCATAAATGCCGTTTCCGAAGAAGCTGAAGAAGGAGTTCGCTTCAAATATGTCCGTATGCACTTGGGAGTAATTTGGACAACTGGACAGAAGAGGAGCTCCCCGTAGTTTTTAGGAACATTCCAAAGTAATACTCGTTGAACCTTTGTCATTCTATGCCCAGGAATGATATAAATCTTTTGTAAAAGGGCTTTTGAGTTTTTATCCATCATCTTAAATGAAGATACATTTTGACAAACTATCTCTTTATTCTTTTCCTTTCAAATCCCAAAATAAATTAATTACACTTACACACATGAATAAATAAGTCATTCTTGAATATATACACCCATAATCATGTCATACAGCCATTCTTTAATTTATTTTGTTCATTAGCCCATTCTCATTCTTTACAGATCTTGGGATATTAGTAATATGAGTGATACTGACTCCGAACCTCATTTCGAGCAAGATATGTGTCTTGAAGAGTCTCAGGATTTCGAAGATGATCAGGATTGTAACATATTTCCTGAATTACAACGAATGATGGAACAGGAGGAAAAGTAAATCTTGCCCCACAAAGAGGTAGTGGAAACAGTAACCATAGGGGATGAGGATGAAAAGAAAGAAATAAGAATCGGGACAAGCATCTCAGCAAGGACACGAGGAGATCTTATTGAGCTGCTAAGAGAATTCAAGGACGTCTTCGCTTGGTCCTACCAAGACATGCCAGGGCTAAGCACCGACATCGTAGTTCACAAGCTCCCAATAAAAGAAGAATGCAAACCCGTCCAACAAAAACTTCGCAGAATGCGACCTGATGTGTTGCTTAAAATAAAAGAAGAGGTTCGAAAACAGTTCGACGCGGGTTTTCTCCGAGTAGTTGAATATTCGGAATGGGTCACCAATATAGTTCTTGTCCCTAAGAAAGACAGTAAAGTACGTATGTGCGTAGATTACCGGGATTTGAATAGGGCCAGCCCAAAAGATAACTTTCCGCTGTCACACATCGACACCCTGGTGGATAATACAGTGGGGCATACCTTTTTCTCCTTCATGGATGGTTTCTCCGGATATAACCAAATAAAGATGGACCCTGAAGACATGGCAAAACCACCTTTGTCACAATATGGGGAACATTCTGCTATAAGGTGATGCCGTTTGGACTTAAAAATGCTGGGGCAACATATCAAAAAGCAATGGTGACATTGTTTCATGATATGATACACAAAGAAATTGAGGTTTACGTCGACGACATGATTGCAAAGTCCCGAACAGAGGAGGAACATGTGAATGTCTTGAGGAAACTGTTCATGAGGTTTAAGAAGTTCCAGCTAAAATTGAACCCTGCCAAGTGCACTTTTGGGGCTACGTCCGGAAAATTGTTGGGTTTTGTGGTCAGCCAAAAGGGGATCGAGATAGACCCAGACAAAGTTAAAGCCATACAAGAATTACCCCCGCCTCGTATGCAAAAGGAGGTTCGGGGTTTTCTTGGGAGATTGAATTATATCGCTCGGTTTATTTCGCAGTTAACAGAGAAGTGTGACCCAATATTTCGCCTTCTCAGAAAGCATAACCCAGGCGTTTGGGATGACCAGTGCCAAAGAACCTTCGATAAAGTTAAGCAGTATTTGTCTGATGCTCCGGTACTAGTACCACCAAATCCCAACAAACCATTAATTTTGTACTTAACGGTTTTCGAGAATTCTATGGGATGTGTCTTGGGCCAACACGACGAGACGGGAAGAAAAGAAAGGGCCATATACTATCTCAGTAAGAAATTTACTGACTGTGAAATAAGATACTCTCCAATAGAAAAACTATGCTGTGCACTGGTTTGGACTACTCGAAGGTTGCGACAATACTTGCTATACCACACGACATGGTTAATCTCAAAGTTGGATCCCCTAAAATATATGATGGAGTCAACCGCGCTGAATGGGAGAATGGCCAGATGGCAGATCCTATTGTCGGAATTTGATATCGTCTATGTGAGCCAAAAAGCAATTAAGGGAAGTGCAATCGCAGACTTCCTTGCCAGTAGGGCTTTGGAAGACTATGAGCCGATAAATTTCGACTTTCCAAATGAGGATCTAATGTATGTCGCAAATATTGAAGAAACAATCACTGAGCATTCATGGCGATTGAACTTTGATGGTGCTTCAAACGCTGTGGGTAATGGGATCGGTGCAGTTTTAGTGTCACCAGAAGGAGACCATTATCCCTTCACCAGTAAGCTTGACTTTGATTGCACAAATAATATGGGAGAATATGAGGCATGTATCATGGGAATCCAAGCGGCCATAGATCGAGGGATCAAGGTCTTAGAAATCTATGGAGATTCAGCATTGGTAATCTACCAGCTCAAAGGAGAATGGGAGACCAGAGACTCCAAATTAATTGAGTATAGAAATATGATCCTCGAACTGATCAAAGAATTTGACGAAGTCACATTCAAGTACCTCCCACGCGAAGAAAACCAAATGGCTGATGCTTTGGCCACCTTAGCTTCAATGATAAAAGTGAATAGGCCAGAGGATATGAAGCCCATTCAAATGAGCATTTATGAAACTCCAGCCCATTGCTGCGACATTGAAGAAGAGAAAGAAGAGCATCCTTGGTACCAAGATATTCTCCAGTATGTGAAGGACCGAAAATACCCCGAAGGAGCGACGAAAAATGACAAAAGAACATTGAGAAGGCTCGCAAATGAATACGTCCTGGATGGAGAAATCCTATATAAGAGAAGAAAGGATCAGGTGTTATTAAGATGTGTGGACTCAATCGAGGCTAAAAATATCTTAGAAGAAGTCCATGAAGGGATTTGTGGGACACACGCGAATGGATTCAAAATGGCTAGGCAAATCATGAGATTTGGGTACTACTGGTCGACCATGGAGACTGATTGTATCGATTATGCCAAGAAATGCCACAAATGCCAGATCTATGGGGACAAGATACATGTGCCTCCTTCACCCCTGCACGTCATGACATCCCCATGGCCATTTTCTATGTGGGGCATGGATGTTATTGGACCAATTTCGCCAAAGGCCTCTAATGGACATAGATTCATTTTTGTGGTTATCGACTACTTCACCAAGTGGGTAGAAGCTGCTTCTTATGCTAATGTTACGAAGTCCGCAGTCAGCAAGTTCCTGAAAAAGGAGATCATATGTCGATATGGGATGCCTGAAAAGATCATATCAGACAATGCACTAAACTTAAACAACAAAACGATATCGGAGGTCTGTGAACAGTTTAAGATCAGACACCATAATTCGTCCCCATATCGCCCAAAGATGAATGGAGCAGTAGAAGCAGCGAATAAAAACATCAAGAAGATTGTCGCAAAAATGACAGAAACTTATAGAGATTGGCATGAAAAGTTACCATTCGCCCTTCTTGCTTATAGGACTTCTATCAGAACATCTACCGGGACAACACCATTCTCACTTGTATATGGAATGGAGACTGTTTTACCCATTGAGGTGGAGATTCCTTCTCTCCGAGTCTTATCAGAGCTGAATTTGGATGAATCGGAATGGGTTCAAGCTAGATATGATCAGTTAAATTTGATTGAGGAAAAGATATTAAAAGCTATCCGCCATGGTCAAATGTACCAAAAACGGATGATGCGCGCTTACAACAAGAAGGTTCGTCCTAGAGAATTCCATGAGGGAGACCTAGTCTTGAAGAAGATACTTCCAATACACAAAGACTCTCGAGGAAAATGGATGTCTAATTGGGAAGGGCCGTACGTTGTAAAGAAAGCCTTCTCTGGAGGAGCTTTAATTTTGACTGAAATGGATGGCAAAGAACTATACAACCCGGTGAATTCAGACTCGGTAAAGAAATATTACACATAAAAAAAAAACGGAGAGGTCAGGATGAAAACCCGTGAAAGGGCATCCCGAAACTAAAAGGGTTTTGAGTTGAAAACTCGAAAAGAGCAACTCAAATACAAAACAAGGACAACCAATTGCTCCCTCAAAAGTGGCAAAATGGAAATATTTTACATCTTGAGGCATCGACGAAGTAATTCCGAGACCTCCAGAAACATGGCAAGTGAAAAATGATCTTTGGATCAGGGAAACTTATAGCTGATATCTAGGTCTAATACTTTCCTATCGGTCGTTATTTGTTCTTTGTAAATATTTAATATCATAGCCAATAAATCTCCAAATTTGATCCCATTCTTTTCCATATTGTCCAAGTATTCTCATATTAAAATGATGGATAAAAGATCATAAAAGGAAACTAGGGTTCGCGGGTATTATTTTAGGAATTGCCTAAAAGATGCGAGATTCCTAAGCGACTGCCAGTTGAAAGAGCTAAAACCTGGAAGAAGCAATTCAAAAGTCGAATTTACCGAATTCAATTCAAAAGAACGTCAAAAGATGGCTTCCAAATATAAAAGACTAATCTTTGAAAAATGCAAACATTGAATCATACACATTCATTTTAGGTTAAGAGCATTCCAACTCATTTCCAGGCATAACATCTTAAACATATCTGGCCTACATAGAGAACCATTTGAGCATTTTCTGCAGGTCTCAACGTCATCCCCTTGAAATTGAAGTAGAGTGGATAACACATCTTTATCTCTGAAACTGAAGTAAGAGCAACGTCATCCCCTTGAAATTGAAGTAGAGTGGATAACATGTCTTCATCTCTGAAATTGAAGTAAGAGCAATGTCATCCCCTTGAAATTGAAGTAGAGTGGATAACACGTCTTCATCTCTGAAATTGAAGTAAGAGCAACGTCATCCCCTTGAAATTGAAGTAGAGTGGATAACACGTCTTGATCTCTGAAATTGAAGTAAGAGCAATGTCATCCCCTTGAAATTGAAGTAGAGTGGATAACACGTCTTCATCTCTGAAATTGAAGTAAGAGCAACGTCATCCCCTTGAAATTGAAGTAGAGTGGATAACACATCTTTATCTCTGAAACTGAAGTAAGAGCAATGTCATCCCTTGAAATTGAAGTAGAGTGGATAACACGTCTTCATCTCTGAAATTGAAGTAAGAGCAACGTCATCCCCTTGAAATTGAAGTAGAGTGGATAACACATCTTTATCTCTGAAATTGAAGTAAGAGCAACGTCATCCCCTTGAAATTGAAGTAGAGTGGATAACATGTCTTCATCTCTGAAATTGAAGTAAGAGCAATGTCATCCCCCTTGAAATTGAAGTAGAGTGGATAACACGTCTTCATCTCTGAAATTGAAGTAAGAGCAACGTCATCCCCTTGAAATTGAAGTAGAGTGGATAACACGTCTTGATCTCTGAAATTGAAGTAAGAGCAACGTCATCCTCTTGAAATTGAAGTAGAGTTGGATATCAGGTCTTGTCTTTGAATTTGAAGTAAGAGCAACGCCATCTTCTTGAAATTGAAGTAGAGTTGGATAACAAGTCTTGATCTCTGAAATTGAAGTAAGAGCAACGTCATCCTCTTGAAATTGAAGTAGAGTTGGACAACAAGGCTTGATCTCTGAAATTGAAGTAAGAGTAACGTCGTCCTCTTGAAATCAAAATAGAGTTGGACAACACGCCTTTCTGAAATTGAAGTAAGAGCGAGATCATTTCCTATCCTCTAGAAATCGAAGTAAAGTTGGATAGCAAAGTCTTTATCCCCCTAAAGAGCAAAACCAAGCCTCGACGCCAAACCACACTCAGGAAGACGCAGCAAGCCAGATGACAGATTCTTTTTTCTCTTCCGCCATCGTAATGGATTGGAATAGAGCTGCAAGTCAGGTGTTGTCAACATGAAGTGGTCAACAAGGGAGCCGAGAGTCAGCAAAATTCGACAAAATTGGGCCTCCTTTTTTTTAATCTTTGCTCCGTTCCCGTTACACGTCAACAAGCAAAGAGGGACAGCTGTTGGAGCCCAATTTTGACCGGGCTTTGACCTTTTGAGTTAAATTGATTTTTAATTTTATTTAAATTTAAATTTATGTTAAATTTAAATTTAATTATTTAAATTTACTTTGAATTTAAAATTAAATAAAAATTAAAACATTAAAATTAACATAAAAATTTTTAAAGTCCATTTACATGGCCCAAATGGCCCAAATCCCTTTAGCCCATTTACACCCCTTGACCCAATTACAGCCCAGACACCAGCAGCCCTCAACTCAGCAACACCAAGGTCAAAGTCAAATCTTCACCCACGTGCCTGTGCCGCTGCCACCACCAGCTCTGCCACCACCAGCTCCATCCACCATGCCCTGCCATCACAAGTGCCAAGAAGAACCTGCAACAAGTAAAGAAGTTAGGCAGACATTTAAAAGCAAACAACAAAATAGTATCATAGTGATTCTGGTTATAAAACCAGAATCAATTCATTGTAAAAAGGATTCTTTTTTTTCGGTTACAAACTCAGCATTTGAAATCAATATACTAGCCCTTTTCAATACCAAACAACCTTCGGCCAAGCATCAAATAATCAGCAAAGACAAGTTCCAACTCAATACCAACCCATTCCAGTATTAAGAAACAGGTATTCATCATACATGCATTTATGACTACAATTTTAAATATTTTCAGTTAATACAGTACATGAACATGCATTTATTAGTCATTTCAGTTTCCCAGAACAGTGAATGAATGTATCAGTGATAATTAACATGGACAGTTATAATTTCAATGTCATTAATAAAAATCTTATTAATAACCATAATAATTAATAATTATAATTAATATTTATGGTTATAGTTAATGTCAATAACTAATAATATTAAATAATATAAAAAAGAAGAAGAAAATCAAAAGTCAGGGACTTATCTGCTCCCACCGGACCACCGTACGCCGCCGCGACCGTTGCCGGAGCTCCTGAGCCACCATCCCCCGCTCCACGACGTTCGAATACCCGAATAACACCAAAACAAAGGATTTTAAAAAATAAAATAAGCTTTAAAAAAGGGAAAATACTAAATCAGAATAAGAGAAATTTTCAAAACGTTTCCAGATCTGGGTTTTCCCAGATCTGGGTTTCGAAAAAATCAAATAAAAAAAACAAAAACACAAAGAAAAGGAGAAGAAGGGTTGGCTTACCTTCGAACACGGACGGCGTACGCTGGAGGACCCCCGGCGAGGATCCATGGCGGTCACGCGCGTGGGCCGAAGGCGCGTGCAACTTGACGACTGCGGATCGTGGCCGGAGGAAACCGGAAGGAGGTTGGGGCAACCGCTACGCGCCCCCACGCGCGGCCCAGGTAATCGCCGGGGCCTGGCCGGAGGAGAGGCCGGACTGGAAGAAAGGGGGAAGGGTTTGAGAGAAAAAAAAGCTTTGAAATTTCAAGAGAAAGGGAAAAATGAAAAAATAAAACCAAAAATAATATATATATACAACCCGATTGGCCCGATCCGACCCGACCCGACCCACCTAGGATCCGCGTGTTTTCACTTAATGGTCTATTTGCGCAATTGGTCCTTCCGCATTTTTTATTTGCTTCAATTTAGTCCTTTCTGCATTTTTTAATTATTTGCAATTTTGCCATGTAATTCTAATTGCTTTTCAATTTAGTCCTTTGACTGTTTGACTGTACCAGGGGTTGCCACGTGTCATTTCTTTGGATTATTTATGCATTTAGTCCTTTTTATTTTTAATTTGTTTTGATTTAGTCCTTAAATCAACTTTTACTTAATTACAAAATTGGTCCAAAAATTTTTCAAGATTTTCAAATTAGTCCCTTGATTCTGGATGCCTGTGGGGCTACCACGTGTCACCTGTTTTTGGTTTTATTGCTTTGTAAGCCCCTAAATTGTCCAGAAATTACATTTTGACCCCAACACTCTTCCAGAAAATTACATTTTGACCCCAACACTTTTCCAAAAATTACATTTTGACCCTAAAACTTTTCCAAAATTACATTTTGATCCCAAAACTTTTCCAAAATTACATTTTGACCCCAAAACTTTTCCAAAATTACATTTTGACCCCAAAACTTTTCTAAAATTATATTTTGACCCCAAAACTTTTCCAAAATTACATTTTGACCCCAAAACTTTCCTAAATCCCATTTTCAACCCTGATTTCACCAAAATTTACCATTTTGCCCCGAAGCTTTTAAAATCCCATTTTTAACCCCGATTTTACCGAAAATTACCATTTTACCCCCGAAGCTTCTAAAATTTCATTTTTAACCCCGATTTCACCAAAAATTACCATTTTACCCCCGAAGCTTCTAAAATTCCTTTTTTAACCCTGATTTCACCAAAAATTACCATTTTACCCCCGAAACTCTTAAAATTCCATTTTTAACCCTGATTTCACCAAAATTACCATTTTGCCCCCATGTATCCAAAAGTCCCATTTTTCACCCCGATTTCATCGTTTATCAATATTTGCATTTGTTTGCACTTACGTTTTATATTTTCGCATATTATTTACCTACTTCTTATATTACCTCGTATCTAATTTCTATTATCAATTGCTACTCGTGTTTTTAAAATATACACTCTCATTTACAAATTACTTCAAAAATCGAGGCAAGGTTCGGTTCGAGCGTAACTTCGAAAAAATCACTCCCTAACGTGTCGGGTGCGATTTATTCGTATAATTCGCGCGAGCCGAATATCCTTTTCAAGTTCTTCTTACACCCGTTCACTTCGAGGCTCCGAGAATGTCGTGTCCTAACGTGTTGGTCGCGACTTCAAATCTTCGTGAAAATCGAAGTAAACGAGTATTCCTTCTTCAAATCATGTGTTCGAGGATTGCATTTTAACCTTCATACGAAATTTTCAAGTTCTCAAAATATATATACGAAGAACTTTCATGACGGAAATAAATCAATATTATTTCGTATGAAAACTTCGAAAATCGTGCCCTAACGTGCGAGGTATGATTTTTGTAATTCGTACGAAAGAAATATCCTCCTTAAAAAGTTTTTAACACACCCCTATCCATATCCAAATTATTAAGTAACGAGATGATGTTCCTTCGCGTGGAAACCTCAAAAATCGTGCCTTAATGTGATAGGTATGATTTTTGTACAAATCACGCGATCGAATGCTCTCTTCAAAAGTTCTCTAAACGTCCTCTGATTTCGATACTCCGAGAATGTAGTGTCCTAATGTGTTGGACACGCTTTCTAGTTCCCATATGAGGAACGAAATACGGGGACGAGTTCTTCTTAAAAAGGTCTCCTTTAAAATTACACAGAGCCTTTCAAAATGAATACCATATTTTGAACTTTACCCGAGCTTTCATTGTTTTCATAAAATAAGACCCGAAACTGATCATGTGGTACCGATTCTGGGCGTACGAGGGTGCTAATCCTTCCTCGTGCGTAACCGACTCCCGAGCCTATTCTTCTGGATTTCGTAGACCGATGTTTTAACGTTTTTAAACGTTTTTAAACGTTTTGTGGTGATCCAATCATACCCAAATAAAAGATTGGTGGCGACTCCCTTTTTATTCCCATTTTCCAAAACATAAAATATTTTTCGAAACTTTCGTTTTCGAGGTGGTTTCGACACCAATTATCTCATGATTTATCCAAATCTCCTTTGAACATGCTATTGGACAAAACACATTAGCAAACACATAAATGTAAATATTTATAATAAAACAAGATTTCAATAAAGATAATATAAACAAATATTTATGTTTATATAAAACAACAAATTACATTAAATAAATATTTTTATTTATTTAAAATATCAGATCTAAAAAACATTTTAAACAAGATCTAAAAATACCAGAAGCCGATTTAGAAAATCAAATTTTACGAGATGTTGAGGTCTGTTTTCATAGTTTTCTTAAGATAGATTCGGCCGCTCCTACGGTACTTGGAGAAACGTTGGTCGTCTGTCTCCCAGGATACAACAACAAGATGATCTCGGCAGTAGCACCTTTGCAGTGATCAACGAACAAATCGAGCCTTCTTCTATCACTAGAACGTTTGGAAAACCAAAGAGAGAAAGGATAATTTTCGAGAGTGAAAAATAGAGTAAAACCGTTGTGTGCAGTAAAAATATTCTACATAATTCTTTCGGTATTTATAGGAATTCAATGTGGACGAATTAAGGAAATAATCCGTGTATTAGTGATAAAAATCTTATTTAAAGGACCTTTAAATCAATCAGATATAATCAAATTAAATTGGGAAATAATTTAATAGGAAACAATATCAAATTGAGATATTTTATCCTTTTAAAATAGATTCTATAATAATATTTGTTCAGAAAAAAATAATTTACGTATTTGAGCTAAAACAAACCCATCCAATCTAAACATTTAGCATCGCCCATATCGTGTAGGTGCATCCCAACCCTAATGGGTTTGGATCTACACCCCCACCTGCGCACAAAAAAGAGCATCAAGCTTAGTCATTCAATAACCTTTTGGTGGGTTTTCATAGATAAACACATCACAAACTTGATATTTAACCAATGTGGGATCTAAGCTTTTCTTTTTCTGAACTTATTCTCAAATGACTTACTTTGAGCGTCAATTTCTCATTCATCACTAATCTATTTTGAGCATATGATATACCGTTGTAAAGATCCCATGGAGTAGAATATAAAATCATAATTTTATGATTCAATCCTCCACCTTTACCTATCGAGAATATGCCTCAAAGTTACCCAAAAATACCATTTTTCCAACACATGCCAAATCTGGCTGCAAAAGAAACAAAGAAGAGAATGTAGTTTTAGCGGTTCAACAAAGAGATTTGATTGGTAAGAAACAAGATCCGTAGATTAATCGGTCATTTTAGTTTATTTAGAGTTCAACCTCAACATTTGTATATTCTCTCATTTCTTTGTTCTTCATGATCTTTACAAAATAGGAAAAAAGTGATCTAATAATAATAATAATAATAATAATAATAAAAGCTCAATCAAGCTCGGGCTTGGCTCGACTTTTCTTGAATCGAATTCGAATTTCTTTTGAATAATTTGTGAACACTAGTGCTTCATTTATACCCCTATTGAACGCATACCAAATCCAACACCCATCTAATTTCGATATTTAAATAAGAAATTCTCCAAGTAAGAAGTAAGGATAGAGCAAAAGATGAAGATTTAAAACATAATTTATGGCTCAAAATACATAATATAATATATATAACTCTTTTACATTAACAGTAGCATAAATGTTAACTAAGACGCACAAGAAATCTTTAGTCTAATACATACATTATAAATATAAATATGGATAAAGTGATTAATCAGTATCAGACCAGTAGATATCCATTCCGCCCCAGTCGCTCTCAGGCACTCCAAGAGCCTTCCAAACTGCTTTCGAGGCATCAACAATGTAGTTAGGACAAGGGGGCTGGTAATCATGGTCCGAATCGCATCCCATAGTTGAATCACATTCATCCACAACTTTAGCCCTCACAGATTTTCCATTGCCATGGATGTTGATATACTTCAAACACCTCTTCCCGTTGTTATACCACCCTGTAGAAAGTGCCACCACAGGGTCATCATCGGAGTGGTACTGGTTGTCACATTCAGATGGTGCACCACCGTCTCCATGTCGCTCAAAGCTATTAAGCGTGAGTGTTGCTTTTGTTTGGCTTGCTATAGGGGGTGAACATTTGTATGTTGTGTACCACTTGCCATCCCTGCAGCAATCAGAATCATTTTCCTGCTTGCATTGCCCTGGTGGAGGGGTTTTCCCTTTGATCTTGCCACTTGGGCTGCACGTCTGAGCTTCAACACCAAGAAAAAGTAGAAGAATGCAAAGGAGAGGAAAGACAGTGGAACAAATGACTTGCTTCTTCATTTTTATCTTCTTTAAGTCACTTCTATTTGATGTTTTAGTGCAGAAAGCTTCAAGTGGGAAAAGCAATATATAGAGATCTTAGCAATGAGCAATTTAAAACATCAGTCTTTCACTACGAAAGTGATGACAGAATTGTGAGGTGCTAAAAAATTATGGTGGACCGCTAAAATTGAAGACTTATGATAGAGCTGATAATATGGTCTTTTTATCATTTACCCAAGTCTTGTACTGTATTTATCATTTGTGGGAGGTTCCTGCCGGTTGGATTCACTCATATATTTTTAATATGTTATTGCAGCAATTTGTTGATAAAGATGAAATGGGCTGATGCCTAAATTGGAGGGATTTGAAGATGGTTACATTGTTCTTTTTCATTTTTCATATGATTTTGGCGTGCAAAATTATATTCTATACATATTTCAACACGTACTTCTTTGAAATATTTTTATAAAATATACTCAGTCACTGAAATTTTGTCCAAAATTTAAGAAAGGTGGATAAAAATATTAAGTTTAGAAAATGAATTTCGATAAATAAATAAAAAAACTAAGAATCCAACATCCATGGGCTTAGCCAAGCCATTCCCGCCCCCTTTTTAGTTATGTAATCTATTAATTAACTAATTTCTTTTTCCGGTGTGATGTACGGATTAATTGTATAATATATTAAAATTATTTTAAATTTTTAATAATTTTTAAAATTTTCACAAATAATAAAAAATAATATAACCTAAATAGAGTATAAAATGTTGTATATTGTTCAATTGATTGCATCAATAAAATTTTCTTTATAAATCTTCATAATTTTTTTTCTTTTCAAGCTCTTTAACCATTTTTTCATTAATTTTAAGTTTTTCTTACGATGTCCTATATATCTCAATCTCACATTATAGTTGTTCGATCACTCTCTCATTCAATTCACTCTTCAAATTATTAATGAATGATCCTCTTCCATGATTTTTGTGACAAAAAAATATAGAAAAAAATTATGTTAGAACAAAAAATTTTATACTGCACTAAAAAAAATAAAATTGGAGTTTCAAGTGTATTAAGAGTAAAGTAATAATCTAAAATTAAAAATATTAAAAAATATTATTAATTAAAAGTTTTGATTAAACTCGCGAGTTGTTCAAAACAAGTATTAAGGTACTCAAACCTAGCTCGTTTGATAACTCAAGCTACTCAATCTTGAGCTTGGCTTAATAATATATATACATGGTATTATATGGATTTAATAGAAACAATATTGAAAAAAAAATCATGACTAAAGAAATGGTGAATGTACCTTAGAGGTAGTTGCGATGAAATTTGTTACTCTATTATTAAATGAATTAATTTTGTTCAAGTTCTATTAAAAAATAAAATAAGGTTAATTTGAAAAAGAGTTAATATTTATTGTTTAAAAGATATCATTTACTGTTTAACAGAGTTAATATTTTTAAAATTTTTATGGGTGTGTAAATGAAACTTTTTGTTTGAAATTGAATTGTAATATAAAAAAATTCAAAATATTTTGTATACCGTAAATATTAATTTTGATACAATTTGATTTTATTTGATTCTTTTTAATTCTATAAAAATCAAACTAATTCATTTAATAATAGAGAGATTAAATTGATCCAAACATTATAAAATACTACTAAAAAATAAAAATACAATCTTTCAATATCTTATTTTTTCTATTTAAAAATTTCTACCTTCTTGATACAATTTTTTTTTATTTTTAATTCTAAAACATCATCTTCAATTCTTTTTTTACAAAGAATTGTTAAATTAGAATTAAAAAGTCTATTGCCTTATCTTCTAAGTATTTTAATTTTTTTATACAACATTAAGGGGTAGAAAATGGGAGTGAATATTTGATAAAAACTTTAATTACCGCTCCATTCAAATCAAGATAAATTTAAAATAAATAAAAATAAATAAACCAATGGAATAATATCAACAAATGTTGCTCTTTCTTGTTAGTGTCAATTTTTCCATCTAACTCGATCGGGGATATCAGGCAATACTTGATGAAAGTCGCTTCCAAAAACAATTACTTTTTCTTTATAAAAAATCATACTATCCTTAATATCTCTAAAACTTCAATCAATTATTGATAAATGCAAAAAGTAATATGTTTTAATTTCATTCTTAATGCGATTTCGAGTGATTATTCGGTGTTAATGATTAATTTTATGCTATTAATTCTTTAAATTCATGTTTTTATATTTAAGAGAGCATTTGAGAAGAAAAGAAACGAACAAACGAGCGAAAATCGAAAAATTAGAGCGACCTATAGGAGCCACACGGGCTGACCCCTTTCACACACCCATGTGAGCCACACGGCCATGTGGCAGGCCGTGTTGTTTACATGGAATTGCACCCTGAACCAAGAAAAACGTGATTTTTAGGTTTTTCAGGCTTTCTAATACATATATGTGACAAAAATAAGAATATAGGAGAGAGCTATCGTAGAATATTCAAGAAAACAACTCGAAAAACACCATTGAAGTCTATTCTGAAGCAAATTTCAGTCAAGATTGAAGATTCCCATTAGATTTCTTAGGAGATTACCATGAGTTTCTTTGTTTCTTGTGGTTATACTATTTTTTGGTTGTTTTTATTTGCAAGTGTCGAAACCACCTCGAAAACGAATAGGTTTCGGAAAATATTTTGTGTTTTAAAAGTTTGAAAAATTTGCGAATAAAAGGGAGTCGCCACCAATCTTTTATTTGGGTGTGATTGGATCACCATAAAACGTTTAAAAACGTTAAAACGTCGGTCTACGAAATCCAGAAGAATAGGCTCGGGAGTCGGTTACGCACGAGGAAGGATTAGCACCCTCGTACGCCCAGCATTGGTACCACATGATCATTTTCGGGTCTTATTTTATGAAAACAATGAAAGCTCGGGTAGAGTTCAAAATACGGTATTTATTTTGAAAGGCTCTGTGTAATTTTAAAGGAGACCTTTTAAGAAGAATTCGTCCTCGTATTTCATTCCTCTTATGAGAATTAGAAAGCGTGTCCAACACATTAGGACACTACATTCTCGGAGTATCGAAATTGAAGGATGTTTAGGGAACTTTTGAAGAGAGTATTCGATCGCGTGATTTGTACGAAATCATACCTAGCACGTTAAGGCACGATTTTTCGAGGTTTCCTCGCGAAGGAACATTGTCTCGTTTAAAAATTTGGATGCGAATAGAGGTGTGTTGAAAACTTTTGAAAAGAAGATTTCTTTCGTATGAATTACGAAAATCATGCCCCGCGCGTTAGGGCACGATTTCCAAAGTTTTCATACTAAATAATATTGATTTATTTCCGTCATGAAAGTTCTTCATATATATATTTTTGAGAACTTGAAAATTTCGTATGAAGGTTAAAATGCAATCCTCGAACACATGATTTGAAGGATTAAAAGGAATACTCGTTCACTTCGATTTTCACGAAGAATTAAAGTCGCGACCAACACGTTAGGACACGACACTCTCGGAGCCTCGAAGTGAACGAGCGTAAAAACTTGAAAAGGATATTCGATTCGCACGAATTATACGAATAAATCGCACCCGACACGTTAGGGCATGATTTTTCGAAGTTGCGTTCGAACCGAACATTGCCTCGATTTTTGAAGTAATTTATAAACGAAAGTGTATATTTTAAAAACACGAGTAGCAATTGATAATAGAAATTAGATACGAAGTATAAGTAGATAAATAATGTGCGAACATAAAAAATGTAGGTGCAAACGAATGCAAATATTGATAAATGATGAAATCGGGGTGAAAAACGAGACTTATGGATACCCGGGGGTAAAATGGTAATTTTGGTGTAATCGGGGTTAAAAATGGAATTTTAAAAGATTTAGGGGTAAAATGGCAATTTTTGGTGAAATCGAGGTTAAAAATGAAATTTTAGAAGCTTCGGGGGTAAAATGGTAATTTTTGGTGAAATCGGGGTTAAAAACGGAATTCTGTAAGTTTCGGGGGTAAAATGGTAATTTTTGTTGAAATCGAGGTTAAAAATGGAATTTTAAAAGATTCGGGGGGTAAAATTGTAATTTTTGAAAATTTTGGGGTCAAAATGTAATTTTGGAAAAGTTTTGGGGTCAAAATGTAATTTTGGAAAAGTTTGGGGTCAAAATGTAATTTTGGGAAAGTTTTGGGGTCAAAATGTAATTTTGGGAAAGTTTTGGGGTCAAAATATAATTTTGGAAAAGTTTTGAGGTCAAAATATAATTTCTGGACAATTTAGAGGCTTACAAAGCAATAAAACCAAAAATAGGTGACACGTGGCAGCCCCACAAGCATCCAGAAGTCAAGGGACCAATTTGAAAATCTTGAAAAATATTTGGACCAATTTTGTAATTAAATAAAAGTCGATTTAAGGATTAAATTAAAACAAATTAAAAATAAAAAGGACTAAATGCAGAAATAATCCAAAAAGATGACAGGTGGCAACCTCTGGTGCAGTCAAACAGTCAAAGGACTAGTTTATAAACCTTGAAAAATTATTGAGCCAATTTCGTAATTAAAATAAAGTTGATTTGGGATTAAATTAAAACAAATAAAAAATAAGAAGGACTAAATGCAGAAATAATCCAAAAAGTGACGCGTTTGCTCCGGCCACGCGCCTCCTCGCTGGTGAGCTTCCTTTATTATTTCTTTTTGGTTTCATCTTCTTTTGTTTTTTTTTTTTTAAAAAAATCCATCCTTTTGATTTTGATTTCCTTTTGCTTTCATTCAAAATCAGATCTGGTTTCAAATCAGATCTGATAGTTTTAAAACCCATGTCTTTTCTTTATTCCTTCAAAATCCCTTTTTTATCCTGTTTTTCTCCTTTATTATTTCAGATTTTGAAAACCCCATTTCTAACAATCGTCCCTTTTGCAAAACACGACGGAGGATCGACGATGGTCGGAGATGAGGGCAGCGCGATTCCGGCAACAACCACGGTCAAGGAATTCTCGTCCTTTAACCTTCTTTTTATTGTTATTATTACTATTATTATTATTGAAAATAATTATTGTGGTCATTAATGTCATACATATCATATTTATTATTGTCATTAATACTATCAGTAGTATCATTAATATTCACCAACTCATATTTATTATTACCAATACTTAGCAGTAATCGAAAGTTACAATGCTAGATAACAATTATGAAATCAATGCATTAAATATGTAACAGATATGAAGTATTTTAAGGAATTTAATTAAAGTAAATAATGATAAATGACATGCTTGAGATACCTGAATGTATTAACGTCTAATATTTTGATTCTGACTTGAGATGTTTGGTGTGCTTCTGTGACTGTTCGAGTGTTTGCCTGGTATTCTCTTATTCTATTTTGACCCGTAAATGCTTTAAAGGTCTATGTGCATTGATTCATGGTGAAACGAAACTAATTTACAACCACTGTGTTGCTCTCTTAAAGAGGGTTTCGTGTATTGATCTCTTTTTTAGAAAGGTTCGTATTTTGAATTTAAGAACTGGGTTTTTTTCTCTTTTTTTTTTTTTCAGAACCCCCCTTACAGAATTTGTGTTTGGCTTTTTAAAGCCAAATTCATCCCATCATTCTTCTTTGTTTGTTACAATTAAATGCTGGTCTAATCTCTCTTGCTTGTTGCAGGTTTTTCTGGACAGTGGTGGCAGGGCATGGTGGAGCTTGGTGGTCAGCAGATGGAGCTGGTGGCCAGCAGCAGTAGGCACGTGGGTAGATCAGATTTTTTCTGATTTGGACTATTGTAATTGGGCCCTTAATTGGGCCTTTGTAATTGGGCCCTGGGCCATGGGCCATGTAAATGGACATTTGGACTTTTAAATGTTAAATTTAATATTTTAATTTTTATTTAAATTTAAATTTAAATTAAATTTAAATATTTAATTTAAAATTTAAAATAAATCTAAATTTAAATAAATTTAAAATCAATTTAACTCAAGAGTCCAAGCCCGGTCAAAATTGAGCTCCAATAGCAAGAATGAACTAATTTTCTAAATACTTAGGGGAGATGAACCCTATGATGAATTATGTTATTTGATTTTTATTTTACGCAATAAATACTTATATCTTGTTCTCAATTATGTGTGCTTAATTATTGATTTGATATTTCTAGATTATTGATCCATGTTTGATGTGCTTAAATCAGAGAAGAAATATACCCTATTTAAGAGTAGATCTAACGTAATTGAGTGAAGTTGCATGCAATCCTAGAAATAAGACAACATAAATTTATCAGATTAGAGTCAAATTTAATAGGAAAATTTTTAGATTGAGTTAATGTAATAATAGGGGTTTTAATTAGAAAAAATTTTCAATTAATCAACCTATAGTCAATAGCTCTTATTTTTTAGGAGAGATATTATCATAATTTAGAGATTTCTACGGATCAAGATACTAAGTGAAGAAATTGCGTAATTTAGATTGATAATAACAAATGAAATCTAAGTGAATTTTTCTTGGGTATTGTTTCGCTTTTTAGTTGTTTACTCGATTATTTTCCTGATTTGTTCTTTGTTGTGTTCTTTAGTTAATTTTAGTTTTTAATCAATCATTTCAATTATTCAGTTAAATAACAGAAAAACGATAATTACTAGCACTTTTAATCTTCGTGCAAACGATATCTTTGCTCACCGTGCAAATCGAGCCATAAATTATGTTTTAAATCTTCATCATTTGCTCTATCCTTACTTCTTACTTGGAGAAATTTTTAATTAATTCTCGAAATTAGATGAGTGTTGGATTTGGTATGCGTTCAATAGAGTTGTAAATGAGGCACTTGTGCTCGTAGATTATTCAAAAGAAATTCGAATTCGATTCAAGTAAAGTCGAGCCAAGCCCAAGCTTGATTGAGCTATTATTATTATTATTATTATTAGATGACTTTTGTTCCTATTTTGTAAAGATCATGAAGAACAAGCAAAGGAGAAAATATATAAATGTTGAGGTTGAACTCTAAATAAACTAAAATGATTGATTAATCTACGTAACTGTTTTCTTACCAATCAAAACTCTTTGTTGAGCAGCTAAAACTGCGGTCTCTTCTTTACTTCTTTTGCGGCTAAATAAACATTAAGTCGTTGTAGTATAGTGGTGAGTATTCCCGCCTGTCACGCGGGTGGCGTTTTGTCAAACTTATATAAAAAAACAGTTTGAGCTACTCGGAGTTTTACTTTTAAAATTTCATTTCATGTTTTCAACTCTTCCAGTTAACTTCAATGACTGGTGTCTATTAAGCAACAAAATGAGAGAAATTTGATAGAAGAGATGAAAGAATTTGGGTAAATCTTAGAAATTTCATCCTACTAAAAAGGCTTAATTAAAACATGGTCCCAAACTATAATGTTTTTTTTTTCAATTTATGTATTTAAACTTTTTCTTTTTGACAGAAGTGCTATTCGAACTTTCATTTTGTTTCCGTGAATTGCAGTTTAGAATAATTATCTGAGTCAACTAGAGCCTAACACGTAATCAAAAAATAAATTCGAGTATGTTTAAAGTGTGCTTATATTATTTTTTAAAATTCTTTTACAAAAAATATTTTATTTTTATTTAACGTTTAAAAATGTTTTTTAAAGAAAACATATTTTAATGTTTATACTATATTACTGTATATTATTATAAATTTAACTTTTTTATATGATATAAATTCTGTAATATATTATAAAACTAAAAATTGAGTTGGGTTTGGCTAGTTAGGCCTTGAATATTAGTCTCTTAATTCGTCTGTAAATTATATAAGTTAAATTTTTTGTCTGAATCTAATTTTGGTGCTTAATATTTTTATATGCAGATGTCTACTTCCAGATTATATGCTGCTGGTTTAACTAAGAAAGTTATATTGTCTAGGTTTATATACTTATTGCTCTTTCCTGTGAAAGGAATTTAAGACAGAAATTCTAACACTACTATTGGGACTGAATATAAATATTTATTAAACAGGAATATGCTTTTTTTTATATATATTTAAAGATATTTTAAAGAAGTATACGTGTAATGTATGTATAGAAATTCCATAATTTTCATTGCAAAAATTTTATGGAAAATGAAAAGCTAAGTGTCACCATCTTCAAATCAATCCAATCTAGGCATCAAATGATTTGTTGGCAAGTATAATTTAGAGCCCCTTTGATCTTCATCAACAAATAGCTGCCATAAGATATTTAAGAAAAATAAACTGCAGTGATGTTCATTAATATTAATTGTAAATTAAAAAAAAGATGTTTTTATATTTTATAATTAAATTGATGACTTGATCAAGAGTGACATCAACCAACTCAGTAAAGTATAGATGATGATGAAGATAATGGGATGAAATGAGAAGATGTTAAGAGAAAAATGAAACTTATAAGGGAACTTATGCTTGGCTCTCGAGTTTGCTTCTTATTGGTGGTTGGTTAAAAGAGTGGTCTCGGCTTGTAATAAGTTGAGTTGGTGGGACTTAACAGTTAACATATATATCCTTATTCATTTTATAGTGTAATGTGACAAAAATTAAAAGTTGGTTATGAGTTTTTTTTACAAGTAAAAGTATAGCATAATCATAAATACATACATGTAAGCACTTATAAAGTAAAATCAAACTAATGCAAAATACAATTTGACGAAGAATTAAGATGTGTCCAAACAAAATGTAACGAATAAAGAACCGAAACATAATAAAACAAGACCTACACATGATAATTGCACATGATGAGACTGAAGACTCATACTTAATAATTACAAATAATAGAACTCGAAACTAGGTGCTAAAAGGTTTAGAATGATTTTTACCAACAATATCAAAATCTCATTAACAAATATTATTTAGGGTTATATCTACGTCAAAGAGAAATGATAGGCTACCCACAATTTACTTTTCATAGCCAAACCCATTGTCTTATTATTGGAAAATTATATAAACCATTCATGTCAACTTGTGTTATGGTGGGAAATAAAAATCTATGACTTCTTTTTGTTTATACGATCTTATCTTCTTTCTAGGAAATTAAGGTGGAATCTTTTTGAGTTTTATTTACAGTAATTTTATTATTGATTTAAAATCTGATTGGTGATTAGAATAAATGAAAATAAACATGTTAATGAAGCTTCAAGAATCCCCCCGACCCAAAACTGTACTAATATGATTATATAAAGTAAATAGAAATATACAAGGTGGAGTATAGGACAAATGGAAATAATATGAAGAAGATTTGGTTGCGATAGTGAGCGTAAAATATACGGTTGTGTATGGTCGAATAAACTCGTCCACTTTCCGTATTAATGATTAAACAAGAGAAAGGGTCCCTATAGACTGACAATGATGCGTCATGCCCCCCCGACCCAGTCAAATTAATTACGTACTAACAAATAAAGTGAAATTGTATGGCTCCGGTTCAATCATCAACCGTCCGTTTCCGAGTCGGATCCGCCCATTATAATTCCTACATGGCACGTGCACCGCCCTAAAGTCACTGCATCCTGACCAGATGCTTTGGATTGATGCCTTTGTGTTTGACATGGTCAAATGTGACTCGGTTTTTGAACTCAGTCACGTGCATTGCCGGGGATCACATATAATCTAATCCAATTTATGTATACTCCAAATCACTATTAAAAAAGAAAAGAAAAGCCAATGGTCTAATCCAATTTATGTATAATCTAATCCAGTTTGAGCTTAATTCAGAGTGTTACTTTTAAAATTTTATTTCATGTTTTCAACTCTTTCAATTAACTTCAATGACTGGTCTCTATTAAGCAACAAAATGAGAGAAATTTGATAAAAAAGATGAAAGAATTTGGGTAAATCTTAGAGGATTTCATCTTACTAAAAAGGCATAATTAAAAAATGGTCCCCAAACTATAATGTTTTTTTTCAATTTATGTACTTAAACTTTTTCATTTTTGTCAGTGCTACTTGAACTTTCATTATGTTAACACTATTGATCCTTTTGTGAAACACGTAATCAAAAAAAATAAATTTAAGTATGTTTAAGTATGCCTATATGGTTTTTTAAAATTCTCTTAAACAAATATTTTATTTTTATTTAACGTTTTAATATGTTTTTTAAAGACAACATATATTAATGTTTATACTATATTATTGTATAGTATTATAAATTTAATTTTCTATACGATATAAATAATGTAATAAATTATTGAATATTGGAGTCTTAACTCGTTCATATTATATAAATTAAAATTTTTGTCTGAATCTAACTTTGGTGCTTAATATTTTTATATGCAGATGTCTACTTCTAGATTATATGCTGCTTGTTTAACTAAGAAAGTTATATTGTCAAGGTTTATATACTTATTGCTCCTCCTTTGGCTCTTTCACCTTGGTTCTTTCCTGTGAACGGAATTTAGCATAATTTTTTAGCACTTCACAATTCTGTCATCACTTTCGTAGTGAAAGACTGATATTTTAAATTGCTTTTCCCACTTCAAGTTTTCTGCACTCAAACATCAAACAGAAGTGACTTAAAGAAGATAAAAATGAAGAAGCAAGCAATTTGTTCGACTGTCCTTCCTCTCCTTTGCATTCTTCTTCTTTTTCTTAGTGTTGAAGCTCAGACGTGCAGCCCTAGTGGCAAGATCAAAGGGAAAACCCCTCCACCAGGGCAATGCAACCAGGAAAATGATTCTGATTGTTGCAAGGATGGCAAGTGGTACACAACATACAAATGTTGTACCGTGATACTCTATTTAAGCCGCTCATGAGCTTAATCAATTTTTTTATTAATAATGCATTTCTAATATTTTTAATCTGAAGAGAAAAAATTCACCTCGAACCCAAACCCGAAATTTAATAGGAGACTCAACTCCAACTCCAACTCCAACTCCAACTCCAACTCTAACATAAATTTAATTTAATTGTTTTATTTTTATTTTGAAGCAAATAAAAATTTTTTTAATTATTTTAAAGAAAATAAGATTTTTTTTAGTTTAGACTTAAGATTTTATTTGTTGAAAACAAAAATTATATAGGATCATCATATGGATCAGCATAATCCATAATTATTGTCTGTAATCAAATGGTGAAGTTTCAACTCACTAAATTAAAGCTAAATAGGAAAATACAAATCCTTTTTGGAGTATACCATAGCGGCGGCCACAACACTATTCGCGGAAATCTTATTCTGATATTAATGTTTGCCACCGTTTGCTACTAATTTAGGTGTATTGGGTCAATTATATGTATTATTTGATTTTTAAATTAATTCATTTAATTTTTTTAATTAATTCAATTATTTTTTCAATCTAAGTCTAATTTATCATATGTGTTACCCTCACAGAATATGATCTTATTTTATTTCATGGTAACCATTATATCTTCTTTCATGAAAAATAAATTACTAACAATAGTAATTAAATCAGTTATTTTGAGACAAATGACCTATGACCAAGTTACTTTCTATCTATCATGTAATTGTTGAAAAAATTTGGTTTAAAAATATTTTTCTGTCATAGCGAAAAATTAAAATTTTGAAAACTAAGTTGGCTTGTGATATTTATAACAATAATTGTTTTCTGAAAAAGTACTTGTGCTTCAAGCGAAGCAGATCCTAGATGTTCTCGACTTTTAATCGAACAACCTTCTTCTCCATTCTCGTACCACGAATTGCTTCGAATGTGGGTTCGAACAATCATGAAACAAACACAGAACCAAAAACGATTTAATACATTCAGTAAGATAGTAGTTCTTTCTTAATAGAAACCGACAGAATTGTTATTCCCAAAAAATAAAATTTATATTTAGAAAACAAATTCTCAATATTTTTTTGCAGACTAATAATATTGAAAACTTATATGAACTGTAATATGAGGTGAATTTGGGTCATTCCTATATTTAGTTCAATTATACGTGCTTATTTAACTTTTAATTCAACACTTTAAAATTTAATATAACCTATTTTTTTATTTCTCAAAATAAATATTATTTATAAATTAATTTAATCAGATAAATTAATTTTTTAATTAAATAATTATCTCAACTCAATTCTAATATTATTAAAGTTATTCCAATTTTACTGTAAAACAATCTATCAAAAAATATATTTAATTTTCATATTCAATTCATTCACAATAATTAATTAATTTTATTCTATTTTTTAACTTCGATTATTTAATTAAAAAATAATTTAAAAAATTTAAGTTAATTTTCAAATCATTTCTACACTTAATAAGAAAAAGCAAATTGAAGGAAAAAAAACGAAAAATTAAATGAATGATTAAAATAATTTTTTTTTGTTAATTAAAGGGACTAATAAATTATTATTTTTTTAAAATGCACAAAAAAATTTTTGAGTAACATAGCGACTATACATATTCAAGTACCTCCACTTTAGGCATCAGCCAATAAAATGTTTGTTGACAAGTCAAGTACCTCCCATTTCATCTTTATCAACAAAATGCTGCCATAATATATTATAAAGAAATAAGTGAACCAAACCTGCAGGAACTTCCCACAAAGATGCTTCTGAATGATAAATACATTCCAAAACTTGGGTAAATGATAAAATACCATATTATCAGCTCTATCATAAGTCTTCAATTTTAGCTGTCAACCATACTTTTTTAGCACTTCACAATTCTGTCATCACTTTCGTAGTGAAAGACTGATATTTTAAATTGCTCATTCCTAAGATCTCTATATATTGCTTTTCCCACTTCAAGTTTTCTGCACTCAAACATCAAACAGAAGTGACTCAAAGAAGATCAAAATGAAGAAGCAAGTCATTTGTTCAACTGTCTTTCCTCTCCTTTGCATTCTTCTTCTTTTTCTTAGTGCTGAAGCTCAGACGTGCAGCCCTAGTGGCAAGATCAAAGGGAAAACCCCTCCACCAGGGCAATGCAACCAGGAAAATGATTCTGATTGTTGCAAGGATGGCAAGTGGTACACAACATACAAATGTTCTCCCCCTGTATCAAGCCAAACGAAAGCGACACTCACGCTTAATAGCTTCGAGCCAGGCGGTGACGGCGGTGCACCATCTGAATGTGACAACCAGTACCACTCCGATGATGAGCCCGTGGTGGCACTTTCTACAGGGTGGTATAACAACGGGAAGAGGTGTTTGAAGTATATCAACATCCATGGCAATGGAAAATCTGTGAGGGCTAAAGTTGTGGATGAGTGTGATTCAACTATGGGCTGCGATTCGGATCATGATTACCAGCCCCCTTGTCCCAACTACATTGTTGATGCCTCGAAAGCAGTTTGGAAGGCTCTTGGAGTTCCTAAGAGCGACTGGGGCGGGATGGATATCTACTGGTCTGATACTGCTTAATCATTTTATCCATATTTATATTTATAATGTATGTATTAGACTAAAGGTTTCTTGTGCGTCTTAGTTAACATTTATGTTACTATTGATGTAAAAGAGTTATATATATATTATATATTTTGAGTCATAAATTATGTTTTAAATCTTCAGTATTTGCTCTATCCTTAGTTCTTACTTGGACAAATTCTTAGATAATTCTCAAAATCATGAGTGTTGGATTTAGAATGCGTTCGATAGGGGTATAAACGAGGCACTTGTGCTCGTTGGTTATTTGAAAGAAATTTGAAGTCAACTGAAGCGTGAGCAGCTTTAGTTATCAAGTGAGCCATGTTTGAGTACATTATTACTTGATTTGAGCAGCTCG
The DNA here is from genome assembly GCA_005610355.1 of Gossypioides kirkii. NCBI lineage: Eukaryota > Viridiplantae > Streptophyta > Magnoliopsida > Malvales > Malvaceae > Gossypioides > Gossypioides kirkii. The sequence continues at coordinate 28,111,387 of CP032247.1, read as the reverse complement.
CGAGCTTGATCAAGCTTTTTTTTAATAATACATTTTCAATATTTTTAATATTAGATTACTACCTTGCATATGAAATGAATTCAAAATCAAGCTTGAGTATGTAAATGCTTTATCTAACCAAGCTTAAATAGTTTGATTTTACCACGAGCCAAGCTGGAGCTTCTCGAATAGTATTCGATCAAATTGGAGCCAAATTCAAGCAATTAATTTTGAGTAGAGCTCAAGCCCGATCAATCTCAACAATCAGGGAGCATATATCCATAAATCAAATGGCATATGGGTATAAAGCTCTTTATCTTTTTAACTGTTTTTCTTCTTTGTTTTGTTTTCATAGGTCATTACTTATAGATAATAATCATCAATGTTCTTATCCTGTGTAAAGTAGGTAGCATTTTCTAGTAAGAACTAACGACGCTAGTTCATGGTTGCCTTAATTTAACAAAAAATTTACAAATGTGGAGGTTGAACTCTAGATAAACTAAAATCACCAATTAATCTACGTATCTAGTTTGTTACCATTCAAAGCTCTTCGTTGAACAACTAAAACTTTTGTCCATTTGCGGCTTAATTTGGATTCTTACAAACAAGAAAAAGAATTTAACAAAAGTTCCAACTGTGTCGTTGTAGTATAGTGGTAAGTATTCCCGCCTGTCACGCGGGTGACCCGGGTTCGATCCCCGGCAACGGCGATTGTTTTATGTCTCCTCTTTTTACAATCTTTCTAGCTTTTGTTAGTGATCCGATCAGATAAGTTACTTCCCTAAATGTTTATTTGGAGGCTTTTGGGACAGTGAAAAGCAAGATTGTTAAAGCTCCGGCACTCAAGAGTTTTACTTTTAAAATTTTATTTCATGTTTCAACTCTTTCAATTGAGTTTGTTTATGTTAAACTTCAATCACTTGTGTCTATTAAGCAAGAAAATGAGAGAAATTCCACCCCTATGCTTCAACAACACTTTCTTCCCATTAGTGTTCTTAACACAGAGAGCAACGTCGGGCGCTGATTGTTTGAACCCTACTTATCCAACCTACTCTTTAAGCTTTTCAAACCATGCCTCTAAGGCTTGCTTGATCCCACCAAAGGCTTTTTTCAGTTTGCACACTAACTGATCTCCTCCAACAATACAATGCTCAGAATCAGGAAGTTGTATACCTCTTCTATGAACTCCTTATTCATAAAAGCGTTGGGAATATCTAATTGTCTCAACTTTCATTTGTTGGATAATGCAAAGTGTAAGAATGATCCTCACTATATTGTCTTTAATTTTAGGATTGTCTGTTTCCTTGAAGTTATGTCCAACAATCTAGGAGTACCCTTTTGCGACCAGTCTAGCTTTAGACCTAGCTGAACTTCCACCTTCATGTCTTTTCACTTTGAACATGCATTTACATCCCACTGGCTTGTGACCCTTTGGAAATTTAAACAACCTTCATGTATCTTGTTGTATTGTTGCAGACAGTTCAACTTCTACTACATTCTTCCATTAAGGTTGACTAACAGCTTCAACAAAGTCTCAGGGCTCATCTAGCGAAAGGTTTACAAAACATGCTTTGGGCTTATGAATACCAGCCTTTGCTCAAATAAGCATAGAATGAATTTCTACTATTGATAAGAAGCAGTTCGCGAGCTCAATCAAATTTTTAATTGATAATAAATTTTGAGTATTTTTTTAGTGCAGTATAAAAATTTTGTATATGAAATGAGTTTGAATTGAAACTAAAATATGTAAATCAGGTGAAGGAGCTTACTTTAATAGAGCTTAAATAGTTTAAATTTACTACAAGCTAAAGCTTCTAAAATAGTATTTGATGGAGTAAGAGTGGAGTTTCAAACAACAAATGTCAAGTTATATTAATTTGAGCTTGTTGGGCCGTATTGGGTCAATTATATATGCTATTTGATCTTTAATTTAACTCATATTATTTATTCAAACCTAATAAATATATTATCCTATGTCTAAAATATTATTTATTCTTTTTAATTAATTAAATGATTTTCTCAATTTAATTCTAATTTTTTTAAAGTCATGACAATTTAATGATACTAAAATCAATTTAATTAACTTATTCTCATGGAACTATGATGACTTAATTATTTAATTTTTAATTTGAACTTCAATTATTTAATTTTTTATTAAACAATAATTCGAAGATATAAATTAATTCTCGAGTCAAAGCTTGTTAATGGCAAGAAAATGTAGTTATTGCGGATAATGGTACATGCGATCTATTTCTTTAATTCGTTGTTTCACATTTTCATTTCATCAATTAATGCAAACCATCAAGGTTATACTGAGCTAGTGGAGGAACCGGTTGGATATATATATTTAGGGTTCAAATAATTTATAATTAAGTTTTGACTCTTCGTCTATTAATTACGACATTATTTAGTCATGAAGTTATTCCACTAAAGTATCATGACTAAGCTTTCCCTATTATATACCATCACGAAAGGTATTTTACTAAGTTTCCATCCAAATATCTTGTCATATGTGTGATAACATCGTAGAATATCCTTAATCTCTTTAAAATAAATTTGTTTTCTCAATATGATTCTACTTTATCTCACAGTAACCATTATATTTTCTTTCATGAAAAGTAAATTATTAACAAATAGTAATTAAATCATTTATCTTAAGACAAATGATCTATGACCACATTACTCTCCATCTATCATGTAATTGTTGGAAAAATTCAATTTAAATATTGTTTTGTCAAAGAGGAAAATTAAAATTTTGAAAACTGAGTCAGTTTGTGATATTTGTAGCAATTAACTTTTCTTGAAAAGTACATGTGCTTTGAGCGAGACAATCCTAGACTTTCGAGCTTTCAATCGAATGACTTTCTCTTTTTTTCTCGTACCACGAATAGCTTTGAGTGTAGGCTCGAACAATCATAAACAAAACACAAAACCAAAAACAATTTATTACTTTCAGTAGGAAGTAATTATCTCAATAGAAACAAGTAGAATTGTTATTCCCAGAAAATAGAATTTATACTTAGAAAATAGATTTTCACTATTTTGAAAACTTATATGAACTATTGTGTCAATAGCTCTACTAGTGTCATCTACTTATTGTGAGAGATGGGAGAATCATGGTTGAATTAGTAGATAAATAATATTTATTTAATAGAAAAACTAGTCTTTTAGTTTAACTAGAAGAAGGGGGCGGCACTCCCTAGTTAAATACACTAGGGATGTCGCCCTCATATGTAATATGAGGAGAGTTTGGGCATCTCATATATTGGGTCTAATTATATGTGTTTATTGAACTTTTAACTCATCAATTTATAATTTAATTCAACCCAATGCATGTTTTTTTTTTCACAAAATAAATATTATTTATAAATTTATTTAATCAAATAAATTAATTTTCCAATTAAATAACTTTCTCAATTCAATTTTAATACTATCAAATTCATGACAACTTTAATGTAAAAAAATTTTGAGAAAATATATTTAATTTCAATATTTAACGGATTCACAATTACTAATTAATTTAATTTCACTTTTGAACTTTAATTATTTAATTAAATAATAATTCGAAAAACACATTCATTTCCGAATGTGACTCATTTCTCCAACTTTATTTTTCCATTCATTTTTATTTATTTGATTTTTTATGCAATTCATTTTTTGTTTCAACGAGCTAGCAGAGGAACCGAGTAAACATATATAATTAGAGCTCAAATTATTTATAATTAAGTTTCAGCTTTTCGCCTATAAATTATAAACTCATTTAGTCACAAAGTCATTCCACTATAGTATTGTGACTAAACTCTCCCTAATTACACATCATTACTTTAAAGTTACTTAATCAGTACTCGTCTAATGACCTTGTCATAAGTGTCTTACCCTAATAGGATATCTTTAATCTGTTTGGGATAAATCAATTTTCCTAATATGATTCTATTTTATCTCATGATAATCATTACATATTCTTTCATGAAAAGTCAATTATTATCAAATAGTAATTAAGTCATTTATTACAAAGACAAACGACCCATGATCACGTTTACTTTTCATCTATCATGTAATGACAATAAGAGGATACCATTTACTCATTTCTTGGGTTATGAATTCCACTATTTGAATAATGCTACATACTATAGAGTCGTATGTCCAACACACGAGCTTTCGATTCCTTATCTATTTGAACTCAAACTTTTACTTACATCAAAGTATATAAGTCACACATACATAGTCTATCATCCACTCAAGATTAAGGTATGTCACACTATGAACGTCACAAGTAAATAAATCCATAAACAAATTTAGGATCTATTCTACTTATGTCTTCTCTGATGTACTGTAATAGCCCAATTTTTAGTGGTGTCAAAAATAGTGGTTTATTTATTTTTATATTTATGATGTCATTAGCATCGGATTAAAATTTGGTTTTGGAATTTTAATGTTTAGATAGTGAATTGAGTAAAAAGGATTAAATTATAAAAGAGGTAAAAGTTAATTGTATTGATTTAAGAATAAGGGACCAAAGTGTTAATTATACCAAGGTCAAAAAGTCCAAGCGGTGGAGGATATGATTTCATTCCACTTACTTTTGGGATATTTATTCATTTAGTCCTAATTAGCTTAAGGCTAAATTGTAAATAAGTTGTTTGATTTGAATTTAATATAATTGAATGACCAAATAGGTAAATTAACCTATGGCAATTTAGTGGGTGGATTATCATGAGGTATATTGATCATAACTTATAGCACTTTAGTGGGTGGATTATCATGAGGTATATTGATCATAAGTAGGATTAATTAAGGTTAAGTAAGAGATTAATTAAACTAATCATGAAAGATTAAATATCTACAAAATTGCCATTTGGTATAAATATGAATTAAAGAAGAAAAATATGAATTTTCTTCTAATTTCTTCATCTTCTTCACGGCTAAGACAAGAAAATCTAGGGTTTCCATTGATGAACTTTGAGCTTTGATTTGGGTAAGCAAATCTTGACTGTTTTTAGTATTTTTTTATGTTTTTGAGTTCGTGTTAGCTTAATCTAGCTAATCTAAGAACTAATTTGTGAATCTGTCAAATTTTGTAAATCTTACCATTGTTGAATATGCTTGTCTTGGAAAGTTTTTGATAGTTTTGGATGCTTGGAAATTAGGTTGGATCTTTTTGTAAAGTGATTTTTGATGAAATTAGAGTTTAAAGACTAAAATGTTAAATGATGAACTTGGGTGTACTTTGTGTGAAATAAAAGGGATTGTAAGGACTTGTATGAGATTAATGTATATTTGGCTAGTATGGGTTTAAAGGAAAAATGAGTGTTTTGCATGTTTATTTTGAAAGAACTAGATTGAATAAAAGAAAAGTATTAGGGGTAAAATTGTAAATTTTTCCAGAAGAATCAAAATGTGTTAAATGATTGAATTATGTCACTTAATGTGGAATTTGGGCGATTTTTTATTTAGATTACGATCACGTCACGGAACGAGGAAAAGGGAAATTAGCAAAATAGTCCCTAGAGTTTTACTCAAACTGTAGCTCCGTCTGGTAAGTTCGTAGTGTTAGTTTAAATACATTCTATGTTCTTTTTGTATTCACTATTGTTACAGCAACTCAAGGAAAGCTAAAAGTTCGTAATGTTGGAAAAGTCGAAGAAGAAACGAAATGTCAAGCTTGGGTCGGTTATCTGACTTAACGCGATGACTGGGGTCTTGCATATATTGCAGTATCCTAACAGCTCGTGCGAGCAGCATCACAAGTCGACATATTCTGAATGAATACTGAATATGTGGACCCCTACGATGGTTGAGTCTCCGCGCTCGTTGCAGATTCTCATCAGCTTGTGTGAGCAACATTGTGAGTGAGAAATTCTGAACCATATCGATGGTTGAGTCTCTGCATACGTTATAGATTCTCATCAGCTTGTGTGAGTAGCATCTATACTGGTTAACCTTTTTGGGCTCGTATGAGCTAAATTCTGGAAGACCGAAAGAGATCAAATTCGATACTGCTCACAAGATTATAAATACATACTCGTTATCATCATTATAACCGATTTGGCTATTCTGTAAGATAATGATTTCTGCGAACTTACTAAGCTTAATAAGCTTATCTGTGTATCTGTTGTTATTTTGTAGATACATTTTGCTGTCTAAAGATCGGATCACCTTGAAGAATCACCCTATTGCGGAACCTGTTTGGTAGTCCTTTATCACTTGGTTATATGACATATACTAGAATGAGGTTATCTTTTGTTTACTCGTTTGAGATTGTGACAAACTTGATATGTTTTGTTGAAATATTGAACGTTGTATTGTATGCTTGTTCTAGTTGGAATTAGACTTAGAAGTATAAGGTAATGACTTGGAAACTACGAATTATGCATTGGTCTAATGCATTTTTGGATTTATGGATGTTATGTGTCGATAAACTTGTGTTTTGACTTGATTCTTGAGATTTTGCATACTTGTTTCGGTAGAACTCCTACATGTATTGGTAGAAGTACAAGGTAAGAGAGAGGTTGTTCACTGGCTTGAGTTGTATCGGCAGTTGCATACTAGGTATAAGTAGTTCTACACATAGAAGTATCGGTAGTTTATGTACTTGTATCGATAGAAGTTACAGAGTAAGACTTCTTAGCTCTTTGGAGTTTTTAGTATCGATAGAAGCATGACCTGTTTCGGTAGAAGTCTCACTTGTATCGGTAGTACTGCCTCAAGTATCAATAGAAGTCTACATTATTCTTAAATTGTTTACTGACTTGGCAATTACCGATACTTGTCAAACAAGTACTGGTAGAAGTCTCAAAAATCTTAGAAATGACCCTTTTGCCCTTGTTGAATCATGGTTATAATTAATTGATGATTTATGATGTGTTGGGTGTATTTCTTTAATAAATGTAAGATTAAATGATATGATTTAAAAGATGAACAGTGATAGATAAATAGAGGGATGTCGGGACCTTAGTCGACGACGGTTTTCGGGTTTTGGATATTACATGTACTATCACTCCAGTCAGTCACATCTATGCCTCTATTTTTTAAGACTCATCCACTTCGATACTCAAGACAAAACATCTCTTCAATTGGACTTGATAAAAGACATTAGTCTTTCAATCAGTTTGTTCATTTTCGATTAGACTAAGGATATGTTTAGATTCATCTACTAATATAAGTTCTCTTTCTGTATTACAATCTGACCACATAATAATGATTAGTATTAGTTAAACATTAGATAATCAGTGAATAATATTTGCTTTCATTTTACTTTGCGTGCAAAAACTATTGAGGATAATATATAAGGGTATTAATGTAATTTATGGATATTTTTATTAAACCAATTTGTCCGAAAAATACAAGTATACAAAACGAATATACTACACTTAGGACACCAGATCTAATAATAATGTCGATGAGAGGATATCATTTACCCTTCATTGGGCTATGAATTCCACTATTGTAAGTGAGGTTATATCATGAAGAAGTTGTATATCCAACATACCAGCTTTAGGCTCTATTATCAATTGAACACATGTTATCAATACATCAAAATATATGAGCCATGCACACATAGTCAATCACTTACTCAGGATTGAGGTAACTCACATTGTAACACCCAAAACCCGAAACTATCGTCGGTTAGGGTCCCGATATGCATCCGATCTTAATTTGCATTTATTATCACTTTACTGTTTCGTTTAATCATATTTTCACAGAGTAATAAAAAGTACTCAACATGAATCATCAACATCAATTGAATGTCAACATAACTCAAAAAGGGCAAAAATGTCATTTTCACGATCTTTGTAGACTTCTACCAATACTTGTTGGACAAGTATCAGTAATAGTCAAGTCAGTAAGCATGCAGACTTCTACCGATACTTGTGAAATATCTACCAATACAAGTGTAACATCTACCGAAACAAGCCATACTTCTACATGTACTAAAAACTCCAGAGAGCTAAGAAGTCCTACCTTGCAACTTCTATCGATACAAGCTTCCTAAATTCCGATACAAGCATACACAGAACTACCAATACCTACTATTCAACTACCGATAAAACCCAAGTCAATAAACAACCTCTCTCCTACCCTGTATTTCTACTGATACACTCATGAGTTCTACCGAAACAATTACATAGGAATTAATATATCATGCATAAACTACAAGTTTTTCATGCATTCATCACTTCATAACTTCAAATGCATCATAGCAAACATTGTACATGGTTTCAAGACCTTGCATACATCTCATATAGCATGTATAACACATTTAACTAACATACCAACTTGTTCATCATTTATCTAGAATTCACAACAAAAAGACTTATTTATCCCTACAAGTAGTACAAGTCAATTCATCCTAGTACATACCATATAATCGAGTGATGTATATACTACCAAACGAGCTTCTGGGATAGTGTAATGTTTTCAAGATGATCAGATCTTCAAGTCGCAAAAATGAAATCTATAAAATAACAACAATTGCACTAATAAGCCTTATAGCTTAATAAGTTCACAAGGGTTATTAATTTACCGAATAACATGTGATAAACGAATTTGTAAATCCATCGAGCCAGAACAAAACTGTACTTCATTACTTGTTATTCGTTTTACTCCCTGTTGACCCGTGGGTCATGTTGCTCATTTTACTCCCTGTTGACCCGAAGGTCATGTTGCTCATTTTACTCCCTATTGTCCTAAAGGTCATGCCTGTTACCAGTATACGATGCTATTCTTAGCCATCGATACGTATATTCGTTTCCTACGATGCTGCTCACACTAAGCTGACGAGAATATTCAATCAGGCATAAATCTCAGCCATCGTAAGGCCTGTAATCCTTTCTTGGATTCTATTTATTTTATAGTGACTCACGATGCCGTAGAGAATCCGCAACAAATGAAGGATCTCAGTCATCGGACCATTGAACTTTGGCACAAGGCCGAGTAATTCTTCTTTTGTCATTTCCTATCTTTCACATCTTTAATTTTTCGTTCCAATCATCAAAAACCATAAAAAGAAGGCAGTTATAATCAATTACAAGTAAGAATTTAACATTACGAACTTATAGGACTAGATTGTAGTTGTGGTTATACTCTAAGGACTATTTCGCCAATTTTTCTTTCCCACGATCGGTGGCACGATCGTAGTATACATACACAATCATTCAATTTCTCATATTAAATCACAAAATTAGATCATTAAACACAATGTAGTCTTTTTGGGAAAATTTACAATTTTACCCCTAACCTTTTACCTTTATTCAGTTTAGTCCTTAAGCATAAAACATACAAAATAACCCTTCTCTTACAAGATCAATACCGATCGATATAACCATGTATCTCCACAAGTCCCTACAATTTCATTGTTTCACACAAAATGCATACAATTTCATTATTTTAACATTTTAGTCCTTAAACCCTAATTTCATCCAAAATCACTTTACAAAATCAATGAATCTATTCACCAAGCATACAAATCTATCAAAAACTTTCAAAAACAAGTATTTTCAACAATGTCAAGTTTTATAACATTTGACAGATTCACAAATTGGTCCTTAGATTAGCTAGATTAAGCTAATACGAACTCAAAAACATAAAAATTATTAAAAACAGGTAACAAAAGCTTACTCAAATCAATGCTCAAAGCTTAGAATGAAAACCCTAGTTCCCCTCTTTGTTCTTGCCGAAGAAGATGAAGAAAATAGAAGAAAATATGTATTTTTCTTCTTTAATTTTCACCTTTATATCTAATGGTAATTTTGTAAATATTTAAACTTTCCTAATTAGTTTTATTAATCACTTAATTAACCTTTAATTAACCCTATTTATTATTAATATTTCCCAAGATAATCCACCCACTAATATACATTTGGTTAATTTGTTCATTTGGTCCTTCTAATTAACCAACTCAACTTTTGCACCTTTTACGATTTAATCCTTTCTACACAATTAACTCTTTAAATGATAAAATCTCCTAACCAAAATTTAATATGTTAATAATGACATCACAAATGTTAAATATTCAATATTTATGACTCGATTCGTCAGAGTTATTATCCTGAAACCACTGTTCCTGACCACACAGAAAACCGGACTGTTTCACACATTATGAACATCACAAGTGAATCAATCCATAAATGGATCTAGGATTCATTCTATTTTGATCATATCCAATGTAGTGGTAATCCACTCAATCACATGTTTGTCTCTATTTTTTAGGAGACATTTGCTTCGATACCCAAAACAAGGTATCTCTCTATTTGAACTTGATAAATGACATATTAGTCTTTTAATTAGTCCGCTCAGTTCTAATTAGACTGAGTGCGTGTTTAGGTTATCTACTAATATAATTTGTTTTATCGCATTATGATCCAACCACAAAATGGCACTTCAGTATTAGTTTAAACATTAAATAATCAATGAGTCAATATTTGCTTTCATTTTTTTGCGTGCAAAAATCGTTAAGGGTAATATAGAAAATATATTAATGATAATGATGGAATTTTATTAAACTAGTTTGTTCAAAAAATCACAAGTACATAGGCGTAATCACTACACTAAGGGCACTAGATCCCAACATTGTATCCACATCATGGGGTTGGCTACTTGTAATTATAGAAAATATAAATTTATGTTTAGGGGTTAGACTATTACATATAAGCTTAGATATGTTCAATTTCAAAAATCTTTTCACCACAATGAGGTTATCGCAAATCAGCTTTATTTGCCTCAACCATTCATGCATACTTTAATCACTTTTCCTTTATGCATGCAAGTAACATCTAAGATTCATGATTTTGTGGTAGATTGTGTAGAATACAATCTATGTATAGAGGTCCAAATCAAAGAGGTAGCATCATATTTGATAAAATTAAAAAGAATCAATAATGACTACATATAATATCCAAGATGCCAATGCACTATCTTACTGATAATGAAAGATTCGTCAAGATTTTTTATCTTTTGCCCATTTTCAACAAGAAACTTAGTATGGATAGTTTGTGTACCTTCAAGATATGACTCTGGCCAAACACTCTTGACTATTAGATGCACAAGATATTTTCATAAAAAAGTTTTTCTCATTAAGTTGTATGTTGATTTTTTTTGCTAGTGAAATTCTTTGTAGCCATTAGCAAATTTTGACTTTCAACATAAACCACTTCATCTATTCCATGATAAATCTTGATTTGTAAAGAAACGCTATAATAGCATTGCATGAATGCTAAAGACAAATTTACAAGACATGAAACTCTAATACCATGTTACACTTCAAATTTCAATAACTTGTGTTTGTTAAGCTAGAAAATGAAAGAAAATTGATAGAAAATAAGAAAGAATTTTCATAAATCTAAAAGAATTTCATCATATTGAAAAGCTATTATACAATGTCTTTATATACTAGTTGTTGTTGTTGGTAATGCAAAAGAAAAGGGCAATATCACATTGGTTGGGAAAAGGTTTTTAAGAGGGTTTAAATATAACATTGTTTCTTACCTTTTTTGAGTAATTGGAGCTAAAGGCCTAATAAGCGCACATCTGTCATCGCCCAACTTGGTATGTGTTCATGTTTTGAATAAAAGTTTTGTATTATTTTTCAAAAAATAAATTTATTTCCTATCAGAAATCTTCTTAACAAAAAATATTTTTTTTACTGTTGCAGTATTTTAGGAAATTATCTTTGCCAATTTTACCTTTTTGCCCTTGTGTATTTTACTACTTTGCCTTTCAAGAAACTATATAAATAAGAGGTCATTTCACTCACTTTTTCACAACACAACAAAAGAGCAAACAACTTCTCCCATTCTTTTTCTCTTAAAATTCTGGTTTCTTGAGAATTGAACCTAGTGTGGTTTATCTGGGTTTCTTCCAATTTATTTTTTGATCTTATTTCCCAATTCCTTTTGAGAAAGGCAATATCACTTCTATTTCATCTTCTTTATTCGAGTGTATGAATATAGAAGTATTGTATTAACTTTTGGGAACGACGTCTATTACTTGATTATACCAATCAAAGCGAATTTGCTTATAAAGCAATGGTTCTTCCACGACACAGTAATTACTTCATTATTTATTTACGCTCAATTTATTTTATCCAGCTAGTGGTAACTAGTTTGTTTTGCAGTAATATTTCTCCAACAGTTACTACTATTGACTAACTATTATACAAAGTCTTTATATAAAGTTAGAACCAACAAGACTACTAATACCCTAAACAACTTATTAATGACATGATTACTAATGACTACTTTTAACCATAAGCTTACTTAACTAAGAGAGTAGTTGAACCAACTAGATTAGCTGACTTATTCCCATTGTATATGATTGTACCACTGCTTGTATTCCTGCAAAATAATCAAATAAAATATGATTTCTATTAGATGAATCAGTAAAATATGCAAACAAAAATAGAAGAATATGCAGACTACAGGTAGAAGTACTATACATGTAGGCTATTTCTGGATTAAGAAGTTAGTAATAAAGTGAGCCTGCACAAACAAATAAGAATAGTAATTGATTAAAGACTATATATTATATTCAATAATATTTATCTCCAGAAATCCACAGCTGACATACCCTCCCACCAATTCCCTCTTGAAGCACCGCTGAAATGGCTTCCATTTGGATCATCATCTTCTTCTTTCTTCTTCAACTGTGCATACAAAATACCAATAGCAGAAAAAACAAATCCCTGATAATTTCTTCCGATCATATCATATTCAACTATTTAACGTCTATATAAATTTATATATATTAATCATTTATGTCAGATAGATTTTGATAAATTTGTATAGGAGGAGAAGAAGGTTGATTTAGTGGTGGTTTATCCCTGAAGGGTGGAAGTCACCGGAAAATGGTAGTGAAAGATTAGAACTTACGAAAGGTCTCATGGGAGCTTGGTTTATTCAACTGAAATGTGTGATACACTTACATAATTGGGAGAGTCGGTGGTGTTGGTTGGAGAATAGTTTTCTTGGCCTCCATAGTGGATGGATGAGCACAAATTGCAAGGTGCCACTGTTCCATTGTGATAAATGGATGAACTTTGATCTTTGTTAGTTGTGCCACTGCTTTGTCCCTTGCCATCAATGGTTTGATCTGAAATTAACAAACATGTACAAGTTTCACATTATATTCTTTCATCCATCTTTCTCCATTCATCACTTTTCCACTATTAGTCCGTACATACACAAATTTAGGTTAAACTCTACTATTAGTCCGTATACTTTACAAAAGTTGTGGATTTTTTGTCTATACTTTAATTTGGTCATTTTTAGTGCATGTACTTTTCAAATTTTGAAATTTCAATCTTCGTCAAACGATAATTATTAAATTCATTAAATTAAATTATGTTATTTCCAAAATCTGAGGTGAAAAATATATTACTCGCTTAAAATCCAACTAATGGATAATGATTATCATTTACTCAAGACTGAAATTTTAAAATTCGAAGAATATAGGAATTTAGAATGGATCCAATTGAAGAGTACGGACTAAATCTACAATTGTACGTAGTATAGAATTAGTAGTTGAAACCAAACGAATTTAACGCTATTGTTTGAGTCAGAACTAAAATTTTAAATTTTGAAAAGTATAGAAATAAAATTGACCAAATCGAAAAAAATGTCTAAAATTGATCAAATTAAAATACATAGATTAAATCCAACTACATATACTTATAGCAGATTTAACCTAAAATTTATATAAATACATGTTTATTATAATCACAATTATGACACAACAAAGTATACAAAAACAGCACATGCATACGAATTTTCCGAGACCTGGATTTCCATATATGCCTGGAAGGGGCAAACCTTGATTATTCCATGAGCCCGTTATTCCAATGGAACTGGAGTTCCTCAGCACCTAAAATTAAAAAACAGAAGAATTTAGACCATATTGGAGCAAAACTAATTCCTCTTAAATCAACCATCTATAGACATTACAAGAAGAAGAAGGATAGTCATAATAAAAGCTTAGGTTTGTATCTTTTCAAGAATCATTCACTTAAAAATATAAATCCCGTCATCTTTTTATCATCTATCAAAGCCAATAGGATGAAGTTGAAACAAGAAACATGATTGATCTTCATATCCGATTCTTGGCTTCCAATCATCAAAATCAACAAAGCTGATCATATGTGAATACATATTGATGAACAAAAAGCCTAAAAGAACAACTTTTACCACAGATGGAGGAGGGAAAATAGTCCCAAAAATCCCACTTTGGGATGAAGAAGAAGGGTCCTTGGGACCAAAGAGATGATCCAATGATGATGATGATGTACTTGCTTGCCTTCTGTTTTCCATACCAGAAAAAATGTAAGACCTTTTGTCTTTAGGTTTAGCTTTTCTTGACATAAATAAAATAAAGGGTTTTCTTTGACAAAGTAACAAAGCAAAACTACAGTTTGATAGATGAAACAAAAATATAAGAATATCTTTTTAATTTTCTTTTATATTTTCTTGAACAAAAAGGAACTGATAATACGACGGATAGAGCAGGAATTGGAAGCAAAGAGAAAAACTTTGTGAGAAAGAAAGACTGCAGACGACAGACGATGTTGAGCTATTTATAAGCCCCCAATAAAAGAGTTCATCACCTTCTTCTTCAACCCCACGAAAATGATTGCAATGTCACAATTCTTATTTCAGTATTTATTTATTTTTCTTGTATTATATTCTTCTAAACAATTACTATAATTACGTTACATACCTAATGGCAATAAATATCTATCCATATATACTTACTATTATTAAGAGTTCAGTTTAAGTTGATGTCAATGTCACTGATTAATTGGCTTGTAACTTGATTAGTGGTAAAATTATCAAAAACTCGATTATTTTACAAAGTAATATATTATTTTCGAGATATTTATATATATTTTTATTTTTTGTTAATAAATTTAAAAACTGCATACATCAAATCATGATATTTGAACCCTAAATATTATGTTCTTCACTATTTTAATTTTATCAATTCAATCAAAACCATGTTCCATTTTGATATCAATTTTTTATATAATTTTCCTCACCTATATTGTAGGTCTGTTATAATCTACTAATATGGTAAAAAGACACCCCGAACTTGGGCTAAAAAATCAATTAAGCCCCTCAGCGAAAAAAAAAAATCAATTAAGCTCCTCAGCGAAAAACACACTCAATCAAGCCCTCAAATTCCTAAATTGTGTCAATTAGCCCCTTTGGTCAATTTTTTTTTCTTTAATCATTACATCTATAGTGTGGTCAACTGGTCATCCACGTCAACAAAAATCCAAAAAAATTATTTAAATTTTTTATATTAATTGGAATGAATTTGGACAAATTATTATCCAATTTCAAATAAACCTGATTCATTTCGGACTTAATTTTTTTAAAATTTGTAAAACATAATTAAAATTTATAAAAATTTCAAATACAATTATTAAAAATCATTTAAAATTTTAATTCCAAGATGAATTCAGACTAATGGTTGTCTAGGTTCATTCAGAATATGGAGACCATATGTCTAAATTATTTTTAATATAATGACTTTTAATTTATTATTCTTCAGGTTATTTTATTAGTTTTTATATTTAAAACTCTCTTTTTTTAATTTAACAATATTAAAATTGTTCCAAATTGATTTTTTCATGTAAATAAAAAATGTTATTAATATACTGAACCGAAATGTTCATAGAACTAGTTTATTTATTTTAATAATTTGATATAATTATTAGTTATGGTCAAGTACACCTAGTGCTACACAAGTAATAAAATAATTATGATAAATTCACACTTTTTTAACTTAGCAGAATTAATAAATTTATATATATTTATTTTATAAATTTTTTTAGTTTTTTATATAGCTTAAAAAGTACCTGTAGGATTAAAACATTGATACACATCTCATTTTTTTTAAATATAACTTTTTGAATATTTTATAAAAATCTTATATAATTTAGAAAAATCATCCTAAATGAATCTATACATGTAGGTGTCCAAATTTAGACTGAATCTAGACAATCATATGTCTGGATTAATTCTGAATTTAAACTTTTAAATAATTTTTAATAATTTTTTTAAAACTTTTGAATGCTATTTAACATTCTTATAAATTTATAAAAATTAAAAATATTTTTTGATGATTTAACAAAAAAAGAGTACATAGATTCATTTCAGATATAAAATTTTAAATATTTTTAATTCTTTAAAATTTTGCTCACGTAGCAGTTGTCTTAATATCATGGACCAGCAAATCCTAATAATTGCACCAAAGGTGGCACCACTCATATAAATAGCTCCAATCAAGGCTAACCAGCACCCTCTATGATTAGATACTTCACTTCCTCATTACTCTTTTCGGGACACTACTTTTGAAGTATTGGAACCTTCCTCCAAAATCTTACTTTGACAATTCTCTTAAAGTTGCCTTTGGAGAGGAAGCTCAACATGGATAAGGTTAGTTGGGTTCAAGTTGATGTTTTAGAATATATGCCTTTCTTACATAATAAACAGTTGACTTCTTTTGTCTTTCCAGCATCTTGTTTTTAATCTCTTCCCTTTTTTCAATCTCACATTAAGATACCTTAGGTCATGCAAAGGGTATATGATACCAAATCTATGTTCTTTAAATAGATTGAAATTAAAGGTGTTAGGGTTTAGTAGTTTCTCGAAACAAAATGATTCTTAAATAATTTAAATGTGACATAAAACATGACGTAATACAAATAAAAGTAATGTGAATATAATACATACCACCCAAGTTTGAATAGAACTTGTCGAAACCACCTCGAAAACAAAAGGTTTCGAAAAAAAGTTTGTTTTAGAATTTGGAAAATAAGGAGTAAAAAGGGAGTCGCCACCAATCTTTTATTTGGGTGCGATTGGATCACCACAAAACGTTTAAAAAACGTTAAAACGTCGATCCACGAAATCCAGAAAAATAGGTTCGGGAGTCGGTTACGCACGAGGAAGGATTAGCACCCTCGTACGCCCAGAATTGGTACCACATGATCATTTTCGGGTCTTATTTTATGAAAACAATGAAAGCTCGAGTAAAGTTTAAGATACGGTATTCATTTTGAAAGGCTCTGTGTAATTTTAAAGGAGACCTTTTTTAAGAAGAACTCGTCCCCGTATTTCGTTCCTCTTATGAGAATTAGAAGGCGTGTCCAACACATTAGGACACCATATTCTCGGAGTATCGAAATTGAAGGACGTTTAGGGAATTTTTGAAGAGAGTATTCGATCGTGTGATTTATACGAAAATCATGCCTATCACGTTAAGGCATGATTTTTCGAGGTTTCCACGTGAAGGAACATTGTCTCGTTTACTTAAAAATTTGGATATGGGTGTGTTAAAAACTTTTGAAGAGGATATTTCTTTCGTACGAATTACGAAAATCATACCCCGCACGTTAGGGCACGATTTTCGGAGTTTTCACACGAAATAATATTGCCTTGTTTTCGTCATGAAAGTCCTTCGTATGTGTATTTTGAGAACTTGAAAATTTCGTATGAAGGTTAAAATGCAATCCTTGAACACATGATTTGAAGAATTAAAAGGAATACTCGTTTACTTCGATTTTCACGAAGATTTGAAGTCGCGACCAACACGTTAGGACACGACATTCTCGGAGCCTCGAAGTGAACGGGTGTAAAAAAACTTGAAAAGGGTATTCGGTCCGCGCGAATTATACGACTAAATCGCACCCGACACGTTAGGGCGTGATTTTCTGAAGTTACGCTCGAACCGGACATTGCCTCGATTTTTAAAGTAATTTGTAAATGAAAATGTAAGTTTAAAAACACGAGTAGCAATTAATAAGAGAAATTTGATACGAGGCAATATAATAAGCAGATAAATAATGTGCGGAAATATAGAATGTAGGTGCAAACAAATGCAAACATTGATAAATGATGAAATCGGGGTGAAAAACGGGATTTATGGATACCCGGGGGCAAAATGGTGATTTTGATGAAATCGGGGTTAAAAATGGAATTTTAAAATATGCGGGGGTAAAATGGTAATTTTTGGTGAAATCGGGGTTAAAAATGGAATTTTGGAAAGCTCGGGGGTAAAATGGTAATTTTTTGTGAAATCGGGGTTAAAAATGGAATTTTAAAAGATTCGGGGGTAAAATGGTAATTTTCGGTGAAATCAGGGTTAAAAATGGAATTTTGGAAAGTTCGGGGGTAAAATGGTAATTTTCAAAACTTTTGGGGTCGAAATGCAATTTCTGGATTGTTTGGGGACCTATAAGCAATAATACCAAAGAGTGGGTGACACGTGGCAGCCCCACAGGCATCCAGCAGTCAAAGAATTAAGTTGTAAATCTTGAAAAATTCTTGGGGCAATTTTGTAATTAAATAAAAGTTGATTTGGGGATTAAATTAAAACATATTAAAAATAAAAAGGACTAAATGCATAAATAATCCAAAAAATGACACGTGGCAGCCCCTGGTGCAGTCAAACAGTCAAAGGACTAATTTATAAACCCTGAAAAATTCTTAGACTAATTTCGTAATTAAATAAAAGTTGATTTGGGGATTAAATTAAAACAAATTAAAAATAAAAAGGACTAAATGCATAAATAATCCAAAAAATGACACGTGGCAGCCCCTAGTGCAGCCAAACAGTCAATGGACTAATTTATAAACCATGAAAAATTCTTGGACTAATTTCGTAATTAAATAAAAGTTGATTTGGGGATTAAATTAAAACAAATTAAAAATAAAAAGGACTAAATGCATAAATAATCCAAAAAATGACACGTGGCAGCCCCTGGTGCAGTCAAACAGTCAAAGGACTAAATTGGAAAGAAATTAAAACTACATGGCAAAATTGCAAATGCAGAAAGGACTGAATTGAAGCAAGTAAAAATGCGGAAGGACCAATTGCATAAATAGACCATTAAGCAAAAACACGCGGATCCTGAGCGGGTCGGGTCGGATCGGATCGGGTCGAGCCAAACGGGTCCTATATATATATTATTTCAGATTATTTTTTTTCATTTTCTTCATTTTATTTAAAATTTCAAAGCCCCCCCTCTCCTTTTTCTCTCAAATCCCCCCCCTTTCCTTGGCCGGCCACCTTAGCCACCATCCGGTCAGCGCGCGTGTGGGCGCGTCAACGTCGCCCCGGCCACACGCCGACGCCCCTGGCTCATCTCCGGCACAGCTCCACCGGCGTCGGGGTTACACGCGTCGTCCGACCACTGTTCCTCGCCGTTCGAAGGTAAAGAAAACACACTCCTTTCACTTTTATTTCCTTCATTTTTCTTTGTTCTATCTTTGATATTATTTCTTCTTCCCTTCTCTTTTAAAAAAGATCTCAGATCTGGGTTTCCCAGATCTAAAAAAAATATAAAACCTTTCCCCTCTTTTTTTATTTTTTATTTTCAAAATATATATTATTCCCTTTTCCAAAATCCTATTTATTTTATTTTTTATTGTTATCATCTACATAAAAAGGGTTCGATTTGTTCTCAAGATCTGTTTAATGCTTGGTATCTCCTGTGTAGGTGTTCGTACAGCAATGACGGTGGCTCTGGCGGTGGCAGCGATGACGCACGGTGGTCGGATGGAAACAAATGAGTTCTAGCCCCCTCGGTTTCTCCCTTTTTTTATTTAATTAATTATTTATTATTAGTATTTATTACCATTATTAATTACTGACATTAATATTGATAACACTACAGTTAATAATCACAATTTAAAACGTTTTTTAAAGAAAATATTAAATGCTAAGAACGAATTAAATGCATGTATTAATGCCTAGTTTGAAACCGATAGGTTTGAGAATTTAACCAAATACACTGCAGTTACACATACATTGTAAAGTAACAGACGTTCATTAATAATACCTGTCTTTAACGCTTGGGTAATCTAATGCTTTGGGCTTTGAATCTGTCTCCTGTTTGGGGTCTGTTTGACTATTGTCTGCTAGTAATTGCTTACAGTCTATCTATGGTGTGAAACAAAGGGTTTGTATTAAAGACTGGGTTTGTATATTGATTTTGAGAACAGCCTTAGTCACCGAAAGAAAAGGAGAAAAAAAAAAATCCCCTTTTACAATGAATTGATTCTGGTTTTATAACCAGAATAACTATGATGCTATTTTGTTTGTTACAATTAAATACCTTTCTAATCTCTTTTGCTTGTTGCAGGTTCTTCTGGGCAGTGGTGGCAGGGCATGGTGGAGCTTGGTGGTGGCAGATGGAGCTGGTGGTCAGCAGCATAGGCACGTGGGGGAGGGCTCAGTCTTTTGACTTTTGGCACTGCTGAGTTAGGCTGAAACGGGTGCAAGTTGCCCCTGTTTGGGCTGAAAATGTAATTGGGTCAAGGTTGTTTCAGCCCAATTGTGCTTTTTGTAATCGGGCCCTTTTTGTAATCGGGCCTTTAATTTGGGCCCTTTTTGTAAATGGACATTGGATTTTGATTTATTAAATTTAATATTATTTTAAATTAAGTTTAAATTTAAAATGAATTTAAAATTAATTCAAACATTAACAAATCAAAAGCCCAGCCCGGGCCAAAATTGGGCTTCAACAGCTGCCCCTCTTTGCTTGTTGTTGTGTAACAGGAACGGAGCAAAGATTAAAAGGAGGTTCAATTTTGTCCAGCTCTGTTAAATTACGGCCCAATCGTTGACTACTTCACATTGATATCACTTGACTTGCAGCCCTATTCCAATCCACTGCGACTATGGGACAACGTGGTTTGCTATTTGTCTTGCTCAATTTCGGAGATAAAAACTTGATACCCAATTCTACTTCAATTTCGAACGGATAGGAAATGACGTTGCTCTTACTTCAATTTCGGAGATAAAGACTTGATATCCAACTCTACTTCAATTTCAAGAGGATGGGAAATGATCTTGCTCTTACTTCATTTTCGGAGATAAAAACTTGATATCCAGCTTTACTTTAATTTCAAGGGGATGACGTTGCTCTTACTTCAATTTCAGAGATAAAGACGTATTATCCACTCTACTTCAATTTCAAGGGGATGACGTTGCTCTTACTTCAATTTCAGAGGTAAAGACGTATTATCCACTCTACTTCAATTTCAAGGGGATGACGTTGCTCTTACTTCAATTTCAGAGATAAAGACGTATTATCCACTCTACTTCATCTTCAAGAGGATAACGTCGCTTTTACTTCAATTTCAGAGATGAAGACTTGATATCCAGCTTTACTTTAATTTCAAGAGGATAGGAAATGATCTTGGTGTGGTCTGATCTGCCTTGTCTTCTAGGTGAAAGATCCATCATCATGGATTCGACCCTTTAGGTTCTTAAAATGTTCGATTATTCGTCGTGACTTGGAACTTCCCTTTCAAATCGCCGTGATGCGGGATCTTCTATCACGGTCTTGGCTTTTTCATTGTGCATCCTACGACGTTGAGACCTACAGAAAATGCTCAAATGGTCCTCTATGTAGGCCAGATATGTTTAAGATGTTATGCCTGGAAATGAGTTAGAATGCTCTTAACCTAAAATGAATGTGTATGATTCAATGTTTGCATTTTTCAAAGATTAGTCTTTTATATTTGGAAGCCATCTCTTGACGTTCCTTTGAATTCAATTCGGCAAATTCGACTTTTGAATTGCTTCTTCCAGGTTTTAGCTCTTTCAACTGGCAGTTGCTTAGAAATCTCGCATCTTTTAGGCAATTCCTAAAATAATACCCGCGAACCCTAGTTTCCTTTTATGACCTTTTATCCATCATTTTAATATGAGAATACTTGGACAATATGGAAAAGAATGGGATCAAATTTGGAGATTTATTGGCTATGATATCAAACATTTACAAAGAACAAATAACGACCAAAGAAAAGTATTAGACCTAGATATCAGCTATAAGTTTCCCTGATCCAAAGATCATTTTTCGCTTGCTATGTTTCTGGAGGTCTCGGAATTACTCCGTCGATGCCTCAAGATGTAAAATATTTCCATTTTGCCACTTTTGAGGGAGCCGTTGGTTGTCCTTGTTTTGTATTTGAGTTGCTCTTTTCGAGTTTTCAACTCAAAACCCCTTTGGTTTCGGGATGCCCTTTCACGGGTTTTCATCCTGACCTCTCCGTTTTTTTTTTATGTGTAATATTTCTTCACCGAGTCTGAATTCACCAGGTTGTATAGTTCTTTGCCATCCATTTCAGTCAAAATTAAAGCTCCTCCAGAGAAGGCTTTCTTTACAACGTACGGCCCTTCCCAATTAGGCATCCATTTTCCTCGAGAGTCTTTGTGTATTGGAAGTATCTTCTTCAAGACTAGGTCTCCCTCATGGAATTCTCTAGGACGAACCTTCTTGTTGTAAGCACGCATCATCCGTTTTTGGTACATTTGACCATGACGGATAGCTTTTAATCTCTTTTCCTCAATCAAATTTAACTGATCATATCTAGCTTGAACCCATTCCGCTTCATCCAAATTCAACTCTGACAAGACTCGGAGGGAAGGGATCTCCACCTCAATAGGTAAAACAGCCTCCATTCCATATACAAGTGAGAATGGTGTTGCCCCAGTAGATGTTCTGATGGAAGTCCTATAAGCAAGAAGGGCAAAAGGTAGTTTTTCATGCCAATCTCTATAGGTTTCTGTCATTTTTGCGACAATCTTCTTGATGTTTTTATTCGCTGCTTCTACTGCTCCGTTCACCTTTGGGCGATATGGGGACGAATTATGGTGTTTGATCTTGAATTGCTCACAGACCTCCGATATCGTGCTATTGTTTAAGTTTAATGCATTGTCTGATATGATCTTTTCAGGCATCCCATATCGACATATGATCTCTTTTTTCAGGAACTTGCTGACTGCGGACTTCGTAACATTAGCATAAGAGGCAGCTTCTACCCACTTGGTGAAGTAGTCGATAACCACAAAAATGAATCTATGTCCATTAGAGGCCTTTGGCGAAATTGGTCCAATAACATCCATGCCCCACATGGAAAAAGGCCACGGGGATGTCATGACGTGCAGGGGTGAAGGAAGCACATGGATCTTGTCCCCATAGATCTGGCATTTGTGGCATCTCTTGGCATAATTGATACAATCAGTCTCCATGGTCGACCAGTAGTACCCAAATCTCATGATTTGCCTAGCCATTTTGAATCCATTCGCGTGTGTTCCACAAATCCCTTCATGGACTTCTTCTAAGATCTTTTTAGCCTCGATTGAGTCCACACATCTTAATAACACCTGATCCTTTCTTCTCTTATATAGGATTTCTCCATCCAGGACGTATTCATTTGCGAGCCTTCTCAATGTTCTTTTGTCATTTTCCGTCGCTCCTTCGGGGTATTTTCGGTCCTTCACATACTGGAGAATGTCCTGGTACCAAGGATGCTCTTCTTTCTTTTCTTCTTCGATGTCATAGCAATGGGCTGGAGTTTCGTAAATGCTCATTTGAATGGGCTTCATATCCTCTAGCCTATTCACTTTTATCATCGAAGCTAAGGTGGCCGAAGCATCAGCCATTTGGTTTTCTTCGCGTGGGAGGTACCTGAACGTGACTTCGTCAAATTCTTTGATCAGTTCGAGGATCATATTTCGATATTCAATTAATTTGGAGTCTCTGGTCTCCCATTCTCCTTTGAGCTGGTAGATTACCAATGCTGAATCTCCATAGATTTCTAAGACCTTGATCCCTCGATCTATGGCTGCTTGGATTCCCATGATACATGCCTCATATTCTGCCATATTATTTGTGCAATCAAAGTCAAGCTTACTGGTGAAGGGATAATGGTCTCCTTCTGGTGACACTAAAACTGCACCGATCCCATTACCCACAGCGTTTGAGGCACCATCGAAGTTCAATCGCCATGAATGCTCAGCCATTGTTTCTTCGGTATTTGCGACATACATCAGATCCTCATTTGGAAAGTCAAAATTTATCGGCTCGTAGTCTTCCAAAGCCCTACTGGCAAGGAAGTCTGCGATTGCACTTCCCTTAATTGCTTTTTGGCTCACATAGACGATATCAAATTCCGACAATAGGATCTGCCATCTAACCATTCTCTCATTCAGCGCGGTTGACTCCATCATGTATTTTAGAGGATCCAATTTTGAGATCAACCATGTCGTGTGGTATAGCAAGTATTGTCGCAACCTTCGGGTAGTCCAAACCAGTGCACAGCATAGTTTTTCTATTGGAGAGTATCTTATTTCACAGTCAGTAAATTTCTTACTGAGATAGTATATAACCCTTTCTTTCCTTCCTGTCTCGTCGTGTTGGCCCAAGACACATCCCATAGAATTCTCGAAAACCGTTAAGTACAAAATTAATGGTTTGTTGGGATTTGGTGGTACTAGTACCGGAGCATCAGACAAATACTGTTTAACTTTATCGAAAGTTCTTTGGCACTGGTCATCCCAAACGCCTGGGTTATGCTTTCTGAGAAGGCGAAATATGGGGTCACATTTCTCTGTCAACTGTGAGATAAACCGAGCAATATAATTCAATCTCCCAAGAAAACCTCAAACCTCTTTTTGCGTACGAGGCGGGGGTAATTCTTGTAAGGCTTTAATTTTGTCTGGGTCTATCTCGATCCCCTTTTGGCTGACCACAAAACCCAACAATTTTTCGGACGTAGCCCCAAAGTGCACTTGGCAGGGTTCAATTTTAGCTGGAACTTCCTCAACCTCATGAACAGTTTCCTCAAGACATTCACATGTTCCTCCTCCGTTCGGGACTTTGCAATCATGTCGCCAACGTAAACCTCAATTTCTTTGTGCATCATATCATGAAACAATGTCACCATGGCTCTTTGATATGTTGCCCCAACATTTTTAAGTCCAAACGGCATCACCTTATAACAGAATGTTCCCCACATTGTGACAAAGGTGGTTTTCGCCATGTCTTCAGGGTCCATCTTTATTTGGTTATATCCGGAGAAACCATCCATGAAGGAGAAAAAGGCATGCCCCGCTGTATTATCTACCAGGGTGTCGATGTGTGGCAGCGAAAAGTTATCTTTTGGGCTGGCCCTATTCAAATCCCGGTAATCTACGCACATACGTACTTTACCGTCTTTCTTGGGGACAGGAACTATATTGGCGACCCATTCCGAATATTCAACTACTCGGAGAAAACCCGCGTCGAACTATTTTCGGACCTCTTCTTTTATTTTAAGCAACACATCAGGTCGCATTCTGCGAAGTTTTTGTTGGACGAGTTTGCATTCTTCCTTTATTGGGAGCTTGTGAACTACGATGTCGGTGCTTAGCCCCGGCATGTCTTGGTAGGACCAGGCGAAGACGTCCTTGAATTCCCTTAGCAGCTCAATAAGATCTCCTCGTGTCTTTGCTGAGATGCTGGTCCCGATTCTTATTTCTTTCTTTTCATCCTCATCCCCTATGCTTACTGTTTCCACTACCTCTTTGTGGGGCAAAATTTGCTTTTCCTCCTGTTCCATCATTCGTTGCAATTCAGGAAACATATTACAATCCTGGTCATTTTCGAAATCCTGAGACTCTTCAAGACACATATCTTGCTCGAAATGAGGTTCGGAGTCAGTATCACTCATATTACTGATATCCCAAGATCTGTAAAGAATGAAAATGGGCTAATGAACAAAATAAATTAAAGAATGGCTGTATGACATGATTATGGGTGTACGTATTCAAGAATGATTTATTTATTTATATGTGTGAGTGTAATTAATTTAATTTGGGATTTGAAAGGAAAAGAATAAAGAGATAGTTGTCAAAATGTATCTTCATTTAAGATAATGGATAAAAACTCAAAAGTCCTTTTACAAAAGATTTATATCATTCCTGGGCATAGAATGACAAAGGTGCAACGAGTATTACTTTGGAATGTTCCTAAAAGCTACGGGGAGCTCCTCTTCTACCCAGTTGTCCAAACTACTCCCAAGTGCATACGGACAGATTCGAAGCGAACTCCTTTCCTTAGCTTCTTCAGAAACAGCATTTATGTCCATTTCCATCACAGGTTTTGTAACTTTTTCCTCCTCAAGCCTTAGCTCACCAGAAACAAAAGTTTTAGAAATATGAGGGAAAGTCATCGGTTTCCAACTGATTTCTTCCCCAGCTTGTCGTGCTCTTATTGTCTCTCTTTTTCTTTCTATTTCTTTCTTCCTTTCTTTCATGTCTGGTTTGTATCCTAGCCCGAAACGGTCTCACTTTCCAAGTAGCGACGGTGCGTAGATTACTCCTTGGAGGTATTTTTCGAGCCCTTTTCCCGGTAATGCTCCTTTTCCAATCGTCAAATGCAATCCCATCTTCGTCGTTTGCGATAATTTAGGTTCAGGAATTTTACTTCCCTCTCCAATGAATGTGGCATTGACAAATTCCAACGAACGGAAAGAGCATTCTATTGCCTCTTCATCCTTGTCTATGTACGGGGCATCATTTGTTACAGACGCAACAATATCCTCCTCAGCATTGATTGTAACCAACCTTCCGTCGGTTACCAGCTTGAGCTTTTGGTGAAGTGAGGACGGTACTGCCCCTGCTGCATGGATCCAAGGTCTTCCTAATAAGCAATTATAGGAAGGCTTGATATCCATCACCAAGAAGTCAACCTCGTAAGTATTTGGGCCTATTTGCAATGGTACCTCAATCCTACCCATTACCTTTCTTTCAGTTCCATCAAACGCTCTGACTATATTGTGGCACGTCCTCATGTGGGAGCTATCGATGGGTAGTCTCTAGAGAGTGGCTAACGGTAGAACATTTAAAGCTGAGCCGTTGTCAATAAGCACCCCGGGTAGAGTATACCCTTTACAGCGAGTGGTAATATGCAATGCTTTGGTCGATCCCATACCTCCAGATGGGATTTCATCATCATTGAAGAAAATGAAAGTATCAGCACTAATGTTGTTAATCAGTCGATCCAGCTTGCATACTGATATATCCTGGGTCACGTAGGTTTCGTTGAGCGCCCTCATTAATGCATTACGGTGTGCCTCTGAACTCAGCAGTAACGCCAAGATAGATATACGTGCGGACTGCTTATGTAATTGTTCAACTACGCTGTACTCGCTGTGTTTCAAGAATTTCAGGAACTCTTGTGCTTCTCTCTCTGCCACCGGCTCGTTTATTGGTTCTAACTTGTCAGTCACCTTTTCGGGTTCAACCGTTATAGCTTTCCCCTTGGTAGCTGCTCTCTCCTCCACGTTGTAAGTTCTATCGCTGCGTGTGACTAGGTTCACGTTTTACAGCTGCTCATCCTTGGGTGCCACGATGTCGCACCCGTAATTCCAGGGAACTCTTTTACTGTTTTCATAAGGAAACGGTGCGGGTTTTCGTATGATAACACATGGTGTCTCTTGTTTTCTCGTCTCAGCTCTCTTGGATGTGGAGATGATTATTATTGGGCGATCATGTTCATGTTTCTTTTTTCCTTCGGAGGAGCAAATGTCCCCTATCTCTTCCCCTTCTTCGAAGAACTCTAATTCTTTGCGGTCCATCAGGTCTTGTATTAGGATCTTAAACTCCGTACAATGCTGAATCTCATGACCTTCAGCGTTGTGGAAGTCGCAATAGTTCTTTGCTTTTACCATCCTTTCGCCGTCCTGTCCGATCATTCCTCTAGCCACCAGCTGATGCCATACCCATCTCATAGGAGATCTGACCTCTTCAATGTGAGCTTTAACCTTTTTTCCTTCTATACCCGTAATTGCATTTACCCCTTGATCAGAGTGGACGGGCAAAGGGTTTCCGGCCACATTAGGTCTCGATGGCTCATCGAATCTTATTTTCTTCATCTTGATTAGTTTTTTCACCAATTTCTTGAAGGTGAAACAATTTTCAATGGAATGGCCAATCACTCCTCCATGAAATTCACATTGGGCGTTGGCATCATACCACTTTGGAAATGGTGGTGGCACGGGCTCCGTGATATATAGGGCTACCACGTGTTGGTCATACAACTGCTGATAGAGGTCTTTGTACGTAACGGGAATTGGAGTGAACTGAATCTTCTCAGTATTCTTTTTCCAGTTTGACTCTGTTCTTGGTAAATTCTGATAATTGTCAGAAGGAGGTTTTGACTGCGTCATCGTGATTAGCTTCGAATAAGTTGGCCTGTATGTGCTTACATTATTCGCCTCGGTTTCCTTCCTCTTTGGGGCTACCCTCTTTCCATTGTCTCCTGCGTCGATTTTTCCGCTTTTAATCGCGCTCTCAATCATTTCTCCTAACATTACTATGTCGGAGAAACTCCTTGTAGCATTACCTACCAAGCGATCGAGATACGGTGCCTTTAGTATGTGGAAAAAAAGCATCGTTGTCTCCTTTTCGGTTAAGGGTGGTTGTACCTGAGTGGCTAAATCCCTCCAACGTTGAGCATACTGTCGAAAGCTTTCACTTGTTTTTTTCTCCATATTCTGCAGGGTAATTCTGTCTGGCGCAATATCAGTAACGTGGCCGTATTGCTTCATAGAAGCTTGGGCCAAGTCTTTCCAGGAATTAATCTTTGCGCGGCTTAGTTGGTTGTATCATTTGGCAGCGGATCCAACCAAGCTATCTTGGAAACAATGAATTAATAATTTTTCATTATGGACGTACCCTGTCATCTTCCGACAGAACATCGTAATGTGCGCTTCTGGGCAGCTGGTCCCGTTGTATTTTTCGAATTCGAGCATCTTGAATTTTGGGGGTAGCATTAGGTCTGGACCAGACTTAGTTCTTTGGCATCAATTCCACTGTAAGCGTCAATCCCCTCCATTGCTCTAACCCTGTCTTCCAGCCACTTGTACCTTTCTTCTATCTGTTTAGATACTGCCATTTTGGTTCTTTCCGCCTCCATTGTATCATCGAGGTCGGGGTTGATGGGATTCGCAGCGGTTTCTCCCGGGTTCGATCCTGACCCGACTAGGTAATTCGCTTGGCCTGATGCGCCAATGGGCTGAGGTTGCGCTCGAATCAAGACAGGTGTTTCTCGCGAGTTTGTTTCTGGCGGGGTCTGATAATGTACTGGTGTAAAGCCAGGAGGATATTGGGGATCCTCATTTTCCTCTCTTGGGTCTTCAGCGGGACCTTTTCCTTTATCTGAATCTCACAACAACTGGGTTAGCTGATTAATTATATTGCTTTGGGATTCAATTATTTGGTCTCTCATGTCCCTTTGAACTCTCTCTAGCTGGTCTTGCAACTGAGCTTGCATCTGTTCTTGGATTTCTTTTTGCATTTGTTCTAGCCTCTCTATTCTCTGATCCATAGCTTTCGCCTTCTTACGCGTGTAATAACGATGTGGGTTTTCAATGTTTACTGATGTTAACTGACAGTTTAACTTAAATTAGTTTGGAGATGTTATGTCAATAATGTGTAAGATATGATGCAAAATGCATGTATGCGAATGTGAGAAAAGACATTGATTCTAAAGTCCATTTTCATTTAGAGCAACTTCTCGAGAAGAAAAACTTCTTTACATAAAACGGAGTTTATACAAATGGTTTGGCCTTTCGACCCAAATCCTTAATCTTTCCTAGCAATCCAGCTAATTTCCTTTCTCGTTCCGATCTTGACTCGTACTGAAGGCTCAAGACGTCGGCTTCAGCGACTAGCTCCTGCATGTGATCGATCGCTTCTCTCATTTGAGTTAGTGCTTTTCACATGACATGATCTCGTTCCTCGACCTCTCTCTGGGCTTGACGGGTGTGCCAGTCACTGGTTTCTAAATTTCTTTCCATGATCTCAAATCGGATTTCATTATTATGTAGTGTAGCCTCCAGTTCTTGCACTTTTTCTTTTAATTCTTGTTTCTCGGCCATGCATGCTTTCAGCTCCGATACTGTGTTTCGATTTCGGTGCCTCCATAATGATTCCTCTAACTCCTTTATTCTTGCCTCTAGACTGGCTATCTGAGCTTTCAACTCAGCCTCCTCGACTCGTTTTTCTAGTAGCTCTCCCTTCAAGGCGTTTTCTCGGGCTTGACCATCTTGGAACTTTCTTTGCCAATGCTCCGTTTGGTCTTTTTGTTTCTGAATTTCCTAACGCCATTGCTCAGAAGTTTTCCCTAACCCTGCAGTCCTCATGGATTGCCGAAGCTTCTTGTAGTGTTTCTTTAAATTTTCAAGGTCTTCTTCAGCCTTATTTTTCCATTTTCTCAACTTTTCGGCTTCTAATCTGTGAAAATCCACATCTAATCCTAGCTGTATCTTATCTTCCTCCAGTACTTCTATTCTCTTTCCGAACTCTGAGCTCTTACTTTCAAAGTCATGCTTGAGGATGTCTATCCCCGTCGGGACCTCTTGTAAATATTTCTCCAGAGGGCGAACATTTTCTGGATTTGGAGCAGGGATGTTGTCATTTACTCTCTTGCTCCTCCACCAGTCATAATTCGGGGTCGTCGACGGTTTAGCACTGAACTTCTTTATTCTTTGTACCTTTTTCCACGAATTTGTTACTTCCCGAACCTTTTTCTTATAGTCGTTCCCTTTATAAGAAAATTCGCAATGTACCAGGCCGTGTGTAACAGGGATAAACTGCCTTGTCTTATATTATCTTAAAACAAGCAACGGAGCATATCCAGTAGCACCCCAGACTCCGAGTAACGGGACCCAATCGAAATCACCACATCGGTAGAGAATCTTGTTTGGGAGGAACCAAGGCGCACACCATTCAATATTTTCATCTTGAAGGTTCTGGAGAACGACTGCCCATTTTTCTTCGGATATATTTTGCTCACGTTGCGTGGCCACAAAGTCCTTTAGATGCGAGAAATCTGTTGAAAATACCTTATAAAAGAATTTTTCCACTTTCCAGAAGTGACTGTGAAACCAGACCATTAATAGCTGAGCACAACCAATGAATCTTCCTTCTCCTTCTCTCCGGCAAGCACTTAGCGAGCGGAAGGTTTCTGCCAAAATAGCAGGGACAGGTGTAATTCCCCTACTTAGTCGGTCAAACAATGCTACTACCGCATCCTCGACGTGTCCCAACGCTTTTGGAAATAAGACCAACCCATATATGCCGAGGGCGAAGATATCAACACGTTTTCTCATATCTGGATGTGTTGTAATTAGTTCCAGCAGACTATTCCAGTTAATACATTTGTTATCTCCTTTCACCTTAATTCGGGAAACAACCCATTGCTCACTCATCCCTGTGACACTCATCAACCTTTTCAGAAATGTCGGAACACTTGCATCTTTTGAAAATGCTTTATCGGCTTGGACTCTAGGACAACGGATTAAGGCAGTGTATTCCTCTATTGTCGGTGTCAAGTCTAGATGACCGAAGGTGAAGCAACTATAGGCAGGATTCCAATGTTTGGAGAGGGCTCGAAACAGGTGCTTGTCAATTTTTACTTCGAGTAGGTAAGACAGATCTCCATAATCTCGGCAAAACATCTGCCTCATTTCATCATCCCATTGCCTCCAAATCTTTCTCAACCCTTGCAAGTCGTTCTGAGTTATATTGATACGAGTGTAGTCCCATAATTCTGACAGATGCCCGTCTTTCAAGCTGTCACCCTTTTCACGTTGTTGCTCCTCGACTTTATCTAAAAATCCTTCTTCCATGATAAAACTGCCTAATTTGTAAACGGACTTAAATCAAACCTTTTCGTTCATAATGATGCAAATGCAAGTAGAAAGAGACAAAACAATCACAGTTAGTAGCATGTAATAGCAGAAAAGCATTCAAATATACATAACACAGAACCTAAAAATACTTCGGGTATATGCTAACGGGGCTTGACCTAACTCCATCTAAGGTGAGTACTTATGGTTCACTATATGTAGTTTTAGGTTCTAAAAGGTGAAGGGTGCCCAAACCAGCAGATTCCTCGGTCCTCACCCATTACAGGCTTATACGGACGAGTTCGGTTTAAGGGGACGCATTTCTCGCATGTTTGCACGGAAGTGAAAACTTCACAAAAATAAGGGTACTTTGTAATCCCGAAAGCGATTCACTATCCTGCACAGAGGTGAAGACCTCACGAAGGAGTAGTTTCCCACTTTTACTTAAAAGGGTAATATTACGATGCACATGATGCCAAATTATGCTAGAAATATCACAGAGCACAACATTACACAAAAAGATGTCGAGGATTGCATGTTAAACAAAATCAAAGTTGAAAAGTTCTCAAAAAAAGACCCGAAAATTATCAATTTAGGCTTGACTCTCGTTTATTTTAAAAAAAGTCCCCAACGGAGTCGCCAAGCTGTCGAAACCACCTCGAAAACAAAAGGTTTCGAAAAAAAGTTTGTTTTAGAATTTGGAAAATAAGGAGTAAAAAGGGAGTCGCCACCAATCTTTTATTTGGGTGCGATTGGATCACCACAAAACGTTTAAAAAAAGTTAAAACGTCGGTCCACGAAATCCAGAAAAATAAGTTCGGGAGTCGGTTACGAACGAGGAAGGATTAGTACCCTCGTACGCCCAGAATTGGTACCACATGATCATTTTCGGGTCTTATTTTATGAAAACAATGAAAGCTCGAGTAAAGTTTAAGATACGGTATTCATTTTGAAAGGCTCTGTGTAATTTTAAAGGAGACCTTTTTTAAGAAGAACTCGTCCCCGTATTTCGTTCCTCTTATGAGAATTAGAAGGCGTGTCCAACACATTAGGACACCATATTCTCGGAGTATCGAAATTGAAGGACGTTCAGGGAATTTTTGAAGAGAGTATTCGATCGTGTGATTTATACGAAAATCATGCCTATCACGTTAAGGTATGATTTCTCGAGGTTTCCACGTGAAGGAACATTGTCTCGTTTACTTAAAAATTTGGATATGGGTGTGTTAAAAACTTTTGAAGAGGATATTTCTTTCGTACGAATTACGAAAATCATACCCCGCACGTTAGGGCACGATTTTTAGAGTTTTCACACGAAATAATATTGCCTTGTTTTCGTCATGAAAGTCCTTCGTATGTGTATTTTGAGAACTTGAAAATTTCGTATGAAGGTTAAAATACAATCCTTGAACACATGATTTGAAGAATTAAAAGGAATACTCGTTTACTTCGACTTTCACGAAGATTTGAAGTCGCGACCAACACGTTAGGACACGACATTCTCGGAGCCTCGAAGTGAACGGGTGTAAAAACACTTGAAAAGGGTATTCGGTCCGCGTGAATTATACGACTAAATCGCACCCGACACGTAAGGG
Organism: Gossypioides kirkii; assembly: GCA_005610355.1. Lineage (NCBI taxonomy): Eukaryota > Viridiplantae > Streptophyta > Magnoliopsida > Malvales > Malvaceae > Gossypioides > Gossypioides kirkii. Next base: position 28,078,350 of record CP032247.1, on the reverse strand, counting down.
CGTGATTTTCCGAAGTTACACTCGAACCGGATATTGCCTCGATTTTTGAAGTAATTTGTAAATGAAAATGTAAGTTTAAAAACACGAGTAGCAATTAATAAGAGAAATTTGATACGAGGCAATATAATAAGCAGATAAATAATGTGCGAAAATATATGAAATCGAGGTGAAAAACATGACTTGTGGATACCCGGGGGCAAAATGGTGATTTTGGTGAAATCGGGGTTAAAAATGGAATTTTAAAAGATACGGGGGTAAAATGGTAATTTTCGGTGAAATCAGGGTTAAAAATGGAATTTTGGAAAGTTCGGGGGTAAAATGGTAATTTTCAAAACTTTTGGGGTCGAAATGCAATTTCTGGATTGTTTGGGGACCTATAAGCAATAATACCAAAGAGTGGGTGACACGTGGCAGCCCCACAGGCATCCAGCAGTCAAAGAATTAAGTTGTATATCTTGAAAAATTCTTGGGGCAATTTTGTAATTAAATAAAAGTTGATTTGGGGATTAAATTAAAACATATTAAAAATAAAAAGGACTAAATGCATAAATAATCCAAAAAATGACACGTGGCAGCCCCTGGTGCAGTCAAACAGTCAAAGGACTAATTTATAAACCCTGAAAAATTCTTGGACTAATTTCGTAATTAAATAAAAGTTGATTTGGGGATTAAATTAAAACAAATTAAAAATAAAAAGGACTAAATGCATAAATAATCCAAAAAATGACACGTGGCAGCCCCTGGTGCAGCCAAACAGTCAATGGACTAATTTATAAACCATGAAAAATTCTTGGACTAATTTCGTAATTAAATAAAAGTTGATTTGGGGATTAAATTAAAACAAATTAAAAATAAAAAGGACTAAATGCATAAATAATCCAAAAAATGACACGTGGCAGCCCCTGGTGCAGTCAAACAGTCAAAGGACTAAATTGGAAAGAAATTAAAACTACATGGCAAAATTGCAAATGCAGAAAGGACTGAATTGAAGCAAGTAAAAATGCGGAAGGACCAATTGCATAAATAGACCATTAAGCAAAAACACGCGGATCCTGAGCGGGTCGGGTCGGATCGGGTCGGGCCAAACGGCTCCTATATATATATTATTTCAGATTATTTTTTTTCATTTTCTTCATTTTATTAAAAATTTCAAAGCCCCCCCCTCTCCTTTTTCTCTCAAATCCCCCCCCTTTCCTTAGCCGGCCACCTTAGCCACCGTCCGGTCAGCGCGCGTGTGGGCGCGTCAACGTCGCCCCGGCCACACACCGACGCCCCTGGCTCATCTCCGGCACAGCTCCACCGACGTCGGGGTTACACGCGTCGTCCGACCACCGTTCCTCGCCGTTCGAAGGTAAAGAAAACACACTCCTTTCTCTTTTATTTCCTTCATTTTTCTTTGTTCTATCTTTGATATTATTTCTTCTTCCCTTCTCTTTTAAAAAAGATCTCAGATCTGGGTTTCCCAGATCTAAAAAAAATATAAAACCTTTCCCCTCTTTTTTTATTTTTTATTTTCAAAATATATATTATTCCCTTTTCCAAAATCCTATTTATTTTATTTTTTATTGTTATCATCTACATAAAAAGGGTTCGATTTGTTCTCAAGATCTGTTTAATGCTTGGTATCTCCTGTGTAGGTGTTCATACAGCAATGACGGTGGCTTCGGCGGTGGCAGCGATGACGCACGGTGGTCGGATGGAAACAGATGAGTTCCAGCCCCCTCGGTTTCTCCCTTTTTTTATTTAATTAATTATTTATTATTAGTATTTATTACCATTATTAATTACTGACATTAATATTGATAACACTACAGTTAATAATCACAATTTAAAACGTTTTTTTAAAGAAAATATTAAATGCTAAGAACGAATTAAATGCATGTATTAATGCATAGTTTGAAACCGATAGGTTTGAGAATTTAACCAAATACACTGCAATTACACATACATTGTAAAGTAACAGACGTTCATTAATAATACCTGTCTTTAACGCTTGGGCAATCTAATGCTTTGGGCTTTGAATCTATCTCCTGTTTGGTGTCTGTTTGACTATTGTCTGCTAGTAATTGCTTACAGTCTATCTATGGTGTGAAACAAAGGGTTTGTATTAAAGACTGGGTTTGTATATTGATTTTGAGAACAGCCTTAGTCACCGAAAGAAAAGGAGAAAAAAAATCCCCTTTTACAATGAATTGATTCTGGTTTTATAACCAGAATAACTATGATGCTATTTTGTTTGTTACAATTAAATGCCTTTCTAATCTCTTTTGCTTGTTGCAGGTTCTTCTGGGCAGTGGTGGCAGGGCATGGTGGAGCTTGGTGGTGGCAGATGGAGTTGGTGGTCAGCAGCATAGGCACGTGGGGGAGGGCTCAGTCTTTTGACTTTTGGCACTGCTGAGTTAGACTGAAACGGGTGCAAGTGGCCCCTGTTTGGGCTGAAAATGTAATTGGGTCAAGGTTGTTTCAGCCCAATTGTGCTTTTTGTAATCGGGCCTTTAATTTGGGCCCTTTTTGTAAATGGACATTGGATTTTGATTTATTAAATTTAATATTATTTTAAATTAAGTTTAAATTTAAAATAAATTTAAATAAGTAAATTTAAATTTAAGATAAATTTAAAAATGAATTTAAAATTAATTCAAACATTAACAAATCAAAAGCCCAGCCCGGGTCAAAATTGAGCTTCAACAGAACTATATTTAAATTGTAAAACGGATGAGGACACTTATAATTCACTAATCCAATATGAATAAATGAATTTTATAAAAAAAATATAGTTAATTAAATTGATTTTTGGCTTCAAACATATCTTTGATGATGATATTATATTTATAAATGGAGTTACATGTCATGGTTAAAAGTAAAGGTGTTTATGGGACGGGTCGGGTCAGGTTTAAGCACGATATTAACATATTTTATGTTTGTTCAAGTTCAGTTCAGCTCGAAATATGAGCTTAAAATTTTGTCCAAACTCGTCCATATTTGTAAAAAAAATAATAATAACCGAAGCCCATTTTAGATCCGTTAATATTATTTTTAATTTTTTTAAAAAAATTTATTTTAATATTTAATAATTTTATATATTTTTTATTTATTGAAAATTTTTATATAGTCACCTTAACATTATTTTAATATTTACATTAGAGTAGCATTATATATTTAGTATAAAATTTTTTAATGTATTCTAAATTACATAAAATATAATATAATATAATATAAAGTATTATAAACTTTAAAATAGGTTAGGCGAAGCTTGAGCCTTGAATGTTCAAACCTGAACTCGGCTCATATTTTAAATAGACCTTATTTTTTTCTCAGACCCTTTTTTTCATACCTAATACTTTTGTTCAAACCCTTCCAAATTTTGGACGGACCTTTAGGTTTGGACAAATAATTTGACCCATGAACAGATCTAATTAGAAACAAAGATGGTACAATAATTTATTACTTTGAATTAGCAAATAATATTATTATGTCACACTAGAATCCCACAGCATGAATGTATTGTTAGTTTCTAGGAAACAATATATTACTTTTTATGATGAAATGATATTTAGGGAAGTTTCATTCATATTTACGTTTTGAGCTTCCTTTTGGATAGCTAAAGATTAGTGCTGAAGAATGAAATGAACCATTTCTCCTCCCATGAATATGCTAATTTGGAGTGCCAGAAAAGTTAAACAGTTAAAGCTTTGTCAAATGCTACACCACTGTGTTTTTATTTTAAAGTTTATGCCTACTTTTTCTCTTTTTTAATCAATCTATTTTTTTTTCATCTGGCTTATTGAGGTTTATAGGCACCCATTAGATTTATTGTAATTCAACTATGGCTTCTTTCCCCTAGATCTTTTAAAATTAGTATAAATATTGAAACTATATATAAATTTTGATTTAATATGTAATTTGATACATGAATTTTGATTTTGTGCAATTATACGCATTAAATTTTGGTTTTTGTGAACCCAACAAGTTGCTCCAGTGGTAAACAGGATGTTATTAATCTTAGGAGACCTGGGTTCGAGTACCTGTGTGTGTAAGGTGTGTGTGCGTTGTCAAAGGGTTAAGAAAATATAAACAGATACTGTCGTCACTACAGCAAAATAGGTTATTAGCGGCATTTTTAGCGGCGTTTGGATGAAAAGCGCCACAAAAACTAGAGCAATAGCGGCGCTTATAGAAAAGCGCCGCTAAAAGTGGAGCAATAGCGGCGCTTATGGTAAAGCGTCGCTAAAGGTCAGAGCAATAGCGACGCTTATGGTCAAGATGGAAAAGCGCCGCTAAAGGTCAGATCAATAGCGGCGCTTATGAGCAAGCGCCGCTAAAGGTCAGATTAATAGCGGCGCTTATGAGCAAGCGCCGCTAAAAGTCAGAGCAATAGCGGCGCTTATGGTCAAGCGCCGCTAAAGGTCAAAGCAATAGCGGCGCTTATGGTCAAGCGCCGCTAAAGGTCAGACCAATAGCGACGCTTATGGAAAAGCGCCGCTAAATGTCATAGCAATAGCGGCGCTTATGAGCAAGCGCCGCTAAAGGTTAAAGCAGAAATTTGGTGCTTTTATGCAGCCAAAAACAGTTTTAAAAGTTGAAGTACTTTTTCACCCCTCGTAAAACACAACGATAAGATATTATTGCAACAGTTTCTACTTTCCTTTTCACTTTCTCTGGTTCTAAACTTTTGCAGCAGTATCCCTTCTTTTTCCTTTGATTTCTCCAAGAAGACGTGCGAAAAAGGCAAATTTCCCCCTGTTTTTCCTTTGATTTCTCTTAATTTGTTCCTATCGTTCACTTTAAATGAAAAGTTTATACCTTTTCTTTTGGATGTTGCAGAAATCTAATACGAGAAAGGATGCTACCGTTGATGCAATGAAGCCATATGGGTTTCCTGTAGACGTTGTTCAAACAACCATAAAGGAATTGCTAAATGTTAGTTCTTAAAAGTTTTTAGTTTCTGTTTCTTTTTTGGGATTTTGAAGAAAAGCCATAAGGAAAACTTGGGATTGTTTTTGTTTCAGGTTTATGGGGAAGATGGGTGGCCATTCATTGAAGATTCTGCTTACAAGGTTTTACTTGAAGCCATACTTGAGAAGGTAGAAGCTTTATTTGTTTTTGCTTTCTTATAAAAATTGCATTTTTTAACCTTTCCCTAAAGACTTGAGTTTGAAATCAAGGCTGGAGTCTCGATTAGGGCTCTTTTTTTGCCAAAAATCCTATGGAAAAGGGGTTTTTTTGGAAAGAAATACCGAAGGAGCCCGAGAATTGGCGTACGTTTAGTTTACGTCATAGGCCTTTGGTCTTTGGGGGATCCATTTCCATTTAGTTCGCTAGATCTGTTGTTCTTCATATGTTTCAACATCAAGATTCAACTTTTTTTCTTCATTTTACAGTTAATTTTATTCAATTATTTTTGAAAATGGTTTTTATTCATTTTATGATGCTTCAAAATGGATCTATCATGTTTCAAAATTGCAACAACGATTTTCATTTAGTTTAATCAATACAATTTTAATTAACCAAAATGTTCTACTTCTCGCAGATCCATCTATTTATTTACTTGTTAGCTAGAATTTTGTCGTAATCTCCTTTATATCTTTATAGATCCAACAATTGGTCAGTTTGGGTTGATTTTGAGTAGGTCAATGTAGATTGGATCATTAAGTTCTAAAAATTTCATTATCTTGGGTTTTGCCAATTTGGGGTTTGGATTGCTTTTGATTTGGGTTTTCGTTGTTTTATGTTCAGTTGATTTGGATTTGAAGCTCATGTTATGGTGATTTTGTATTTGGATAAATTCGGGTTTAGGTTAAATGGATTTCGGTTGTCGACTTTACGGTCAAATAGGGAAGAATCAGGTTTAGTATTGGATTCTATAATTTTGGGTTAATTCAGTTTTAGGTTAAATGGATTTCAATTTTCTATTTTATGTTTGGGTAATTGTTGAAATCTTCAAATACCCAATTTAGGTTAAATGGATTTCAAGATCCTAATTATTAACCTTTCAGTTCATCTTCCACTCCTAATGAAGTTGATTTGACAAATGTAACAGCTTACTTTCATTAATTTGTAGTGGTGATATATACGTGCATATATATATATATGTATATATATTTGTTACATGATCAGAATATTCAAATACATTAAGCTACAATGAAATATAGAATCGAAGTTATATGTTTAACTTGTCTTGTGTAGATATGCTGAAGTTGTAATTGGGTAAAAGTATTATGGAGGCCTTTGTACTAGAGTCAGTTAGCATTTTGCCCCATTGACTATAAAAATGAGTAAATTAGTTGTTGTATATTAGATCAAAGAGCAAACTAGTCCTTTCTGTATGCTCTGATGTGAGTCCACTTAACACTGAATCCCAAACCAGCAATGGCTTTGACGGTGCACCAGAGTTGAATAAGGCTTTTTGTATACCAAAACCGACAAATGAATCTGGTAACCAGCTTTCCCTTTCGATTTATTCCCATTGAAATTTACGGGTTTGGGTCATATTTTTGAGCCAATCCCAACCAGCACCTTTTAACTTGTAAATTTTAATAGCATAAACATTCATTTAGTCATTCATTGTGATCAGGTAACTATCTCCTACCAGTCGAAGCCGAAGGCTGTAGCAAAAGAGATGTTACATATTCTTGACTGGATACCAAAGGCAAGATCGAGATGACATTATCGTATTGGTCTATCCTTCACTATGGTTGACTACTTTTATTGTGTGTAAAGCAAATAAAAATGTTTATGTATTTCTATTTTTATTTTTTTGATAGAAATTTTTGTCTAAATTTTACACTTTTTGTTAAGAATTTTTGTTCTTTTTTGGTAATTCGAGTGTAATTGAATTATTAGATTTTTGGATATTTAATTGCTTGTGAAATGCAATTTGAAAAATGTTTCAAGTTATCTTCATGTATTTACATATTCTATCTTTCAAGAAATTTATGAAGATTAAAAATGAATTTGAATTTATAGAAAAAATATTGAAAATTCGGGTTCTATATGAATTAAAATGAGCTGGTAAAATTTATTAATGTTAGCGGTGTTTGTGGAAAAGCGCCGCTAAAGACCATGTTCTTTAGCGGCGTTTTTGGGGAAAGCGCCGCTAAAAGCAATGTTCTTTAGTGGCGTTTGTGTGAAAAGCGCCGCTGAAGATCATGTTCTTTAGCGGCGTTTGTGTAAAAAGCGTCGCTAAAGACAATGTTCTTTAGCGGCGTTTTTGGGAAAGCGCCGCTAAAGACCATGTTCTTTAGCGGCGTTTTTGTGAAAAGCGCCGCTAAAAACCATGTTCTATAGCGGCGTTTTTTCTAATAAACGCCGCTATTTTTAGCGGCGTTATCTTTAGCGGCATTTTTTGCGGCGCTTGCAAAAGCGTCGCTAAATGTTTTAACGGCACTTATAAGCGCCGCTATAGGCCCAAAAAAACGCCGCTAAAAACCTATTTTCCTGTAGTGCGTCCTCACACCAGTATATTAAAAAAAACTTTGGTTTTTGCTCAAATGTATGCATAAAACTTTGATTTATTCATTTGTACACATTTAAGGAAACTAATTCATCAACCTATTTTTATATTAGATAAATATAAATATTTGTTATGTAATATGCAAACATAAAATGATGTTATTGGTGGAAGTATGCCCAAACACCAATTATATGGTGATTGTAATAACGTGATTTTACCTAGTTTATTAATTAAGACATTGTCATTATTGTTTTCAGTACTTATTTTTGTGTTTAAATAAAATGTATAATTATAATGTCCAAATCATGTATAATTATAATTACCATTCAAAATAAAGTATATACGTAGTTTGCCTCTCTGGCATGCCTCTAGTCTGCTACTCTAGCAAGGTTTTGTTTTTAGGGTTTTTGTCTTTCTTTGTCATGGGAAATAGTGACGGCATTAGTGGGAGTTCGTTTGCTCAATTTGAAATGGAAAATGAAATGGCCGATCTGTCTTTAGATGATGAGAAAGAGGAGATCATATAGGTTCGTAAAGAATCTGATTCTACGAAGGAAGTCTATGACCTATGTCTCGTAGGATGCTTTCTCACGACAAGTGTAATCCGTTTTTCGGCTATGAGGAGCACAATGGCAAATCTTTGGCATCCTATGAGAGGAGTCCAAATCTCAGAATCTAAGGGAGAAAAGGCTTTTGTTTCGATTTTTCCATAAATTGGATCTTGATCGAGTAACGAATGGAACTCCATGGACTTTTAATAATCATATTCTAGACATTCATCAACCAGAGGGGAGTGAGGATCCACTTAAGGTTCCATTATTATGTACGTGTTTTTTGGTGCAAGTTCATGACTTGCCGTCAAGTTTCTTCTCTACAACAATAAAAAAATAGTTAGGTGACTTCATTGGGGATCTCTTGGAATATGATATCAAAAGTTTAGAAAAAAGCTTGAATAATTACATGTGAATCCAAGTTAAGATGGATCTTAGGTGCTTGTTGAAGCGTAAGAATAGAATGGTGTTTTCCTCAGGTAAATGTTCGTACATTAGTTTTCAGTATGAAAGGTTAACTCTATTTTTTTTTGTGGATGTTTGGGGCATAGTGACTCTTTCTACCAAATCAAAATGGCTAAGGGAGTGGAGGTAGTAGAGATGGGATGGGATCTGACAATTAGAGTTTAATCAAGGAGATCTATTGCTATGAATAGTATATGGTTAAGAGGAGAAGGCGGAGGAGAGGTAAAAGGAAATGGATTAGATTAGTATGGATCGAGGGGAACTTTTGGAATGAGGGTATAGATCTAGGTATGTACATAGATCCTGTTTTAGGGTTAAACTTGGAGGGAGAGTCGGTAACTATGACGGGTATAAGGGGGATCCTTCCAATATTCAAAGTCAAGTGGACCTGGAACACGATTCAGAGGATTGCCCAATTGAGAGAGGTGATGAAAAGAAAAGACCAAGAAGGGAGAAGGGAGAAGGGAGAAGGGGATTAACAATGGCTCTTTTGTGACCGATTCTGATGTGTCGTCGGGAACACCAAATATAACCTATTCCGAAAATTAAAGTAAATAATAGTAAAAGGGAAGTAGGGTCTAATCCTCAGGGACTGGAGAGTCGTAAAAGTCTTGTTTGTCGAGATCGTGGGCCAAATCGTGCCCAAGAAAAGCTCCGCGATCTAAGGAAAAATAAAAGAAAAATATTTAAAAATTAAAGAAAATAGAATTAAAAGAAATAGAAAATAGGAAAGTCGAAATAAAAACAAATAGCATAAAATAAACAAGTTGAAAAAGAAGGGTTTTATCGATATTTAGAGATCCAGCCTCCGGTTATCTTGATTCTTCCTTGATTCAATCATAGACTTTGGATGATTATTCTCATGCCTAAATAAGCCAGTTATAGTGGAAGAGGACGCCTACGACCACTAGCTCCAGATATAGTTTTTAGTGGAACCTGACTCTAGCCAACCGTCGCTCCAATGGGACTGTCTTACACTAGATCATCTTTTCCCAACAACGAATGCCACACCGTTTTGTCTCTTTTGGCTCGGCAACCTCTGACGCAGTAAGTTAACGAACCGACTGTGCAACCTTCTCAAAACACACAAAGCAGCCGTCTTTGCACAAGATGAAAAGATTACTTTTGTAGGGATTTTGGATGGAGGCGTTAATCTCGTATTACAGAGAATTGATGAATACTCGGGTTGAAAAGAATTAAGCGCGGATTCTAAACCTCATGAACCTTGGAGGAATATTTGATAACCTTTGGCTAGAAGGGTTTTTTAATTACTCGTGATTTGGGGGAGAACACAAGATAATAAAATAAAGTTTTTATTGAACTAGGGATTTAGGGAGATGGAGGATTTTTCAAATGAATGGAGAATGAATAATTCAATCACTCCATCCCCTATTTATAGTACATAATATTCCTAGTTGAATCCAACCTAAATTCTAAAAGATAATTAGAATTATATCTAACATTTAATTTCCCTAATTGAATCCAATTTAAACTCTAAAAGATAAATACAAAAAGATAAACATAAATTAAATACAAATTTAAATAATAAATAATATCTTAAATATTAAATCCTAATATAAAATATATTTTTAAAAAATAAAATAAAATAAATCCAAGTCTTTTTGTCCTATAAACTCTCTCTTTTAGCATTTCATCTTAACACAACTTCAAATTCTCCTCTAAAACCATACTTTTTGTCTTCAATTTATCTTCTATCACCACTTGAGTCCCTATAAAATAAAAAGACAATAAATAGCCCAGTTTAATAGGATCATACTCTAAAAATATATATATTTAATATCCAAAAGTATGTCATATTTAAGCATTATCAGATTCATTGGGAGTTAGAGATGAAGGATTGTTGGAACGTGATCACTAATTATTGGTGGCTATCAAAGGACAAGCCGACCAATCACAATGAAAATAATGTGTTGGAATGTCCATGGTTTGCGGGCTATTAGAAGACTTCGACATACGCTGAAGATGTATAATCCTCAAATAGTCTTCCTTATAGAGACTAAGATAGATGATAAACGAATGGAAAAAGTGTGTAGACGTTATGATTTCGTTAATGAGATTGAGGTTTCTACTAAAGGCTTACTAGGAGGTCTTTGCTTGGCTTGGAATGAGACTGTTGTCATAGGCCTAAGGAGTTTTCCTAAGCATCACATAGATGTTACTGTCCAAGAGAATGTTGAAGAAAATGAATGGAAGTTCACTGGTTTTTATGAGGCCTCGTTTGCGAGTGATAGGAGCGATTCATGGAATGTCTTGAGGAAATTAGAAAGGAACCATGAGTTATCTTGGTTAGTGTATAGGGATTTTAATGAGATTATTTATTCCTTTAAGAAGGTTGGAGGTGCGTCAAGGGACGGAAGGAGAATGGAGGTTTTTAAAGAAGTCTTAGAAGAATTTTGGCTAATACATGTGAGATATTTTGGGCCGTGATTCACATGGGAAAGAGGAAAATTGCCAGAAACTAATATAAAGGAGATGCTGGATTGAGGGCTAGTGAATGTTGATTGGATGAATATGTTTTCGGGTGCAAGGATTCAACATTTGACACATTCTTTTTCAGACCATTGTTCGCTCCTTATACACACAGAGTAGGGGAGGAGGGAACTGAGGGAAGAAATGTTTCAGTTTGAAGCATGGTGGATACTAAAAGAATCATTTAAGGGTAGGTAAACCGAATATGGGAATCCTCAATAGGAGATATTCTTACTAAGTTAGAGAGTTTAAGGAGGGGTCTGAGAGGATGGGCGAGATCTATCAAGATTGGAAGGGAGGGCCTAAAAAAGAACCTGTTTAAGAAGCTGGAGCAAATGATGGACAAGGATAGGAACGATGAAAACTTGGTGGAATTTATTGATACTAAAATCTAACTTAATTTGGAGGTTGATAAAGATGAAGTCTTATAAGAGCAAAGGGCGCGTGCTAATTAGTTACGATTGGGGGATAGAAATACGGCTTTCTTTCAAAATTTTGCTTCCCACAGTAAACGAATGAATACAATTAAAAGATTGGAGCATGAAGATGGGATGGGGGCTTACGATGAGGGAGGAATAGGGGAAATTGCTAGAAGATTCTTTCATAATTTGTTTTCGATAAATGGGACTGACGACATGGAGCACATCTTACCGGGAGTGGAGAGGAGTATTTTTCAGGACACGAATTTGATGCTAACGGTTAAGTAAACGAAAGAAGAGGTCTATATGGCTTTGAAGGATATGAGCCCTACAAAGGCACTAGGGTAGATGGTTTCTCGACCTTATTTTCTTTCAATGTTGCTGGCATATTGTAGGAGGCGATGTAGTTTCATACAGTTTGGGCGTCCTAAACGAAGGTAAGGAAATAAACTCTGTGAACATTACTAATTTTGTGCTAATTCCTAAAGTTCCACATCCTACGAACTTAGGGATTTTAGGTCTATCAGTCTATGTAATGTCTTGTATAAAGTGGTTGCAAAAATGGTAGCTAATCGTTTTCAATGAGTATTGGACGTTTGTATTGATAGTGCCCAAAGTGTTTTTTGTGCCAAGACGTTTGATCTTGGATAATGTGTTGTTAGCTTATGAACTTTTGCATTCTTTCCATCATAAGAGATTACGGAAGAAAAGATTTATGGCATTAAAGTTAGACATGAGCAAAGCATATGGCAGGGTTTAATAGGGCTTATTAAGGATGATGATGGAACGAATGGGTTTTGATAGGGAATGGGTGGACACTATAATGAGGTGCATTTCAACGATTTCATATTCAGTAAATATTAATGAGAAAGGTGGGGAGATTTTTAGACCCACTAGAGGTCTACGACAAGGCGATCCAATAAGTCTTTTTCATTTTGGAATATACACATGCATCTGAATCGTTAACTATAAAATCGAAACTGAGAATAGTTTTATAAAATTTCTCATATCATTGTTTTGAAGCTTGTTTGAGACCACATAGAGATTTTTTAAGTCTGCAAACTTTATCTTCTATATCAGGTGTCACAAATCCTAGAGGTTGCTCCATATAGATCTCCTCATCCAAATCATAATTCAAGAAAGTTGTCTTTACATCCATCTGATGTAGTAACAGATTATGAATGGAAGCTAAAGTGAATAAAACACGAATGGTAGAGATTTTAGTCACATGAGAGTATGTATCAAAATAATCTACTCCAAATTTATGAGTAAATCCTTTAACCATTAGTCTTGCCTTATACTTTTGTATTGACCCATCAGGTCTAAGTTTCTTTCGAAAGACCCATTTATAACTAATAGGTTTATAACTTTTAGACAAATCTACTAATTCCCAAGTGTGATTAGACTTAATAGATTCAAGCTCATTATTAATAGCATCTCTCCAAAAACTAACATCTATTGAATTTATGGTTTCATCGTAAGTTTTTGGATCCTCATCTATCAAAAAGACATGAGCAATAGAATCGTTTATTAAGCCTAAATCATTAACTTTAGTTATGAAAGAAGAAAGAAAATCAGGTCTGAAACTAGTGGCATTCCTTTTTCTTTTACTTCTTCTAGGTTTCACACATCATTAAGAATATCTCTATTATATGTACTAGAATAAGAAACATGCTCATCTAATTGTGTATCAGAATTTGCAATAGATTTCTTTAGAGGAAAAATATTTTCAAAGAAAACATCTCTAGATTCACATATGAAAAAATCATGCAAGACATAAATCTATCTGCAGCACTGTTCAGAGCATAACCAACAAAAACAACATTAACAGTTTTAAACCCAATAGTGTTCTGTTTAAAAACAGGTATGCCTACTTTTGTCAAGCACTCCCACACTTTCAAGTATTTTAGATTAGGGACATAACTTCTCCACAATTCGTATGGGGTACAATCTAATTTTTTATGAGACACTCTATTAAGGATGTGATTCGTAAAAAGTACGGTCTCCCACCACATGCAATTAGGTAAACCATAACTAAGTAGTAAAGCATTCACCATTTCTTTTAATTATGTTTTTCCTTTCAACTATACCATTTTGTTGTGGAAAATAGGGGACAAAAAATTCATGTATAATTTCATCTGTCTCACAAACCTCTTTAAGGAAGTTAGTGTCACATTCTCCCCTCTGTCGGATCTAAAACGTTTTATTTTTTTATCAAGTTGGTTTTCTACTTCCGCTTTATAAAGGAAAAACTTGTAGCTTCATCTTTTGTTCTTAAAAGATAGACATTTGTATACCTAGAGTAGTTTTCTACAAAGATAATATAATAGTGTTTCCCATTTTTACTTTTTGTGTTTCTTAAGGAAGGTCTAGCATGCTTGGTTTCAACACATTTATTAAGACTACTATTATCTAGATTAGGCAATAGATTCATTTTTACAAGTTTCTTCAAAGAATATATATTCACATGTCATAATCTAGCATATCACATATCAAACGATTCAACAATATAAACAGAAGTGATGTCTTTATTATTATTATTATTATTATTATTATTATTATTATTATTATTAAACATAGTCTCAATCACAAATAAGCCCCCACATAAATAACATTTCCCTACATAATCTATGTTTCAGGAAAGTACAAGTTTATTGGATTCAAATATTAGTTTAATGTCTGTCTTATTCAATAGACCACCATTAATCAAATTTCTACGAAGGGAAGGTACATACAGAACATTATTCAATGCCAAAGTTCTACCAGAAGTAAGTTTGAGTACAATTTTTCCTTTACCGAGTGCTTCTGACGTGCTTGAATTACCCATGTAGACCTGTTCACCTTTAGTTACTTGTTCAAATTCTGTGAACATTTCTCTGCTGACGCAAAAATGTTTAGAGGTGTCTGTGTCTACAGTCCAGTCGGTATTATTTTCGACCAAGTTTATTTCGAAAACCACAACAACTCTAACCTCATTTGGGATGTATTTGTTGATTCAGGTAGACATGTTTAAGCAGGGTGGAATCATTTCTAAATTTTTGAAAATATAATCTACTACCAAACAAATCTGTTAGCACTGACTGAGAAAAATAAATAATTAATTATGAAATCAGAAATTATTATGCTATGGTAAATCTATTACCTTACAAAAGAATCTGCCTTGACCAGTGTAATTGTGTTGTGTATGTCGTCTCTCAAGGTTAACATAATCCTTCGATATTCGTACACCCGAATATGGAAGATGGAACTTGATTGGTATTGCTATTCTCAAAAAATCACAGTAGGAATAATTTTCAAAAAAATTTGGAGAGGTCACAATTGATTCCACTTAAAACTCAAACTCCTAAATATAATTTTCTCTAAAGTGATTAGAAACAAAAATGATTGGTTTTTAAAAAAAAACACATAAAAAATGGAGGGCAGGAATGTTTTCAAAGAGAGTTGTTGTTTTTTTTCTGTTCAGTGTGTCAAAATGAGGAAATTAATCATCTATTTATACTAGTAATAGAAAGGCGATACTGTAAAAAGACATGAATAATTTTGTAAAAACTCATAACCACATCTCCACAAAATCTTCAACAACTCCCACTAAATCCTCAACAATTTTGCATTACCAACAGGTAACCTAACCCACACTGCCACTAAGTTGAACAAAGCCTCCGACGCTCTAAAGTTTGGCTGCCAACGTCGCATAGTGAGGAAGAAACCATTGATAAACCACGAATCACCTTTTACTACTATTTCATAATCCTCTATATAGCTAAGTTTAACTACGAAATATCCATAGCCCAAGTCGACTAGCTGCATAGCTCTCAAGGGTCTCCTAAAATGGTTTATTTAAACATCAGGTATTGGTACCTAGGATTTTACCAAATAGCTTGATAATAAGGGTTATTTTCCCATCTATTCCTAATAGCTGTTTCTCTTCTTTAGAAAAGGAAATAATGATAACACCCTTCTTCCTCATTTACCGAGTCTTTCTCTTTAGTATTTTCGGCATCCTCCTAATCCATATCTTCAACCTCGTTTCCTAGTAGGGACTCATAGCTACCGAACTCAGCACCTATCACAGTGTCTCTGTACAAAATACAGTTCCTGAGACCTCCTTCAGAGGACCCATCTGTCTTTTTAACCTTCTTTGTGCTCCTACGGAGCTCCTCTTTCTCCTCTAGAGAGAGAGCTAGGGTTCTGCCAGTTGAATTCTCTACAGCTGCCATCTCTTTGGTAAGAATGCCTGTATGTTTTCTAAAATTTTAAGTCTTAACCATTGTGTTTGGGTTACGGACAATATATAAAAGGTGAAATTCTATATCATTCACTAATATAAATGGAACATGCATATAACTTTAGAATTACAACAAAACAGTATAAATAAGCATAAAATTAATCTTTGGTTCATTCTTACATGAAACTTGTTTGATGTTATTCCTTTTGTTCGAAACTATGTTAATCCAACTCCATTTTCTCTAAAATAAATATGCATGTTTCATGTTTATGTCTTATGTAAATTCTGTTACTAATTTTTATATGTATAAAATTCTTTTTCTCTAAAGAAAAAAATCAATTATATTCATGTTGGGTATATATAAAAATATATCATCAATCTCCGTACTTTTTTTGTAAATTTAAAATTTAATTCCTGTATTTTTATTTTTAAAAATTTAATCTTACTTTTTAGATTTGAAAATTTAGATTCAATCGAGACTGATTCCTAAAAATAAAAATATAGTGACTAAATTTCATTTTTGTAAAGTGTATGTGGACTTATAACATATATATATTTTTAATACAAAACCTAGAGCTATTCATCTCTCACTGACAATATAAACGTAATTAAATGCTCTCTCATTAACCATTAAATAAGAGGATAAACATAATTGAACGCGCTCAAAAATACGTATTGCTATATTAACAACATTGTAAATGCCAACTAACCTATAGCATATTTTAACCTATAATGACTATCCCAAGCCAAGTAATATAATTCAATTTTTTATAATTATTTAAGATAAGTAATTAAAGAATAATTTAAAGCAGCCGAATTTAGGTAGATTAAAATCCCAGTGAAAGAGCGGTTTAAGTGCCTGATGATACGTTATTCAGTTTTCCCTCTTTGGCTATGGGAACCAATGTTCCCCTTTCTCTTCTTCTCCTTCTTCTGAGGACCTTTTTCCCACTCCATGCAAGAACTTTCACCCAAAACAATCCCCAATTTCATTAATTTCACTAATCAACCCTTTCCTATCCATCATCTGATCCTAATATTCAATCCTCATTTTATGGTTAGTTCATTCCCTTCATTTCTTCCTTCCTTGACACCTTGTTTGTTTCTCATTAATTATTTTAAAAAAAAGAAGCTACAACGGATTTCGTTCTTCTCTCTACATTTTCATTAGAAGTAAGAGATTGGGTTATATTTTGGATTAATGTTTGATTAATAAAAAACCTAATTCTTTGATTTTTTTTTTCTTCGGTTTAACAGGTTTTGGAAATCTTTAAGTGTAAATGGCATATAAAGTGGATCATGAATATGATTATTTATTTAAGATTGTATTGATAGGAGATTCGGGTGTTGGAAAATCTAATATTCTTTCGAGATTTACAAGAAATGAGTTTTGCTTGGAGTCTAAATCTACCATTGGTGTTGAATTCGCAACAAGGACTCTTCAGGTTGGTTTTTTATATTTTATCTGATTTATGATTTATTTTATGAGTATATTATTGAATATTGCTATGATTATGGTATTCTCAAACTACTTGGTAGAGTGAAAATTTGGAGTTAGAAAGAGAGAATTTTTAAAAAATTAATTTTAAGTGTTCTTGATAGAAATTCTATCTATAAGTAAAAACAAATCATTTGGATTTGGATTCAAAAGATGAGAAAAAGTGCAAGAGGCTTTGTTAGATAGGAATGACCGAAAAAATTGAGAAAGAAAATTTATTCCCATTTAATGTCTAGTAGAATTGAAAAATGAATCATTCAAAAACATAATTGAAAAATGAAAGGAAAAAAATCAATTTGGTTAAAAAAAATTATTTTTTTTAATTTTAATTTTTAAACATTCTTATCAAAAAAATTTATATATATATTTATATATATATATATATCTTTGTACTTTTTCAAATATTTCAATGATCTTCAATCTTTTCAATTTGCTTTTCACCTTAATAACCAAAGCTTTTCTATTCTTCAAACACTAAATTTGTGAATCAAATGGAAGAACAATGCCAATGAAATTGAATTAAATGGAAAAAAAAAATTTTGTTTTGTTCACTTAACTTTCGAAAATTATAAAATAATCATTAAACTATTTAAAAAAAATTTATTTAAGTAATTGAACTATTAAACTGTTGTTATATAGTTTTCTTTGTTTGCACATTTTGCACCAATCGAAAACTCTTCCCCTACTGTTTAGTATTTTTCATAAAA
The DNA here is from genome assembly GCA_005610355.1 of Gossypioides kirkii. Lineage (NCBI taxonomy): Eukaryota > Viridiplantae > Streptophyta > Magnoliopsida > Malvales > Malvaceae > Gossypioides > Gossypioides kirkii. Next base: position 28,060,542 of record CP032247.1, on the reverse strand, counting down.
TAAATTTGAAAGTCATAAATGCGTGAATCAAAATTCATATAGTTTTTTCTCTGATCTTTGATACTAATCGTTAGATAGACTTAGATTTAAGATATATTCTTCTACTCGTCGATAGTTGCTGAGTCACTATACCAATCTTGAAATTGTCATTTAGAGCTTGCAAACTAAACTTTTAAAAAAAATTAACAACTCAATGACTTAAATAAAAATTTTCAAATAATTTAATGATTTAAATAAAAACTTTTAAATAAATCAATGACTATTTTGTAATTTTTGACGTTGAATGAATGTTGAATACTACATCCACGGCATATTTGGATTAGGTACAAGAAATTCCCTTCAAAGACAAAAAAAAACTTTTAAAAAATTGAACCATGGTTCTTTTCTCGCATTTCAGGTAGAAGGAAAGACAGTTAAGGCACAGATATGGGACACAGCCGGTCAAGAGAGGTATCGAGCCATTACCAGTGCATACTATAGAGGTGCAGTTGGGGCATTGTTGGTTTACGACATAACTAAAAGGCAAACCTTCGACAATGTCCTGAGATGGCTTCGTGAACTTCGAGACCACGCCGATTCAAACATCGTCATCATGATGGCTGGAAACAAGTCCGACCTCAACCATCTTCGAGCCGTCTCGACGGAAGATGCTCAAAGCTTGGCTGAGAGTGAAGGCCTGTCGTTCATGGAGACCTCAGCTTTGGAAGCTTTCAACATTGAGAAAGCATTTCAGACAGTGTTGTTGGACATTTATCAGATAATAAGGAAAAAGGCATTGGCAGCACAGGAATCAGCTTCCGGTACGGGTGTACCACAAGGCACCACCATTAATGTCAGCAATCTGTCAGATAATACAAACAAGAAACCTTGTTGTTCAACCTAGAAAGTGTTTTTTTATTTCAGACAAGAGGTTTCAGAATTGTTGCAGTTGTCGACCATTTTAGTGCATGCCAACTGTGGGACAGACATGAAAACACATTGTTTGAACGTATATATAGAGGGTTTTCGGTTCATAATTAAGAACCATGGATTAAGATGATGACAAAATGAGGATTGTATGTATCAGTCTCATATGTTTCGATTTTGGGATTCAGAAGAGGGTTGTTTCATGGGAAATATTTACCAGCAGATCGAAGGATTTGTAAAATGTAGAACTTGATTCTGTTTTCTTTTCTTTTTTTTAATATTTTCCCAGCATTGTTTGTGTTGACAATATTGTTCAAATAAAACAATTTGTTGACTATAAATTCTTTTAATTGCAATAAATTTTATTGTTAACTATATGCATGCTCTAAACCACTCATCAATATTGATGATATGGTCTGACTCAAATCCATACCGCTTATACTATATATTATAGGGTAAAAAATCATACATAACACATAAATTATCTGTACAAGCAGACAAGGGGATCCCAACTTTGTTCAACACCCCTCTTCAAATGTTTGAGCTTTTGGTAAGGTTGGAAAACGAAACCCTTATTAGTGATAATACTGATATGATGAGATATCTGCCAACTCAAAAGGCAACACTTTTGCAGACTTTTCACAAGAATTAGGTGTGAGTAAAATTCGATTCGATTCGAAAAATTTGATAAAAGATTTAAATTTTGAATTAAATAGTTCAAGTTATTCGGATCAACTCGAATAAAAAATCAAATTTTTCGGTTTAACTCGAATATGAATTACACAATTCAAATTATCCGAAAATCTAATAAGAAAAGACAAAACTACATTGTTTTGATAAATGTTTACCTTTTCTAAAGTCAAAATATTGTGTATGCACGGGGAATCTAGATGGCTGGTAGGGACGTCCTGATTTCCTTAAAATAGAAAAATCTTCATTTAGATCCTTTTATAGTTTATAAAACTTTAAATTAGTAATGATAAAATTATATTTTAACCTCTTAAAAATAATAAAAATTTGATTTAATCTTTTAAAAATTATAAAAATATAGATTATTAAAATAATAAAATTATATTTTTACTATCATAAAAATATACAATTTCATTCCTACCCAAAAAAAAAATTTCTAACTTTCCCCTGATACACTGTGGCTTTTCCCCTAACCTTGACAAGCCTCAACCAAATCAGAAGCTTATCTCATTTCGCTGTCGATCCTGACATTGGTTTGATGTGTGATTTGCTCTGATCTGATCTTGATAAATTGGTTGCAATTAAGGCCTATAGCAACTATTAATTAGTTGCAGATATTAATCGTTTTGTTAGTATACTAGCTATATATATTTTTTAATAATTTTATTATATATTTTAATCATATTTATTTTTTTGACATAATATTTAAAATTATTTATAATTTCTTTTCAACCTACAAATATGAACTAAAACTTAATTAATAATATAAGAGTTACATTTAAAAGGTGGTGTCTTGAATTCAAATTCCGTTTCGAGGTAAATGAGATACCTCTATTTCAAGCTTATATATATATATATATTCGGCTTTTTCACCCATTGACATTAGAAGGCCGGCTCGGTTTTCTTTGTATACGTCAAAAACAACTTTTACAAAGAATAACTACAAAAAAACCCTTTGCTTGCGTGCCGCTAAACGATCGGGCTTTGTACGAGTACTTTTAGATTTGATTTGGTAAGGTGGTGTTCAATAATCAATTTGTTAATTTATATTTTATTATAAAAAATACTTTTTATTTTAAATACAAAATAAAATTGGTGTCGTGAGTTAATCAGACATTAATTTAATTAAAAATTTTACAAAAATGGTGAAAAAATAGTTCCAATAAAAAAGATGATGATGTTCATTTTTGGAGTCCCAGATTCGAGCACCTATGTATGCAAAGTGTGTGTGCGTTATTAAAGGATTAAGAAAGTATAAACAGATACTACCATATAATCACACCAGTATATTCAAAAAAAATTTACGAAGATGACTTTCTGTAATTAAAATAAGTTTATTGATTGAGAATATTTTAATATTTTTATTTAAACAAAAGCTAATAAAAATATACATATAGTGAGATTTGAACCCAAATAAATTGAATTTATAAAATCTTAAATTTATTACTCAATCAAAGCTATGTTTTAATCTTTCTTATATGTTTTTATTTTAATATGCACAATTACTTCCATCAGTTGTATATATTAATAATATTGTTGATTGAGTTGATGTTATAAGTTAACTCGACACCAACTTAAAATTGATAATAACAAAATGATATATATTTTTATTTAGTTAGTATTATTAATTTAATATATTTATATGTTTAATTTATTCAAAATTTAATCTAATTATTTTTATTTTAATATCGTACATATATAACATTATTAATTAATTTCAAGCTATATATTCTATTATTTATCATATATTACTTTCAAACATAACTATATGTTCGTGGTTTGTATTGATTTAATAAAATTTCTAATAATAAATAAGGATTTTGGGTAAAAAGAATAAATAAATAAGGTTTGTCAGTAGTTGGAATTTTAGTTTTGGATAAAAAATTTGGTTACCTTAACCTATTTTGACTTTTAATAGAAATTAATCGAATTTCAAAAATAATCAATTTAAGTTAAATTGAATTCCATCCATTTGATTCTTCCATTCTATTAAAAAAAATTAACAATTTTATTATAGATTTTAATCGTATTTTTTTTATACAATGGCTAAAACTAGTCATAGTCCTCTTCAAACTATAAATAGGAGGATAATACACTTCAATATACTCGAATCTATGTCTTCCTATATTGACAACAATACTCATACCAATTAAACTAAAACTCAATCAAATTTTATATAAAAATTTTAAGTTAATTTTATTATTTTAATATATAAAATATTTTATATTAAAAACTCATCATAAATTAAATAAAAATTAATTTGGATTTAATTCGCAGCAATTTTTTAATTTATGAATGGAACATTAGACCAATTTTTTTTAAAAAAATCAAAATAAAAGTGAATTAGAATTTGGGTACTCAAAATGAAAATGATTGGGTAATAAAAATGAAGATGGAAACATAATGAAGCGTATACAATCAACTGCTATTTGGATGATTAAAATTAAAACGGCCTAAAAATTGGGTATTGAAATTACAAAAATTTCGGTGTTGATATGGGACAGTCGTTGAGTGACCTTAAAGAGGAGCTTAAGATTGCTTGGGATCAAGAGGAACTTTTCTGGTTTCAGAGGGCTAGGAAAGATTGGTTGATGTTGGGTGATAAGAAAACTCGTTTTTTCCACAAAGCTATTGTTCAGCATAGGCAAAGAAATAAAATCCTTAGAATAAAAGATGGGGCTCATTGGCTTGATGATGAGGAGTTTATTATGAATTGTTTTACTTTGTTTTATGAGAAGCTGTTTAGAAGTGAAGAGGTAATGTGGAATGATGAATTATTGGGTGTTATACCTTCTGGAGTCACTTGTGAGATGAATATAACTTTAGTGGCTGAAATTACTGAAAAGGAGATCATTGATGCTGTGTTTCAAATGGGGTCTTTTAAAGCTCCTGGGCCTGATGGGTTTGGTGGGATTTTTTATCATAAATTTTGGGATATTATAAAAGGGGATGTAGTGGAGATGGTTTGTGGTTTCTTTAGGGAGGGGGTTATACCGAAAGGATTAAATGAGACTGAGGTTGTTTTAATTCCGAAAGTTAAGAGACTGGAATTAGTGACTCAATTTCGCCCGATAAGTTTATGTAACTTTGCTTGCAAAATTATCTCTAAGGTGATGGTGAACAAAATGAAAGGAATTTTAGGAGTTGTAATTACTCAAAATTAGAGTACTTTTGTTGCTGGTAAGATGATAAATGATAATATTATAGTGGCCCAAGAGATGTTTCATCATTTGAAGTTGCGAAAGAAAAGTAGGAAGGGTGTGGTGGTGGTTAAATTGGATATGAATAAAGCCTATGACAGCGTGGAGTGGAATTTTTTAGAAGTTGTCCTCAAGAAATTGGGTTTCGATACTAAATGGATAGGCTAGATAATAGAGTGTGTGAAAAGTGTTTCTTACTCTTTACAGATCAATGGTAAGCCTTGTAGAAAGTTTCGTCTTTCTAGAGGTCTTAGGCAAGGAGACCCATTGTTTCCTTATCTTTTCCTTATTGTTGTTGATGTTTTATCCCGTATGATTTTAAAAAATGTCTAATTAGAGTACATTAAAGGGATTGAGTAGAAATTGTCCTATCGTGTCCCATTTATTTTTTGTTGATGAGTCACTCTTTTTTTTGGAAGTTAATGTGAAAAATTGTAGGGCTTTGATTGATGTTCTCCAGATTTATTGTAACATCCCCCACTTTAAAAATATATACTTATGGTAGAAGTCCTTAAATAAAGGATTTATCAATAACTAGTAGTATAAGAAGTTATGATCGTTTTTGGAGGAAACTGTCAGATATGGAAATATAGAGAATTATTATTAGGAGCATGTAGTTAGTTAAAAAAAATTCATTATCAAGTTTTGGGACTATATTGAATAAGTTAAAAAATATAGGAACTAAAGTGTAAATATTCTATTTTTATTTTGATGGAAGGAGCTAATGGTAATTTTACCATTTTTAAAAAAAAAGTTCGTGATTGCTTTGATTTTTTTTTATTAAAGTTATTATTTAATAATTATTTAAAATATAATTTTTTAATAATATTATTATAATATAAGTAAGAAAAAAAGAAAGAAAGGTTGTCTTCCATGTCTCTTCATTTGCTCTCTGTTTCTCTCACGAAAGGGGGAAAGAAAATTTTCTTTCACCATTTTCTTTATTTTCTTTCAAAATTCAAGTATAAGGTATGATTTTTTTTCAAATTTTTCATAGATTTTGAATATTTGAAGCTTGTTCTACATATATATACCAATAATTTTTTATTTTATCAAATATTTTGAAAGTTGCTATTAAAAAATATTGATTGAAGCTTAGGAAATTTAAGTGAAATAGGTATATTTTCTTGATAGAGAATGATTAGAAGATGAATTCTAGCTTGTTAGAAATGGGAAAAAAAAATGAAATTGGATGGGAAGTTTATTTGATTTATTTGATTATGGTGAAGGGAAGGAGTAGTAGAGAAAATTGACTATTTTGAGTAATATTGGTGCTAAATGATAGCTTGTGAATACTCCAGTGAAGACAGAATTGAAAACAGATAATCGAGTCGAAATATATGAGAATTTCGAATTTGGGAGTTTAGTACATTAACTTGATTAATTGTGCATTTTTATTTTTGTTTTTATTAGTTTTAGTATTAAAATGGGTAAATGACATTATTTCGTATTAAATTGCTCATATTGTAGCTAAAAACGAAATGAGCGTCTTGAAGGAGAAAGACGAAGAGAAGAAGTAAAGCGATTAAAATTTCGGTTTGTGCTAATATCTTATTTCATTACATAAAGCTTTAGAATAATTAGACTATTATGATTAATTCTATTAATTTTATTTTTTTATTATTTTATGAGTTTTGAATGAGTTTGAATTATTTAGTTAATATTTATAAAATTATGTATTGAGATGAAATATGTTTTTCCAATGATTAAATTAGCAAATTTATGGTTATATTTTGAGCTTGAGTATTATGATTTTGAATGCTTGAGCAAGAAAATATTTTATATATTTTTGAATTGGAAGCCTAATTTTACATTAGGTAAAATATATTATTTGATCATGATATAAAAATAGAATTGAGATGAAACGGATTATGAAACTTGATTTTTTACCCCGGTACACTAAGTTAGACTAGATCAGATATAGTTGGCATGCCATAGAGTCTTTATATCAGAGAATTTAGATCTCCCCAATTCCCAGAGGATCGAGGGAGAAAAGACCAAATTGGTCGATTTTTATTATTGTTAGCCCCAATTCCCAGAGGGTCATAGGCAGTCTCAATTCCCTTAGGATCGTGGACTACTCTGATAGTCATCGTTGCCAAACAACTCGAAGTGACGGATTCGTGTATCTAGTTATGAGTCTAAATTTTAGTACGGGGTTTAGATTGAAAGAAAAGCAAAAACAAAAGTTGAATATATTTGAATTTCCTTATTGTGTGAATTAAATTGATTATGTGATTTTAAATTTGATTAAAAAGCTTATTGTTATTTTTTTTTACTTTTATTAACTATTCTTTATTTAATACTTATGTAATGGTTTATATGATATTAGTACCACTGAGCATAAAAATTGCTCAGAGTACGAGTTGTCTATTTTTCCGTGCGCAGGTAGTTACATTCTGTAGATTGTTCCAACAGCATCCGAAGAACCGAAAATCAGCTCAAACAAAGTTGGTGAAAAGTTTACTTTTTGGTTAATATTTATAACATGCACCTAGGCTTATATATATAATATTGTGTTATAAATTAAATGTAAATATGTTTATTATGCTTTTTTTGCTAGTACTTTATAGCCAATATTTTGATGAAATGGTTAAACGTAGATATCAAATTTGTTAAAATGATTTGAGAAATTGAAGTGTTGGGAATTGATTTAGAAGATTATTTGAATGTGACTATATATAAAAATTATTTATTAACCGAAGAAACTTACTTTTCTATTTTTTTTAAATACGAATAAGTAATGAAAAAATTATTTTATAAAAATTTCGACAGCATTTCTACCTATTTACCTAAAACCCCTTGTAAAATTTACATTTCACAAAATAGTCACATTCAAATAATTTCCTAAATCAATTCCCAACACTTCAATTTCTCAAAACATTTTAACAAATTTGATATATACGTTTAACCATTTCATCAGAACATTGGTTATAAAGTACTAGCAGAAGAAATATAATAAACATATTTAAATTTAATTTATAACATAGTATTATATATATAAGTCTAAGTACATGCCATAAATATTAACCAAAAAATAAACTTTTCACCAACTTTATTTGAGCTGATTTTCGGTTCTTCGGATGCTGTTGGAACGATCTACCGAATGTAACTACCTGCACACAGAAAAATAGACAACCTTTACGCTGAGCAATTTTTATGCTCAGTGGTACTAATATCATATAAATCATTATATAAGAATTAAATAAAGATTAATTAATAAAAGTATAACAATAAGCTTTTTAATCAAATTTAAAATCACATAATTAATTTAATTCACACAATAAGAAAATTCAAATACATTCAACTTTTGTTTTTCCTTTTCTTTCAATCTAAACCTCGTACTAAAATTTAGAGTCATAACCAGATACACGAATCTGCCACTCCAAGTTGTTCGGCAATGATGGCTATCAGAGTAGTCCACGATCCTCAGGGAATTGAGACTGCCCACGATCCTCTAGAAATTGGGGCTAACAATAATAAAAATCGACCAATTTGGCCTTTTCTCCCTCGACCCTCTGGGAATTGGGGAGATCTAAATTCTCTGATATAAAGACTCTATGGCATGCCAACTATATCTGATCTAGTCTAACTTAGTGTACCGGGGTAAAAAATCAAGTTCCATAATCCGTTTCATCTCAATTCTATTTTCATATCATGATCAAATCATATATTTTGCCTAATGTAAAATTAGGCTTCCAATTCAAAAACATATAAAATATTTTCTTACTCAAGCATTCAAAATCATAATACTCAAGCTCAAAATATAACCATGAATTCACTAATTTAATCATTGGAAAAACATATTCCATCTCAACACATAATTTTATAAATATTAACTAAATAATTCAAACTCATTCAAAACTCATAAAAATATTATAAAATAAAATTAATTGAATTAATCATAATAATCTAATTATTCTAAAGCTTTATGTAATGAAAATAAGATATTAGCACAAACCGAAATTTTAATCGCTTTACTTATTCTCTTCGTCTTTCTCCTTCAAGATGCTTGCTTCGTTCTTAGCTACAATATAAGCAATTCAATACGAAATAATGTCATTTACTCATTTTAATACTAAAACTAATAAAAACAAAAATAAATATGCACAATTAATCAAGTTAATGTACTAAGCTCCCAAATCTGAAATTCTCATATCTTTCGACTCAATTATACGTTTTCAATTCTGTCTTCAACGGAGTATTCACTAGTTCACAAGCTATCATTTAGCACCAATATTATTCAAAATAGTCAATTTTCTCTACTACTCCTTCCCTTCACCATAATCAAATAAATCAAATAAACTTCTCATCCAATTTCATTTCTTTTTCCCACTTCTAACAAGCTAGAATTCATCTTCTAATCATTCTCTATCAAGAAAATATACCGATTTCAATTAAATTTCCTAAGCTTCCATCAATGTTTTTTAATGGCAACTTTCAAAATACTTGATGAAGTCAAAAATTATTGGTATATATATGTAGAGCAAGTTTCAAATATTCAAAATCTATGAAAAATTTGAAGAAAAATCATACCTTATGCTTGAATTTTGAAGGAAAATGGTGAAAGAAATTTTTCCTTCCCCCTTTCGTGAGAGAAACAGAGAGCAAATGAAGAGACAGGGAAGAAACCTTTCTTTCTTTTCTTTTTTTTACTTATATTATAATAATATTATTAAAATATTATATTTTAAATAATTATTAAATAATAACTTTAATAAAAAAAATCAACGCAATCATGAACTCTTTTCTTCTTTTTTTTTAAAAAATGGTAAAATTACCATTAGGTCCTTCCATCAAAATAAAAATAGAATATTTACACTTTAGTTTCTATACTTTTTCAACTTATTCAATTTAGTCCCAAAACTTGATAATGAATTTTTTTTAACAAACCATATGCTCCTAATAATAATTCTCTATATTTCCATATCTGACAGTTTCCTCCAAAAACGATCATAACTTCTTATACTACTATTTATTGATAAATCCTTTATTCAAGGACTTCTACCATAAGTATTTATTTTTAAAATGGGGATATTACAATTCTTCCCCCTTAAAAAAAATTTCGTCCTCGAAATTTACCTGAAGAGTTGTGGGTATTGAGATCGCATTGTATCCTCAGGTTCCCAAGTAGCTTCTTTTATATTATGATTCCTCCACAATACTTTTACCAAAGGAATTCGCTTGTTTCTCAACTCTTTTATATCTCTTGCTAAAATCTACACTGGTTCTTCTTCATACGATAAATCAGGTCGTACCTCAATGTTTTCCATTGACACAATATGTAATGGATTCGATCTATATCTTTGGAGCATTGATACATGAAACACATTATGGATTCAATCTAATTCTGGTGGCAAAGCTAGCCGATAAGCAACAGGCCCAACTCTTTTTATAATCTCGTATGGTCCAATGAACCTCGGACTTATTTTTCCTTTTCAACCAAATCTCATATTTTTTTTATGGAGAAACTTGTAGAAATACTTTATTTCCCACTTCATATTCAATTTCTCTTCTTTTTAAATCAGCATAAGACTTCTGCCAATCTGAAGCTGCTTTAATTTTTCTTTAATCAGTTGAACCTTTTCTTCTGTTTCTTGTATTAATTCTGGGCCAACCATCTTCTTTTCACCAAGTTCAGTTCAACACAAAGGAGTATGACATTTACGTCCATATAAAGCTTCATACAGTGCCATCTGAATACTTGATTGGAAACTATTATTATATGCAAATTCCATAAGTGGTAGGTACCATTCTCAATCAGTATCAAAATCAATGACACATGCTCGTAACATATCTTCTAACAGTTGAATTATGCGTTCTGATTGGCCATTTGTCTGAGGAAGAAAGGCTGTGTTGAAATTCAATCTGGTGCCAAATGATTCATGCAACTTCTTCCAAAATCTTGTAGTGAATCGAGGATCACGATCCGAAATAATAGATTTTGGCACACCATGCGATCTCACTATCTTAGCTATGTATAATTCTGAAAACTTATCTAATGACCAGTCCGTCCTTACTGGTAGAAAATGAGCTGATTTCGTCAATCGATTCACTATGACCCATATGGCGTTATGCTTCTTTCGAGTGAGAGGTAAACCACTAACGAAATCCATAGTTATTCTATCCCATTTTCACTCGGGAATCGATATAGGCTGAAGTAGCCCTGTCGAAACTTGATGTTCAGGTTTTACCCTTTGATAAGGAAGACACTTTGTAGCATATTCTGTAATCTCTTTCTTCATACCTGACCACCAATATAATTCTCGTAAATCCCGATACATTTTGGTACTTCTTGGATGCATAGCATAAGGACTATTATGAGCCTCTTGAAGTATCTCATGCTTCAATTCCACCTTTTTTGGTACATAAATCCTTCCATGAAATCTTACACAACCATTATCTTCAATATCAAAGTCTCCCAGGCCACTGTGCTCAATTGTTCTTCGTTTTTTCCATTACCTTTTCATCATTTTGTTGAGTCTCTCTAATTTACTCAATTAACTAGGGCTTCACTTTTAATTCAGCTAATAAGGCACCATCATCACAAACACTCAACTGTGCAAACATTAATTTCAAATCAGCCAGGGATTTTAGGCTCAAAGCATTAGCAACAACATTTGTTTTACCTGGATGATAATCAATCACACAATCATAACCTTTTAACAACTCTATCCAATGACGTTGTCTCAAGTTCAATTCTTTCTAGGTGAGAAGATATTTCAAGCTTTTGTGATCTGTGTAGATATAGCACTTTTCACCATATAAATAGTGTCTCCAGATCTTTAATGGAAAAATCACTGCTGCCAGTTCTAAATTATGCGTCGGATAGTTATGTTCATATAGTTTTAGTTGTCGTGAAGCATATGCAATCATTTTTCCATATTCTTGCATCAAAACACAATCAAGACCATTAAGTGAAGCATTACTATATACCATAAACTCCTTTCCTGATTCTGGGAGCGTTAACACTAGAGTCTCGGTCAAAAAATTCTTGAGCGTGTCAAAGCTTTCCTGGCACAGCTCATCCCATTTGAATGGTACATTCTTTTGAAGTAGTCGGGTTAATGGCAAAACTATCTTTGAAAATCCTTCAACGAATCTCCTGTAGTATCACGCTAATCTTAAAAAGCTGCGAATTTCTGAAACATTCTTCGATTGTTTCCATTCTAAAATGGCCTCAACTTTCTTCGGATCTACACGAATACCTTCAGCCGAGACTATATGCCCAAGGAACA